>JASDDO010000004.1:33396215-35797801 GCA_030015575.1 Agapanthus africanus | reverse complement strand
TCTCCAAACATTTACGCAGGGTTGTCAGATCTGAATAGATGAATTGAAAAGAGGCACCGATGCTCTCCATAAAGAATTCTGAATTTATTATTAAAAGGAGGCATAAGAAAATACAATTTTTAGAGTTTCTAGTTATAGAGAATAGGGAACCCTAGGTTACATTTTGATCCGCACATCTACATTTACAAAAATAGCCCTATAAAGAACAGTCAAAGCCGCCCCTTTATTTTTCTAAAAAAAATATTTTTTTAATCCTTTAAACTGCCACGGCCTTTAAACTGCCACGGAACCGCTGCCCGAGGCATGGTTTGGCCGCGGTTCCGCGGACAAAAAATGGAGTTGGCTCTCTGGATTTTTAGGGCTGGCTCTGGTGCTTTTTATCTTCTTATTTCTTTATATCTTTTCTCAATTTAGCTTCTGGTTCTCTTCTAGATTTTCCAGTGAACATTGTAGTGGACTTCTACCCGTTCGCTTTGAGTCGATGTCTTAAATCTTGCTTTGTGAATTGCTTTCTTATGTAGGCTTGATCAAGAGTCTTCTGTTTATTGGTTAAAGTCCATTTTTTCATCGTCTTTACCTCGTTTTCACTGTTTTCTGTCCAAGAACCTGTAACCTGTAACATGTAGCAGACATGCGTCAAAAGTACCTGTTTATTTATAAAAAGAATAAGAATGGGGAATATAATAATACAATATTATGATGTGAACAGTACGTTTTCTCCTTAGGAATCGTGAGGATTCTTAAGTGTGTGTTCTCTTATAAGTCGTAAGGATCTTACAAGAGTGTTTTCTCCTTATAAGTCGAGAGCGCTTATAAGTGTCATTCACCATATAGGGAAATTTCACGCCATTGGTGGAGCTTGGTGGGGGAAACGTTTATTTATGCCCATGGATTGTATACAATGGCCGATATCGGACCGCTTGTAGGACAAATTGGGGAATATGATGTCTTAAGAACGGGTTCAGATCCCTGTAGCTTAAGACTTTTTGAATCTTACGAGCCATGAGGGTCTCATAAGAGGAATTCTCCTTACGAGTCGTGAGGATCTCGTGAGTGCAATTTCTCCTTAGGAATCGTGGGGATCCCTAAGTGTGTTGCTCCTTTGTGAGTCGTAAGGATCTCACGCAGGTATTTTCTCCTCACAAGGTCGAGAGGACCTTGTAGGTGTCTTTATTTTAACGAGATTGCACCCTTTCAGGTTTTCACAAACTCGCTGGTAGTCCTGCTGTTTTTACTCATGGCGCCCTTTCGGGTTTTCATCCTTGCCCATTTCGCTTGCGGACGCACCTCTTTTTTTGAAACTCTCAAGAATAGTTTCGCCGCATGTGATTCATCTGTTTGCCGGTGGGTTTGAGTTGCAGTTCTCACCGCTGGAACTTATGGACTTGCATTTCACTATTACCGTGTTAGAGGAGACGTTGTTAGTTTAAAAACATCTCGGTCCAATATTAGTTTTTTAAGGACATCTCAGTCCATTGTTAGTTTAAAAACTTCTCGGTCCAATGTTAGTTTTTAAGGACATCTCGGTCCATTGTTAGTTTAAAGATATCTCGGTCCACAGCTAGTTTAAGGACGTTGCGGTCCGTTGTTAGTTTAAGGACATCACGGTCCATTGTTAATTTAAAGACATCTCGGTCTACAGCTAGTTTAAGGACGTTGCAGTCAGTTGTTAGTTTAAGGACATTACGGTCCATGGTTTTTGGAGGCGAGGTTTCGCTGGATACTACGTATAGAGTTTGGACTCAGGGAGATAGCGTGCGGACACGAGCATCATCATCCATCATTAACCTGAGCCGTGACTTGTCAAGCGTAGTATTTCTTCAGGAATTGGCTGTTTATTAATCGGAAGGGTCTTTCGCCATGCATATCCATGAGCAAGTAAGCTCCACCTTGGTAGACCTTGTCTATGATGTACGGGCCCTCATAGTTCGGCTCCAATTTCCCCCATTTGGCATGGTTGGGGATCATAGGTCTTTTGACTACTAGCACAAGTTCGCCTTGGCGGAATGTCTTCGGCCTCGTCAATTTTTCGTATGAGCGCGTCATCCTTGCTTTGTAAGCTTGTAGGTTTTGTTGCGCCATGAAACGAGTTTCATCAAGGGCATCAAGTTCCTCGAGCCGAAGATAGGCATTTTCTTCATCCGTCAATTTATACCGAACCTCCACTCGTAGGGAGGGTAGCTCTATCTCCAAGAGAAGTACCGCTTCTGTGCCGAATACTAACGCATATGGCGTTGTGTTCGTGGCCGTCTTGAACGTAGTCCGATAAGCCTAGAGAGTTTCATGCAATCACTCGTGACAGTCCTTTTTATTTCTGGACACCGTTTTCTTTATGATGTTTGTCAAGGTCTTGTTGGAAGCCTCAGCTAGACCGTTAGCTCGGGGATTATAAACTGAAGAATATCTCCAATCTATTTTATGCTGCTGTCCGAAGCGGCTGATCTTATGGCTTCTGTAGGCCGGCCCATTATCCGAGATGATCCGTCGCTGAGTGCCGGATCAGTAGATGACATGTGTCCTGAAGAAATGGAGGATGTTTTCCGTTTTCACCTCTCTTAGCGGTATTGCTTCTGTCCACTTGGAGAAGTAATCGGTTGTTGCCAGTATGAACCGATGTCCCTTGGATGATACTGGCTCGATGGGCCCGATTATATCGGTTCCCCACATTTCGAATGGCAAGCTAGCCAATGTTGGGTGCAACGGATTCAGATGCTGGTGGATGAAGTCCCCGTGAATTTGGCACGAGTGACACTGCTTCGCATATTCAAGGCAGTCCTGAATCATTGTAGGCCAATAGTAACCCATTCATTTGATCTTCAGCTTCATCTTTGGCCCAGCTTGATGGGAACCGCAGAGTCCGTCATGGGTTTCTTAGATGACCATTTTTGCTTCTTCTAGTCCTAGGCACCTTAGCCACAAACTGTCGAACGATCTCTTATATAGAGTATCATTGACGAAGGTGAAAAACAGAGCTCGTTTCATGAGCTGCTATTTTGACAATGCGTCTTCGGGCGTTCGATGGGATTTGAAGTAGTCTATGAAGACTTCTCTCCAATCCTTTGCCTTTTCCTCATCCTCCAATTAGAAGGCCTCTTGTTCGGTTGCTTCCCTTCCTTTAGACGTCTTCGGAGATATTTCTGCCGGTACGAGAATCCGGCGACTTTGCACAATGATCCTTACGTCATTGAGGTTTTCGTCGGCCAGTTCTTTAGCGAGCTTGGTTAACGCATCTGCCTTACTATTTTCCGCATGTGGTATGTTTTCTACGGTGTAGGAGGGAATTTGTGTCAGCAATTGCTGCACTCTCTCACCATATTTTACCAACTCGGGTTTACACGTCTGATAGTCACCATTCATTTGGTTGACGACTAGTTGGGAGTCTCCATATATGATGAGGTTTTTGATTCCCATGTCAATGGCGATCTCGATACCTGCTATCAAAGCTTCATACTCAGCCTCATTGTTTGTTCTCGGCTCTGTTAAAGAAAGGGCAAAACGCATTATCCCTCATTATGGAGTCACAAAGATAAGGCCCACCCCGGCTTTAATCATGGGGATGTTTTGCTTTCGCTTCTTCAAGGAGGATACTCTATCAAAGTAGAGTTCCCATCGGGTATCATTCTCTTCTTTCTCCCTATCGATTGCGTCAAACGCGTGTTCGTCCTGCAACTCGCAGTTCAAGGGAGAGTCGGCAGGTATCGGATGTTCAGCGAGAAAGTCGGCGATGGCTTGGCCTTTTATTGCCTTGAGGGGTCGATATATTATCGAGAACTCCATCAAGAGGAGAGCTCATTTGGCAAGCCTTCCCGTTAGCATAGCTTTTGACATCAAGTACTTGAGATGATCCATCTTTGATATGAGTTGGACCTTATGTGCCAATGCATAATGTCGAAGCTTCGTTACCGTGAAGATCAGTGCCAGGCAATGCTTTTCGATGGGGGAGTAGTTATTTTCTGCCCTCAGGAGAACTCGGCTCAAATAATAGAGAGCTCTCTCCTTCCCCTGGTCGTTCTCCTGTGCCCATAACGCGCCTAAAGAACCTTCAAGAGCTGTTGTGTACAGAATGAGGGGCTTTCCCTTGACCGGTGCGGTCAGTACCGGTGGGTTCTGCAGATATTGCTTGATTTCGTTCAGTGCGCTTTGGCATTTATGATCCCAAACAAACGGGATTCCTTTCTTCATTAAATGACTGTAGGGGCGGCATTTACCGGAGATGTTAGCTATGAACTGCCGGATATATGTGAGCTTTCCTTGGAGAGACCGCAGTTGCTTGAGAGTTCTTGACGAAGGCATTTCCATAATCGCCTTGATCTTCGACGGGTCTATTTCAATGCCCCGGTGTCGTACGATGAACCCTAGGAACTTGCCTGAGGAAACTCCAACTGCGCATTTCAGAGGGTTCATCTTCAGATTATATTTCCGAAGACGCTGGAAGACTATCTTCAAATGCTCCCAGTGTTCCTCGTATGATTTTCTTTTAACCATGAGGTCGTCGATATAACATTCGACAATCTCATGTACGAGGTCATAGAAGATCTTTTTCATGGGCCTCTGGTAGGTGGCGCCAGCGTTCTTCAGACCGAATGGCATCACTTTGTAGCAGAATATGCCCAGCAGAGTCCGGAAAGCGGCGTGCTTTTGGTCTTCAGGGTGCATCTTGATTTGGTTGTACCCTGAGGATCCGTCCATGAAGGAGAAGACTTCATAGGTGGATGCGTTATCGATCATCAGCTCGGTAACAGGTACTGAGAAGTCATCTTTCGGACAAGATGAGATCTCGAAAATCTACCCAGATACATACTGTCCTATTTTTCTTCATTACCGGAACGATATTGGCGATCCAGTCATGATATTGAACTTCTTGGATGAAACCGGAATCGATTAGTTTCTTGACTTCGACATTGATACTCATCTCAAGCTCGAGCCTCATTCTTCTTGGCTCCTGTTTGACTGGCTTGACATCCGGCGATATCGCTAGTTTATGCACAGCTATCTCTGGATCTAATCCTGGCATCTCGGAATAGTTCCATGCGAAACAGTATTTATACTGCATAAGCACGTCCTTTAACGTGGATACCTGTTTCTCAGACAGCAGCTCACTGATGAACGTTGTCCTTGGCTCGTTTGCCATCCCCAAGTCAATTTTTCTCAGGTTGTCTGCTGTAGTATGTATTCCATCTTCGAGCTCTTTTGGCGCCGGTGGAAATTCTGAGATCACCCCGTCCTCATCTTCATTTGCGAAGTATTGGGAGAGATCGTCCACATTCTCATGCTTCTCTTCCCTTGAGAGTGTTATCATGTGACAGGTACGAATTCGCTTACAAGCTCGATGTTGCTTTGAACTTCCTTTCGTAGTGTAGGTTGTTTTTGGCTCATGCTTTCGTGGTGGGATTACCCTCCAACTTTCGGATAGAGCAAACCTTGCTGATACCGGTGTTCGACCCAGTCTTTGAAGGTGAAGCAGTCTTCAAGAGGATGTCCTATTGCTCGGTGATAGGAGCAATAAGCCGGGTGATGGACCTCATCGATTTGTTTGGGGCGCAGAGACTCCGGGAGCACCATCATTTGATATTTCATGACAAGGTCGAAAATTTTCCTTTCCTTGTCTTGTCTTGAGTGAAAGAGTACTCCCGACCCATCTTTTTTATAAAAGACGGATTCCAACTACTTTTCCTCTGCCGCGTAGCTTCTTGGATCTGCTTCGCTGTCTTCGAACGATGTCCCCGTTCTTCACCTTGCTTTTGCTTCCACGTTGGGCTTTTTTCTTGCCACGAGAGCGCACAGCGGGCTGGAGCTGAAAGGGATTGTCGTCCTCCGTAGCCTGCTGAATAATACACTATGTCCTGGCTTTTTTGTAAATGGCCATTTCGCGGCTGTGGTCATCCCGAATCCTTTGACCTGCTTCTCTTATTAGCTTGTCAATCCGCTCTTCGAATAACAGACTTGATATTTGTACGGCGGGATCTCGTTCTGGTTCGACATCAACGTTGTCCGGAAATGTATTCGCTTCTCCACCGGAGTTATTTATGACATGGCAGCCATGGAATCGCTCCCGTTTCTTGGACCGAATGTATCCAAGGCCAGTCGTCTCCATTCTCCCGTTGGGCATCTTCTGTTAAGTCCCAGGAACATTCCAAATTCTGCTATAGAACTGGGCTTATCGAGCGGTCTGTTTAAAGGGTACGCCTTGGCATCTTAATAGTCTTTTCAGTCCCCTACGTAGTATCTGGGCAGACGGATGGGTTGAAACCTATCGAGCGCAGGTTCGGCACCGTGCCATACCTCACTCTCTACTTTAGTCTCGGTGGATTGATAGAAAAGGATCGCCTTCTCACTTATTTGGCGAGGAGGGACGTAGAAGGTCTGCAGCTCTTGCACGCTGTACGTATCAAGTGCATCAAGTTCTTTGTAATGCCGCTGTGGGACCAGGGTAATCTGTAAACTCTGGTCAGCTCCAGCAAAAGCCTGTATTGACGGGCGGACGGAGAATACTGCGTTGGCCCCGTCCTCGGAGTCACTGTCAAAGACCAGCATAGGAATAGATGGTCCTGCCCTATTTCCTTGGGGTTGTCCCGAGTAGACCATCTCTTCGTCTTCCTCAGTATCTCTCCTAAATATCAGGATAGTGGCAATGGCTTTATGCTTTTTCTCCGGTTTGCGACATCCTTCCATATGTCTTCGAAGCCTAGTAAGAAGTACTTGGCGTCTTCATATTTACAGACTTCATTTACGGAGAATGGGTTCATCTCCCCTGTAACTGTGTACTCGAGGCCATCCTTGAAGTACTTCATACAATGATGTTGTATGGAAGGTATGATGTTGTACTCATGTAACCAAGGCCTGCCGAGCAAACGTTGTAGCAAGTCTTGGTGTCAATAACATAGAAATTGATGTCGGTGGTGAGCAGCCCAAAGCGTAGTGTCAATATTACGGACCCGAGCATTTGTGATAACTGTGAGTCGAAACCGGAGATGGTAATTTTATCCCGAGCCAGGTGCTGCACGTTCATGCAAATCTTTTTCAACACCCTTACATTGAAAAGGTTGACGGATGATCCGTTGTCGACCAGGATCTTCCCTATCTTGATGCCATGACAATACCCGGTTACATACAGCGGACGGTTGTGCTCGCACGTTCCTAGAAGGAGGTCTTCATCGATGAAGGTGATATCAGCCGTTTGGACTTCTTCCAGCTCGTCCTTCATCTTTTCTTTCGCCAGGAAGGCTTGAAACTGGTCGGGCTCTTATAACGCCTTGATCAGGGAATCTCGTGCTTCTTTAGACAGTAGAAGGGCATCCAAGATACTCAATTGTGAGGGTATCTTTCTCAGATGTGCCAGGACATTGTAATCCACCTTGTTCTTCTGGAGCGAGTCCTTGACTATGAGCTCTTCAATGACTTTATATCGAGGGCAATCTCCCCAGGGAATTTTTCCTTCCCTTTGTCCTTTTTGCCCGAACCTTTGTTCGAAGGTCCGAGGTTCTTTTCAGGTAACGTACGATTACGCAGCTGAATGTTCTCTCAGTTCTTCATCTCCTATTCTTTTTCAGAGATGAATTCCTTGAAGAGAGGGTCGGGGGCTATTTCTTCGTCAGAATCGCTCCCAAAGGTAAGAACCTGAGGTTTTGCTCTTGTTGGGATGGCATCAACCGTATGACAGTTGTCGGTTGTTCCTTCACGCTCGTCTGTTGCACTTCTCTGTTCCCGACGGGCTCTGCGCTTCATTCGCTTGAATTGTTGTCGGTGGGCAACGTATCCCTGGCACCACTTCTTGAAAGCATTGCACTCTTCGGTAGGGTGTGCGACCCTCCGATGATACAAGTAGTATTTCGGATGGACATCCGGTTCATCGGGGCACGTATTCCCGGAAGTATTTTCTTTGAAAGGTGGCAGTTTCATTCCCATCGACAGAGCTTTGGCGAACTGCTTCCTTATCTTGATTCTGCTCCTGCTGGTGGCAAGGGCACTTTGATCCGGTTGAGGCACTTTATGGCTTCTCATCACCGGAGGTTTTTCGGCCTGACACCGACGCTTGGCCTTTTCGTAAATGGCCACTTCACGTTCTCGATCAGCTTTGCTCTTTTGAAGAGCTTCGTTCAGCAGATTATCGATGATGTCATCTGACGCCTCTATGAGTTTTGGCTTTGGATCTGCCCCCAGTTTCTCTATGTTGGGAGCTTCTTTGCCGTTTATCGATGAGTGAGAGATCATGTGGCAGCTCGTCACATACTCCTCGGGTTCTTCTGACGGGTCATCTCCTTCATCAATGTCACTGTCTCCGTTCTCAAGAATATTCTTGAGGAATTCTTTCAGTGTGACTAGGGTACGCGCTTTTTGGTTGTATTCCTCCAGCGCGTCGATGTACTTTTGCAGACCTGTACGATTGTCGTCGATCTACATGGGCTTCTTACCCTTCTTCTTTTTCTTTGAAGACTTCGAAGGCTTGGCCTGGAGGTTTTGTCCATCGTTACCAACTTTTAGCGTTGGGTGCGGCTTCAGCATTCCGTCAATAATCTCAGGCTCCAGCGGGCTCTTCCACCCAATCGCCGGACATACTTGAAAATCCTTTAGCATTCTTTTAGTTTTAGTTGAAAGGACCACTTCTCACGGAGCTTCTTCTATAAATGAGCATGATGCCCCCGGTGTATCCACCTTTTTAGGAGCGTGCTGCTGCGGCGGGTTTACCTTCCAGTTTACGAACAACGCGAACTTGCCCTGCTGGTACTGATCTTCGACCCAGTTTTTGAAGACGTAGCAATCTTCAATTGGGTGGCCCACTATAAGGTGGTAAGGACAGTAATTGGGATTGTTGACATCGCTCGATTGCAGTGGGCGTTTCGGATCCGGCAGAGTGATGAGTCTATTGCGCACTGACAGCTCGAACAATCTCTTCGTTTTATCCCGAGGAAATGAGTAAGGACGTCTCAACTTCTCTTTGAGGGCTCGCGGTCTGCTGTTTTGGCAAATAACCGGTTTCGGGTCACTCGATTGTTGTTGAGCGTTGGCGACGAAGGTCGCTTTCCCTTTGCCCTTTTCATTTCGAAGATCTGTCTTTGAAGAGGACGGCCTATGGTCCATTTGGGTCAGTTTGTCAATCAAGGCCTGGAAGGTGGTCTGCTTGAAGAACATCATAAACTGGGATATAGTTGCCTGAGGATCAAGGGTCCCCACGAATATGTCCACAGCAAGAGCTTCTTCTATGCGCTGTTCACATTTTGACTATGGGTTACACCACCGAATCGCGTACTGAACCCAGGTTTCTCTCGGTTTCACCCTGGCGTTGATTAATGTCGTGATTGGGATGCACTCGCTTGCGCTTGCGAACCACTGTGTAATCAGTAGCTCTATTTCTGCAAATGTCTTGATGGAATCATTCGGAAGCTCCGAGTACCATTCAAATGCCGCCTCTGCCAAGCTACCGACAAATTGGCTAAGTAATAATTTGTCATCGCCTCCAGTATTGGCGTATAGAGCTCTGAATTGAGCAACGTGTTGGTACGGATTGTCCGTCCCCTTATACACATAGAATTTAGGGATCGTATATCCTGGCGGGTATTTAATTTGGTCGTACCAGCTTGGGTAAGGTCGTCCAGTTCTAATGACCTGGCTTGCCGCTTCGTTCGCTTGATGAGCTCGTATTTGTTGAGCTATGTAGTCATCAAGGGTAGCTTTGGAGATTGTCTCTTCCCTGGCTGCTGATAAAGCTGGAGGAGGGTTTGATGTCTCCCCTCGGTCGTCTTCAATGATTATTGGAGGGTCTTCAGCTGGAGGATCTGGCTGGATCATCATCCCAACCATATCTTGGAACAGAAGCGCCATTTGTTTTATATTAGACGCTTGTTCCGCGGCCTCTTTATCTCTCTTTTCAAGCACCCTTCGTAGGAATTCGGTGTCGGCCTCTTGCTCCTGGCGTTGTTTCGACGATACTTCTGGGCTTTCTTTCTGCCCAATAAGTGCATCCATCCTTGTCAACATTTCCTGGAGATTTTGTTGTTGCTCCTGAGCTTTTGTCGCAGACCGTCTGAGTGGTCGATGACTCACGGAAACACGACTATCCTCTTTTCCGGATCCTATGTAGATGGTATGCACAACCATGCCCCCAGACTTGGGGCATTTGGTTCCACTGCCTTTGATATTTGCCGCCGGCATGGTGTTCTTCTCCGGCCTTCTCCTTTTATGAGAGGTCGAAGTTGAGGGGGCCGTTGCGGCAGGCACCGATGCAGATGATACCTTTCGTGGTATGGCGGTTGGATGGTCCTCCTCTTGTCGAGCCTTCGTCTTCTTCAGCCGACGAGAGTAATCTTTATCAATTACAAAGTCCTGGACTTTCCGCCAAACTCTGTGGATCTTGGAGGACAACCGCTGAGGAGGCTGTTCTGGCTTCACCTGTGTTGTGTTTTCGACAGGCGGAAGAGACTTCTTCAGTATGGCGGTTGGAGAGTTCTTATGCACCCTCCTGAGTATCTCAAAGCTGTTCACAGTTGGAACAGCAGCGTCAGTTTCTACCGTTGGAGCTGGTGGGGTAAGTCCAGAAGGAGAGTTTCCCCAGCTTTCCTCACTCGGTGCCAGTGGCGACGCCAGGCATGTCTTGCGGATGGGATCACTTTAGTTGTAGAAGCGACCTCGTCATGCCCCTTACTTTGATGAGAGGCTGCTGTTGGTGCCAACCTATCGAAGACTGACGTCCGTTGAGAGGGAACGTCTAACCTGTCGAAGACTAACTTTCGACTAGGGGAAGCACTTGTAACGACCTCACCCGTAGTAGGAGCTGGAATGGCCAGTCTTGAGAAGACCGATCCCTTAGCAGGAGAAGCCCCTTTGATGACTTCGTTTAATGGAGCTGGAATGGCTATCCGCTTCGGGATAACCTCTTCAGGTATTGTGGGTCTCTTTACGGTCCCAGTGGAGTTTTGGCTCAGCCTATCGAAGACTGAGGCGGCAGACTTGGATGACCAATTGAGAGGGGCCATGGTGGTTGCGAGCCGATCAAAGACCGACTTCTTTGGGGCTTCTTGTGATGGAATTGAAGCATTGAAGCTCATTGGCGGGAGCATGGTTCCGAAGAACAGGCAAGTGGTGGCCTGAGTCACTGTTCCACTGGCATTGCGAAGATGGAGGCCGCTTGGGGCCCATAAGTCACTCTTCCAGCAGGGACAGAGTGGGAGTTGCTGTTGCAATTGGTGCAGTTGGAAGCCATCGATGTCATCTTCTCTTCTGTACGGAGAAAGACACCAAATCTTAAAACCTCGAATCTAGGGGCAACTATATTAAACCGCGATTCGTTCGCAAACACGACACACGAAGTGTGGAGTGGAAAGAGGCAAAAATCCCACCGGGCGTGCCAGAATCTGTTTACCGCCGAAAGACGCGACTGGGACGTTAGGACGTCTGGTATTAATTTGGGGGGGGGGGGGCAGATGCTATTGGGATTTATCCGTCCATCTCTCCGAAGATGCCAAGTCGATTTATGGCGCCGTGTATCGGAGGTCTGGACGGATGCGGCCGTTGTAGCAGACTTTGTCAGATTCCCTCTCATTGTGAGGGTTTTTTGATTGTGGGGACGCTCTTCCCTGCAAGCGCAAGCCCCTATAGCTAATTACGTTACCACGTAGTGATAACCACTTTCTCCTACTTCAGAAGGTCACTTCGTGTCGTGTGTATTTGTTTTATTTTTGGTTGCTCGTGGATTGTATACGGAGACTAATTTATGTTGTCGCCCGTAGGGCGTGGATCATTCCAAATCCGTATTCTCTTAGATTTGGGTTTAGTTTGATTTAAGGATCGTTAACCTTGTTTGAGATTAAGATCAACTTAAGTATTTGTTAAGGATACGTTAATCCAAAGTTAGACTAAGATCTAATTAACGGGGTTTCGGGATTATTTTTGATCCAATGAAAGAGCATTTGGGCTCTATCGTTTTAGTTTAAAGACGTTGCGGTCCATAGCTAGTTTAAGAACGTTACAGTCCATGGCTAGTTTAAGGACATTACGGTCCATAGATCACCATTTTTGGTATGAGGGTTTAGTTTGAGGACGTTGCGGTCTACAGCTAGTTTAAGGACGTTGCGGTCCATAGATCATCATTTGGCGGTGAGGTCATAATTTAAGGACGTTGTGGTCCATATCTAGTTTAAGGACATTACGGTCCACATCTAGTTTAAGGACGTTACGGTCCATGGCTAGTTTAAGAACGTTACGGTCCATGGAATCGTTGGTTGTCGGGACCCGCCACCTCTCTGAAGACACTGAAGAATTACAACGACATATATCAGAGGTGTAGGGAGATGTACCCATGAACCAATATCAGTTGGGAGATCTGTAGTTGGGTTTTGAACTAAGACCAATTTGGAAAAATTGTGAGCACATAGGCTCGTTTGATCTGAATTAGGGATTTTTGGTCAACTTGGACTCAGCCTACTCAGTTTTTCAATAAAGTGTTAAACACTTGTTTAGGCTCGGTCCCTTTTTTGTGCAACAATGCTGAGTATTGATATGGGCTCTGATGCTCACCCTATTTCTTTGTTTTTTATGGAGTGTTAAACACTCTTTATGGAACTGGTCTCTGTTTGCAGAGCGCTTTATGTTAAACAACACCCACATGAGGGGCACGTGAGGCGCTTGGCGCTGAGTGTCGACCATTGAGTGCAGAGCACTCTTTATTTTATTAGCGTCCACGTGAAGGGCATATGGAGCGCTTAGCGCTGGGCGCCAACCACTGAGTGCTAAGGACTCTTTATTAAGCAGCGCCCATATGAGGGGCACGTGAGGCGCTGGGCGTCAACCGATGAGTGCCAGGCACTCCTTATTTTAGTAGCGCTCATATGAGGGACACGTGAGGCGCTCGGCGCTGGGCGTCAACTGATGAGTGCCAGGCACTCCTTATTTTAGCAGCGCTCACGTGAGGGGCACGTGAGGCGCTCGGCGCTAGACGTCAACCGATAAGTGCTAGGCACCTTTTATTAAGCAGCACCCACGTGAGGGGCATGTTAGGCGCTCGGCGCTGTTTTCTTCTTTGTGTGTTTTTCTGAAGAGTTTAATTCTTTGTTCTCCCTGGATCTTTAATCTCCAAGAATAAATTCATCCCTACGAGAATTAAATTCTCATTTGTGGGAGACTTGTCTCATGGATTTCAGATACAGGGAAAGAACTATGTTCTTTGATAAGGGTTAAACCCTTGGATATGCAGATGAGATACTATGATCTCTATTTACTTTGAAGAAAGTTCTTCTTCTCTTAAAGCTGTTTTTGCTTGCTCTTCTTTTTGAACTTGAAGTTTATGGGGGGGAGGGGGGGTTCATTTCTTTGAGACTTGAAGTCTTGGGGCCGTTATATAGTAGAGACAGATTTGTTGATTCAGCTAAGGAAATCTCTCATTGAGAGATCCTTAATTGATTTGGGGATTTTATGCACCGTTGGATTTTTAATCCAAGGACTTCTATTTTACAGAAGATATTTTTCTTGTTTTTTAATAAGATTGGAAAATATTTTCCATATAGAGCTTATTCTGTAATTTGGTGATTTTTAATCACCATTGGATTTTTAATCCAACGGTGCTCTGTTTTACAGAGCATAATCTTTCTTGTTTAGAAAGATTGGAAAATATTTTCCCCTACAGAGCTTATTCTGTAGCTTGGTGATTTTTAATGACCATTGGATCTTTAATCCAACAGTGCTCTGTTTTACAGAGCATAATCTTTCTTGTTTAGAAAGATTTGAGTAGTATTTCCTCAATCAGAATCGAATTCTGTGTTTTGATGATTTATCACCTCCGTTGGATTTTTGATCCAACGGTAGAGAACTTTTAGTTCTGGCGCCGGCGCTCTCGTGCGGGGCACGTGAGGCGCTGCCTTAGAGTTTTTAACTCTTGGCGCTGGCGCCCTTGTGCAAGGCACGTGAGGCGCTGCCTCTTTCAAATTTTGAACAGAGATTTGCTCTTTTATTGGGGGAAACAACGGTCAACCTAGCATCCATCTCACTATCATACCCTAATCGAGTATCCGTTATTTCAGGTAAGGAGAGTTGTGATTGTGGTGATGCGAAAGTCGTCATCCTGTCAACCTCTTTCTCTAAGTGTTCAATCATTCGATCTAGGTTTGAAGTGGGATTAGGTTCAAGAGTGTTATGTAGGCGACTGATATCAAAATTCTGTGACGGATGGCCACCCCTTAGGAAAAGACAGTTTTTATGAATGTGGGAAGAATCTTGGCAATTTGAACAAATAAATTGGGGATGAGTATAAACAAAAGAATGTGGATTGTGAAAAATAGAAATGAACTGTATATCACCCATATCAACAAGAATTCATAAATACCACAAAAACAAAGAAAATCATACCCTTAGCAGTCTATGTTATGCTAAGCCAACTAGACTTGCTCAAGAACCTGATTGTCGTAGTAAAACTGTGTCGAGAAACGGGCTCAAGATATACTGATCACGAAACCAGGTAAGTGCAGAGATAAGGGGAGGTTTTCCAACGCTTTCACGAAGTTCCTTAATTAGAATAATCCTTTCTCTTTTGGCGGTTTCGCCGTGAACACTTGCCTAAACACTCCGTGAACGATATACCATTAAGCAGTGTTCTAAACATAGTCAACTTCTCCTAATGAGCGCGAAGTTCTTAAAGTCAGAGTTCTAATTGATTTTAAAATTACTGGGGGTATGCAAGAATGCAGTTTTGTGATTTGTGGGCTACGGAAAAAGGTGATGAAATCCTTTACCGTACCTTGTATGGTTTCGTGCCCTTAATATCCGTATTAAGATGTAAATGAGCAAATCAATAAAAGAATTTAAGAGATAAATCAAGCAATTCTTTTTCGTATTAAGCTTAAGTGCTGCAACAAATACGAGTTAGTTCTCTGCGCAATTGGTGGCAATTTGTGCAAAGAATCCTGCAGAAGATAGAATATTGGAATGCGTCGGATTTGAGCGAAGGTGTTAGGAAATTACGTACCGATGTGGTTTGGGTTAAGAAACCCCCTTTAAAGTGATTACAGGTATTTGAATGTTCGCTTGCGTGGGTCAAACTATCCGGATCTTTGGCACAACACTTCACTAACGTTTTGAAATTGAATTTGGACCTCGCTCCGCATGATCGCTTCTCGTAATCCCGTCGAAATCTGAAAATGTCGAAAAATACGATATTTAGTATAAAAGCGATATATCTGCCCAAACTCCTGCACACACAAAATTATAAAAATCAAATAATACCAATAGAGTACTAACAGTGCACTGGAGATCACACAAAAAGAAAAAACCAAAAACCCTACAGGAGAACCGGCGGTGCCGGATTTTTCTTGAATGTCGCTGGCCGATTTTAGGAGTTGAGTGCTCGAATTTTGTGTGGCTCATCCAAACTATATTAGTGTTCTAATAGTATGCTTTGATTTTTTAATTTAAGCATAGGGTGTTAGCAGGTTTTAACAACAGAGAGCAAAGTTAGAAGTGAGTGTTTTGTTAGTTTTTGAAAAAAATATGAGTTAATAGTTAGTTCGTTAGTTCGAACCAGAAATAACAATACCTAATGACTACCAAGTCCTCGACAATGGCGCCAAAAACTTGTTGGGGCCTCATACGCGCGCAAACGTGCATGTTTTGGAAATGAGATTGTTTTTGAGAAAAAGTTGCGCACGCGAGCTCGGTCTTATTTTGAAAATTATAAAACCGCAAGTGCACGGTGTGTTGTAGTGAGCCGGCAAGTACGGGTCGATCCGCAGGGAATTGGAGATTATGTTTTGTCGCTTAAGGTTCGAGAAACAAAAGAATTAAGTTTGGTTGTCATAAAAAATAAAAATAAGAAAATAAGAAAATAAGTTAAGAAGAAGTGGCCGTGGTTTTGGTTCGGATGGTTGAATTGCTGCGATTCCTTCGACGCTCCCTTGATCATGAGTTGTCCGTCCTTGTATCGATCCCGGCGTGAAGTATGACTTGTCAAGACGGTTGCGAAGCACAAATCATCAAGATGCCAATATTTGACGCAAAACACGAAACGAGTCCGTTTGTTCACTTACCGTTTGTATGTTCAAACTTGAGGTCTCAACACTAAGCACAAGGGTTAGCAAGTATACCACAACATCAAAAACACAAATTAGTGAGTGAGAGAAAATGATTTTAGTGTTAACTTTGCTAAGTGCTTGTGATAGTATAGAGTATATGAAACCAAGAGGTTTGTCAAGCCACTAAATCACAAGACACCCTATTTAAACTTAGCAAACTTAACACCAAAGTGATTTTAACTTAAACATTGTAGAATGGAGAAAAATGCATGAATATGGTATATGAAGAGGTTACCAAGTAATCATGGTTTCAAAATACCATATCAAACCAAATCATAAAGAAATCTTTAAGTTAGAATCACAATATAAGCATTTTAAACATTAACAAGAGGAGGAGCAAGGCAAGGCCATTCATCTCACATCTTCACCATCACCACAACCAAAGATTAGTTACACGTTATAACAAAAGAAATGAAAACACAAAAGAAAATAAACAAAGAAAAAATAAATAAATATATTAATCACTTGAATGAGTTGAGATACAAAGTGTTGGTTACTTGTTCAACCTCCATAATGAAGCTCTCAAAAGAAAACTCCAAGAGCGAAGAAGAAAAAGAAATCAAGTTAGGCTCACACAACTCTCAAGCTAAACCAAAATGATATAATGTAAATGGGTATATACACATATTTTTACATGAGACCTTGGCTCAATACCTGTTCTGGTATTTATAGGCTCAATACCAGAATAAATAAACAATATAGATGGACTGATGTGATCCTAATAAATGACCAGAAGAAAAATAGGGATATTTTGAGCAAGGGGGACCGGTGGCGCCGGATTTTTGGAGGGTTTCACCGGTCAAAACTTAGGCAATGGGGCTTGTCTTAGTGTGGTGGTCTCGAGTGTACTCAACAAGTCTACTGGTACTGTTTGATTTCTTCATATCAGCTTGGACTATACTCAGTAGAATTAGAGGGAAATTGTTGCTTTATATCACATCATAACTTTTTTGCATTAACTCATCACACCCACTTATGCCCACTTGCACAAGTCATGAGTGTGCCTACTTGTACCAAGGCAGCCCCACCATGTATCAAAGAGCTAGTGTACACTTGTAATGCGTTGGATCAAAATTGTGTATGCTTGATTATATGCAAAAGAGCTATTTGAATCACTATCGGTTTTCTGTTCTGTTTGGAGTGTCGGCTCCCAAATGTTATATCCGTGAATTTGAGTATGTTTTCCAGTGTTTTGTCACGATACCTGTTATCTGTATTTACTACACTGGTTAATAATACCGATATATAACAAAATAGATAATGAATGAGTGATATTAAAATGTAGTTTTCTGTGATGAACACTTTCATTTGGCCCTATGCTTTAACCCTTCATTCCTTCAGCCATGATTGCTTAAAACTAAAATTAAAAAAGATTAATTTTTGGGAGGTGGTATTGTCAAACTCTTATTTAATAAATCCACATAAAATCTTATGGACAAAATTACCCCAAACTACACCTGCCTTTAATTCCCTGCCTTCCAAATCACATCTTAGTGTCCTTTCTACGCCTGCGACCTTCACTCATCGTGTCGTCGCCGTTTACCTCCCCTCCTACAACCTCTCCGCCCCATCCCCTCCCTTCCCATCTCCTTCCTCTCCCACCTCCTAATCCTTAACCTCTCCAACTACCATTGCCCTCTTCTATGACCTAATCCTCTCGTTCCGGTGTTTCTTGACCTTGGCGGATCTGCTGGTCAAGATCAATAGCGTGTTCGGAGGCGAGATCGGCGCAGTCAAGTACCAGCTCTCCGATGAGGAGCTCGACGCTCTCATCTCGATCTCGTTGCAAGAGGATCTCTGCAATATAATGGATGAGCTCGATCACGTTGCCGACGAGCTCGTGAGGCTGTGGATCTTCGTGCGAAAGTGCAGATTTTCGTGATCTTGTTAACAACGACTATCCTGCGATTGACACGACATAGTGATACATCGACGCCATGAACAGGATCTTGATTAGGATCAAAAGGAAACACAACATAAAAAGACAAAAATTAAAGGCTCGTGTTGTTGGGGTTAATTTTGTCCATACATAAGTTTTTGTGTGGAATTGTCAAATAAAGGTTTGGCAATATCGCCTCCCTAATTTTTAGAGTAGTTTTTATAAAGAACCATCGAACTTTTAGGCTTTTTTGATATAGTACCATTGAACTTTAAAAATTGTTATGAACCGTCCTAGAACTATCGATATTATATGGAAAAAAACAAGTTTCTTGAATTTATTTAAGAGATAAATGGATTAAATAAGACCAGGCATCTGGACTGAATAAACCAAAATTAAATGAATGTCATTTTTTGGGAAAAAAATATCTTCACAAAAATACCCTTCAACTTCTAATGGAGATTTATTACTTTTTAAAATTTTTAATGTCATTTTTTGGTAAAAAAATATCTTCACAAAAATATCCTTCAACTTCTAATGGAGATTTATTACTTTTTTAAAATTTAATGTCATTTTTTGGTAAAAAAAAATATCTTCACAAAAATACCCTTCAACTTCTAATGGAGATTTATTACTTTTTAAAATTTAATATGCCATTTTTTGGTAAAAAAATATCTTCACAAAAATACCCCTCAACTTCTAATGGAGATTTATTACTTTTTTTAAATTCAATGGTTCTACGATGCTTTATGAAATATACCTTAATTTTTATTTTAAACATTGGTGTCCACTATGAGAGTCATACTTTATATTGTGCAGCTCTCTTAAAAGTAGGATGTAAACAGTCTGAACGTACGCCTAATATATCCATATCCGGTAGTCATCTTCGGATTTGAATACAAGTACAAATAATTTTAGAAATGAAAATTACCATCCACTTTCGGTATAAGTCGGATATGAATACATATACGAAATGGATATTAAAAAAACTATACCCGATAAAGGCAAAATTACTATTTTATATAAGTCGGATATGGTTATAGAAAAATGATACGTGTTATCGTATTGTATCTGAATGCTCTTGATGGATTTGGATACCGTTACAGACAGTCATCGAAAATGGTATTAAGCATCCGTGTTTAATCGAAATAAGATACGGATTCGGAGACAACTCCCATTATATATATCTATTAGTTCTCTAATTAAAATATCTTTCGTGGAAGAAGTTATTATTGTTATTTTAAATTTTTACTAGAAGAAAATGTAGTCTCAGGAACCCATCCAATAGTGACACGTAGCATGCATCTTAAGTAACTGATGCAATCATGCAACAGGACATGGATAGCTTAAAGCTATATGAAAGATCGTAGCGGGCCCACAAATGGGCCCTTATCTTGTCGGTCCATCTTCCAAAAGTAATCGAATAATTGTTTGGTGAGATGTCTATTTTGTGGGCTGGATGGGCCCGCCAAATTATGAGTTCTTTTGACTTGTTACAAACGATGAGAGAGCATTTGGCCCAAAATTAACGGTGTGGGGGGTGGGGGGTGGGGTGGGGTTTGGAATTTGAAAATTCGATGATTGGGGGGAAAAAACTTAACATTATAAATGCAATAATAAGGTGACGTCTTTGAACCTGAACTAAAAAAAGAAATCATGACACGATCCGGAATAAACTGCATAAATATTAAATATATACACGTAAAGAAGGGGCTCTATCGTATGCCCGAGGATATCAATCTTTGCATATGTTGAAAAAGATCTAACGGTCATTGCAGCGGTGTGCGTCATGATAATTGATAAACCACGAGCACAAAGAACTGCATGTTAAGAAATAGAAATGATAGGCAAAGAAACGAAGGGAATATTGGCGAGTTTTTTTCCGGATTTAAGATGACGATATAGTCCATTTATATTTCTATAACAATAATGTGAGCGAGAGAAAATCATGAAGCAAAAAAAGACACGTACATGGTTCATTAAAAAGATCGAGAAGCAAAAGTTAGAAACTTTATAAAACACCAGAGACTAAAAAAAATAGAGAAAAGAGCAGAATTGCAGTTAATGATTGCTTTAGGTTTGTGTGTTTAAATAGCGATAAATTGGGCCCAAAGATGGGCTGATCTGGTAAAGCCCAAAGGCTCTGGGGTTCAAATATTTGTCTAGGCTTTACTTAAAGGGACCCAAGGGAACATACTGTACACTAAACACTCAAAAAGACTTGTTGATATTCATGGCCTAAAGTATATGTGCAACAATTTTCGGTTTTTTTTAAACTTTGATTTGGTCATTAAATATGTTCTATTATCAGTTTACCAACTTTGTACCCTCTAGTGCCGGAGGTATGGAAATTTTTTAATATGTGTGCATGCCTTAGAACATAGACGGATATAGAATTTTGGTAAGAGGGGACACGCCGCTAATGCTTGTCTTGATTTTACTGCTATATCGGGATTTACTTCACGCATTGCTTGACATAAATTAAACGGATAGGCAAAGTTTCATTAAGATGTCTAACTACATGATATCTAAAATTTATTATACAATTTAAGAGTTAAAATTAATTTAACCTCATTTCGAAAATAATATTATTCACAATTATAATTTTGCAAGGTATCATAGCTTGGACTACATCATACGATCCAGTGAACCAGACCCAAATCTACTGAAACATATCTAAAATTTCCTTGTTAGAAAAAATCTCAGTATGACACAAATCTTTCTTTGTTTAAAATAAATCTGAATAGAATCCATATCTATTTTAATATTAAATTCATTTATTGATTGATCTGACTTTCAGGGTCTACCGGGGTTTTCATATACACTCACCACAGCGGTTAAATGAACTTGCGATAGTCACGAGTACTTTAGATATATAAAATGAAAGAAATTATTGGAGGAAGAAGAAGAGAGTTTGGAATTATTAGAGAAATGTATTTCTCCCTCTTTTTTCGATAAAAAGAAGACCTATTAGATAGAAATTAAAAGGGCAAGACACATACTCGAAATCCAGCCAATAAGCCGTAAAAAGAGAAATCAAACCGCGCATGAATTGAATTGCTTAATTATTATTGCCTAAAATAAAAGATAACGCACCTTTTGCTTAACATGTCGACGGATTTTGAAAATATTCTAAAGAACCCCTGAATAAGGAGAAATTTTATGGTGCCTAGTTATGTGACAACCACCATAAAATTTCTCTTGAACAAGTATCCGGCTCATGAAATTTCAAACGAACGGATCAAGTTTGAAATTAAGTATTGTATATAATACTATATCAGTCAAAAAGTCAACACAACCCTTTCAATGATCGGATCATCCATCTTCATTTTCATGGTCTAAATCATATGCTTACCAAATATCCATTTGACCGTTGATTCGGGTATGGACAACGTCATATTAATGATCAGTAAACCACTAGATATGGCTATCTTAAGTTAAAGATGGCCCACCACTGCATAAGCTGCCTCTTGGGTTTATGTCAATTACGCTATCTTGTACCAGCTTCAAAAGTGTAAGGCCACATAAGCTATAACAAGCTCCATCAATGGAAACAAGGAAATTAATAAAGCTTTTGTTTGTGTTCTTTTCTTCATCGCCTGGTCTAAGTTAAATGAGGACCCTGGTCTAACTTAAATGGGGACCCATCTTGAGTCTGTGTGTGTCTGTGTTCACAACCAACGTTCAGAGCCTTATTTTTCCCTTGGCTTGGTAAAAAACCAAACGCAAGCATCGATCGCTTCCGATGATCAACCCAAGCACTACCACAACACAACAGATCATTTGTTGCATGACTCGTGCCTTCATGCACGCGGCCACCCGCCAACCAAAAACCGTCCCCTTTTGCCCCTTGCTCTTGGTTGCATGCAACGAAACAAAACAAAACATCTTTGAGCATCGTATATATTTGTAAATTTTAATTGTAATTAAACCCTATAAAGATTGGATAAATTTCACATATTTGATGGGTTTTGTCATGGAAGTGCCAGAGCTTTTTTCTTTTGTAAGATGTTCGTGTTTGATTGCTTGTAGTTGTAGTTGGACCACAACAATCTATAAAGACAAGTGTTTTCTTCTAAAATATAACATGTATAGTTGTATACCTCTCCGTTTGAATATAAAGAAAGACCAAGAAAAAAGAACCCTTTCTAAACTTTATATACATGTAGAGGGAGAGGGAATAATGGAGGAAAGATGCCATAGAAGGGGATTTCCTCCTATGGTGTCGAAAAATACAACCTCCACCATTTTTTCTGACGATTGGCATCCATCATCATCATCATCATTGTTATCATCTAAGATGTGCATACACCAAATTTCATGTGATTCCATCACTTTTTCACCGTTGAATTAGCAATGTAAAAAATTCTATTGTCGGTAAACCATTAATTTTATACCAACTAAATCAACGGTAAAAAAAATAGTATAATCATATGAAATTTGGTGTATCCAAATCTTAGATGATAAAAATGAAGGTAAAGTATGCGATCGTCGAAAAAAATCATGGAATGTGTATTTTTCCGACGCCATATGAGGAAATTCCCTTCTGTAGCACCTTTCCTCCATTAACCTCATATATATATCAACACTTTCTAAACTTTATACATACACATAGGAGTGATCTATTGCAAACTGACCTATGTTTTTTAAAAACGAGAACTCTCGATTCACGACATTTTTAAACAATTCGAACCGTTCAAATTAATCATCCTATTCTCAAATATATGTGTATGAAAAATCAAAGGATTTGAAAACCTCTAGTTTATTTCAATATAGCAACATAAACTCCATTCGATACATAGGCTAGATGTCTTCAAATCCTTTGATTTTTCATACACGTATGTTTGAGGATATGGTGATCAATTTAAACGGTTCGGATCGTTAAAATATGTCGTAGATTGAGAGTTTCCGTTTTAAAAAAATGTGGACCGGTTTGTAATGGATCACTCCTGTATGAGTGTGTGTAGACGCTCCATTGCAAACCTGTCCGCGTTTTGTAAAAACAGGAACTCTCGATCCACGACATATTTGAACGATCTGAACTGTTCAATTTGATCACTCTACCTTCGAGTCTATGTGTATGAAAAATCAAAAGGTTTGAAGACCCTTGACCCATGTATCGGATAAAGTATATGTTGCTATATTGAAAGACATTCATTTTGTGCTCATTCGATATATGGGTTAGAGATCTTCAAACCATTTGATTTTTCATACACGTTGACTCGAAGGTACAGTGTTCAACTTGAACATGTTGACTTGAAGGTACAGTGATCAACTTGAATGATTTAGATCGTTCAAATATGTCATGGATTGAGAGCTTCCGTTTTTAAAAAACACGGACCGATTTGAAATGGATCACTCCCATATATATATATATATATATATATATATATATATATATATATATATTTGTTTATACTTTGCATCGAGCAGGTTGTGGAAAAATATTTATGCCCTTTGGACATAAATTATAAGTCTAAACAAAAAGACAATAGGTTTAGATCTTAGGGTTTACTTCCATTGCCTATAACCTACGATCCGGATGTCAGAATTACTATTTCTATACTTATCAGAAACAACACTGAAAGCTTGTAGGATGGCTGATGGATCTCTGGATCTCCTTCAAATGCTATCTTCCGTTGATCTGCTGCGAGCGCTGATGGACGGCTGAGATTGAGTTGGAGGGTTAATTCCTGAAGCGTGTGAAGTTTTGAGTGGTTGTGGCCGAGCTACCTGCAAAGAAGTCCCGGGGTGGTTGTGCCACCGAGGACCCTCCGACGATCAAATTAGGTGGGGTATTTTGGCAGAGTAACGGCCTAGTGGAGTAAAAATGGCTTACCTCGATTGTCTGAGGGAGGGGTTTATATAGCGGCAGCAATGGGCAGGCGGGCGCGAGAATCACGCCGACCGTTACGCCCCTGGCGTCACGCCCGCGTTATAGGCGGGACCCCGTATTAATGACGAGACATGCTCGTTAATGGGGGATCGTGATGGTGTGGAACGCGGGATCGTGGGCGGCGGATATCTCGCGTCTGGCGAGATTCGCGGAGCCAAGGCGGATGCACCTGTGATCGGTGCTGTAGGTCGGTCGAAGAGACCGAGGAAGATGCGCTCGGTGGATGGCTCGGGAACGAGCGGGAGGCCGAGGCATCTCGGTTCTGTGATAGCTCGGAGGTGAGCTGGGGGGTGGTCTGGAAGGCCACCGAAGGTCGGGAGAATCCTCGGGCCGGAGCCCCGAGGTGTGATCCCAACTGAAGTTCTTGATTCTTTCTTGTAGGTTCTGGGACACGTCATTTGCCACGTGTCAGCATCTGGAGAGTCACCGATATCGAGCCTCATCATTAGCCCCCCACTCTCATCTCGACCCGTTCCTGGGTCGGGTCGAGAGTGGTCTGTCCGATCACCTGGGGTGAGCTCTCACTCGAAAATATCGTGGCACGCATTCCTGGGCAAAGAGTAGAATTTTCTTGATGACGTCAGCGGATCAGGGGAGAGATCTCGCATTAAAGGGGAAGCGCCAGATCGTGTGTACGTTCGTCGAAGCGACAACCCACGTGTCTGGCATTGGTTGGTTGGTGAGACGTGCCATAGGCATTTCCGCGCTTGAAGGGACGCGTCCAATATGAGTGCGACAGGTGGAACGTTGTCGGCCGTTGGTTGCGAAACGTTGTTTTGGTGGGAGGCGATCAGAGTCGTAGGATGCGTACGCTGGCAGCTATAAATAGAGATGGGATCCCCCATTAGGGCTCATACTCCTTCATAATTTCCTCGCCCCTAGTCGTGTTAGGTTGGCGCTCTTCTCCTCCGGTCGGATTCCTTGTATTTTATCTTCCGAGGACACCTCCCTTTGATCAGGTTAGATGTCTTCTTCCGTTGAGTCTGTAGATGTAGTCCGGGTAGAGTCCAGGGAGTCTTCTGAAGCTTCCTCTTCCCCCTCTGAGTTGGAGTTCCCCCGGGGAGTTAGGGTTAGTAATGCTTCCCGGGGTCGCGCAACGGGGGCGGTCCCCAGAGCGCAGGTCGTGGGCGTGCGATCCACGCTGAGGCGTGCAGATGAGCTCAACAACATCAAGACTCATTTCCTCATTCCTTTCGGCTATTCGCTTCGTCTGGCCGAGGAGGGGGAGAGGGCATACCAGGTACAGGGCAAGGAGATTGCCTTGTACCTGGAAGCCTTTTGGGCCGGGATGCGTCTGCCCTTCTCCCCAGAGGCGAGTGAGGCGTTGAATTGTTTTGGGTTAGCTCCGGGCCAGCTAGTTCTGAACTCCTGGAGGATCCTCCTCGGGTTCCTGGTCCGGTTGAGATTGAGTCAGATCCCTTTCAGCCCGAGCCTTCTCATTTCTTCTCTTTGCTACAAAAACCACCCCGGCGCTCGTAGGGGCGAGCCGAGCTGGGTATACCTCTCTTTTAGAAAACAACGGGGGGACGCTGCCGGGTCGGGGATCGTCTTCCATTCACGAATGGAAGAAGAAGTTTTTCTTTATTGCGCCGCCCGAGGGTGAGGACTGGCCCGTGCCCACCCAGTGGCAAGGGACCAGCTATCCGCGGGTGAGTCGGTCGAGTGATCCCGACACGGTGGCGGTGTCGAAGTGGGAGCCCCTCCCTCGGGTTGATGTGCTGCTATCTGAGCGGGCCCTCGGAGCGGCCCCTCCCTCGGGTTAATGTGCTGCTATCTGAAAGATCTTAACTTACTCCCGACATGGTGGCGGTGTTGAAGTGGGAGCCCCAGCACGTCGCCCTCGTCGTCAACATTGAGGACGAGGAGATTGCCCCGGCGATGCGGTCCGCGGGCGAGTTCTCCTCGCGGGAGGAGAGCTCAAGGCTGGAGCTGGAGGAGGCGAGGGAGAGGGTCGCTGCCCTGGAATATCGGGCGGCGGCCACGAATCGGGAGGTCGCCAGGTGCCGAGAGGCCGCCCGAGCCGCCGAGGCCCAGTTGGAAGACTCCCAGGTGCTCGTCGCCACCTTGAAGAAGACGGCGAACACCCTCCGAAGGGAGAATGAGGTGGCGAAGGAGGGGAAGAGGCGTGCTGAGCTTCGGACGTCGAAGGCTGAGCTTCTGGCATCGAAGGTGGTGGAGAGCTACAAGGAGTCGGACCTGTTCTACGCCGACCTTGCTGCAGCCGCCGGCGTCATTTGGCACGATGCCCTCGACGCTGTTAAGGCCCAGATGCCGGAGTTCCCCGACGGCAAGCTCCGGAAGGAGTACCCTGGCGAGGAAGACACGCAGGGGAACGTCCTTGGAAACGTCGCGGGGGAAGAGGACCCCGGTGGGAGCATGGGGGACAAGTCGGTCAACTCGGCTCCCGGTGCCGAGGCTCCTGTGGCGGGTGCCGACCCTGAAGACGCCATCCCAGTTGTCGTAGTAGACGCGCAGCTCATCGGGGTTCTCCCCGGCCCTGAGGCTTGAACTTTTTCTCCTTGTCTTTTGTGCTAAAATTTTGTACTTCCGAGCATTTTGTAAGGCTGGGGAGCCCAGAATACCTTTGTAAAGACTTCTGACTTTTTTATGAATAAAAAATCTTTTTGCAGTTTCTTTGCGTGCGCATTTTTCTTTTGTTTGTGGTGAACATTTGTATTTGCATAGTACCGCTTTCATCTTTAGGGCGGTATTTCGTCTCGCGATTGCACGTCGAGTTGAGAGTTGAAGTCGACCATTTGCCAAGTGTGCAAAGACCGGTGAAAGGTCAGTATCTCCATGGCCCCGAAGTCGAGGTGGAGGTCGCCTAGACATGGATGGACCGAGCAGGGTAGCTACTCGGTGGCCTCTGGATGAGGTCTTTGACCCTTGGCGTCATGGGGTAAGTAATTACCAGCCATGGATGGACCGAGCACGATAGCTGCTCGGTGGCCTCTTGGTGAATGTTTTGATCCATGGCGTCGGTGGGTAGGAAACTACCAGCCAGGGATATCCGACCAGGGTTACTGCCCAGTTACCTCTTGGTGAGGGCTTTGATCCTTAGCGCAGGAGGGCGTGAGAGGCCTGCTAAGGGTGGAACGAGCATGGTTGCTGCCCGGTGGCTTCTTGGCGAGGGCTTTGATCCTTGGCGTCGGTGGGTAGGGAACTACCAGCCAGGGATAACCGAGCAGGGTTACTGCCCAGTTGCCTCTTGGTGAGGGTTTTGATCTTTAGTGCGGGAGGGCATAAAGAGGCCTGCTAAGGATTGACCGAGCAAGGTTGCTTCCCGGTAGCCTCTTAGCGAGGGCTTTAATCCCCGGCATCGGTGGGCAGGGAACTACCAGCCAGGGATAACCGAGTAGGGTTACTGCCCAGTTTCCTTTTGGTGAGGGCTTTGATCCTTAGCATGGGAGGGTATAGAGAGGCCTGCTAAGGATTGACCGAGCAGGGTTGCTGCCCGGTGGCCTCTTGGTGAGGGCTTTGATCCATGGCGTCGGTGGGTAGGGAACTAAAGCCAGGGATAACCGAGCAGGGTTACCGCCTAGTTGCCTCTTGGTGAGGGCTTTGATCCTTAGCGCGGGAGGGCATAGAGAAGCCTGCTAAGGATTGACCGAGCAGGGTTGCTGCCTGGTGGCCTCTTGGTGAGGGCTTTGATCCCTGGCGTTGGTGGGTAGGGAACTACCAGCCAGGGATAACCGAGCAGGGTTACTGCCCAGTTGCCTCTTGGTGAGGGCTTTGATCCCTGGCGTCGGTGGGTAGGGAACTACCAGCCAGGGGATAACTGAACAGGGTTACTGCCCAGTTGCCTCTTGGTGAGGGCTTTGATTCTTAGCGCAGGAGGGCATAGAGAGGCCTGCTAAGGATTGACCGAGCAAGGTTGCTTCCCGGTGGCTTCTTGGCGAGGGCTTTGATCCCTGGTGTCGGTAGGTAGGGAACTACCAGCCAGGGATAACCAAGCAGGGTTACTGCTTAGTTGCCTCTCGGTGAGGGCTTTGATCCTTAGCGCGGGAGGGCATAGAGAGCCTGCTAAGGATTGACCGAGCAGGGTTGCTGCCCGGTGGACTCTTGGCGAGGGCTTTGATCCCTGGCATCGGTGGGTAGGGAACTACCAGCCAGGGATAACCGAGCAGGGTTACTGCCTAGTTGCCTCTTGGTGAGGGCTTTGATCCTTAGCGCGGGAGGGCATAGAGAGCCTGCTAAGGATTGACCGAGCAGTGTAGCTGCTCAGTTGAGTCGTGAGGTTCTGTCTGATCTTCCCCGGTGTTTGAATGTCGGGTAGCGTGACCGTCACGGTTGACACGTGTCATGAACGCGCGGGGGGAGGTGAAGCGTAAGAGCCGCGTCGTTTCGATTTCGCCAATAAAGGCGGGATGCCCGCCGCGTGGCGGTACAATTATGGAAGAAACGAGCGACTGTTGGATTCTTGGGGCGTTGTGGGGCTATAAAACGGAGGGAGCATTGATCACTCCTTTCTTCACACCCAAAACGTAAGAATGGAGGACTTTCCTTTTACCATCCCCGACATCATAAACTTCGAGGACGTGTACCTCTATAACCAGTACTGCACCGAGGATACGGTGCAGTTAGTTATAGGACGCATTGAGGATCATTTTGGCCGGATGCTTCCGTGGCACTCACCTCTACTCCAGCTGTTGATGTACTAAATCTGGAGTAGGTTCCCGGGTCTGCACAACCCCTTGTCCGAGCAACTGAAGGACGAGGCAGTTGGTAAGCTGAGGTCCTTGTATCGTTTCGGCCTGATCTCGACGGGTCGGTGGGATCGCTCGGTGGCACTCATCCTTGAGTGCTACCAACTGAGGCATCATGCCGACGTCCGCGGGGGGCATCAGAGGCAGAGGTCCGAGGCGGTGAGGGCTCGGTTGGCGGAAATATTCTCGGAGTACCACGGGCAATATTTCCTGTACCCCTTCCCCCGCTACTGTAATTTTTCTTCTTCTTTTTTCAATGTATAGCTGAGGAGCCTATAATACCCTTTTTTTAATGAATAAAATTCTTCTTTTCTGCATTGCTCGACTGCTTTGTCCTTCTTGTTTGTTTAAATAAAAATAACCTAGAAGAATGTGCATTGCTTTGTTGAAGAACCCCCGTAGTGACCTGCTAAGGATGGTCCGAGCAGGGTAGCTGCTCGGTGGATCCGTAGGCTCAGTCTGACCTTCTTTGGTTCGCGAACATTAGGAATGGCGATCGCTGCAGGCGGAATGTGCCAGGAAAGCTTGGGGGAGGCGTAATGTTTCGGGGAGCCGCATCACCTTTGCCACGTGGCGGCGCGGTATTGGAATAATCTTGGCGGATCCCAGGATTCACGCACGAATCTGGGCCTTTAGGAGGTCCCGTTTGAGGTTATAAATAGCGAAGGAGATGACAACCCTATAGGCATCGTTTCCTTTTAGGATGACTGGGCGCATGTATTCGATCGAAGTGGTCATCACCTTTGACGACGTCTCCTTGTATGATCAATCCTTGGCCGAGGATAGGTACCGGGGAGTGGCTCAGCGTCTCGAGGGCCATGCCAGCGGGCTTCTCCCTCGGCGGTCATCCCTGCTCTAGCTGCTGATGTACGCAATTTAGAGGAGGTCACCGGGGTTGGACAACCCCTTCATCGAGGAGCTTCTGGACGAGGCGCTCGGCAAGGTGCGTTCGATCTTCCTGCTCGACCTCATCTTGAAAGCCTGGCACGACCGATCCTTGGCCCTTGATTGTAAGAATTAAAGTTAACCACAATCAAGACGGTGTCGCTTTGCAGCTAGCCGGTTGAGCACGGGTCGATCCACAGGGAGATGGTTGTATGTCCTTTCTTGTTTTAGACGAGTCAATAAAGAATTTGTATGAGTTTGTTCAATCTAACCTATGTGTATTATTTGCAAGTATAAAGTTGTTAAGAAATTATACGAAAGTGTAAGCTAAAGATATCCGTACTCAAAACCTTTGAGCCGAGTCTTGATCGATTGAAGCTAGAGCAATCGGCAACAACGTGGATTAGGGGATTTAAGCGCGGTATTTGTGGAATCCGGCTTATTAACCCTTGTCCTTCCGTTATTGTCTCTTGCTTTCGCCTCCGGCCAAACCGAACGCAACCGGTCGCGGTTAGGAATCACCGTTACCTTGTTAGGGTAGGGTGCCTAACGGAGCGCTTCCGTATCGTTTGGGCGGAGTTCAATAGAAAATACGGGAAACGGAAATGAGCAAAGAAACGTTAACTTATAATATCGTATTTCTTCTTAACAATAATAAATACAACCATTCACAAAACAAACCAAAAAGAGCAAAAGAAAAGAACAAAGAAAAGAAAAGATTACAAGCAAGTAATTAAAGTGCATGGTAATAAATTGCAAGTAATTAAAGACAAGAATGAAAAATGCATGAGAGTAATTACAAGAACCATAGAACTCAAGACAAGCATGGGATCAATAGCCAACCCTTAAACTTGCAAGCTCAATCAAGAGAAGGGTAAAGAACTCATGTGAAATGAAGCACTAAAGAGATAACAAAATGATACAACCCCTTGAGATCAATGACCAAAGCTTAAACTTGCAAGCTCACTTAAGAGGTTGCAAGATCAAGTTAAGGTAGAGAGCTCAAGGGGGAAGCTAAGCAAAAAGAATAATACAAAAACCCTCATCTTCATTTCATCATCCACTCAAAAAGCTCTCACTACAATTTTCATGGAGGAAAGAATGAAGAAGAAGAAGAAGAAGAAGAAGACTAAAACCTAACAAAAAGAGGCTAAAGAATTTAACATCTTGGCTTGGCTCAGATCTGGGGTATTTATAGGAAGGGAACTGGAAATCTAGGGCAAGAATCTGCCCCTAAATGAAGTGACAAAACTGCCCATGAAATACGACACCATGAAGAGGCCGTACGGCCGCGGTTCCGCGGCCTAAGCATGCTTAGGCCGCGGTTCCGCGGCCATAGTGGGGATTTGGGCCTTGAGTTTTGGTGAGTTTCCCCTGTTTGTTGTTTTCTGCAGTGTGGTATATTCCTTTTCTCAGAAGCTCTTCACAAATCTTCTAGAATTTTAGTAGAACAAAAGGTGATGTGATGTGGATCTTTTGCCATGATTTCCTCGAGCTTCGCGTAGATTTCTTGGATCTTGTGTTGACATTGAGCTTTGTGCATGAAAATGACAATCGATTTGCCATTTTGTCCATAAAACTGGTATGTGGCAACACACGGATAGAAAGCGGAGACCCGTGTTTTATCTGTTGTTGGCAGTAATCCAGAATTTGTCGTACTTTTCCATGATATTCACTGTTTAGAGCTGAGACCAGTATCCTGCAATTATGTAGCAAACACTGATAAAAAGCACCTGCCTATAAACAAACGAGCGTAAGAATGGGCGGTATAGAATGCAATATTCTGGTATGAACAAATACCCCCAAACTTAACTTTTGCTCGTCCCGAGCAAAACCAATTATTCACAAAAATAAAATCCTAACCGCACTTTCACAGGGAACGCGATTGCACTGAGCGCGTGCAACAAGCCGTTAAACCTCTAGGTGTCCCTAGTAGGAGGAGTGTTGTCTCCTGAGGGTTTTCAGCGGATACTACCCACAAAATCCTGTCAAGCTGGTGTCATAAGTTAACGTCGATTCTACTCCTACAGTTTAGTATTTCGTTAGAAATTCTATCATCCTAAGTTAGAAATATCCAACCCTTATTTTTCACACCTCCTATCTATTTAACCTTATGTCCTATACGTTCCAAAAAAGTTTAGAAAGATGTTGGTTCTCCTGAGTTTTCCTTCTAAAGTGCGGCTTCAAATCAGGGATTTTTATCAACTTTACAGAAAACACAAGTCTTATTCTTCATTTCTATCTTTTATCCAAACATCGATTGTATACCCCTACGTGTGTGTATATTTGCACCCCTACACTCAAGAATTCAATTCAAGCTATAATACCCTTGCCCTAATACCTAATACTACTTCTTTTTATTAAGGATGGACGGATTTGCTCACACACCTTTCATGCGACTATTAATGCTTCTTGAGGCACTAACGGCCGATTACTGAATGTGTGAACTTTAAAGCGTAAATAGCAGTTTTCAGGTCTTGACTTTATTCTATTTTTCTTTTTCTTTTTCTTTTTCTTTTTCAAGACCGGATATATTTTTCAATATGCTCTTTTTGGTGTTTAGCTTTAAATACCGTTTTTTCTTTCATACTAGGCTTTCAGGCAAGAGTATTTCTAGGTATCTTCTACTATCTCAAGTTTCAAGGTGCGTGTAAGTGCAGTTTGTAGGGTATATACTTTCTAAATTTAAACTCAAGAAAAGAAACTATTTTTCAGACTTATCCTCCAGTAAAGCTTCAATACTTTCCCTTCATCTTGACTTAACTCAAGAACTGAACTCAAGATTACCTATTTCTCAAAAAAAAACTGTAAGGACGTATAATCACCAAGTTTAAATAGAATGAGGGTTATTTTTAGGATTTTCAATTCCTAGGCCTAGAATTTAGTTATTTCTATCATATCAACTAAACTTTCGGAATAAAGATCTAAGTTACCCTATTAGCTAACTTGATGACAAAGTTTTTATATTTTTGGAAATTTTTTCGATTTTTGTTGGTTTTTAATAAGGTATGCAAATGCAAAATATACAAATGAATGCGAAGGAAGAAAGCTTACCGAGCACACCCCCAAACTTAAACTTGACAGTGCCCTCACTGTCATGCTACACCAAGAGGATCAAAATTGTCGGCGCTCCCCCTTAAAACAAATTATTTACAAAACAAAAAAGGAAAACAAAAAAATATATACAAAAAATGGTGTCCCCCCCAAACTTAAGTAAAACAGTGTTTCCATTGTTAAGCGTTGAAGTTCAGGATCGGGGGGGGGAAAGAAAATAGTATCAAGCTATACAAGGCCTTACAAAGGCCAAAAGTTAACACCAACCATTCAAAAATTTTATCTCTGTAATATGCGGGTTGGTGAAAGAAGGTGAAGAGGAAAGAAATGGAGGATACGCGAGACCGTATGGAGATAGAAGCTGGATACGGTCTCGGTATATAAGAAGAAGAATGGCGGAAGGGAGAAAGAAATGGAATACGAACTTGAGGGTGGAAATGGATTGAATAAATTAGTACAATCTGTAATGATCGATGTGAAAAGATGGATTGTACTAATCTATCAATATGGCGAGAAATTGGGTCAAATCCCTCAAGATTCGTAAGAAACCATGGGTACGCCGAACTTGGTAAACCAGACACAGGAAGTGAAAATGATACGGTTTCTTGCCAGGTCGGAACGATGGAAAGAATGGAGGGAAGTGATCGAGGAGGGGTATCGGTTAAAGGTTCAGGAGGGTGTACACAGTCAATGACAGGGACAGGATGAATGGGAAAATCCGACTCATCAATTAAAACTGGTTCATCCTCAAAACTATCCTCAATATTCTCCTCAAAATTTAGCACATCCATGCACTTCTCTTCAAAATCCAGACGCATATGGGGTTCGGGAAAAACATTTAATGACTCGGGATGATGATTTGAAGAGAAAAACTCAGCCAAATTTATGGGTTCATCATCCAAAATATTCCCAGCGTCGATATCCTCAATCAAGTGAAAATCAATATTCTCAGACAACTCAACAAAAGCATGGATTTCAATCGATTCGGGTTCTAGAGTGGAGGTGTAGAGGTCAAAAGGATTGGGGTTGGTTTCACTTGGAAGGGACCCTTCACAATCGGGCAAATCAAACACCACAAAGTCGCACAACTCATTATCTGTTCTATCTGTAATCAATGAATCGGTGGGAATATAAGATAGACATTCAAAACTGGAGTTGTGGGATTCAAGTTGAAACGGGTAGGCTTGATTTGGAAGGGTGTACATCTCACTCTCTCCACTTAAATTCACAGCCTGTCCTGCCGCCTCATCATACATTGGGAAATGTGGAGCTAGTTGGAAACTAGCTACCGGGTCACTAGGCTGTATGAGAGCGGACATGGACGCATTCAAATCTATCATCTGTTGACTTGACGCTACCCTAAAGTCTTCCAACGACTGTTCCAGACTAGACATGGGTTGTGAAGGGGTTTCAGTAAAAGATTCAAAGTTGTTTGGATACTGAAAATTCCCAAATGGCGGTTCTGAAGCAATGTCTAGGGAATGTGCAAAAGTCGGGTAGGACTGGTAGGAATTGAATGGCTGGACAGGAGCAGGATCAACATTTGGATAAGAAGGTGAATGGAATTGTTGATCCCAAGAATCTGTGGTGGTGAAAGGAGTGAAAGATCGGCTACGAGATTGTTCAATTTGTTCAGCGAGGGACAAAGGACGACTTGCAAAAGGGGTATCAACATAAGCGGGTGCAGGAGGTTGAAAAGGTTGATACATAGTGGAATGCGGAGTGCAAGTGTTTGTCCTAGACGCTTCTATGAGATCTTTCAGTGAAATTTTTGGCATGGATGGATCGTTCGAAGTTCGGCCAAAGCAAGAACCGTAAGAAGTTATGTCTGGTTGTGGGTACCAAAGTTCGGCAAGAGTTTTGCGAGGTGGGATACCCATGATATGAAGAGAGAAAGAAAGAAAGGCAGAGAAAAGGAGGGGAAAAAGAATGTGTTGTTTTTTTTTTGTTTTTTTTATATATGAACAGAAGAATGAAATATACACACAAGAAAAAAACAATCACGACACAAAAATACCACACACCTAATCGTTCTAGGGTTCACCTAGGTCAACTAGACCTGCTCCAGAACTTTATTGTCGAAGTAAAACTGTGTCGAGAAACGGGCTCAAGATACACTGATCACGAGGCCAGGTAAGTGCAGAGATAAGGGGAGGTTTTCCAACGCTTTCGCAAAGTTCCTTAATTAAATAACCCTTTCTCTTTTGGCGGTTTCGCCGTTAACACTTTTCTAGACACCCCGTAAACAATGTACCGTTAAGCGAGGTTCTAAATACGGTTAACTTCTCCTGATGAGCGCGAAGTCCTTAAGGCTTAAAGTCTAATTTCTTTTAAAATTTGTGCGGGTAAACGTTATGCTCAAGTTCGTGATTTGTGGGCCACGGAAAAGGTGATGAAATCCTTTACCGTATATTGTGGGGTTCGCTTGCCCTTAAGTCCGTATTAATGTATGCAATGCGCAATTCAATAAAAATTCTATAAAGAATCAAACAATCGTTTTTTAGTTTAAGCACGGTACTGCAACAAATACGGGTTAGTCAATTTTTAGCGTTTACTAGCGAACTTGCAAAGAATCCTGCAAAGAATAGTATATTGGATGCGTCGGATTTGAGAATAAGGTGTTAGTAAAGTACGTACCGTTAAGTTTTTGGGTTAGGAAACCCCCGTTGAATCAAATCCGGTAAGCTTGAAAGGTTCGCTTGCGCGGGTCAAACTACCCGGATCTTTGGCACTGTACTTCGTAATCATCTTAACTTTGAACGTACACTTTGCTCCCACAATCGCAGTTTGCAAATCCGCAAAAATCTGCACTCTTGCCCACAAAAATGATCAAAAATAACAAAAAGATATTTTTTTATAAATATATACAAAAAGAATATTAACCCGAATAACAAGAAAGAAAATACGCTACCGTCTCCCCGGCAACGACGCCATTTGATTGTAAGAATTAAAGTTAACCGCAATCAAGACGGTGTCGCTTTGCAGCTAGCCGGTTGAGCACGGGTCGATCCACAGGGAGATGGTTGTATGTCCTTTCTTGTTTTAGACGAGTCAATAAAGAATTTGTATGAGTTTGTTCAATCTAACCTATGTGTATTATTTGCAAGTATAAAGTTGTTAAGAAATTATACGAAAGTGTAAGCTAAAGATATCCGTACTCAAAACCTTTGAGCCGAGTCTTGACCGATTGAAACTAGAGCAATCGGCAACAACGTGGATTAGGGGATTTAAGTGCGGTATTCGTGGAATCCGGCTTATTTACCCTTGTCCTTCCGTTCTTGTCTCTTGCTTTCGCCTCCGGCCAAACCGAACGCAACCGGTCGCGGTTAGGAATCACCGTTACCTTGTTAGGGTAGGGTGCCTAACGGAGCGCTTCCGTATCGTTTGGGCGGAGTTCAATAGAAAATACGGGAAAAAGAAATGAGCAAAGAAACGTTAACTTATAATATCGTATTTCTTCTTAACAATAATAAATACAACCATTCACAAAACAAACCAAAAAGAGCAAAAGAAAAGAACAAAGAAAAGAAAAGATTACAAGCAAGTAATTAAAGTGCATGGTAATAAATTGCAAGTAATTAAAGACAAGAATGAAAAATGCATGAGAGTAATTACAAGAACCATAGAACTCAAGACAAGCATGGGATCAATAGCCAACCCTTAAACTTGCAAGCTCAAGCAAGAGAAGGTTAAAGAACTCATGTGAAATGAAGCACTAAAGAGAGAACAAAATGATACAACCCCTTGAGATCAATGACCAAAGCTTAAACTTGCAAGCTCACTTAAGAGGTTGCAAGATCAAGTTAAGGTAGAGAGCTCAAGGGGGAAGCTAAGCAAAAAGAATAATACAAAAACCCTCATCTTCATTTCATCATCCACTCAAAAAGCTCTCACTACAACTTTCATGGAGGAAAGAATGAAGAAGAAGAAGAAGAAGAAGAAGACTAAAACCTAACAAAAAGAGGCTAAAGAATTTAACATCTTGGCTTGGCTCAGATCTTGGGTATTTATAGGAAGGGAACTGGAAACCTAGGGCAAGAATCTGCCCCAAAATGAAGTGACAAAACTGCCCATGAAATACGACACCATGAAGAGGCCGTACGGCCGCGGTTCCGCGGCCTAAGCATGCTTAGGCCGCGGTTCCGCGGCCATAGTGGGGATTTGGGCCTTGAGTTTTGGTGAGTTTCCCCTGTTTGTTGTTTTCTGCAGTGTGGTATATTCCTTTTCTCAGAAGCTCTTCACAAATCTTCTAGAATTTTAGTAGAACAAAAGGTGATGTGATGTGGATCTTTTGCCATGATTTTCTCGAGCTTCGCGTAGATTTCTTGGATCTTGTGTTGACATTGAGCTTTGTGCATGAAAATGACAATCGATTTGCCATTTTGTCCATAAAACTGGTATGTGGCAACACACGGATAGAAAGCGGAGACCCGTGTTTTATCTGTTGTTGGCAGTAATCCAGAATTTGTCGTACTTTTCCATGATATTCACTGTTTAGAGCTGAGACCAGTATCCTGCAATTATGTAGCAAACACTGATAAAAAGCACCTGCCTATAAACAAACGAGCGTAAGAATGGGCGGTATAGAATGCAATATTCTGGTATGAACAGCCCTCATTCTGGAGTGCTTCAAAATGTGGTACATCGTGAGCCAAGGCGCAGAAGGCGGAGCGTCGGGTGCTTCCGTGGCGTCCCGGGTTCACGCGCAGCATCGGCAGGAATGGGCTGCAGAGGCCAAGGCTCGGCTAGCGGAAATCTACTCCGAGTATCACCAGGAGTACTTCCCTGATCCCGTTCCACCTCTGTTGTAACTTTTTTCTTTTTCTGTAAGCCTGAGGAGCCCGTAGTACCTTTTGAATGAATAAAATTCTTTTTTTTGCAATGTTCTAATGTTCCCTTCTTATTATTTAAACAGAAATAACTTTAGAAAGGTTTACATTGTCTTTGTGAAAGAAGAAATACACATAGATACTCTTTTCATCGGTAAAGTTTGAGCTTCTCAGCGTTGTAAGGCCGTGGAAACTTGCGCCCATCCGCGTCTTGCAAGCGGTAGGCCCCTCCGGGCAAGACCTCGGAGACGAGGAAAGGATCGTCACATGTTGGGGAAAACTTATGCAGCTTGTCTTGGTCGACGAACTCGTTCCGCCTTAGGACTAAATCTCCGGTCTTGAAGAAGCGACGCTTGACTCGCGCGTTGTAGTAGCGGACGGTTTGCTGTTGATAGGCGGCAGCTCTGATCTGAGCCCGGTCTTATTTCTCTAACAAGATGTCCGGATTAGTTCGTAGGGATGAGGTGTTCGCTTCGTCGTCGAAATGCTCGACCCGGTGGCCGAGGAGCCCGATCTCCGCTGGAACCATTGCCTCTGTACCGTAGCAGAGGCTAAAAGGGTTTTCCCCAGTGGAGGTTTTCTTCGACGTGCGCAGGGCCCATAGGACCCGGGGTAATTCCTCGACCTAATTGTCTTGGAGTCCTTCTAGGCATGTCCGAAGACCTCGGAAGACCTCGGAGGACGTCTCGATTAGCGACCTCGGCTTGCCCGTTGCATTGGGGATGTACGACCGCGACAAATTTCATGAGGATGTGAAATTTGCTGCAAAACTCCTTAACTCTTTTATTTTCGAAATTTGTTCCGTGGTCGGTGATTATGCACCTCGGGATGTTGAACCGGAGTATCACGTTGTTCTGTAAGAACTTAATAGTCGTGGCGGCGTCCGATTTCCTGATGGGAATAGCCTCGATCCACTTCGTGAAGTAGTCTACTGCGACAAGGACATACTTGTACCCGCCCGTATCGGTAGGGAACTGGCCTATCATGTCCATTCCCCAATGGGTGAACGGCCACAGGAAGGTTAGGGCGGTTAGCTCGGTAGTGGGTAGGCGAGGTATGCTTCCATGGTGTTGGCAACTCATGCATCTCCTGACCAGTTTCTAGGCGTCCTGATGAATGGTCGGCCAGTAGTACCCCTGGAGCAATGCCTTCTGGATTAAGGTGTGGGTCCCTTGGTGCGCGCCGCCGACCCCTTCATGGATCTCACGGAGGATGTAGTCGGCTTCGTGGGGGTCGACACACCGGAGCAGGGGATGAGTGAAGGACTTCTTGTAGAGGTTCCCATTACTCCAGACAAAATGGCGAGCTTTGGCTCGGAGACGGCAGGCTTCTCCCCGATCTTCTGGGAGCATACCTCCCCTCAGGAATTCCATGAGGGGCTTTCTCCAGTCCCGGTCTTCTTCCCGGGTTGTATACACTTGAACTATTATTTCCCCGTCTTCCACGCTGGGCCACGACAAGACCTCGAAGAGGATGCTCCTCTTGTTGTTGGCCGAGTAGGATGAATCCTACTTACTCAAGGCGTCGGCTTGGGCGTTGAGCTGTCTGGGGATCTGCTCTACCTGGACTTTGTCGAAGTCCTTTCACAGTCTACTTACCTCGGCCAGATACTTCACCATCAGAGGTTCCCGTGCCTCGAATCGGCCGGTCACTTGGCCAACGACTAGGGCGGAGTCGCTGCGGATCCGAATCTTTTTCAGCCCCAGTCCAGAGGCTATGCGCAGTCCGGCCAGCAAGGCCTCGTATTCCGCCGTGATATTTGAGGCCTTGAACCCGAGCTTCAGAGAATACTCCATTTCGGCCTCATTCGGGCCCCGAATGATGAGTCCAGCACCACATCCTTCCTCGGTCGATGACCCGTCGACGTAAAAGATCCAATCAGGGACTGAGTCGGGCTTCCTGTCGACCGAGGGTTGGGCTGCGGGAGTCGGCGTTGACTCCGGCTCCTTACTGGGGATGGTGCACTTGACGATAAAGTTGACCAGGGCTTGTGCTTTGATGGCCTGCCTCGGGCGGTATTTTATATCGAACTGGGACAACTCCTACCTCCACTTTTCTAAGCGGCCAGAGGACTCGGGTGAGGCAAGGATAGCCCCCAAAGGGCGCTCAGTAAGAACGAGGATGATGTGCGCCTGGAAATAGTGTCGTAGCTTCCTTGAGGCCACGATGAGTGCCAAGACGATATTCTCTATGGCTAGGTACCTCGTTTCTGTGTTTTTGAAGACGTGGCTCACATGGTATACCGGCTTCTGGACTCCGTCGACCTCTCGGACGAGCACTGAGCCCACTGCTTGGTCGGATACCGCCAGATATAGCGATAGCTCGTCCCCTTCGACTGGTCGGGTGACCAGTGGTGGAGTCGCAAGGTGCCTCTTTAATTGGTCAATGGCGGTCTGGCACTCCTCCGACCACTCGAACCTTGGAATCTTCCTTAGAGCCCTGAAGAACGGGAGACGCTTCTCCCCAGATCTCGACATGAAGTGTGACAGAGAGGCTACCCTCCCTGTCAGCCGCATGATCTCGACGTTAGTCTTGGGCGCAGCCATGTTGGGGATGGCGTTGATTTTCTCCAGGTTAGCTTCGATTCCACGGTGGGTGACCATGAAACTGAGGAATTTTCCATGGTGACCCCAAATGCGCACTTGGCGGGGTTCAGTTTCATCTTGAATTTGCGGAGGACATCGAAAGCCTCGTCCAGATCTTTGGCGTGGTCGACCGATGAGACTGACTTGACGAGCATGTCGTCGACATAAACTTCCATGTTCCTGCCGATATGCGGCTTGAACATGCGGTTGACCAAGCGTTGGTACGTTGCTCCGGCGTTTTTGAGGCCGAAAGGCATCACCTTGTAGAGGTATACCCCCCGGTCCATTGTGAATGTGGTGAGATCCTCGTCTGCCGGATTCATGCGGATCTGATTGTAGCCGGAAAAAGCATCCATGAAGCTAAATAGCTCGTGGCCTGCCGAGCTGTCGATGAGCTGATCTATCCGAGGGAGGGGATAGTTCTCCTTCGGGCAGGCCTTGTTGAGGTCGTTGAGGTCGACGCACATGCGCCATTTCCCACTTGACTTTTTGACCAGGACTACGTTCGCCAGCCATTCCGAGTAAGGCATATTTCGAATGAAGTTGGCTGCGAAGAGCTTGTCTACCTCGTCCTCGACCGCCTTTTGCTTGATCGAAAAAGCTTCGCTTTTTCTGCATGACGGGTCGGGCCACAGGATCTAACCCGAGCTTGTGAGTTATGATTTTAGGGTTGATCCTAAGCATGTCAGTAGGTGCCCAGGCGAACAAGTCAGAGTTGTTTATGAGGAAACCAACGAGGTCGTCTCGTTGAGTTCCAGTTAAAAGTGAACTGATCTGAACGGTTTGTTCGTCGTCCCCTTCTACGAGGGGGACCTCTGTCAGTGGCTCCACCGGGGTCCCTCAGACCTCCTTTTGCTCGTCTCAAGTGTCCAGAGAGCCCTTGATATCACCCTCGCCCTCAACATCGTTGTTTGGCCGCTCAGATGAAGATGCTGCGATGAAGCAAACCTTTGCAGTCCGTTTGTCACCGTAGGCCTGACCTATCCCGCCCTGGTCGAGCGGAAATTTCATCGCCAGGTGGAAGGTCGATATCTGGGCCCTGAGGGAGTTCAGTGTGGGGCGACCGAGGAGGATGTTGTAGGCCGACGGGATTCTCGCTACAATGAATTCCACAGGCATGGTGCGCGTACGGCCGGCCTCCTCGATGTTAAACTAGAGAGTGATTACTCCTTCCGCCGGGATGGAGTGGTTGGTGAACCCTGACAGGATGTGGGTGGTCGGCGTTAGGTCTGACGGGGAGAGTCCCATATGTAGAAAGCAGTCATAAAATAGAATGTCTGCCGAGCTTCCAGAGTCGACCGGTATTCTCTGCACCTTATAGCTATGGACCCGAGTTGTGATCACCAGCGGGTCGTTGTGAGGCAGGGATATACCGTGGAGGTCCTCATTGGTAAAAATGATCGGCTCGGTTGCTTTGGCCTTTTTCCTCGGATGGTCTCCAGTCTCCCCGATCGGTGAGGGTCGCTGAGCCTCGACGGTCTTTGCCGTACCCCCTATTGATATGGCCATGATCTGGCCGATCATTAATTCGTCGGGAGGGGGACGTTGCTCTTGCTCACGGTCAGCTTGCGGTTTGTCTCGCAAGTATGTTGCCAGGTTCCCCGAGCGGATGAGCTTCTCGATGTAGTCTCGGAGCTGCTTGTAGCTCTCAGTGGAGTGGCCCTGCGATTTGTGGAAACCGCAGAAGGGGCCCCGAGTGCGCTTTGCCGCTCTATTTGAGACTGGGGGGAGTTTGAAGAACCTCTCGCCCTTAGCCTCCTCCAGCAGTACCGTCTGGGAGACGTTGAGCGGGGTGTACTCCTGAAACATCGGGGAGCAGGGATTCGGCTGCTCAACCTTCTTTTTCTCTTCTCGGGCCCTTTTCTTGTGATCAGTTTGTTCTGTCTGGGGCAAATTGGCGTTCACCTCGGATTCAAGTTGGATCTCACGTTCGGTCCAGGCCTTTACCTCGGTCATGGTCTTAGGTTGCGCTAATGCAAAGGAGCGTAACCACTCCTTGTGCCAAAGACCCGACCTAAGTGCCATAATGACCGTCTCATCCCGGTGTTCTGGGACTTCGAGGAGGTTGTTGTAGAAGTGTATGACGTACCCTTTGAAGGTTTCTTTATCCCCGCTCTTTATTGTGAATAGATGGTCGATGGTTCGCTTCTGCAGTCTGTTCCCGACGAAGTGGCCGAGAAATTGGGTGGCCAGCTCATCGAAGGTTGAGATTGAGCATGGTGCGAGTCCTCGGAACCAGTCTCGTCCTGAGCGGATGAGAGTGGCCGGGAAAGCGCGACATTAGGCGGCGTCGGAACAGTCCTGGAAACTCATCCCGGCTGTGAACGCGTCCAAATGGTCCTTCGGGTCGGACTTACTTTCGAAGAGTGTGACTTTCGGGGGGCTTGTTCTGGGAGGAGACATGGACCGCAAGAAGCTCTTCGGTGAAGGGCTTCGTGAGCGAGTCGGCGGCGTATTTAACCCTGTCACTCGAATGACGACCTCCCCGATGCATACCTTCGATCTTCTTTTCAAGGACGTCGAGTCGGCCGTGGTATCCCGATGAGTCGGCATATTCCGATTTTTTGCCTCTGCTGCCGGAGACCTCTGCCTGGCCACGGCCCCAATTCCGTTCGATGACGTTCCTCAGGTCCCCTAGCGAGGTTGTTTTCGAGCTGCCATAGCGAGTCCCGTGCGGATGCCCCCGTCGAGGGAGGGGGTGTCGGTCATGCCTGGGTGCATGTGTCACGATCCGAAATGGCACGTGACTGGCACTTGAATCATATGAAGTCTATAGGACCCCATCTAATTCAAGTAAGCCAAAATCCCAGAAATCTAAACCATTTAAAGAAGAAAGTGGAGGAAAACTTTAGTTTTAAAGCGAGTGGTTTAACAAAATAAGCCGAATTATGCATTTTTAAAACCTCAAGTCTTTTCTGAAAATTTCGGCAGAGTTTCCTTTGTAAAAATTGGCCCCAAACGGTTACAACACATGAAATATATATATAAAAGCATCCTCAAGCGGGAGCTAGCTCTTCGCCAATTGGCAGTCACAACCACGCAAGCAATATAATATACAACGCCGAAGGACGAGGATTAAAACTCAAAAGGAAACCAATATCATCAAGAAAACCATAATAATACAAGCGTGACTCTAAGGTCGAAAGAATATATACACTGGTCTTCTAAGTCTATCAAATATATAAGTCTGGTTGATAGAGTTACACGATATAACTGAAATAATAAATGTACAATGGTGGTCACGATGCAAGTGAACCCATCTACCAAAGCAATCACCCGGAATGGAAGCAGTGTGCCAGAAAGCTGCAATGAAACCTGTACGGCAAAAACCTGCAAGAACTGTGGCACAACGGGGGTGAGTTGCCAACTCGTGAGTAGAAAACATCACCGAGCAGAAATCGTATGTATGACCCAATCCTAGGTCATACGATAGTAATATCCTCAAATAATAATATGGCCTGAAGCATATAATAATGGAAATGGTAACATCTATGCATAAGTGTAATCCCATGTGCTTGTGTCAGTGCCTCAGATAGCAATATATCATAAATATGACGTATGAATGCATGAAAACAGAATGCATCTAAATGTGGAATCTGTTTTCTTATCTCAGTGAGATTTCTGTATAAAATCGAGTATTATCAATGAAATCATACTGAAAATCAGTGTCAATCATCGACATAAAATATAAATCTCAACTCTCGATATCTCAGCCTCTGGCTATCCGGACTGGCCTATATCATCAAATCTCAATATCTCAGGCTCCGGCTATCCGGACTGGCTTGTATCATCAAATCTCAATATCTTAGGCTCCGGCTATCCGGACTGACCTGTATCATCAAATATTAATATCTAGGGCTCCGGCTATCCGGACTGGTCCAAATCCTCAAATAAAAGACCACATCGGTATCCTCCGGATATCCGGCGCGTCACAATAAAATCACCGGTCAGTAGTGCTCCCCTATCTTAGGCTCAACGCCATCTACTGCGACCTTCTAGACCTGGGGTACCATACCGGGTCCACCATGCACCCACAGACGGTTCGTCCTCCTCCTCGAATCGGGTGTATGATATCGCTCAAGAGCCGAGAAAAGTCATGGTGGACATATCTCAAATCATATCAGGAGAAAACCGCACTTTTGTATCTTTAAAAATGATAATACATTTTATAAATCCTTGCGGTATCTCCAAATCCAGAAATCTCATGGAAATCCGAAATCCAAGTCTCAAGGGTAAATAAACAATGAATTTCATAATATTGGGATCCGGCAATCCGGAATGGCCCATAATGTCATGGCAAATGAATATATAACTAAACATGAAAATCACAGTAATAAATGCAATGTCTAAGTTATCATATAAAAGCAAGCGCACTAGTACCAAGTCGAAACTATCAGCTAACAATTTATACTAATGAGAAGTATTTTCTAATGTGTACGTGACATGGCAATTACCGATGATGATGTGTGTGAGCCGGCAAGCAGGTGTACGTGGAGCATACACATCATCGGTAATGGTGCCGGTGTCCTGACAGCATGGGTTTCATAATAATTACGAAAACACAAATAAGCATGCAATGCGATGCGAATAATAGAATACGCGGAAAATGAATGGTAAACGCAGCAATAAAGAATATACATTACTATATATGAGTCATACAGCTTTGACATTTGAAATAATACGAATCGCGGTGTTTAGAAATAAGAGCTACAGTGTTTTTAAGAAAGATACGTCCTTTGAAATATCCGTAGAATTTCTTGGCCTTTCTTTAAAATACTCATGATTCGTTAGTTTGAAATAGGTATGACTCGAGTCTAGTCTAACATCCACAAGGTAAACTACATGATTAAACTAACATACCAGTCGAAAGAGTAAGAGAAACCATCGAAGTCTGAGTCGATATATATAAATAAATATAATAGTCGGTGATCCCACCTCAATAGTATCATATACGATACAATATATAATATGACATTCTCGAGTCAAGAGTGCTGATCCATCATCAATATAGCTCGTACGGTAAATCCATCGTGCGGCATCCCAACTATGGTTACGGGTCAAATATCAGATTATTTCATTATTCATCTGGTATCCTTATCATCATATCCTGTATTAGGGGTGTTGACCTAAGTCTAGTACATACTGATAACATCTACATATATGTATGCGTGTGTATGAAAACACATCGCCTAAGGACCCGCTATAACAACATGTCGTATCTCATAATACGAACCACAACATATCACCGATCTCGTGGCACCATGCCCAATCTCATCGACTCATCTCCAAGTACCATGTACTTCATTATCTATACACACACACACACAGTCCCATACCTATGTGTGTGTATATATATATATCCCCATATACGCATAAGAAAATAAAATGCATGCAAGTGTGTGTGTGTGAGTGTAAACCTTATTCTAGGGTTCGCGATTACAACCAACTAACGATACTATCAATCAAATACACTAAAATTTAACCCATGATCTCCTAAATCTTACTTGCTAACTATCCGTGTTTCACATAACACATAATCATATATATATCGTATATATCGTATACTACACTTCGAACTGCGGGGGTGATATACGCCATCCACCCGACTTCTCCCGTAGATATATATCTACTCACCTGGACGCCTCGGCTAATCTGCTCCGATTTCAGCTCTGTCCTTTCCGCGTCACATCCGACGCTTCCGCACCCGATCCTAGCAACGTATACAAGTAAAAAAGAGAATAAATATAATATTAGTTGTGGACACAACCAATACAAGTTAACCACGCGCATTAACTTGACGCACACACACTTGGCGCACCAAATGTGCCGCGACAATACCACAACTACAACTTGGGTCACTATACGTGGCAACAGCGAACCAAAAACCCAATAGCGCTAATCGCGTGTTCACAATACATCATATATTATATGAAATAGGTTATATATCAACAAAACTTCAATTTTGATCAAATCGATTTTATTCCAAAAACCTAGTAAGCATCAATTACTAGTTTTACTTCAAAACATGATGTTTTAACAAAACTAGTAGCCACAATGTTCACTAAATATCTTAATTTAGTCACACAAACCATAATTAAATTTTTAATCTCACTTATTTACAAAATCCCATAATTCTAGTTTGCAATTTAGCTTGATTCGGACAATTTAGAAATAACAATTAATAATTTAACAACTAGATTACATTTTAGCATGCCTTAAGATGTTAAAATACATCTTGCAACCCTTTTCAAATGATACAAACCCTAACTTAAACTCAATTCCCTTTTCTTTAAAATTCTAACTTCAATTAAACCATATTTAAACACTTAAATAAATTAGCTTTAAGCAATTAACTAACAATTTAAGTATTGGGTAAAGATTTATACCTCCAAGATTTGTAGATCTACATGCAACTTAGCCTCCCAAATTAACTTCATGATCCAAGATCCATACTAGAATAGGCCAAGAAGAAATGGGTAGAGATTGGATTTTGATTTTGTGAGGTTTTTGTGTTGATTTTTGAAGAATTTTGTGAGGGTTTTTGAAGTGAAAATGAGGTAGAGAATTGGGGGGCTGCTTGAGGGAGGGGCTCGGCTGGAATTGGGGAAGAGGGGAGAGAGAAAATGTCGGTGTGTTGAATGATTGACCAAGTGAAGAAAATAAAGCCCATACCTTAAGTCAACACCATACCTCTTCTTTCTTTATTTTTCATCCCCTTTTCATTTTCTTTTCTCTTGACTTTTGAAGTGGGGGAATGGGGGAGATTGCGGCGGCTTGGTTTCGGCCAAGTTAGGAAATGGGGCGTGTGTGGGTGTATGTTGAAATTTCCATGTCAAGAAAACCCCTTCAAAACTCATTATTGTATCTTACATCAATTTCTATTTTAAATTTATTTAATCTAGTATTCTAAAACATATAGAACCATGAGGAATTTTTTTGAAGAATGAATATGTTACAAACTAGATTCCAGGTTGTCATGGTTCATAGAATTTGTATTAACCCATTCCAATTTGTAATTATCACTAATTAAATGTATTAGTGAAGGCTTAAAATAATATTAAAAATAATTAATTTCGGAAAATAGTTTAGTGAACTAGAAATTTACAAGTGACCCATTAAATACCCAAATATTAGCAATTACATAGCTAAAATAGGTATATTTAATTTTATGTTGAAAGATATTTATATCTTGGTTTTTACAGAAAACACCGGTTATTTAACCGAAAATCGGAAATTTCACCTAAACGATTTTCAAAACGCTACAATCTTCCCTTCTTAAAGAAATTCGGTCCCCGAATTTAAATTAAAACTCTCCCAAATACTAAAATATTTCAGCAAAACACTCAAGTCGTCGGGGCTCCGAAATCATCAATACTTAAAACACATTTTAGCGCAATGCATGCGCATGAAAAACGAGTATATAAACCTAAATCAAAACTCCGTCAAGCATCCTGCAATCATCGGAGTTATGGTGAAGGCACCAAAGTCAAAGTCCAATACGAAAACCAACATGATATACATCAAAACTATAACATGTACATAGTACGCATCGTTGTAATTTCGTCAAAACATATGAAAGAAATGCATGTCAACTCTTTTTCAAATTGCTGTGCGATGCGCGTATCACAGCACAAGTAGAGGACGTTCATTGTAAGAAAATAACTATATATATATATATATATATATCCTTTGTTTAACACACATGTCATGCCGTTTTTGAAAATTTTAGAAGGGTTTCCTTTATAAAATGTTCGTGTCATCTCGGACACACAGGAAAATACTGAGACTATAGCTCCTTTTTGGTCCCTTCGATAACTATCGATGCATGCAAAAACATATTCAGATGCTGTCCTCTGACTAGTCCTGCTCAGCTACTATACTAAATAGTAAATATCATAAAAACATACCGCTCAAAGGAAATCAATCCCAAAATGTATATAAGAATGTCACGTGCGTCTGGTGCGCACGGAAATTGAAATCCATGAATGTGCCATACATATGCACAGAAACAAAATCTAAGTGCAACGGGTGTGCACGAAAACACCTGTCAAGGGCAACGGTGTGCCTGGCAACAATATCAGGTGCATCTAATATGCACGAAGAATCCCGATTTAGTGCATCTGGTGTGCACCAAAATCGTATCAAGCGCGTCAAGTATGCGCAAGAATCCAAATCAAGTGCACAAGGTGCACGAAAAAAATATCGAATATCATAATCGAAATCGACGGTATACAACAAACCTTAATCCAAATCAGGTATACCGTGGTATATAATCTCACAACCATGTGCATCAGCATGCACAAATCGAATCAAAATATTAAAAGTGCATGGAAACTACACCGAAGACACAAGTCAAATCACATACATAACATAGACATGAAATCAAAATCAAACATCTCGAATGATATCAAATCGAAGTCGAGTGCAACTGTGGTGCACAAAATCTCAATCATGCAAATAAATCACTCAAATACCGAAATCAAAGATGACGGAAACAGTCTCGCTCCGGTACATCCTCTAAAGATCTCTGGCCAACTGTCATGGTCACTCATAACATGTCTCGTCGACGATGCCGAACTCTGGCCTACTGGGTGTGCACAATATGACAGATCCTGGGTCCAAGTCTTCTCGTATAGTATTCAAGAAAGGTTCTGTCGAAGTCTCCCTCAAATCTCGTTTCTGTCGAACTGCCCGGAAGTTATCACCCTTTACTAAATCTATTTCTTGTTCCGGAACGGCTGCATACTCATCACGACTCCTTCTGGAAGATATATTCATATACAACGCCTCTGCATGCGTATCACATCTCTGATGTCAACGGAGTGGAACGTCATCTCTTCGAAATCTCGTACGAACCTCTTACTCCACTTTTCTCTAGTGTCAACTGATTCGGACTCATCTCTTTATGGCTGCATGGACTGCGCTCCAATAGCTATGCTCATATCTGGAGTCTCCGAAGCAATGCATCCCATCACATGATATCCGAACGACGTCGAACCTTTCGATCGATTCGTCATAGTCTCATAATCCCCCAAGAGCTCAACTCTTGAGTACAGTTTAATAATATCTAGTACATGCCACTGTAAGTCTACGCTAGCGCCCCGGCAGTCTACAGACGCCAAATGCGGAACAAAAAACTTTTAACTGGCGCTATCGTATACTTTAACCTGGATCTGCCATTATTGCTAAACTAACAAACTGTAAAGAGTGTAGAAAGGTTATACCGAACGATCCGAGTCCTTCGTTCTTCAACCATCATCCCACGCTCCGTTGCGGCTGCTCCGATCTCGTCGATCTCCGATATCCTCGTCGAGGTGGCACCACGTCGACGATTCTTTAAACGGGCTCCCGCCTCTGACTTGAGGCAACTCGATCGTCAAGTTTGCTAAAAGAGACGACCAAGAATGATGTAGAGAATGGGTAGATGACTTTGTCTCACTTCGTCCAAATCCGTGGACGATCGGTTAATGAAGTTGCCGAGGGAATCGGGTGATGGAATGAAATGAGCTGTGAATTCCATACACCCCAAATATCTATCATAATCTTTTTTCCAATGAAAACCATCAAGAGAGAGAGTGAGGAGGGGGGCCGGCCACTTATAGGAGTGGGGGGGGGGTGACCGTACGAGAAGGGAGGTGACCACAAGATGAAGCATATCATGAAGAAAAGATCTTAACCAAAACAAAAAGCTTTAATGTTAAAGCATGAATCATAAACCTAGTCATCATGCTTTAATGAACCATTAAATGCATCCAATGAAAACTCAACACCAATTAATCCTAGTCACCTCATCTAGAATCTTCTAGAACACTGACTCACCTCATCCCAAGAAAGATAAATCCGTCTTTAACCAAATGTTAAAAGACGGCTGATAGAAAACTGGAAACTGGCAACTTCCAAAAGTGATCCCGAAACGACTTTCAGGATAACCCCGAACCTGTATAAATATACCCGCATTTGTATTACGACCGAATACAAATGCAACCGAGACAAAGATATTATACCTACTCAATATAATACTCGGATCCGGCTTAAACCAAAGCCGACCAGTATCATCTGCCCGAAAAATAACACGTGCGTAAACGCACGTGCATTTTCCGAACCCTGCCATAAAACCATACGGCCTCTACAACGTTTCGCCCGAACTTGGGAAACTGTCAGTGGGGGACTCTAATGACTCGTCAGTACCCTGGCAGTGGGTTTAACCACAAACCGTCAGCGGCACTAGCAATGCGTAACGGCTGCCCATGGACTGACCTCAAGGGATGCCGATGAGCGCACTCATCCGGAAAACCCTACTGAGCCTAACAGTGACAATGTATATACAGTCCGGTCCGTTCGTCCATGAGTATCGCATATCTACCTAGGGGGCTAGTAACGTCAGACCCCCAATAGCAGTATAAGTCGTGTCGGAGTGTAGCCCAATAACACCCTGAGATACTACTGGAGTACCTACCAGTAAATCTCCTGCCATGGCCATGGACTTTGTGTAATGGCTCTCCTAGACACAGCACGACCTCGCCCCCAATACCGGGAGAGACGAATCCCCTGCCGATCCGCTCACGTGCCTCCATATGGCTCGGGACTGTACCCAAAAACTACCTGTTTGCACGACTCCTTTGAGCCGTGGTAGGGTAGAAATCAAAGCACAGTGGGAACTCACACGAGACAAATGACGACCTCAGGTCGATGAACTAACCTGTACATATGTCACCAGGGAACTGCTATCTGACGATAGATATAATACTAACTAGCAGATTCCCGGCGAGTCCTGTCCGGTGTACTCATAACCCAATGAGCACCTGTATACATCTTAGGTGATCCAACTGACACCAGTGGCTTGTGAGACCGGCCACCGCCCCTCGTCGTGGTCTCGACTGTACACACTAGTCTACTCCGGAGTATCGATGCCCTGTCTCGAAACTCCCACGACTAGGGACCACAATTAAGGATATGCGTATAAACCACCCAACTCTCACGTATATGATCGCCATCATACTGTTGGTGGTAAAGCAAGATCCTAAGGGCTCTATCAAAGTGTAGCAGTGATCAGTCACCTGAACCTGTACACTACTGATAAAGGCAAACCAGATAGCATACTATCATCTCGAGTAAGACTGTCCTACCGGTATAGGTCCTCCGCAATCATTGCAATCACGTACCTGTGATCCAATAATTGACTATGAGGGCACTATCTCCAACAATCTCCCACTTGCACTCAAGGCTAATTATTGCGATGTCGACTACTGACAGCCCGTGTGAAACCGAACATCCAACTCCTCTACTAATCAGTATCACAAAGCCTGTTTGTAAAACTATTGTGTTCGAGAAATAGCCTTAGTGAGTGGATCCGCCTAGAAGTTTCTTTCTATATCTCTCTTAATCTCAAGTTCGCGGAGAAAGCCATCTCCCGAATCGAGTAATACCTGTCTTAGAATATGTCTGGATATCTGATGGGACCTAGTTCATAAATGAACTTCAAATCCAAACTTCTTAGACTGTATCGATCACTGAACCTAATCAGTATCCGGCACTATGCCACCCACAGTATCCTCTTGGACCACCTGTCCACAATACTGTCCCTCTTCGTCAGAGGGAAAAACTATAACTCTGACAATCACTCTGTCAACCATGTCACCTTTGAAGCCTGGAATGATAACCGTCTCCCGAAAGAGGCTGCCGTCATCAAATCCGTAGAACATGTACTTATGTTCTAAAACTGCTTCCTTATGTTTCTCCAAGATTGGATTAATACAAACTTATTGCATCTAGTGCAAAACCAACATTTGGTGTGGTACTTGACATCTCATGATTGACTCAATTGCCTAAGCAAGTGATCTGCCAATCATGCACATCCCTCTCCCCTTTAGTCTGTAAGACACCTTTAGAGAGGGTGACTCCATCACCTGCAGGTACACCACCATGCTAGGAGTCAACTATTCCAAAAACCATTAGAATATCTGTCAAAGTACCCACATTGGGAAACTACCCAAATCCAGATCTAGAACTATAGATCTAGAAACCAGAATGTCAAATATTATATCCATATCCTGTCTGGAGAAACAACTGTGTGACGACCACAGTACAACCGATCGTAGTATAGGAATTTTACTTCCCACTCTGTGTATGTCATCCAGATACCATGACATCACACCCTACTACCTTCTTAACAGATCCATCCCCTATTCTGATGAAGTCAAACCTATGACTGTCACATCAAAATTAGACGATCTATCTCCGCTATAACTGCTCAAGTCTATAAATAGATATAAGCTACTTGCCCACTATGCTTCCGCTGCTCCCACTGACTACGACAACCCTCCTACCGGGTCTCATAACCTGGAACAACAGTAGTGTCAAGTCTTGGTAGATAAGAACCTCCCTGTCACCATCCTTGAGGCTACCGAAGTACCTCTCGGGTGTCTGAGGTTACCTACCATACCTGCGGAGTGGCTATTGGAATGTCAAACCTGATTGAATGTATAGGTCCTATTAAATTTTCCGTAATCGTTCGCGGTTCTGGAATCACTTCCAGTTCTACCATACTCCCACTACTGTTTTCTGAAAAAGATCCATTTTACTAAAACTGTGGCGAGTCAAGAACAATATCACTATTGATCTTCCAAATGGTAGAATATCAACCCTCGTCATAGCCAGGGTCAACCCACAAACAGCCATTACAGAAACGTGCCCTGAGTTATCCAGAGTCTGGTTTTAAGCATAAGCTGGACAACTCCCCGTACCTCAATATCTTTTAAGGTACGATCCATTCTATATCCAATACAGAAACTTTGGCACTTATTTAATTGGAACTAGATTCAAATCATGCAGCTGTCTCCAGTGCATATCATCTTAATGGAAAGAGGCTAATCAGCATTACTCAACTTAGGAATCCATCCAATTATGAGCAACCTGAAAGAGAAAACTCGTTTCTCAAAACCATCACTATCATCTGAATACCAATCACAAGAATCTACATCTTCGATCTCTTTGAAGAATCCCGATACTTGTGATACCTGGTTCTCTACTTTATTCTTATACCTACAACTTCTCAAAACTTAGACCTTGTATTTCTACGAAACACTCGTCTAAATACTAGAGAAGTTATAAGTAAACAGAACATAGTACGAGGACCTACCCCTTTGTCCTGATGGACACTTGGACAACATACAATACTCTGTATAAGTCCGCTGAGTTAAACAACTCATAACCTGTGCGTCGTAGGTTGAAAACTGTACCCTGGCGATTTCCTCAAATATCACCAATTACAACGAATTCCGATATAATGAGGATGATCACCTAATTCCCAATATCTTACTCCCACTCATCATCTGTAAAACCATACAGATATGAGAATGAAACCTGGTAAATACATACCTTTGGAGTAAGTGTTTAATCGGGAAAACAGTTTTTCCTTTAACAATGCACTGAAACATGAACATGTTTCGTAGGGGTATCCTGGTATTCATAGCAATGCCTCTTCCATAATCCAATTCATGACTTCAACCGTATATTTTATTGCCATCTCTCCAAATCCCTTTATTTGTCTTTAGTCGTTACCTTCTGTACACCATCGTTAGGCTAAATGGTTTTCTTCCTTCCCTACCGTTCGGCACCAGCCTATGGTTTGGAAGAAGACTATCCAGTAAGCATAATAGGTGTACCCTCCTAAACCAAGGAGTACTCGCAACTGAGAGAAGGTGATGATAAAAGACAACTGAATAATACCTTATTCTTTTAAAGGTGAAATAGGAGCGGCGATGAAGTACGCGGTTTGGTCGTGAATGATAACAGTCGCAATTTACTTTGCCCTCTTTCTAATCCCTTTATTTTGTCTTTACATATTACCTTCTGCACACCCTACTTAGGCTAATTGGTTTTCTTCATTCCCTACCTTTCGGCACCAGCCTATGGTTTGGAATAAGACTATCCAATAAGCGTAATAGGTGTACTCTCCTAAACCAAGGAGCTCTCGCAACCTGAGAGAAGGTGATAATAAAAGACAACTGAATAAACCAATTCTATTTCTCCTGAACCTGGATCCATCCTCGAAGAAGTCCCTTCGAGTTCGTATATAACCATACGATGGATCTATCCAATGGAAGTGGATATCCGTAGTAATACGGGTGTTCTGAGAAATTCAAAGGGTAAAAGAAGGAGTGGCAATGACTTATGCAACTCAGACAATCCAAAAGCCAGTATTTTAAGAAGGTTCGGTCAACCTGGTCACTGAGTCATAGTCTAGGGTCGGTCAAAGGTCGCTGCCAAAGAGAGAGAGAAAAGAAACACTCTGCGTGCACTCTAACCTAGATCAGAATGCTTATCACTTTATCTAATCCGGAAACCTCCCACTGTCCTGTCAAATTCTCCTCCAAACCTAAAGAAGAATCAATCGGGATCACCCGAAGAGTAAACCAACTCATCAGTGGGAATCGGGATCCAACTCTCATCGCATGATAACGTGATGGAATGCATCCACGTTACTCATACTCCAGAAGGTATGCGCATACTTGGCAAGTTTCAGTTTCTTTAGAAACTCCCGATATAGTTTTTGCCCCATGCTCTTATAACCTTGGTGTTAGGTCAAAATGTCATAAGTCACATGCCAAGTTCTACCCATCACTATCTTGTTAATTTGAACCCACCCGCACATGCCCTTGGCGTTAGGTCAAAATGGCAGAACGGCTGTCCCAAACCAACTCATCTATCTATGCAACAATTGAATACCCAGCAGCTACCAAACACTATGCCTTGACGTTAGGTCAAAATACATAGCTTGAATACTACTGAATACCCAAAAGAAGTGACGGAGGGCTACGGCTGGTTTTTGGCGAAAAACCTTTAACGTAGTGAACTTGATATCGCTGAAGGAACCTGATAGCTTTTTAAAATATAGTGGCGAAAACCTTTTGCTAAAGAGGTCACTCCCGGTAAAGGGATCTCGGCTCTTTCCTCGTGGAATGAGGTGCAGGATATTCCACTGAATACCGCTATGCAAAGCAACTTGTAATCGACTATAGTGAAGTTATTACCCTGACGCAAACTTTTGCCCAAGGGGTCGGTCCCGGTGAAGGGATATCGGCCCTTGCCCCGTCGAATGAGGTGCTGGATATTCCACTGAATACCGCTATGCATAACAAAAGGAAACGTCTTTGCAATAACACTTTTTAAATTGTTCCAACAACTGTAAACAGGTTTGTTATACTTTGCATTGATCAGAATCAACGCAGTCCCATCAATCAATCACACCAGAAAAGAACGAAAATAAAATGTACGTATATGCCATCCGCATTCGTCACTGGGTCCCGTCATCACCCGTTAGGTTACTTAACTAACGACAGAGCGGGGACTGGACTAGCGCGGGTGTAAAACATATACAACATCTAATAGTATATAAACCAATATACAATAATCGCTCCAGGCGTGATAATATGCAACATTACAGAAAAGTAATAAGCATCACAGAACAATACAGATAATCTGGGATCCCCGAGTTTCACAGAGCCGCTGTTGAAACTCGACGTTCCCCTGTCGTGTGGATAGCCTGTGCAATGAAACCTAGACCCCTACGGGTGCGGCAAGTTACCCGCCAAAACCTGAAGCGAGGCAGCCCCTTACAGCATAGTGAATGGACCACCCAGCACTCCACGGAATCCGGTAATCTTGGGCACCCCTCCTTGGGTCAACCTGTACCCCCTACGAGTGCGGCGAATAGTCTGCCAATTCTAGAGTGGGACCCCTCTGCCTCTCAAAGCCATGAGATGCGGACCCGTTGCCCCCTAGAACCCGGCTATCCGTGCACTCCGTCGCGGGGCAAAAACCTAGTACAGTAATGAAAAATAGTACAATAGGTACATCGACCGCAACCTGGTCGTGCCCCAAAAGAATATTATACAACAGGCAGTGACGGCTGTCCACAAGTTGGACACTCGCCCCGCAATATCAAATGTACAAATAAACACAAACTGTACTACCATTGCACACTGCTATCCACCACGACAAATCCGCAACATCACAGCACAAAACAGAACATCAACGCGAATGTCACGTTCGCAAACCCGTCTAAAAGAACTATAGCAATCAAACGCGGTTTACCGATCAAATGACATTCCCGGTCGGAGATATAATGTAAGCACTGTAAACTAACATGTTTAAATTTCGATCGACCAAATATCAAAAAGTGGGCCCCACGACTTACTGGTGAACAGTAACAAAATCTGGGCCAAAACGATATTTACCAAAACCCCCAAAATCCAACAGAGAACCCACTGTACAAATTTGGGAGCATGAGCTCACCAAGTGGCCGCGGATGCGCGGTCAAACCATGGGTTTGACCGTGTTTCCGCGGCGGTTTGGTGGGGTCACGTGCCCAGATTTTGTCGTGGTTCTTAGAAAAGCCTGCACAGTATTCTGAGATGTGTAGAAAAATTTTAGGAGGCCATTTAAAATCAACAGAAACTGTCAAATTGAAATTTTGTAGTTTTCGATTTCCGGTTCGATCGATGTTTTAAACGCGTTAGCACAAGTTAGTATAGCAAAATGGTGAGGCTCTGATACCACTGTAAGTCTACGCTAGCGCCCCGGCAGTCTACAGACGCCAAATGCGGAACAAAAAACTTTTAACTGGCGCTATCGTATACTTTAACCCGGATCTGCCATTATTGCTAAACTAACAAACTGTAAAGAGTGTAGAAAGGTTATACCGAACGATCCGAGTCCTTCGTTCTTCAACCATCATCCCACGCTCCGTTGCGGCTGCTCCGATCTCGTCGATCTCCGATATCCTCGTCGAGGTGGCACCACGTCGACGATTCTTTAAACGGGCTCCCGCCTCTGACTTGAGGCAACTCGATCGTCAAGTTTGCTAAAAGAGACGACCAAGAATGATGTAGAGAATGAGTAGATGAATTTGTCTCACTTCGTCCAAATCCGTGGACGATCGGTTAATGAAGTTGCCGAGGGAATCGGGTGATGGAATGAAATGAGCTGTGAATTCCATACACCCCAAATATCTATCATAATCTTTTTTCCAATGAAAACCATCAAGAGAGAGAGTGAGGAGGGGGGCCGGCAACTTATAGGAGTGGGGGGGTGACCGTAGGAGAAGGGAGGTGACCACAAGATGAAGCATATCATGAAGAAAAGATCTTAACCAAAACAAAAAGCTTTAATGTTAAAGCATGAATCATAAACCTAGTCATCATGCTTTAATGAACCATTAAATGCATCCAATGAAAACTCAACACCAATTAATCCTAGTCACCTCATCTAGAATCTTCTAGAACACTGACTCACCTCATCCCAAGAAAGATAAATCCGTCTTTAACCAAATGTTAAAAGACGGCTGATAGAAAACTGGAAACTGGCAACTTCCAAAAGTGATCCCGAAACGACTTTCAGGATAACCCCGAACCTGTATAAATATACCCGCATTTGTATTACGACCGAATACAAATGCAACCGAGACAAAGATATTATACCTACTCAATATAATACTCGGATCCGGCTTAAACCAAAACCGACCAGTATCATCTGCCCGAAAAATAACACGTGCGTAAACGCACGTGCATTTTCCGAACCCTGCCATAAAACCATACGGCCTCTACAACGTTTCGCCCGAACTTGGGAAACTGTCAGTGGGGGACTCTAATGACTCGTCAGTACCCTGGCAGTGGGTTTAACCACAAACCGTCAGCGGCACTAGCAATGCGTAACGGCTGCCCATGGACTGACCTCAAGGGATGCCGATGAGCGCACTCATCCGGAAAACCCTACTGAGCCTAACAGTGACAATGTATATATAGTCCGCTCCGTTCGTCCATGAGTATCGCATATCTACCTAGGGGGCTAGTAACGTCAGACCCCCAATAGCAGTATAAGTCGTGTCGGAGTGTAGCCCAATAACACCCTGAGATACTACTGGAGTACCTACCAGTAAATCTCCTGCCATGGCCATGGACTTTGTGTAATGGCTCTCCTAGACACAGCACGACCTCGCCCCCAATACCGGGAGAGACGAATCCCCTGCCGATCCGCTCACGTGCCTCCATATGGCTCGGGACTGTACCCAAAAACTACCTGTTTGCACGACTCCTTTGAGCCGTGGTAGGGTAGAAATCAAAGCACAGTGGGAACTCACACGAGACAAATGACGACCTCAGGTCGATGAACTAACCTGTACACATGTCACCAGGGAACTGCTATCTGACGATAGATATAATACTAACTAGTAGATTCCCGGCGAGTCCTGTCCGGTGTACTCATAACCCAATGAGCACCTGTATACATCTTAGGTGATCCAACTGACACCAGTGGCTTGTGAGACCGGCCACCGCCCCTCGTCGGGGTCTCGACTGTACACACTAGTCTACTCCGGAGTATCGATGCCCTGTCTCGAAACTCCCACGACTAGGGACCACAATTAAGGATATGCGTATAAACCACCCAACTCTCACGTATATGATCGCCATCATACTGTTGGTGGTAAAGCAAGATCCTAAGGGCTCTATCAAAGTGTAGCAATGATCAGTCACCTGAACCTGTACACTACTGATAAAGGCAAACCAGATAGCATACTATCATCTCGAGTAAGACTGTCCTACCGGTATAGGTCCTCCGCAATCATTGCAATCACGTACCTGTGATCCAATAATTGACTATGAGGGCACTATCTCCAACAGCCACAACCATAGAATGGGCAAACCCAAGCCTCATTAATGGCACCGCGGAACTGCCGCAAACCCTAAGGTTTCAAAGCGTTCTTATGGTCATTATATCGAGTTAGGGTTTCATTCTTCTAGAGGGTCCACGGAATTACTTGCATATTTTTCTGAATACTTTAAACTTGGAAAAATGGGTTTCTGACATTTGATCGTCTTTTATCGACTCTCAACATACCTGCGTGAAGTCGTCTCTAGCTGGAATCAATCAATCTGATGACCTCGCATCGGGGTGTGCAAATGAATCACATGTCCTAGTCCCTCATCCTTAGATGACTAGCGACCTTCTATCATATTTCTAAGTAAAAACTCGTGCTGCAATAGCTTCAAACATCTGGGGCGGTATGTTGTCAGTTGCAGCAACAACTGGATCATTCGTCCGCACCCTGAATAGTGCCTCAATCATTAAGAATAATCGGTGCATCGACGATCATCATATTCTGGCTGGCCTCTAGCAGTGGCCCAATCCTATGGTGCTGATCTGCACGTTCGAGAAATTTTGTAAAAGCGATTCATCAAATGCTCATGGTGCAAAAACACAATAGAAGGACACTTCTATGCAATCGTGTGTCGCCGGAATATGCCCTGGTCAGTCCTCGTCCATGACGAGCTCGTGCTGACCGCAACTCTAGCCGTAGCTCTCTCTGCCCGTGTAATCGTGGCAGCAAAACCATAAACCGATATTGATGAGGATAGATCATAGGAATGAATATAATAATGTGCAAGGAAATGTGCATCCTAAAGCTTCTTAAGCGGAGTAGCGTATTGTAAGTATGCTGCGGAACATACATACGGTACGTCACTCTATTTAGGTCATCTACTCCATCAACCAAGGTCAACCTACGCGACGAAAGTTCGGGTCTAATACCCCCTCGACCAAGTCTAAGTTTCGTAAGGTCAAGCCTAGGTTCCGTGTGTATATATATATATATATATATATATATATATACGCCCTAGACTCCGCATAGTCAAACATAGACTCGAACCAAGGTTAAACCTAGCGCTCTAATACCAACTTTGTCACGACCCGAAATAGCACGTGACCGGCACTTGAATCATGTGAAGTCTATAGGACCCCATCTAATTCAAGTAAGCCAAAATCCTAGAAATTTAAACCATTTAAAGAAGAAAGTGAATGAAAACTTTAGTTTTAAAGCGAGTGGTTTAACAAAATAAGTCGAATTATGCATTTTTAAAACCTTAAGTCTTGAAAATTTCGGCTCCTTTGTAAAAACTGGCCCCAAACGGGTACAACACATGAAATATATATAAAAGCATCCCCAAGCAGGAGCTAGCTCTTCGCCAATTGGCGGTCACAACCACGCAAGCAATATAATATACAATGCCGAAGGGCGATGATCAAAACTCAAAAGGAAACCAATATCATCAAGAAAACCATAATAATACAAGCGCGACTCTAAGATCGAAAGAATATACACACTGGTCTTCTAAGTTTATCAAATATACAAGTCTGGTTGATAGAGTTACTAGATACAACTGAAATAATAAATGTACAATGGTGGTCATGATGCAAGTGAACCCACCTACCAAAGCAATGAATGGAAGCAGTGTGCCAGAAAGCCGCAATGAAACCTGTACGGAAAAAACCTGCAAGAACTGTGGCACAACGGGGGTGAGTTGCCAACTCATGAGTAGAAAATATCACCGAGCAGAAATCGTATGTATGGCCCAATCCTAGGTCATACGATAGTAATATTCTCAAATAATAATATGGCCTGAAGCATATAATAATAGCAAGGGTAACATCTATGCATAAGTGTAATCCCATGTGCTCGTGTCAGTGCCTCAGGTAGCAATATATCATAAATATGATGTATGAATGCATGAAAACAGAATGCATCTAAATGTGGAATCTGTTTTCTTATCTCAGTGAGATTTCTGTATAAAAGCGAGTATCATCAATGAAATCATGCTGAAAATCAGTGTCAATCATCGACACAAAATATAAATCTCAAATCTCGGTATCTCAGGCTCCGGCTATCCAGACTGGCCTATATCATCAAATCTCAATATCTTAGGCTCCGGTAATCCGGACTGGACTGTATCATCAAATATCAATATGTAGGGCTCCGGCTATCCGGACTAGCCCAAATCCTCAAATAAAAGACCATGTCGGTATCCTCCGGATATCCGGCGCGTCACAATAAAATCACTGGTCAGTAGTGCTCTCCTGTCTCAGGCTCAACGCCATCTACTGCGTCCTTCTCGTCCCGGGGTACCGCACTGGGTCCACCATGCACCCACAGAAGGTTCCTCCTCTTCCTTGAATCGGGTGTATGATATCGCTCAAGAGCCGAGAAAAGTCATGGTGGACATATCTCAAATTATATCAGGAGAAAACCGCACTTTTGTATCTTTAAAAATGATAATACATTTTATAAATCCTTGCGGTATCTCCAAATCCAGAAATGTCATGGAAATCCAAAATCTAAATCTCAAAGGTAAATAAACAATGAATTTCATAAAATTGGGCTCCAACAATCCGGAATGGCCCATAATGTCATGGCAAATGAATATATAAATAAACATGAAAATCACAGTAATAAATGCAATGCCTAAGCTATCATATAAAAACAAGCGCACTAGTACCATGTCGAAACTATCAGCTAACAATTTATACTAATGAGTAGTATTTTCTAATGTGTACGCGACTGTTGGGTTATGGGAGCGCCCCGGCCATCGAACCGTGGCCAAATGCGGAACTAAAATTTTCTAAAACCCGGCGCTACCATTACCCGATTAGCAAGATTAAAACCATTATCCCTAAAACTAGCAATCTAAGAAAAGAGATGGGAATGGTTATACCTAATGAACCAAGTCCTTCGGGTCTTCAACCATCTCTAAGCTCCTAGTGATGTTGCGGATCGACTTTGGTCGCCGGTCTTCCTCCATCTCCGATGATCCACCCGAGGGATGTAATTCCGGCTCTAGTTCTACGCCAAGATGCTAGTGGAGCAACTAGGGTCTCTAGGATGCTACCCTAGAGAGCCTAGGATGTAGTGTGTATGTATTCTTAGTGTTTGCTATCTCATATCATGAAGAAGGTGGAAGCAAGCATGATAGCTAGAAGAGGTGAAGAACAAAAATGGTGAGGGTGGAGCTCAAGCTCAAGAGATGAAAACCTCGCATGCTTCAAAAAAATGAAGACCAAGGAGAGAGAAAATGAAGCATCCTAGGTTTTGTAAAAACCTATTTTCCATTTTAATAATCCTACCATGCTTGAATAGTGCACCCAAATGAATTAACAATTCATTTGTGAGCACTATTCCAAGCATGGTTCTCACCATTCCTCTTCATGCCATTTTCCACCTCATTATCCAATTTTTAATAAAAATGGTCAAATCCTAAATGAGGTGGCACCTTCTAGAGTGTTATCCGGTAAAAAATACGGATTACATTCTACTGTATATACATACCTGTATCCGTACCGAAATACGAATATCAAAGAGATAGAATAACACAAAGAATATAATACTAGAATATACGTATCGAAATACATATATGTAAATTATTAAATCAATACGTGATTTAATAATCCGGCTCAAAACCCGAGCCGGCTAGTATTATCAACTGTCCGATCGAAAGTCCGAGTACTAAGTACATCAATCGATCGGAACTCTGCACGTATCCAATACGGCTACTACACCATTTCGCCAGAACCAGGGAAACTCTCTATGTGGGACTCTAAAGACTCGTTAATACGCCGGCAGTGGGTTTAACCACAAGCACGTCAGCGGCACTAGCTGTACGTAACAGCTACCCAGGTATTGAGCGAAAGGAAGGCCTGTTTCCTGATTTAAAATCAGAAAAGCTTATGAAAAAAGCTTCAGAAGAGGGTCACATGCTTACACGTGACCAGCAGTCACGTGTTGGCACGTGACATCTAAAAGCATCATCAAGGCAGATTCGGCTTCCTGACTACATCAAAGAAAAGGGCTTCAGAAAGGGTCACATGCTCCCACGTGACCAGGGTCACGTGTTGGCACGTGACATTTTAAAGCGGATTCAAAGGCACATCGGTTCCCTGATCAAATCAAGGAAAAAGCTTCAAAAGAGGTCATGTGCTCCCACGTGATCAGGGGTCACGTGTTGGCACGTGACGATCAAAACATCAGAATTGTTCTCCTGATAAATCAAGGAAAAAGAGTCCAGACAAGGGTCACGTGCTCACACGTGACCAAGGGTCACGTGGTGGCACGTGATGGTTAAGCAGCAACCAGAAGACAGCGCAAAAGGAAAGATGAGGGCTCATTCCAAAGAGGGTCACATGCCCACACGTGACCATGGGTCACGTGGTCACACGTGACCGGCTTTCAAAGCCCGTTTTGTTAACAGAATTAAATTCTGAAAGAGATTTAAATCTTTCCAAAGGAAAGCGATTACCTGGAACCAATCGAATTAAAGATTTAAAGATGATTAAATATCATCTATCTATGGGAAAATCTCGAGTTTGGAAAGATTTCCCCTTTAAATCTAACAGAAATAACAAAGGAGAATCCCTGGATTTAAAATCCAATGGTGAATAAATTCACCCAATAATCCAAAGGTCCAAATCGAATAATGGATGCAAATCAAATCTCTCAATGAAGATTTGTCAAAAACTAATTGACTTGGCTGCTTCTCCTATAAATAGGAGCCAAGAGACACAAAAAAGAGATATACGCAGAGGGAAGAAAGGGAGAGAGGGCCTTGATACTTCGAGGAATTTGGATCTTCTGCAAAAGAAAACCCTAGGTAAGAAAGAGAAGGCTCCTTGAAAGAAAGGAGAATTTAATTCTCGACAGAGTTTAACTCTGATATATATATAAAACAGAAGAATATATTTCTTCTCTCTTTGATAGAGGATCTGCAAAGTGCACATCTCCCCTTGAATTTGAGAATTTAATTCTCAATGGGTTGAGATCCTGCCATGTAGATCCAAAACATAGAGAGGGAATGGAAGCACGAGAATTTAATTCTCACAGAACTATAGGAATTTAATTCCTTTAAAACAAAACTAGGGCTTGACCCTGTGTTATGGGAATTTAATTCCTTCAGAACAGAAAGAAACAGGGTTTAACCCTAATTAAGAACCTAGTTCTGTTGGAACAGCGGGGATTTAATTCCCTTAATCATAATTTAACAGAGAATGGGAATTTAATCCCTTAAAAGCTTTTATCAGGGTTTAACCCTATTTAGTTCTTCACATGTATGAGGAATTTAACTCCTACAGAAAATTCAGAGTCTAACTCTATTCAGAATATAAATCTTCAAAAGGAAGTAGGAATTTAATTCCTCTGAAATTACTGTCAGGGTTTAACCCTACGAGGAATTTAATTCCTGGAAAAGATTAACAGATCCTCTAAACAACATACATAGAGGCAGGGTCACGTGTCACCACGTGACCCCCCCAAGAGATCTACAGAAAAGCCCTTTGAGGTAGCACCCCACGTGACCCACGTGACCCTCGGCAGAAGCTTTAACATATAAGCATTTAAATGCCCTTCACGTGAGGGCACGTGATGCGATAATCTCAGCAGAATAAATGAAGGGAGGGCGCTCTCACGTGTTGCCACGTGACCCCTCTTGCCTTAGTGTTTAACACTAAATTGGAACTCTTGAATACAGTATTGAAACACTATTGGGCCTTAGTGTTCAACACTAATCAAAGAACTTTATTCGCAGTGTTCAACACTGATTACCTTTGTATTTAACACTAATCTGAGATCTCCATTGCCAGAGTTCAACACTGATCTGTTTTAGTGTTTATGATAATTTGAAAGCCTTGTTGCTAGTGTTTAACACCAATTATCTTTTAGTGTTAAACACTAACTTGTCAACCTCATTCCCAGTGTTCAACACTGATTGCTCTGTAGTGTTTAACACTAGGCTTTGGCCCAATTGGCTAAAGGGATAGAGGCAAAGCCTCTCCTTCAATGGACCAACAAGAAGCCAATATTCCAGACATGATAGGACTTAGCTCAAGCTAGGCCATAAGTCTTCAATTCGTAATTAACTGGGCTAATGGGCTCATAACATAATTAATCGGTCTTGATCCCAAATTGGGCCAAGGACTACTTAAGCCATTCCGGTTCTAGGGTACATCTCTTCACTCCTTTGATACTTGGCATTGTAATCCCTCAATGTCTTCAAAGAGGTGACGGGTCCCGACGACCACACATTGATATGGACTGTGGGGTCCTTAAACCCGTGTCTAATGCAAAATTCCTGGTTACGTGGAACGCGGATAACGTCACTCTTTGACCCCACGGAAAACGCCCAGAGCGGAGCCTAGTCCTCGCCGAGCACGGCAGTGAACCCGTATGAAGTATCTAGCGCAAAATTCCTGGTTACGTGAAACGCGGATAATGTCACTCTTTGACCCCGCGGAGAACGCCCAGAGCGGAGCCTGGTCCTCGCCAAGCACGGCAGTGAACCCGTGTGAAGCATCCAGAGCACATACCGGACTGTGGAGTCCTTAAACCCATGGACTATGACGTCTTTAACCTCGACTGAGATGTCTTAAAACTAACAATGGACCGCAATGTCCTTAAACTACCCATGGACCGCAATGTCCTTAAACTACCCATGGACCGCAACGTCCTTAAACTACCCATGAACCGCAACGTCCTTAAACTAGAACAATAGAGCCCCGCATGCTCTTTTGCCGGATCTAAACGGTCCCGTTTAAGTTGATCTTAGCCTCAAAGATGGCTAACGTATCCTTAAACCTTCAAACAGACTGGACTACGAATCCCCCCAATTAACTCTGGCTCGAGGGTACATCTCTGAACTCCTCTGACATCCGTCGTTATAATCCTTCAACGTCGTCAGAGAGGTGACGGGTCCTGACGGCCATACATACGATGGACCACTATGTCCCTAAACTGGAACAATGGAGCCCAAACGCTCCTTTGTCGGATCTAAACGATCCCGTTAAGTTGATCTTAGTCTCAAACTAGACTAACGTATCCTTAACAAACGTTTGAGTTGATCTTAGCCTCAAGTATGGCTAACGTATCCTCAAACCAAACCCCCCCAAACCCAAATCTAAGATAACACGGATTTGGACTAGTCCACGCCCTACGGGCGACGACATAACTCGGTCTCCGTAAACAATCCACGGGCAACAAAACATAAAATAAACACACACGACACGAAGTGACCATCTGGAGAAGGAGAAAGTTGTTACCCGCGATGCGGTAGCGTAATTAACTGCAGGGGCTTGCGCCTGCAGGGAAGAGCGTCCCCACAATCAAAACTCAAACGAGGGGGAATCTGACGAAGTCTGCTACATCGGCCGCATCCGTTTAAACCTTCGATACATGGTGCCATAAATCAACTTGGCATCTTCGGAGAGGTGGACGGATAGCACCAATTAGCATCTGCCCCGAACCCCAGGCCTGGACGCCGCCCACGCGTCCCGGCCGCCGTTCGGAGGGGAACAGATTCTGGCACGCCCGGTGGGACCTTTTCCTCTTTCCACTCCACACTTCGTGTGTCGTGATTCGCGAACCAATCGCGGTTCGCTAATGATTGCCCTTGGGTTTCAAGATACTAAGAATTGGCGTCTTGCTTATTGCAGAAAGCAAAGGATCGATGGCTTCTACTTCTGCGAAATCCTCCAACCGCTCAGACTGCAATTGCGACCAACGCTCTGCCTCGCCAGGAGGTATAGCCTACGGACCCCAAGCTGCTTCGTTATTCACAATGCCGGTGGACCAGGTGACTCAGGCCACTACAGGATTGTTCTTTGGGACTATACTCCCACCAACAAGCTTCGCGGCGCCGGTGCTGACAAAGGAAGCTCTCAAGAAATCGGTCTTTGATCGTCTTACCCCTGCCGCGGCTCCTCTCAATGAGTCGCCCAACGTCAACGCCTCGGTCTTCTCTAGATTGGGCCAAAAATCCTGCGAACTCATCATGGGGCCTACAATCTCAGAGAAGGCTGCTTCTAAGAAAGTGGCTGCTCCTGTTCCCGAAATCGCCAAGGCGGCTTCTCCGGCCAAAAAGTCGGTCTTTACAAGATTGACGGCTTCAGCTCCCGCTCCTGCTGCCCAAAGGACATCGGTCTTTGACAGGCTAACACCAACAGCGACCCCCCACCCACACAGGGGGCAAGACGAAACCATTCTTACCGCTGACCCAACGCCGTCCGCTCGACACGCTCGACGTCGTCATTGATGCCGAGTAAGGAAGGCTGGGGGCAACTCCCCCTCCGGGTTGACTCCATCAGCCCCGATGGCAGAAGTTAATGCTGCTGTTCCAACTGGGAACAGCTTCGAAATGCTAAATAAGGTGCGAAGGAATTCTCCTACCGCAGTGCTGAAGAGGTCTCCTCCCCCATTAAAAAAGGTTGTGGAAATAAAACCAGAACAGCCCCGATCTCCTCAACGGCTGTCTTCCAAAATCTATAAGGTTTGGCGGCAGACCCGAGACTCCATCATCGATTCAAACTTCTTCCGCCAGCACAAGAAGCTAAAAATCCAACCGGAGGCTGGTCACCAGGCTAAACCCCAAAAGGCTGTCTGGACGCCCACCTCAACGGCCCCCTCAACCTCCATGGCTCATAAAAGGAGGAGGCCAGAGAAGATCCCCCAGCCTGCAACAACGGTTAAAAGCACTAAGTCCAGACGCCCGAAGTCTGGGGGCATGGTGGTGCACACTGTTTACATGGCTTCTGGAAAGGAGGAAAGCCGCACTTCTATGGGCCACCGACCGCTAACCCGATCCGTGACGAAAGCCCAGGAGCAGCAACAAAAGCTCCAAGAAATGATGAATTCTATGGCTGCACTTACTGGGCCAAAAGAAAGCCCAGAAACGTCTTCAGACGCGCGCCAGGAGGAAGAAACCGACGCTGAATTCCTTCGCCGGATACTGGAGAAAAAGGACAAAGAGGCTGCTGAACAAGCGGCCAACATACAACGTATGGGCCTTCTCTTCCAAGATATGATAGGAATGATGATCCAGCAGGACTTACCCGCCGAGGATCCCCCAATCGTTCTTGAAGACGACCGAGGAGAAACGTCAAATCCACCACCAGCCTTCTCAACGGCCAAGGAGGAGGCAATCTCTAAGGCTGACTTGGTTGACTACATAGCCCAGCAAATCCGGGTTCATCATGCGGCTGAGGCAGCTGGTCAAGTCGTGAAAACGGGGCGGTCGTATCCAAGCTGGTACGACCAAATCAAATACCCGCAAGGCTATACGATACCAAAATTCCACGTGTACAAGGGGACCGGCAATCCCCATCAACATGTCGCCCAGTTCCGGGCCCTCTGCGGTAACACCGGCGGTGATGATAAACTGTTGCTCCGCCAGTTCGTGGGCAGCTTATCAGAAACAGCGTTCGAATGGTATTCGGAACTCCCGAACGATTCTATCAAAACGTTCGCTGAAATGGAGTTGTTATTCACTCAGCGATTCGCAAGTGCCAGCGAACGCACTCCAATAACTGCATTGATTAACGCCAGGGTAAAACCAGGCGAAACCTGGGTCCAGTATGCTATACGCTGGCGGAACTTGTGGTCGAGATGTGAATAACGCATTGAGGAGGCACCCGCAGTGGGCATGTTCGTGGGAACCCTAGACCCCCACGCAACTATCTCCCAGTTTATGATGTTCTTTAAGCCAACCACATTCCAGGCTTTAATTGACAAGTTGGCTCAGATGGACCAGATGGGTCATAGACCACCTGCCCCGAAGTCAGAACCTCGGAATGACAAGGGTAAAGGAAGGGCAACCCTTGTCGCGAATGCCCAGCAGCAACCTAACGCCCCGAAACCGGCAAATCAACTGGAAGAAAGACGCCTGTATTATAATGAGAAAATGAAACGTCCCTACTCGTTCCCATGAGACAAGATGAAACGGTTATTCGAGTTGGCAATACGCAACAGACTTATAAGCCTGTCAAATCCAAGGCGACCGCCACAACCCACCGAGGTGAATAACCCTAACTATTGCCCTTACCATCAAACGGTAAGCCATCCGATTGAAGATTGCTTCGTCTTCAAAGGATGGATTGAAGATCAATACCTCCAGGGGAAGTTTGTACTGTCCGAAAAGTGGAAGGTGAACCCGCCACAACCGCATACTCCTAAGAAAGCAGATACATCGGGGGCAACCTGCTCCTTTATTGAAGAAGCTCCATGGGAGATCGTACTATCGACTAAAACCAAAAGAATGCTGGGAGACCTTCATGCGTGCCCTGCGATCGAATGGAAGGACCCTCTTGAACCTCAAATTATCGAAGGGATGTTGAAGCCCCGCACAACTACGAAGACTCGTGATAAGGGCCCAGATACTCAAGCCCAACCGTCAAAATCTTCGAAGAAAAAGAAGAAGAAATCCAAGAAGCCCGCGAAGCTTGGAGACGAGCACACGAACTTGCAGAAGCAAATCGACGCGCTGGAAGAATACAATCAAAAGGCGCGAACTCCTGTCACACTGCAAGAGTTTCTCAGCCACATCTTTCAAGAGAGAGATGATGGAGAGAGCTCGTCGGATGAACCCGAAGGGTATGTGGCAAGTTGTAATGTAATCTCCCACTCGTTTACCGATGATGAGAAAACTCCAGGCACTAAGAAGCTGGAGGCAAAGCCTGAACCAGAGCGTGCGGGGCCGACAAATGAAATGATCAGTGCCTTTCTAGACGAGATTCGTTTAAAAAGTAAGGCGGATCAGGAGCGTGAGATGGCAGCATCAGAAAGAACCAAATGCAGGCGACTGAACGGAAGGGTTGAACTACCTCTGCCAGAGCGAAAGGCATCCGAAGTAGACAAGAGGATAGTCAAAACGAGGAAAAGGTTTGCCAAAGCCATGTCAATGGGGATGAGGCTACCGCCTTCGGAAGGAAACACACATGATGGGGTGGAGAGGCACCCTGATTATTGCGCATATCATCGGAAAATCTCACACCCCACGGAGGAGTGCGACGCCTTTAAGATATGGTGGCAAGGATATGTTGATCGTCGGCAACATCTTAAGCGCATGAAACGCAAGATCCGTCGGGAACGAAGAAGTACCGCCGATGGGCACAACAGAACTACTGGCAACTGCTACATGGTTAACGCCAGGGAGTCACAAGTTCTCACCTTTGGGATCGACTCTGATGAAGAAATGGCTCTGGGCCCTCTCTTTAAAGAATCCGTTTTAGGGAAAGAAGAGAAACCGGAGACCTGCGAGAACATTCAGCTGCGCAATCGCACACTCCCAGAAAAGAATCTCGGGCCCGTGAGTAGAAAGGATAAGGGAAAGGAAAAGGTCACTGAAGATATCACTTTAGATGACCAAGTCATGAGAGAGCTGGCTGCCAAAGACCCTCCTAAGAAGGATAAGGTGGACTATAACATCCTCGCGCACCTAAGGAAGCTGCCTTCTCAGCTTAGCATTCTCGATGCCCTCCTATTATCAAAGGAAGCGCGAGACTCACTAATTAAGGCGTTACAGGAACCTGAGCAATTCCAAGCCTTCCTCGCCACTGAAAAGATGAAGGATGAGCTGGAGGAAGTGCATACGGCCGACATCACTTTTGGTGATGAAGACCTCCTTCTCGGGACGTGCGACCACAACCGTCCCCTATATGTCTCCGGATACTTCCATGATATCAAGATAGGCAAGATCCTGGTGGATAATGGATCCTCCGTCAATCTCCTTAATGTTCGGGTGTTGAAGGAAATCTGCATGAGTGTGCAACAACTCGCTCGTGACAAAATTACTATCTCCGGTTTCGATTCACAATCGTCACGGACTCTCGGATCTGTGATACTGACATTACGCTTTGGACTTCTCGTCACAGACATCAAATTCCATATCATCGACGCCAAGACCTGCTACAACGCCTTGCTCGGCCGTCCTTGGCTACACGAGTACAACATCATCCCTTCTACACAACATCAGTGTATGAAGTACTTTAAGGATGGTTTCGAGTATACTGTAACAGGTGAGTTGAACCCATTTTCCGTGAACGAAGTCCGCAAATACGAAGATGCGAAGTACTTTTTGCCAGATTTCGAGGATACAGAAAGGTGTCACAATCCGGGGAACAAAACCGCCGCCACCATCCCTGTTTTCGGGAGCGATACCGAAGAAGAGGAAGAGATAGTTTATGCAGGGCCATCTCAACGCAACAACCTGGGGACGCCCGCCCCCATGTTGGTCTTCGGAAGTGATTCAGAGGATGAAGTTAATGCCGTGTTCTCCAATCGGCCGTCAATACAAGCACCCCTTGGCGATGACCATAGTTTGCAAATCACCATGGTACTGCGAGAACACTACAAGGATCTCGACACGCTTCAAGCTCACAATGTGCAGGACCTGCAAACATTTTACGTCCCCTCCAGGCAAAGGGGTGAGAAGGTGATCATATTCTACCGATCCTCAGAGTCGAAAATAGAGAAAGAGATCTGGCATGGCGCGGATGCTACACTTGACAGGCTCTAACCCATCCGTCTGCCCAGATACTATACAAATGGATTAAAGAAGCTATTGAAGCGCCAAGGAGTACCCTTAAAACAGACTGTTCGACAAGCTCGGTTCTACAACAGGATTTGGGACGTCCCCGGGACTCAACGCAAATTGCCCAACGGGAAAATGGAAACACTTGGGCTTGGATACGCGAGAGCCGGAAAACGGGAACGGGCCCACAGTAGCTACGCCATATATACCTTTGATGAAGAAGAGGACGTCCTGTCAGGAGATGCCAACCCCTCATCAAAACTAGACCCCGCGATTGAAGCGCCGAGTCCGTCGTTTGAAGAACGAATGGACAAGCCTATCAGGAAAGTGGGTCAGAAAGGTCGGGAAGACCACAACCGCGAAATGGCCATCTACGAGAAGGCCAGGACGCAACGTCTATTTCAACAGGCTACAAAAGACAAAGATGCTCATCCTTGTCAACCCGTTGTACGAAAGGCCCGACGCAGAGACGAAAATAAATCAAGAAGCGGAAAGAGGAGCCGACAACAACGACGCAGGATTAAAGAGTTACGTGGTCGGGTGTTGCGCGGCTCGGATTTGTCCCTCATGAAGAAGATGAGTCGAGCGTACTCCTTCCCCCGAGACAAGACGGAGAAGTTACTCAAGCTCGCTATAAAACATCAAATGATCGCGCTTCCAGAGTCTAGACATACTGAGCAAGCTGACAAGGCTTCTCATCTGAGCTATTGCTCTTATCACCGAGCCATAGGACATCCTACCGAAGACTGCTTCACCTTCAAGAACTGGGTCGAGGACCAGTACAGACGGGGCAGATTCGCTTTATCCGACGGCTGGAGGGTAACGCCGCCACAAAAGCATGAACCCAAGGCCGCAAGAGTAGAACCAGATCCACCTCAGTCCTGGGAGCGGATTCGCACCTCTTATATGATTACGATATTGAAAGAAGAGCTCGAGAACATAGATGACCTTCCCCGGTGCTTTGAGAACAGCGATGATGAGGTGATCTCAGAATTTCCGCCCGCTCCGAAAGAACTGGAAGATGGTATACACACTACTGCAGATAACCTCAAGAAGATTGAGTTGGGATCGGCAGACGACCCGCGACCGACATTTGTCAGCGAGCTGCTGTCTGAAGAAAGGGTGGCTGCATTAAAGAGCGTGCTTCTACGGCATAAAGACTGCTTCGCGTGGAACTACTCCGAGATGCCAGGATTAGATCCGGAGATTGCTGTGCATAAATTAGCAATATCCCCAGATATCAAGCCAGTCAAGCAGGCGCCAAGAAGGATGCGACTCGAGCTTGAGATGAGCATCAACGCCGAAGTCAAGAAGCTGATCGATTCTGGATTTATCCAAGAAGTCCAATATCCCGATTGGATCGCCAATATCGTCCCGGTAATGAAGAAGAATGGGACGGTACGCATATGCGTGGATTTCAGGGATCTCAATAAAGCCTGTCCGAAGGATGATTTCCCAGTACCAGTAACCGAGCTAATGATAGATAACACGTCCACTCACGAGGTTTTCTCCTTTATGGACGGTTCGTCAGGATACAATCAGATAAAGATGCATCCCGAAGACCAGAAGCACACCGCTTTCCGGACCCCTTTGGGTATATTCTGCTACAGGGTTATGCCCTTTGGTCTAAAGAACGCTGGCGCTACCTATCAAAGGGCCATGACGAAGATCTTCGACGACCTCATACATGACATCGTCGAGTGCTATATCGATGACCTCGTAGTAAAGAGCATATCATACGAAGATCACTTAAAGCATCTGGAGACTGTATTTCAACGCTTTCGGCAATATAATTTGAAAATGAATCCCCTCAAATGCGCGTTTGGAGTCTCCTCGGGCAAATTCCTGGGATTCATCGTTCGACACCGAGGTATTGAAATAGACCCATCAAAGATTAAAGCGATCATGAAAATGCCTCCGCCGAGAACCCTTAAACAGTTGCGGTCCCTCCAAGGGAAGCTCGCATACATCCGGCGGTTTATCGCTAATCTTTCAGGCAAATGCCGTCCTTACAGCCACCTGATGAAAAAGGGAACTCCATTCGTTTGGGATCACAAATGCCAAGGTGCACTAGACGAGATCAAGCAGTACCTACAGAACCCTCCGGTGTTGGCTGCGCCGGTCAAGGGAAAACCCCTCATTCTTTATACGACCGCTCTCGAAGGTTCCTTGGGCTCATTATGGGCACAAGAGAACGATCAGGGGAAAGAGAGGGCACTCTACTACTTAAGTCGAGTTCTACTGGGGGCAGAAAGCAACTACTCCCCCATTGAAAAACATTTCTTGGCGTTAATCTTCGCGATAACAAAGCTCAGGCACTATGTGTTGGCGTCTGAGGTCCGTCTCATTTCAAAGGTGGATCCCCTTAAATACTTGATGTTGAAAGCCATATTGACAGGACGACTCGCTAATTGGGCCCTGCTCTTGATGGAGTTCTCGATAACGTATCAACCTCTCAAGGCAGTGAAAGGCCAGGCCATTGCCGATTTCCTCGCTGAGCATCCGATACCGGCCGATTCTCCTCTGAGCTGTGATTTGCCGGACGAGCATGCATTTGATGCGATTAGCGGCGGAAGCACCCGATGGGAACTCTATTTCGATGGAGCGTCCTCCGTAAAGAAACAGAAACAAGGTGTCACAATTATCAAATCGGGGGTAGGCCTCGTCTTTGCAACTCCACAAGGAGGGATAATGCGCTTTGCTTTCTCCTTAACGGAGCCGAGGACAAACAATGAAGCTGAATACGAAGCTCTGATAGCAGGCCTCGAAATCGCCATCGACATGGGAATTGAAGACCTCATTATATACGGGGATTCTCAACTGGTCGTTAGTCAAGTAAATGGTGACTACCAAACGTGCAAACCGGAGTTGGTGAAGTACGGCGAAAAGGTGCAACAACTATTGACCCGAATCCCCTCCTATATTCTGGAGAACATACCGCGCGCGGAAAACAGCAAAGCAGACGCGTTGGCCAAACTTGCTAAAGAACTGGCTGACGAGAACCTCAATGACGTCAGAATCGTGGTACAAAGCCGTCGAGTGCTCGCCCCGGCAGAAATGCCTCCGGAATTATATAAAGAAAAGGGAGCGACTGAACAGACGACCCTACAAATAAAAGACCACGAGAAGGCCGAGGACTGGTGGGAAGTCTTCATAGACTACTGTAAGTCCCACCGAATGCCCAAAGAAGCGTCCTCAAGACATCAGCTCATGAAACGAGCTCTATCTTTCGCTTTCGTCAACGATACTCTATACAAGAGATCGTTTGATTCTCTATGGCTGAGATGCTTAGGACCTGACGAAGCAGAAAGAGTCATTCAGGAAGTTCACGACGGACTGCGGTTCTCACCAAGCAGGCCCAAAGATAAAGTTAAAAATTAAACGGATGGGTTACTACTGGCCCACGATGATCCAGGACTGCCTCGAGTATGCGAAGCAATGCCACTCGTGCCAGATTCATGGAGACTTTATCCACCAGCATCCGAATCCACTGCACCCAACGGTGGCTAGCTGGCCATTCGAAATGTGGGAGACTGACATAGTCGGCCCCATCGAGCCAGCATCATCTCGGGGACATCGTTTTATCCTGGCGACAACTGATTACTTCTCCAAATGGGCAGAAGCAGTACCACTGAGGGAAGTGAAGACGGAGAATATCCTCCATTTCTTCAAGACGCACGTCATCTATCGGTTTGGAACCCCACGGCGGATTATCTCCGATAATGGGCCAGCCTACCGAAGCCATAAGATTAGCCGCTTCGCGCAGCAGCACAATATAGACTGGAGATATTCTTCAGTTTACAACCCACGAGCTAACGGCCTGGCCGAGGCCTTCAATAAGACCTTGACGAAGATCATAAAAAAGACCGTTTCCCGGAATAAGAGAGACTGGCACGAGAGGCTGCAAGAAGCCCTTTGGGCTTATCGAACTACATTCAAGACGGCCACGAACACAACGCCGTACGCGTTGGTATTTGGGACGGAAGCAGTGCTCCCCCTCAAGATAGAGTTACCCTCTCTACGAGTGGCAGTCCACCACGAGCTGACGGACGAAGAAAATGCTCACCTTCGGTTTGAGGAGCTTGATGCCCTCGATGAAACCCGGCTCATAGCGCAATAACATCTGGAAGCCTACAAAGCAAAGATGACGCGCTCGTACGAAAGATTGACCAGGCCAAGGACATTCCGCCGAGGCGAACTCGTACTAGTGGTCAAAAGACCTATGATCCCCAGTCGTGCCAAGCGGGGAAAATTTGAACCAAACTATGAAGGCCCGTACATCATAGACAAGATCTACCAGGGTGGAGCCTACCTACTCATGGACATGCACGGTGAAAGGCCTTTCAGGCCAATAAACGGCCGCTTCTTAAAGAAGTACTATGCTTAATGAGCCACGGCTTGGGTCAATGATAGATGACGACGACTATGTCCGCTCGATATCTTCCTAAGCTCAAACTTTACAAGCAGCAGCCGGCCTTCCCATAACAATGGACCGAAACGTCCTTAAACTAACGCTGGACCGAAACGTCCTTAAACTAACGCTGGACCGAAACGTCCTTAAACTATCGACGGACCGAAATGTTCTTAAACTAATAACGGACCGAAATGTCCTTAAACTAACGACGGACCGAAACGTCCTTAAACTATCGACGGACCGAAACGTCTTTGAACTAACGACGGACCGAAACGTCCTTAAACTATCGACTGACCAAAATGTCCTTAAACTAACGACGGACCGAAACGTCCCTAAACTACTACCGCAGCATCCTTAGGCTGACGAGATATAAAAAAAGGGAGGAAAAAAAAACAAAAAAAAACGGTATGTCCATAAGCAAAATGGGCACGGATGAAAACCCGAAAGGGCTCCGTGAGTAAAAACAGCAGGACTATCGGCGAGTGTTTGTGAAAACCCGAAAGGGCGCAACCTCGTTAAAAGACACTTGTAGGGTCCTCTCGACCTTGTAAGGAGAAACCACCTGCGTGAGATCCTTACGACTCACAAAGGAGCAACGCACTTAGGGATCCTCACGATTCCTAAGGAGAAAATACACTTACGAGATCCTCACGACTCGTAAGGAGAACTCTCTTATGGGACCCTCACGGCTCATAAGATTTGAAAGTCTTAAGTTACAGAAACCTAAACCTGTTCTTAAGCAAATCCTCCGCAACCTTCGATATTGCCCTACAAGGGACTTAATACTGACCTTTGTATACAATCCACGGGCGCGAATAAACATTTTCCCAGCAAAGTCCAACCCTCGTAGGTCCTCTCGACCCATAAGGAGAGAGCCCTCTTGTAGGATCCTTACGACTTACAGAGGAGCACACACTTAGGAATCCACACGATCCCTAAGGAGAAAATACACCTGCAAGATCCACACGACTTGTAGGGAGAAATACCTTTGTGAGACCCTTACGGCTCATGAAGTCAAAAGCCTTGGTCGACAGGACCCTTAACCCTGTTTGCTGAGCCACCTTTGTTCATCATCGACAAAGGCAAATGATGATCCTCTCCTGGCAACATTCCAGTTGTAGCGGTGCTGATGTCGAAATCGATGTCTAAAATCCAAGCTTGCGGCAAAAAAGCTAGCAAGCCACACATGCCTACAAAAATAGCCGAAATGATGGGGCAACTTGCAATAAAAAGCAGCAAGTAAAAATGTATGCATGAAAAATAGCCGAAATGATGGGGCAACTCGCAATAAAAAGCAGCGAGTAGAGAATAAATAAATAGCCGAAATGATTGGGCACCGCGAAAAATAGCCGAAATGATGGGGCAATCGCGACCTTCGCGATATAAAAGCTGAAACGATAGAGCATCGCGGAAAAAGAAATAAAATAAAAATAAAATTTATGCCCTACAGGTGATGTTCCATCACACCCTGTACACAATCCAAGGGCGCAAACAAAAAAGGGATCATCCGTCTCCCCCAGGTTTCACCCAAGAAAGAAGCTAAATCTTGACGGGCCACAAACGACCTAGAGATTATCCCAACATTCGTCCCGTAACGACGGACACAACTTCAAGCTAAGCGGAACAGCGGCAACTCCCAGTTCCATGGCTCGATGGTATACATATCGCCAACAGTCAAACCTCCATCCCGTGAAATGCGGATACAATCAGCAAAATTCCTGGTTACATGGAACGCGGATAACGTCACTCTTTGACCCCGTGGAAAACGTCCAGAGCGGATCCTGGTCCTCGCAGAGCACGGCAGTGAACCCGTGTGAAGCATCCAGAGCGGAGCCTAGTCCTCGCCGAGCACGGCAGTGAACCCGTGTGAAGCATCTAGTGCAAAATTCCTGGTTACGTGGAACGCGGATAATGTCACTCTTTGACCCCGTGGAAAACGTCCAGAGCGGATCCTGGTCCTCGCAGAGCACGGCAGTGAACCCGTGTGAAGCATCCAGAGCGGAGCCTAGTCCTCGCCGAGCACGGCAGTGAACCCGTGTGAAGCATCTAGTGCAAAATTCCTGGTTACGTGGAACGCGGATAATGTCACTCTTTGACCCCATAGAAAACGTCCAGAGCGGATCCTGGTCCTCGCAGAGCACGGCAGTGAACCCGTGTGAAGCATCCAGAGCGGAGCCTAGTCCTAGCCGAGCACGGCAGTGAACCCGTGTGAAGCATCTAGTGCAAAATTCCTGGTTACGTGGAACGCGGATAATGTCACTCTTTGACCCCGTGGAAAACGTCCAGAGCGGATCCTGGTCCTCGCAGAGCACGGCAGTGAACCCATGTGAAGCATCCAGAGCGGAGCCTAGTCCTCGCCGAGCACGGCAGTAAACCCGTGTGAAGCATCTAGTGCAAAATTCCTGGTTACGTGGAACGCGGATAATGTCACTCTTTGACCCCGTGGAAAACGTCCAGAACGGATCCTGGTCCTCGTGGAGCACGACAGCGAACCCGTGTGAAGCATCCAGAGCGGAGCCTAGTCCTCGCCGAGCACGGCAGTGAACCCGTGTGAAGCATCTAGTGCAAAATTCCTGGTTACGTGGAACGCGGATAATGTCACTCTTTGACCCTGTGGAAAACTTCCAGAGCGGATCCTGGTCCTCGCGGAGCACGGCAGTGAACCCGTGTGAAGCATCCAGAGCGGAGCCTAGTCCTCGCCGAGCACGGCAGTGAACCCGTGTGAAGCATCTAGTGCAAAATTCCTGGTTACGTGGAACGCAGATAACGTCACTCTTTGACCCCGCGGAAAACGCCCAGAGCGGAGCCTGGTCCTCGCCAAGCACGGCAGTGAACCCGTGTGAAGCATCCAGAGCAAATACCGGACTGTGGAGTCCTTAAAATCCATGGACTATGACGTCCTTAACCTCGACCGTGATGTCTTAAAACTAACGATCAGCCACCCCGATTCCCTACGGATTCTGCCTTGGTTTAAGGGTACATCTCTTTACTCCTTTGATAGCTGGCGTTGTAATTCCTCAATGTCTTCAAAGAGGTGACGGGTCCCTGCAACCAAACATCGGACTGTGGAGTCCCTAAATCCACGGACTATGAGGTCCTTAACCTTGACCGTGATGTCTTAAAACTAACAGCGGACGGTGGAGTCCTTAAATCCACGGACTATGAGGTCCTTAACCTTGACCGTGATGTCTTAAAACTAACATCGGACTGTGGAGTCCTTAAATCCACGGACTATGAGGTCCTTAACCTTGACCGCGATGTCTTAAAACTAACAGCGGACGGTGGAGTCCTCAAATCCACGGACTATGAGGTCCTTAACCTTGACCGCGATGTCTTTAAACTACGATACCTGGAGAAACCCCTGACTCCGTAAAACATGGACAAGGGTGACCACATCCAGCACTTACAAATCCTCACGACCTGTAAGGAAGAAAAACTCTCTTGTAAGATCCTTACGACTCTCAAGGGAAAACCCGCTTAAGAATCCTTACGATTCTTAAGAAGAACTTACACCTATGGGATCCTCTCGACCTGTAGGGAGAAAAACTCTTTATGAGACCCTCGTGGCTCATAAAATGCAAAAGTCTTAGGAAGCAGATCTTAACCCTGAATCCTGAGCCATCGCTGTCCTGCAAGGAGATCAAGATAGAATATCCGCAGAATACATTCAATAAAAAGGGGGACACACCATTGAGAGGAAAATTGTATCTTTTATTCATAAGCCAAAATGGATACAAAATACAAGTCATGAAAGGAACAAAAAGAAAATACTCTCATCCATGAGTATGTACAAGAAAGAAAGAAAAGATGCAAATGTTTCAAGCCGGCGGGCGATTCAGCAGCTTGGTCAGCTCATCCTGCTTTTGTTAGACCACGGCCTCATGACGCAAGATCTCCAGAAGACGAGCCTCCGCCTGAGCTTGCTGAGCCTGATACGAAGCAAGCCGAGCTTCGAGCTCTTTCTCGGTGGCTTTATAAGCCCCGACCCTCTCACGAGTGAACGTGGCAGCTTTATCGGGAGCCACCATCTCTTTTATGGACTCCTGGAGTACTCGCCAGAGTTCATACGCTTTGTTGGCCTAAGACTCGCATGAAGCTCGCTCAACGCCTTAGAAGCCAACTCCCTCTCCGAAAATTTACGGCCGAACCCTTTTTTTCGCACGACAATATGTTCACCACGCGTCGCCCTATCAGGCCATGTAAGCTCACTTTGCGACCGCAACCTTGGAAATAGGACATACACGCTCGAGACCATATGAATGGGCTTCCGATCGGCAGCAATAATCGATCCAGAACGCGCTCATATGAACAGCAACGAAAAACTTTCCGATGATTATCCTATCAAGCATGTGTTCGCAATCATATGAACATCCGAAAAAGAAATAAAATTCGAAGCTTTAATGTGCATGCGACATGACAACAATATTGATAATTGAAGGAAGTTTTCATAAAAGGAACACAGAATTTATTCATGCAAGCAGAAACATACATACGAGTACCGAGCCTACATGGAAGTTCAACATAAAGCATACAAAAAGAAGGACTAATTTAAAAATGTTCTACGCTAACGGAAAAGGTCACCAAACATGGGATCAACGGCACAGGGGTTAATGAAGCAGAGGAAAAAATTCTCCATCTCTCTCTCTGCTTTCTCCAGCACATCAAAGCGACGGTTCTCACGAGGAGTCGCTCCCCATCGATTGGCGCTGTGTTCGTCCGCGAAAGCAGACATAATAGCTCGCCGGGCCTTTATCTGGCTCAGCAGATGAATTGAGCAATCCTTCAAAGCCTGAGTAATCAGGCACGCTTCATGAAAGCCCTCGAGCTTTTCTTACGCCGCGTCGAGCATCGCCAGGGTCATCTCCGCCGGGTGAGGAGGGATGTCGGCAAGCACGGCCGTGAGAATCATCCGGAGCCAGAGGGAACCCATCGGGAGGGGAGACCCTCTACGGATCGAGAGCTCATGCATGGCTAAGTCACATTCGTTGTCGGAAAGGAGGGGGTCCACCAACCGAGCAGCAAAGCGGGGGATCATCTCCTCAAGAGGAACTTCCCATGGCTGTCGACGAGCATGAGGGCGATTGCAGGCCATGGCACTCGTTTGTTTCTCAAGACAAGTTACACCAAAGTAAAAAAAAAAATATAATATAAATCTCTCTGTGAAAGGAAAAGAAAGCTATAGTCTCATATATAAAGAAGTGCATTAAGTGCTGTGCGCGGAAAATCTTGCATGGTGAAGTTATTTCCAAGGCCCAAAAAAGGAAAGGCATCGAAAATCAAGGAGATGGAACTATTTCCAAGGCCCTTTTTCTGCATATGATATTGTGCACTGAAAATATGGCATGGGGAAAATTCTGTGAACAGCCCCATCAAGGGACCCCACGTGCAGAACACGTGAGGCCTAAAACTGATGTACACTAAAAAGAAAAGAAAAAATGGAGTAACACCCTGCATATTGAAAGCACCAACAACAACAGTAGCAAAATAGTAAAATCACAGAGAAAAGCATGCAAACATGGAAAGACATAATAAAACTTGTCACTGAATCTTTCAAGAAATTCATACAAAATAAAGAGGACACGTTTACAATGGCAAGGCTTCAGACGCGGGGCATGGGTTGAGAAACTCGAGATTAACTTTGTCCAAGATTCTCCAAGCATTTCGAACCTCCCGAGTATGCTTCCTCTCGCGGTCGCAAGCGTCGGGGTCCTCACGAATGTCCTCCACCCTCCGATAGGCGGCAAGTATGGCCGACTGCTGGAACGCCTGGTGCAAAAGATCGATGAGGTGATCTCGCCTCCTCTTTGAGATCAAGCCCATAAGGTACACCGAATGCACCTTATCCTCGGCAGTGTCCAAGGCCCCGAGCGGTATGCCGGTGCAAAAGAGAGGAAGTGCCTCCCGGATCGCCAGCACGATCAGCCTCAGAAGAGAAGAACGACGGGGGAGTAGCCGATGGTTGTACTCGTCAAAGCGGCTCATGATCTCGGCGCACTGAGCATCGGTGAACTCCTGGTTCTGACTGCGGCCCAGCGCACGAATATTCCCATAGGAAATGATCTCGTCAAGACTGTACAGATGGGCATCCATGATACCTGAAATAAAGGTCATGAGAATCATTAGAAAGTTCCCATTGCATTAATTGCAGAAGAACAACCTAGGGCCAAGAGACCTCAGGAAGCCTCCGCGTGAAGAAATCAAGTCCTTCATTGGAATTAAATTCCTTATTAAGAAAAGAGAATTAAATTCCCAGAAACCTTTTTGATGGAATTAAATTCCATGGGGTAGAAACGCCATCATCATCTCCCCAAAGATCATCTAAACCCTAAGAGATCTACAGTTTGAAGGTTAAGCGGTTTCATATTCTTATGGAAAAACATAAAAAAAAAAGGGGTAAAAACCCTTGTTTTGGATTTAAAATCCAGAGGAATGTGAAGGTCCATCGTTGTCCAAGAACATTACCTGAGGAAAAGGATTCTTTTCGAACAGAGTTAAACTCTGAAGATTGTTTCAAGACAGAGAACTAAGCTCTGGAAGCGAGAATTAAATTCTCAAGGAAGAAGTTCTCAGAAGAAGAAGATGAGCAAAGTGAAGGCTCCTATGAAGAGACAGAGGTATTTATAGAAGGCAATGGAAACGTTTCATCTCCCCAGATCCCTAGAGGAATCCAACGGTCACAAGAGGTGACAGCGTTGCACTCACGTGCAGACACGTGAGAGCAACGCTGTGGGGGCATTTGTTTCCTGATTTAAAATCAGAAAAGCTTATGAAAAAAGCTTCAGAAGAGGGTCACATGCTTACACGTGACCAGCAGTCACGTGTTGGCACGTGACATCTAAAAGCATCATCAAGGCAGATTAGGCTTCCTGACTACATCAAAGAAAAGGGCTTCAGAAAGGGTCACGTGCTCCCACGTGACCAGGGTCACGTGTTGGCACGTGACATTTTAAAGCGGATTCAAAGGCACATCGGTTCCTTGATCAAATCAAGGAAAAAGCTTCAAAAGAGGTCACGTGCTCCCACGTGATCAGGGGTCACGTGTTGGCACGTGACGATCAAAACATCAGAATTGTTCTCCTGATAAATCAAGGAAAAAGAGTCCAGACAAGGGTCACGTGCTCATACGTGACCAAGGGTCACGTGGTGGCACGTGATGGTTAAGCAGCAACCAGAAGACAGCGCAAAAGGAAAGATGAGGGCTCATTCCAAAGAGGGTCACATGCCCACACGTGACCATGGGTCACGTGGTCACACGTGACCGGCTTTCAAAGCCCGTTTTGTTAACAGAATTAAATTCTGAAAGAGATTTAAATCTTTCCAAAGGAAAGCGATTACCTGGAACCAATCGAATTAAAGATTTAAAGATGATTAAATATCATCTATCTATGGGAAAATCTCGAGTTTGGAAAGATTTCCCCTTTAAATCTAACAGAAATAACAAAGGAGAATCCCTGAATTTAAAATCCAATGGTGAATAAAATTCACCCAATAATCCAAAGGTCCAAAACGAATAATGGATGCAAATCAAATCTCTCAATGAAGATTCGTCAAAAACTAATTGACTCGGCTGCTTCTCCTATAAATAGGAGCCAAGAGACACAAAAAAGAGATATACGCAGAGGGAAGAAAGGGAGAGAGAGCCTTGATACTTCGAGGAATTTGGATCTTCTGCAAAAGAAAACCCTAGGTAAGAAAGAGAAGGCTCCTTGAAAGAAAGGAGAATTTAATTCTCCACAGAGTTTAACTCTGATATATATATAAAACAGAAGAATATATTTCTTCTCTCTTTGATAGAGGATCTGCAAAGTGCACATCTCCCCTTGAATTTGAGAATTTAATTCTCAATGGGTTGAGATCCTGCCATGTAGATCCAAAACATAGAGAGGGAATGGAAGCACGAGAATTTAATTCTCACAGAACTATAGGAATTTAATTCCTTTAAAACAAAACTAGGGCTTGACCCTGTGTTATGGGAATTTAATTCCTTCAGAACAGAAAGAAACAGGGTTTAACCCTAATTAAGAACCTAGTTCTGTTGGAACAGCGGGGATTTAATTCCCTTAATCATAATTTAACAGAGAATGGGAATTTAATCCCTTAAAAGCTTTTATCAGGGTTTAACCCTATTTAGTTCTTCACATGTATGAGGAATTTAACTCCTACAGAAAATTCAGAGTCTAACTCTATTCAGAATATAAATCTTCAAAAGGAAGTAGGAATTTAATTCCTCTGAAATTACTGTCAGGGTTTAACCCTACGAGGAATTTAATTCCTGGAAAAGATTAACAGATCCTCTAAACAACATACATAGAGGCAGGGTCACGTGTCACCACGTGACCCCCCCAAGAGATCTACAGAAAACCTCTTTGAGGTAGCACCCCACGTGACCCACGTGACCCTCGGCAGAAGCTTTAACATATAAGCATTTAAATGCCCTTCACGTGAGGGCACGTGATGCGATAATCTCAGCAGAATAAATGAAGGGAGGGCGCTCTCACGTGTTGCCACGTGACCCCTCTTGCCTTAGTGTTTAACACTAAATTGGAACTCTTGAATACAGTATTGAAACACTATTGGGCCTTAGTGTTCAGCACTAATCAAAGAACTTTATTCGTAGTGTTCAACACTGATTACCTTAGTATTTAACACTAATCTGAGATCTCCATTGCCAGAGTTCAACACTGATCTGTTTTAGTGTTTATGATAATTTGAAAGCCTTGTTGCTAGTGTTTAACACCAATTATCTTTTAGTGTTAAACACTAACTTGTCAACCTCATTCCCAGTGTTCAACACTGATTGCTCTGTAGTGTTTAACACTAGGCTTTGGCCCAATTGGCTAAAGGGATAGAGGCAAAGCCTCTCCTTCAATGGACCAACAAGAAGCCAATATTCCAGACATGATAGGACTTAGCTCAAGCTAGGCCATGAGTCTTCAATTCGTAATTAACTGGGCTAATGGGCTCATAACATAATTAATCGGTCTTGATCCCAAATTGGACCAAGGACTACTTAAGCCATTCCGGTTCTAGGGTACATCTCTTCACTCCTTTGATACTTGGCATTGTAATCCCTCAATGTCTTCAAAGAGGTGACAGGTCCCAATGACCACACATTGATATGGACTGTGGGGTCCTTAAACCCGTGTCTAATGCAAAATTCCTGGTTACGTGAAACGCGGATAACGTCACTCTTTGACCCCGCGGAAAACGTCCAGAGCGGAGCCTAGTCCTCGCCGAGCACGGCAGTGAACCCGTGTGAAGCATCTAGTGCAAAATTCCTGGTTACGTGAAACGCGGATAATGTCACTCTTTGACCCCGCGGAGAACGCCCAGAGCGGAGCCTGGTCCTCGCCAAGCACGGCAGTGAACCCGTGTGAAGCATCCAGAGCACATACCGGACTGTGGAGTCCTTAAACCCATGGACTACGACGTCCTTAACCTCGACCGAGATGTCTTAAAACTACCCATGGACCGCAATGTCCTTAAACTACCCATGGACCGCAACGTCCTTAAACTACCCATGGACCGCAACGTCCTTAAACTAGAACAATAGAGCCCCGCATGCTCTTTTGCCGGATCTAAACGGTCCTGTTTAAGTTGATCTTAGCCTCAAAGATGGCTAACGTATCCTTAAACCTTCAAACAGACTGGACTACGAATCCCCCCAATTAACTCTGGCTCGAGGGTACATCTCTGAACTCCTCTGACATCCGTCGTTGTCATCCTTCAACGTCGTCAGAGAGGTGACGGGTCCTGACGGCCATACATACGATGGACCACTATGTCCCTAAACTGGAACAATGGAGCCCAAACGCTCCTTTGTCGGATCTAAACGATCCCGTTAAGTTGATCTTAGTCTCAAACTAGACTAACGTATCCTTAACAAACGTTTGAGTTGATCTTAGCCTCAAGTATGGCTAACGTATCCTCAAACCAAAACCCCCCCAAACCCAAATCTAAGATAACACGGATTTGGACTAGTCCACGCCCTACGGGAGACGACATAACTCGGTCTCCGTAAACAATCCACGGGCAACAAAACATAAAATAAACACACACGACACGAAGTGACCATCTGAAGAAGGAGAAAGTTGTTACCGCGATGCGGTAGCGTAATTAACTGCAGGGGCTTGCGCCTGCAGGGAAGAGCGTCCCCACAATCAAAACCCCCTCAAACGAGGGGGAATCTGACGAAGTCTGCTACATCGGCCGCATCCGTTTAAACCTTCGATACATGGTGCCATAAATCAACTTGGCATCTTCGGAGAGGTGGACGGATAGCACCAATTAGCATCTGTCCCGAACCCCAGGCCTAGACGCCGCCCACGTGTCCCGGCCGCCGTTCGGAGGGGAACAAGGCCGACGAGCAAACTCATCCGAACCCCTACTGAACCTGTCAGTGACAATATCCGTACAGTCCGGTCTGTTCGTCTAAGAGTATCGCATATCAGGTCTAGAGGGGTGGATAAAATCAGACCCCTAACAACGCGATAATTCGTGTCGGTATGAAACCCATCACTACCCGAGAAACTATCGATCCTGGATCGGTAATTCTCACATATCCCGGCCGAGGATTTCTATTGATGGCCACCCGTGCACTGCGCGACATCAACCCCCAATACCGGGAGAGACGAATCCCCGACGATCCGCTCACTGCCTCCATGTGGCTCGGAACTGTACCCAACTAAAACCTGTTTGCATGACTCCTTTGAGCCGTGGTAGGGTAGTAATCAAAGCACAGTGGGAACTCACATGAGACAAATGACGATCTCAGGTCGACAGACTAACCTGTACACATGTCATCAGGGAACTGCTATCTGACTATAGGTATAATACCAACTAGCATATTCCCGGCGAGTCCGTCCAGTGTACTCATAACCCAATGAGCACCTGCATACTATCTTAGGTGAACAACTAACACCAATGGCTTGTGAGACCGGCCACCGCCCCTCGTCAGGGTCTAGATAAATATACACCAGTCTACACTGGAGTATCGATGCCTAGTCTTGATACTCCCATGATTAGGGACATTTAAGGATGTGCTTATAGACCCCCAGCTCCCATGTATGTGATCGCCATCACAATGCTGGTAGTCAAGCAAGAATCCTATGGGCTTTATCAACATATACATAATGATAAAGACAAACCAGATAGCATATTATCATCTCGAGTAAGACTGTTTTATCGGTATAGGTTCTCCCTCAATCATCATGATCACCTGTCTACGACTATGATAATTGCCTTGAGGGCACTATAGCCAACAGTGACATGGCAATTACCGATGATGATGCGTGTGAGCCGGCAAGCAGGTGTACGTGGAGCATACACATCATCGGTAATGGTGCTGGTGTCATGACAGCATGGGTTTCATAATAATTACGAAAACACAAATAAGCATGCAATGCGATGCGAATAATAGAATATGCGGAAAATGAATGGTAAACGCAGCAATAAAGAATATACATTACTATATATGAGTCATACAGCTTTGACATTTGAAATAATACGAATCGCGGTGTTTAGAAATAAGGGCTACAGTGTTTTTAAGAAAGATACGTCCTTTGAAATATCCGTAGAATCTCTTGGCCTGTCTTTAAAATACTCATGATTCGTTAGTTTGAAATAGGTATGACTCGAGTCTAGTCTAACATCCACAAAGTAAACTACAGGACTAAACTAACAGACCAGTCGAAAGAGTAAGGGAAACTATCTAAGTCTGAGTCGATATATATAAATAAATATAATAGTCGGTGATCCCGCCTCAATAGTATCATATACGATACAATATATAATATGACATCCTCAAGTCAAGAGTGCGGATCTATCATCAATATAGCTCGTACGGTAAATCTATCGTGCGACATCCCAAATCTGGGTACGGGTCAAATTTCACATTATTTCATTATTCATCTGGTATCCTTATCATCATATCCTGTATTAGGGGTACTGATCTAAGTCTAGTACATATTGATACCATCTACATATATGTATGTGTGTGTATGAAAACACATCGTCTAAGGACCCGCTATAACAACATGTTGTATCTCATAATACGAACCACAACATATCACCAATCTCGTGGAACCATGCCCAATCTCATCGACTCATCTTCAAGTACCATGTACTATCCTCATTATCCATGTGTGTGTGTACACACACACACACAGAGTCCCATACCTATGTGCGTATATATAAATATCCCTATATACGCATAAGAAAATAAAATGCATGCAAGTGTGTGTGTGTGTGAGTGTAAACCATATTCTAGGGTTCACGACTACAACTAACTAACGATACTATCAATCAATTACACTAAAATTTAACCCATGATCTCCTAAATCTTACTTGCTAACTATCCGTGTTTCACATAACACATAATCATATATATATCGTATATATCGTATACTACACTTCGAACTGCGGGGGTGCTATACGCCATCTACCCGACTTCCCCCGTAGATATATATCTACTCACCTGGACGCCTCGGCTAATATGCTCTGATTTCAGCTCTGTCCTTTCCGCGCCACATCCGACGCCTCCGCATCCGATCCTAGCAACGTACACAAGTAAAAAAGAGAATAAATATAATATTTGTCGCGGACACAACCAATACAAGTCAACCACACACATTAACTTGACGCGCACACATTTGCCGCACCAAATGCGCCGCGACAACGCCACAACTACAACTTGGGTCACTATACGTGGCAACAGCGAACCAAAAACCCAATAGCGCTAATCGCGCGTTCACAACACATCATATATTATATGAAATATGTTATATATCAACAAAACCTCAATTTTGATCAAATCGATTTTATTCCAAAAACCTATTAAGCATCAATTACCCGTTTTACTTCAAAACATGATGTTTTAACAAAACTAATGGCCACAATATTCACTAAATATCTTAATTTAGTCACACAAACCATAATTAAATTTTTAATCTCACTTATTTACAAAATCCCAAAATTCTAGTTTGCAATTTAGCTTGATTCGGACAATTTAGAAATAACAATTAATAATTTAACAACTAGATTACATTTTAGCATGCCTTAAGATGTTAAAATACATCTTGCAACCCTTTTCAAATGATACAAACCCTAACTTAAACTCAATTCCCTTTTCTTTAAAATTCTAACTTCAGTTAAACCATATTTAAACACTTAAATAAATTAGCTTTAAACAATTAGCTAACAATTTAAGTATTGGGTAAAGAGTTATACCTCCAAGATTTGTAGATCTACATGCAACTTAGCCTCCCAAATTAACTTCATGCTCCAAGATCTATACTAGAATAGGCCAAGAAGAAATGGGTAGAGATTGTATTTTGATTTTGTGAGGTTTTTGTGTTGCTTTTTGAAGAATTTTGTGAGGGTTTTTGAAGTGAAAATAAGGTAGAGAATTGGGGGGCTCCTTGAGGGAGGGGCTCGGCTGGAATTGGGGAAGAGGGGAGAGAGAAAATGTGGGTGTGTTGAATGATTGACCAAGTGAAGAAAATAAAGCCCATACCTCAAATCAACACCATACTTCTTCTTTCTTTATTTTCCCCCCCTTTTCATTTTCTTTTCTCTTGACTTTTGAAGTGGGGGAATGAGGGAGATTGGGGCAGCTTGGTTTCGGCCAAGGTGGGAAATGGGGTGTGTGTGGGTGTATGTAGAAATTTCCATGTCAAGAAAACCCCTTCAAAATTCATTATTGCATCTTACAACAATTTCTATTTTAAATTTATTTAATCTAGTATTCTAAAACATTTAGAACCATGAGGAAATTTTTTGAAGAATCAATATGTTACAAACTAGATTCTGGGTTGTCATGGTTCATAGAATTTGTTTTAGTCCATTCCAATTTGTAATTATCACTAATTAAATGTATTAGTGAAGGTTTAAAATAATATTAAAAATAATTAATTTCGGAAAATATTTTAGTGAACTAGAAATTTACATGTGACCCATTAAATACCCAAATATTAGCAATTACATAGCTAAAATAGGTATATTTAATTTTATGTTGAAAGCTATTTATATCTTGGATTTTACGGAAAGCACCGGTTATTTTACCGAAAATCAGAAATTTCACCCAAACGATTTTCAAAACGCTACAGCAGGCGAGCTGACCGACACCTCCTCGGGAGGGACAGGGACGCGATGGGGCTCTGGGCGAGGCGCTCTGGCGTAAAACCTCGGGATTAAGCTGTGCGGCGCCCACCGGGTCATTGAATATGTCGGCTCAAGGGATCAGCGGCCGCCGGAGACAGCGAGGCGGTGGTCGCTCGTGCCAACACGGGCAGCGTCCTCTCTCTTTCTGTAGGGGTCCCGGTCCCATGCGCGGGGGGAGGGGGGAGCGGCGGCCTGGGGTGTTTTCCCGACCACTTGGATACGGACGAGCGCATCCACGACTGACGTGAGTCGATCTATCCGAGCAGCTAGGGCGTGGATGGCGTTCGGTAGAGGAGGGGATTCTCTCTCGTCTCCACTGTGGGGAGGTCGACGGCTGGTGCTTGGGTCGTCGCTGTGACCGCTTGCCATGTAGACGAGATCGGAAGATGAACTTTTGTTTGAGTGGAACGATTTTCCCACAGACGGCGCCAACTGATGGATCTCTGGATCTCCTTCAGATGTTATCTTCCGTTAATCTGCTGCGAACGCTGATGGACGGCTGGGATTGAGTTGGAAGGTTGACTCCTGAAGCGTGTGGATCTCAATGGGTTTTGAGTGGTTGTGGCCGAGCTACCTGCAAATAAGTCTCGGGTTGGTTGTGCCACCGATGACCCTTCGACGATCAAGTTAGGCGGGGTATTTTGGAAGAGTAACGGTCTAGTGGAGTAAAAATGGCTTATCTCGATCGTCTGAGTGAGGGGTTTATATAGCGGCAGTAAAGGGCAGGCGGGCGCGAGAATCACGCCGGCCGTTACGTCTCTGGCGTCACGCCTGCGTGATAGGCGGGATCCCGCATTAATGACGTGACAGGCTCGTTAATGGGGGATCGTGATGGCGTGGAACGCGGGATCGTGGGCGGCGGATATCTCGCGTCTGGCGGAATTCGCAGAGCCAAAGCGGAGGCGCTTGTGATCGGTGTTGTAGGTCTTTCGGAGAGACCGAGGAAGATACGCTCGGCGGGTGACTCGGGAATGAGCGGGAGGCCGAGGCATCTCGGTTCTGTGATAGCTCGGAGGCGAGCCGGTGGTGGTCTGAAAGGCCACCGAAGATCGGGAGACTCTTCGGGCCGGAGGCCCGAGGTGTGATCCCAACTGAAGTTCTCGATCCTTTCTTGTAGGTTCTGGGACACGTCATCTGTCACGTGTCAGCATCTGGAGAGTCACCAATATCGAGCCTCATCAATGGCCTACAATCCCTTGCTTGAGTTTTTGCTTTTTCACGATTTGAGTTGGTTTGGAGGATGTACGGAGAGAGTGAGAGAGAGAGTTTTCATATTGCGGAGAACAAAATTAGCAGATTAAAATGCTGCATGTTTGATAGCAAATCCTGATTAATTAAACAGCTTTCGATTTCCTAATTGAAATAAGATATATAATGAATTAAGATGAAGGGAAAAGAGAGAAATTATTTAGTGTTTCAGGATCACCACGTTGGAAAGCTGAGGCGGCGGTCCATGTTGCCCGCGCATCTTGTAAAGATTGAATATCTCCATGAATTCCTTAACAGGTTTCCAAAAATCCTTCCATTCTCTCCCTAATTTTAGTGATCCCCATGGTAAAAAGTTATTCGCCGGGAACACCGCCTCATCATTCGAACATGGCGTTCCCCAAACACACGCCAAACAATTTCTCGAGAAAGGATATATTGCCACCAACCAACCATAAATGTCAGCCAGCAAAATTACAGGAGTCATTAGTGCAGAAGCGGGGGTCAATCTATAACACCATAAGTAAAGTCCAGGAGAGAAGGGAAATGTGGGCAATTTAATAAACATGCCCCATCTCTGCTCCTATCTCTGGAACGATGAAAACTACAGATATAAAATAAAATCTATGAATGCATTTTTTTCTAAAGAACAGGCATTCAAAAGACATATCTTGTTTTTATTCATTGAAAGATATAAAGGTATTTGTAATCTACACTATGATCTTTTATTCATAGTAATTTAGCTAGATAAATAAAATTCATTTTTTGATTGAGTCTGTAGCTTGCATATATTTATAAAATTTTCTTTAATTTGCATTAATTCTTATTCTTATTAATAATTTTATAACAGTTATATGAACCTTTTTTGGAAATTTGAAACCTAAAAGACATATTATGACAATGGAGGAGAGGTGTTATTATTATTTTTTTTTGCGGGGAGGGGGATGGATTGTTTGAATTATAAGGTATGTCTGAGTTTGGAGTTAGGAAAACTGAAGTTCATTCTAAGAAGAGTTAGGGTGTGCAGTGCAGACTATGGTTTGCAAGTCTCAAACTCTATTTAAAATTAATTTCTGGTTATGTTATATATAAGAAATGGGCTAGGAAAAATGGAGTTTAGAAAATTTGTATCAATACGGATTTTGGATAACTGAAAAGAAAAATGCCGAACATGAAAAAGTGAGCATCTTAAAGTCAAGTTTCGCTAACTCTTTAGAAACTCCAGTGTAAAGAACTCAACTCCATTCCTAGGTCCTAGCTAAATGGACATTAATTAAATTTAAGATGCAGGTACTTTTGGAGGAATTTTCTTTTTTATTATTATTATTATTATTTTTAATTACAAAAGTAGAGGTTGTTAATAATTGTGGAGAATATTTTAGGGCAGATGTCTGCAGAAGAAGAAGGTAGACCTCTGGATGTGCACACGATATCATATTAGAAACACAGAGCAACGGTAGACGTCTAAAGGTCAACAAGGAAGACGTCTACAAAAGAACTAAGCGCAACTATAGAGTATGGTCAGACGTCTGACCAAGTGTGGTTCAGACGTCTGGGTAAGCTTGAAACCCGGTCCAGACTATCGGCAGTCTGGTGGCAAAAGTCCAGACATCTGTACAAGGCACTGAAGGAATACAGAGTTGAGACAAACGTCTGCCCAAGTGTGGGTCAAAAGTCTGTCGTCGTGATAAATGCTGCGAAATTTATTTTACCAAATTGTGATTTATCTCTATTTTAGGTAGAATTAGGGTTTGCCTATAAATAGAGAACTCTCATATAATGTTTGTACTGCAAAATTAAATCAAAATACGAGACTATTGTATTGAGTGGGCGACGGTTTAGATCTAGAGAGATTTAAGAGAAATCTTCTAAGGTTTGCTCGATATGTACTTGATTCAAGATTATAGTAGATATTACAGATTCCGCTCTAACGGGGACTAACCATACGGTGGGTGAAGCTCATTAACAAATCTCTCGTCTCTTGTTTGATTCTTATTTATTTATTCTCACATCGTTATTAATTTGTCTTTCGTTGTTAATTGTGTGGTTGTTGTTATTGCATGATTTGGTTTGTTGCGAGCATTATTCCATGGATCGACTTCTCTTACCCAACAACTGGTATCAGAGCATAAGGCTTGACCCTTGATAACAAAACAACTGGTATCAGAGTCTAGGGTTTATTAAGAAACCTAGGATTTTTCGATTTTACGATCTAGGTTAACGGTGGGTAACGACGCTTGTATACTCTTCCCTACATTTTTAGATTGTTATTTTGAAGGGGTTGGTTCAGATCGAAAGAGAAGTTGACTTTGCTGCGACATAGACGAAAGATGAAAGAGAATAAAATAAGGATCGAAAAATTCAATGGTCACAATTATATTTTGGTGGTGCATGTAGATGGAGGACTGTTTATACCAAAATGATCTATATCTTCCGTTGCTAGGAGAAATGCCTGATGACCGATGAGGCATGGAACTTTTTGGATAGGAAAGCTCTGACGATAATTTGATTATCGTTGACTCCGCAGGTGGCCTATAACATCTCAAAGGAGAAAACAACCATGCGCTAATGACGACGTTAGCGAAGTTGTATGAGAAGACTTCAACATCAAACAAGATATACTTGATGAAGAAGCTTTTTAACGAGAAGATGGAAGAAAGTGGTGCAGTGACAGAACACTTGAATGAATTCAACTGCGTGACGAGCCAACTGTAAGGTGGTTTTGCTTTCTATTACGGGTTTAAAAACGTAACGGAAGCGTATTTTAAAATTTTAAAGAGAGGAAAACCAACCAAACCCTAAAATCTTTCCTAAAGATTACAACTTGGAACAAAAGAAGAGAGCTATGCTAACAGCTTGATGGTTACAACCTTTATAGCGCGTCTTTCCTTGAACTCCAGCTAAGCTTTTAGACTCCTGGTTCGAGTTTGAATGTAGAATCCCTTAGCCTAATAGGATCCACATTGATATTGTATCAACACAAACTTCCACTTCACAAACTAAAAAAATAGTGAAGCAGCTATCTAAACAATTTTGCTAGAATGGTTTTGATAGATAAAGTAGGAATTTAGCTCTCCATTTTTCTTATCCTTTTCTTTACTTCTCACAAGAATAGAAACTCAAGAGAGAGTGAAGTGATGAGAATGGCTAGGCTAAGTGATGAGAACCAAAGATAACCATACTTATCTAGAAGAATAAAACAAAAAACGAGTCACTAGTTTCTACAAAATACTAAAGAAATGAATCATTTCTTTTGTTCTAAAAAATAAATACTAAATCATTTGTTCTCATCCTAGTCCTATGTGATTCTCATACACACAACTTGTATGTGTAAACACACATGACAAAGTGTTATGATAATATTTATATCATATATAAATATTAATAAAGAGAAGAAAAGATAAAGTGAGCATGATATTATATATATATATATATATATATATATATATATATATATATGTCATGCTCCGCTTTCTAATAAACGGAAACGGTGACGTGGTAAGCCCGCGGTATATTTATCCAGAGAAGATCATTACCTAAATAAATATACTAAGCGTATTGAAACAATAATACACAATGCAAGAATAAATTGAGGCCGTAAAATTTTTCAACAAATATCTTTATTTACATTCAATTTCCAATATGTACAAGTACATGAGTTTATGCTGGAAAGTAAATACAATAAGGAAAATGCTTAAACAAGTGGCATATATAAACGGAAGAAAAAATGAAGATGAGCTAGCCCTGAGTAGCTATCTGGTCGTAGTCCTCCTCTGTGGCTTCAACTTCCTCCGTCTCGACAGTATCTGATGAACATTCCAAGAGAAGAAAAGTGGGTAATTAGCGCTCAGTAAGTCCCAAAGATATGTAAGAGTAAAGAAAATGATAAGTGTAGAATATATATATGACGGGTAAGAGTATATGATCATGGGTAAATATATACTATAGCTCTCTAGATGGTCACTATGTTAACGTTAAGTTCCAAGTGTGAATGTCAACGCAGTCATATAAGTATTCACGAGCTCAAGAGTGTGACCCCAGGAGCAAGGAAACACGACCCATTTCGTGTGTTAGCATCGGGGCTCTAGGCTGTAGATGAGTCAACCCGACTGATATTCGAGTAAAAAAAAAGGTTAATACGAGACTCCTGAAGCTCCGTTGGATTCACACAATAAACTATCCCAAGCAACCCGAGTATAGTATATATAACCGGTTAATATACTTAATTAATTTGATTGATTGATTGATAAGTCTTGATCGAAACCTTACATTGCAAAAGGTGTAGATTGTATTCGAGTGAGTCGAGTAATGTGCGAGTCATGACAATTGCAATCTGGGTTCGAATCAAGTTGGTTCGAGTAGATTGGATTCGAGTACATATTCAAGTTTAGATTCGAATTAGGTTAGAGTTCTAGTCAAGTTTAGATTTGAGTTTGTGTCTTTTCATGTGAATTGATATAAATTGTTAGAATCTTAGGTTCAGGAGAAATCGGCAACTGCTGCACATGGACAGCAGGATTTGTGTATTTTTCCAAGACAATTGCCTTTGATAACTCCGCTAAGTTGTCTGATCTGAATAGGCAAGCACTCACTTTCTCCGGCCCTCTGGGGCTCAAGAGAATTGATCCCACTTAAATCTATATTAATTTAGAGTCTTTAAAATATTGTTTGTATATCTCGAGGGGTTTTTATGAAAAATATTTATTAATATTGTTTAAAAATAAAGCTCGAGGGTGATTTATAACATTTAGGGTTTTCATGAACATGTATTTTAATTATTGTGGTGTTTTGGTGATAAAACCTAGATTTTTGAAAGTTTGTGGTATTTTTATGAAAAACTACTACTTTTGGAAACTTGGTGATATTTTATTTACAATTTTAATTTTTAAAAAAAAATATAGTTTCTTAATATGCGTTTATTGAAAATACAGATTTCATAATTTTATATAATTTTCCTAAAAATTAGTTTTTATTATTAGAAAAAGTCGCGTTTCTTAAAAACCGTATTTTAAATTTCTTTCTAGACCGAATACTCCATGAGAAGTTCTGCATCTCGCTCTACTGTCCCAAGGATGTGCGATAATCTGCACCATCCATTAGCGGGTCCCATGATGAGGGTTGTAGAGCCGTAATTGCCAAGGATTTCGAAATACCGATTTAAAGAAACCGGTTTTAAAACGGTGTGGTATTTTAATGAAAAAGATTTTACTTTGAATTACCCATATGCTTAGAATACCGTGCAATGAAACCATAGTATGCGTGCGGGGTAGGTCATTACCCCGTGAAGCTTCTAGGGTTTGGGTATACTAGATATCGAAAAAATGTTAAACTAAAGTTCATGGTATTTTAATGAAAACGTTCATTATATGTTCGTTTCATATGAAATTTTTGTTAAAATTAAAAACTAAAAGATGTGAAATTATGTTAAGATTAAGATAGCATGTTAGTTTGTTTTAATTTGCTTAACACATGTCTTACAAATGTTAAAAAGAAAGCGATATCGGAGATAACTCCTCTTTTGTCGGTTTGTTTTAAAAATACGGATTTAGATGAAAGAAAAGGAGAGAAGAGGGACTTACAGTTTTTAGAAAGTTAAGAAGTGTCACGACCCGAAGGTACGGAACGTGACTGGCACTTAGATTACGAGACGTCTAAAGGCGTAACGCAACCTAAGTCAGCCAAAGCCCAGAAAAATCTAAACCAAATTCAAAAGAGTGAAGGAAAACCTTCTATGAAAATGACCTTAAAATCAATTAAGTTGTATTAACCCCCCCTTTTTTAAAAACATCAAAATTTTTCCGAAAATTTCAGCAGAGTCTCCTTTGTAAATACTAGCTCCCAAAATGGGTACAACGAGATATATAACCTGTAACGATAAAATGACATCCCCAAGCGGGAGCTAGCTCTTCGCCCAAGGCGGATCACAACCACACGCAATATATAAGCAATATCAAGCAAATAAGCATAAAGAAATGCAAAAATAAGAAAAACACAACGTCGGCTCAAGTGAGCTCGACCCCAGAGAAACCACATATACACAAATCTCTCAGTCTCATCACTAGGTCGCATATACAAATAAGAAGTGGTACATGGAGAATACTAGATACAAAGATAGTACAAAAAGATAAAAGTGTCATCGCAACCCACCTACGAGCAATGTCGCGAGTCTGAGTAAAAGAAGCCAATGATAAGATGAGCCCGCTGCTACAAGGCTGACAGGTCCGACCTGCAAGACACTGGCACAACGGGGGTGAGTTGCCAGCTCGTGAGTAGAATATAATATCTACTAATTGTTAGTTATATGTATGCCCTAGAGGCCATTACTGTACATACGATGTATATTGTAGTGGATGCTAGGACATATATAGGGAGGACTTTCTTGCTCGACATGATAGTATGCTATCTGGTTGTACTTTATCTTAACATGTACTCTGATTGTCTCTATATTACATGTTGATAAAGCCCTTAGGAAATGTACTCGACTACTGGGACTATGATGAGATCATACTAGTGGGGCCACGGTAGTCGACGAGTACATCCTATAATTGTTCCTAGTCGTGGGTGTATCGAGACAGGGCATCGATGCACCAGAGTAGACTAGCGTATACGCATCTTGACCCATATGATGGGCGATGGATGATCCCATATCCATCGATGTTTGACATCAAGGATGGTGTATGGGTGCTCAGTAGAGACTGGGTACACTGGACGGACTCGCCGAGAACTCCCAGATGGTATTATACCATACGTCAGATGGCAGTTCTCCGGTGACACTGGTACAGAGTAGTCTGTTGACCCGAGATCGTCATAGAGTCTTGTGTGATTCCCACTGTGCTTTGATTTCCATCATACCACGTCCAAGAGGGCGTGCAAAAAGGTGGCTTTTGGGTACAGTCCCGAATCACATGGAGGCAATGAGCGATAGGAGAGGATTCGTCTCTCCCGGTATAGGGAGTTGATGTTGTGCTGTGTTCGATTGGCTATAACCGGAAATCCCTGGCCAGGGTTGCTGAGATTTACTGGTAAGTGTTATCAGTAGTTTCTCGAACTGTTATAGACCTCAAATCGACACGACTTATCAAGCTACTGGGGTCTGACGTTTACCACCCCTAGGCGAGATATGCAACATATCAGACGACGAGACCGGACTGTACGGGAGTGTTACTGTTTGGATTCACAGGAGAATGTACAGGCTTGCTTGTTGATCTTCTGAGCGTTCAATACCTGGGTAGCTGTTACGTTTAGCTGACCGCTTGCAGCTTGTGGGTGTTTGATATGATCATCACCTACTGCCGGCGTATTGACGATTCTTTAGAGTCCTACACAGAGGTTTCTTGGCTCAGGCAAAATGGAGTAGGAGCACATATGTGATATGTGCGGGACCGAGGATAATGCGATATGTGATACCGTATTCTATTCTCGCGATATTTGATATCAGCCGGGTCATCGGATCAAGTGTTGATTCGATGAATCGGTACGGATAAATATTAGTCGGTTATATGCGATATAGCCGGATTGTCGGATCAAGTGTTGATTCGATAATTTAATGTATAATAACATATATGATATATTAAATTACATTAACTAATATTTGCTCACTAAAAGATTCTTTTTCTCACTCGGGTAATACATTGATATATATGCGATATATGTTAATTGTATTATTTTATTTGGTTAAAATAAATATTATATATGTGATATATAATATTGTAACATGATATGATAAATAATGCAACATGTTTAGTAGAGATTAAACATGATTAGGGTTTGGATTAGGGTTAAGCTTTCTAGATGTTTCTAGAAGGTTTTGGTTTTGTTTTGTGAAAGATATTTGTAAGTGACTCATGCTTTAATCCAACCCAAACCCTAATCCTAGTTAATTCTCTACAAAGGTTTACTTGACCATGGTTGCATAATTCATCATATCATTTCTTTTCCTATTCATCACAAAAGGATTCTATGAATATTGTTCATCTTCTTCCTTCATTCTTTCATGGAAAAAAGCTTTCTTGAATTTTCCAAGTGATGAATAATTGTGAGAAAAATATAAATAAAGAGAGAAAAAATCCTACTTCATCATCCTCATCTTCCCTTGTCATTTAGATGAGGGTGTTCATATCATTTCATGAGTGTTAGCTTGTGTTAAAGAAACTTCAAGGTAGATCATCTTAGTATCGAAGATCGGAAGCAAAGGTTGCATCTTTCTCTTCGTGGAACCTCTCGAGAGTCTGGATCCCGATGATCGCAGCGAAGGGACCACAACACGGAGCATATGAAGTGAAGGACCGGATCTACAAAGGTTGTAATCCCTCTCACTTAGTGTTAAAGTTTTTAGCATGTTAGTTTTCGCCTAATCTCTAGTTTAAAGATCCGTATTCGGGTTGTTCGACACGGCTAAATTTATAATCGGGCATGGTTGATGCCTCGTAGACCCTTGTGTGCGTGCATAGCAACCCTACAGTGGTATCAGAGCCAAGCTAGAGCTTTAGGCGAAGTCTAGACGGAGTTTGAAGTCCGATCGAACCAAAAACCTAACCCGAAACATGCTCTCTGGAAATTTTCTAAAAACTAGGATTTTTCCAAATTAAAAATGCTTAAAAAATTCAGCAGGGAATTCTAAGAATTACGGTGCAAAGAGTTTTCAATGAACAGTAAAAAGTGCGGCGGAACCGCGGCGGAAGCATGCCTTATGCGGCGGTTCCGCGACACATTGATGACGTCATCATTCCCTGTTTGCACAGTAACTCCTATTTTATTATGCTGGATTTTCTGGGAATTTTTAATATTTATTCAAGAGTTGAATTTTCTGGGGTTGTTTTGGGGATTCGATGATTCGATCGGATTATCAGATTTTGTCTATGTGTGTTTTCCGGATAAATTTTAGAAATTGTTAAAAAGTTCGAACGGATATCAATAACTCACTTTTTCCCCTGTCGGAAAATTTTTCAAAAGTTGGATTTTTTCTCGTGTTTAAGAATGTTCTAAGTCGTGCAAGTAAATCGGTGGACCCTCTAGAAGACAACAAACCTTAACTCGATTATGTGACCGTCTTGAACTGCCCTTTGAACCTTAGGGTTTGGGGCAGTATGGCGTGCCACATGTGAGGCGTTGGCTTGACCCTTCTACGGCTGGACCATTGGTACTGTGGTATGTAATGGATGTTTTTAAACTGATTTCAAGTGTTGAGATATATTGGGGAAATCTTGGGTGTTTGATGATTCGATCGGAAAGTTTAACTTTTTCTATTTATCTGGAATGTGATACAATATTTGGAATCCACAGGTAGTTATGAAATAACTAATTTGAATATTATAAACATAGCAGTTTAGTCTCAGATGATCGGTTGCCACGGAATTTTGATGTGATCAAAAGTCCGTCGCAATCACGTAGTGTACGCGGATACTCGCCGGATAAACTTAATAGACAGCTACGCCCCATAGCCCCAACCAAGTGACTGTAGGAGAACCCCGTCGCCGAAAGCATCCGTTCGGGTGCTCCCGGTAGCGGTGTTCCGCCTTGGTGCACTTCGTCGACGGTATCGGGGGTGCGGCCGTCTACTAAAGTTTGCGACGAGCATTCGATCAGGACGTCGGGAATCTTGTTGAATTGCCCGACTTGATATTGAAAAGAGTTTTCGATAATGAGACTAAAATGCGGGGTTTATAATTGTTAGGCATGTGATGTCTAAGGAATTCATTTGGTTAGGCATGCGATGTCTAAGGAGGTTGCGGATTCCAACTGTTGTAGTTTTACACTTTCTTTTCTGTGACCGTAAGCGTAGTATGTGGTGTATCGCCGGCTTCGTTGCTATACATCAACGACAATCGGGATACGCATACTTGCTTACGTTGATGATATGAGATATTATGTGTTGCTGTGATATATTGTATTGGATCGTCGCGTTTGAATAGCCGGGGGTTTTTATCTGAGATGAGAGTTTTTCTTTTTCATTCATGTAAAATTCATTTGTATGTAATATTCTTTTATTGGGGCACTTCCAGGTAGCGGAAGATGTCACCGTTGTATATTATTTACTTTTCCGCATTAGGTAGACCCAAGGCGGGGAGCACAAGTAACCGGGTTCTAGGGTCCAGTGGGAGACCATCTCGAGGAGTCGAGACCGGGTCTCCTAACCCTAGAATTGGCAGTGTTACTTGCCGCTCTCGTAGGGGTCTAGGGATGTGGGTTTGGCTATTCATCGCGACCGTGGAATCCGTGTTTTATACAGGCTCGTATTGAAAACACGGACGTCCTAGTATATCCAATATTTCATATATGTTCTTCTGCTGCAATGTTCTGTGATGAGATCATATTACTGCCTGAGACGAATGTTTATATTATATATATATGAGATATATGTTATATTGCAGATTTCGTTTCAAAAGAGATGCTTGTGAAGAAAAATAAAATGGGACTTCATTAATGAGATTAATGAAATAAATGAAACCTAAGATGTTGTAGAAACTTGTTTATAAAAACTGGTAGCTCTAGTTGTTGCTTTGCATAGCGGTGTTCCTTATAGAACATCCAGCACCTTATTCGATAAGGAAAGGACCGAGATCCCTTCATCGGGAGTGACTCCTTTAGCAATAACTGGCAGATGCTACAAACTCGGTCTGTCTTTTGATTGCTTCTATAGTTCTTGCTTTGCACAGCGGTATATATGATATATCCTGCACCTTATTCGATGAGGAAAGGGCCGACGATCCCTTCACCGGGAGTGACCCCTTTAGCAAAACTAGAAAAGCCTAAAAAACATTCCATTTAAAATCACTCGATTCTACAACGATATCAAGTTCATTACGCAAAGGGTTTTCTTAAAAACCTGTCGTAGCCCTCCGTCATTTCAGATAAGTACTAGTTAGTATTCGTGCTGCGGTAGTTTGGCCTTCGTCAAGGCGTAGTGTACGGTAGCTAACTAATGCTTATCTGCTTGCATACGATGCGATTGGATTAGGGTATTCGTACGGCGTAGTTTGGCCTTCGTCAAGGGTCGTGCGGGTGGGTTTAATTCAATCAAGAAATGAACGGGTTGAACTTGACTAGCGGACTATGAGTAGTTTGGCCTTCGTCAAGGTCATAGGACGCTAGGGGCAAAATATTATTGGGAATTTCAAGTGTTGAAATTTGCAATGAGATTGCATACCTTCTATAAGATAGTTGGATCCCGATACCCGCTGCGAGTAAGAGTTACTCCTGGGAGAGTTTTACACATTACAATTAGCCGATCAAGTAGGTGTCTAGAAAGGTGTTAACGGGGTTACGCCTCTGGGAAAACGAGGTTTACTTTAATTAGGTTCGTGCGAAAGCACGGGGGACCTCCCTCAAAGTACCGACACTGGCCTGGCTAAAAGATTGGCGAACTTGTAGCGTGTAATTAATCCCGGCTAGTCTTTCCTTTTAGGGTTTGAAGGAAGATTTGACTAAAACAGTGGGAGACATCCTGATTAGATATATTATATAACCAATCTAATCTTGCAAGAGCATACGCTGAGTGTTTTCTTCTCTCTCTCCAGGTAGCGACTATATCACGCCTTAATCAAGATAATAAAACGGATATATTAACCGAACCCGCTTGTTATACTGAGCTGGGGAACGTTGGTCCCGCTCCAACTTATAATTGTTATAAGACAGAGCAGGAAATTGGGGAATACCAGATTTCCCGTGCCGCCCAAATGAAGAAAGTGCATGCTGATGCATCTTCTTCGGGTGTGTTCATTACAGAGAACTGTTTCTCAGTATCCTTTACGTCCTGGGTATTTGATACCGGATCAGGATCCCGCATATGTAATCTGTTACATGGGCTACAGAAAGGTAGAGAACTGAGAACGGGTGATAAGTTTCATGAGACAGAAAACGGTGCAAGTGTTGCAGCCAAGTCTGTTGGTCACTTTCACCCTGTATTACCTGAATACATTGATTCTGAACGAATGTTATTGGATACCGAACCTGATATACAAAATCATATCAGTCTCTTTATTAGTAAAGAAAGGATATAATTTTGTATTGTTGGATAATGTTTTGAACATTTCCTATATCAAGAGTTGATCGGTTCAGGCACGTTATCTAAAAGCATTGACGTTCTAAATCAAACTATAGTTCTTAATATACGGAACACACACAAGAGGAAGAGTTCAGAAATGAATGAATCTTTCTTGAGGTATTGTAGACTAGGTCATATCAATGCGACCCGACTGGCTGAAGTTACATAAAGATGCATATTCAAATTAGTTTGAATTTACATCTTATGAAACTTGCCTGTCATGTCACAAAGATAAGATGACCACAGCTCTGTTTATTGGAAACAGAGAAAGAGTTAGTGAACTTTTGGGATTGATACATGCTGATGTATGAAAGTCCCCTGTCTACACATGCCAAGATCGGTTCTTTGTACTTCATTACGTTCTCTGATAATCTCTCAAGATTCAGACATGCGTTCCTGTTGAAACACAAGTCCGAACCTTTTGAGATATTCACAGAATATGAGTTAGAAGTAGAGAACCGAAAAATACGGGTAAAAGTATTATGTCCTTTGATGCGATCAATGAGGAGAATACTTGGGCACGGAATTCCTGGACTATTCTAAAGGAGAATGAGATTCTCTCTCAGCATTACTCCTCCGTATACACCACAGCACGTCGGTTTATCGGGGCGGAGCAATAGCACCTTATGTGATATGGTGTGCTCTATGATGAGTATTACTGAGTTTCCTATTTTCTTTAGGGAGTTATGCACTTGTGAAGTTGCATACCTATTGAATAGGGTTCAAATCAAATCAGTTGCCTACCACTTCATATGTGATATGGAAAGGGAAGAGCCCATATCTTAAGTTTGTTAAGATTTGGGGTTGTCCGGCCTATGTCTAAAAGCAAAATCCGGACAAGCTTGAGGCAAGGTCTGTTATGTAGAACTGGAAATGTTCCAGCTATACAAACTACAGCTGATGATTTGGTAGAACCAAAGGATTCAATAATTTCCAACGAACCTCAGCCTCTCCGCCGATCTAGTAGGGTTCCTCACCCACCTGAGAGATACTTTGGTTTCTCTATGACAGTTGGAGCGAGGATTGCATCATGAGATGATGACCCGACTAGTTTCGAGCAGGCCATCAGGAGTAGGACTCTGTAAGAATGGCTGGATGCTTAGCGATCTGAGATGGAATCCTTATACACTGACAAAGTATGGACTTTGGTTGCTTTATCTGAAGGGTTAAATCCCCATCAGGAGCAAGTATATCTTGAGAAGATTACTTGGTGTACATGGAAAAGTTGAGACTTTCAAAGCTAGACTTGTTAAAGGTTTGCATCATTGACCAGGTATGGATTATGATGAAACCTTTTCTAAGGAGCTATGCTTAAGTCCATCCAGATCCTACTTGCCACGGCTACATACCATGACTACGATATCTGGTGGTTGGGTGTCATGACTACTTTTCTAAATGATGTTTTAGAAAAGAGCGTCTATAAGTACACAGCCAGAGGTCTTCGTAGACAGTGGGAGCAGCGGAAACGTGTGCAAGATGTTTTATATGATAAAGCAGGTATCGCGGAGTTGGAACATCTGTTTTGATGTGGTAGTCAAAGAGTTTGACTTCATCAAAATGGTAGATGAACCTTGTATATACAAAAAGGTAGTAGAGAGTATGGTGGTGATCCTCGTAGAGTACGTGGATGACATACTCTTGATAGGGAAGGAGTTTCCTATGCTACGCTCGGTCAATCTCCGCTTATCACAAGGATTCTCCATATAGGATCAAAGTGATACCTCCTAAATCCTGGGTTTTGGATCTATGAGATAAATCTAATTGGATGTTAGGATATTCACTAGTTGTAGTGAGATGGTATCAAACGATCCTGGGGAGAATCACTGGAAAGGTTCCAGGGTGATAAGGACGACTGAATGTCAGTCGCAGGCTTGTCCATACCCTCAGTGGAGGGACGGTATGTTGGAAGAGTTCCAAGCTAGATACCGTGACATACTAGACGATTAAAGGCAAGATACATCGTTACCAAGGATGCTACCAAAGAGGCAGTCTGGATATATATAAGTTCATAAGATGAACTTCGTTCCTACCATTGTGTGACAATGGAGTTGTGGCTTTAGCCAAGGAACTACCGTCCAATCAGAAATCCAGATATAATTCTTAGGCAGTATCACCTGATCATGGAGATGGTTGATCTCCAGGGAGATCGAGGTTAGGAGAGTAGATACAGAGGACAACAGCGCGGATCCACTCACAAAGGCCTTTTTCCCAGTAGAGACTTTTATGGGATGGTTGAGTATGAGATACTACAACCGCAGCTAATTGTTGGGTATGCGATACCATAACAGATGGCCCTAGTGCAAGTGGGAGATTGTTAGTTATATGTATGCCCTAGAGGCCATTACTGTACATACGATGTATATTGTAGTGGATGCTAGGACATATATAGGGAGGACTTTCTTGCTCGACATGATAGTATGCTATCTGGTTGTACTTTATCTTAACATGTACTCTGATTGTCTCTATATTACATGTTGATAAAGCCCTTAGGAAATGTACTCGACTACTGAGACTATGATGAGATCATACTAGTGGGGCCACGGTAGTCGACGAGTACATCCTATAATTGTTCCTAGTCGTGGGTGTATCGAGATAGGGCATCAATGCACCAGAGTAGACTAGCGTATACGCATCTTGACCCATATGATGGGCGATGGATGATCCCATATCCATCGATGTTTGACATCAAGGATGGTGTACGGGTGCTCAGTAGAGACTGGGTACACTGGACGGACTCGCCGAGAACTCCCAGATGGTATTATACCATACGTCAGATGGCAGTTCTTCGGTGACACTGGTACAGAGTAGTCTGTTGACCCGAGATCGTCATAGAGTCTTGTGTGATTCCCACTGTGCTTTGATTTCCATCATACCACGTCCAAGAGGGCGTGCAAAAAGGTGGCTTTTGGGTACAGTCCCGAATCACATGGAGGCAATGAGCGATAGGAGGGGATTCGTCTCTCCCGGTATAGGGAGTTGATGTTGTGCTGTGTTCGATTGGCTATAACCGGAAATCCCTGGCCAGGGTTGCTGAGATTTACTGGTAAGTGTTATCAGTAGTTTCTCGAACTGTTATAGACCTCAAATCGACACGACTTATCAAGCTACTGGGGTCTGACGTTTACCACCCCTAGGCGAGATATGCAACATATCAGACGACGAGACCGGACTGTACGGGAGTGTTACTGTTTGGATTCACAGGAGAATGTACAGGCTTGCTTGTTGATCTTCTGAGCGTTCAATACCTGGGTAGCTGTTACGTTTAGCTGACCGCTTGCAGCTTGTGGGTGTTTGATATGATCATCACCTACTGCCGGCGTATTGACGATTCTTTAGAGTCCTACACAGAGGTTTCTTGGCTCAGGCAAAACGGAGTAGGAGCACATATGTGATATGTGCGGGACCGAGGATAATGCGATATGTGATACCGTATTCTATTCTCGCGATATTTGATATCAGCCGGGTCATCGGATCAAGTGTTGATTCGATGAATCGGTACGGATAAATATTAGTCGGTTATATGCGATATAGCCGGATTGTCGGATCAAGTGTTGATTTGATAATTTAATGTATAATAACATATATGATATATTAAATTACATTAACTAATATTTGCTCACTAAAAGATTCTTTTTCTCACTCGGGTAATACATTGATATATATGCGATATATGTTAATTGTATTATTTTATTTGCTTACAATAAATATTATATATGTGATATATAATATTGTAACATGATATGATAAATAATGCAACATGTTTAATAGAGATTAAACATGATTAGGGTTTGGATTAGGGTTAAGCTTTCTAGATGTTTCTAGAAGGTTTTGGTTTTGTTTTGTGAAAGATATTTGTAAGTGACTCATGCTTTAATCCAACCCAAACCCTAACCCTAGTTAATTCTCTACAAAGGTTTACTTGACCATGGTTGCATAATTCATCATATCATTTCTTTTCCTATTCATCACAAAAGGATTCTATGAATATTGTTCATCTTCTTCCTTCATTCTTTCATGGAAAAAAGATTTCTTGATTTTTCCAAGTGATGAATAATTGTGAGAAAAATATAAAGAAAGAGAGCAAAAATCCTACTTCATCATCCTCATCTTCCCTTTCCATTTAGATGAGGGTGTTCATATCATTTCATGAGTGTTAGCTTGTGTTAAAGAAACTTCAAGGTAGATCATCTTAGTATCGAAGATCGGAAGCAAAAGTTGCATCTTTCTCTTCGTGGAACCTCTCGAGAGTCCGGATCCCGATGATCGCAGCGAAGAGACCACAACACGGAGCATATGAAGTGAAGGACCGGATCTACAAAGGTTGTAATCCCTCTCACTTAGTGTTAAAGTGTTTAGCATGTTAGTTTTCGCCTAATCTCTAGTTTAAAGATCCGTATTCAGGTTGTTCGGCACGGCTAAATTTATAATCGGGCATGGTTGATGCCTCGTAGACCCTTGTGCGCGTGCATAGCAACCCTATACTAATGCTATCGTAAGAATGCACGCAAATGTGTCACAACATGTATGTCTAGATGTGATGTAATGCCACTAGTATGTATGCACATGTATGCAACCTCAATACGAAATCTTTAAGTGTTTAAAATACTATAAGCTCTGCATTCTTAACTTAGAAAAAGAATATCTGTGCAATAGCTAAAGTACCATCAATGAAATCATCTGAAAACCATGTCAAGCATCGACACCAAATATGGAAATATTTCTGTCTCAATGTCTCAATACATCGGGCTCCGTCAGTCCGGATCGGCCCATATCATCAAATCTCACGACAACGGTCGGTATCCTCCGGATATCCGCCGCGCCAGATATCACCGGTAGGTAGTCTTCCCTTGCCAAGCTCATCGTCTACAACTCGATCTTCTTGCCCCGGGGTACCATACCGGGCCCACCATGTATCCGAGACGGTTCATCCACTTCTCGAATCGGGTCTCGAAATCCAACAGAAAACATAAAAAACTCATGGTGGACGACACATACATCACGAGAAAATCGCAACTTTATTTTAAAAATGATGATAATAAGTTTTTGTTAAATTCTTGCGGTTTTCCCCCAAAATCCAGAAATCTCATCAATACTGAAATCCTCAAGAAAATCATAATACCTAACACGTTGTATATGATAAATGTTTATGATATCAAAGGTATGAAATTGATTTGTGACTAGGAATCTATATAAGCATGATGATGATGTAAGGTATATACATTCTATGCAATTCAATGTATCATATATGATGCAAGTGGTGATACTAAACTAAGCAGGTTCTACAGTGCTCGTAACATGTCAATTACCAAGGCGTGTGTGTTCACATGAATAGTGCGCGTGCAACATGAGCCAATGGTAATGGTGTAAGTGTCCTAAGGGGTGATATCACACATAGGTATATAGATATCCATGCAATGCCAGCAGACGAATAACTAGACGGATATATATATGAATGAGATGGGTAACTAACTAACTATGCATATAATTTGAAAGTAATAAAGTGATCCTAAATATGGGGCGCCTCGCGCCATCCAGACGATTTCCCCATAGATGTATACATCTACTCACCCGGATGCCTCGCTAATCTGATCCAACCACCGCTTTGCCTTTGCGCGCCGCGTCCGATATTTTCGCAACCGATCCTAAAATTGCATAACACAAACTTAAGATTACACATCAAGAAAAGACGCAAGTCACAAAATAAAAGAATCAACACCAACAAGCTAGGCACAACGTGCACTAAACGCGCGGAACACACACGAAAACCACTAAAAGCCTAACTAAAATCGTCGTTTCGGAGCAACCGTCAAAACTAAAACCCGACCAAACCAAATTCCGCATTCGCACATCCTAAAAGTCGTAGTAGATGCTAATATTATCGTCAATATAACACAATTAAATCACCTCCTAATTTTTATAAAAACCCAGTAAGCATTAACATAGCGATTTTGATGCAAACCACGCGGATTAACGATATAGCGATCACAACATCGCACAAACATCCAATCTAACCCACTAGATGGCCACAACACTATCTTTAACCCAATTACAAAGCTTCAAACCCTAACTAAAATTTCAATCCTTTTCTTGAATTTTCAAAAACAAACCATTACAATGAAATTAACACATTAAACTTCTAAATTAGCATGTTTAAACTACAATTTAACAACTTGATTAGAACTTATACCTCCCAAGTTTTGATCCTCTTTAACTTAGCCTCCAAAGTTGCCTCTTTTCTCTTTTTTTTTAAACCAATTAGGGTTTGGGAAGAGGTAGAATAGGGTTTAGGTTTGAATTAGTGAAGAAAATTGTGGATTTTTGTGGATTTTTGGTTGATTTTTGAAGCAAAGAAATGGGGAAAAGGGGGGGCTGCAGTAGGCTTGGCTCGGCCTGGGGAGGAGAGTAGGGGAGATGAGGGAAAAGTATGGAAAATTCTACACAAAAGTATCTTCTAAGGCCATTTAATGCATATCACATCATTTCATATTCAAAAAATTCATTTTTATTTCATTTTTTGACCATAAAACCACAATTCTTGGTAAGTCTTGATAAAATTTTTGTTAACACAAAATTTTAGTTTATAATGGTTCTTAAGTGTGTAATTTACCTATTTAAATTTGTATTTATCACTAATTTAATGTATTTTTAAAAGCTTAAAATAATATTAAAAATAATTAATTAAGGAATTTTTTTTAAATGACTAAAATTTTTTAAGTGACAATTTAGTGACTAAATTCTAGCAATATCTCATATAAATTTTGTATAATTAGGCCTATATTGAAAATTACCTATTTTGACTTTTTACGGAAAAACTGATTATTTTGCTGATTATCGAAAAAACTGCCTAAACGATTTTCGAAGAATTACAAGAAAAGATTGAAGAAGCTCTCGGGATCGTGGTTTCGTCGGAGATGCTCCGGTCGTCGAGTTTGGCTCGCTACTCCACTTGAGGGGCTTAACTCCACTTGGCACTTAGAAAGTTTTGAGAGAATTTTTGCTAGAATTTTAGAATGATGAAGAGCTAAGACATTGGGTGGTATTTATAGTGGAGAATTAGGGTTTGAGAATTAAAAATATGGATTAAAATGCATTACAAATGTGTTAAATGGTGAATTGAAGAGTCTCTGTTTGATTGCGGGAAAATCAAACCGTGCAGGGGAGTTGAAGAGACGAGTGTGCAAAGCACGGAGGGATTTGGAGCTAGGTGGACTGTCGGCGCCGGCCATAATGAGGGAATGGGCAGTCGGATCTTAGGGCCTTGCCTCGAGATTCATGCCATGTGTCAATTTGGGTGTGTACTCCATTCTGCGCATGTTTGATTTTTCTGAAACTTTTCATTTCTCTGTGTATTGCACGTGCAACTCTTCAGCTTCCAAAAATTAAAAAGAAAAAAATCTAAAAATAATTGGGTCTGATGGGAATCGAACACACAGGCTACGTCACGGCAGTGTAGAAGCTTTACAAGTGAGATACAAGTTGCTTCTTACTTTTATTTAACAAAAATAACTTTTAACTCTTACACAAGCTGTAATACCCTTTTTCTGTACAATAACAAGAATTTCTGTACAGGAAGTTTAGAGTCGTTACATTCTACCCTCCGTATAAAATTTCGTTCTCGAAATTTACAATTACGTAGGGACCAATTTTCAAAAAGGTAAGGGTATCGTGTACACATATCCTCTTCTCTTTCCCAAGTTGATTTTCCTGGCAAATTCTTTCTCCACATCACCCGGACCAAATTTACTTCCTTGTTCCGTAATGTTTTCACCTTTCGGTCCAGGATCTCAACTGGTTGTTGCTTGTAGGTTAGGTCAGTTTGTACCGTGAGATCTAAGTGATCAAGTATGTGGCTGGGGTCGCTCATATATAGTCGTAGTTGGGATATGTGGAACACATTGTGCACTCTTTCCAATGAGGGTGGTAGTGCTAAACGATAAGCCACTTCTCCATTTCGTTCGAGTATATCGAACGGTCCTATGTATCTTGGACTTAGCTTACCCCTCTTTCCAAAAAATATTACTCCTCTGTTTGGAGAGATCTTCAAGAATATATGTTCTCCGGGTTGAAACTCCAAGTGTCGACGCTTTGCATCTACCCAATAATTCTGTCGGTCTTGGGCTATTCGCATCCTTTCCCTGATCGTGCGAACTTTGTCCACAGTTGCCACGATCATCTCTGGTCTAAGGAGTTCACGATCTCCAAAATCGTCCCAACTCAACGGGGAAAGGCATTTCCGTTCGTAGAGTGCTGCGAATGGTGCTATCCCAATGCTTTTCTGATAGCTGTTGTTGTATGAAAGCTCCACAAGGTGTAGGTGATCTTCCCACAAACCTCCGAAGTCTAACATACATGCTCTCTGCATGTCTTCCAGAATCTGAATTGTTCGCTCGGAATGTCCGTCTGTTTATGGATGATATGCCGTACTGAAATTCAGACTCGTTCCCAGGCTAGCTTGCACACTCTGCCAAAACTGTGATCGGAATCTTATATCACGATCGGAGACGATGCAAACATGTACTCCATGCAGTCTCATGATCTCCTGCATGAGTTTATGGGTATCAAATATGGTATATCTTGAAGGTTTAAATCTTACTTTAGATTTATGCTCACCTCAATGTACTTCCTTGCTAATGTCTCGGTTGACTGGCCAACTCGAAATGGAATAAAGTGAGCCGACTTGGCGAGTCGATCCACAATAACCCAAATTGTATCGTTACCCTTCATGCTATGAGGGAGGGCAGTCACAAAGTCTATGAAAATTTGCTGCCATTATCATTCTGGGATTGGTAACGGCTGAAGTAGACATGCAGTTATGTGATATTCAGCCTTCACTTGCTGACACACCAAACACTTGGCTACGCTCCTTGCTATTTCGCGCTTCATTCCATGCCACCAGTAGTGTTGCCGTAGATCCTTGTACATCTTCATACCACCAGGGTGTACCGAATAAGGAGAGCTGTGAGTTTCTTTCATCAACTTTTCTCGAATAGGTCCGAATGGCACGCATAAACGACTTCCATATCACAAGGATCCATCTTCGTGGATTGTGAAGTCAGTTTGAAATCCACTTTCTACTTGTTATTGTATCTTTTGTAGCTTGGCATCATTTTCTTGAGCTGCCTTGATCTAATTTACAAGAGTAGACTGCACTTGTAAATTCATCAAATATGAAGCGTTTCCTGGCATAACTACTTCAATCTCCGATCCGTGCAATTCTTGTTGTAGTCTCCACTGAGTGGTGAGGTTCATTGCTAATGGCTGGCGACTACGTGCATCAGGAACTACGTTCACCTTCCCCGGATGATATTGTAGGTTGATGTCGAAGTCCACCATGAGTTCTAGCCATCTTCTCTGCCGCATGTTGAGTTCCTTCTGAGTAAATACATACTTCAGACTTTTTTGGTTAGTGTATATATCCACTCGTTCTCCCAAAAGATAGTGGCGCCAAATCTTGAGTGCGAAGATAACGGCTGCTAATTCTAGATCATGTGTTGGATAGTTACGTTCATGTACTTTTAACTGTCTTGATGCAAAAGCCACAACTTTTCCATGCTGGTGTAGAACACATCCTAATCCTTTACCAGACACATCACAATGCACGACGAATCCGCCAGATTGATTTGGTATTATGAGGATAGGAGCAGAGGTTAATCTTGAATTGAGTTCTACAAAAGCCTTCTCACATGCTTCTGACCACACGAATGCTTCGTCTTTACGTGTGGGCTTGGTCAGGGGTGTTGCGATCTTTAAGAAGCCTTTAATGAATTGTCGGCAGTATCCTGCTAATCCTAAGAAACTTTATATATCTTTCACCATCTTTGGTGTCGGCCACTCTCTGACAGCTGACACCTTAGCTGAATCCACAGAGATTCCTTTGCCTGAAACAATATGTCCTAGAAATCTGACTTGATCTAGCCAAAATTCACACTTGCTGTATTTGGCGCAGAGCTGACGTTGTCGCAATGTCTCAAGGACAATCTGTAAGTGATCGGCGTGCTCTTTCGGATTCTTTGAATACACCAGGATATCGTCGATGAATATAACAACAAACCTGTCTAAGTACTCTCGGATAACTTGGTTCATCAAGTTCATAAAGATGGCAGATGCATTGGTCACTCCAAATGGCATTACGAGATATTCATAATGACCATAACGAGTCCCAAACGCGGTCTTCGGAATGTCAGACTCTTTGACCTTCACCTGATGTTAACCCGAATGAAGATCTTGTTAGTGTATATGCCCTAGAGGCCATTACTGTATCATACTAGTTTGTATATTACTTAATGGAAGCTTGGGATATTCACAGTTGTATATACAATCTTGCTCGAAATGGTAGTATGCTACTTGGTTTGTCTCTGCTTTAATATGTGCATGTGTTTCTTTTAGCATATTGCTGATATGCATATTGCTGATATACATATTAGTAGAGCCCTTAGGATCTTTGCTTGATTACCAGCGTTGTGATGGCGCTCACACTCGTGGGAGCTGGGTGATCTATAAGCACATCCTTATACAGGTCCCTAGTCGTTGGACTATCGAGACAGGGCATCGATACTCCGGAGTAGACTAGCGTATGCGCTTCTCATCCCAGTGTGGGAGACATTCTGTCCCACAGCCGTCAGTACGTCGTACTTGAGATAGTATGCGGGTGCTCGTTAGGTTACGAGTACACTGGACAGGACTCGTCGGGAACTGTTGGTTGGTATTATACCTATCGTCAGTTATCAGTTCCCAGGTGACATGAGTACAGCTTAGTCCGTTGACTTGACACTGTCACTTCGCCTCGAGTGTGTTCCCACTGCACTTTGATTACTACCCTACCACGGCTCAAAGGAGTCGTGCAAACTGGTAGTTTTTGGGTGCAGTCCCGAAGCACTTGGAGGCAGTGACGGTTAGACAGGATTCGTCTCTCCCGGTATTGGGGGTTGACATCGCGCTGTGTCCAGGAGAGCCATTACACGAGTAGTCCCTGGCCAGGGCAACCGAGATATACTGGTAGGTTTCCAGTGTTATCTCAGGGTGTTCTGGGCTACACTCCGACACGACTTGTACCGCTATTAGGGGACTGACGTTCACCGCCCCCTAGGCCCGCCATGCGATGTATCAGACGAACAGACCGGACTGTACGGAGACTGTCACATACAAGCTCAGTAGGAGTTCAGATGGGGTTCACCTCATCAGTCTTCTTATCGACATCTAGCTGGGGACCGTTACGTACAGCTAGTGCCGCTTGCGGTCTGTGGTTAAACCCACTGCCAGCGTAGTGTCGAGTCTTTAGAGTCCCACACAGAGAGCTATTCGCCTTTAGGCAAAATGAGTAGAGGTCGCATGGTTTTGCGACAGGGTTCGTTCACATCCGCGCACTTGTGCACGTTTGCTGTCCGGACAGCTTATACTAGCGGGCTTTGGTTTAAGCCGGATCCTAGTATATGATTTGGGATTGGTTTTTCTCATTGTATTCGTGTTCCTTGGATCACGAATACGGGTGCATATGCACAGTTGCTTGAGACAGAGGGAGAGGACTTTGATTAGGGTTGATGACTATTGTCATTTTATTAACCCTAATACTTATGTGTGTATTATGGTTAATTGATATTAGTTTAATAATTGTGCATGGTTATGGTTGTTGACCATTTGACCTTCTTGACTTGTTGACCTTGGTTGACACTTTGACCATCATCATTTCATTTGGAAGATGCTCTTTGATCCTTGCAATTTGCATTAAAAATGAAATGATAATGGTCATGTCTTGATTAAGCCATGACAATTATCTCACTAATTATCTAGTTACAATAATTCACATATATGAGAGAATGCTTCATATTATTCTCTCATTCTATTATTCACTTTCTCTCTCTTGTTCTTCCTCTCCCTCAAGCTCTCCCCTCTCATGTGTTGAGAAACACTTGAGCTTGAGAAAAACCCCTTCTTGATAATCTTTACTCTCATCTAGGGTTCAAGGATTAGCACTTCTTGCACCCTAATTACTTCTAGCTTGGAGTTGAAGCCAAAGGTTGAGGCTTTCGGGTGGATCTTTCTTTGACGGGAGAAGACGACAAAGGTGACCTCCTTCCAATACTCCAAGGAGCAAGGAGAGAAGGACATAAAGCCCAAGGTATAACCTTTCTAGCACTTAGCTAGTTTCTAGTTAGCTTTAGCTTGTTTTTGTTTAGCAAAGATCCTTCTTTGTCTAGTCCATGTTGCCTAAGTTGATAAAAATTTGATTTTTATTCCGTTTTCCGTCTCCCCGCAAGCACCGGGGTGGGCAACGTGGACTTACAGTGGTATCAGAGCCTAACTAAACATAAACTAGCTAGGTAGTAAAGTGTATCGAAGTTCGAATCGGAAAAATCGAAAAACCGAGTTTTCAAAACCCTAAGTTTCTGTTAAATTTTTTTCTGGTCAAAACAAAATAAATTATACTCCAAAAATCATCTCAGGGTTTTGTGAAGAAAGCCACCAAAAACGATCCAAAGATTCGACCAAAGTGCCGCGGTTCCGCGGCAATAGCAAGCTATTGCCGCGCAACCGCGGCTGTCTTGGCTCGTCTCTGGGTCGAGTTTGGTGCAGTGTATTTCTGGCTTGGTTTTGGGATTTTTAAGATGGTTTATATGTGCCCAGATTTTCCAGAATAGAAATTTATTTTTGGGGGCCTATAAATCCGTATTTTTTTTCGAACTTCAATACACTTTGACTAAAAGGTTATATCTGTGATGTTTATATGTATTGAATGTCGGCTAATCGCTATATGTCGATTAGTCGGGGTTATACATATCTGTGATCTGTGTTTGATGATGGTATGTGTATATGAATGTGTTGGATTGTCGCGGGTGAATAGCCGGGGTGGATGTGAGATGAGTGTTGCTTTTTCTTTCATTCATTGTAATATGTAAATTGATGTAATATTATTATTTGTATGGCCGCACAACCGGGTCGGGGTTGTAGCCGTCATTGTATAATTCTTTTTACTGTTTTTGCTCCTAGGATAGACCCATGGAGGGGGTGCACAAACTACTGGGTATCTCGAAGTGCCGAGTGGCCTACTCACGGTGTTGAGGGAGGTTGCTTCGCTTTGGGTACTTGGCGGGTAGTTTGCCGCACCCGTAGGGGTCTTGGGTGGGGTATTGGCTATTCACCGCGACCGTGTAATCCGTTTTTCGTTGCAGGCTCGAACGAATTGCGGATTCCTAGTATATCCAATGTATTCATCTGTGATCTGTAATGTCTATCATTGCTATATATTTATATATGATAACTATTTAGGCGTTGCTTATGTTTTACGGCCGCGCTAGCCCAGCCCCCGCTCTGTCGTTAGTTAAGTAACCTAACGGGTGATGACGGGGCCCCGTGGCGAATGCGAATGGTATAAGCGTACGTCATATTTTGGTTGTTTTCTGCAATGGTAGGATTAAATGATGGGACGCATTAAAAGAACTAATGCAAGAAAATAAACCAAGTAAAAGTCGATTGGAACACTTTGAAAACCACTCGGTTCTTTTCAAAACTAAACTTTTAAATGCGGAGCTTGAACCACTCCTTTTAAAAGCTATCTCGTTCCATCGATTATATCAAGTTCACTACGTTCACGGTTTCGCCAAAACCATCCGTAGCCCTCCATCATTTCAGTTAAAAATACGGTAGTATTCAAGCTATGTATTTTGACCTCACGCCAAGGCATAGTGATTGGTAGCTGCCGGATATTTATCTGTTGCATAGATAGAATGCGTTGGTTTGAGACAGTCGTACTACCATTTTGGCCTACGTCAAGGGTAGGTACGGGTGGGTTCAAATTAACCGGGATAATGATGGGAAGAACTTGACATGTGACTTATGACATTTTGACCTCACGCCAAGGTCATAAGAGTATGGGGCAAAAATCCACATCGGGAGTTTCATAAGTACTGAAACTTGCTAGCGCTGCATACCATTTGGAGTGTGATAATTCTGGTAGGATTCCTTCGGTTTTATCACGCGATGATATTTGGATCCCGATCCTACTGTGAGTTTATGCTACTCCTCGGGAAAACTCTCACTTAACGATCAATGCTATAAACTTAGTAGGTGTCTAGAAAGGTGTTAGCGGGGCTACGCCCACAGGGAAAAGAGGTTACTTAATTAAGGAACTTCGCGAAAGCGTTGGAAAACCTCCCTCGAAGTACCGACACTGGCCTGGCTGAACAGTTAAGCAAGTATTGTACGGTGGGATTGATCCTGACTAATCCTTTCTTTACGGTTTGAGAAGGGATTCGAGAGACAGTGGGAGCCATCCAGTTTAGACAAATTAAAAACCACTCCAAACTTGCAAGAGCATCATGCTAAAGTGTTTCTTTTCTCTCTCCTAATTGCAGCGACCATTCAACATGACCGGACTTAAGTTATTACTAGATAAAAACATATTGACAGGGCCAAACTACAAAGATTGGCTCAGGAATGTCAAGATGGCAATCACTTACGACAAGTTGGGGTATGTCCTTACCACCAAAGCTCCCCCTGTCCCAGGTCCCAAAACCAGTGTCGTAGATAGGGAAATCTACAAGACCTGGGAAATAGATTGCGCGAAGGCCAAATGCCCCGTACTAGCCTCGATGGACAATGAACATCAGAGGAGGCACGAGAATATGGACCTAGAGTCCATATTTCTTCATACAAAAGAACTGTATGGAGAGCAGTCTCGTATCGCCAGATACGAAGTGTCGAAGAAGTTATTTTCGGCAAGGTTGGCCATCGGATCATCGGTAGCGGAACACGTGCTTAAGATGATTGGCTACATAGAAGAGCTCGCGGACCTTGGGACCACGTTGGAGAATGAACTCTATACTGATTTGATTCTCCAGTCCCTTCCTTCCACTTACGCCCAGTTTATTCTTAACTTCAACATGCAAGGAAAGGAGGTTGAACTTTCCGAACTTCTGAACATGTTGAGGAGTGCCGAGGGCATCCTACAGAAAGGTAGGGAGACATCCACTTTGTTTGTAGGAGGATCTTCCTCTTCTAGATCCAGGGTGAAAGCCAAGGGTAAGAAGAAGAAAGCCCCCGCCAAACCAAGAGACGGTGTCAGTAAAGTGGATACGAAGGGAAAAGGAAAAGCAACAAAGATAGCGGGAAAGCTGGTGGGGAAGGAAGAATGCTTCTATTGTCACAAAAGTGGTCACTGGAAACAGGATTGCAAGGCTTGGAAGGCCAGAACACAGGATTTGAAGCGAGTTGCAGCTTCAGCTTCAGGTGTGTATGTTATTGAAAACTGTCTATCAATAAACTCTACTTCCTGGGTATTGGATACTGGATCAGGATCTCATATCTGTAATTCTTTGCAGGCATTGAGAAAGCGTAGAGTTTTGAAGGCAGGTGACATGACCCTCAGAGTTGCAAATGGTGCTAGCATGGATGCTGAGGCCGTGGGGGACTATCACCTGGGATTGTCGGATGGACATTTTTTGGTTTTGCGTAGTTGTTATTATGTACCAAATGCAACCTGTAATATCATTTCTGTATCTTTATTATCTAAAGAAGGTTATGAATTTGCATTTGTAAGTAATGTAGTGAACATTCACCTTAATCAAGTTTTGATTGGGTCAGGTACATTGAACAACAGTATATACGTATTAAACCAACCACAGATTTTCAATGTCCAGAATACACACAAAAGAAAGTCTCCAGAAATCAATAAAACTTTCTTATGGCATTGTAGACTTGGTCACATCAATGAGAGAAGGTTGACTAAGTTACATGCAGAAGGATATTTGGATCCGTTCGAATATCAATCGTATGCAACTTGTCAATCCTGTCTCAAAGGAAAGATGACAAAGACTCCGTTCACTGGACACGGAGTAAGAGCGAGCGAGCTCTTGGGACTCATACACAGCGACGTGTGCGGTCTAATGTCTACACATGCACGAAGCGGTTATTCTTACTTCATTACTTTTACGGATGATTTCTCAAGGTTCGGACATGTCTTCTTGATGAAGCATAAATCCGAAGCTTTTGAAAAGTTCCAGGAATATAAGAATGAAGTAGAAAAATAAACAGGCAAAAGTATCAAGGCACTGAGATCTGATCGAGGTGGTGAATACTTGAGTGCCGAGTTCCTGGGTTACTTAAAAGAGAATGGAATTCTCTCTCAGCTTACTCCTCCATACACTCCGCAACATAACGGTATATCGGAGAGACGGAACCGAACCCTATTGGATATGGTACGGTCCATGATGAGTAACGCTGAGTTGCCGCGATCGTTCTGGGGATATGCGCTAGAATCAGCTGCATACCTTTTGAACCGAGTTGCCACTAAGACTGTGCCTACCACACCATATGAGTTATGGAGTGGGAAGAAACCCTATCTTCAATACCTGAAGATTTGGGGGGTGTCCAGCTTATGTCAAAAAGCAGCATGCGGACAAGCTCGAGGCACGCTCAGTACTGTGCAAGTTTGTGGGATACCTAAAGAACTCCAGGGGGTATCTTTTCTATTACGCAGAGGAACAAAAAGTCCTTGTTTCTCGTAATGCCCATTTTCTGGAACATCAGTTCTTAGAAAAAGAAATAAGTGGGAGCACGATAGAACTGGAAGAAATTCCAGAACCACGAGCTATTACTGAAAGCTTAGTAGAACCAGAGGGTTTGAAAGATCAGGACATTCCCACGCCACTCCGCAGGAGTAGTAGGCAGTCTCATCCGTCCGAGAGATACTACGTTTTTCTCATTGACGGGGATAGAGAGGATTGCATCATAGATTGTGATGAGCCTACTAGCTTCCAGCAAGCCATTCAGAGCGTCGACTCGGTAAAATGGCTGGATGCAATGCGGACCGAAATGGAGTCCATGTACACCAACAAAGTATGGACGTTGGACATTGCTCCAGATGGGGTAAAACCCGTAGGATGCAAGTGGATCTTCAAAAGGAAGATTGGTGTAGATGGACAGGTTGAGACCTATAAAGCTAGACTGGTAGCAAAGGGTTTTCGTCAGCGACCTGGTTTGGACTATGACGAAACCTTTTCTCCAGTAGCTATGCTGAAATCCATTCGGATCCTTCTTGCCATTGCCGCCTTCCACGATTATGAGATTTGGCAGATGGACGTAAAGACAGCTTTTCTAATTGGACATTTAGAGGAGTGTGTCTATATGGACCAGCCAGAGGGTTTCATTCAGAGTGGGAGCAGCGGAAAGGTGTGCAAGTTGCTTAAGTCCATTTATGGACTAAAACAGGCATCGCGGAGTTGGAACATCTGTTTTGATGAGACGGTCAAGGAATTTGGCTTTATCAAAAATCCAGATGAACCATACATCTATTGTAGATTTGTAGCGAGAACTGTAGTATTCCTCGTTTGATACGTGGATGACATTCTCTTAATAGGAAATGACATTCCTATGCTACAATCTGTCAAGGGGTTCTTGTCACACAGGTTCTCTATGAAAGACCTGGGTGATGCCTCATACATTCTGTGTATCCGGATCTACCGTGACAGATCCAAGAGGATATTAGGACTTTCGCAGTCCAGGTATATCGACGCCATACTGAAGAGATTCAGTATGGAAGATTCCAAGCGCGGTAATCTACCGGCTTGTCACGGGATCACCCTCTCCAAAGAGATGTCTCCCAAGACTGATTTGGAGAGGGATTGCATGTCTATTATACCCTACGCTTCTGCGGTAGGCTTTATAATGTATGCGATGTTGTGTACCAGACCGGATGTGGCTTATGCACTGAGTGTGGTAAGCAGGTATCAGTCAAACCCTGGGGAGAAACATTGGATAGCAGTAAAGAACATTCTCAAGTACCTGAGAAGGACTAAGGAGATGTTCTTGGTGTATGGCGGAAAAGACCTCCAGATTGAGGCCTTTGCTGACTCCAGCTTCCAGAGTGACAAGGATGATTCCAAGTCCATGTCGGGTTTTGTCTTCACCCTCAATGGAGGGGCGGTGTGTTGGAAGAGCTCCAAACAGGAAACTGTTGCTGACTCGACTATGGAAGCGGAATACATCGCTGCATCTGATGCCGCAAAAGAAGCTGTCTGAATGAGGAAGTTCTTGAGAGAACTTCAGGTGGTTCCGTCCATTGTTGACCCAATACCTCTGTATTGCGACAACAATGGGGCTATAACTTTAGCGAAGGAACCCAGGTTCCATCAGAAATCCAGACACATCTTGAGGCGGTATCACCTGATCAGGGAGATCGTGGATCGCCAGGAGATCGAGGTTCGGAGGGTTGCTTCAGAAGATAACACAGCAGATCCATTCACCAAGGCCTTGCCCCAGACTCAGTTCGAGCGGCTGATCAAGATGATAGGTCTTCGATACGCCAGTACATGGCCTTAGTGCAAGTGGGAGATTGTTAGTGTATATGTCCTAGAGGCCATTACTGTATCATACTAGTTTGTATATTACTTAATGGAAGCTTGGGATATTCACAGTTGTATATACAATCTTGCTCGAAATGGTAGTATGCTACTTGGTTTGTCTCTGCTTTAATATGTGCATGTGTTTCTTTTAGCATATTGCTGATATACATATTAGTAGAGCCCTTAGGATCTTTGCTTGATTACCAGCGTTGTGATGGCGCTCACACTCGTGGGAGCTGGATGATCTATAAGCACATCCTTATACAGGTCCCTAGTCGTTGGACTATCGAGACAGGGCATCGATACTCCGGAGTAGACTAGCGTATGCGCTTCTCATCCCAGTGTGGGAGACGGTCTGTCCCACAGCCGTCAGTACGTCGTACTTGAGATAGTATGCGGGTGCTCGTTAGGTTACGAGTACACTGGACAGGACTCGTCGGGAACTGTTGGTTGGTATTATACCTATCGTCAGTTATCAGTTCCCAGGTGACATGAGTACAGCTTAGTCCGTTGACTTGACACTGTCACTTCGCCTCGAGTGTGTTCCCACTGCACTTTGATTACTACCCTACCACGGCTCAAAGGAGTCGTGCAAACAGGTAGTTTTTGGGTGCAGTCCCGAAGCACTTGGAGGCAGTGACGGTTAGACAGGATTCGTCTCTCCCGGTATTGGGGGTTGACATCGCGCTGTGTCCAGGAGAGCCATTACACGAGTAGTCCTTGGCCAGGGCAAGCGAGATATACTGGTAGGTTTCCAGTGTTATCTCAGGGTGTTCTGGGCTACACTCCGACACGACTTGTACCGCTATTAGGGGACTGACGTTCACCGCCCCCTAGGCCCGCCATACGATGTATCAGACAAACAGACCGGACTGTACGGAGACTGTCACATACAGGCTCAGTAGGAGTTCAGATGGGGTTCACCTCATCAGTCTTCTTATCGACATCTAGCTGGGGACCGTTACGTACAGCTAGTGCCGCTTGCGGTCTGTGGTTAAACCCACTGCCAGCGTAGTGTCGATTCTTTAGAGTCCCACACAGAGAGCTATTCGCCTTTAGGCAAAATGAGTAGAGGTCGCATGGTTTTGCGACAGGGTTCGTTCACATCCGCGCACTTGTGCACGTTTGCTGTCCGGACAGCTTATACTAGCGGGCTTTGGTTTAAGCCGGATCCTAGTATATGATTTGGGATTGGTTTTTCTCATTGTATTTGTGTTCCTCGGATCATGAATACGGGTGCGTATGCACAGTTGCTTGAGACAGAGGGAGAGGACTTTGATTAGGGTTGATGACTATTGTCATTTTATTAACCCTAATGCTTATGTGTGTATTATGGTTAATTGATATTAGTTTAATAATTGTGCATGGTTATGGTTGTTGACCATTTGACCTTCTTGACTTGTTGACCTTGGTTGACACTTTGACCATCATCATTTCATTTGGAAGATGCTCTTTGATCCTTGCAATTTGCATTAAAAATGAAATGATAACGGTCATGTCTTGATTAAGCCATGACAATTATCTCACTAATTATCTAATTACAATAATTCACATATATGAGAGAATGCTTCATATTATTCTCTCATTCTCTCATTCACTTTCTCTCTCTTGTTCTTCCTCTCCCTCAAGCTCTCCCCTCTCATGTGTTGAGAAACACTTGAGCTTGAGAAAAACCCCTTCTTGATAATCTTTACTCTCATCTAGGGTTCAAGGATTAGCACTTCTTGCACCCTAGTTACTTCTAGCTTGGAGTTGAAGCCAAAGGTTGAGGCTTTCGGGTGGATCTTTCTTTGACGGGAGAAGACGACAAAGGTGACCTCCTTCCAATACTTCAAGGAGCAAGGAGAGAAGGACATAAAGCCCAAGGTATAACCTTTCTAGCACTTAGCTAGTTTCTAGTTAGCTTTAGCTTGTTTTTGTTTAGCAAAGATCCTTCTTTGTCTAGTCCATGTTGCCTAAGTTGATAAAAATTTGATTTTTATTACGTTTTCCGTCTCCCCGCAAGCACCGGGGTGGGCAACGTGGACTTACAGATCTAGCTTTGAAAAGACATAAGACCCAACTTAACTGATAGAAAAGGTCATCGATGCGCGGTAGTGGATACTTATTCTTAAATGTCACTTTGTTCAGAGCTCGATAATTCACACACATCTTGTAGGAACCTTCCTTCTTCATCACAGTAACACCGGAAATCCCCAGCTCGAAGTACTGGGACGAATCCAACCTTTCTTCAGGAGTTCTTCTAACTGAATGCGGATCTCCTTCAATCCCTCCGGACTTAATCGGGGCGAAGCTTTTATTACTGGTTGTGCGCCAGGTTGTAAATCGATGTTGAATTCAAGAGCTCGATTGGGAGGCAAATCTGATATATCTTCCGGCAATGCATCCTCGAACTCTCGAACTATCTCTAGCTTCAAATCTTCCGTTTGCAATGTTGCAATCTCTGTCTTCTTTGGTTTTGCTTTGTAGACGCTCGGTTCCAAGGTACGGTCTTCACTCTTGAAATAGAACACAGGATGATTTGGTATTTCGAACACTACCCTCCTTTGGCGACATTCGATGGTAGCGAAGAAAGTTCCCAGTCAGTCCATTCCTAAGACTACATCGAAGTTTGGTATGTCCAGCACCTTGAAGTCCGCATAAAATTCTCGACTGCAGACGACCACTGGACACAGATCGTATCCCAAAGTTGCTTTTAGAACACCGTTTCCTAAACTGACATTCCAGCTGGATACGAGTGGTTTAACTGGGATTGCATGAGTTCGGACGAACCGTTGTGACATAAAGCAATGTGATGCCCCAGTGTCGAAGAGCGCTAGAGCAGGTAGGGAGGCTACTAAGATTGTACCTAAGTCGTGTGAGACAGGTATAGGTATAACAGATATAAGATGACTATGAATTGAAAGGACTTGAAAGTGAATAGGGAAGGGATTTACCGGTGATAACCTGACCTATAGTTTCGGCCTCTTCGACCGACATGGTGAATGCTTGGCATCGCGACACTTTCCTCTATGCCTGGTTAAACACTCGGCGTTGGGGTTGAGGAGTCTGGGTGCGGGGAGTTAGAGCCGGTACAGCTAACCGGGTATGAGGACCTTAGATCGCCGGTCTATCTGGAGGGTTGTTGGGTCCTTGGTTCTAGGGGCATGCTCCAATGGCGTGAGTAGAAAACCCACAGATCAGGTACAAGTTGTTCGCCCTGCGACAGTTCTTCACAAGATTCCCTGTTCTTTTGCCGTAGATGCAAAAGTTTGGCCTGTTGTTGGTGAACAAACCTACTGGCCTCCGAGACGGTCCGTTAAAAGCTGGCCTGGAAGAGCCCCCTGTGATCTGGTGCACAGGGCATTTCACACCGGCAGTCTGCGGCCTACCCTTCTTTTTCATAACTGCCTCATAGCGTCGGGCAGCCTTCAAAGCAAGTTCATGGGTTGGGAAATTCCCTGTAGCGAGTGCAGTTTGGATTTCAGGGTCCAACCCTTGCTGAAATCGTCGTGCCCGGATCTCAGCAGTGGGAATAAGATGTGCAGTGAACCTATTATGACCTTATGTTAGCAGTGTAGTGAGTGAGATCAGAAAATTGAATTTGAGACAATATCTTATCGGCTGAGCATGGTAAACTCACCATCATATTCATCCACCGACTTGACCCACATCGAGCCCTGCTGTAGATGGATGAACTGCTGCTCCATGTCAAAGCGGTCAGTCTTTGGGAATTACTTAGCATCGAAGAGGTCTCGGAATGTTCTCCATTCTATCGGTTGTGCGAGACGGCTTTCCTCAGCCTTCCACCAAACTCTGGCGTTATCAGTCAGTTGCAACTTAGCAACTCTCACCCAACCAATATCTGGAACTTGAGCTGCTGCCGGGTCATCCTCGATCGCTTGAGCCCATTCTTCTGCCTCAAGTGGGTTCTCCTTACCCGAGAAGTGCTTTGGGTGCAGTGCCTGAAACTGCTTAACTCCTGGTGCTTCGGTTTTGGGGCGGTGCATGAGGATAACAGTCTGCTATTGCTGACCCTCCAATAGGCTCTTGATAGCCTCAAGTAGTACCGTTTGCTCATTGATAGGAGCTGCAACGGTAAGTGGTGGTGGTGGTAGTGTAGGCGGTGGAGTATTGCCGTTGACGTTTGTGCTAGTATTGTTCGGAGAGTCCATCATCTTTATATAAAAGATAGGTTAGGATAGATTCAAGGAATTTTAAATGTAAGGAATGTAAATGTTTGTTGAACTCATTAATTCTTATGGTATATTATTTACGACTTCATGCAGAACTAACCTGCATGGGCCACCAATAAAACTTGTCACGTCCTGCTTCCCAATAGACGGAAACGGTGAAGTGGCAAGCCCGCGGTATATTTATCCAGAGAAGATCATTCCCTAAATAAATATACTAAGCGTATTGAAAAAATAATACACAATGTAAAAATAAATTGAGACTGTAAATTTTTCAACATATATCTTTATTTACGTTCAACTTCCAATATGTACAAGTACATGAGTTTATGCTGGAAAGTAAAACAATAAGGAAAATGCCTAAAGAAGTGGCATACATAAACTGAAGAAAAAATGAAGCTGAGCTAGCCCTGAGTAGCTATCTGGTCGTAGTCCTCTTCTATGGCTTCAACTTCCTCCGTCTCGACAGTATCTGACGAACATTTCAGGAGAAGAAAAGTGGGTGGAATGCCCTTCAGCGAACCGGCACTCGGTAAGTCCCAAAAATAGGTAAGAGTAAATAAAATGACATGTGTAGAATATATATATGATGAGTAAGAGTATATGATCATGGGTAAATATATACTACAGGTCTCTATATGGTCATTATATTAACGTTAAATTCCAAGTGTGAATGCCAACACAGCCGTAGAAGTATTCACGAGCTCAAGAGTGGGCCTAGGAGCAACAAAACATGGGCCCATTTCATGTGGTAGTATCGGGGCTCTAGGCTGTGGATGAGTCAACCCGACTGATATTCGAGTAAAATAAAAAAAAAGGTTAATACGAGACTCCTGAAGCTCCGTTGGATTCACACAAGAAACTATCCCAAGCACCCCGAGTATAATATATTTAACCGGTTAAAATACTTAATTGATTTGATTGATTGATTGATAATTCTTGATCGAAATTGCAAAAGGTGTAGATTGTATTCGAGCGAGTCGAGTAATGTGCGAGTCCTGACAATTGCAATCTGGGTTCGAATCAAGTTGGTTCGAGTAGATTGGATTCGAGTACATATTCGAGTTTATATTCGAGTTAGGTTAGAGTTCGAGTTTGTATTCGAGTTCGAGTCTAGTTTAGATTTGAGTTCGTGTCTTTTCATGTGAATTGATATAAATTGTTAGAATCTGCACATTACCGAAATGCGCCTTGAGTTTTTCCGGATTATGTTTTTAAGCATAAACCGGATAACTCCATATCTTAACCTCCTTAAGATATGTTCTCATTCTATATCACATATAAAATCACATGCACTAATTTAGATGGAACCATATTCAATTACTTTGCAACTGTTTCCAGTGCATATCGTTTAATTAAAAAGGCCACTCAGCATTACTCATCAAGGAGCACCCATGGAGGAGTAATCTGATAGAGAATCAAATTCTCAATACGGAATACCAAGTACCAACGACTTGTCTAAATGGACATTGGACAATATATATGTATAAGTCCCAAGAGTTTACTAACTCAAATTCCGTATGTTGTAAGTTGAAAACTATATTTTGGTTAAGAATGTTTATGCTGTTATTCAGTGCACCTTAACTAATCATCTAATGATAAAGGTAAATATTTAGAACATATTTTTCAAAAATAATATCCTACTTTATCGAATAAAGAGATGGATATTTCAGTTTTAAAAGTTGGTGCATAATAACGGCTATTCAAAACAAAAAGTTTGCCGATTAGCAAAACCCGATGATTTTCCTTAATAGCAACAATTGCTCTGAATTCCGTGTTTGAGGATCAAATCATAATTTCTCAATTCTCTGCTCCTTCTCTGAATCTGTAACAACTTACCGATGTGGGATATTAATCCGGTATCCATATACCCCGGAGTCAGAGTTAATTGAGAAGCAGTTCTCAATTACAACCACACAGGAAAACTGAAATATCAAAATGCTTCAAGGGGGTGGCCAGGTATTCCCAGTAATACTTCTTCTAATGCCTAGGCCCATGACAGTAGTTGCAATTTCCTTTCCCTCACTTCAACCCCTTTTGATATCTTTTTGTCTTACTTTCTGTATACCGAACTTATACGAGTTGGTTTTCTTCTTACCTTTCCTTTCAGCACCGGCTTTGGAATTGGAAGAAGACTATCAAACAAGCGTAACTGGTATATTCTCTTTATTTAAGGAACTCTCAGAACTTGAGATAAGATGGAGAAGAGAGAATGAATTATATCAATATATAATTCACTTTCTCCAGAACCAGTGGCCACCTCGGACTGAAATAATTTCTTCGAGTTCGTATCTAACTATACGAGATGAATGAAATAATCCTAGAGGAGGAGTGAATAGAATTATACTAACAAAACCCATAAATTAAAAATTCTACTTGCAAGATAAAAAGAAACATAATTATAGCACAAGATAATTTGCAAGTAAGAGATGGTAAGAGGGAAACAGAACGCAGACATAAGCGATTTAGAGAGGTTCGGAAGATCCCCTAATCCTCCTTGTTTAGGCGTACGAGCCCGTTCCACTTAATCACGTCTCCATCGAGATAAACACGCTGCACTCCCACAACAACATGTCACTCGACACACGAGTGACTCTTTTGATAACACTTTCCTCACTTACAAGAACTCTCCTGCACTCAAAAGATTCCACACAAAGAGAGAAGAAGAAGAAAATTACAATCCAAAATACTCTCTCAAGAGTTTACAATTCAAGCTCTAGAATACTTCAATGGGGTATTGGATTTGTAATTAAAGCTCAAGTGTTTTCTTTTTCTTTTGGTAGGTGAGAATGAACACAAACAATGAATACGATTTTTCAGAATAGTTGTTGTATAATAACTACACAAGAATCCCTTTTAAACCTCACACAAAAATCAAACAAGTACATGCATTTATTACGCCTCAGGCAGAAGAACAGACGTCTGAAGGCAAAATAAAACTAGCCGTTATAGTATTAAATGCACGTAACGATAATATTTTTCAACCAAAAATAGTTTCAGATGTCTGTCGTCAAGTGCTTCAGACATTTGCCGTGGTTTTCAAATTATGGCCAATGAAAATTTAGAAAACAATCAGACGTTTGAAGAACAAGTGATTGGTGCAATTTATTGCATATTTTCTAACCCATTTATCATTTTATTGTCATATTTTATACTGTTCCGGGTATCTTTTGTGAATTATTGCAGATAACAAGGCTTGGAAGGACGGAAAATTTTCCTAAAAGATGGATTACGTGCATACAATGTGGACTACATGGAGCTATATTAAAATCAGGAAGATAATCACAAAATAACAGAAGATCACGTGCTTGCGATGGAAATCAAATGGGAGATAATCAGAAAAATCGAGAACAAATTTGAAGATTAGAAACAAAGTTTGGAGATCTCGAGATTAAAACAATAAGATTGAAAAAAGCCAAAATATCTCAGGTGTCAAAATTTCGGCCGAATGCCCATTCTAGAAGATTCGGCCGGTTTTTGGTGGAGATTTGAGTTGAGATTTTTATGGTAGTTTTCTTATTCTCTGTTTATCTGTAGAGTTTGTTCCAAATATCACAAAAGACTATATAAATGCTTGTATAGCATTAGGGTTTCATATCTCTCTTTTGGCAATAAATTTTAAGGTTTTCTTTTGAAAGATCAACTCCATTGTAAGTTATTTTTTTTATGAATAAATTTTTGCTTCTTGACATGAAGCATACCTAATTCTCTTTTCTAGGTTTTTGTGTTTATTTATTCTATTTGGTTGGATATTATTATTGCTTTCTTTTCTTGTGCTTAAATATTAATCTCTTATTATTTAAATTCTTCTCATTAAGTTTATCATCTAAAAATCTAATCTTTTTAATGATAGTTGATGCCTAAAAATAAGATTAGGGGAAAGTGATGACACCAAGAAACTCATTAGGTTAAATAATAGGTTGACACCCTGGAGATTTAATAAGGGAAGGTAAGAGACGGGCTTAAATAAAAGAAATTAAAACTAGATAGTTTAGAGTGAATTATTCGGTAAGATGATAGAAGTAGATTGATCACCTACCGCTATTAATCAAAGATTAAACATTGATTATTTTTAATTAACTAGAAAAAGCATTCTAATATTGCTATCTAAATGATATTTTTATAATTGATATGTTAACTTTAATAACATTAAATTAATCTATGCTTTTATAGGATTAATAGAAAATATATTAAGCATAGATCTAGAAAAGAAGTATCATCTTTTAAACCAACCAATAGAGAGAAATAAATACAAAACCTTTGATTCTTTTATATTCATAAAAAGCCCGCTTTTATTTTTATTTACATTATTTAAATTAATTTTTAACTTAGTTTAAAAGTAGTTAACACACCTCTTTGTGGATCAACCCTCAAGTATTACGATTGCACTACCGTATACTTATGGCTAAATTCGGAGACTAATAAAATTCTTATCAATTTTTTGGCGCCCTCTCCGGAGAGGTGTAGTTTAATTATATTTAAATTTAAATTTTAGATTTTAGTTATAAATTAAATTAAATTTCTTTTAGTGCATTTGATTCTACAAAATTTATGTTTAAAATTTCAGGAATCGAGACGAATTTTCTAGAAGAGAAGATCGAGACGAACAAGAGGCAAATCTAGGTAATATCTCGTTCTTCCCAAAATCTTGATTTTATTCCAACTAACAGATTTTTGCAAGATTCTTTGCGCCATTTAAATAAAATTAGTTTAGATTTTAGATCTTTGATTGTTTTATATTGTATTGCATATTTATAAAGATTCTAAGTGGAACAACCCAAATTCAGATTAGGTGGGGATTTCATCACTCTTTCTAGACCCCATAAATCATAACTGAGCATTCGTATTAACCTAAATTAATTTAAAAAATATCTAGACTTCAGCCCCTTAAGGACATATCGCGCTCAATAGGACAAGAGGAGGTTGTAGGTAATCTAATGGTTATCTGATTCAATCTTGAGGTGTTTAGTTGCATACGACTAGTTGTGGTTATTTAATTAAGGCCCGCTATTTAGGTGATTCGTATAGTGGAACCCTTCCACTTAACTGGCACTGATCTGGTTTCAAAATTGTTAAAGAGCTGTTAGAGGATCTATCCCACAATTTGTCTCTCGGCAGTTAAGAGTGGGTCTAGTAACTTGACCTGGATAACCCTAGATCTAGATTGTTTGCGCATCTTCTATTGTGATTTGTTAAAATCTCTAGTTTAGTTTTTGCATTTAATAAAATGGATGACAACATGCTAAACAAACTTTATATGAACTATATTATCCAGTTAACCCAACACTTGCCGATCATATTAGAATGAATAAATATAGGAGCTGTTATAATTCAACTTACACCATAACCGAACCAACATCCACTCCTAATTTTATAAACAAACACCAATTTTAATCATACCCATACTATGATGTTGGCCCTCCTTATGACAATATCCAATTAGATTCTTACCGAGCATACTAAACTTTTCCACCATTAGACGTTGATAATCATGAGGAGACAAGACTTGCTAGTGTTTTCCACCATTAGACGTTGATAATAATAAGGAGACAAGACTTGCTAGTGTTGAAACACAGTTGGACACTTTTATGAAAAACGTTAATGCTACCAAGCACTCAATGACTAATATTGAAATTCGTCTTGGCCAGATAACTGCTGCAATCATTAATAGGAAAGAGCAAGAAACCGTCCCAATGCAAACCCACACAAACCCTATCGTTCCCAACACCTTAGAAAATCATAACAAACCTATTGAGGAAGTGGTTGAGAATAACTATGGTTTGGAATGTATAACCGAAGAACGTTTAAGTCATTAGTTTCCTCTATGCGGGTGAAAATTTAAATCAAGGAAGATTGGGCGATATAAGAAGTGCCCAATTTGTGAATCCGTTTGAATCTTGTGTCTTAGACGAGTCCGATTTATTGGTGCATGAGAGAAATAATGATGAGTCTCATTCTAGTGAGTTTGAAACCTACCCTCAAAATTTTGAATTTCTAATATGGCCTCCAACAAAAAGTTTATATGCAGATGATTTAATTTATAATACGTTTGAGATTGAGATATTTGATTTAATTGATTGTAAAAAATTTGAGGAAGATATTTCTGACGAATTAACAGTAGCAGATATAAATTTTTAGAAAATTTTGGATATAGAAACCGCTTCTGTAAAGAAAACTTGTGATTTTAATGGCACTGGTTTAGATATAATATTTGAGAAAACTATTGATAGAAAACCCACACCTTTATTAGGAACGAATAATGAAAATTTTGAAGAAAATTTAGAGTGAGATACTATATTTTTAGAAAATAAAAGTCAATCTATAAGTCAATTTTAGGAGGAGGTGAAAGAATTGTTGGACGGGGGATTTGATGAAGAAGATTCATCTATGATAATAGAAGTAATGAGTGATGAGGAGACAGTTAATTTTGAAGAACGATATTTTCATCAAAGTTTTAAGAAAATTTTTAAGGATGAATTAAATTTATACATGATTTAGATTTCCCAAACCATCCAATAAATTGTGAATATCCTTTTGAGCCTTTAACAGTCGAACCAAACCCTCCACCACTTTCGGTTATTATTAAAACCAATCCTATTGAAAAACAAGATGAAGTTGTGCTTTTAACTCTTATAACTGGATCACTTATTTAGAATTTGATCCAATTAGACAATATTTCGACAAGTTGGTACAATTACATAATTCTTTGAGATTTTCATCATTTATTTCTGTACTAGTTTTTTCGGAAAAACATGGATCACAATTTTCTTCACCCATATATAAACACTATACTAATATTTTGCATATCCATTTCAGGGTGTTTATTGATGCTTACTGCTATAACTTATTTTACTACTTTTGCATGATTAAAGATAAAATTTTTGAGTGGTTAATATTAACCTATGGGTTAGCAAAAGCTTTGTGTAAATTATTTTTTGAGTGGTTAATAATTTCTTGAATACGAGACATGAGACAGTAATAGGGAGCTAAGGGTAAGAGTATGAGAGCTTGAATTGAATTCTCCGAGTGTAGGGATGATTTTTTCCACACACGTAGGGGTATATGATCATGTTTCAAAGCAAAATAGGTAGGAAAGATTGGAAGAATGATGAGAAAATAATTTTCGGTATAGATCAAAGTCTATTAAGGCATGTTCATGACGACTGAAAATCTAGTAAAATTTAAACTCTTGTTTTTCGTATTTTTCTTATTTATTCCTATCTTTATATATACTTTTTATTTTCATATTTTTGTTTCCTCTATTTTCTTTAGTTTTTGTGGATTTTGTTGGTAGTTTCCGCTGGAAACCTTTAGGAGAAAACACTCTTCCTACTAGGGCCGCCTAGAGGTTTTAAAGGCTTGTTGTATGCGCTCAATGCAATCGCACGCCTACGAAAGGTGCATAGGAGTAGGAGTAGGATTTAGTTAGATAGTAGTTTAATTTAGTTTAGAGTTTGAAACCCTATATTTGCTCAAGGCCTAGCAAAAGATAAGTGTTGGGGTATTTGATTGGTGCAATTTATTGCATATTTTTCTAACCCATTTATCATTTTATTGTAATATTTTATGTTGTTCCGGATATCTTTTGTGAAATATTTGTTAGTGTATATGCCCTAGAGGCTATTACTGTATCATACTAGTTTGTATATTACTTAATGGAAGCTTGGGATATTCACAGTTGTATAAACAATCTTGCTCAAAATGGTAGTATGCTACTTGGTTTGTTTCTAGTTTAATGTGTGCATGTGTTTCTTTTAGCATATCGCCTATACACATTAGTGGAGCCCTTAGGATCTTTTCTTGATTACTAGCGTTGTGATGGCAGTCACACTAGTGGGGCTGGGTAATCTACAAGCACATCCTTATACAGGTCCATAGTCATAGGATTATCGAGACGGGGCATCGATACTCCGGAGTAGACTAGCGTATGCGCTTCTCGTCCCAGCAGGGGAGATGGTCTGTCCCATAGCCATTAGTACGTCGTACTTGAGATAGTATGCAGTTGCTCGTTAGGTTACGAGTACACTGGACAGGACTCGCTGGGAACTGTTGGTTGGTATTATGCCTATCGTCAGTTATCAGTTCCCAGGTGACATGAGTACATCTTAGTCCGTTGACTTGACACTGTCACTCCGTCTCGAGTGCGTTCCCACTGTTCTTTGATTACTACCCTACCACGGCTTAAAAGAGTCGTGCAAACAGGTAGTAGTTGGGTGCAGTCCCGAAGCACTTGGAGGCATTGACGGTTAGACAGGATTCGTCTCTCCCGGTATTGGGGGTTGATATCGCGCTGTGTCTAGGAGAGCCATTACACAAAGTCCCTGGTCAGGGCAAGCGAGAATTACTGGTAGTGTTTCCAGTAGTTTCTCAGGGTGTTCTGGGCTACACTCCGACACGACTTGTACCGCTATTAGGGGACTGACGTTTACCGCCCTCCTAGGCCCGCCATGCGATACTCTTAGACGAACAGACCGGACTGTACGGAGATTGTCACATTCAGGCTCAGTAGGAGTTCGGATGGGTTTACCTCATCGGCCTTCTTATCGACATCTACCCGAGGACTGTTACGTACAGCTAGTGCCGCTTGCGGTCTGTGGTTAAACCCACTGCCAGCGTAGTGTCGAGTCTTTAGAGTCCCACACAGAGAGTTTCCCTGCACTGGGCGAAAGGTGTAGAGGCCGTATGGTTTTACGGCAGGGCTACGATCACTTACGTGCACTTGTGCGCATATGCTGTTCGGGCAGATAATGCTAGTGGGCTTTGGTTTAAGCCGGATCCTAAGATTGTATGGATGGATTGGTTTTGTCTTCTATGCATTCGCATTCAACGGAATGCGGATGCGGGTGTGTATGCACGGTTGTGAGGAGCGAAGAAGGAGGAAGTGCCTCATTAGGGTTTTGACCGTTGGTTCGGTCAAAACCATTATGAGATGAGGAAAATATTTACTAATCTTTTTAATGATAATTATGTTATGGCTAATTGCTTTGACCTTTTGACCATGCTTGACCATGTTGACATTTTGACCATTGTTGACTTGGATTTTTCATGAGAGCACTAGACTCTTCTTTTGCTTTTTGCTTTGGATTTGATTTGAGATGATAATGGTCAAATCAATGTAGCCATCAACTTTATCATGATAAGAGATTAGTAATTTTTGGTTTATGGTTCATTATTCTTTTGGTATTCTCTCTCTTCATTTTTTGAGCTCCCATGGTTCCTCCTCTTTCTTCCTCTTCTTGATTTTTCTATAGCTCTCATGTGTTGAGAAAAATAGAAACAAAATAGACAAACAAACCCACTACCATCTTCTACACAACCTAGGACATCAAGAGTAGCATACTTGTTTCCCTAGTTACCTCGGCTTGAGGTGGAGCTCGGATTACAAACTCTCAGGTGGATCGTCTTCGACTCAAGGAGGCCGCGGAGGTGACCAAGATCCGGATCGATCCTTGGAGCTTGCATGGACGAGGAGGAAAGCGGAGAGAAGACCCGAAGGACTTGGTTCGTGAGGTATAATCTCTTGAGCATAGTACATAGAACCTCTTGTAACTTGTTAGCAATGGTTTGGCAAAGATCCTCAAGCTTTTAGTCCATGTTACCTTGTGTTAAAAAATTGTTTTTTACCTATTCCGCCCCCCCGTAAGCACCGGGGTGGGTAACGTAGACTTACAGTGGTATCAGAGCCTCGCTAAACCATTACTAACTTGTTAGCAAAGTGTTAGAAATTCGATCGCCGGAAAAAATCGCAAAACACGTCGAAAAAGGCACTTTTCTGTCGTTTTTAAAAACTGGTCCAAAAATTTTCAGGGGATCTTAAAAATACGTGCAGGCTTTTTTAGGAAAACTGTAGAAATTTGGGCGCCTGAGTCACTCAGAAGACCGTGGATCCGCGGCTGATCCAAGCGATCCGCCGCGGATCCGCAGCCGAGTTGACTCGGCCGCGCACCAAATTTCTTCAGGGGTTCTCTGTGATGGTTTTGTGATTTTTAAGATAGTTTGTTTCTGCCCAGATTTTGCTGAGTACTGTGTTGTGCTTGGGGTAGTTTCAAATCAAGTTATCGATCGAAATTCCAAGTACTTTTGCTAATCGAATATTCTGTGATGTAATATATGTATTGAACGTCTACTAGTCGCTATACGTCGATTAGTGGGGGTTATACATATCTGTGATCTGTGATGTTGGTTTGTGTATATAAACTTGTTGGATTGTCGTGGATGAATAGCCGGGGTTTGTGAGATGAGAGTTTCTTTATCTTTCATTCGATGTAATATGTAAATTGATGTAATATTATTTTTATGGCCGCACATCCGGGATGAGGTTGTAGCCTCCATTGTATATTATTTCTTTTACTGTTTTTGCTCCTAGGATAGACCCAAGGTGGGGTGCACAAACTACCGGGTATTTTGAAGTGCCGAGTGGCCTACCCACGTTGTTGAGGGAGGTTGCTCCACTTCGGGTACTTGGCGGATAGTTTGCTGCACTTGTAGGGGTCTAGGGTGGGGTTTGGCTATTCATCGCGACCGTTTAATCCGTCTTTCATTGCAGGCTTGAACGAAACACGGATTCCTAGCATATCCAATGTGTTCATCTGTGATCTGGAATGGCTATCATTGCCTCTGACGAATGTATATATCTATATATGATATCTAGTTGGTGTTGCTTATATTTTGCATCCGCGCTAGTCCAGCCCCCGCTCTGTCGTTAGTTAAGTAACCTAACGGGTGATGACGGGACCCCGTAGCGAATATGGATGACATAAGAGTACGTCATATTTTCGTTATTTTCTGCAATGGTAGGATTAATTGATGGGACACATTATTGTTTCGCCCAATCAGAGCAAAACTCTATTTGAATTCAAAATTCAAATTTTGAAGCAACGCTTCAAGTCGCGGGCGCAACGCGCCGCGTGTCCGGCGCTAATACGTCAGCGCAGTGCCCAAGAAAGCGCACCCAATCAGAGCAGAGCTCTATTTGCCTGAAGCAACGCTTCAGTTGCGCTGCGCTGCACGACACGTGTCAGCGCAGGTGCGCTAGCGCACGTGCGCTGCGCTCTGCGCTGCGCGACACGTGTCAGCGCAGATGCGCTAGCGCACTTGCGCTGCGCTCTGCGCTGCGCGACACGTGTCACGCGCTGGGGCATCTGCGCCAAACTAAATTAAGATTTTAAGAAATCTTTTCTGTTCTTTCCAAAACCAGAAGATTTTCTTCTGCCTTTGGATCAAAGATCCAGCGGTGGGAAAATTCCCAAAATCACCCAGAAAAGATCTTGTTAACAAATTCAACAAATTTGTGGGCACTATAAATAGGACCCCAGACCTCATTCAAAGGCATCAACATTTTCTTAAAAAAATCAAGAACTCTAAACAGAGAGAACTCTGAGAAGATTTCAAGAAAAAGGTAAAGAACCTTCATGAAGTAGAAGGAATTCCTTCTAATAGATCATTGATCTAAGAACAAGATCAATGCTCTTTAGATAATAAACAGTGTTTTGCACTTCTTATGAACTTCTGTTTCTTTAAAACAATAAAAAAAAAAATAGTGCTTTGCACTTTTATGAACCTCTGGTTCTTCGAATAAAGAAAACTTTATTTTTCTTTAATCTAATTTAGATCAAGAAATTAAACAGTGCTTTGCACTTCCCTTCTTGAATCTAAAAGATTCTTAGTGCTTTGCACTTCCAAACTGCGCTGTTACGCTCTTAAGAGAGCGCCACGTGTCGGCTATAGAATCACTTGCGCTAAGCGCCCCTAAGATAGAGCTTTGCTCTCTGGAATTGGCGCAACTCGCTGAGAGCGCGCCATGTGTCAGCGGCGCAACAGCGCGGCGCAACAGCGCGGCGCAACAGCGCGGCTGCGCCTACGCTCACCAGAGCACGACACGTGTCATCACCATATGAGCTTGCGCTCATTACTTAGCGCAAAGCGCAGATGCATTGTATTGCTTACAAAAAGGGCCAAGCCCAATTAAAAGAAGGCCTAACAGGCTTAATAAAATGCAATGCAGAGCCCAAACCAAAACAGATGCCCTGCATCATTTATAAATGGGCAGAGCCCAAACAAAATATTCAGAATGCTATGCATTTTAAAAGGGGCAAAGCCCAAACAAGGTAGATATTTTGCATCATCTACAAATGGGCAGAGCCCAAAATAAATTGATACTCTGTATCTTTTGTGGGTAGAGCCTAAATAAAAAAAATGCAATGTTGAACTGGACTTAGCCTAATTTTGGCCATAAGTCCTTAAATTAAATTGCCTGAGCAAAATTGCTCTTCTAAATCAATTTACATCCGGTTCGAGGGTACATCTCCGAACTCCTTTGACATCCGTCGTTGTAATTCCTCAACGACGTCAGAGAGGTGACGGGTCCCGACGACCACATATCGATATGGACTGCGGGGTCCTTAAACTCGTGGACCGAGACGTCCTTAAAACTAATATCGGACCGAAACGTCCCTAAACTAATATTGGACCGAAACGTCCTTAAACTAACATCGGACCGAAACGTCCCTAAACTAATATCGGACCGAAACGTCCCTAAACTAATATCGGACCACCACGTCCCTAAACTGGCGATGGACCACTACGTCCTTAAACTGGCGTAATAGAGCCCGAACGCTCTTTTGCCGGATCTAAACGGTCCCGTTTAAGTCGATCTTAGCCCCAAACACGGTTAACGTATCCTTAAACATTCACATGGATTATAAAATTCCCAATCAAATCTGGCTCGAGGGTACATCTCCGAGCTCCTCTGATACACGTCGTTGTAATCCTTCAACGACGTCAGAGAGGTGACGAGTCCCGATGGCCATACATTAAATTAATCACTACGTCAAGTTGATCTTAGTCCAAAACAGGACTAACGTATCCTTGACGAACGTTTAAGTTGATCTTAGCCGCAACGCGACTAATGCATCCTTAAATTAAAAACAATAAACCCAAATCTAAGCAAATATTGGTTTGGACTAGTCCACGTCCTACGGGCGACGGCATTACTCAGTCTCCGTATACAATCCACGGGCAACCACAAACAAAACAAACACACACGACACGAAGTGAAATTCTGGAGAAGGAGAAAGTTGTTACCGCAATGCGGTAGCGTAATTAACTGCAGGGGCTTGCGCTTGCAGGGAAGAGTGTCCCCACAATAAAAAAAAACCCCTCACCTTGAGGGGGAATCTGACGAAGTCTGCTACATCGGCCGCATCCGTCTAAACCTCCGATACACGGTGCCATAAATTAACTTGGCATTTTCGGAGAGGTAGACGGATAAAACCCATTAGCATCTGCCCCGAATCCCAGCGTCAGGACATCGCGGTCCTGTGCGCCGCCTTTCGGAGGGGAACAGATTCTGGCACGCCCGGTGGGACCTTTTCCTCTTTCCACTCCACACTTCGTGTGTCGTCTTCGCGAACCAATTGCGGTTTGTTAAATGGTTGCCTTTGGATTTCAAGTTGCTAAGATTTGGTCTTTTACCTGGCGCAGAATTCAAGATTCAATGGCCACCAACTGCACCAACTGCTCGAAATGCCACTGCAACGGACGCTCCACCTCACCGAGAGGTGTAACATATAGGCCCCAAGCGGCTTCCTTCCTGACTCTGCCATTAGACCAGGTGACCCAAGCCACCACCGGCTTGTTCTTCGGGACCATGGTCCCACCTACAAGCTTCTCTATGCCGACACCTGTACCGGAAGTGAACAAGAAGTCGGTGTTCGACCGGCTCACTGCTACCACGACCCCTGTCAACGGGTCGCCTGCTACTGAACCAACAGCCTCCGTTTTCACCAGGCTAGGTCAGAACTATAAAGTGGCCGTCCCAAAGAGGGCAACGACCACTGCTTTGGAAGTCGTTAAGGCGGCTTCTCCCATCAGAGAGTCGGTCTTCACAAGATTGACGGTTCCCACTCCTCCCCCAGCTGGTCAGAAGGCATCAGTCTTCGATAGGCTGACATCGGCAGTTACCCCACACTCAAACAAGGGGCAGCAAGAAACCATCTCGATTTCTGAGCCAGTCCCAACGGCCCGTCGTGCGCGACGTCGCCATTGGCAACGAGTAAGGAAAGCAGGGGGCAACTCCCCCTCAGGGCTAGCCCCACCTGCTCCAGTGGTGGAGGTCAACACTGCTGTTCCAACTGGGAACAGCTTTGAATTGCTGAGGAAGGTGAGAAAGAACTCTCCAATTGCTACATTGAAAAGATCTCCTCCGCCTATGGAAAAAGCTCCGGAGACAAAGCAGGAATAGCCCCCTCAACGGCTGTCGTCAAAGATTTATAAAGTTTGGCGGAGGGTTCAAGACTCCGTGATTGACCCAGACCACTTTCGTCGCCAGAAAAGGGCAAAGGTGGAAAGGACAAAAACCGCCCCATTAAACAGCAGGGGGCAACAAATGCTAGGATGCCCACTTCAACGGCTCCTTCAACCTCAATGGTCCACAAAAGGAAAAGGCCAGAGAAAGCTCCCGTGACGCTGACAAAGTTTAAAAGCGGTGAACCTAAACGCCCCAAGTCAGGGGGCATAACGGTTCATACGGTCTATATGGCTTCTGGAAAGGAAGAAAGTCGTACTTCTACGGGTCACCGACAGCTCACCCGATCCGTGACGAAAGCCCAGGAGCAGCAACAAAAGCTCCAGGAGATGATGACTACAATGGCTGCACTCACTGGGCCAAAAGAGAATCCTGAGACATCCTTAGATGAACGTCAAGAGGAAGAGACCGACGCCGAGTTCCTCCGCCGAGTACTGGAAAAGAGAGACAAAGAGGTTGCTGAACAAGCAGCCAATATACAGCGTATGGGCCTCCTCTTCCAGGACATGATAGGGATGATGATACAACCAGAGCCCCCGACTGAAGAACCCCCGATCGTCCTTGGAGATGATAGGGGAGAGACATCAAACCCTCAGCCCGTTCTATCAACAGCTAAAGAGGATACAATCTCTAAAACTGATCTGGACGAATATATAGCCCAGCAAATAAAGGTTCATCACGCGGCCGAAGCAGCCGGCCACGTCGTAAAAACGGGACGACCGTATCCAGGCTGGTATGACCAAATCAAGTACCCGCCAGGTTATACAATCCCCAAGTTTCATGTCTACAAAGGGACCGACAATCCCCATCAACATGTTGCCCAGTTCAGGGCGCTTTGCGGTAACACCGGCGGCGACGACAAGCTTTTGCTTCGCCAGTTTTTTGGAAGCTTATCAGATACGGCCTTCGAATGGTATTCTGAGCTCCCCAATGACTCTATTAAAACCTTCGCGGAGATGGAGCTGCTCTTCACCCAACGTTTTGCAAGTGCCAGTGAGCGTACTCCGATGACGGCGCTGATTAACGCCAGGGTAAAGCCCGGCGAGACGTGGGTTCAGTACACTATACGGTGGCGTAATCTATGGTCTAAGTGTGAACAGCGCATAGAAGAAGCCCCTGCGGTGGGAATGTTTGTTGGAACCCTTGATCCACAAGCAACCATTTCACAGTTTATGATGTTCTTCAAGCCGACTTCCTTCCAGGCTTTGATCGACAAATTGGCGCAGATGGACCAGATGGGCCATAAACCCCCTCTCCCGAAGCCGGACTCCCGAAACGATAAAGGAAAGGGAAAAGTGATCATCGTCGCTAATGCCCAACAACAACCGAACGACTCGAAGCCGGTTGCTCGTCCAAACAATACACGCCCATACGTACCCCTTGAGGACAGGATGGGACGTCCCTACTCCTTCCCCCGCGATAAAATGAGGAGGCTATTCGAGCTGGCGTTGCGCAACAGGCTCATAAATTTGCCAGATCCAAAACGTCCGTCGCAACCAAGTGACGTCAACGAGCCTAATTACTGCCCTTATCATCGAGTGCTAGGACATACGATCGAAGACTGTTACGTTTTCAAAAATTGGCTTGAAAACCAGTACCGCCAAGATAAATTTGCGCTATCCGACAAATGGAAGGTGAATCCCCCGCAGCCCCACACCTCTAAAGGGACGAATACGCCGGGGGCAACATGCTCCGTCATTGAAGAAGCTCCCTGGGAGGTTGTATTATCAGCCAAAACGAGGAGAATGCTAAATGATCTTCAGACCTGTCCAGCGGTCAAGTGGAAGAACCCCTTAGAACCGCAGATTATTGAAGGGATGTTGAAGCCACGTCCGACTCCGAGGACCGATGGTGGTAGTTCAAGCGCTCATAGTCAGCCGTCAAAATCTTCGAAAAAGAAGAAGAAGAAATCTAAGAAGCCCGTGAAGCCTGGCGACAAGCACACGGACTTACAGAAGCAAATCGACGCACTGGATGAGTACAACCAAAAAGCGCGGACTCCCATTACGCTCCAAGATTTCCTTGATCACGTCTTCCAAAAAGAAGATGAGGGAGAAAGTTCATCGGATGAATCCGAGGAATATATGGCGAGCTGTCGTATGATCTCCCATTCGACCACGGACGATGAAGGGACTTCTGGCACTGAAACGCTGGGGGCAAATGCCGAATCAAGAGCCCCAGGGTTATCAGTTGAAATGATTGGCGCGTTTCTTAATGAAGCTCGATTGAAAAGCAAAGCTGATCGAGAACGCGAGATGGCTATATTCGAAAGAGCCAAGCGCCAGCGACTTGAGGAAAGAGCTGAGATGATCCCGCTGGAGCAAAATGCCTCCACCGCTGACAAAAGCCAATTCAAGATAAAAAAGAGGTTTGCTAAGGCTATATCAATGGGCATGAAGCTACCACCCTCTGAAGAAAAAGTTACTGGCATGGTAGAAATGCACCCCTCTTATTGCTTATATCATCAGAAGGTCTCGCACTCCACCCAAGATTGCAAAGCTTTCAATGGATGGTGGCAAGGATACGTCGCTAATCAACAACGCTTTAAACGGGAAAAGCGTAAGATTTTTCGGGAGCAAAGAAGCACAACCAAAGAGCTTGAAAGAACTGCCGGCAACTGTCACATGGTTAACACTACCGGGTCGCAAGTGCCTACATTTGGGAGCGACTCTGATGAGGAGTTAGAACTTGCCCCTCTCTTTAAAGAGTCAACTTCGGGAAAAGAAGAGGAGCCAGTGGTTTGCGAAAATATCCGGCTGCGGAATCGAACACTGCCTAAAAAGAACCTCGGACCCTCGAATAGAAAAGATAAAGGGAAAGAAAAGGTCCCTGAATACATCGTCTTAGATGACCAAGTTCTGGAAGAGCTAAACGCCGAAAACCCGCCGAAGAGAAGTAAGGTGGATTACAACGTTCTGGCACATCTGAGGAGACTGCCCTCTCAGCTCAGCGTCCTTGATGCCTTGTTACTATCAAAGGAGGCGAGAGACTCTTTGATTAAGGCGCTACAAGATCCGGACCAGTTCCAAGCCTTCTTAGCCGAAGAAAAGATGAAAGACGAATTAGAAGAAGTGCACACAGCCGACGTTGCTTTTGGTGATGAAGACCTTCTCCTCGGGACGTGTGAACACAATCGCCCCCTTTATGTCTCAGGATATTGCCATGACATAAAGATAGGTAAAATCTTGGTCGATAACGGATCGTCTGTCAATTTACTCAATGTGCGAATGTTAAAGGAGATTTGCATGAGTGTCCAACACCTCGCCCGAGACAAGATCACTATCTCCGGATTCGACTCCCAATCCTCAAAGACTCTTGGATCCGTGATATTGACGCTACGCTTCGGGTTGCTCGTCACAGACATCAAATTCCATGTTATAGACGCCAAGACGTGCTACAACGCTCTGCTCGGCCGACCATGGCTACACGAATACAATATCATCCCTTCTACACAGCATCAGTGCATGAAGTATTCTAGGGATGGCCTCGAGTACACTGTGGCGGGAGAGTTGAATCCGTTTTCAGTGAATGAAGTTCGCAAGTATGAAGATGCCAAATACTTTTTACCGAGTTTCGAAGACACGGAAAGGTGTCACAAACCGAAGGACAAAACTAACGCCACCATCCCTGTCTTCGGCAGTGACACCGAGGAAGAGGAGGATATAATTTATCCAGGTCCATCCCAATCCACCAGGCCGGGACCATCCGTTCGTTCATTGATCTTCGGCAGTGATTCAGAAGATGAAGTTCACGCTGTATTCCCCGCTCGGCCTTCAATACGGGTTTCCGCTGATGAAGAGCGAAGTCTGCAGATAACCATGGTGCCGCTTGAACATTATAAAAAACTGGATGCACTCGACACCAACAGCGTAGAAGAATTGCAGACATTCTATATCCCTCCCGGACGAAAAGGCGAGAAGGCAATCCTATTCTACCGTTCTGAAGAAAACAAGGTGGAAAAAGAAATTTGGCATGGCGCGGATCCCATGCTCGACAGGCTTCAGCCTATCCGTCTTCCCAGATATTATACCGAAGGTTTGAAGAAACTGCTGAAACGCCAAGGGATGTCCTTCACATAGCCCATTAGAAAGGCCAAATTCTATGACAAGGTCTGGAACATTCCCGGGACTCAATGCAAACTGCCTAACGGGAGAGTAGAAACAAAAGGGCTTGGGTACATCCGGTCAAAGAAACGGGAGCTAGTAAACAGCTGTTATGTTATGTATGACTTCGACAAAGAGGCGGGCGCTCAATGGGAGGACGCTAATCCTGAGCCAGCAGAAGTTCCTGATACAAAACCGCCCAGTCCATCATTTGAAGACCAGATGAGCAAACTTATAAGGGATGCGAGTCAAAAAGCCCGAGACGATCACGATCGTGAAATAGCAATCTATGAAAAAGCCAAGACACAGCGCCTCCTTCAACAGGCGGTGAAGAAAGAAAATGCCGCTCCTTGTCAACCTGCTACAAAAAAGGTTCGACGCGAAAACAAAAACAAGTCGAAAGGCAAGAGAGGCGCTCGACAACCACAAAGCAGAGCTAAGAGGCCACGTATCCGAGAGTCGAGCGTTATTGACCTAGCCCTCAGGAAGAAAATGGGTCGAGCATACTCATTTCCTCGGAACTTAACGAGGAAGATATTCAATCTCGCTCTAAAACATCAAATGCTTACCTTGCCAGAGTCTAAGCATCCTGAGCACGCAGGCGAAGTGTTCAACCCAAATTATTGCTTTTACCATCGAGTAATGGGACACTCTCTTGAAGATTGCTTCACCTTCAAGAATTGGGTTGAAGATCAGTATCAGCTAGGCAAATTCGCGTTTTCTGACAACTGGAGGGTAGCACCACCACAGAAGCACGAGCCCGAGGCCGCGAGAAAAGAACCAACTCCGCATTGGGATTGGCAGAAAATTTGCACTTGCCATGTGGTAACAATATTAAAAGAAGAGTCCGAGGACATGAACAGCCTTCCTTGGTGCTTTGAAAACGGCAGCGATGAGGTGATCTCAGAATTTCCCCCAGCTCCGAAAGAACTGGAGGACGGAATACATACCACCGCAGACAACCTCAGGAAAATCGAGTTGGGGACGGTAAATGATCCGCGACCGACATTCGTCAGTGAGCTACTGTCTGAAGAGAGGGTGGCTGCGTTAAAAGACGTCCTTGTGCAGCATAAAGATTGCTTCGCATGGAACTATTCCGAGATGCCGGGACTAGATCCAGAAGTTGCTGTACATAAACTAGCAATATCCCCAAACATCAAGCCAGTCAAGCAGGCGCCGAGAAGAATGCGACTCGAGCTTGAAATGAGTATCAATACCGAAGTCAAAAAGTTAATTGACTCTGGCTTCATCCAGGAAGTTCAATACCCTGAATGGATCGCCAACATTGTCCTGGTGATGAAGAAAAATGGGACAGTGCGCATATGCGTGGACTTCCGGGATCTCAATAAAGCCTGCCCGAAAGACGACTTCCCAGTGCCAGTCACCGAACTGATGATAGACAATACGTCCACTCATGAGGTTTTCTCCTTCATGGACGGCTCATCGGGGTATAATCAAATAAAAATGCATCCTGAAGATCAGAAGCATACGGCTTTCCGGACTCCTTTGGGGATATTTTGTTATAAAGTGATGCCCTTCGGTTTGAAGAACGCCGGTGCTACTTATCAGAGGGCCATGACAAAGATCTTCGACGACCTTATACACGAAATCGTTGAATGCTATATCGACGATCTCGTGGTTAAGAGAAAATCATACGAGGAACATCTCGAGCATCTGAAGACTGTATTCCAACGCCTTCGGCAATACAACTTGAAGATGAATCCTCTTAAATGTGCGTTCGGGGTTTCCTCGGGCAAATTCCTGGGATTCGTTGTTCGACACCGAGGTATTGAAATAGATCCGTCAAAGATTAAAGCGATCATGGAAATGCCTCTGCCGAGGACTCTCAAACAGCTGCGGTCTCTCCAAGGGAAATTCGCATACATACGGCGATTTATAGCCAACCTTTCAGGAAAGTGCCGTCCTTATAGTCACCTGATGAAGAAGGGAACCCCATTCGTTTGGGATCAAAAATGCCAAGGCGCACTGGATGAGATCAAGCAATACCTGCAGAACCCGCCGGTGTCGGCTGCTCCGGTTAAGGGGAAACCTCTTATTCTTTATACAACCGCCCTCGAAGGTTCTTTAGGCGCATTATGGGCACAAGAGAACGATCAAGGGAAAGAAAGAGCACTCTACTACTTAAGTCGAGTTCTGCTGGGGGCAGAAAGCAACTACTCTCCCATTGAAAAACACTGCCTGGCGTTGATCTTCGCAATAACAAAGCTTAGGCACTATGCGTTGGCGCACGAGGTCCGTCTTATTTCAAAAGTGAACCCTCTCAAATATCTAATGTCAAAAGCCATATTGACAGGCCGACTCGCTAAATGGGCCCTGCTCTTGATGGAATTTTCGATAACATATCAACCTCTCAGGGCAGTAAAAGGCCAGGCCATCGCCGACTTCCTTGCTGAGCATCACATACCCGCCGATTCTCCGTTAAATTGCGATTTGCCAGACAGACATGCGTTTGACGCAATCGACAGTGATGATAGCCGGTGGGAGCTTTATTTCGATGGAGCATCTTCCATGAAAAAGCACAAAAAAAATACGCCAATGATCAAATCAGGGGTAGGACTCATCTTTGTGACTCCACAAGGAGGAATAATGCGCTTCGCCTTCTCCTTAACAGAGCCGAGGACGAATAATGAAGCTGAATATGAAGCTTTGATAGCAGGCCTCGAGATCGCCATTGATATGGGAATTGAAAGCCTCCTCATATATGGGGACTCCCAGCTGGTCGTTAGTCAAGTGAACGGCGATTACCAGACATGCAAACCGGAATTGGTAAAATACGGTGAAAAAGTGCAGCAACTGCTAACCCAAATTCCCTCCTACACGTTGGAAAGTATACCGCGCGCGGAAAACAGCAAAGCGGACGCACTAGCCAAACTTGCTAAAGAATTGGCTGACGAGAACCTCGATGACGTTAGAATCGTGATACAAAGCCGTCGAGTTCTCGCCCCAGCAGAGATACCTCCAGAATCATATAAAGAAAAGGGAGCAACAAAGCAGGCAACCCTACAAATAAAAGACCATGAGAAGACCGAAGACTGGAGAGAAGTCTTCATAGATTACTTCAAGTTCCACCGAATACCTGAAGAAGCATCCATAAGACATCAGCTTGTGAAACGAGCTCTGTCTTTCGCCTTCGTCAACGATACCCTATACAAGAGGTCATTCGATTCTCTGTGGCTGAGATGCTTAGGACCTGACGAAGCGAAAAGGGTTGTCCAGGAAGTTCACGACGGACTCTGCGGTTCTCACCAAGCAGGCCCAAAGATGAAATTGAAGATCAAGCGGATGGGCTACTATTGGCCCACGATGATGCAGGATTGCCTGGAATACGCGAGGCAATGTCATTCATGCCAAATTCATGGGGACTTCATCCATCAGCATCCCAATCCACTGCATCCGACAGTGGCTAGTTGGCCATTCGAAATGTGGGGAACTGACATAGTCGGCCCCATCGAACCAGCATCGTCCAAAGGACATCGTTTCATCCTAGCAACGACTGATTACTTCTCCAAATGGGCAGAGGCGGTACCGTTGAGGGAAGTGAAGACGGAGAACATCCTCCATTTCTTCAAAACGCACGTCATATACCGGTTTGGAACCCCGAGAAGGATCATCTCTGATAATGGGCCAGCCTACCGAAGTCATAAAATTAGCCGCTTCGCACAACAGCACAATATAGACTGGAGATATTCCTCAGTTTATAATCCGCGAGCTAACGGTCTAGCCGAGGCCTTTAACAAGACCTTGACGAAGATCATGAAGAAAACAGTGTCACGAAATAAGAAAGAATGGCACGAAAGATTGCAAGAAGCTCTTTGGGCATATCGAACTACATTTAAAACGGCCACAAACACAACGCCATACGCGTTGGTATTTGGGACGGAAGCAGTACTCCCTCTCGAGATAGAACTACCCTCTCTACGAGTGGCAGTCCACTACGAGCTGACAGACGAAGAAAATGCTCACCTTCGGTTTGAAGAGCTTGATGCCCTTGATGAAATCCGGCTTCTAGCACAGCAAAATCTGGAAGCTTACAAAGCAAAGATGACACGCGCATACGAAAGATTGACCCGACCGAGGACATTTTGTCAAGGCGAACTCGTGCTAGTGGTCAAAAGGCCTATGATCCCCAATCGCGCCAAGCGGGGAAAATTCGAGCCAAACTATGAAGGCCCGTACATCATAGATAAAGTTTACCAGGGTGGAGCCTATCTACTCATGGACATGCACGGCGAAAGGCCTTTCAGGCCAATAAACGGTCGCTTCCTAAAGAAATACTACGCTTAATGAGCCATAGTTTAGGTCAATGATAGATGACGACGACTATGTCCGCTCGCTATCTTCCTAAGCTCAAGCTTTATAAAAGTAGCCGGGCTTCTCCATGACGGACCGAAACGTCCTTAAACTAACGATGGATCGAAATGTCCTTAAACTAATAACAGACCGAAACGTCTTTAAACTACTACCGCAGCATCCTTAGGCCGACGAGATAAAAAATATATAAATAAAAAAAATATATGATAAATAAAAACGGTATGTCCATAAGCAAAAAGAGCACGGATGAAAACCCGAAAGGGCTCCGTGAGTAAAAACAGCAGGACTACCGGCGAGTGTTTGTGAAAACCCGAAAGGGCGCAACTTCGTTAAAGAACCCTTATAGAGTCCTCTCGACCTTGTAAGGAGAAACCACCTGCGTGAGATCCTTACGACTCACAAAGGAGCAACACACTTAGGGATCCCCACGACTCCTAAGGAGAAAATACACTTGCGAGATCCTCACGACTCGTAAGGAGAACTCTCTTATGGGACCCTCACGGCTCATAGGATTTGAAAGTCTTAAGTTACAGAAACCTAAACCTGTGCTTAAGCAAACCCCCACGAACTTCCAATATTGCCCTACAAGCGGCTCATAATGACCCTTGTATACAATCCACGGGCACGAATAAATATTTCCCTAACAAAGTCCCATCCGTGACTAGGGATATGCTTGTACAGCAAACAACACTTGTAAGTCCTCTCGACTTATAAGGAGAAAACCCTTTTGTAAGATCCTTACGACTTACAAGAGAACATGCACTTAGGAATTCTCACGATTCCCAAAGAGAAAACATACCTACAAGATCCTCACAACTTGTAGGGAGAAATACCTTTGTGAGACCCTCACGGCTCATGAAATCGAAAGCCTTAGTCGACAGGTCCCTAACCCTGATCGCTAAGCCTCCTTTGTTCGACAGCGACAGAGGCAAATGATGATTCGCTCCTGGCAATATCCCGGTTGCAGCGGTGCTGATGCCAAAATCGATGTCCAATTTCAGGTTTACGGCGAAAGCCAGTAGGCCGCTCATGCATACGAAATAGCCGAAATGATAGGGCAACTTGCAATAAAAAGCAGCAAGTAAAATGTATGCATGGAAAATAGCCGAAATGATTGGGCAACTCGTAATAAAAAGCAACGAGTAAAGATAAAATAAATAGCCGAAATGATTGGGCACCGCGAAAGATAGCCGAAATGATTGGGCAATCGCGACCTTCGCGATATAAAAGCTGAAATGATAGAGCATCGCGGAAATAAAATAAAATAAAAAGAAGAAATGATAAAATTTCGGCCCTACAGTTAAGATCACATCGATCCCTGTATACAATCCAAGGGCGTAAACAAGGAAGGGACCATACTTCCCCAGCGGATTCCGTCAAACGACGAAGCCAAACCTCAACGGTTCATTTCAACCAAAGAAGCCAGTGACTTCAACAAAAAAAAATTCTCGACTCACGGATACAAACACTCCTTGATGAGAGCCTCCTGATCCGCGTCGACCCGCAGGGCCACCAGTGCCTCCGTAGGAACCCTCGACTCATTTCAAACCCCAAGGAAACAAATAATCCTTGGCGCCTGGGAAACAAATAATCCCTAGCAAAATTCCTCGACTCACGGATACAAACACTCCTTGACGAGAGCCTTCTGATCCGCGTCGACCCGCAGAGCCACCAGTGCCTCCGTAGGAACCCTCGACTCGTTTCAAACCCCAAGGAAACAAATAATCCTTAGCGCTTGGGAAACAAATAATCCCTCGCAAAATTCTCGACTCACGGATACAAACACTCTTTGATGAGAGCCTCCTGATCCGCGTCGACCAGCAGAGCCACCAGTGCCTCCGTAGGAACCCTCGACTCGTTTCAAACCCCAAGGAAACAAATAATCCTTGGCGCTTGGGAAACAAATAATCCCTAGCAAAATTCCTCGACTCACGGATACAAACACTCCTTGACGAGAGCCTCCTGATCCGCGTCGACCCGCAGAGCCACCAGTGCCTCCGTAGGAACCTTCGTCCTGTTTCAAACCCCAAGGACACAAATAATCCTTGGCGCTTGGGAAACAAATAATCCCTAACAAAATTCCTCGACTCACGGATACAAACACTTCTTGACGAGAGCCTTCTGATCCGCGTCGACCCGCAGAGCCACCAGTGCCTCCGTAGGAACCCTCGACTCGTTTCAAACCCCAAGGACACAAATAATCCTTGGCGCTTGGGAAACAAATAATCCCTCGCAAAATCCTCGACTCACGGATACAAACACTCCGTGACGAGAGCCTCTTTGACTCACATCTCGGGCAGTAAGGATTCAAAAACTTGCTTCCTGAACAATGGGACCCTGCAAGTCAATCCTAAATGGTCTCTTGCATACTATTCACGGGTCTCACTCTCTGAAATCGATTCTCGACAAAGAGGGAAACAACCGCTTACGAGCCCTCTTGACTCGTAAGAGGGAGAAATTCTCTTATAGGATCCTTTCGACTTATGAGAGAAAACCACACTTGGGAATCCTCACGACTCCTAAGGAGAAAATCCCCCTGCGAGATCCTCTCGATCCGTAGGGAGAAAAGCCTCTATGAGACCCTCACGGCTCATAGAGCTGAAAAGCCCTAGGCGGCAGATCTGAACCTGCAGTCTAGGCCATCGTTATCTCTGGCAGAAATGAATTTACCTGCCAATAAGGTGCATTAAAAATGTCATGCTGAAAAGAAAGAAAAAAGCGAAGAAGTGACACAAGACATTACAAAAAGGTGTATCTTTTATTCATAAACTTGATTGAATACATGATACATTATGTCAAAGGATAAAAAAATATATATACATATACATTCTTTACAAAAATGGATAGCTACTAAGGAGGAAGTGTCTTTAGTAAGTTCACAAGCCGCTCTCGCACTTCCTTCAGCGCTTCCTTTCGAGTGACAGCTGCGGCCACCTCCGCCTCCACCTGAGCCCGCTGCTGCAAGAAAGATGAAAGTTGCTCCTCTACCGCCTTCTGGGCTGCTTCCTGGCTGGCTGCAGCTCGCTCGACAAAGTCAAGTCTTTGCCTCAATGATAACCCTTCGGAGAGGCATTGCAGGAGGCCCTCAAAGATAACCTTCAGCCGTGCGGCATTGGCCTCCACCCGAGCATGCAGTTGAGCAGACTTGCTTGAAGCCTCACCACGCTCCTTACGCCTTGAAATGACTTCTTGTTCGAGATGGCGGAAGTAAGGAGCGCTTTGCTCAATCCACGCTGTCCTCTGATTATTGGCAGCCACGGTCTCGGGAGCGGGACGCAGCGACGCCAACTGATATAGGCGACCCTCGATCTCCTTACAATGGTTAACCCAGGATGCAATGATGCCCTCCTCATGAAAGTTCATGAGTATTGCTAGCATCGGGTTAACCACCATAGCGAAGTCTGCGGCAGATGTAGGAGTTTCAACGTCGAGTTCCTCGACATAGTCACTCAACATGCGCAGACTATTCGCGGCGCCTTTTGAAGACAGACTCCTCAGATAAGGACCCGCCGGCATTGTGACGCGAGGTTCGAAGGACGCCGAAGCCAGAACGACAGCTGAAAGAAACAGGATGCGATCAGATAACAGTACAGAAAATAAAGAGAGGAAAGTTACCAATATGATGGTCATTGTACCAGTTGAGACAGGTGGCAAGGTCGGAAGGGCTGGTGGCGCAGCTGATCTTTCATCCCCTCCTTCAATCTGCAGCACTGCAGTTGAGATGAGAAAAAGAGGTTAGAGACAATTCCGTCAATAAGAAAAAGAGAGGAAGGATGCCAACGGAAATCATACTCACCAACGCCACCAGAAGAAGAAGCAAGCTCAGATGGGAAGGAAAAGTGTGGGAGCAACATCTGATATACGTGATCAAAAAGCACTCCTGAAAACACGACAGTGTCACTTTAGTACGCGAATTATATGTCTGGAAAACAAGATTAACAAATCGTAAACACAGACCTTCCAACATCTTCGAGGGTATGAGAGAAGCTTGAGAGGTGACCACCGCCAAAGCAGTCGTTGAAGGCGCTCCCTCGAGCAGTGGGGCATCGGCGCTAGCCGCACCTGCATTACGAAAAGGTGAACTTGTCAGAAAAGGTTGTAAAGTAAAGAAAAGCAGCCACTTAGGGTTTACCTGAGGAGCTCCCGGCTGAAACGGAGGCGGCTCCCTCCTCTACCGACATGAGACCACCGCCCGTGGCCTCGTCACCCGACTCGATGGGGACCGTCGTCGTGCTAGCCAGACCTGGGGACGGCGGAGGACCGTAGACGGGGAGGGCTATGACTGGAGTATTGCCAGATTCCAGAGAAGGAGCGGTTGGCTCGTCCTCGGGAATCATGGCCGCCTCACCCACTACTCTCTCAGGTTCAGTAGCTACGGTTGTATCGTCTACCATCTCCAGGGGACCGCCGACCTCGAGCGCCTCAGCCGCCACCACCCTGGACTCAGCTATAATGATCATATCATCTGCCCCCGCTTCAGGTTTGGCATCAATGACCTTCTCGGCGGCAGGCCCCTCGACCTCCACTCCAGGCTCCATGGCCTCAACGATATTACCCACTGTCGGCTCGAGTTCGGCAGGCATCGCCTCCTCCGTTCCCCTAGGATCGACGGCTTCCGCCTCTCCCTCGATCGGACTTGGCCCTGCAAAGATAAGAGATATAAGGACCAATGACATTAAAATCCTTATAACAAAAACTCTGAGAGAAATATTACCTGAAGCGGATTTACCGTTTGTGCTCCGAACTGCTCTCGCCACCTCTCTGCGGGCAGTGGATAGGGCGACAGGGGCCTCTTCGGAGGGAGTATCAGCTCGAGGGGCGGTGCTGGGGCCCGCTCCCATAGACAAGGCAGCCCTGCGCGCCTTCACCTCACGCCTCAACCGCTTTCTCTCCTCCCGAGCGGTTATGAGGGACCTCTGTGACGCCTCCTTCAAGGCATCATCATCTTCATTCAGGGATGCCTCCAGAGCCTTTAAGGCATCTCTCATCGGCTTTTCAAGATGAGCCTCCTGCGGTGGTCCAGAGGAAGCAGGAACGTCGGCCGCTGGTAGAACATCTGCGCCGCTAGGAGGGAACGGCATTGAGATTCCTGTAATTAAAAGGGAAAGGTTAGATCGACCATAACACGAGGAAAATGAAAAACTTGATGAGTCGAAACTTACTAAGGCCCATAGATGCTCTGAGACGTTCCTCCTCCTGAAAAGTCTTCAGAGAAGCAGCAATGGCTTCTTCATCAGTGATGCCTGTTGAAAGAAAAGAAAGAAAAGCGTTAGTCAAAAATAATGAAATAATGAAGAAGATACGTTGCAATAAAAAAAAGCGACTAGTAGTTACCTGATTGCGCAAGCTTAGCCAGCCACGCGTCACGCTTCACCAACCATGCCGAAGCTCTGAGAGCAGCCTCCAAGTCTGTATCGTCCGGCGGTGGCATCACTAATCCTGCGTTAGTCCCATATTCGAGCAGACCCTCGGAGTAGGGAGCATGGGGTTCCTGGCCGAACACAACGTCCGCGGCGTGGAGCGACTTCTTTTTCTTTTGCCCTCCGACCCTGGGCCCGCGAGGGATCGACTTCCGCTTAGCAGCTACTTTCGGACGACGAGTCCCGATGTCCGCACCCACGCCAAACTCCGGCGAGGGTACAACCATTGTTTCCACCTGAGCGCAGGGTGCAGGAGGTGCATCCGCGATATCAGGAAGTGGTAATTCACGTGGAGGACTTTGCGCACGTGATGGTCTGCCCCCGGCATCTTTTAAAGGAGCGATTACTGGGGTCCTAGGAACCAAAGGAGCGGTGCGATCGGTACCTGGAGGTGCACCCTTACGATCGACCAACAGTCGCCTTTCCTCCTTTATGACTGCTCCTGTTGCATGATTGTACCAGTCTTTGTACACATTGAGGAGCCTCGGAGCGTAAGCCGGCGCATTGATAAAAAAACGAGAGCTCGTATTCACGCGCAGGAAATGGTGCAATGCGTTCTCCATCCCCTCTTCAGTGGCAGCGGGTTCCACCAAGAAGGCTTCCAAGGGGACCCCTTGATCGTAGCCCAGTTGTTGAGTAAAACGATGTGGGTTATACCTCATAAAAATTGCCACATCATTCTGCCTAAAAAATAAAAAGCCCGGTCTAATGGAATATAAGTGGAGGGTCTCCCGAGCCGTTAAAACTGAAGCCCCATCCTTAAAGATATCCTGTAATGGCCGCGTCACGGTGGTAGACACCTTTCCAACGGTCAATACCTTATCGACAAAGGACATCCCGGCTTCGACGGTATGGGGGCGAAGGAGCAAGCCCCTAGCGTTCCGTGGTGAGGGGTTTACAATTGATGCACCGATCAGCTGTATAATGCGAGGAAAACCGCACTTGTCAAAGAACGAGGGCCTTTTATGCATCCCGAAGACACCCGCTGTGTGTAACTCGAGCCACGATGCGAAGTAATGCATCGGGAAGACCACATGCAACACCCCGGGCTCGCTAGCATCCGCTGCTCGACTGAGGCCGTGGTATAAGTGTGCCAAGCCGGCGATCCCAACAGCTACCTTCACCCCGATGACCATCCGGTGTGCTGGATAAAAGACAGAGGGCCGCATCCGATGAGAGTGCATTGGGATAGCGAACCAACTCAACCATAACCCGAGAAACCCCAAGAAAAAGGCCTCCTCATCCATCCCAGGGGCCGCTACTTCTGCAAGAGACATGGTTGGAAAGTTAGGAAGAAAGAAATCCTTTTGACCTATTTCATTCGCCGGCAGGTTATCCAAACCTAAACCGAAAGGGTCCTCGAGGGTGGCAAACTTGGCAGTGGCCGCAGAGAGGGCGTTAGGGTGAAGGAACCGAGCAATGAAATCCTCAAAATTAACTCCTCGACTCCCATGTTCAACGAAGAGAGACTCATATATGTTCAACACTTTAATTAAGCTTGGGAACTGGTGTTGAACAGCAGTATCCGGCGTGACCCCCTTCACCATTGGCCTAGCTCCGAAAACGTACACGTCTGTTGGGAGCAGCTCCTCATAATGTTCCTCCATCACCGGTAAGCCGGATACCTCCGCAAATTCCTCCAGAGAAATTGACACTTCCCGATCCATGGCAAGGAAAGTGTGGGTGGGAATATTCCATTGCTCCAAGAAAGCTTTAAACCACCAGGTGGGAAGCGTAGGATACTTGAAGAGAGAGACATAGACCGCGGTGTACAGTCCTAATCTTATCAACTGTGACTTCTTCGTCGACAGGATATACCGGGCCCACGGCAGATAGCCAATCGGGTGGCGGGGAATCAGACCAAGGTTATACGATTGCCCCCAAGGTCGCGCTTCACCTTGACAGATACGACGTCCTAGGATGTCCAAAACCATAGGACGCTGAACCGGTATCGCATCTATAGCGGGATGTAGAAAACCTTTTGATGTCCAGTCCGCCAACTCCACGGCATACTGCACCGAGGGTGGGGTAGCATAATGAATCGCCGTGATGTGCTCAGACGGCACCGCGCATGTGAAGCTGCGTCGACCCATAATGATCTGATTGTACCACGACCCCCAAAGGTGGAGACTCTTGTACTCCGGATCGTATGCCTTGATCATGGCCAGGATCTCACGGTCCAGAGGCGCCTCTGGAAATCCCTCCTCCGAGCGGACGAACGGAAATGAAGTGTCTTCAGACATGATCGCTGCAAAAGGGCAATGTAGCCGTTAGTGTTGTAATCCCAACGTTTGGCATTAAAAGAAGAAAATGCATTAATTAAATTAAATCAAAATCAAAATTAATTAATTACACAGCACCACAGTGCAGTGAGTAGGAGACCAAAGAGGGACCCATGAAATCTAAATGACAATACGACAGTTAATAAGACAAACTCATCATTGGATGAGATTGTCAGTTGGCCCCTGGGGGGGAACATTCCCATAATAAAAAAGGGGGGAAAATCACTAGAGACAAGGAGAAAATCTCCTCTTTCAGAGCAAAGCTCTGTCACAGAATGACACTTGTCAAGTTCTGGTCTCAAAAGAGTAAAATTCCTTAAAAAAGAGCTTAGCTCTATAATATTCCATCAAAAAGAAAATTTTGAAAATAATTTTAAAATTAAAATTTCTGGAATCTTGAAAAATCCATGAAAACTTACAAAAAAGGTTCTCTGTTTTTCAGGTCTAAAAGATCTACATTTAATTCAAGAGCAAAGCTCTGTTCATGGGTTAGAACCCATGAACAAGATCTCTGTAGATCTATGGATTTGTGAGAGCAAAGCTCTGTGGATGAAACCCCAAAGGGAATTTCTTTAGATCAAAAGATCTATGAGAGCAAAGCTCTGTGGGTTAAAATTGACTTAAATTAATTTAACTTAGTTTTAAATTAAATATTACCTAAAGTTTTCTAAAAACTTTGGGAAATGAGAGCAAAGCTCTAGAGTTCTGAAAGCAAGAGCAAAGCTATGAAATTCTTAAGCAAGAGCAGAGCTCTGAAAATCTAAATTTAGAAAAATGGTGGAGAGTTTTCTAAGGGCCAGAGGCTCTATTTATAAGGCGCTTGCGCCTCTTGAGATTCCCCCTTGATCTAACGGTCAGGGGGTGTTGCCACCGTTACACTCACGTGTGCGCCACGTGAGCGCAACGGTGGGGGGGCATTTGTTTCGCCCAATCAGAGCAAAGCTCTGTTTGAATTCAAAATTCAAATTTTGAAGCAACGCTTCAAGTCGCGGGCGCAACGCACCGCGTGTCTGGCGCTAATACGTCAGCGCAGTGCCCAAGAAAGCGCACCCAATCAGAGCAGAGCTCTATTTGCCTGAAGCAACGCTTCAGTTGCGCTGCGCGACACGTGTCAGCGCAGATGCGCTAGCCCAGTTGCGCTGCGCCCTGCGCTGCGCGACACGTATCAGCGCAGGTGCGCTAGCGCACGTGCGCTGCGCTCTGCGCTGCGCGACACGTGTCACGCGCTGGGGCATCTGCGCCAAACTAAATTAAGATTTTAAGAAATCTTTTCTGTTCTTTCCAAAACCAGAAGATTTTCTTCTGCCTTTGGATCTAAGATCCAGCGATGGGAAAATTCCCAAAATCACTCAGAAAAGATCTTGTTAACAAATTCAACAAATTTGTGGGCACTATAAATAGGACCCCAGACCTCATTCAAAGGCATCAACATTTTCTTAAAAAAATCACGAACTCTAAACAGAGAGAACTCTGAGAAGATTTCAAGAAAATGGTAAAGAACCTTCATGAAGTAGAAGGAATTCCTTCTAATAGATCATTGATCTAAGAACAAGATCAATGATCTTTAGATAATAAACAGTGCTTTGCACTTCTTGTGAACTTTTGTTTCTTTAAAACAATAAAAAAAAAAAAATAGTGCTTTGCACTTTTATGAACCTCTGGTTGTTCGAATAAAGAAAACTTTATTTTTCTTTGATCTAATTTAGATCAAGAAATTAAACAGTGCTTTGCACTTCCCTTCTTGAATCTAAAAGATTCTTAGTGCTTTGCACTTCCAAACTGCGCTGTTGCGCTCTTAAGAGAGCGCCACGTGTCGGCTATAGAATCACTTGCGCTAAGCGCCCCTAAGATAGAGCTTTGCTCTCTGGAATTGGCGCAACTCGCTGAGAGCGCGCCACGTGTCAGCGGCGCAATAGCGCAGCGCAACAGCGCATCGCATAGCGCTAGTGCGCCTACGCTCACCAGAGCACGACACGTGTCATCACCATATGAGCTTGCGCTCATTACTTAGCGTAAAGCGCAGATGCATTGTATTGCTTACAAAAAGGGCCAAGCCCAATTAAAAGAAGGCCTAACAGGCTTAATAAAATGCAATGCAGAGCCCAAACCAAAACAGATGCCCTGCATCATTTATAAATGGGCAGAGCCCAAACAAAATATTCAGAATGCTATGCATTTTAAAAGGGGCAAAGCCCAAACAAGGTAGATATTTTGCATCATCTACAAATGGGCAGAGCCCAAAATAAATTGATACTCTGTATCTTTTGTGGGTAGAGCCTAAATAAAAAAAATGCAATGTTGAACTGGACTTAGCCCAATTTTGGCCATAAGTCCTTAAATTAAATTGCCTGAGCAAAATTGCTCTTCTAAATCAATTTACATTCGGTTCGAGGGTACATCTCCGAACTCCTTTGACATCCGTCGTTGTAATTCCTCAACGACGTCAGAGAGGTGACGGGTCCCGACGACCACATATCGATATGGACTGCGGGGTCCTTAAACTCGTGGACCGAGATGTCCTTAAAACTAATATCGGACCGAAACGTCCCTAAACTAATATCGGACCACCACGTCCCTAAACTGGCGATGGACCACTACGTCCTTAAACTGGCGCAATAGAGCCCGAACGCTCTTTTGCCGGATCTAAACGGTCCCGTTTAAGTCGATCTTAGCCCCAAACACGGCTAACGTATCCTTAAACATTCACATGGATTATAAAATTCCCAATCAAATCTGGCTCGAGGGTACATCTTCGAGCTCCTCTGATACACGTCGTTGTAATCCTTCAACGACGTCAGAGAGGTGACGAGTCCCGATGGCCATACATTAAATTAATCACTACGTCAAGTTGATCTTAGTCCAAAACAGGACTAACGTATCCTTGACGAACGTTTAAGTTGATCTTAGCCGCAACGCGACTAATGCATCCTTAAATTAAAAACACTAAACCCAAATCTAAGCAAATATGGGTTTGGACTAGTCCACGTCCTACGGGCGACGACATTACTCAGTCTCCGTATACAATCCACGGGCAACCACAAACAAAACAAACACACACGACACGAAGTGAAATTCTGGAGAAGGAGAAAGTTGTTACCGCAATGCGGTAGCGTAATTAACTGCAGGGGCTTGCGCCTGCAGGGAAGAGTGTCCCCACAATCAAAAAAAACCCCTCACCTTGAGGGGGAATCTGACGAAGTCTGCTACATCGGCCGCATCCGTCTAAACCTCCGATACACGGTGCCATAAATCAACTTGGCATTTTCGGAGAGGTAGACGGATAAAACCCATTAGCATCTGCCCCGAATCCCAGCGTCAGGACATCGCGGTCCTGTGCGCCGCCTTTCGGAAGGGAACAATTATATTAATGCAAAGAAAACAAACCAAAGTTAAAATCGTTGAAACAATTTCAAACCACTCGGTTTCTTTTCAAAACAGAAAACTTTTAAAAACGCGGAGCTTAAACCACTCCTTTTAAAAGCTATCAGGTTCTTTCGATTATATCAAGTTCACTACGTTCACGGTTTCGCCAAAACCATTCGTAGCCCTCCGTCATTTCAGTTAAATATTCAGTAGTATTCAAGCTATGTATTTTGACCTTCGCCAAGGCATAGTGATTGGTAGCTGCTGAATATTTATCTGTAGCATAGATAGATGCGTTGGTTTGGGACAGTCGTACTACTATTTTGGCCTTCGTCAAGGGTATGTACGGGTGGGTTCAAATTAACCTGGATAATGACGGGTAGAACTTGACATGTGACTTATGATATGTTGGCCTTCGTGAAGGTCATAAGAGCATGGGGCAGAAATCCACATCGGGAGTTTCTAAAGAAACTGAAATTTGCTAGTGCTGCATACCATTTGGAGTTTGATAATGTTGGTAGGATTCCTTCAGCATTATCTCACAATGATATTTGGATCCCGATCATACTGTGAGTATCCGCTACTCCTCGGGAAACTTTTCACTTAACAATCAATGCTATAAACCAAGTATGTGTCTAGAAAGGTGTTAGCGGGGCTACGCCCACAGGGAAAAGAGATTATTTAATTAAGGAACTTCGCGAAAGCGTCATAAAACCTCCCTCAAAGTACCGACACTGGCCTGGCTGAACGGTTAAGCAAGTATTGTACTGTAAGATTGATCCCGACTAATTCTTCTTTTATGGTTTGAGAAAGGATTCGAGAAACAGTAGGAGACATCCTGTTTAGATAAACTAAAAACCAATCTAAACTTGCAAGGGCATAATGCTGAGTGTTTTCTTCTCTCTCTCTTAATTGCAGCGACCCAGTGACCAGACATAGGTTACATCTAGATAATAAAATGATTGAATCTGACTGTTATGACTGACAAAGGTCTATCCAGATGTCCATTACCCATGACAAGCTGGGACACCTCCTAACTAATCAAGCCCTGCCGTCTCAGCACCAGTTTCCCCTGTCACGGATATTGATATCCGTAAGACATCGGAAAAAGACTGTGTGAATGCCAAGTGCCTCGTGTTGGCCTCAGTTGATGGTGCATACCAGAGGCAGCACGAGAAGATGGACTTAGCTTCTATCTTCCTCCATAACAAAGATTTATATGGAAAGTAATCTCGTATCGTAAGATATGAGATCTCGAACGAATTGCTTCAAACGAGGTTGGCTTTCGGGTCATCTGTAGGGGACAACGTCCTTACAGAGACTAGCTATTTTGATGAGCTCACGGACCTTAAGACCACGTTGAAGAACGGGTCAAGTACTGACTTGATCCTACAGTCTCTGCCCTCTACTTATACCCTGAAGGAAACCAGGGAAGAAGAAGGAAAGGGAAGGGCAAAAGTCTCGGGACTATATGTAGTGAAGGAGGGACGTTCCTATTGTTACGGGAAAGGACATTGGCAGAAAGATTGCAGGGCTTTGAAAGCCAGTAGCCAGGATTCGAAGCATGTTGTGGCTTTGGCTTCGGGTGTGTTTGTAATAGAAAACTGTATGTCAATTAACCTTACTTCCTGGGTATTGGATACCGGATCAGGATCTCACATCTGTAATTCATTACAGGCTCTGAGAAACCGTAGAGTTATCAGGATAGGTGATATGACTCTCAGGGTTGCTAATGGAATGAGCGTGGACGCTGAATCCGTAGGGGAATATCATCTTGGATTGACAATTGGGCAGATATTGATTCTGCGTAACTGTTTGTATGTACCTAGTATGGCTTGTAATATCATATCTGTATCCATAATTTCCAAGGAAGGATATGATTTTACTTTTGTAAGCGATGTGGTCCACATCCACTTAAATCAAGTTCTGATTGAGTTAGGTACATTAGAAAACGGAATATACGTATTGAATCAAGCTCAGGTTTTCAATGTCCAGAACACACTTAAAAGAAAGTCTCCGGAATTAAATTAGGCTTTCTTATGGCATTGTAGACTGGGTCACATTAATGAGACATGGTTAACAATGTTACATAAAGAGGGATACTTGAATCCGTTCGAGTATCGGTCTTATGCTACTTGTGAATCTTGTCTCATGAGAAAGATGACAAAGACTCCGTTTACTGGACACGGAGTAAGAGCGAGCGAGCTCTTAGGACTCATACACAGTGACGTGTGTGGTCCAATATCTACACATGCGTGAAGTGGTTATTCATACTTCATTACTTTTACGGATGATTTCTCTAGGTATGGACATGTCTTCCTGATGAAGCATAAATCTGAGGCCTTTAAGAAATTTCGGGAATACAAGAATGAAGTTGAAAAACAAACAGGCAAGAGTATCAAGACATTGAGATCTGATCAAGGTGGTGAATACTTGAGTGCCGAGTTTCTGGACTACTTAAAAGAGAATGGAATTCTCTCTCAGCTTACTCCTCTATACACACCACAACACAACGGTGTATCTGAAAGGCGGAATCGAACCCTATTGGATATGGTTCGTTCTATGATGAGTAAGGCTGAGTTACCGCGATCCTTCGGGGGTTATGCACTAGAATCAGCTGCATATATTTTGAACAAGGTTCCCTCCAAGACTGTGCCTACCACACCATATCAGATGTGGTGTGGGAAGAAACCCCATCTTCAATATCTGAAGGTATGGGGATGTCCAGCTTTTGTTAAAAAGCAGCATGCGAACAAACTCGAGGCAGGCTCAGTACTGTGTAAGTTTGTGGGATACCCAAAGAACTCCAGGGGGTATCTTTTCTATTACGCAGAGGAACAAAAGGTTTTTGTTTCTCGTCATGCCTACTTTCTGGAACATCAGTTTTTAGAAAAAGAAACAAGTGGGAGAGCAGTAGAACTGGATGAAATTCCAGAACCACAAGCTATTACTGAAAGCTTGGTAGAACCAGAAGCTTCGGGAGAACCGGACATCCCAGCGCCACTCCGCAAGAGTAGTAGGTAGTATTATCCGCCCGAGAGATACTACGGTTTTCTCATAGACGGGGATCGAGAGGATTGCTTCATTGAAAGTGATGAGCCTACTAGTTTCCAGCAAGCCATCCAGAGCGGTGACTCAGTAAAATGGCTGGATGCAATGCAGACCGAGATGGAGTCCATATACACCAACAAAGTTTGGACTTTGGACATTGCTCCAGAAGGGGTAAAACCCGTAGGCTGCAAATGGATCTTCAGAAAGAAGATTGGTGTAGATGGGCAGGTTGAAACCTATAAAGTTAGACTTGTTGCAAAGGGTTTTCGTCAAAGACCTGCTTTGGACTATGACGAGACCTATTCTCCAGTGGCTATGCTCAAATCCATTCGGATCCTTCTTGCCATTGCTGCCTTCCACGATTATGAGATCTGGCAGATGGACGTAAAGACGGCTTTCCTAAATGGAAATTTAGAAGAGTGTGTCTATATGGATCAGCCGGAGGGTTTCATTCAGAGTGGGAGCAGCGGTAAAGTATGCAAGTTGCTTAAGTCCATCTATGGACTGAAGCAGGCATCGCGGAGTTGGAATATCTTCTTTGATGATACTGTCAAAGAATTCGACTTTATCAAAAATCCGGATGAACCATGCATTTACAGTAAGATTGTAGGGAGAACTGTGGTATTTCTTATCTTGTACGTGGATGACATTCTTCTAATAGGAAATGATATTCCTATGCTACAGTCAGTCAAAGGATTCTTGTCACAGAGGTTCTCCATGAAGGACCTGGGCGATGCCAACTACATTCTGGGGATCCAGATCTATCGTGATAGATCTAAAAGGATGTTGGGACTTTCACAGTCCAGGTACAGCGACACCATACTGAAATGATTCAGTATGGAAGATTCAAAGTGCGGTAATCTACCGGCTTGTCACGAAATCACCCTCTCCAAAGAGATGTCTCCCAAGACTGATTTGGAAAGGGCTCGCATGTCATCTATACCCTACGCATCTGCGGTAGGCTCTATAATGTATGCGATGTTGTGTACCAGACCAGATGTAGCATATGCATTGAGCGTTGTAAGTCGGTATCAGTCGGACCCAGGGGAGAAACACTGGATAGCAGTAAAGAACATTCTCAAGTACCTGAGAAGGACTAAGGAGATGTTCTTGGTGTATGGCGGAAAAGACCTCCAGATCGAGGCCTTTGCTGACTCCAGCTTCCAGAGTGACAAGGATGACTCCTAGTCTATGTCGGGTTATGTCTTTACCCTCAATGGAGGGGCGGTTTGCTAGAAGAGCTCCAAGCAGGAAACCGTTGCTGACTCAACTATGGAAGTGGAGTACATAGCTGCTTGCGATGCCGCAAAGGAAGCTGTCTGGATGAAGAAGTTCCTCACGGAGCTTCAGGTGGTTTCTATCATTGTTGATCTAATACCGCTGTATTGTGACAACAACGGTGCTATAGCTTTAGCGAAGGAACCCAGGTCCCATCAGAAGTCCAGGCACATTTTGAGGCGGTACCACCTGATCAGGGAGATCGTAGATCGCCGGGAGATCGAGGTGAAGAGAGTAGATTCGGAGAATAACACTGCAGATCCATTCACGAAGGCCATACCCCAGACTCAGTTCGAGCGGCTGACCGAGATGATAGGTCTTCGATACGCCAGTACATGGCCCTAGTGCAAGTGGGAGATTGTTAGTGTATATGCCCTAGAGTCCATTACTGTATCATACTAGTTTGTATATTACTTAATGGAAGCTTGGGATTGTTTCCCCCAATCAGAGCAAAGCTCTGTTTGAATTTCAAATTCAAAAGGTGAAGCAATGATTCAGATCCCTTGCGCTGCGCGTAGAGCGCCACGTGTCAAAATCAGACACGCCAACACAAGGAGTGCAACGCCCAAGGCAGCGCACCCAATCAGAGCAACGCCCTGTGTAAAATTCAAATTTTAATAAAGGAAGCAACGCTTCAGGTGACGTGCGCTCTGCGCTGCGCGACACGTGTCAGCGCAGTTGCGCTGCGCTCTGCGCTGCGCGACACGTGTCAGCGCAGTTGCGCTGCGCTCTGCGCTGCGCGACACGTGTCAAGCGCAGGTGCGCTTGCGCCAACTGTGCCAGCATTTAAAATTATGGAAAGATCTTTCCAATCTTGTTAAAAAGAAGAAGATTCTCTTCTGTAAAACAGAGCCCTTGGATCAAAGATCCAACGGTGGGGAAATATCCCCAGATCAATCAGAGAAAGATCTCTGTAACCAACCTAACAAACTAATTGGCCCTATATAAAGGCCCATAGACTCCAAATCTAAGATATACAGAGATACAGAGATAGAGATACAGAGACCTCCTCTAAAACTTTGAGAAGAATTCAGAGAGAAAAAAAGGTAAAACCTTTGGAAAAAAGAAGAATTTCTTCTAAAAAGATCAATGATCTAAGAACAAGATCAAGATCTTTAATAAAATAATAATAATAATAAAAAAGAAGTAATTTACTTCATGACTAGATCTTTTGATCTATATAAAGGCATTGCCTTTTGATGAACCGCTGGTTCTTGAAATTTGAGGTAGAACCTCTATGGAAAAAAGAAAAACTTGTTTTCTTTGATCTAAATTTGATCAAGATATTAAACAGTGCCTTGCACTTTTGAAATCTGCACTGTTGCGCTCCTTGGATTGGTGCAAGTCACCAGAACACGCCACGTGTCAACCCCAGAATAATCTGCGCCTTGCGCTTTATAAAACAGAGCGCTGCACTCTTAGATTGGCGCACTGCACCAGAGCGTGCCACGTGATAGCAGCGCACTGGCGCAGCACACTGCGCTAACAGACTTGCGCTCACCAGAGCGTGACACGTGTCACCCCCACATGTGCTTGCGCCTTGCGCTCATTAATTGGCGCAGAACGCCTGACAGGCCACGTGGCGCACTGTCAGAACAATAAATGCTCTGCATTATTAAAGAAGGGAAATAGCCCAATTAAAAGGCCTAACAGGCCTAATAAAAATGCAATGCATTATTAAAAGGGGGCAGAGCCCAAATAAAGGTCTAACAGACCAATTTAGATGCTGCGCATCATTTAAAAAGGGCAGAGTTCAATTAAAAGGTCCAACAGACCAAAACAAATGCTGTGCATTATTTAAAGAAATGGCAGAGCCCAAGGAAAGGCCTAAATATGCCAATCATGAACAAAATGTTGAACATTTTCAACTGGACTTAACCCAATTCTGGCCGTAAGTCCTCAAATTAAATTGAACTGAGCACAACTGCTCTCTCAAATCAATTTACACCCGGTTCAAGGGTACATCTCTGAACTCCTCTGATATTTGTCGTTGTAATCCTTCAACGTCGTCAGAGAGGTGACGGGTCCCAACAATTACACGGTAATACGGATTGTGTGGTCCTTAAACTCATGGACTAATGCGTCCTTAAACCAATATTCATCCCCAAAACGGGAATATTGGACCACCATGTCCCTAAACTGGTAATACGGACTGTGGGGTCCTTAAACTCATGGACTAATGCGTCTTTAAACCAACATTCGTCCCCATAACGGGAATATTGGACCACCATGTCCCTAAACTGGTAATACGGACTGTGGGGTCCTTAAACTCATGGACTAATGCGTCCTTAAACCAATATTCATCCCCAAAATGGGAATGTTGGACCACCATGTCCCTAAACTGGTAATACGGACTGTGGGGTCCTTAAACTCATGGACTAATGCGTTCTTAAACCAATATTCGTCCCCAAAATGGGAATGTTCACCACCATGTCCCTAAACTGGTAATACGGACTGTGGGGTCCTTAAACTCATGGACTAATGCGTCCTTAAACCAATATTTGTCCCCCAAGTGGGAACAATGGACCACCATGTCCCTAAACTGGCAATGGACCACTATGTCCTTAAATTGGAACAATAGAGCCTCCAAATGCTCTTTTGTCGGATCTAAACAATCCTGTTATGTTGATCTTAGTCTCAAATTAGACTAACGTATCCTTAATAAACGTTTAAGTCGATCTTAGCCTCAAATATGGCTAACGTATCCTTAAACCAAAACCTCAAACCCAAATCTAAAAAAATACGGATTTGGAATAATCCACGTCCTACGGGCGACGACATAAATTAGTCTCCGTATACAATCCACGGGCAACCACAAATAAAACAAACACCCACGACACGAAGTGAAATTCTGGAGAAGGAGAAAGTTGTTACCGCGATGCGGTAGCATAATTAACTGCAGGGGCTTGCGCCTACAGGGAAGAGCGTCCCCACAATCAAAAACCCCTCGAACGAGGGGGAATCTGACGAAGTCTGCTAAATCGGCCACATCCGTCTAAACATCCGATACACGGTGCCATAAATCAACTTGGCATCTTCGGAGAGGTGGACGGATCAAACCAAATAGTATCTGCCCCGAATCTCAGGTGAGGCGTTTCTACATCGTGCCGCCATTCGGAGGGGAACATGGATATTCATAGTTGTATAGACAATCTTGCTCAAAATGGTAGTATGCTACTTGGTTTGTTTCTACTTTAATGTGTGCATGTGTTTCTTTTAGCATATCGCTTATACACATTAGTGGATCCCTTAGGATCTTTGCTTGATTACCAGCGTTGTGATGGCAGTCACACTAGTGGGGGCTGGGTAATCTACAAGCATATCCTTATACAGGTCCCTAGTCGTAGGATTATTGAGATGGGGCATCGATACTCCGGAGTAGACTAGTGTATGCGCTTCTAGTCCCAGCAGGGGAGATGGTCTGTCCCACAGCCATTAGTACGTCGTACATGAGATAGTATGCGGGTGCTCGTTAGGTTACGAGTACACTGGACAGGACTCGCTGGGAACTATTGGTTGGTATTATGCCTATCATCAGTTATCAGTTCCCAAGTGACATGAGTACATCTTAGTCCGTTGACTTGACACTGTCACTCCGTCTCGAGTGCGTTCCCACTGTTCTTTGATTACTACCCTACCACGGCTCAAAGGAGTCGTGCAAACAGGTAGTAGTTGGGTGCAGTCCCGAAGCATTTGGAGGCAGTGACGGTTAGACAGGATTCGTCTCTCCCGGTATTGGGGGTTGATATCGCGCTGTGTCTACGAGAGCCATTACACAAAGTCCCTGGCCAGGGCAAGCGAGAATTACTAGTAGTGTTTCCAGTAGTTTCTCAGGGTGTTCTGGGCTACACTCCGACACGACTTGTACCGCTATTAGGGGACTGACGTTTACCGCCCCCTAGGCCCGCCATGAGATACTCTTAGACGAAAAGACCGGACTATACGAAGATTGTCACATTCAGGCTCAGTAGGAGTTCGGATGGGTTTACCTCATCGGCCTTCTTATCGACATCTACCTGGGGACCGTTACGTACAGCTAGTGCCGCTTGTGGTCTGTGGTTAAACCCACTGCCAGCGTAGTGTCGAGTCTTTAGAGTCCCACACAGAGAGTTTCCCTGCACTGGGAGAAAGGTGTAGAGGCCGTATGGTTTTACGGCAGGGCTACGATCACTTACGTGCACTTATGCGCGTATGCTGTTCGGGCAGACAATGCTAGTGGGCTTTGGTTTAAGCCGGATCCTAGTATTGTATGGATGGATTAGTTTTGTCTTCTGTGCATTCACATTCTACGGAATGCGGATGCGGGTGTGTATGCACGGTTGTGAGGAGCGAAGAAGGAGGAGGTGCCTCATTAGAGTTTTGACCGTTGGTTCGGTCAAAACCATTATGAGGTGAGGAAAATATTTACTAATCTTTTTAATGATAATTATGTTATGGCTAATTTCTTTGACCTTTTGACCATGCTTGTCCATGTTGACATTTTGACCATTGTTGACTTGGATCTTTCATCAGAGCACTAGACTCTTCTTTTGCTTTTTGCTTTGGATTTGATTTGAGATGATAATGGTCAAATCAATGTAGCCATCAACTTTATCATGATAAGAGATTGGTAATTTTTGGTTTATGGTTCATTATTCTGTTGGGATTCTCTCTCTTCATTTTTTGAGCTCCCATGGTTCCTCCTCCTTCTTCCTCTTCTTGATTTTTCTATAGCTCTCATGTGTTGAGAAAAATAGAAACAAAATAGACAAACAAACCCACCACCATCTTCTACACAACCTAGGACATCAAGAGTAGCATACTTGTTGCCCTAGTTACCTCGGCTTGAGGTGGAGCTCGTATTACAAACTCTCGGGTGGATCGTCTTCGATTCAAGGAGGCCGCGGAGGTGACCAAGATCCGGATTGATCCTTGGAGCTTGCATGGACGAGGAGGAAAGCGGAGAGAAGACCCGAAGGACTTGGTTCGTGAGGTATAATCTCTTGAGCATAGTAGATAGAACCTCTTGTAACTTGTTAGCAATGGTTTGGCAAAGATTCTCAAGCTTTTAGTCCATGTTACCTTGTGTTAAAAAAATGTTTTTTACCTATTCCGCCTCCCCGTAAGCACCGGGGTGGGTAACGTGGACTTACATTATTGCAGATAACAGGGTTTGGACGTAAAATTATAGAAAATAGTCCTAAAAGACGGATTACGTGTGTGCAATGTGGACTGCATGGAGCTATATTAAAATCAGGGAGATAATTACAAAATAACAGAAGATCACGTGCGTGCGATGGAAATCAAATGGGAGATAATCAGAAAATTCGAGAACAAATTTGAAGATTTGAAACAAAGTTCGGAGATCTCGAGATTAAAATGAAAAGATTGGAAAAAACCAAAATATCTCATATGTCAAAATTTCGGCCGAAATCCTTGTTCTAGAAGATTCAGCCAGTTTTTTTGTGGAGATTTGAGTTGAGATTTTTATGGTAGTTTTCTAATTCTCTGTTTATCTGCAGAGTTTGTACCAAATCTCACAAAAGATTATATAAACAATTGTATAGCATTAAGGTTTCTTTTATCTCTTTTGGCAATAAACTTTAAGGTTTTATTTTGAGAGATCAACTCCATTGTAATTTATTTTTTTATGAATAAATTTTTGTTTTTTAATATGAAGCGTAACTAATTCTCTTTTCAAGGTTTTTATGCTTATTTACTCTATTTAGTTGGATATTATTATTGTTTTCTTTTCTTGTGCTTAAATATTAATCTTTTATTATTTAAATTCTTCTCATTAAGTTTATCATCTAAAAAACTAATCTTTTTAATGATAGTTGACATCTAGAAATAAGATTAGGGGAAAATGATGACACCAAGAAACTCATTAAGTTAAATGATAGGTTGACGCCCTAGAGATCTAACGAGGGAAGGTAAGAGACGAGTTTAATTAAAAGAAATTAAAACTAGGTAGTTAAAGGCGATCTGGTTATTCGATAAGATGATAGAAGTAGATTGATCACCTACCGCTATTAATCGGAGATTAAACATAGATTATTTTTAATTAACTAGAAAAAGTGTTCTAATATTTCTTTCAAAATGATATTTTTATAATTGATAGGTTAAATTTAATAATATTAAATTAATCTATTCTTTTATACGATTAATATAAAATATATTAAATATAGATCTAGAAAAGAAGTATCATCTTTTAAACCACCCAATAGAAATAAATAAATACAAAACCCTAGATTCTTTTAAAATCAAAAAAGCCCATGTATATTTTTATTTGCATTATTTAAATTACTCTTTAACCTAATTTAAAAGTAGTTAACACACCTCTCTATGGATCGACTCTCAAGTATTACGGTTGCACCACCGTATACTTGCGGTTAAATTTGGAGACTAATAAAATCCCCATCAACAAGAGACACACGTATGAAGAAGAAAAGATTTTTAAAATTTTTAACCTTCAAACATTTTTGCCAATAATGTTCAGACGTTTGTTCCCACAAAATGTTTTAATGCCATGAAAATAAAGAGAACAACCAGATGTCTGAAGAATATTTGATAGGCGTTTGTTCTATAAAATGTTTTAAACCAATGAAAACCCAGAGAACAAACAGACGTATGAAGAAGTATCGACATGCGTTTTTTCTGTCAAAAGTTTTAAACAAGAAAAATCTGTAGAACTACCAGACGTTTATTCTGGCAAGCTTAAGAAGTTTGTTCTGAAGAAGAAACTGATATTTCAAAACTTATGCATGTTTTACAATAGTGTGCAGACGTCTGAATAAGACTTGGACAGACGTCTGAAGAAGGAATGCACAGAAAATTTTGAACATGAAATTGAAAATTGTTTTGAATGAGAATGAAAAACTTTGCCAAGTTTTGCCTAAAGATTTCATGCATGCAATAGTGTATGTGTTTGAGCTTTTTCATGCTAATCTCATAAATCATAAAGTACTTATATCAATTTCCTAAAGAATACACTTGTAGCTCGAACTTTTGATTTCTTCGATTCTTGAATTCTTTTGAACTTGGACTTTGGCTCCTTAGCTTCATGAAGCGTGAATGCGATCATTGAGGAGCTCTAGTCCATAATCCTCCAACCTCCAATATATTTATCATTTTAGCTCAGTTTCCACCATTCTCCATCGTAGGCTTATGTCGGTTGATATCCTGAAATTTTTCTCAAACACGACCAAACTCATATATAGTGTTATAAAATATGTAATATGAAACACATGTATAAATGTATTAATATTGTGTAACATTATCAAAACTAAATAGTAGGATTATGAAAATCCATAAGCCATCAATCTTCCCCTTTTTGATGATGTCAAAATATTAATAGAAAATATCGATATATTGAAAATAAAACGCTTGAATAATCTTCAGTAATCGATAAAAAGACCAATATACTAAAGTTAAACGTTTGAATAACTTCAATATATTGATACGTCCTATCACTCTCCCCCTTTTTGAAATAATTAAAAAGGGTGTCCAAAGAACTAAAGCGTTTGAACTACTCCCTTTAGACACATGCGTACACCAAAAATAAGTTAAACGTTTGAATAGCCCCCCTAAATGTATGCATAGGAGACTAATATGATTTGATATGAGCAAGAGTTAAATTTAAATGTTTGAATAATTTTAAGAAAATAAGCATTTGATTCATATCAACAAGCATGTATAACGGAAAAGCAAAAGTAAGTGATACATGCAATAAAATCATATGTAATAAATATTCAAGTTATAATATCATATGGTGGAAAAAATGAGATAAAAATATAGCAAAATATGGTTATCTCATCTTTTAGTGTTGGCAATCCCATGAAGGCCCTAAACACACTCCGCTAGATCCTAGAATATATTATAAACAACAAATCCACATTTGAGTTCCCCTAACTAGGGTTGCGGATGCCATTTTGGCAAGATGATATTTAAGCACAATATCATTCAATTAAACACATATTAAGCTCTCCCCTAATATAAGCAAAACGTATAGAATCAAGGGGTTTGGTAAAGATATTGGCCAATTGGTGATGTGTAGGTATGTACTCTATAGTGATATCCCCTTTTTCATGATGATCACGAATAAATTGGTAGCAGATATCAATGTGTTTGGTGTGGCTATGTTGATTAGCATTTTTAGTCAAGTGCACCGTGCTCGTGTTATCACAACGAATAAGAATATGTTCTACAAGCATATCAAAGTCTTCTAGGGTATACTTCATCCATAGGATTTGAGCACAACAAGCACCCGTGGCTATATATTTTGCTTCGGCCGTGGAAAGAGCAATCGAGTTTTTTTCTTAGATGACCAAGAGACTAGACAATTTCTAAGAGATTGACACGTTCCACTCATGCTCTTACGGTCTATTTGGCTCTCCACATAGTCCTCATCCGAATAATATTTAAAATCTAAAATTTTATTTTTCAGATACCACAATCCTAAACCAATTGTTACTTTAAGATATCTAAAGATTCTTTTTACCGCACTTAGATGCGATTCTTTGGGACACGATTGGAAATGAGCACACAAGCAAACACTAAATATTATATCGGGTCTACTAGCGGTTAAGTAAAATAAACTACCAATCATACCATGATATTTAGTGATGTCCACATCCTTATCGGATTCATTTTTTGAAAGCTTTATTATGGTGGCCATTAGGGTGTTGCTTGGCTTCACATCATCGAGATCAAACTTCTTGATGAGCTCCTTTGTGTACTTGGCTTGATTTATGAAGATGTTATTCTTGAGTTGTTTGATTTGGAGTCTAAGAAAATAATTGAGTTCACTCATCATGCTCATTTCAAACTCTTTTTGCATGTTATGGGCAAATTACTTGCATAAAGATTCATTAGTAGATCCAAAAATGATATCATCTACGTAAATTTATACCAGTAAAATCTCTTCATTTTTCTTTTTGATAAAAAGTGTGGTGTCAACCTTTCCTTTTGAAAAACTTTTTTCAAGTATAATGTGCACAATATAGTATACCAAGATCTAGGAGCTTGTTTCAATCCATACAAAGTTTTATGTAACTTGTAAATATGATTAGGATGTTTAAAATCTTGAAAACCGGACGGTTGTTCCTCAAAAACTTCCTCCTCAAGGTCACCATTCAAAAATACACCTTTAACGTCCATTTGATAGACTTTGAAATCTTTAAAACATGCATATGAAAGTAAAATGTGGATGACTTCTAATCTAGCTACCGAAGCAAAAGTTTTATCGAAATCAATACCTTCCTCTTGATTGTAATCTTGTGCTACGAGTCTTGCTTTATTCTTAGTGATCACACCAAATTCATCAAGCTTGTTCTTGAAGACCCATTTAGTACCTATAATGTGTCTATCACTAGGCCTAGAAACCAACATCCACACATTATTCCGTTCAAATTGGACAAGCTCCTCTTGCATAGCACAAACTTAATTTTAATCCATGATAGCTTCTTTAGCATTCTTTGGTTCAATATTAGACAAGAAAGCTATGTTAGGATAGAAATTTGGATTATGAGAACGAGTGATTACCTACTTTGACACATCATTGATGATTTGGGTTGGTGGATAATTCTTATTGTATCTCCAATCTTTTGATAGGGTTGGTACCGATTCATCATCCACATCTACTACTACACTTGAAGGAAGCTCTTATTTAGAATATTTCCTTGAGATGTCAAGTTCCTCCAAACGAGCTCGAACCACTTCATCATCTTCTTCCTCAAGTACTACAATATTCTTGGCAAAAGGATTAGTTTCATTAAACTTAACATGCATACTTTATTAGTCTAAAATATTGCACATCTGTATGAACATTTTCTCTACTATTGTTAAGTGCTAAAAGGTGTTAATTGTAAATAAAGAACATATGTGGGTTTCTTTGTAATTAGATTATTATCATATATTTCTACATTTATAATTAATATAATTAGGGAAAATATATGCATATAATATTTAAATAAAATATTAGTAATTAAAATATGTATATCATATCAAATATTCCTAATCAATATTCTTAAAATATTATATCATGTAAATGGTTGGAATAATATCTCAAAAATATAAAATGCTACCAACACTTTGATTTAAGATATTGTGCAGGTATTATAAAAGATTAGCTCTGGTCTGAAATCCAAGTACGAGATCCAAGTCAAATCAGGATATCGAAACCAAATCTGCCAAATTTTAGAAGCAAATCGAGGAATCTAGCAACGGCAGAGACTCAGAGCAATATTTTCAGAATTTATGTATCAAAAGGATCTCCAAATATCAACATAAAAAGCCAAAAAAATATCAAAACCCAATTCCACCAGGAGGTGGCGGATCCGCGGCCTTACGTGGTATCAAGCGGCGGAACCGCGACTCTTTGGTAGCCGTTGGATGTGGGATTTTGGGAGTATGATCTTAACTGCATCGACTTACATATAGAATCTAGGGTTACTGGTTTCAAAAACTATATAAAGGACCGAGAGCTGTGCATTCAAAATCATCCAAGTGATCACATAATCATCTATTCATCTACCTCTATACAGAGAGTAATCTAGAGCAAAACTAGAGTTCTTGTAATCTACTTTCTAAGGAGAAAAGTTGTAATGAAATAATTGATTAATAAAAGTAGTTTTTGTTTCAATTCCTTTTGCATTTATTTTCTGCATTTAATATACGCATTACTTTTCTGCATCTTAAATATGGTTTCATTCATTTTCAACCTCTCTTCTAAATCACTATTAACCATGGGCGAGTAATTCCTTACTTGCTAGGGTTTGTAGGATATGGTAGAATAATGGATGTAAAATCTTTTAACTTCTTTTTAACATTTTAATGTTTATAAAGTTTAGCAAAATAAATGTTAACATTCTTATTAGGCGCGCTATCAATTTATTGATAGTCACGACCACGATTTAAGATTGGTTAAACACTTATTTTGTTAAGGGCTTGACATGAATAGAGATCAATGGAAGGCCAAGGGTTAGTAGTGGGAAACCCTAATTCCCTCCAAAAACCCTAATCCACATTCATCGCTACCTCTCTAGTTTTAAACTATTAAAAGATAAAAAGATTCATTTTTACACATTCATCCATTAACTACTAAGTCCTTTGAACCTTACAAGCCTTTTTATTATAAATTTTATATCCGTCTCAAAATAGAACAACAACAATCAACCATCTCTTTTATCAACTCATCTAAAACAAGAAAAGAATTCACATTTCCCTGCGAACGACTCGTACTCATCGCGGCTAGCTACTTGCGACTGCTTGGTTCCGTAGCACCCACACTAGGTTTTCTAATGCATCAAGCATGCAATTTAAAAAAATCTAGAGTGCTAAGCAACCCTAAACCGAGGATCTAACTAGATAATTGGGGTTTAACTAATATGTAAACAACTTTACACTATGTGAAATAGGAATACAACCTTTGTAGACCGGTCCTTCATTTCTAAAGCTCCGTGTAGTAGCCCCTTTGCTCCAAGTAGTGGTCTCCTGGACTCTCGTTAGGCTCCACTAGATGAAAGGAACAAGCTTGCTTGAAGAACTTCGAGGCTGAAGATGATCCACGTCGAAGAATCTCTAACTCAAGCTATCTCTTCACTAATTGATGAACTAGTGAAGAAACAACCTATACTAAATGGCTAGTCTAGTGTAGATTAATGAAGTAGGAATTTTGCTCACTTTAGAATTATTTTTCTCTCACTTTTTCTTCACCTCAAGAAAATCTAGAAAGCTCAAAGGAGATGAAGAAGAAGATGAAGTAAAGAAGAATGACAACCATGTGTGAGAAAATATCATATATAACTCATGTAGAGACTTAACTATGGTTAAAGATAATGGTTGGGTTAACAAATATCTAAAGTAAAACAAAATTAGTGGACGAAGTCAATGGTTTCCACAAGCTTCTCCAAGCTTCAAGCCATGACTAATTTCCACCTAATTTTGTTTATCCCTAAATAAATAATTACCCTTAATTATCTAGGTTATGGTATGAGTCTCATACACCCATGTACAAAATAAATACATTAACATATATCACATATAAATTTTAATGTATAAAGAGAAAACATTTTCTTAAGTGAGCTAATATTAGTTAATGTATATTAATATATCAAATATATAATTACACATTAAATTATTAAATCAACTCTTGATTTAATAACCCGGCTGTATCGCATACAACAGACTAATATCATTTATATGCATATCACATATACATATACCATATCATTGAATCAACACTTGATTCAACAATCCGGTTATATCACATATAACCTGTATCAAGAGATTGGAATACGGTATCATATACACGTATTAATCTCAGTCCAGCACATATCACATATGTGCCCTATTTTGTTTCGCATGATCTAGGAAACCTCTGTGTAGGACTCTAATGACTCGTCAATTCGCCGGCATTAGGTGATGATCATATCAGTCACCCACAAGCCGTCAGCAGTACTAGATGGACGTAACAGCTACCCACGTATTGAGCGATCAGAAGATCAACAAGTAAGCTTGTCCATACTCCTGTGAATCCAATAAGTAACACTACCGTACAGTCTGGTCTCTTCGTCTGATATGTCGCATATCTAGTCTAGGGGTGGTAAACGTCAGACCCGGTAACTTGATAAGTCATGCCGATGTGAGGCTCATAACGGGTCGAGAAACTATTGATAACACCTACTAGTAAATCTCCGTATCAGCCCTGGCCAGGGACTTCCTGTTATGGCCAATCGAGCACAGCGCAATATCAACCCCCAATACCAGGGGAGACGAAACCCCTCCTATCGCTCATTGCCTCCATGTGACTCGGGACTGTACCCAAAAACCACCGTTTTGCACTCTCTCTTGAACATGGTAAGGTGGAAATCAAAGCACAGTGGGAGTCACGCAAGACTCTATGACGATCTCGGGTCTACAGACTAACCTGTACTAGTGTCACCAGAGAACTGCTATCTGACGTCAGGTATAATACCATCTAGGAGTTCTCGGCGAGTCCTGTTCAGTGTACCCAGTCTCCACTGAGCATCCGTATACAATCTTTGATGTCAAACACCAATGGATGTGGGATCATCCATCGCCCATTAAATGGGTCAAGAAACGTATACGCTAGTCTACTCTGGAATATCGATTCCCCGTCTCGATACACCCACGACTAGGAATATTTAAAGGATGAACTTGTGGACTACTGTGGCCCTATTAGTATGATCTGTATCATAGTCCTGATAGTCAAGTACATCCTAAGGGCTTTACCAACATGTGAGAGCAAGACAGTATCATAATACAAGTCTACATGTTAAGATAAAGAGCAACCAGATAGCATACTATCATGTCGAGCAAGAAAGTCCTCTCTATATATGTCCAAGCATCCATTATAATATACAATCATGTACAACAATGGCTTCTAGGGCATACATACAACTAACACCGACACCGTCTTGATTGCGGTTAGTTACAAAACACTTTTCGCACGAACAATCAAATGGCGCCGTTGCCGGGGAAATGGTCATAATTTTTTCCTATTATTAGGGTTGATTTCTTATAAAAACCAGCAAACATAAAATAAACGAAACCCAAAACCGCTGTCATGCCCCGCTTCCCAGTGTACGGAATCAGTGATGTAGCTGGCCGCAACGTATTTACTAAGAAATAAATACGTTAAGCATAATTAAGCAATATATATAAAATTCACAAGAATGACAAGAGATATAAAATAAACAGCAAATTTTATTAACATTCATCTTTATAATACAACTGCTTTGAAAAGAAAAGATACAATAATATAAAGTAATACCTAAACAGTGGCATACAAACTGAAATAAGTACAAGATGAGCTAGAAGTCCTGCTGCGCGGTGAGCTGGTCCACGTCCTCTTGGCTAGGTTCGATCTCCTGAGAGTCCGGTCTTCCTGACGAACATTCCAAAGAAGGAAAACAGACAGGAATATCATCAGCAAACTAGCGCTTGGTAAGTCCCAAAAGAAAAAATGGAATATAACAGTAATGAGAACTAAACTGGTAAGTTGTATAAGTATATATTTGTTATTCTAACGTAGTTGTTTGTAGCTTGGTACAGAAAGTATTTGTATATACGAGAGGAGTCCATCTTACCCCGTGGACTATGGTAACATGTAGTACAAGGCCCCATCAAAATCCCCGGCACAACGGCATGAGAGTTCATGTAAGTGTCTTTTAAGTCACAATCTCGTGCCACTTTAATACATTCCGTACCAATCTACCCCGTTATCCCCGCGTAATGTATTGTATTGATTATAGTTACAAGTCTTGCCGAAACCATGTATATAAATTATTCAGGTAATCAGGTTCAGGATGTAATCTTATATTCAAGAAGTCAAGTCAAGTTATAGCCATGGTTCAGTCAAGTCAAGTCATAGCCATGGTTCAGTCAAGTCAAGTCAAGCAGTCAGGTTTGATATTGAAGTTTGAATTCAGGTATTCAGGTTCATGTTCAAGTATACCTGTTAGACTTTGGATTCATGTTTGAATTGGACTCTGATTTGTGTTCAAATTCAGGTCTGAGTTAGACTCAGACTAAGTCAGACACTTGTAACTGATTTAGATCCTGAATTAGATTCGGGAGTAATCGGTAACTGCTGCACATGGACGGCAGGGTTTGTGTCTTTTTCCAAGACAATTACCATTGATAACCCCATTAAGTTTTCTACCTTAAATAGGCAAGCACTCACTTTCTCCGGCTTTCTGGGGTTCAAGAGAATTGATCCCGCTTAAACCTATATTTACTAAGTCCTTAAATGTTGTTTTATATAACTCGAGCGGGTTTTATAAAAAATATTTTTAATAAAATTTCAAAATAAATCTCGAGAAGTTATTCATATTATTTAGGGTTTTCATGGTTGTGAATTTTAAGAATTTGAGGTATTTTAGTGATAATAGCTTAGTTTGGAAAGTTCATGGTATTTTATTGTAAAACTTGTCTTTTGTTGGTATCTTGATGGTATTTTGGCGAAACTTGTAATTCTTCCATTTAAAAAAATGTATTATATTTTTAAAATATATGGATTTTTAATATTTATATAATTATTAAAAATTAATTTTTTTATTTAAGTAGAAAAATATGTTTTTCTTAAAAACCGTATTTAAAACCTTTCGAGACCGAATGCTGGAAGTCTGCATCTCGCTCTACTAGCCCAAGGATTTACGATAATACGCATCATCCAATAGTGGATCCCCTAAAAAGAGTTGTAGAGGCTTATTCGTAAAGGAATTTAAAATACAATTTAAAACAAATTCGGTTTTTATAGTATATGGTATTTTAATGTAATCTTTTCTTCGTAACCAAAATGCACAGAAAGGCGTCGTGCTATGGAAAAAGAGTGTATGTGAGGGGTAGGTCGTTTTCCCGTGAAGTTTTCCTAGGGTATGTTTAATCGATACTAAAAGATAATATTTAAAGTTCATGGTATTTTAAACGAAAAACTTAAATTAAAGTTATTTTACATGATATTCTTGATTAAAATTTTATTCTAAACATTATGATTTAAGGTTACAAGTGATGGGTACAAGTTAGATTGAAAAAAATATTAAAGAGAAAGAGTTTTTTAGGGTTTTGAAAAATATATCGGTATTAACTTCACTTACCGATATATGATTTGAAATGGAATTTCAAAGAATAAGAATAGGGATTGATAGGGACTTACAAGATAGTTAGGTCAAAGAAAGGTTGAAGAAGAGAGGGTTGTCTTCGTAGCGTTGTGGAATCCCCGGAATTTGCTTCGATCCTTGCCAGAATTTGATAGCTTGCTAACTCCTCTTTTACTCCACTTATACTTAAGAAATTTTGAGAGTTTTGGCTAGAATTTTCAGAATGATTAAGGGCTAGGGCATGGATAGTATTTATAGTGTAGAATTAGGCTTTTGGAATTAAAATAGTGAATTAAAATGCATTAAAAAGATGATAAATAAGGAATTGAAGGGTCTCGGTTTGATTGCAGGTGCAGAGGAGTCAGGGGTAGGGGAAGAGTCAAGTGTGCAAAGCTCGGGTCTTATTGGCCACTGTTGTGAAAGTGTTTATTAGCACCACCACTGGGTTTTACTAGTATCAAGCATGCCAATTAAAAAAATTTCGGGATTCTAATCAACACTAACCTAGAATCTAAACTAGATGATTAGGGCTTAACATGATATAACAAAAAACTATACACTATGAGATTGAGGCTAAAACCTTTGTAGAACGTGTCCTTCTCTTCTCAAGCTCCATGTAATAGTCCACGCGACTCCACTAGGCTCCACTTGAAGTTGGATCGAGCTTCCTTTGCGATCTTCGTGCCGAATATGATCCACCTGAAGCTTCGCTAATCCAAGCTACCTCTTCACTAAACTCTTTAGTGAATGAAACACACTACACCAAAGTGCTAATCTAGTGTAGGATGGTGAAGTAGGGGTGTTGTTTGCTCACTAGGGTTCTCACAAGCTCAAAGTTTCACAACTCATGTGAGGGATTGAGCTTGGAGGAGATGAGGAGGAAGATGAAGAGAGCTAGAGAGCTAAGGCGTCAATAAGCTGTAGAAAAAACTCAAGTGTAGAATGAAGTAAAGAATGGCTCTTAGCTCACCCATTATTGAAGCATACAATTTTCAACAAATAAAAATTGTAACCATGCTTCAATAGTGCAAGCAAATGAATAAAATAAATGACAAAACCATGCTTGTCCATTCCACAAAAGTCTCCCTATTTTCCACCTCATTTTCTATTTTCACAAAATAGAAAATTAAACCATGCTTCATATATATATATATATATTATGAAGATAAGCAAATAATTAGTGAGCAATAATATTAGTTAATATATAATTATATCAAATATAAATATATATCATATTACTAAATCAACACTTGATTTAATAATCCGGTTATATCACATATAACCGACTAATATCATTTATCTATATATTACATTATCAAATCAACACTTGATTCAATAATCCGATTATATCACATATAAATTAACTGATATCAAATAACCGCCAGATTAGAATACGGTATCACATACTCGTATTTAATCAGACCCCTGCACATATCAGCATATGTCCTATCTCGTTTCGCTTGAACCAGGAAACTTCTGTGTGGGACTCTAAAGACTCGTCAATACGCCAGCAGTAGGTAATGACCATATCAGTTATCCACAAGCCGTCAGCAGTACTAGCAGGACGTAACGGCTACCCAGGTATTGAGCGATTAGAAGATCAACAACCAAGCTTGTCCAAACTCCCATGAAGCCTATAGGTAACACATACCGTACAGTCGGTATCTTCGTCTGAAATGTCGCATATCGAGTCTCGGGGTAGAATCATCAGACCCCAATAACTTGATAAGTCATGCCGATGTGTAGCATATAACGGTACGAGAAACTATTGATAACTCTTACCAGTAAATCTTATCAATAACTCTGGCCAGGGACTTCCTGTTATAGCCAATCGAGCATAGCGCAACATCAACTCCCTATACCGGGAGATACGAAACCCCTCCTATCGCTCATTGCCTCCATATGACTCGGGACTGTACCCAAAATCCACATGTTTGCATGACACCTTTGAGCCGTGGTAGGGAGGAAATCAAAGCACAGTGGGAACCACACAAGACTCTATGACGATCTTAGATCTACAGACTAACCTGTACCAGTGTCACCAGAGAACTTCTATCTGACGATAGGTAAAGTACCATCTAGGAGTTCTCGGCGAGTCGTGTTCAGTGTACCCATTCTCTAATGGGCATCTGTGTACAATCTTTTATGTCAAACACCAATGGTTATGGGATCAACCATCGCCCCATATAGGGTCAAGAAACGTACACACTAATCTACTCTAGAATATCGATGCCCTGTCTCGATATTCTCTTGACTATGAACAATTGAAGGATATGCTTGTGGACTATCCAGGTCCCAGCAGTATGATCCACATCATAGTCCTGGTAGTCAAGTCAACATCCTAAGGGCTTTATCAACATGTATATGAGAGACAATGTAATAATACTAGTGAACATGTTAAGATAAAGGCAACCAGATAGCATACTATCATGTCGAGCAAGAAATTCCTCTATATATATGTCCAAGCATCCACTATACAATAATGGTCTCTAGGGCATACATATTCTTAACAATCTTCAACTTGCACTAAGGCCGGTTGTTGTAGTATCTCATACCCAACATCCCAAAATGTCTCTCGAATTGCATCTGGGGGAGGGCCTTCATGAGTGGATCCGCCGTGTTATTCTTCGTGACAACTCTCCTAACCTCGATCTCTCGGCGATCTGCTATCTCCCTGATCAGGTGATACCGCCTAAGAATATGTATGGATCTCTGATGGGACCGGGGTTCCTTGGCCAAAATCATAGTTCTATTGTTATCATAATACACAGGTATTAGATGCTCAATGGATGGAACCACACTAAGTTCAGCTATGAACTTCTTTATCCAGACAGCTTCTTTGGCAGTATCGTTGGCAGCGATGTATTCAGCCTCCATCGTCGAGTCTGCTACGATATCTTTCTTCGAACTCTTCCAACATACCGCCCCACCATTGAGGGTGAAGACAAAACCTGAGACCGACTTACTGTCATCCTTATCATTCTGAAAGCTCGAATCGGTAAAGGCCTCCACCTAGAGTTCACCGTTACCATACACCAAGAACATCTCTTTAGTCCTTCTCAAGTACTTAAGAATGTTCTTCACAGCTGTCCAGTGTTTCTCCACTAGATCTGATTGATATCTACTCACTACACCTAGTGAGTAAGCTACATCCGGTCTGGTACACAACATCGCATACATGATTGACCCGACTGTCAAAGCATAGGGTATCCCTTGCATGCGAACCCTTTCTAAATCTGTCTTGGAAGACATCTCTTTTGAGAGAGTGATTCCTGAACAAGCAGGTAAATTACCACGCTTAGAATCTTCCATACTAAACCTCTTTAGTATGGTGTCAATATACCTGGATTAGGACAATCCTAACATCCGTTTAGATCTATCTCTATAGATCTTTATCCCCAGGATGTAGGAGGCATCACCTAAATCTTTCATGTTGAACTTGTGTGATAAGAAGAGCTTGACTGAGTGTAGCATAGGAACATCGTTTCCTATCAAGAGTATATCATCCATGCACAATACGAGGAAGAAAATCTTACTTTCTACAACCTTCTTATATATACAAGGTTCATATATGTTTTTGATGAAATCAAACTCTTTGATAGCTTTATCAAAACAGATGTTCCAGCTCCACGATGCTTGCTTTAATCCGTAGATGGATTTATGAAGCTTGCACACGCTTCCGCTGCTCCCAATGTCTATGAAGCCTTATGGCTGTGTCATGTACACGCTCTCTTCTAAATCACCATTTAGAAAAGCGGTCTTGACGTCCATCTGCCATATTTCGTAGTCATGGTATGCAGCAACGACAAGTAGGATCCTGATGGACTTAAGCATAGCGACAGGAGAAAAGGTTTCATCATAGTCGACACCAGGTCGTTGACGAAAACCTTTTGCTACAAGTCTAGTTTTGAAAGTTGACTTTTCCATCTACACCAATTTTCTTCTTAAAGATCTACTTGCTCCCGATGGGTTTTACCCCTTCAGGAGACTTCCAAAGTCCATACTTTGTTGGTGTACATGGATTCCATCTCAGATCGTACAGCATCCAGCCATTTCACAGAGTCTCCACTTGTGATGGCCTGCTCGAAACTAGTTGGGTCATCATCTTCCATGATACAATCCTCGCTCCCACCGTCTACGAGGAAACCATAGTATCTCTCAGGTGGATGATGAACCCTACTAGATCTGCGGAGTGGTTGAGGTTCGTCGGGGACTATCGAATCCTCCGGTTCCACCAAATCGTCAGTTATAGTTTATGTGGCTGGAACTTCTTCCAGTTCTACCTCATTACCACTAATTTCTTTCACAAGAAATTTCTTTTCTAAAAAGGTGGCATTTTGAGAAACAAACACATTTGGTTCCTCGGTGTGGTAGAAGATATACCCTCGTGAATGTTTGGGATATCCTACAAACTTGCACAGAACTGACCTTGTCTTGATCTTGTCCGGATTTTTCTTTTTAATATAGGCCGGACAACCCCATATCTTAACTCGTTTAAGAGACGGTCTCTTCCCATTCCATATCTCATATGGAGTCATAAGCACAGATTTGGTCGAAACCCTATTCAATAGGTATGGAGCTATCTCAAGTGCATAACCCCTAAAAGGAAATAGGCAACTCAGCATTACTCATCATAGAGCGCACTATATCTAATAGGGTGCGATTCCTCCGCTCCGAAACTCCATTTTGCTGTGGTGTATACGGAGGAGTAAGCTGAGAGAGAATCCCATTCTCTTTTAAATAGTCTCAGAACTCCGTGCTTAAGTATTCTCCTCCTCGATCAGATCGAACGATTTTAACACTTTTACCCGTCTGGTTCTCAATTTTGTACTTATATTCCTTGAATTTCTCAAAAGATTCAGACTTGTGTTTCAACAGGAACACATGTCCGAATCTTGAGAGATCATCGGTGAATGTAATAAAGTACGGGGAACCATTCTTGGCATGTATAGACATAGGACCGCATACATCACTATGTATCAGTCCCAAGAGTTCAGTAGCTCTTTCTCCGTGTCTACTAAACGGAGTTTTGGTCATCTTGCCTTTGAGACATGACTGGAAAGTTTCATAAGATGTAAATTCGAACGGATTCAAATATCCATCCTTATGCAACTTAGCCAGTCTTTTCATATTGATATGACCTAGTCTACAATGCCACAAGAAAACTTCGTTCATTTCTGAACTATTCATCTTGTGTGTGTTCTGTATACTTAGAACTATTTTGTGATTTAAAACGTATATACCGTTATACACTGTACCATACCCAATCAACACTTGATTTAGAAAAACATTCAAAATATTTTTGGTACGAAATAACAGTCGCTCAGAATCATTGTGTTACCACATTGTAATACAAGGTGATATCTGCCAACTGTTTTGGCAGCAACAATTGCACCGTTCCCTTCTCTGAGGGACATATCAACTTTTCCCAGTTCTCTACCTCTACTTAAACCATGTAACAAATTACATATGTGGGATCCTGATCCGGTATCCAATACCCAGGACGTAGAGAAAACTGAGAAACACTTCTCGGTAACGAACACACCCGAAGAAGATGCATCGGCATGCTCCTTCTTCGTTTTGGGTGGCGTGGGAATCCGGGTATTCTACTATTCCTTGCTCATACTTATGAAAGTCATAAGATAGAGCGGAACCTAGCCCAGTATAATAAGTGGGTTCGGTAAATACATCCATATTATTATCTTGATTAAAGCGTGTCATTGGTCGCTACCAGGAGAGAGAGAATGATAATCACTTTTGCGTGCGCTCTTTGCAAGATTAGATTTTTTATTATTTTATCTAATCAGGATGGTTCCCACTGTTTTTATCAAATCTTCTTTCAAACACTAAAAGGTAAGATTAGCCGGGATTAATTACACCCTATAAGTTCGCCAATCGTTCGGCCAGGCAGGTATTGGTACTCCGAGGGAGTCTCCCCATACTTTCACATGGAATTAATTAAATAACCTCGTTTCCGCAGGGGCATCACCTCGATAACACCTTTCTTAGACACTTAATGGATTGACTAATTGTAAGGTGGAAAACTCTCTCAGGAGTAACACTTACTCGCAGCGGGTATTGGGATCCAACTATCATATAGAAGGTATGCAATCTCATTGCAAATTTCAACACTTGAAATTCCCAATATCTGTTTTTACCCCTAACGACCTATGACCTTGACGCAGGCCAACAAACCATAGGCCACTAGTCAAGTTCAACCCGTTCATTTCATGATTGAATTAAACCCATCCGCACGACCTTTGACGCAGGCCAACAAGGTCGTACGACTACTTTAATCCAATCGCATCATATGCGGCAGATAAGCACTAATCAGCTACCGTACACTACGCCTTGGTTATGGTCAACAAACGCAGTACGAATACTAAATAGCACTTATCTGAAATGACGGAGGGCTACGACTGATTTTTAAGAAAACCTTTAACATAATGAACTTGATATCATTATAGAATCTGGAGATTTGAAAAGAAGTGTTTTTTTGTAGTTTTTGCTAGTTTCGCTAAAGAGGTCACTCCCGGTGAAGGGATTGTTTACCGCCGAAAACCGGGAAGACAAACGTCTTGCCTAAATTTGGGGGCAGATGCTATTTGGTTTTATCCGTCCACCTCTCCGAAGATGCCAAGTTGATTTATGGCACCATGTATCGAAGGTTTAGACGGATACGGCCGATGTTGCAGACTTCGTCAGATTCCCCCTCATTGTGAGGAGTTTTTGATTATGGGGACATTCTTCCCTGCAGGCGCAAGCCCCTGCATTTAATTACGCTACCGCATCGCGGTAACCACTTTCTCCTTCTCCAGATGGTCACTTCGTGTCGTGTGTGTTTGTTTTATTTTTGGTTGCCCGTGGATTGTATACGGAGACTAATTTATATTGTCGCCCGTAGGGCGTAGATTAGTCCAAATCCGTATTTTCTTAGATTTGGTTTTGGGTTGGGTTTAAGGACCGTTAATCTCATTTGAGACTAAGATCAACTTAAACGTTTGTTAAGGATACGTTAGTCTAATTTTAGACTAAGATCTACTTAACAGGATCATTTAGATCCAACAAAAGAGAATTTGGACTCTATTGTTTTAGTTTAGGGACATTGCGGTCCATAAGTTTAAGGACATCATAGTCCGTGGAGTTTAAGGACATCATAGTCTATAGTTTAAAGACGTAATAGTCTATAGGGTTTAGTTTAAGGACGTTGCGGTCCATAAAGTTTAAGGACATCATAGTCCATAAAGTTTAAGGACATCATAGTCCGTAGAGTTTAGTTTAGGGACGTTGCGGTCCATTGAATGTCCGGTTTCCGGGACCCGCCACCTCTCTGAAGACGTTGAAGAATTACAACGACATATATCAGATGTGTGAAGAGATGTACCCTTGAACCAGTAAATGTTCATTAAAGATTTGATAATCTTGTTTAGGACTAAATCCAATAGGCTCAGTCAATTTGGGGTTTGGCCAATCTTGGGCTCAGCCCCTTTAATCATTTTTATTTGGGATTGATCCCATTTCTGCATCAGCGATGCTGAACAATAATGTGGGCTCTGACACCCCTTATTCTTTTGTTTTATTTGAAGTGTTAAATACTAGCGTATGTTCGGCGCTCATGTGGGGTCACGTGATGCCTTAAAGTAGTGTTAAACACTAAAAGCTTAAGGTGCTCACGTGAGGTCACGCGAGGCGCTTGGAAAATAGGCCCAGCTTCTTTGGAAGTATCCCTTTTCTTTTCTGAGTGTTGAACACTATTGGGGCCACGTAGGATCACGTGAGGCGCACTTGCATTTGATTTATTCTCGAAAGTGCTTAGCACTATAAAGGGTCACGCGATATCATGTGAAGCGCCTCAAATTGAGATCTGTTTTAGGTTTACTCCCCTTTTATCCTTTTGAAGAGGCTAGTTCAAGGGTCACGTGGGAGCACGTGACCTGATATCAATTGTTTTCTTTTGATCATTGAGGGGGGCTCACGTGGGCGCACGTGATCTGATATTTATCATGTTGGGTGCTGATCTCTTTTACGTGCATGGAGAGTTAAATCCTTTGTTTAAGAATTAAATTCTTTTATAGGATTAAACCCCAGTTTTATTTAGAGGAATTAAATTCCTATATGTTACGTTGAAAGAATTAAATTCTTTAAACTCAATTCTCCCCCTAAGTTTTGAATCTACATGACAGATCTCCCCGATGAGAATTAAATTCTCAACTTGTGGGGAGATCTGCTTCCGCAGATCTTCAACCAGAAGAAGAACTAAGTTCTTTTTAGAAAAGTTAAACTCTTGGTTTGATAATTAAATTCTCTTTTATTTTGTGGGAGCTTATGGAGTGATCTCCTTCCTTCTTTTACCTAGAGTTTCTTTTTTCCTTTGAAGATATCTTCTTCTCTCCGGAGAATTAAATTCTCTATTTTTTTTGCTTTCAAGGGGTTTTTTTTCTCCTCTTCTCCCTCTCTTTTTTCTCCTTCTCGGCTCCTATTTATGGGAGAAAGAAAAGAATCAGTTTATTCAGCAAATCTCTCATTGAGAGATTTTGATTGATTTTATAACCAACATGATCTTTTAGATCACTCGGTGAATTTTATTCACCGTTGGATTTTTAATCCAAAGACTTCTATTTTACAGAAGATATTTCTTTTGTTGTTCCTGGTAAATTTAGGAAGATATTTCCTTGCATTGAATCTTTCCATAAATTGGTGAATTTTAATCACCATTGGATTTTTAATCCAACGGCACACTACTTTACAGAGTGCAATATTTCTTGTTTAGAAAGATCTAAGGAAATATTTTCCAAAGTAGTGCTTTGATCCCTTTGTTTAGAATTTAATTCTATCTGTTCAGAAGGCATAGGATCCATCACGTGTACCACGTGATTCCTCACAGAATTAACTTGGTTTGTTTGCATGCAGGAGTCCAACAGAGGCAAGGCATCACGTGGTAACACGTGAGACTCTTTGTTCTTTGTTTGTTTTATAACCGAGTCCCACACGTTTTGTGTGAAAAGACGACCACGTGCTTGCACGTGAGGCTTTAGTTGCCACCTATTAAATGGAGCTGCCTATTCTGCATACAGATGCATCACGTGCTTACACGTGATGCTCCACTAGCGGGAACTTTCTCCTTTTCCCTCTCTGAGTCTCTTTGTAAGGGATTGATGATCACGTGCTCACACGTGATGCTTCCATTAGTGGGGAATTTTCCCCTTCCCTTCTTCTGAATTTTTATAAGGGAACAGGGATCTCAGCTCTTTCCTCATCGAATGAGGTCCTGGATATCCATCAAGGAATACCACTATGCAAAGCAAGAACTTGAGAAGATATAAAAATAAAACCGAGTGGGTTGTAGCATTTGCTAGTTTTTCTAAAGAGATCACTCCCGGTGAAGGGATCTCGGCTCTTTCCTCATCGAATGAGGTGCTGGATATTCATCAAGGAATACCACTATGCAAAGCAAGAACTAGAGCTACCTTTTTAAAAACTTTTGATTTTACAACATCTTTAGGTTTCTTTTCATTTCATTAATCTCATTAATGAAGTCCCATCATTTATGTTTCCCTAAACATCACAGAAAAAGAAACAAAAATAGAATGTACGCTTATACCATCCGCATTCGCCACGGGGCCCCGTCATGTACCGTTAGATTACTTAACTAACGGCAAAGCGGGGGCTGGACTAGCGCGGGTGCAAAATATAAGCAATGTTTATTATATATATCATATATATAGCATTCGTCTCACGCAGTTATATGATCACATCACAGAATACAGCAGCAGAAGTCAACATATGAAATATTGGATATATTAGGAGGTTCGTATTTTAAATTAAGCCAATAATGAAAAACACGGATTCCACGGTCGTGATGAATAGCCAAACCCACATCTCTAGATCCCTACGAGAGTGGAAAGCAACCCTTCCAATTCTAGAGTTAGGAGACCCGGTCTCGGCTCCTCGAGATGGTCTCCCACTGATCTCTAGAACCCGGTTACTTATGCTCCCCACCTTAGGTCTATCATAATGTGGAAAAGTAAATAATATATATCAATGGTGACATCATCCTCAACCCGGAAGTGTCCCAATAAAAGAATATTACATATAAATTTTACATGAATGAAAATTGAAAAACTCTCATCTCATGCAAAACCCCCGGCTATTCATTCACGACGATCCAATATAACATATCCAGCAACACATAACATCACATGTCATCAACGTAAGTAAATATGCATATCCTGAATGTCGTTGGCATATAGCAACGAGATTTGGGATACCCCACATATTACACTTACGGTCGCATAAAAGAAATGAAAAACTACAATAATTAGAATCCACATTTCCTTAGACATCATAAACCCGGAATATCTCATATTCCGAATTTTATGCCTAACCCTATAAACCTTGCATTTTAGTCTCATATCGAAAACACTTTTCAATAACTTAGTCGGGTAAATCAATAAGATTCTCGACTACCCGATCGAATACTCGTCGGGAACTTTAGTAGATGGTCGCACCCCCGATGCCGTCGACTAAGAGCACTTAGGCGGAACATCGTGGCCGCGAGCACCCGAGTGGATGCTTTTGGCAACGGGGTTCCCCTAAAGTCACTTGGTCGGGGCTATGGGGTATGGCTACCTAGTAAAGTTATCTGGAGAGTATTCGCGTACGATATACGATTGCGACGGAGTTTCGATCCGAATCGAAACTTCGTGGCAATCGATCAAAAGAGACTAACAAGCTAGATTTATAATCACTAACTAGTTTTCTCAAAACTAATTAAATGTGGATTCCAACCATTGCATCACATATCAAATTTAAACCCGAAACGACGTTAAAAACACGACTACGAAACACTCCGAATAGCCCTAATAGAAAAGTTAACATCATATGTAAACTGGGCTAATCAAACATGACCTGAAACCCCAAAGCCAAGCCATCAGAACACCAAACAAATTCGAGACAAAATGGAGCATGGGGGGCCGGCCAGGACGGTAAAATTCCCGATCTCACCTTGTCAAATATTGAATTTTGGTCTCGAATTTCTATGGTGTTCTAGTTATATTTCATTCAACATTCTGCACTTATTTAAATAATTTTCAGAGGCCTTTAAAAATTCGACAGAAACTTGGGGTTTCGGTTAACTGTTTCGGAGTTGTTTCGGTTTCGTAGTTTAACTAACATTGTCTAATTTTCTAGCTTTGGCTCTGATACCATGAAAGTGTTTGTTAGCACCACCACTGGGTTTTACTAGTATCAAGCATACCAATTTAAAAATTTTTGGGGTGCTAATCAACACTAACATAGAATCTAAACTAGATGATTAGGCTTTAACATGATATAACAAAAAACTATACACTAAGAGATGGAGGATACAACCTTTGTAGACTGTGTCCTTCTCTTCTCAAGCTCCGTGTAGTAGTCCACGTGACTCCACTAGGCTCTACTTGAAGTTGGATTGAGCTTCCTTTGCGATCTTCGTGCCGAAGATGATCCACCCGAAGCTCCGCTAATCCAAGCTACCTCTTCACTAAACTCTTTAGTGAAGGAAACACACTACACTAAAGTGCTAATCTTGTGTAGGATGGTGAAGTATGGATGTTGTTTGCTCACTAGGGTTTTCACAAGCTCAAGGTTTCATAACTCATGTGAGGGATTGAGCTTGGAGGAGGTGAAGAGGAAGATGAAGAGAGCTAGAGAGCTAAGGCATCAATGAGCTCTAGAAAAAACTCAAGTGTAGAATGAAGTAAAGAATGGCTCTTAGCTCACCCATTATTGAAGCATACAATTTTCAACAATTAAAAATTGTAACCATACTTCAATAGTGCAAGCAAATGAATAAAATAAATGACAAAGACATACTTGGCCATTCCATAAAAGTCTCCCCATTTTCTATTTTCACAAAATAGAAAATGAAACCATGCTTCATATAATATATATATATATATATATATATATATATATATATATTATGAAGATAAGCAAATAATTAGTGAGCAATAATATTAGTTAATATATAATTATATCAAATATAAATATATATCATATTATTAAATCAACACTTGATTTAATAATCCGGTTATATCACATATAACCGACTAATATCATTTATCTGTATATCACATTATCAAATCAACACTTGATTCAATAATCCGGTTATATCATATATAACCTAACTGATATCAAATAACCGCCAGATTAGAATACGGTATCACATACTCGTATTTAATCAAGCCCCCGCACATATCAACATATGTGCCCTACTTCGTTTCGCTTGAATCAGGAAACTTCTGTGTTGGACTCTAAAAACTCGTCAATACGCCAACAGTAGGTAATGATCACATCAGTTACCTTCAAGCCATCAACGGTACTAGCTGGACGTAACGGCTACCCAGGTATTGGGCGATTAGAAGATCAAAAAGCAAGCTTGTCCAAACTCCCATGAAGCCTATAGGTAACACTTACCATACAGTCCGGTCTTTTCGTCTGATATGTCGCATATCGAGTCTGGGGGTGGAATCGTCAGACCCTAATAACTTGATAAGTTATGCCGATGTGTGGCCTATAACGGTACGAGAAACTACTGATAACTCTTACCAGTAAATCTCATCAACAGCCCTGGCCAGGGACTTCCTGTTATAGCCAATCGAGCATTACACAACATCAACTCCCTATACCGGGAGAGACGAAACCTCTCCTATCGCTCATTGCCTCCATGTGACTCGGGATTGTACCCAAAATCCACATGTTTGCATGACTCCTTTGAGCCGTGGTAGGGAGGAAATCAAAGCACGGTGGGAACGACACAAGACTCTATGACGATCTCGGGTCTACAGACTAACCTGTACCAGTGTCACCAGAGAACTGCTATCCGACGATAGGTACAGTACCATCTAGGAGTTCTTGGCGAGTCCTGTTCAGTGTACCCATTCTCTAATGATCACTTGTGTACAATCTTTGATGTCAAACACCAATAGTTATGGGATCAACCATCGCCCCATACAGAACGTACACACTAGTCTACTCTGGAATATCGATGCCTTGTCTCGATATTCTTTCGATTAGGAACAATTGAAGGATGTGCTTGTGGACTACCCAGGTCCCAGAAGTATGATCCGCATCATAGTCCTGGTAGTCAAGCCAACATCCTAAGGGCTTTATCAACATGTGTATGAGAGACAGTATAATAATACCAGTGAACATGTTAAGATAAAGGCAACCTGATAATATACTATCATGTCGAGAAAGAAAGTCCTCTATATACATGTCCAAGCATCCACTATATCATACAATAATGGCCTCTAGGGCATACATATTCCTAACATGTTGGACCGTCGGTGCCGGCCTAGGGGAGCATTTGGCCGGTCGATCTAGGGATTTGGTTCTCTGGATTTTGGCTACGTGTACATCTCTCTGTTTAATCCATTTTCCACATGTTTGATTTTTCTGAATTTTCATTTTTATGTGTATTGCACGTGTAAACTTTTGGGCTTCCAAATTGTTAAAAGAAAAATCAGAAAAAAATAATGCGTCTGATGGGATTCGAACACAGGGGCTACGTCACAGCAGTGCAAGGGCTTTACCAATGAGCTACAAGTTGCTTCTTGCTGTTATTTAACAAAGTTAACTTATAACTCAATCTCATGCAGTATAACTCATTTCTGTACATTAACTGGAAAATTTCGTACAGTAAATTCAGAGTCTTTACAACCGCATCTTGTGTTTCTAACGATTATTTTGCGAGTTTTACAAGGGAATCTGGAATAATTGGAGCAAGACAACAGAGATTCAGAGATTTAAACTTGGACCGGAAGAGCATCGGGGTGCTCTGAAGAAATTTTAGCCGAAGACCTTGCCAATAGGCGGCGGAACCGCGGCTATTACATGCATTTAGCGGCGGAATCGCAGCTTGTTTGAAGATTTGGGCCCCCAATCTTCTGTGGTATTTTCCTATATTCTTTCTCTTTCCTCTAAAGCTCCAATAATCTGATTTTAACTACAGGATTCTTTGCAAACAGCGTCGCCAAAAAATCTTTTTTTGTGTTTTGATTTCGGTTGGTTTTGCATATTTAAACCGGACATTAAGGGGCAATAAACCCAAATTCAGATTAGGTGGGGATTTCATCACCCTTCTCAGGCCCCACAAATCACAAACATGCATACTATCACCCTACATTAATAAAGAATATCTAGACCAAGCCTCTAAGGACTGTCGCGCTTAATTAGGACAGAAGAAGGTCGTGGGTAATCTATTGCTTATCCGGATTTCTTTTGTGGTGTCTAGACATGTGTGACTAAGGAAAGCGGTTACTTAATTAGGCCCACTATTTCGGTGATTCGTATAGCAGATATCTCCCACTTACCTGGCCGCAAGATTTATAAGGAGGTAGTATAGGATTGATCCTGCGTCTTATCCTTTGGAAGTCTAGGAGCGGTCTAGTGACTTGACCTAGGTGACCCTAGCTCTAAGGATTGATTGTACATTTTGTGATTTGTTGATTCAAGTCTCACGTCCGACATCTTTATCAAAACAAGCCTTCTTAAAATTGTTCTCACACATATCACACATTACCACGTGCACTAAACCCTCTTAGTGTATGATCGGCTGGACACGGTATTCTAGTGCCCGTCTAGTCCGCGTTTTTGCTGTCGACTCCGAAATCGGTACTTCTTCATCTTCTATTTCTCCTCCACCTACCACATCTCTCGAAATGGAAAGATCTCCATCGGGTTTTAACGACACCACACCGCCACCACCCGTAGGTGCGCAAAATCCACCACGCATCACTCTGCAAGACAGATGCTACCTCGTACGCGGACCCTTTCCTACGTGTATGTCTCTTCCACAAGCCAATGGGGATAATTTCGAAATTAAACCCCACCTCATTAACCTGTTGCCTAAATTTCACGGGCTTGAATCCGAAGATGCATACGTTTTTATAACCAAATTCGAAAACGTATGTGCGATGATGAGCACCACCCAAATTTTAGGAGATGCTCTGCGATTACGTCTGCAAGCTAGCCTGGGAACGAGTCTGAACTTCAGCACAGCTTATCATTCACAAATAGATAGACAGTCTGAGCGAACAATTCAGATTCTAGAAGACATGCTAAGAGCTTGTATGTTAGACTTCGGAGGATCGTGGGAAGATCACCTACATCTTGTGAAGTTTTCATACAACAACAGCTACCAGGCGAGTATTAGAATGGCACCATTTATAGTGCTTTATGGAAGGAAGTGTCGTTCACCGCTAAGTTGGGACGACATCGGAGATCAGGAACTCTTTGGACCAGAGATGATCGTGGCAATAGTGGATGTAGTTCGCACGATCAGGGAAAGAATGCACATAGCCCAAGCCAGACAGAAGCACTGGGCTGATGCAAAGCGTCGACACCTGGAGTTCCAACCTGGAGATCATGTGTTCTTGAAGATCTCTCCAAACCGAGGAGTAATCCGCTTTGGTAAGAGGGGTAAGCTCAGTCCGAGATATATAGGACCGTTCGACATTCTCGAACGAGTTGGAGAAGTGGCATATCGTTTGGCACTATCACCCTCATTGGAAGGAGTGCACAACGTGTTCCACATATCCCAGTTTCGAAGATATGTGAGCGACCCTAGCTACATCCTTGATCACTCCGAGCTCATTGTAATGACAGACTTAACTTGTGAGCAACAACCCGTTGAAATCCTGGACCGAAAGGTAAAGTCACTGAGGAACAAGGAAGTAAACTTGACCCGAGTGATGTGGAGAAAAGATTCGCCAGGAGAATCAACTTGGGAGCGAGAAGATGACATGCGTGCAAGATACCCTTACTTATTTGTAAATTAGTTCTTATGTAATTATAAATTTCGAGGTCAAAATTTTTGTAAGGAGGGTAGAATGTAACGGCTCTAATTTTACTGTACGAAATTTTTTAAGTTAATATACAGAATGGAGTTTGCAAGCCTGACTACAATTTAAAAGTTATTTTTGTTTACGAAAAGCAAGAAACAACTTGTAGATCACTGGTAAAACCTTGCACTGCTGTGACTTAGCCCCTGTGTTCGAATCCCATCAGCCACATATTATTTTTTCGGATTTTTCTTTTAAACTCTTTGGAAGCCTAAAAGTTTACACATGCACTGCACATAGAAATGAAAAGTCAGAGAAATCTAACATGTGCAAAATGTTGTATGTACTAAAGAGGACATGTGGCAAGCATCTAACCCCTAACAACCATAACTTGGCCGGCGAGATTAAGCTTTGGGCCAGCGACGCCGGTTGGTCCGTAGGGAAAAGTCCTCGAGCTTTGCACACTTGTCGATTGCCCTATCCCTATTACCTCTGCATTGTTTGTTTTCTCTGCAATTTAACAGAGAATTAAATTTCCCAATTAATCCAATTTTCAATGCATTTTAATTCATTCTTTCAATTCCAAAACCCTAATTCCACATTATAAATACAACCCCATACCCTAGCCCCACCTCATTCTAAAATCCTTATCCAAAATTATCAATTTTTTCTAAGTACAAATGGAGTAGAAGTAGAGTTAGCCCAAGGTCAACTTCGGGCGAGGAAAAGAAGCAATTCCGGTGACCCCGCGATGCCACGGCGACTACACAATCTTCTTATACCTTATCTTCACCCTTCTAGCTAGTAAGTTCTACCCCTTTCTTCTTTTTCTACATAAAAAGTCTCTTTTTATAAAACATGTCGGTAAGTGGAGTTATACTGACAATTGATTCTAAAATCTTTGAAACTACAATTTTTCTTAAGAATTGCTCATTCATATTCTTATACATTGCTTATTAATCATAAAACTAAAGTTTAGAACAACTTTTACCCTAAATTATCATGCTAAACAACTTTAAATTGAGTTTTACCTTTAAATACCATGAACGCTGTATCGACCATATTTATTTTTTTTGCTTGCTATTACCTCTAGAAAACTTCACGGGGTAATGACCTATCCCTGACATACACACATATTGACATAGTACGATAATCTTGGAAACTTATTTTTGTGGCGATTACAACTTTTCATCAAAATACCATAAACTATAAAAACCCGGTTTTCTTTAGAATTATATTTCAAACTCTTTGCGATTATACCTCTACAACCCATTTTGGGGAACCCGCTATTGAATGGTGCGGATCATCGCACATCCTCGGGCTAATAGAGCTAGATGCAGATCTCCTCACGGAGCAGTCGGTCTCGAAAGAATTTTAATACGATTTTTAAGAAAAACGACATTTTTTAATTAATAATAAAATTTAATTTTTAATATTATATAAATATTATCAAACCCCATATTTTCAAGTTATAATAAAATTCCATGTTTTCTAAAAGATAAAAGAATGATAAGTTTCACCAAAATACCATCAAGTATCAATACAAGACAAGTCTTACACTAAAATATCTTGAATTATTCAAGCTACGTAAATATTCACTAATATACCCCACTCTTTAAAATTCACATCCATGAAAACCCTAAAGAACATAAATAATTACTCGAGATTTATTTTGAAAGTATATAAGATATTTTTCATAAAACCCTATCGAGTTATATAAAATTATATTAAGAACCTTAGTAAATATAGGTTTAAGCGGGATCAATTATCTTGAGCCTTAGGGAGTCCGAGAAAGTGAGTGCTTGTCTATTTAAGGTAGAAAACTAAAACGGAGTTATCAATGGTAATTGTCTTGAAAAAAGGTACAAATCCTGCCGTCCATGTGCAGCAGTTACCGATAACTCCTAAACCTAATTCAGGATCCAAATCATTTCTAAGTGTCTGACTCAAGTCTAAGTCCCAATCAATCTGAGTTCAATCCAAACATGAATCCAAATCTAACATGAATTCAACATGTATACTTGAACCTGAACATGAATACCAGAACAATATCAACATGCAAACATGACCTGACTTGACCGAACTACGGCTATGACTTGACTTGACTACATGACTACTTGATACAATCCTGAAACCGTTTACATAAACAACTTATGTCCATGGACTCGGAAAGTCTGATAACTACAATTTATACAATAAACATTACTGGGTTTAAAGGGGTAGACTGGTACGAAATGTGTTAAAAGTGACACGATGAAGGACACTAAAAGACACCCACATGAACATCCTGTGCCGTTGTCCCATGAGTTTTGACGGGGCCTTGTACTTACATGTTATCATAGTCCACGGGATAGTTGGACTCCTCTCGTATACACTGATACATTCTGTACTAAACTACAAACAACTACGTTGGTATAACAAACATATACCTGTTTATATTACCAGTTCTCTCCTCTTTACTTGTTCTATTCCATCCTTATCTTTGGGACTTACCGAGCGCTAGTTCGCTGACGACATTCCCATTTCTTTCTTTCTTTGGAATGTTCGTCAGGAGGACCCGACTTTCAGGAGACCGAGCTTAGCCAAGAGGACTTGGATCAGTTCACAGAGGAGCCAGACTTTTAGTTTTTTTACTTGTACTTATTTCCTTTTCATTCGTATGCCACTGTTTAGGCATTACTTTTATCATTGTACATTTCCTTTTCAAATTAGTTGTAATGTAAAGAAATAATGTTAATAAAATTTGCTGTTATTTTTACATCTCTTGTTATTCTTGTGTATTCATTTATATTGCTTATTTACGCTTAACGTGTTTACTTCTGAGTAAATACGCCGCGGCCCGTCATGTCTACTTCTCCGTATACTGGGAAGCGGGGTGTGACAACGTCTTCTCCCTTTTACATTGTGTGATCTCGCAAAAAAGTGGCTTTATAGCACCGCAGCACATTCTATCGCTAAATGGGATGAATTCGTTAAAGTATTCCTTAAGAAATTTTACCCTCATCACATGACTGCCCGTATTCGAAGCGAGATTAACCAGTTTGCCCAACTTTCCAACGAACCCTTTTGGAAATGTTTTGAACGGTTTAAAGATCTCTTTGTCCATTGCCCTCATCACGGAATCGATAGATGGCAACTATGCCAAATCATGTATGAGGGTATTAATCCAGCCACGAAACAAATGCTAGAAACTATTTGTCAATGTCATTTTATGTCAAAAGACGATGGCGAAGTATGGCAATTTCTGGAAGATCTCGCCGTATAAACGTTGCAGTAGGAGAGCCCTAGACCAACTTCGTCTTCATCTAGAGCAGGTATCCATCAACTTGACGCTTCCATCGCAATGAAAGCCAAAATGGCTGCAATGCAAAAGAAACTCGAAGCTATGGAAAGCAAATTCTCCTCAGCTTCCCTAAACCAAGTTACGCTCCCCAAAATCGTATGTGGTTGCTGTTTTGACCCATCACATTTAACGGAAGAATGTCCTTTGAATCCTCCATCTCAAGGTCATGAAAAAACCAATGCTGCTTTTCAGCAACAACCTAGGAATGAACCTTATTCATCCACATATAATCAGGGATGGAGGAATCATCCTAATTTTTCTTGGAATCAAAACCAGTCTCAAATTCAAAATCATTTCCCAAGCCAAAATAACTATCAAAGGCTTCCTCCAAAGCAACAACCGCCATAACAACAAATTCAGCAGCCCTTTCAATCGCAAGCTTTTCAAAATCCGGCCAACTACTTTGCTCCTTATAATAATTTTTCCAACCACAGACTAATATTCCAACGGCCGATACCAATAAAATCTCTGCACTCAAACGAAGCTTAGAAACGTTTATTAAACAATCCACACAAACGAAGGCTAATTTAACGTCATCTATCCAAACGCTGATGCAACAAACTGCTTCCCACGGTGAAAGCATAAGATCGATAGAAGCACAAATTGCACAATTAAATACCGCAATGAGTGAGAGAGAGAAAGGGAAACTTCCATCTCAAGCTCTACCAAATCCCGGCCACTCACAAAACGCAAATCTCATCCTTCACCAATAAAATTATATTGTGAGTGACGTAACTACGTTGAGATCGGGGAGAGAGCTGAATAACCAAGTTGGTGAACAAGTTGATGATATTGATGATACCCCGGCTACTACTTCTACTCCTACTCTGTCTGATCCAACATCTTCTTCTAAGCCTATTCTCCGTTCTTCACTAGGCTCGAACCCTCAGCCCACTTCCTTGAATGAATTACCATCTACGACCATCCCAAATCCAATTTTGGGATCCATTCCGTCCCCACAAATTTCTCCACAAGAGTTGGACTCAACCCTTGTTAACAAAGCTCCTTTTCCAAACCAGTCGAGGCCCGACAGACCAAGTCCCCAAATGTAGAAGATTGTGGAAATATTTAAGCAAGTAAACATAAATGTTCCCCACTTAGATGCTATCCAACAAGTTCCATCTTATGCTAAAATTCTAAAGGACTTGTGCACTAGGAAAAGAAAAACTCAAGTCCCTAAAAAGGATTTTTAGCGAGTAATATGAGCAATACTCTTACCCAACATGTGCCCAAGAAACGTAAGGACCCCGGTTGTCCTACAATATCTATTGCTATTGGGGTAAGAACATCAATCGTGCTCTACTCGATTTAGGTGCTAGTGTTAACTTGCTTCCGTATTCTATTTATAAGCAATTAGGCATAGAAGAGTTGAAACCTGCGCACTGCACTCTCCAGATGGCCGATCGATCTATCACTCACCCTACGGGTGAGCTAGAGAACCTGTTGATCAAAATCGGGGAATTTATATTCCGTGTGGACTTTATAGATACACAGCCTGTGGCAAATCTACGGAACCAAATTCCGGTGATTCTAGGTCGACCTTTTCTAGCAACTTCCAATGCAATAATCAATTATCTTAACGGTTCCATGAACCTGTCCTTTGGGAAGATGACAATTGAGCTTAACATTTACAGGTTAGGAAGTCAACCCTCCAAACCTTATGCTCATATAATTGATGTATGTTTTGTCGACAAGATAGCTTCCGACAGTTGCGAATTTGAGGAACTTTACGATACCGATCTCGACGCCACTGGTGCGTTATTTTTTGATCCTGCTGTTTATTATACACGTGAGAACCATTATGTCGACAAGTCCATACCTAAGTCAGAATTCTTTGACTTGTCGAATGACTTAGTCGAGCTATCCGAGTCAATCTCTTACACTAGAAATAAACCTCTTATGGAGTCCGAGTATCATGCCTTTCTTTCTGATGAGATTATCATTAGGAATATTGATGAAAGTTTTGAAGACATTTTCGTTGAAGAACTCGCATTCCTAAAAGACATAGGTGTTGTGATGAATCAATCTCCACCCGAAAAAGTTGAACCGCTACCCCTTCTTCTTATCAAGTACGAGAATACGAATATTCCACCTATTCCTTATCTTTCACATTCTCGTTTTCATCCACCATCACTGTTTCGTTTCTACTAATCGAGACGTAATCCCGTTCAAATACACCTTTTATCTCCTCCCCACTTCTTCACGTATATCTGTAACACGATTTTCTACCAACCTTGGTGTTATATTGATAAAATATTTGAATGGTTGGTTTTAACTTTTGGTTTTTGTAAAGCTTTGTATAAACCAATAATTTTACCCCCCCCCCCCCTCTTATGATTTGAAATGCTTAGTAATGAAAACACTGTTTTAATTAAGTTTGGGGGGAGAAAATATCTTTTGGCTCTTGAAAATATTTTTTTTACACAATTATGAGCCAAAAACAAGTTTGGGGGAGGATTTCACGGTCATTCACTCTTAACCCCTTTTTTTTACAATCTTTTTGAACCGTTCCTCCTAGTCTTCAGGTTTTGAGCTTACAGGATAACATCAGTGAGGACACTGCTGCAAACAAGTTTGGGGGGATGGTTTATATATGTATCATATGTAAATATTGCATTGCATAAATTTTTTTTTTTATAAAAGTTAGAAAGTGAAAAATACATATGAAAGAAGGGAAGAAATTTAAGAAATGTAAGAAAATTAGATATTTTAAAACAAAGTTAGTAATAGATAGTCATGAGCTGTTTTCCCAAGGGTTAGTAAGATGAAAAGAATCACTAATCTGAGGATAGAAATAAGTCTGAAAAATAATCCCTATTCTTGAGTCTAAACTTCTGAATGTTGATATCCAACTATACGTACTTGCACACATCTTAAAACTTGGGATAGTAGAGGATATCTTGAAATGCTCTTGTCTAAAACCCTTAGTATGAAGAAAAAAATATAAATCAACAAAATATAAATGACACATATAAAAGGAGAAGAAAAATGAACACTGGTTTTGTAATTACTTAAGGCGGCATAAAAAAATATAGCGAGGGTGCTTTATCACCTAGTGCCTTAGACCAACTAGTTTGGGAGTCACTGCTAAGCCTTAGGTATTGCAAGACTAGAATATTGCTAAGTACGCATAAAATAAGTGAGCACATTTGGTAATCGGTTGGTTAGTATCTCAAGAAGTATTAACGGCCACATGAAGAATGTGTGAGCAAATCCATCTAAAATATTCACCGACTAAAAAGTACCAAGGAAGATGGACAAGACTATGATAGCTTGAATTGAATTATCTAAGTGTAGGGATATCTTTTACACACACGTAGGGGTATTTGATCGATATTTGGAAGAAAGGTAGGGAGGAAGACTAAAGACGATATTTTATTGAGAGATGATCTGATTTCTGACATTTTTTCAAGACCATTAAGATAGGGCTCATGACAACTAAAATGCTAGTATAGTTTGAAACACTTATTTTTAAGTTTTTTCTTTTATAAGTTTCTTATCTTTGTATGTAACTTTCATCTTCTTTCTTTTATTGGATTTTGTGGGTGTAATCCACTGAAAACCCTCAGGAGACAACACTCCTTCTAGTAGGGACATCTAGAGGTTTAAAGACTTGTTGCACATGCTAAGTGCAATCGTGTTTCCTACGAAAGTGTTCTAGTTGGGTTTTTTTTCACTTTGATAACTAGTTTGCTCGGGACGATCAAAGATAAGTTTGGGGGTATTTGATTAGTGTAAAATATTGCATATTTGTATGAACATTTTTCCTACTATTGTTAAGTGCTAAAATGTGTCAATTGTAAATAAAGAACATATATGGGTTTATTTGTAATTAGATTATTATCATATGTTTCTACATTTATAATTAATATAATTAAGGAAATATATGCATATAATATTTAAATGAAATATTAGTAATTAAAATATGCATATCATATCAAATATTCCTAATCAATATTCTTAAGATATTATATCATGTAAATGGTTGGAATAATATCTCAAAAATATAAAATGTTACTAACACTTTGATTTGAAATATTGTGCAGGTATTATAAAAGATTAGCTCAGGTCTGAAATCCATGTAAGAGATCCAACTCAAATCGGGATATCGAAATCAAATCTGCCAAATTTTAGAAGCAAATCGAGGAATCTAGCAACAGCCAAGACTCAGAGCAATATTTTCATAATCTATATATAAAAAGGATCTCCAAATATCAACATAAAAATCCAGAAAAAATATCAAAACCCAATTCCACTAGGAGGCGACAAATCCGCGGCCATACGTGGCATCAAGCGACGGAACCACGGCGCTTTGGTAGCCATTGGATGTGGGATTTTGGGAGCATGATCTTAACTGCATCGACTCACATATGAAATCTAGGGTTTCTGGTTTCAAATACTATATAAAGGACCGAGAGCTGTGTATTCAAAATCATCCAAGTGATCACATATTCATCTATTCATCTACCTCCATAAAGAGAGAGATCTGGAGCAAAACTAAGGTTCTTGTAATATATTTTCTAAGGAGAAAAGTTGTAACGTAATAGTTGATTAATAAAGGTAGTTTTTGTTTTAATTATTTTTGCATTTATTTTCCACATTTACTTTACGCATTACTTTTCTGCATTAATTTTACGCATTACTTTTCTGCATCTTAAATATGGTTTCATTCATTTTCAGCCTCTCTTCTAAATCACTATTAATCATGAGTGAGTAATTCCTTGTTTGGTAGAGTTTGTAGGATAGGGTAGAATAGTGGATGAAAAATCTTGTAATTTCTTTTTAACATTTTAATGTTTATAAACTTTAGTAAAATAAATGTTAACCTTCTTATTAGGCGCGCTATCAATTTATTGATAGTCACAACCACGATTTGAGATTGGTTAAACACTTGTTTTGTTAAGAGCTTGACATGAATAGAGATCAATGGAAGGCCAAGGGTTAGTAGTGGGAAACCCTAATTCCCTCCAAAAACCCTAATCCACATTCATCGCTATCTCTCTAGTTTTAAACTATTAAAAGATAAAAAGAGTCATTTTCACACATTCATAGATTAACTACTAAGTCTTATGAACCCTACAAGGCTTTTTATTATAAATTTTATATCCGTCTCAAAATAGAACAACAACAATCAACCATCTTCTTTATCAACTCGTCTAAAATAAGAAAAGAATTCATGTTTCCCTGTGGACGACCCATACCCATCGCGGCTAGTTACTTGTGACATCGTCTTGATTGCGGTTATTTACAAAACCCTTTTCGCACGAACAATCAATACTCTTTTCCATAGTGTTAGAGATTTTATTGAAAATACGATAAGCTTTACTAGTGTAAAATAGCCAAGAAAATATATCCAAATCCCTTTTTGCATCAAATTTTCTAAGAGGATCTTTATTATTTAAAATATAACTTGCTCCCGAAAACTTTAAAATAACCAATGTTGGGTTTTCTACAATAATACAATTCGTAAGGAGTTTTCTCAAGTTCTATATGAATAACAACCTCATTTATATTGTACGATGCGGTATTAACCGTTTCAGCCAAAAAATAATGAGATAAACTATGTTCATTTAGTATTGTCCTAACCATTTTTTGAAGAGATCGATTCTTCCGTTTAACGACAACACTTTGTTATGGAGTTCTAGGACAAGAAAATTCATGTTTGACCCCGCGATCATTACAAAAATTTTCAAAGAAAGTATTTTGAAATTCACCTCCGTGATCACTACGGATTTTAACAATATAAAGTCGTTTTTCGTTTTGCACTTTATTAAAGAAGATTTTGAAAGCTACAAAGGCATCACTTTTGTTGGCAAGAAAAAGAATCCAAGTAAATCTTGAAAAATCATTAACAATCACAAATGCATAAGATTTACCATCAAAACTCAAATTTTTTGAAGGACCAAATAAATCTGTATGAATTAACTCAAGAGGGTTGGAACTTGATACCACAACTTTCGGTTTGAAAGAGCTCTTGACCTGCTTACCCATTTGGCACGCATCACATAGCTTGTCTTTTGAAAATTTGAACTTTGGTATGCCAATGACCAAGTCCTTGTTTGTGATGTTTCAGAGTAGGTTTATGAAAGTATGTTCAAGCCTTCGGTGCCATAATCAACCATCATTCTCTATAACACTTAACATTCAAAATTCTCGTTAGAAATTTCACAAGCGTCAATAGAATAAACATTACCGTTTTTCTCCACAAAGTATCATCCCATCTTTTGAATCAATAACTTTTCCAAACTTTTCATAAAAATCAACTTTAAAGCCTTTATCACAAAATTGACCAATACTTAGAAGATTATGTTTTAAACCATCAACAAGAAGAACATCTTCTAAACTAGTAGCATTAAACTTGATATCATCTTTACCGATAATTTTACCTTTACCGTCATCTCCAAAGATGAGCATACCACATTCCTCTCTTGATATGGTTGCAAAGCACTTAAATTTGCCGATCACATGCCTTGAGCAACCACAATCAAGGTACCATTGATTTTCATGTAGTGACTTGCGGGGTACCTATAGAAAATACAATAAGTGTAACTTTTGGTATCCAAGTCTTAGTGGGTCCACGGGGGTTAGTTTTTGGAACCTAAATCAAATTCTTTGAAGATCTAGCTTTGCAATGGTAAGAGATATGCCCAATATGTCCATAATAGTTACACACAATATTACTAGTTCTAGAGTGTGTATGTGCATGCGTTTGTTTGGCATGATGATGATGATGTGAAGTAGGAGTCTTAACACGAGTAGTTCTCGCAAAGGATTTTCTAAAACTTGGAGCATGAGCAAATCTAGTGATGTGGATTTTATCAGCCTCCAATTTTAACCACAAATATACAGCTTATCGCAGTTGTACTTGACGATCATTCCCATAGAGAGGTATGTTAACTACTTTTAAATTAAGTTAAAAAGTTAGATATTTTTAAAAGTGCAAATAAAAGTGTTTTTTTATGAATATAGAAGAATCTTGGGTTTTGTATTTATTTATCTGCATTGGTTGGTTTAAAAGATGACACTTCTTTTCTAGATCTATATTTAATATGTTTTCTATTAATCCTATAAAAGTATAGGTTAATTTAATGTTATTAAAATTAACCTATCAATTATAAAAATATCATTTAGATAGTAATATTAAAACACTTTTTCTAGTTAATTAAAAATAAACTACGTTTAATCTTCAATTAATAGCGGTAGGTGATCAATCTATTTCTATCATCTTATCAAATAACTTAGATCACCCTTAACTACCTAGTTTTAATTTCTTTTAATTAAACCCATCTCATATCTTATCTCATTAGATCTCTAGGACGTCAACCTAGCATTTAACCTAATAAGTTTATTGGTATTATCATCTTCCCCTAATTTTCTTTTTAGACGTCAACTATCATTAAAAATAATATTTTTTTAGATGATAAACTTAATAAGAAGAATTTAAATAATAAGATATTAATATTTAAGTATAAGAAAAGAAAGCAATATAACATCCAACCAAAAAAAATAAATAAATACAAAACTTAGAAGAGATATTAGTTACGCTTCATATTAAAATAAAGCAAAAATTTATTCATAAAAATTACTTACACCGGTGTTGATCTCTCAAAAGAAAACCCTAGAGTTTATTGTCAAGAGAGAGATGAGAGAGATATGAAACCCTAAGGCTATACAAGTGCTTATCTAGGGCTAAGAATGATCGGAGAACAAGTAATAGAAAATACAAGAGAATTTACTTGCTAACAATTATGATTATCTAATCTAATTGCTCTGTTGGATACTGTTGCGAGCCTTTAGAATCTTCAAAAGACGAAACCCTACATCTCATATTAATCTATGTAGAAAAAAGATCGTGCCCATAAAAATTCTCAACGAACGGCCCAAAATCGACCACTGATCCACCACCGTTTTTTTGGCTTCGTGACTCCAGATTTTTTCTGTGGTTTTATTGTCAATTTAGATGATTTTTGAGCACATAAAATCTTGAATATCTCTCTATATCTCTTTAGTTGCGTCGATATCCGAATTGTTCCCAAATTTGGCATATAATTAGGCATGTTGATTTTTTGCTTTTGATTTGATTTGGTTTCTCCAACTGAATTGTTGTTGTGATGATTGATTCACCTCTATTTTTTAGTTATATGTATGCCCTAGAGGCCATTACTGTACATACAATATATATTGTAGTGGATGCTAGGACATATATAGGGAGGACTTTCTTGCTCGACATGATAGTATGCTATCTGGTTGTACTTTATCTTAACATGTACTTTGATTGTCTCTATGTTACATGTTGATAAAGCCCTTAGGATATGTACTCGACTACTGGGACTATGATGAGATCATACTAGTGGGGCCACGGTAGTCGACGAGTATATCCTACAACTGTTCCTAGTCGAGGGTGTATCGAGACAGGGCATCGATACACCAGAGTAGACCAGCGTATACGCATCTTGACCCATATGATGGGCGATGGATGATCTCATATCCATCGGTGTTTGACATCAAGGATGGTGTACGGGTGCTCAGTAGAGACTGGGTACACTGGACGGACTCGCCGAGAACTCCCAGATGGTATTATACCTTACGTCAGATGGCAGTTCTCCGGTGACACTGGTACAGAGTAGTCTGTTGACCCGAGATCGTCATAGAGTCTTGTGTGATTCCCAATGTGTTTTGATTTCCATCATACCACGTCCAAGAGGGCATGCAAAAAGGTGGCCTTTGGGTACAGTCCCGAATCACATGGAGGCAATGAGCGATAGGAGGGGATTCGTCTCTCCCGGTATAGGGAGTTGATGTTGCGCTGTGTTCGATTGGCTATAACCGGAAATCCCTGGCCAGGGTTGCTGAGATTTATTGGTAAGTGTTATCAGTAGTTTATCGAACTGTTATAGACCTCATATCGACACGAATTATCAAGCTACTGGGGTCTGACGTTTACCACCCCTAGACGAGATATGCGACATATCAGACGACGAGATCGGACTGTACGGGAGTGTTACTGATTGGATTCACAGGAGAATGTACATGCATGGTTGTTGATCTTCTGAGCGCTCAATACCTGGGTGGCTGTTACGTTTAGCTGACTGCTTGCAGCTTGTGGGTGTTTGATATGATCATAAACTTACTGCCGGCGTATTGACGATTGTTTAGAGTCCTACACAGAGGTTTCTTGGCTCAGGCAAAACGGAGTAGGAGCACATATATGATATGTGCGGGACCGAGGATAACCGTATTGGATTCTCGCGATATGAGATATCGGCCGGGTATATGTGATATAGCCGGGTCATCGTATTAGTCAGTTATTTGTGAAATAGCTGGATTATCGGATCAAGTGTTGATTCGATAATTTAATGTATAATAATATATATGATATATTAAATTACATTAACTAATATTAGCTCACTAAAAGATTCATTTTCTCACGGGATAATACATTGATATATATGCGATATATGTTAATTGTATTATTTTCTATTGTTAAAAAATATATTGTATATGTGATATATAATATTGTAACATGTTAGGGTTACAAATTTAAGAATGGTTTAGGGTTTAAACTTGGTTAGGGTTTGGATTAGGGTTAGCTTTTGCATGAAGCTTCATGAAGCTTTGACTTTGTGGTTGCTTGATATTTTTGTGAGATATTATGTTAACCCAATCCAAACCATTAACTCTAGTTAACTCTCTACAAGGGTTAACACTTTCATACTTAACCCTTGGTTAGATTTGTAACCACTACAATAATTCATTTTTCATCACAAAAGGATTTAGTTATCATCTTCACTCATCTTCTTCTTCCTTGAGTTCCTTCTTGAAAAAGCTTTCTTTTGTGATGAAAGTGAGTGAGAAAAAGATTATAAATGAGAGAAAAAATCCTACTTCATCATCCTCATCTATCCTTGCCATTTAGATGAGGGTGTTCACATCATTTCATGAGTGATAGCTTGTGTTAACGAAACTTCAAGGTAGATCATCTATGTTATCGAAGATCGGAAGAAAGGTTGCATCATTCTCTTCGTGAAGCCTTTCGAGAGTCCGGAATACGATGATCGCAGCGAAAGGACCTCAACACGGAGCTTGAGAAGTGAAGGACCGGATCTACAAAGGTTGTAATCCCTCTCACTTAGTGTTAAAGAGTTTAACATGCATGTTTTCGCCTAAACCCTAGTTTAATGATCCGGCTTCGGGTTGTTCAGCACGGCTAAAATTTTAATCGGGCATGGTTGATGCCTTGTAGACCCTTGTGCGCGTGCCTAGCAACCCTACAGTGGTATCAGAGCCAAGCTAGAGTTTTAGGCGAAGTCTGAGCGAAGTTTAAAGTCCGATCGTACCCGGAAAACCCCGATAATACCCTCCTCTGGATATTTTTCAAAAATGTGATTTTTTATGAATTAAAAATGCTTAGAAAATAATGCAGGAAAACCTAAGAATTACTGTGAAGTACGGACTTTTAATTCGCTGATTTGACCGCGGAACCACGGCCAAACCATGGGTTTGGCGGCGGTTCCGCGGCCAAAATTTTGAATTAGTCCCTGGAATTTCTTGTATTTATTCTTAGGTCCTTTCTTGGCAATTTTATCTGGGAATTTTTTAATTCCACTCAAGTGTTGGGTTTTTTAGGGTTGTATTGGGGACTCGTTGATTCGATCGGATAATTTAACTTTGTTTAGTTTGTCCGGCTAATTTTTAGAAACTGTTAAAAAGTTCGAACGGATATCAATAACTCACTTTTTCCCCTGTCGGAAAATTTTCAAAAGTTGGATTTTTTTCTCGAGTTTAAGAACGTTCTAAGTCGTGCAAGTAACGCGATGGACCCTCTAGAAGACAACAAACCTTAAATCGATTATGTGACCGTCTTGAACTGCCTTTTGAACTTTAGGGTTTGGGGCAGTACGGCGTGCCACATGTGAGGCGTTGGCTTGACCCTTCTATGGCTGGACTATTAGTACTGTGGCATGTGATGGATGTTTATAAACTAATTTCAAGTGTTGAGACATATTGGGGAAATCTTGGGTGTTTGATTATTCGATCGGAAAGTTTAACATTGTCTATTTATCTGGAATGTGATACAATATTTGGAATCCACAGGTAGTTATGAGATAACTAATTTGAATGTTATAAATCTAGCAGTTTAATCTCAGATGATCGGTTGCCACGGAATTTTGATGTGATCAAAAGTCCGTCGCAATCACGTAGCGTATGCGGATACTCGACGGGTAAACTTAATAGACAGCCATGCCCCATAGCCCCGACCAAGTGACTGTAGGAGAACCCCGTCGCCAAAAGCTTCCGTTCGGGTGCTCGCGGCAGCGGTATTCCGCCTTAGTGCACTTCATCGACGGCATCGGGGGTGCGGCCGTCTACTAAAGTTTGCGACGAGCATGCGATCAGGACGTCGGGAATCTTGTTGAATTGCCCGACTTGATATTGAAAAGAGTTTTCGATAATGAGACTAAAATGCAGGGTTTATAATTGTTAGGCATGCGATGTCTAAGAAATTCATTTGGTTAGGCATGCGATGTCTAAAGAGGTTGCGGATTCCAACTGTTGTAGTTTTGCACTTTCTTTTCTGTGACCGTAAGCGTAGTATGTGGTGTATCGCCGGCTTCGTTGCTATACATCAACGACAATCGGGATACGCATACTTGCTTACGTTGATGATATGAGATATTATGTGTTGTTGTGATATGTTATATTGGATCGTCGCGTTCTGAATAGCCGGGGGTTTTATGTGAGATGAGAGTTTTTCTTCTTCATTCATGTAAAATTCATTTGTATGTAATATTCTTTTATTGGGGCACTTCCGGGCTGAGGATGATGTCACCATTGTATATTATTTACTTTTCCGCATTAGGTAGACCCAAGGCGTGGAGCACAAGTAACCGGGTTCTAGGGTCCAGTGGGAGACTATCTCGAGGAGTCGAGACAGGGTCTCCTAACCCTAGAATTGGCAGTGTTGCTTACCGCTCTCGTAGGGGTCTAGGGATGTGGGTTTGGCTATTCATCGCGACCGTGGAATCCGTGTTTTATACAGGCTCGTATTAAAACACGGACGTCCTAATATATCCAATATTTCATATATGTTCTTCTGCTGCAATGTTCTGTGATGAGATCATATTACTGTCTGAGACGAACGTTTATATTATATATATGAGATATATGTTATATTGCAGATTTCGTTTCAAAAGAGATGCTTGTGAAGCATAATAAAATGGGACTTCATTAATGAGATTAATGAAAATAAAAGAAACCTAAGATGTTGTAGAAACTTGTTTAAAAAAACTGGTAGCTCTAGTTTTGCTTTGCGTATGGTGTTCCTTGTAGAACATCCAGCACCTTATTCGATAAGGAAAGAGCCGAGATCCCTTCACCGGGAGTGACCTCTTTAGTGAAACTAGCAGATGCTACAAACTCGGTTTGTCTTTTGATTGCTTCTATAGTTCTTGCTTTGCACAGCGATATTTGTGAAATATCCTGCACCTTATTCGATGAGGAAAGGGCCGACGATCGCTTCACCGGGAGTGACCCCTTTAGCAAAACTAGAAGAGCCTCAAAAACACTCCATTTAAAAATCACTCGATTCTACAACGATATCAAGTTCATTACGCAAAGGGTTTTCTTAAAAACCCGTCGTAGCCCTCCGTCATTTCAGATAAGTACTACTTAGTATTCGTGCTGCGGTAGTTTGGCATTCGTCAAGGCGTAGTGTATGGTAGCTAACTATTGCTAATCTGCGAGCATACGATGCGATTGGATTAGGGTATTCGTACGGCGTTGTTTGGCATTCGTCAAAGGTCGTGCGGGTGGGTTTAATTCAATCAGGAAATGTACGGGTTGAACTTGACTAGCGGACTATGGGTGGTTTGGCATTCGTCAAGGTCATAGGACGCTAGGGGTAAAATATTATTGGGAATTTCAAGTGTTGAAATTTGCAATGAGATTGCATACCTTCTATGAGATAGTTGGATCCCGATACCCGCTGTGAGTAAGAGTTACTCGTGGGAGAGTTTTACACATTACAATTAGCCGATCAAGTAGGTGTCTAGAAAGGTGTTAACGGGGTTACGCCTCTGGGAAAACGAGGTTTACTTTAATTAGGTCCGTGCGAAATCATGGGGAACCTCCCTCAAAGTACCGACACTGGCCTGGCTGAAAGATTGGCGAACTTGTAGCGTGTAATTAATCCCGTCTAGTCTTTCCTTTTAGGGTTTGAAGGAAGATTTGATTATGACAGTGGGAGACATCCTGATTAGATATATTAGATAACCAATCTAATCTTGCAAGAGCATACGCTGAGTGTTTTCTTCTCTCTCTCTCCAGGTAGCGACCATATCACGCCTTAATCAAGATAATAAAATGGATGAATTAACCAAACCCGCTTGTTATACTGAGCTGGGGAACGTTGGTCCCGCTCCAACTTATAATTGTTATAAGACAGAGCAGAAAATTGGGGAATACCAGATTTCCCGTGCCGCCCAAACGAAGAAAGTGCATGCTGATGCATCATCTTCGGGTGTGTTCATTACAGAGAACTGTTTCTCAGTATCCTTTACGTCTTGGGTATGTGATACCGGATCAGGATCCCGCATATGTAATCTGTTACATGGGCTACAGAAAGGTAGAGAACTGAGAACGGGTGATAAGTTTCATGAGATAGAAAACGGTGCAAGTGTTGCAGCCAAGTCTGTTGGTCACTATCACCCTTTATTACCAGAATACATTGATTCTGAACAAATGTTATTAGATACCGAACCTGATATACAACATCATATCAGTCTCTTTATTAGTAAAGAAGGATATAATTTTGTATTGTTGGATAATGTTTTCAACATTTCCTATATCAAGAGTTGATCGGTTCAGGCACGTTATCTAAAAGCATTGACGTTCTAAATCAAACTACAGTTCTTAGTATATAGAACACACACAAGAGGAAGAGTTCAGAAATGAACGAATCCTTCTTGAGGCATTGTAGACTAGGTCATATCAATGCGACCCGACTAGCTAAGTTACATGTAGATGCATATTTAAATTTGTTTGAATTTACATCTTGTGAAACTTGACGGTCATGTCACAAAGATAAGATGACCACAGCTCTGTTTATTGGAAACAGAGAAAGAGTTAGTGAACTCTTGGGATTGATACATGCTGATGTATGAAAATCCCCTGTCTACACATGCCAAGACCGGTTCTTTTTACTTCATTACATTCTCTGATAATCTCTCAAGATTCAGACATGTGTTCCTGTTGAAACATAAGTCCGAAGCTTTTGAGATATTCACAGAATATAAGTTAGAAGTAGATAACCAAAAACGGATATAAGTATTATGTCCTTTGATGAGATCAAGGAGGAGAATACTTGAGCACGGAATTCCTGGACTATTCTAAAGGAGAATGAGATTCTCTCTCAGCATTACTCCTCCGCATACACTACAGCACGTCGGTGTATCGGGGCGGAGCAATAGCACCCTATGTGATATGGTGTGCTCTATGATGAGTATTACTGAGTTTCCTATTTCCTTTTGGGAGTTATGCACTTGAGAAGCTGCATACCTATTGAATAGGGTTCAAATCAAATCAGTTGCCTACCACTTCATATGTGATATGGAATGGGAAGAGCCCATATCTTAAGTATGTTAAGATTTGGGGTTGTCCGGCCTATGTCTAAAAGCAAAATCCGGACAAGCTCGAGGCAAGGTCTGTTATGTAGAACTGGAAAGGTTCCAGCTATACAAACTGTAGAAGATTATTTGGTAGAACCAAAGGATTCAATAGTTTCCAACGAACCTCAGCCTCTCCGCCGATCTAGTAGGGTTCCTCACCCACCTGAGAGATACTTTGGTTTCTCTATGACAGTGGGAGCGAGGATTGCATCATGAGATGATGACCCAACTAAGTTTCGAGCAGGCCATCAGGAGTGGGACTCTGTAAGAATGGCTGGATGCTTATCGATCTGAGATGGAATCCTTATACACCAACAAAGTATGGACTTTGGTTGCTTTATCTGAAGGGTTAAATCCTCATCAAGAGAAAGTATATCTTGAGAAGATTACTTGGTGTACATGGAAAAGTTGAGACTTTCAAAGCTATGCTTAAGTCCATCCAGATCCTACTTGCCACGGCTACATACCATGACTACGATATCCGGCGGTTGGGTGTCATGACTGCTTTTCTAAATGATGATTTGGAAGAGAGCGTCTATAAGTACACAGCCAGAGGGCTTCGTAGACAGTGGGAGCAGCGGAAACGTGTGGAAGATGTTTTATGTGATAAAACAGGCATCGCGGAGTTGGAACATCTGTTTTGATGTGGTAGTCAAAGAGTTTGACTTCATCAAAATGGTAGATGAACCTTGTATATACAAAAAGGTAGTAGGGAGTATGGTGGTGATCCTCGTAAAGTACATGGATGACATACTCTTGATAAGGAAGGAGTTTCCTATGCTACGCTCGGTCAATCTCCGCTTATCACAAGGATTCTCCATATAGAATCATAGTGACACCTCCTGAATCCTGGATTTTGGATCTATGAGATAGATCTAATTGGATGATAGGATACTCACTAGTTGTAGTGAGATGGTATCAATCGACCCTGGGGAGAATCACTGGAAATGTTCCAGGGTGATAAGGACGACTGAATGTCAGTCGTAGGCATTGTCTTTACCCTCAGTGGAGGGACGGTATGTTGGAAGAGTTCCAAGCTAGATACGGTGACTTACTAGACGATTGAAGGCAAGATACATCGTTACCAAAGATGCTACCAAAGAGGCAGTCTGGATATATATAAGTTCATGAGATGAATTTTGTTCCTACCATTGTGTGACAATGGAGTTGTTGCTTTAGCCAAGGAACCCCCGTCCCATCAGATCCAGATATAATTCTTAGGCAGTATCACCTGATCATAGAGATGGTTGATCTCTAGGGAGATCGAGGTTAGGAGAGTAGACACAGAGGACAACAGCGCGGATCTACTCACAAAGGCCTTTTTCCCAGTAGAGACTTTTATGGGATGGTTGAGTATGAGATACTTCAACCGCAGCTAATTGTTGGGTATGTAATACCACAACAGATGGCCCTAGTGCAAGTGGGATATTGTTAGTTATATGTATGACCTAGAGTCCATTACTGTACATACGATGTATATTGTAGTGGATGCTAGGACATATGTAGGGAGGACTTTCTTGCTCGACATGATAGTATGCTATCTGGATGTACTTTATCTTAACATGTACTCTGATTGTCTCTATGTTACATGTTGATAAATCCCTTAGGATATGTACTCGACTACTGGGACTATGATGAGATCATACTAGTGGGGCCACGGTAGTCGACGAGTACATCCTATAACTATTCCTAGTCGAGGGTGTATCGAGACAGGGCATCGATACACCAGAGTAGACCAGCGTATACGCATCTTGACCCATATGATGGGCGATGGATGATCCCATATCCATCGGTGTTTGACATCAAGGATGGTGTACGAGTGCTCAGTAGAGACTGGGTACACTGGACGGACTCGCCGAGAACTCCCAGATGGTATTATACCTTACGTCAGATGGCAGTTCTCCGGTGACACTGGTACAGAGTAGTCTGTTGACCCGAGATCGTCATAGAGTCTTGTGTGATTCCCACTGTGCTTTGATTTCCATCATACCACGTCCAAGAGGGCGTGCAAAAAGGTGGGCTTTGGGTACAGTCCCGAATCACATGGAGGCAATGAGCGATAGGAGGGGATTCGTCTCTCCCGGTATAGGGAGTTGATGTTGTGCTGTGTTCGATTGGCTATAACCGGAAATCCCTGGCCAGGGTTGCTGAGATTTACTGGTAAGTGTTATCAGTAGTTTCTCGAACTGTTATAGACCTCATATCGACACGACTTATCAAGCTACTGGGGTCTGACGTTTACCACCCCTAGGCGAGATATGCGACATATCAGACGACGAGACCGGACTGTACGGGAGTGTTACTGATTGGATTCACAGGAGAATGTACAGGCTTGGTTGTTGATCTTCTGAGCGCTCAATACCTGGGTGGCTGTTACGTTTAGCTGACTGCTTGCAGCTTGTGGGTGTTTGATATGATCATCACTTACTGCCGGCGTATTAACGATTTTTTAGAGCCCCACACAGAGATTTCTTGGCTCAGGCAAAACGGAGTAGGAGAACATATATGATATGTGCGGGACCGAGGATAACCGTATTGGATTCTCGCGATATGAGATATCGGCCGGGTATATGTGATATAGCCGGGTCATCGTATTAGTCGGTTATTTGTGAAATAGCTGGATTATCGGATCAAGTGTTGATTCGATAATTTAATGTATAATAATATATATGATATATTAAATTACATTAACTAATATTAGCTCACTAAAAGATTCATTTTCTCACGGGATAATACATTGATATATATGCGATATATGTTAATTGTATTATTTTCTATTGTTACAAAATATATTGTATATGTGATATATAATATTGTAACATGTTAGGGTTACAAATTTAACAATGGTTTAGGGTTTAAACTTGGTTAAGGTTTGGATTAGGGTTAGCTTTTGCATGAAGCTTCCATGAAGCTTCATGAAGCTTTGACTTTGTGGTTGCTTGATATTTTTGTGAGATATTATGTTAACCCAATCCAAACCATTAACTCTAGTTAACTCTCTACAAGGGTTAACTCTTTCATGCTTAACCCTTGGTTAGATTTGTAACCACTACAATAATTCATTTTTCATCACAAAAGGATTTAGTTATCATCTTCATTCATCTTCTTCTTCCTTGAGTTCCTTCTTGAAAAAGCTTTCTTTTGTGATGAAAGTGAGTGAGAAAAAGATTATAAATGAGAGAAAAAATCCTACTTCATCATCCTCATCTATCCTTGCCATTTAGATGAGGGTGTTCACATCATTTCATGAGTGATAGCTTGTGTTAACCAAACTTCAAGGTAGATCATCTATGTTATCGAAGATCGGAAGCAAGGTTGTATCATTCTCTTCGTGAAGCCTTTTGAGAGTCCGGAACACGATGATCGCAGCGAAGGGACCTCAACACGGAGCTTGAGAAGTGAAGGACCAGATCTACAAAGGTTATAATTCCTCTCACTTAGTGTTAAAGAGTTTAACATGCATGTTTTCGCCTAAACCCTAGTTTAATGATCCGGCTTCGGGTTGTTCGGCACGGCTAAATTTTTAATCGGGCATGGTTGATGCCTTGTAGACCCTTGTGCGCGTGCCTAGCAACCCTACACTATTTATTACAATCTTTGCTGATTTGTAATGATATTCCCAAATTTGTTCCAAATTTGGAAATTGACTTTTGATTTTCTGAATAATTCTCTTAAGTCTCCATTATACGCACGTAATCCTCATTTGAGTACAATTTCCGTGTTTTTGCATCCAAGCCCAGTTATCTATAATAATTCACAAAAGATACCCGGAAAAGCATAAAATGTGACAATAAAATGATAAATGAGTTAGCAAAATGTGCCATCGATTACACCAATCAAATACCTCCACACTTATTTTTTGTTAGTCCTCGAGCAAATTTAGTGTTTCAAACTCTAAACTAAACTAAACAACTATCTAACTAAATGATACTCCTACTCCTATTCCTATAAAAGAAAATAAAGGAAACAAAAATAAGAAAATGAAAACTATATACAAAGATAAAAAGAGATAAGAAAAATACGAAAAACATGAGTTTTAATTTTACTAAATTTTCAGTCGTTATGAACCATGCCTTAATAGACTTTGATCTATACCGAAAATTACTTCCTCATCATTCTTCTAATCTTTCCTACCTATTTTGCTTCAGAACATGATTATATACCCCTATGTTTGTGAAAAAAATCACCCCTACACTTGGAGAATTCAATTCAAGCTCTCATACTCTAGCCCTTAGCTCTCTATTAATTTTTTAATCGGCGTATCAAATTGATAGATTTGTTCCCACATTTTTCATGCGACCGTTAATAATTCGTGAGGCACTAACCAACCGATTACCGAATGTGATCATATATTGGGCGTAAATAGCAGTATCCTAATTTTGCAACACCTAAGATACAACAAATGATCCCAAACCAGTTAGTCTAAGTCACTAGGTGATGAAGCACCCTCGCTGAATTTTTTTTATACTACCTTGATAATTGCAAGACAGTGTTCATTTTTTTGGTGATATTAATTTTTTCCATACTAGGGCATAACAGGCAAGGGCATGACAGGTCTCTTCTACTATACCAAGTTTCAAGATATGTGCATGTGCGTATAGTAGGTTATCAACGTTCAAATGTTTGCACTCAAAAATAGGTTTCACCTACATTTTCTCAAGCCTAATAACTCCTTCATTATACTAGCATTTTGGGAACAAGTTCATGACAACTTATTACTAAATCCATAAACCATCTCTTTTTCTTATTTTTCTTTAAATCTCTTTCTCTCTTTTATATACATTTTTCATTTTTTCATTTCTATTTGCAAAATTTTCTATATTTTTTTTATTTTGAAAACTAAAAACTATTTACAAAACCATCCCCCACACTTGAACTTGACAGTGCCCCCACTGTCTACCGCGACTCTTCCTTAAAAAAACTAATAAACTAATGATATACATATGTTACAAATGAGGGGTTTTAAAATATTTTCAAGTGTATTCGGGCTCACGGAGATCCATGAGCTCCGCCTCATTATTTATAAAAAATTCTAAAAACGGTTTCAATCTTTGACCATTAACTTTGAACACACCATTTTTAGGATTTTCAATCTCGATAGCTCCATGTGAAAAAACGTTTTTGACAATAAACGGTCCGGCCCATCGCGATTTTAATTTTCCAGGAAGTAGATGCAATTGCGAATCATATAGTAAATTTTTTTTGCCCATTTGAAAATCTTTTCATAAAATGTTTTTATCATGGAAGATTTTCGTTTTTTCTTTAAAAATCTTGGCATTGTCATAAGCATTGTTTTTAATTTTCTCTAATTCATTTATTTGGAGCTTTCTATACTTACTGGCTTCTTCAATATCCATATTTTACTGTTTTATGGCCCACATAGCTCAGTGTTCCAACTCCACTGGTAAGTATCAAGATTTCCTAAATATAAGCTTATAAGGAGACATACCAAGGATGGTCTTGTATGCGGTTCAGTAAGCCCATAATGTGTCAACAAGCTTAAGCGACCAATCCTTGCGGTTCTTATTAACTGTCTTTTTCAATATTTTCTTAATTCGTCTAATTGATATCTCAACTTGCCCACTAGTTTGCGGATGATATGGGGTGGATAATTTGTAGTGGATCGAATATTTTCTTATAAGAGTTTCGAAAGATCAGTTGCAAAAATGGGTCCCATTATCACTAATAATGGAGCGTGGAATGCCAAACCGAGAAATAATATTATTTTTCAAAAACTTGACAATAACCTTAGTGTCATTGGTTTTGCATGTCATTGCTTCCACCCATTTCGATACGTAATCGACCGCTACTAAAATATAAACGTTCCCAAAAGAATTTGGAAATGGCCCCATGAAATTGATGCCCCATACATCAAAGATCTCAACTATAAGGATAGAACTGAGAGGCATCCTGTTCCGCTTAGTGATTTTACCTAAGTGTTGACAGCGTTCATAAGTTTTACAAAAATTCATATGTATTTTTAAATAGCCTGTGCCAATAAAACCCACTTTGTAAAACTTTTTCCGCCGTCTTTTTAGCCCCAAAATGGCCCCCACTTACATAATCGTGACAAAATGAAAGAATACTCCTAATTTCATCATTTGGTACACACCGCTGAATGATTTGGTCATTGCACTGTTTAAACAAATAAGGATCATCCCAAAAGAAATATTTTACTTGGGAGTGAAACTTATATCGATCTTGTTTAGACCAATCGGGTGGTGTCATTTTCGTGACGAGAAAATTAACTATATCCGTGAAACCATGGTTCGCTAGCAGCTGTGTAAAATTGTTCGTCGGGAAATTGGTCATTTATAGGAAGTTCTTGTGTAGGTGCAAATGGTAGACGTGATAAGTGATCGGCCACAACATTTTCGGATCCTTTTCTGTCTTTTATTTCAAGGTCAAACTCTTGCAATAAAAGAATTCATCTAAGTAATCGGGCTTTAGCATCTTTCTTAGAAATAAGATGTCTAATGGCCAAATGATCTGTATAGATCGTAATGTGTGGACCGATGAGATAGGACCTAAACTTTTCAATTGCATATACAGCAGCTAAAAATTCTTTTTCGGTGGTGGAATAGTTTAACTGTGCATCATTTAGGGTCCTACTCGCATAATGGATGACAAGTGGCATCTTATCGCTATCCAAATACAGCTCCAATTACAAAATGTGTTGCATCACACATAATCTCAAAGGGCTCACTCCAATTAGGAGAGTGAATAATAGGAGTGGATGTAAGCTCCTCCTTCAATTGCTCGAATGATTTGAGACAATCAGAACCAAATTCAAAAGGTGTATTCTTGGCAAGAAGTGAAATTAAGGGTCCAGCAACCTTGCTAAAGTCCTTGATAAAGCGTCTATAAAATCCCGCATGCCCAAGGAATAACCTAATGTCCTTAACGGTTTTGGGAGGGGGTATATTAGAGATTATATCTAATTTATATTTATCTACCTCAATACCTTTGTGTGAAATAATGTGGCGTAGAACAATGCCTTGCTTGACCATAAAGTGACATTTCTCCCAATTGAGTGTTAAATTCTTTTCTTTGCACCTTTTGAGTACTAACTCTAAGTGGTGTAAACACTCATCAAATGTATCCCCAAAGACTGATAAATCGTCCATAAAAACCTCAAGAAAACGTTCTACCATGTCGAAAAATATGCTCATCATGCACCGCTGAAAAGTGGTAGGTGCATTACATAGCCCAAAGGGCATCCGTCTATATGCAAAGGTGCCAAATGGACATGTGAAGATGGTATTTTCTTGGTCTTCAGATGCAACGGGTATTTGGTTATAACCGGAGTATCCATCTCGGAAACAATAGTACTTATGGACGGCTAACCTTTCTAGCATTTGATCGATAAAAGGAAACGGAAAGTGATCTTTCCTAGTTGTGACATTAAGCTTACGATAGTCAATGCATACAGGCCACCCGGTTTGCATGCGAATAGGGACTAGCTCGTTCATGTGGTTTTCAATGACAGTAATACCTGACTTTTTAGGTACCACATGAATTGGGCTAACCCACGTGCTATCAGAAATAGGGTATATTATACCACCATCAAGAAATTTAATTATGTCTTTCCTCACAGCCTCTTTCATAATAGGATTCAAACGGCGTTGAGGATCTCTGACTGACTTGGCATTGTCTATCTAGTGAATTCTTTGTTGTACTATAGTAGGGCTAATTCCCTTGATGTCCACCACAGTCCATCTAATAGCCTCCTTATTATTCTTAAGAATAGATAGTAAGGCCTCCTCATGCTCCTTAATAAGTTTAGCTGAAATTATAACTGGGAGTGTGTTATTCAAACCTAAATAGGAATATTTTAGGTTTGATGGGAAGGGCTTGAGCTCTAACTGTGGGGACTCTTCTATCGATGGGCGAAAAAGAGGCCTAGGTTTAAGAAAAAGTGGCCCAAGTGAGGCCCTTCCCATGTAGGCTATTGGGAGAGAATCATCAAAAGTAACAATTTCTTTGTTACTAAGTTCCTCCTCTATGCAATTTTCTATAAAGCAGTTATATAAGTCAATTTCTTCATCATTAGGAATATCATTAATTATGTTGACTTCAAAGAGCTTATAGGGATCAGTTGGCTGATTTCCTAGGTTAAAAATATTAAGATCAATTGTCATGTTCCCAAATGATAGTTTCATAGAACCATTACGACAATTGATCAATGCATTTGAAGTGGCTAAGAAGGGCCGGCCTAGTATGACCGGAATTTGATTCTTAGGGTTAGTGATGGGTTGTGTTTCTATCACGATAAAATCTACGGGGATTATAAATTGCCCGACTTTAATCAACACGTCATTGATCTCACCCATAGGAGTCTTGATGGACTGGTCGGATAATTGCAAAGTGATCCTGGTGGGCTTAAGCTCACCTAACCCTAACTACTCATACACAGAATATGGAAAAAGATTAATACTAGCGCCCAAGTCTAATAAAGCTCTATTTATGACCTTTTCGCTTATAATTCAAGATATAGTTGGACTACCTGGATCCTTATACTTAACGGGCATAGAATTTCGACATCACAAATATTGCCCTCTAAAAAGACCTTCTTAGGCACTTTAGTTTGTCTCTTCTTCGTGCATAAATCTTTGAGATATTTTGCATACGAAGGAACTTGTTCGATCATGTGCAAAAGAGGGACGTTGACCTTCACTTGTTTAAACATCTCCACCATCTATTCTACCTTAGCAGCCTGCTTCATGACCTTTAAACGTTTTGGATATGGTGCTCTAGGCTCAAGAGGGGTATCTATAAAAGATGGGTGGGGTGGAGATGTGGGTGCATCAATAGATGCCGGCTGTGTAAGCGGAGTAAGAGACTGCTGCTCCTCATTAGCCGGGATCTCTTCCAAATATTCGGGCATCCTAACCTGATTATCAACCTGTTTACCCGATCGCAAGGTAATTATGGCATTTGCTTGCGCTGGATTTGTACGTGTATCTTTAGGATTCGTAACAGGTTGACTAGGTAGTGTTCCTTGCTCACGTCATTCTAATGTTGCAGCTAACTGACCGATTTGCCTTTCTATATTAGAGATAGATTGTTTGATTGATGTTATCTCATTTTGAAAATAGATGGAAATTTGCTTCTCAACGTTAATACAATTATTCTCATTCCCACCTCTTTGATAAGCATTAGGTTGGGTAGGATTGTATGGAGGACCTTGTCTTTGATTTTGGAATTGTTGGCTAGTGTTGCCTTGATTCCATTACAAGTTAGGGTGGTTCCTCCATCCTTAGCTGTAGGTTTAAGAATAAGGATTATTATTATTGTTACGTTGATAGATAGTATTAGTGGTCTCTTAATCTTGAGAACCATTTAAAAGAGGACATTCTTCCGAAAGGTGGAAAGAGTCTTAACAGTTAAGATAAAGAGAGCGTTGACTGGCTTGAGCAACAGAGGCGGAGGTAGTTGATAGTTTTTCTATTGATTTCTGAATGGTAGCCAACTGGGCTTGCATTTCAATTGTAGCTTCAACCATGTGGATCCCACCCTTAGAATTAGTTGACCCTCTCTCACTAGAACTCTCCCACTGCATGGTCTTAACGGACAATTCTTCTAGAAAGTCCCATGCCTCATCCTCTTTCTTCATCACAAAATACCCTTGACACATGGACTCAATCATAAACTTGGATTCCATGCCATCATAGACTATTTGACATAGCTCCTACTTAGTTATACCATGATGGGGGCATTTTATGAGAAGAACATTGAAACGTTCGAAATACTTCCAAAAAGATTCTCCCTGTTTTTGCGAAAAAGTCCTAATTTTCTTTCGAAATTTGGCGGTTTTAAAATGTGGGTAGAACTTTTTAAGAAATGTCTTTGTAAACTCATCCCATGTCCTAATTGTATTGGCTGGCACACTATTGTTTCCCCCAATCAGAGCAAAACTCTGTTCAAATTTTGAAATTTAAAATAAAGCAGCGCTTCATAAAGGCGCTCGCGCCAAGAGCGCCAGCGCTGAGAGTCAAAGACTCTGAGGCAGCGCTTACGTGCAAAGCACGAGAGCGCTAGCGCCTAGTGTGCCAGCGCTAAGAGTCAAAGACTCTGAGGCAGTGCTCACGTGCAAGGCACGAGAGCGCTCGCGCCAAATGCGCCAGCGCTAAGAGTCAAAGACTCTGAAACAACGCTCACGTACAAGGCATGAGAGCGCTAGAACTAAATGTTCTCCACCGTTGGATCAAAGATCCAATGAAGATGATAAATCATCAAATTGCCAGAATAAAATTATGTTAAGGAAATACTCCTCAGAATCTTTCCAAACTAGAAAGATTATGCTCTGTAAATCAGAGCACCGTTGGATCAAAAATCCAATGGTGATTAAAAATCACCAAGATACAGAGTAATCTCTGTATGGGAAAATAATTTCCCAATCTTGTTAATAACAAGAAAGATGTCTTCTGTAAAAACAGAAGCCCTAGGATCCAAGATCCAGTGGTGGGGAAACATCCCCAAATCAATCAGAAAAAGATTGCCTTAACTAATCAGCCTCCACTGTATAAAGGACCCAAGACTTCAAGTCTTACACAGAGGACCCCCCCCACACACACACACAAACTTTGAGAAATTTCAAAGAGAAGAGCAAGCTCTCAGAAGAAGAATTTCTTCAAGGTAAATAAAACAGAGAGATAAAATCATCTCATAAAAAGAAGAAGAATATAGTTATTTTTTCTAGATCATATATCTATAAGACAGAGGTCTTTCACAAAAATAAGATCATAGCATCTCATCATAAAAAGGAGGGAGAAGAACATAATTCTCTTCAGATCACAGATCTATAAAGACAAAGTCTTTCACAAAAAACATAAGAGATTGTAGCATCTCCTATAAAATAAGAACTTAGTTCTTAGATCCACGAGAAAAAGTCTCTTATAAACGAGAACTTAATTCTCAGAGCACAGAACTGATCAGAGTTACCTAAAAAAGAGCCTTAGCGCTCCAATTAAAAAGAAGCTCCATAGCGCTTTAATTAAAAAGAAGCGCCTTAGCACTCCAAGACTAGCGCACAGCGCCGCAACGCTCCTAGCGCTCCATTTTAAAGAAGCGCCTCAGCGCTCCAAGTCTGGCGCACAGCGCCGCTGAGCCTCAGCGCCGCTGAGTCTGGCGCTCAGCGCCCAGCGCTCTAAGCATTATTTTAAAAGAAGCACTTCAGCGCTCCAAGTTTAGCGCTCAGCGCCAAGCGCGACACGTGCTCCTCACGTGGGCGCTATTTTATAAAGAGCGCTCTGCACTCATTGGTTGGCGCTCAGCGCCAAGCGCACCACGTGCTCCTCACGTGGGCACTACTTAATAAAGAGCGCTCCGCACTCGTTGGTTGGAGCCAAGCGCCATAATAGAGAGTGTCTAACACTCAGTAAAGTACAAAAAGAAAAAGGGGTGGCAGAACCCAAATCAATGCTCAGCATTGTTGGTTAAAAAAAGGGTTGAGCCCAAACAAATGTTCAACATTTATTCAAAATAAGTGGACCAAGTCCAAACAAGTGTTAAACACTTTATTCAGAAAAAAAATGGACTGAGCCCAAGTTGGCCATGAATCCCTAGCTCAGACCAACCGAGCCCATGTGCTCACAATTTCCCTAATTGGTCTTGGTCCCAAATTAGATCTCTCAACCAACTGTGGTTCAAAGGTACATATCTTCATACCTCAGATACACGTCGCTGTAATTCTTCAGCGTCTTCAGAGAGATGAAGGGTCCCAATAACCAACAACTTTTGGTGCATCTCCAAACGGTTAAACCAAAATCATACAGACTATGATGTCTTTAAACTTTACAGACTATGATGTCCTTAAACTCAATGGACCGCAACGTCCTTAAACTAAACCCCCATAGACTATGACGTCTTTAAACTATGGACTATGATGTCCTTAAACTCTACGGACTATGATGTCCTTAAACTTATGGACCGCAATGTCCCTAAACTAACACAACAGAGCCTACATGCTCTTTTGTTAGATCTAAATGATCCTAAAACCCCGTTGAGTAGATCTTAGTCTAAAATTAGACTAGCGTATCCTTAACAAACGTTTAAATTGATCTTAGTCTCAATGAGATTAACGATCCTTAAACCCAACCGAAACCTAAATCTAAGAAAATATGGACTTGAACTAATCCATGCCCTAAGGGCGACAACATAAATTAGTCTCTGTATACAATCCACGGGCAACCAAAAACAAAACAAACACACACGACACGAAGTGACCATCTGAAGAAGGAGAAAGTGGTTACCGCGATGCGGTAGCGTAATTAACTGCAGGGGCTTGCGACTGCAGGGAAGAGCGTCCCCACAATCAAAAACTCTTCACAATGAGGGGGAATCTGACGAAGTCTGCTATATCGGCCGCATCCGTCTAAACTTCCAATACACGGTGCCATAAATCAACTTGGCATCTTCGAAGAGGTGGATGGATAAAACCAAATAGTATCTACCCCCCAAAATTCAGGCCAGACGTCCCAACGTCCCGGTCGTGTCTTTCGGCGGTAAACAGATTTTGGCACGCCTGGTGAGACCTTTTCCTCTTTCCACACCACACTTCGTGTGTCGTGTTTCACGAACGAATCACGGTTTAACATGATTGCCCCCGGATTCGAGGTACTATGATTTGGTGTCTTGCTCCTGTGCAGAGAAAATGGCTTCCAATTGCACCAGCTGCAACAACAATTCCCACTCCGTCCTAGCCGGAGGAGTGACCTACGGGCCCCAAGCGGCCTCTATCTTCTCCATGCCAGTGGAACAGGTGGCGAAAGCCACCACTGGGTTGTTCTTTGGGACTATGCTCCCACCAGTAAACTTCAACGCCCTATTGCCATCGCAGGAAGCTCTGAAGAAGTCGGTCTTTGATCGGCTTACAACTACCGCGGCACCTCTGAATGGGTCGCCCAAATCCAACACCACAGTCTTTAACAGACTGGGGCAAAACTCCAATGGGCCCGTGAAGAAGCCCGCGATACATGAGGGGGTTATCCCGAAGCGGATAGCCATTCCGGCTCCAACAAACGAAATCATCAGAGAGGCTTCTCCTGCTAAGGGGTCGTTCTTCACGAGACTGTCCACTCCAACTCCCACTTCAAGCGAAGTCGCCAAGGTTGCTTTCCCTGCCCAGAAATTGCCCTTCATAAAATTAACTATCCCCTCTCAGCGATCGTCTGGCTTTGATAGGCTGACACCGACGACAACTTCTAATCGGATCAAGGTACATGACGAAGCTACCCCGACAACGGAGGTGTTCCCTTTTGCGAGGCATGCTCGACGTCGCCACTAGCGCCGAGTGAGGAAAGCTAGGGGCAGTTCCCCTTCTGGACTAACTCCACCAGCTCCAACGGTGGAAGTCGATACTGCTGTTCTAACTGGGAACAGCTTTTAGCCGCTTAGGAGGGTGCGCAAGAACTCTCCAACTGCCATGTTTAAAAGATCTTCTCCATCTGTGGAGGACGTTACAAAGGTGAAGCCGGAGCAGCCCCCTCAACGGCTATCCTCCAAAATTCACAAGGTCTGGCGAAAGGTCCAAGACTCCGTGATTAACCAAGACTACTCCCGCCGACCAAAGAAAATGAAGGTTCGGTAAGAGAAGGACCACCTTGCCATACCATAGAAGGTGTCGTCTGCTTGGGTGCCTGCTGCAACAGCCTCCTCAACTTCGACCACCCACAAAAGGGGAAGGTCAGAGAAGATCCCTATGTCTACGATAAATCTCAAGGGCACTGAACCTAAACGCCCCAAGTCTGGGGGAATGGTGGGGCACACCGTCTATATGGCTTTTGAAAAAGAGGAAAGTCGTGCATCCACGGGTCATCGATCATTGACACGGTCTGTGACAAAGGCTCAGGAGAAACAACAGCAAAAGCTCCAGGAGATGCTGGCAGCTATGGCCGCACTCACTGGGCAAAAAGCAAGCCCGGAGACGTCGTCGGAGCAGCGTCAGGAGCAGGAAATCGATGCTGAATTCCTTCGAAGAATGCTTGAGAATAAGGACAAAGAGGCCGCGGAACAAGCGGCTAACATAAAAAAATGGCGCTATTGTTCCAAGATATGGTGGGCATGATGATCCAGTCGGACCCTCCAGCCGAAGACCCTCCAATAATAATTGAAGACGACAGAGGAGAGTCATCGAACCCTCTTCCGGCTCTATCAGTAGCCAAGGAAGAGACCATCTCTAAAGCTTCCCTTGACGACTATATAGCTCAACAGATACGAGCTCATCAGGCGAGCGAAGCCGCTGGCCAAACCGTCAAGACCGGGCGACCCTATCCGGGCTGGTACGATCAAATTAAGTACCCGCCAGGATATACGATCCCTAAATTCCATGTGTATAAGGGGACGAGTAATCCACATCAGCATGTCGCTCAGTTCAGGGCTCTCTGCGGTAATACCGGAGGTGACGACAAATTGCTACTTCGCCAGTTCGTTGGCAGCTTGGCGGAGACGGCCTTTGAATGGTATTCAGAGCTGCCAAATGACTTCGTCAAAATGTTTACAGAGATTGAGTTGCTATTCACTCAGCGGTTCGCAAGCGCCAGCGAACACACCCCGATCACTGCATTGATCAATGCCAGAGTGAAGCCGGGAGAGACATAGGTGCAGTATGCAATCCGGTGGCGAAACCTATGGTCGAGATGCGAACAACGCATAGAAGAAGCTCCGTCGTGGGCATGTTCATGTGGACCCTCGACCCTCAGTCGACTATCTCCCAATTCGTGATGTTCTTCAAGCCGACCACCTTCCTGGCCTTGATTGGCAAGCTGGCCCAAATGGACCAGATGGGCTATAGGCCTTTCCCCTTAAAAGCGGATTTTCGGAATGAAAAAGGGAAAGGGAAAGCGACCTTTGTCTCCAACGCTCAACAACAGCCGAGTGAGATGAAACCAGCTTCTCGCCAAAGCAACAAGCGGCAATCCCTCGATGAGAAGTTAAGATGCCCTTACTCATTTCTCCAGGATAAAACAAGGAGACTGTTCGAACTGGCAGTGCGCAACGGGCTCATCATTCTGCCGGATCCAAGACATCCATCACAACCTGGTGACGTTAACCATCCTAACTATTGTCCCTACCACAGAGTAATGGGTCACCCACTCAAAGATTTCTACGCTTTCAAAAACTGGGTTGAAGACCAATACCAGCAAGGCAAATTTGTGTTGTCTGAAAACTGGAAGGTGAACCCGCTACAACCACATGCTCCAAAAAAGATGGACATGCCGAGGGCATCGTGCTCATTCATAGAGAAATACCCATGGACCGAAAAGTTCGTAAACTAGAAATTCGCCTCAAATATGGCAATGACGGACCGAAACGTCCCTAAACTAACAGCGGACCGAGATGTCCTAAAACTAACTATGGATCGTAATGTCCTTAAACTAACTATGGACCGTAATGTCCTGAAACTATCTACGGACCGTAATTTCCTGAAACTATCTACAGGCCGTAACGTCCTTAAACTAGTACAAACCGCAGCATCCAAAGGCTGACGCAAAAAAAAAAACGGTACGTCCATAAGCTAAATGGGCATGGATGAAAACCCGAAAGGGCTCCGTAAGTAAAAATAGCAAGGCTACCGGCAAGTTTGTGAAAACCCAAAAGGGCGCAATCTCGTTAAAAGACACTTGCAAGGTCCTCTAGACCTTGTAAGGAGAAAATACCTGCGTGAGATCCTTACGACTCACAAGGGAGCAACACACTTAGGGATCCCCACGATTCCTAAGGAGAAGTTACACTTATGAGATCCTCATGACTCGTAAGGAGAACCCTTTTATGAGACCCTCACAGCTTGTAGGATTCAAAAGCCTTAAGCTACAGAGATCTAAATCTGTTCTTAAGCCGTCAAACACCCCGATATTGCCCTACAAGCGGTTCAATATTGACCCTTGTATACAATCCACGGGCACAAATAAACGTCTCCCCCACCAAGCCCCACCAATGATAAGGAATGTCCTCATTTGGTGAACAAACACTTGTAGGTCCTCTCAACTTGCAAGGAGAAAATGCTTTTATGAGATCCTTACGACTTATAAGAGACCATACACTTAGGAATCCTCACGATTTTTAAGGAGAACGCATTTACAAGATCCTCACGACTTGTAAGGTGAAACTTCTTTATGAGACCCTTACGGCTCATGAAGTCAGAAGCCTTAGTCGACAGGATCCTAATCCTGTTTGCTAAGCCACCTTTGTTCGACATCGACAGAGGCAAATGATGATTTGCTCCTGGCAATGTCCTAGTGGTAGTGATGATGATGCCTAAAATCGGTATCAAATTCCAAGTCCTCTCACGGCAAATGATGATTCGCTCCTGGCAATATTCCAGTCGCAGGGATGCTGATGCTAAGATGGGTATCAGATCCCAAGCGCCATACCCACGGCAAAAAGTCTGTGAGCCATAAGTGCATATGAAATAGCCGAAATGATGGGGCAACCTGCAACAAAATCAGCAAGTAAAAGATATGCATACGAAAATAGACGAAATGATTGGGCAACTCGTAATAAAAAGCAGCGAGTAAAAAGAAAAATAGTCGAAATGATTGGGCACCGCGAAAAATAGCCGAAATGATTGGGCAATCGCGACTTTCGCGATATAAAAAGCTGAAATGATAGAGTATCGCGGAAAGAAATAAAAAAATGAAATGAAACTTTTTGCCCTGCAGGTAAGTCCATACTGACCCCTGTATACAATCTATGGGCATAAACAAAAAGGGAATCATATGTCCCAAACAAACTCTGTCAAAAGGGAAGGTCGGATCTTGATAGCAACATCTACATCCCAGAAGACCAACAACGGCGTTCTTCCTTCCAGCAGGATACGGACGCGACACTACTAATCGGAGCCACGGCAAAGTCTCCTAGTTCCAAATCTCGACGGTTCACAGACAACCTAGAGACTACCAATCGGAGCCACAACAAAGTCCCCTAGTTCCAAATCTCGACAGTTCACAGACAACCTAGAGACTACTTCGGAGCCATGTCAAAGTCCCCTAGTTCCAAACCTCGACAGTTCACAGACAACCTAGAGACTACCACAGAGCCATGGCAAAGTCCCTAGTTCCAGGTCTCGACGGCTACATCTAAAGCCTGGAGATCAACCAACAACGTTCTTCTTCCTTCCAACAGGATGCAGACACGACATCAACAAACGGAGCCACGGCAAAGTCCCCTAGTTCCAAACCTCGATGGTTCACAGACAACCTAGAGACAATCTCGACATTCGACGCAATATTGCAGACACAATGTCAACCAACAAAGCTAAGGAAAATCCCCCGCTTCAGGGTCTTCAAAGCAACTCAAATGAGACCTGAAAGACTATCGGAGACCATCCTACTCCAGCGCGGAGTGGTCATGACTCATCGGGGCTCCCAAACTGAGCTTAACCTCAAGTAAAAAGCAACATGGAATATCCCTAACGCTTGCTCTTTCGACGGTAATATCACCTGGAAGATTACTTGAAGACGTCTTGTCCAGCCACCGAAGGGATCAGAGACACGACAGTCGCGGGGCTACTCGAACAGCAAGATTGTGCGTCGAGGAATACACCAGCCAACGCGATGGTGCGACGGGTAGAAAACCATAGTACCACAGACCCTAACGGATTTCTATTAGCAGGAGTTAAGTGTGACGTTAGGAAACCCTTGCGAGAACTTATCGATTCGTCTCGACCCGTGAGGAAATTAGTGTCCTTACGAGAACTTCTCGATTCGTCTCGACTCGTAGGGAAAAGCCTTAGGCAATGGGGATAAGGACCTGTTTCCTAAGCACTGGGGCCCTGTAAGTCGGTCCAAGATGGACTATTGCATACTATTCACGAACCACACTCTCCAAAGTCGAATCTCGACAAGGAGAGAAACAACCACTTACTGGTCCTCTCGACTTGTAAGCGGAAAAATTCTCTTATGAGATCCTTACGACTCTCAAGAGAAAGCACACTTAGGAATCCTCACGATTCCTAAGGAGAAAATACACCTACGAGATCCTCTCGACTTGTAGGGAGAAAAATCTTTATGAGACCCTCACGGCTCATAAAGTTGAAAAGTCTTAGGCAGCAGACCTGAACCTGTTTCCTAAGTCATAGCTACCCTACAAGGAGGCTAAGATGAAATGTTCTCTATCATCTATAGGCTACGCTTGCTAAAGTAACATACCAACAACACAACAAAGAGAAGAAAGCGGCAGTGGGAGATAAGAAAAATGCTTCTTTATTCATGAGTTCAATTGAGTACAAGATATATCATATAAAAGAATAAAAAAATATGAATAAAGGCATGTTATTTAAAGATTACAAATGTTCAATCGATACAAAAACAGCTACTGAGAAGGAGGCGTTTTCAATAAATCAGCCAGCTGCTCACGCACTCCTCTCAACTCCTTCTCATGATCAGCCGCCGCAGCCAGCTCCGCTTTGACTCGAGCTCGTTGTTGCAAGCAGGATGAAAGTTTCTCATCGATTTCCCGCTGAGCAGCTTTGCGACTCTGCATAACTCGCTCTAAGAAATCAAGCTTCTGCCTCAGCGCTAGCCCATCCGAAATGCATCGCTGCAGATTGTCAAAGATGGCTCTCAGCTGCGCAGCATTCGCTTCGACCTGGGCACGCAGTTAGACAGACTCGGCGGAAGTCGCCTCACGTTCCCTTCGCTTGAGGGCCACTTCTTGTTCAAAATGGCGAAGGAAAAGGGCACTTTGCTTAACCCACGCAACCAGCTGGGAGTTCAAAGCCAGAACCTCGGGAGCAGGACGCCTGAGATCAAGCTCATGCAGGCAGGCCTCAATCTTCCTGCAGTGATTAACCCAAGACTTAACAACGCTTTCGCTATGGAAGTTCCCGAGGGTCTCCAGCATAGGATTAATCTCGGCAGTAAAATCTACAGCGAATGCAGGGGCCTCCGTGTCAATCTCCTCGATGGATTCACTCAGCATACGCAGGCTGGTCACAGCGCCCTTGGAAGATGGGCATTTAGAAAAGGGCCCTGTCGGCATTAGGATGCGAGACTCGAAGGGAGCTGGAGCCGGTGTGATTGCTGCAAAAATGAATTGCGATTAAAAGCTAACTCGCAAAATAAAGAAAATCACATAGGCGAGAGAGTCTGCTATACCGGCTGCGACAGGTGGCAAAGTTGGGAGTACCGTTGGCGCAACTGTTCTCTCGTCCCCTCCTTCAATCTGTAATACTGCAATCAATGCAAAGAAGAATTAACAACAACATGACTACCCGTAGAAGAAGGAAAAAGATGTTTGTTAAAAAACTATACTCACCGACACCAGCGGGCAGGACAACTTCTGACCGGAAGGAGAAATGTGGATTCAGCACCTGATACGGATGGTCAAAAAGGACTCCTGCAAGAGTGTAACAATGCGATGTCAGTACAAAGAGTATATTACCCACAATGAAACCGATAAGTCGCAAACATATACCTTCCAGCACTCCAGACGACATAGGAGAAGGCAACGGAACAACAGCCGTCACGGCGGCGACCATAGGCGCTTCAGATGGCGCAATATCCGCATTCACTGCACCTACTAACAAAACGTCATCAAATGGGGCTGAAAGGGATCGAAAGATAAAAAGAAAACAATGACCCAAAATCTACCTGATAGGTCGCTAATCGAAACCGCGACGAGAGCATCACTTGGTGCAGCGGCTTCTTCGCTCTCTTCCACTGGAATAGTTTCTGCCCCCGTGGCTTCATCCCCTGATTCGACTACGGCCGTCATGACACTCACGATGCCCGCCGAGAGTAGAGAACCATAAGGAGAAAGAGCGACGATTTGGGCAGTTCCAAACTCCCGAGAGAGAGAGTAACCGCTTCGAGCCCTGTGGTCACCGTCTTCTCACCCGCCGCCTCATCGCAAATACTTGGCCCTGCAAGATATGGTATATCAGAATTTGCGAACCGAGTAAAAGTCAAAAGACTGGGAATTACATTACCTGGCAATGGACTCTCAGTTGCCTCCTGAGCCGCACGCATGACCTGTCTATGAGCGGTGGACAGGGCAGCTGGAGCATCCTCTAGAGGAGTAGCTGTAGATGGAGTGGTGCTTGAACCTGCACCCACAGACAAGCTGACATCATGTTCCCTCGCCGTACACTTTCTGCGCTTCTTGTCGGCCTTGGCAGTGAGAAGTGATTTCTTCAAGACCTCCGTCAAAGGGATGTCATCATTCGAACCAGGAGCTGCCTCTGGAGCCGTTACGGCGTCCGTCATTGGCTGTTTAAGCGAAGCCTCTTGAGACAATACTGGGGGCCACCATAGCCGGCTCTGGAAGCGTCGCCGCATCACCGCTCAGGATCGGCACTGCTCTTGGGATAACCTGAGTCGAGGTAGTACCTGCAATAAGATGAAAAGGAAGGGTTAAACCACGAATAAAGAAAAAGGAAATGAAGGCACAACGAGCCGAAGTATACCAAGACCCAAAGAAGCATGGAGCCTCTCTTCCTCTTCGAAAGTCTTGAGGGAAGCCGCGAGAGCTTCTTCGACGGACATACCTGTTGAAGAAGAAAGTGTCAGTCAAAGCATAATTATATATATAACCGCGGAAAGATACGACTGAAGTCTACCTGACTGTGCAATGGTGATCATTGATGCTTCATCGCGAGCTAGTTGCTCGGAAATCGCGATGGCAGCCTCTAGATTGGTATCAACCGGCACAATGAATAAACCCTCATTAGTACTATATTCGCTCAAGCCCTCGCTGTAAGGAGCATGAGGCTCCTGGCCGAATGCAACGTCTGCAGAAAATATCGACTTCTTCTTCTGTGAGCGACCGCCGGCAGCCAATAACACGAGCTTGCGCTTGGCAGGTAACTTTGGGCGACGAGTCCCAATCTCCGTACCCACGCCAGACTCAAGAGACGCCGCAGTTACCGCTTTTACAGGCACACAGGGTAGGGGCATCTGACGCGTGGTACCATAGCCGCAGCAGCTTCTCTCAAGGGAGGACGATCGATGGTCTGTCGCTTCAAGGGAACGACTGGATTACCAGCGGGGGCAGCACCCTTGCGATCAAGCAATAATCGCTTTTCTTCCCTGATGACAGCACCCATCGCATGCTGCTACCACGCCACGTATACATTCAACACCTTTGGGACGCAGCTCGGCTCGCTGATAAAGAAGTTAGACCCGGTGTTGGGCCTCATGAAATGGTGTAGCGCGTTGCGGATACCTTCTTCTGTGGCAATCGGCTCAGCTGGGAAGGCCTCAAGCGGGACACCCTGATTATAGCTAGATTGTTGAGCGAAACAATGCGGGTTGTATCTCATGAACAACACTGAATCATTCTTCCTAAACACTAGAAAGCCCGGCCTGATTGAATATAAATGAAGAATCTCCCGAGCTTTCAAGGTAGAGGCACCGTCTTTAAAGGTGTCCCGCAGCGGCTGCACCGTCTTTGCGGATTCTTTGCCGATGTTTAAGACCTTATCGATGAGGGTCATGCCATCCCCGACCGTACGCGGACGAAGAATCAAGCCCCGAGCCTCTCGCGGAGTCTGTTCCAAAGCGGAAGCGTCAACTAGCCGCATAAGCCGAGGAAAGTGATAACTTTCGTAGAAACGGGGCCTCTTGTGAATTCCACAGGCACCGAACACATGCAGCTCGAGCCACGAGGTGAAATAATGCATTGGGAAGTTTATAGGCTGCACCCCCGGTTGAGTAGTGTCCGCCGCCAAGCTGAGACCGTGATACAAATGGGCTAACCCAGCGACCCCGACGACCACTTGCATCCCAACAACCATTCGGTGAGCTGGGTAGAAAACGGACGGCCTCATATAGCGAGGGTGCATCGGAAGCACAAGCCAGCTTAGCCATAGCCCAAGGAACCCCAAAAAGAATGCTTCTTCGTTGATCCTAGGCGTTGAAAGCTCAGCGAAAGAGACAACCGGGGTGTCGGGGAGAAAGAAACTCCTCTGATCCGCCTCCACTGTCGGCAGGTTGTCCAAACCAAAGCCAAAAGGATCGTCGAGTTTGGCGAATTTCGCGGCTTCCTTCGACAGGACTTCTAAGCAGAGAAAATGGGCGATGAAATCTGTGAAATTAACCTCATGGCTTTCGGATTCGAGAAATAGGCTCTCATAGATATTCAATACCTTAATCAAACATGGGAATTGATGTTGAATGGCGTTCTTCGGGGTAAGGCCCATCATCGCTGACTTGGTGGCAAAGACATACTCATCAGGAGGAAGTAACTCCTCATAGTACTCCCTTCTGACAGGCAAGCCGGAGATCTCCGCGAACTCCTCTAAAGAGATTGAGATTTCCCGATCTAATAAAAGGAAGGTGTGAGTTGGAACGTTCCATTGTTCCAAAAAGGCTTTGACCCACCATACAGGGGGCGTGGAATACTGGAAAAGAGAAACATAAATCGCAGGATACAACCCGAGCTTCAGCAGCTGCGATCTCTTGGCAAACAAAATGTATCGGGCCCACTGCAAGTACCCAGCTGGATGGGGGGTGTCAAGCCTATCATGTATGGTTGTCCCTAAGGGCGCGATTCGCCTTGACATATACGTCGCCCCAAGGTATCCAAAGCCATTGGAGGTTGTACGGGTATTACAGCCATGGAAGGATGAAGGAGACCTTCTGAAGTTCGGTTGACCTCCTCCACGGTATAGTTCACTGGGGGTGGGTCGGCATAGTGGATCGTCGAAATGGGCTCCAAAGGTACTGCGCAAGAAAAGCTACGCCGACCCCTGATGATCTGATTGTACCACGTCCCCCATAAATGAAGGTTCTTTTGCTCCGGGTCGTGATCTTTGATCAACGTGAAGACTTCCCTATCCACGGGCGCTTCAAGGAATCCGCTTTCCGAACGAACAAACGGGAAAGAAATGTCGATAGACATAGTACCTGCACGAAAAAGAACGAAAGTTAGCCTTCAATGCTACAGTTTAAGTTCTGTCACCTAGTACTTTAAATCCGTACGGCACTGCAATGCAGTGGAAAGGGACCAAAGGGGACCCGCACAATCTTGATGACAGTTCATCATTGATGAGACAGTCACTCATTAATGAGGAAATCCTAAAAGGATTCTCATTTAATGAGGGCCCCTCGGGCCAAGGAGTAAAACTCCTTTGAGATCAATGCTCTGCAACAGAGTGACATCTATCAACACTAATCATGAGAGGAATAAAATTCATTAAAAAATTTAAGAGCTATGCTCTGTGAAGGCGATGGAATCATCCATCAAAAACTTGAAAAAAGCAAGGCTTTTACAGAGTAAAAAACTCCAAGATCTTCAAGATCTGTGAATAAACTCTAAGAGTTCTTCATGGAAGACGAACAGTGTTCCAAGTCATGGGTTAAAATCAACCTAAAAAAGATTATTAGATCTATAATCTAAAGAAGAGCAAGGCTCTGTTGAAGGGTAAAACCCTAAAACATATTTTACAGATCTGTGATCTGAGAAGAGCAAAGCCCTGTCAATAAGTTCAATTCTTACCGAATTTGGGCAGAGATTTGACTCTGAGAAATTTCTCAAGACAAAGAGCTGGGCTCTGAAAGAGAATTAAATTCTCAAGAAACAAAAACAAAATAAGAAGATGAATAAGCAGTCATCTCAAAGGGCCAAAGGTCCTATTTATAAGCGTTAGAAGTCGATCCGACTTCCAAGCACAATCCAACGGTGGAAAGGCTGCCACCGATGAAATGTGAGTTAGTATTATATATCTCTTTCAGTATCTCTCTTTTCGGTATTCGTATTTTGACAGAATACGGTATTTATACGAATACGAGTATTTGTATAAATACGTGTATTTGTGTTTTGATACGAATACGGGTATTTGTATCTTATCGAATACGGTATTCGTATCTTGATACGAATACGGGTGTATGTATTTATAGCATATACTTGTATTAGTGTATTTGTGTATCTTTATACACACACCCATACAGAGATACACATGTATATGTGTACATATGACATGGCTACTTCTTTTCTTCTCATTCTTTTTTCCATCAAGTGGAAATGTATGGGCTTGTGACTCACACTAGTGAGTCATAATTCCACCCACTTCACACTTTAAAAAGAAAGAATGAGAAAAGAAAAGAGGATGATGGATTTTTTAGCCATGCTTGTTTTCTTCACAAAACACCCTTGAGCTTCTTCCTCCTCTTTTGATTTTTCTAAGATGAGAAAGAAGAAAAGAAAAGAGAGAGAATATAAAGATTAGCCACTACTATATCCTAGTGATCAATTCTTAACAAGTCCTGATCACTAGTTTCTTCATTTTGATTATTTGTGTGAAGCTAGAGCCTAGGTGAGGATTCCTTAATTGAATCATCTTCGACGAGAAAGACCGACTCCCAAGCTTATTCCCGACGACCTAAGAGCTGAAGAAATGGCATAGAAGATGAAGGACATGACTATAAAGGTTGTAATCACTATCCGAATAGTTAAACTCCTTCAAATGTTTACTAGTTTAGTGTTTGGATTCGATTCTAGGTTATAGAGTTCGTGCTCTTGTTTCAAAAAATTTCGTTTTGTATTCCGCATGGCCTCAAGTTTGCGGCATGAGAACGAGCGACTACCTACATGGTATCAGAGCACTAGGTAAACAAACCTAATTAATGTTGCCAGTTTTTTTTCAAAACCACTCGTTTTAAAAGCGGAACCTAAACCACTCCTTTTCAAATCCACTCGAGTTCTTTCAACAATATCAAGTTCATTACATTAATAATTTTTCGCCAAAAAACAGCTGTAGTCCTCCATCATTTCATATTAGTATTACTTAGTATTCGTGCTACGTTTGTCGTTGCTATTTACCGAGGCATAGTATGCGGTAGCTCTATAATACTTTTCTGTTGCATAGATAATACAATTGGTTAGGATAGTCGTATGACTTTGTTGATTATTCGTCAAGGGTCATGCGGGTGGGTCTAATACAATCTTGGATAATGATGGGTTGAACTTGACTATGACCATTTGATTTGTTGATTATTCGTCAAGGTCACTAAGGTCTTAGGGGTAAAAATCTATATCGGGAGTTTCAAGCATAAAGAAAACTTGCCATACATGCGCATACCTTCTGGAGTATGGTAATTTTGGTCGGTTTCCGTCAAAATTATCACACAATGGTAATTGGGACCCGATTCTCACTGTGAGTAGGTATTACTCTTCGGGAGATTTTCACTTCACAATTAGCTAACCTATAAGGTGTCTAGAAAATGTTAACGAGGTTATGCCTTTGCGGAAATGAGGTAATTTAATTAGGTCCGTGCGAAAGCACGGAGAGCCTCCCTTGGAGTACCAACACTGTCCTGACTGAACGGTTAGTGAACTTGTAAGATATAAATAAATCCTGACTAGTTCTTCTTTTAGGGTTTGAAGGAGAATTCGAGGAAACAATAGGAGCCATCCTGATTAGATAAAATGATTAACCAATATAACTTTGTTAGAGTGCATGCTGAGTTTTTCTTTTCTCTCTCTCTCTCTCTTTAGCAGCAACCATGACCTGACCTTAAACTAAAACTCGTAAACCAAGTTGATCGAACCTTTTTACAAACCTGGTTTTGTTTTGTCACGATTTACGACAAAGTCACATATATCCATACAACTCTTGCTTTACCCTTTACTTTCTCCAGAACATTCTGTATCACTGCGAAGATCCACATAGAATGGATAAAACCATCTCGTATAGTTACATATGAACTCGTAGAAATTTATCTCGGTTCTAGAACGTATTACAGTTCTGGGAAAATTGAATAGGATTATTCGGTTGTATTTTCTCTTTACCTTATCTCAAGTTGTGAGGGCTCCTAGTTTTAGGAGAGTACACCTATTATACTTATTGGATATTTTTCTTCCAAGCCTTAGGAAGGTGTCGAAAGGTAGAGAAAGAAGAAAATCAATTAGCCTAAGTATGGTGTACAGAAGGTAAGAAGTAAAGATAAATAAAGGGATTGGAGTAAGGGCAATAGAAATTGTAGCTAATGTTATGATTCTGGTATTGGAAGAGGCATTACTAGGAATACAGGGCCACCCCTCGAAACATTTTCATGTTTCAGTTTAACTGCAGGGTGTTAATTGAAAACTGCATTCCCAATTAGATTTTGACTCCAGAGTATGTATTTACCGGACTTAATTCTCACATTTATATGGCATTACAGATGTTAAGTGGGAGTAGAATATTAGGAATCGGGTGATTAGATTCTCAATATCATAATTCTTTGTAATTGGTAATTTTTAAGGAAATCACCTAGGTTTTGCCTAACGGCAAATATTTGGTTTTGAATATCCGATGTTATGCACCAATTTCAAAATGATATATCCGTACGTTTATTTTATAAAGTGAGATATAACTTTTTGAAATTATGTTTATAACATTTACCTTTATCGGTTGATGATTAGGTAAGGTGCATTCAATAACGATATAATTCTTCTTAACCGTAATACAGTTTTCAACCTACAACACACATGACTTTAGTTATTAAACTCAGAGGACTTATACAAAGTATTATATGTTGTCCAATATCCATTAGGACAAGGGTTTGGTACTCGTACTATATTCAATTTACTTATGAATTCTCTGGTTTTAGACACGCATTTCGTTGAAATACATGGTCCAAATTTTGAGAAGTTATAGGTATAAAAATAAAGTAGAGAACCATACGGTGGAAGTATCGGGATTCTTCAAGGTGATCGAAAATGTGATACTTATACTAGGTATTCTGTAGTAAGTAATATATTTAAGAATTTGCTTCTCTCTTAGGTTACTCATTCGTAGGTGTGCTCCTTGATGAGTAATATTGCATGGCCTCCTTCCATTTAGTCGATATGCATTGGAAACAGCTGCATAATTTTTGAATCTGATTCCTATTAAATTAGTGTATTTGTTTCTATATTAGATATAGAATGGATTCATATCTTAACGTTGATAAGGTATATGGAGTTATCCGGCTTATGCTTAAAACCAAAATCTGAAAAAACTCAAGGCATGTTTCAGTAATGGTTGTTTGTGGGTTATTTCGGGCTTAGACGAGAGTTAAGATTCTACCATTTGCAGGATCAATAGTTATATTGTTCTTGATGTGCTACCTTTTAGTAAAATGATTTATTTTTAGAAAACATCAATGTGAGTATGGTAGAACAGGAAGTGATTCTAGAACCACAAACAGTTACTGAATATTTAGTAGAACCTAAGGATTCAATTGGATTTGACAATCCATTAGCCACTCCGTATATTTAGTGGGTAACCTCAGCCACCCGAGTGGTACTTCAGTTTTCTCCAAGATGGTGAAAGGAAGGTTTTGATGACCCAAGTTTATCACTAATGCTATCCTAGACTATGTGATCTGGCAGGTGGATGACTATAACGTCATTCTAAATTGAATTTAGAAGTGCACGTGTACATGACTCTACCAGTGGGTTGTTGTAGTCAGTGGGAGCAGCGAAAGCATAGTGGGCAAGATACTTATGTCTATTTATAGACTAAAATAAAGAGAGCGGAGATGGGTCATCTATTCTTGATATGACAGTCATAGTGTTTGACTTCATCAAGAATAACATATAGACCTGGTAAGAAGGTTAAGTAGGGAGTACTGTCCTGGTTTTTGGATGGCATACTCCTGATAGGAAATGTTGTTCCTATACTACGATCGGTTAAACTGTGATTGTCACAGATATTTCTTCACAAAGAATCTGGATAAGATATCAGATATTCCGATGACTAGATCTATGATTTTATATTTAGATTTAGGAAGTGTCACAATACGGGTACTTGGACACTATTCTAAAATGTTTTAGAATAGAGAACTCCTGGCATGGTGGTATACCCACACGTAAGAGAGCCACCCTATTTAAAGAGATGTATTTTGGACTAATTGAGGGGAGAGATCTACATGATTGACATATCACTTGCTTAAGAAATTGAGTCAATTATGAGATATCAAGTACCACACCAGATATTGCTTTTGCACTAACTGCAAAAAATAGATATTAATCCAATACTGTAGAAACATTGGGAAGCAGTTATAAACATAAGAGAATGTTTTTGGTATATGGTAACAACAGCCACCTTCAGGAGTCGGTTATCATTTCAGGCTTCCAAGATGACCTGTATGACAGAATGGCTGTCCGAGTTAAAGTTTACCCTCTTCTGAGGGGCAGTATGTTGGACAGTGATCCAAGCGGATACTGAGAAAGGCATGACGCAGGATACTGATTAAATTCAGTGGAAGATACAGTTTAAGAAGTTTGTTGGATTTGGATTTCATTTATGAACTTGGTCCCATCAGATATCGAGACAAGTTCTAAGACATGTATCGCTCATTTTAGGAGATAGCCGTTCTCCGCGAATTTGAGATATAGAGAGATAAAGATAGAAACATTGAAGTGGATCCATTCACTGAGGCTATTTCTCGAACGCGAAAGTTTCATAAACATAATTTGGGAAACTGATTAGTAGAGAAGTTGGGTATTCAGTATCACACGGGCTATAAGTATGCGACACCGCAATAATTAGCCTTAAGTGCAAGTAGGAGATTATTGGTTATAGTGCCCTCAAGGAAATTATTGTGATCACGAGTAGGCGATTATAATGATTGAGGGAGGACCTATACAGGTAAAACAGTCTTACTCGAGATGATAGTATGCTATCTGGTACATCTCTATCATCATGTACATGTATTATGTGGTATTAAGGATCACTATTACATATTGATAGAGCCTTTAGGATTCATGCTTGACTACCAGGGTTATTGTGGCGACTACACTTGTGAGAACTGGGTAGTCTCTAAGTATATCCTTAAATATCCCTAATCATGAAAATATCGATACTGGGCATCGATATTCCACAGTATACTAGTGTATACATTTCTTGATCCCGACGAGAGGCGATAGCCGGTCTCAGAGCCATTGATGTCAGTTAGTCACCAAAGATAGTATACAGGTACTCAATGGGTTATGAGTTACACTGGACGGACTTGCCGGGAACATGCAAGATGGTATTATACCTATAGTCAGGTAGCAGTTCTCCGGTGACAATAGTACATGTTAGTTTGTCGACCTGATATCATCATTTGTCTCGTGTGAGTTCCCACTGTGCTTTGATGACTACCCTACCACGGTTCTACCGAGTCGTGCAAATAGATTTTAGTTGGGTACAGTCCCGAGCCATATGGAGGCAATAAGCGGATCGTCGGAGATTCATCTCTCCCGGTATTAGGGGTGGATGCCGTGCTGTGTACGGATGACCATCACCAGAAATCCTTGGTCAACGTAGACGAGATTTACTGATTTAGATCGGTAGTTTCCCTGTGGGTGATGGGCTTCACACCGATATGAATTATCGCGTTATTAGGGGTCTGACTTTATCCACCCCCTAGACCCGATATGCGATACTCTTAGATGAACAGACCGGACTGTACGGAGATTGTCACTTTCAGGCTCGGTAGGGATACAAACAAGTTTGCTTGTCGGCCTTCCTTTCGTTCAATACCTAGATAGCCGTTACGTACAGCTAGTGCCACTGACATGCTTATGGTTAAACCCATTGCCAGTATATTGTCGAGCCTTTAAAGTCTCACACGGAGGGTTTTCCAGCTTAGGCGAAATGATGTAGTGTACGTATTTTGATATGTACTCAGGTTCGATTAAAACACGTGCTTTTAATCGGACATTTTGTTAATACTAGCCGGTTTGAAAGATAACCAGATTATCACATTCGGATGAAATGTGAGCTAGTATTATATATCTTTTTAATAGCTCTCGTATTAGTGTATTTGTGTATATTTATATATATACATATATACGTGTATATTTATATATGAGAATAATTGAGGAAAGAGGCCATAGGAGGGGATTTCCTCCTATGGCGTCGAAATACTACAACCTCCACCATTTTTTCCGACGATCGGCATCCATCATCATCATCATTACCATCTAATATGTGCATACACCAAATTTCATGTGATTCCACCACTTTTTCACCGTTGAATTAGCAATGTAAAATGTTCTATTGTCGGTAAACCATTAATTTTGCACCAATTAAATCAACGGTGAAAATATGGTATAATCACATGAAATTTGGTGTATCCACATCTTAGATGATAAAGATGGAGGTGATGTATGCCGATCGTCGAAAAAAATCATGGAGGTTGTATTTTTTCGACGCCATAGAAGGAAATTCCCTCCTATGGCTCCTTTCCTCCATTAACCTCTTTATATATTTATATATATACATGTATATGTGTACATATGACATGCCTTCTTTTCTTCTCATTCTTTCTTCCATCAAGTGGAAGTGTGTGGGGTTGTGACTCACACTAGTGAGTCGCAATTCCACCCACTTCACACTTTAAAAGAAAGAATGAGCAAATAAAAAAGTGTTAGTTATATGTATGCCCTAGAGGCCATTACTGTACATGTGATGTATATTGTAGTGGATGCTTGGACATATATAAGGAGGACTTTCTTACTCGACATGATATTATGCTATCTGGTTGCACTTTGTCTTAACATGTTGACTTATATAAGGGATGATGTCTTGCTCTCACAAGTTGATAAAGCCCTTAGGATGTGTACTTGACTATCAGGACTATGATGGAGATCATACTAGTGGGGCCAAGAGTAGTCCACAAGTACACCCTATAATTGTTCCTAGTCGTGGGAGTATCGAGACAGGGCATCAATACTCCAGAGTAGACTAGCGTATGCGCTTCTTGACCCGTATGATGGGCGATGGATGATCCCACATCCATTGGTGTTTGACATCAGAGAAGGTATACGGGTGCTTAGTGGAGACTGGGTACACTGGACGGGCTCGCTGAGAACTCCTAGATGGTATTATACCTATCGTCAGATAGCAGTTCTCTGGTGACATTGGAACAGGTTAGTCTGTCGACCCGAGATCGTCATAGAGTCTTGTGTGATTCCTACTGTGCTTTGATTTCCACCATACCACGGTCAATAAATCGTGCAAAAATGTGGTTTTTGGGTACAGTCCCGAGTCACATGGAGGCAATGAGCGATAGGAGGGGATTCTTCTCTCCCGGTATTGGGGGTTGATGTTGCGCTATGCTCGATTGGCCATAACAGGAAATCCCTGGCCAGGGTTGCTGAGATTTACTGGAAAGTGTTATCAGTAGTTTCTCGAACCGTTATGGACCTTGTATCGGCATGACTTATCAGGCTATTGGGGTCTGACGTTATACCACCCCCAGGCTGTGATATGCGATATATCTGATGAAGAAACCGAACTGTACGATAGTGTTACTGATTGGGTTGTGAGTGTTTGATATGATCATCACCTACTGCCGGCGTATTGATGAGTCTTTAGAGTCCTACACAGAGGTTTCCTGGTTCATGCGAAACGGAGTAGGAGCACATATGTGATATGTACGGGACCGAGATTAATGTGTGTATGTGATACCGCATTCCATTCTCACGATTTATAACATCGGTCGGTTATATGTGATATAGCCGGGTTATCGGATCAAGTGTTGATTCGATAAGTTGTTACATATAATATTAGTCGGTTGTATGTGATATAGCCGGATTATTAAATCAAGTGTTGATTTGATAATTTAATGTATAATTATATATGTGATATATTAATTTACATTGACTAATATTTGCTCACTAAACATTTCTTTTTCTCACTTTGTGCTTTAGTATATATGTGATATATATTAATGTACATTTTATTGTGTCATGCTTGATGATACAAGAAGCATGGGTGTATGAGACTTACACTATAGTTAGGATAATCCTAGGGTTTTTATTTATCAAAGTAATTCTAAAAATGGTAGAATTTTTCATGGTGGAAGCTTTGAGAAAGCTTGTGGATAACCATTGACCAAGTCCACTCTTTTTGTTTTGCTATAGATATTTATTAACCCAACCATTATACTAACCATAGTCAAGTCTCTACAAGGGTTAATGTATGACACGAACTCACCCATGGTTTATATTCTCACCTCATGAGTTCATTCTCATTCTTCTTCACTTGAGCTTCTTCTTCCTCATGAAAAGCTTTCTAGCTTTTGAAAATGGTGAGAAAATATTGTGAGAAAAATAAATCTAAAGTGAACCCATTTTCTACTTCATCATCCTCCACTATTAACCATTTAGTTTAGAGTTAAACCCTAATTTAGTGAAGAGGTAGGATGAGCTTGAGTCTCCTCGACGTAGATCATCTTCGACCTCGAAAACTTCGAGCAAGCTTCTTCATTTCTCCAAAGGAACCCACACTAGAGTTCGGGAGATCACAACTCGCAGCGAAGGAACTACTACACGGAGTTTTAGAAGTGAAGGACCGGTCTACAAAGGTTGTATTCCTCATTCACTCAATATGTAAAGTTGTTTGCATGCTTATTGTTTAAATCTCTAGTTAAGATTCTAGGGTTAGGGTTCTTTAGTTCGGCAAAAATTTGAAAACGACATGGACGATACCTCCCGAAACCTTGCTGCCGCGCTAGGTAACCCCATAGTGGTATCAGAGGCAAGCTAGAGATTTAAATGATATTTGTTAGATTACGAAACCGAAACTACTCCGAAAATTTAAACATTGCAACCCAGTTTCTGTCGAATTTAAAAAGGCCTCTAAATTTTTTTTAAATAACTGCAGAATGTTGTATGAGACATGACATGAACACAAAGAAAATATGAGGGGGTTTTGTGCAAAAGTGGCCGGCCACATTGGTCTTAAAACCGGCATGCTGGGTTCAATTTGCTCCTCTGGGCTTCAAATTTTCATGGTGTTCCAGTCTCTGGGTTTTGGTGTTTCAGGTGTTGTTTGTTTTTACTAAATTTTCATGTGATGTTAACTTTCTGCAAAGGCAAATCGGAGTGTTTCACAGTCGTAATTCTAACATGTATTCGGGTTATTTAGACGATGTTAAAAAGTTCGAACGGATATCAATAACCCATATTTTCTCTCGCTGGATATTTTTAAGAGTTGGATTTTTTCCGAGTTTAAAATCTTCAGAAAATCTTGCAAGCGATTCTGTGGACCCTCTAAAAGAACGATACCCAAACTCGAATTTTTGGATCGCGGAACCGCGGTCATACCTTAGGGTTTGCCGCAGTTCCGTGGCGACATGAGTGAGGCATGGGTCGGCCTTTCTACGGATGGTTCATAGGAGCTGTGGCAGTTTCTGGGTACTTTTTGAACTCCGCTCAAGTGTTGAGCTTATTGGGAAATTTTGGGTGCTTGCTTATTCGATCGAAAAGTTTAACTTCGTCTAGTTATCTATGATTGTGATACAATATTTTCAATCCACATAACTAGTTATGAGATAACTAGTTTGAATTTTATAAATCTAGCAGTTTAGTCTTATTTGATCAGTTGCCACGGGATTTTGATGTTGATCAAAAGTCTGTCGCAATTACGTAGTGTATGCGGATACTCGCCGGGTAACCTTACTAGATAGTCACGCCCCATAGCCCCGACCAAGTGACTGTAGGAGAACCCCGTCGCCAAAAGCATCCGTTTGGGTGCTCGCGGCAGCGGTGTTCCGCCATAGTGCACTTTGTCGACGGCATCGGGGGTGCGGCCGTCTACTAAAGTTTCCGACGAGCATTCGATCAGGTTATCAGGAATCTTGTTGAATTACCCGACATGTTATTGGAAAGTGTTTTCAATATCAAGACTAAAATGCGGGGTTTATAATTGTTAGGCATGTGATGTCTAAGGAATTCATTTGGTTAGGCATGAAATCCAAAGTATGTGATACATTGGGTTTATGATGTCTAAGGTGGTTGCGGATTCCAACTGTTGTAGTTTTTCACTTTCTTTTCTGCGACCGTAAGTGTAATATATGGTGTATCGCCGGTTTCGTTGCTATATGTCAACGACAATTGGGATACGCATATTTACTTACGTTGATAACAAGTGATGTTATCTATTGTTGTGATGTGTTATATTGGATCGCCGTGTTTTGAATAGCTGGGTTTTTTTTTATGTAAGATGAGAGTTTTTCATTTTCATTCATGTAAAAGCTTGTATGTAATATTCTTTTATTGGGGCACTTCCGGGTTGAGGATGATGTCACCATTGATGTATATTATTTACTTTTCCGCATTAGGATAGACCTAAGGAGGAGAGCACAAGTAACCGGGTTCTAGGGTCCAGTGGGAGACCATCTCGAGGAGTCGAGACCAGGTCTCCTAACTCTAGAATTGGTAGGGTTGTTTGCCGCTCTCGTAGGGGCTAGGGATGTGGGTTTGGCTATTCATCGCGACCGCGGAATCCGTGTTTTTTAGAGGCTTAATTAATGAGATTGATGGGACTTCATTAATGAGATTAATGAAATAAAAGAAATCTAAAAATGTTGTAGAAACTTGTTTTAAAAACTGATAGCTCTAGTTCTTGCTTTGCATAGCGGTATTCCTTGTAGAATATCCAGCACCTTATTCGATAAGGGAAGAGCCGAGATCCCTTCACCGGGAGTGACCTCTTTAGCGAAACTAGCAGATGCTACAACCTACACGGTTTGTCTTTTGATTGCTTCTATAGTTTTGGCATTGCATAGTGGTATTTGTGAAATATCCTGCACCTTATTCGATAAGGAAAGAGCCGAGATCCCTTCATCGGGAGTGACCTCTTTAGCAAAACTAGTAAAAGCCTCAAAAACACTCCTTTTCAAAATCACTCGATTCTACAATAATATCAAGTTCATTACGCTCATAGTTTTCTTAAAAACCTGTGTAGCCCTCCGTCATTTCAGATAAGTACTACTTAGTATTCATGCTACGGTAGTTTGGCCTGCGTCAAGGCGTAGTGTGCGGTAGCTAACTAGTGCTTATCTGCTAGCATACGATGCGATTGGATTAGGGTATTCGTACGGCGTTGTTTGGCCTGCGTCAAGGGTCGTGCGGGTGGGTTTAATTCAATCATGAAATGTACGGGTTGAACTTGACTTGCATCCTATGTGTAGTTTAGATTGCGTCAAGGTCATAGAACGCTAGGGGTAAAAACCATTATCGGGAATTTCAAGTGTTGAAATTTGCAATGAGATTGCATACTATCTATGAGATAGTTGGATCCCGATACCCACTGCGAGTAAGAGTTGCTCCTGGGAGAGTTTTATACATTACAATTAGCCGATCAAGTAGGTGTTTAGAAATGTGTTAACGGGGTTACGCCCCTGGGAAAACGAGGTTTTAATTAGGTCCGTGCGAAAGCACGGGGAATCTCTCTCAAAGTACCGGCACTGGCCTGGCTGAAAGATTGGCGAACTTGTACGGTGTAATTAATCCCGGCTAGTCTTTCCTTTTAGGGTTTGGAGGAAGATTTGATAGAAACAGAGGGAGCCATCCTGATTAGATAAAATAATAACCAATCTAATCTTGCAAGAGTATACGCTGAGTGTTTTCTTCTCTCTCTCTCTCTCTCTCCAGGTAGCGACCATGTCGCGCCTTAATCAAGATAATAATATGGATGCATTGACCAAGCCTGCTTGTTATACTGAGATGGGGAACGTTTGTTTCATTCTTTCTTGTAATTTTTACAAGACTGAGTAGGAAATAGGGGAATATCCATATTCCCATACCGCCCAATCGAAGAAAGTGCATGTTGATGCATCTTCTTCGGGTGTGTTCATTACCGAGTGTTCCCCTCCGAACGGCGGCCCGGACTTCGCGTCCGTGGCCTGAGGTTCGGGACAGATGCTATTTGGTTTGATCCGTCCACCTCTCCGAAGATGCCAAGTTGATTTATGGCACCTTGTATCGGAGGTTTAGACGGATGCGGCCGATGTAGCAGACTTCGTCAGATTCCCCCTCAGGGTGAGGGGGTTTTGATTGTGGGGACGCTCTTCCCTGCAGGCGCAAGCCCCTGCAGTTAATTACGCTACCGCGTCGCGGTAACAACTTTCTCCTTCTCCAGAATTTCACTTCGTGTCGTGTGTTTTTGTTTTGTTTGTGATTGCCCGTGGATTGTATACGGAGACTGAGTAATGCCGTCGCCCGTAGGGCGTGGATTAGTCCAAATCCGCATTTACTTAGATTTGGGTTTGGTGTTTTTATTTTAAGGATGCATTAGTCGCGTTGCGGCTAAGATCAACTTAAACGTTCGTCAAGGATACGTTAGTCCTGTTTTAGACTAAGATCGACCTGACGTAGTGATTGATTTAATTATCCGGCCGTCGGGACTCATCACCTCTCTGACGTCGTTGAGGGATTACAACGACAGGCGTCAGAGGAGTTCAGAGATATACCCTTGCACCAAAGTTGATTCGGAGTTTTATTGTTTATTTAAAGATCTAAGGACACATTAACCGTATTTGGGGCTAAGATCAACTTAGACGGGACCGTTTAGATCCGGCAAAAGAGCGTTCGGGCTCGATTGCGCTAGTTTAAGGACCTGGCGGTCCATCGCCAGTTTTAAAGACGTGGTGGTCCATTATTAGTTTAGGGACGTTTCGGTCCGTCGCCAGTTTAAGGACGTAGTGGTCCATTATTAGTTTAGGGACGTTTCGGTCCGTCGCCAGTTTAAGGACGTAGTGGTCCATATTCCAGTTTAGGGACGTGGTGGTCTGATATTAGTTTAGGGACGTTTCGGTCCGTCGCCAGTTTAAGGACGTAGTGGTCCGATATTAGTTTAGGGACGTTTCGGTCCAATATTAGTTTAGGGACGTTTCGGTCCGATATTAGTTTAGGGACATTTCGGTCCGATATTGATGTGTGGTCGTTGGGACCCGTCACCTCTTTGACGTCGTTGAGGAATTACAACGAGGGATGTCAAAGGAGTTCGGAGATGTACCCTCGAACCGGTCGTGAATTGGTTTAGGAGAGCCATTTTGCTCAATCAATTTAATTTAAGGACTTACAGCCAGGATTGGGTTAAGTCCAATTTTTTTTTTTAATTTTAGGCTCTGCCTGACTAAAAGAATCAGTCCAAACAGGGCTCTGCCCCTTTATTATTTTGCAATTTGATTTGGGCCAGGCCCTTTTAAATAATGAGTTGCATTTCTGCAGAAATTCAAGAATTTTCCAAACAGGGCTCTGCCCTTCTATTATTTTGCAATTTGATTTGGGCCAGGCCCTTTTAAATAATGGGTTGCATTTGTGCAAAACCCCAAGAATTTTCCAGATTCAAGAACAAAAGTGCATAGCACTTTTGATCTGAATTTGGATCAAAGGAAAACAAGTTTTTCTTCTTGTTTTCCCTGATTTCACAGAACCAAGGGTTCATATCAAGTGCAAGGCACTATTTATTTCTTTTTATTGAATTATTCATTTTTTTATCCTCTGTTCTTCAGAGATTTTTCTCTTCTTCCAAAAGAAGTTTTTACCTCTTTTTTTGTGTTCTTGATTAATCTTCAAGAGTTCTTTCTCTTCTTTTTTTTTTGCCAGAAGTTGATTCTTCAAGTTGATCCCCTTCGAATGAGGTCTGGGGTCTTATTTATAGTGCTCACCAATTTGTTGAATTTGTTAACAGGATCTTTCCTGAATAATTTTGGGAATTTTCCCACCATTGGATCTTTGATCCAAAGGCAGAAGAAAATCTTCTGTTTCAGAAAAGATTCATCAAATTTTCATTCTGTTTCTGCGCAACTCCCCAATGAATGACACGTGTCGCGCAGTGGAAGGCTTGCGCAGCAGTGCTTGCGCAACTGCGCAGACACGTGTCGCGCAGCGGTGCACTTGCGCAACAGTGCTTGCGCAACTGCGCAGACACGTGTCGCGCAAGCGTGCACTTGCGCAACAGTGCTTGCGCAACTGCGCAGACACGTGTCATGCAGCGGTGCGCTTGCGCAACTGCGCAGACACGTGTCGCACTGTGGACCGCTTGCGCACTGCGCAACGCACGGAATTTGAAGCGTTGCTTCAGAAAATTTTGAATTTTCAAAATTCAAATGAGCCTTCCTCAGATTGGGGGAACAAATGCCCCCCCACCGTTGTGCTTACGTGGCGCGACGTAAGCGCAACGGTGGCCAGGGTCAGTTGAAGGGGCGCAGGCGCCTATAAATAGGACTCTTGGTCTTCAGCAGATGATCACCATCTTCAAGATTTCTCATTTTCAGAGCCTTGCTCTTGCCTTCAAGAACTTCAGAGCCTTGCTCTTGCTTCCAAAGTTAGAACTTTTTTAGAAAAACTTTAGGTAAAAATTAATCTTAAATTAAATTAATTTTAATTAATAGAGCCTTGCTCTCATAGATCTTTTGATCTAAGGAAAACCCCTTTGGGGTTTCACCAACAGAGCCTTGCTCTCAAGAATCTGTTTCAGGGTTTCTTAACCCATGAACAGAGCTTTGCTCTTTGGCAAAACATAGATCTTTTGATCTAAAAATGAAGAACCCTTCAGAGTTTTCATGGATCTGTAAGATCCCAATTTTTTTTTAATTTTTAATTTAGTTTAATTTTTTTTTAAATTAATTTTCCTTTGATGGATATTTCCATCATTATCACAGAGCCAAGCTCTTTTAAGGAATCTTGTTCTCCTGAGACCAGAGTTTGACATATGTCACTCTGTGACAGAGCTTTGCTCTAAAAGAGGAGATTTTCTCTTTGTCTCCAGGGACTTCCCCACCAATGGGTGTATCCTATTGGGCCCTTTTTATGAATTGACAGTCCTATCTAATGATGGGATTGTCTTATTAAATGATGCATATCATCCAGATTTTGTGGGTCCCCCTTTGGTCCCCTACCCACTGCATCACAGTATGGAACAAGATTTTTATTATTATTTATTTTTTATTATTATTTTTTTTATAATGCCAAGCGTTAGGCCACTAATGATGTATATTTTTTTGTCTTTCCACAGAAAAGATGTCTGACGACTTGTCTTTCTCCTTCGTTCGCTCGGAAGGAGGGTTCCCCCATGCGCCAGTGGATCGGGTGGTATTCTCTCTTATTAAAGATCGCGATCCTGAGTGCAAAAAGCTCCATCTGTGGGGAAGGTGGTATAGCCAGATCATCCAAGGCTGTCACAGTTTTAGTTCCGCCGCGCCCTCTGAGCCCATAGTCACGATCCCTTATGCGGACGAACCCCCGGTGAAGCATGCCGTGGAGGTTAAGAATTGGAATTCTGATGACCTCCTTCAACCTGCAATCGGCGCCATCCCCGTGCAGCCGCCGCCGGCGATAGATATTCTGGGGAGGCGAATCTGTCAGGGCGAAGCACGCCCTTGGGGACAGGCTTATAACATTGGAATGATCCCGCGACCCCCCGCCGGATATTTGCAGTGGGCCCGGTACATTCTATCGGCGAAGAGGACCCACCTAACGAAGATTGGTCTATACTCAGCTGTCTTCGTCTCGCTCTTCGAGTACCCCTCTCCTCCAACGTGGTGGATAAAGGCTTTTGTTGAACAATGGAATATCCCCACCCATACCTTCCTGATGGCGGATAAGAAAGTTTCTATCTCTTTGGAGGAATTTGCCAAAATTTCAGGTCTGCCAATGAGGGGAGAGCACTACGAGGAGTTGCTTCCTCCTGATGAGTATGTCTTTGCCACTAAGCAGCTGGTATTTGACTTAACCCCGGAGAATGCCATTCAGCATCAGCATCCGGGTTTGGTGAAAGTGTTGGAGATCTATGAGGAACTCCATTTGGAATCGGGTGACAAGGGCGTCAGTTTCGCAGCTTTCATTGCTCGCTTTATCCGCCCGGAGTTCTTATCAGAGCAGGGCGAGAAGTTCGCTGAGCTTGACGACCCCTTTGGTTTCGGTTTGGATCGCCGCCCCATATCGGAAAATAACCAGAGGGATTTCTATCTCCCCAATGCTGCCATCGTTGCCTTCTCGGAAATCACCGTCCCCGGCATGGATGAGGAAACCTTCTTTATTGGATTCTTGGGCTTATGGTTATGCAACTTTGCGCTCCCCATGCACCCACGCTTCATGCGGCCCTCTGTCTTTTACCCGGCGCATCGGATGGTGGCCGGTCTGCAGTTGTCGGTAGGAATTGCTGGGTTAGCTTACCTTTATCATGGACTCAGCGTAGCGGCGGACGCCAATGATCCTGGGACACAGCCTGCTAACTTCCCGATGCATTACTTCGTTTCTTGGATGGAGATGCACGTGCGAGGGGTGTTTGGCGCCCACAAGACTTCCCCATTTTTCGAGAAGTACAGACTCCCGAGGGTCATACGGTTAGTCGGGGCTTCAATTGTGTTTGCATCCCCGCGGGATTCTAGGGGACTCCTCCTGCGCCCACATTTGGTCGGAGCGAAGACTTCTTTCGTGGATAAGGTTATCACCATAGGCTCGGAGACTACTAAGTTGGTGGTGCCCCTGCGTGACGAGTACTGAAGGCTCGGGAAATCCTCCATCTCTACTCCATTCGGCCGGGCTACCTGGTGTTTCGGCAGAATGAGACGGCTTTGTTCATGAGGTATAATCCGCATCGATTCGCCCAGCAATCAAGCTACAACCAGGGGATCCCGATGGAAGCCTTCTTGGAAACGCCCGTGGTTGGCCCAGCAGGGGTAAAGAATGCGATGCATCACTTTATACGGCTTAACACGGGTTCCTATTTCTTCATTAGTGAACCCAGCTGTATGCCTAAGATGCTTAATTCATATGTGGCCTGGTATGCGCACACTATGGGCCCAATCATTTTACTGGAGAAACGCCTGCTGGTCGACCGTAGGGGTGCGCCTCCTGGCGGTGATCGCAAGGCCCCTTTGCAGCCAAGGCTCCCGGTCGTCCCTCCGCTAAAAGATGCTGGAGTCGATCGACCACGCGTGTTGAGTCCTCCGCGGGGATTGCGGTTGCCCGCTACGGTGGATGCACCATCGGCGCCTCGTGCTCCCACGAAGGCGGCTAAAGTAGTATCGCCAGAGTCAGGCGTAGGGGCAGGTGTTGGGACTCGCCGCCCTAAAGTGGCTTCCAAGCGCAAATCCGCTCCAGGTGGATCTAAAGCTGGTGGACAGCAGAAAAAGAAAAAGTCCGCCCTTTCCCTCGATGCGATCCTCAGCTTAAAGCCTGCGGCTTCTCCTGCCAAGACCATATGCGAGTACGGCAGCAATGAGGGCTTTGTGGTGGACCCTGCGGACACCAATTTGGCTGCCTCCATTGCAGCTTCGGAGCGATCGGTGAGGCTCGAAGCGATGCTAAGTAAACTCGCTGAGTCAGGTAATCATCAGCCCCTTTCTTCGTCATTTTATTGCACTTTTCATTATTATCTTTAGCTGATATTTGCTCCCTTTTCAACAGGTGTTTCTACTGAAGAGGCTATTGCTGCCTCCCTAAAACTTTCCAAGAGGAGGAGGAGAAGCGTGCCCTAGCAAGCGTCGGTATGTTTTATCCCTTTCTCTTTTATACGGAAAGTTTGTTGTCTTTTTATGATAGTCAACCTGACCTTCTCTTGTTTCTTTACAGGGGTTGTATTAATCGGCGCAAGGATCCTTTCCGAGCCCGTCACCGAAGCCCCGGCTCCGTCGAAGCTGCCGCAAAAGCCTCGGCTTGACGCCATGACGAGGGATGCTCTGAAAAATCTGGAGGCATCCCTCTATACGGATGAGGATGCTTCACTCAAGGAAGCTCTGATAGTATCCGTCTCAACGGCTCGAGAAGAGCGAAAGCGGTTGAGACGTGAAGCAAAGGCGCGGAAAGCTGCTTTGGCCACGGGAGCGGGCCCTAGCACCATTCCTCACGCTAGTACTCCTTCCGAAGAGCCCCCTGTTGCCCTGTCTACTGCTCGTCGGCAAGTGGCGCGCGCGGTTCGGAGCGCCAATGATAAATCTGCTTCAGGTAATACTCCTTTCAGAACCTTGTTGTACGAATTGTAAACCTATTGGCTCATACGTATCCCAACTTGCAGGGTCAAGTCCAACTGAGGGGGAAGCGGAGACGACCGTCGAACCCAGGGGAGCGGAGGAAGCGGTACTTGCTGAACCCGAACCGACAGTGAGCAACGTTGTCGGGGTCATGGGGTCTGGAGCCGAGATTGAGGGACCTGCCGCGGAGAGGGTCATTGATGTCGCACCCGAAGTGGCGGCAGATGAGATGATTGTCTCAACCGAGCCGAAGGCGGTAGAGGGAGAGGTGCTTGAGGCTGGGGACCTCGTGGTGCCGATGGACGAGGCAGCTGTGATCGCCGATCTTGAGGGAGCAGCGGGCGAGGCGGCCATGATTCCTGAAGACGGGCTAGGCGCTCCTTCTCAGGAATCTGGCAATGTTCCTATCATAGCCCTCCCTGCCTATGGTCCCCCGCCACCTGTAGAGCTTGCGAGCATAACAACGGTTCCCCTCGAGTCGGGTGACGAGGCTACGGGTGGTGGCCCGATGTCAATGGAGGAAGGAATTGCCTCCGTCTCGGCTGGCAGTTCGTCGGGTAAGTTTCGGGTTACTACCGTTTCCCCCTTTTTTTATATATCTTGCGATCTCTTCTAACAAGCTTGTCTTTGCAGGTGCGGCCAGTGCCGACGCTCCATTGCTTGAAGGAACACCGTCAACTACTGCTTTGGCGGTGGTCACTTCCCCGTCTTCCCTCGTGCCATCGCGGATGTTGGAAGGTATGGATCTACGACTCACAAGTTAATCTCTTAAACGTGTAGTTCATGGACTAACGCCATGCCATCGCATCTTTTCAGGAGTGCTCTTTGATCATCTATATCAAGTGTTGCTCCCACACTTCTCCTTCCCATCCGAGCTTACTTCTCCCTCTAGTGGCGCTGGTGAGTGTACGTTCAATACAATATCTCTGTTCATCCCCTTTTTCTAGTAATTGAATGATTTTTGACCTTTCCCTTTCTTTATTGCAGTGTCACAAATCGAGGGAGGGGATGCCAGACCTGCCGTGCTACCGGCCCTCCCGGCTCTGCCGTCCGTTGCTGCTGGTATAGCAAATACCCCTTCTTTTTTTTTGTAACCCTTAAATATCTCTTGAACCATCGTTTAACCATGTTTTGTTTTGCAGCTATTGTTCCGGCTCCGGTCCCTTTTGAGTCGCGCGTCCTTATACCGGTAGGCCCTTTCTCGAGACGCCCGTCTTCAAAGGGTGCTGTGATGAGTCTGGGCATGCTGAGCGGGTATATCGAAGAGCTCAGCATGGATGCTCTCCCTTCTGCCGTAGATTTCGCTGTGGATGTTAATCCAATGTTAGCGGCGCTCGTAACTTTTCACAACGAAGGCGTCGTTGAATCTTGGGTTAATCACTGCAGGGAGATCGAGGCCTGTCTATACCGGCTGGAGTTGACGTGCCCTTCTCCCGAAGTTTTAGCCCTGAGCACCCAACGCACAACCTGGCTCGAGCAAAGCACTTCGCACTCCCGCCACTTGGAGCAAGAAGCAGCTCAAAGACTAAGGGAATGCCAAAAGACCTCGAACGAAACGGCCCATCTGCGCGCTGAGGTTGAGGCAAATGCTGCCCAGGTGAAGACTATCTTTGAGGGTCTCTTGGAGCGCATCTCCCATGGGCTAAACTTAAAGCGGAAGCTTGAGTCGGGAGGCTGCCTATCAAGTCGTGAGGGAGCAGCTTGTGTTGGTCTTGCGGCAACGAGCCCAAGTGGAGGCAGAGCTGACGGTGGTAGCCGAGCAAGAGAAGGCATGGAAGGACATATGCGAGCGATTGCTACATCTGTGCAAGACGCTTCCTTCCCAATAATTCTCCTTGTATCATTTGTCTTTGTAAAGTATATGTATATATTTTTTTTATTCTTTAGCACAATGTATCCTGTACTCAATCAATATTTATGAATAAAAGATACACATTTTGTAATGTCTTGTGTCATTTCTCCGTCTTTCCTTTCTTTTATTATCAGTACGCCACCTTAGTAACCATGATTGACGGACGACTGGGACGAGTATCCCGACCTTCTTAAGAAATAACGATGGCTTAGGCTGCAGGTTCAGATCTGCTGCCTAAGACTTTTCAACTCTATAAGCCGTGAGGGTTTCATAGAGACTTTTCTTCCTACGGATCGAGAGGATCTCGTAAGTGGATTTTCTCCTTAGGAATCGTGAGGATTCCTAAGTGTGGTTTTCTCTCATAAGTCGAAAGGATCCTATAAGAGAATTTCTCCCTCTTACGAGTCGAGAGGGCTCGTAAGCGGTTGTTTCCCTCTTTGTCGAGAATCGACTTCAGAGAGTGAGACCCGTGAATAGTATGCAAGAGACCATTTAGGATTGACTTGCAGGGTCCCATTGTTCAGGAAGCAAGTTTTTGAATCCTTACTGCCCGAGATGTGAGTCAAAGAAGCTCTCGTCACGGAGTGTTTGTATCCGTGAGTTGAGAATTTTGCTAGGGATTATTTGTTTCCCGAGCGCCAAGGATTATTTGTGTCCTTGGGGTTTGAAACGAATCGATGGTTCCCACGGAGGCGCTGGTGGCTCTGCGAGTCGACGCGGATCAGAAGGCTCTCGTCAAGGAGTGTTTGTATCCGTGAGTCAAGGAATTTGCTGGGATTATTTGTTTCCCAAGCGCCAAGGATTATTTGTGTCCTTGGGGTTTGAAACGAGTCGATGGTTTCCACGGAGGCGCTGGTGGCTCTGCGAGTCGACGCGGATCAGAAAGCTCTCGTCAAGGAGTGTTTGTATCCGTGAGTCGAGGAATTTACTGGGATTATTTGTTTCCCAAGCGCCAAGGATTATTTGTGTCCTTGGGGTTTGAAACGAGTCGATGGTTCCCACGGAGGCGCTGGTGGCTCTGCGAGTCGACGCGGATCAGAAGGCTCTCGTCAAGGAGTGTTTGTATCCATGAGTCGAGGAATTTGCTGGGATTATTTGTTTCCCAAGCGCCAAGGATTATTTGTGTCCTTGGGGTTTGAAACGAGTCGATGGTTCCCACGGAGGCGCTGGTGGCTCTGCGAGTCGACGCGGATCAGAAGGCTCTCGTCAAGGAGTGTTTGTATCCGTGAGTCGAGGATTTTGCGAGGGATTATTTGTTTCCCAAGCGCCAAGGATTATTTGTGTCCTTGGGGTTTGAAACGAGTCGATGGTTCTCACGGAGGCGCTGGTGGCTCTGCCAGTCGACGCGGATCAGAAGGCTCTCGTCAAGGAGTGTTTGTATCCGTGAGTCGAGGAATTTTTTTTTGCTGTTGAAGTCACTAGCTCCTTCGGTTGAAATGAACCGTTGAGGTTTGGCTTCGTCGTTTGTCGGAATCCGCTGGGGAAGTATGGTTCCTTCTTTCTTTGCGCCCTTGGATTGTATACAGTGATCGATGTGATCTTAACTGTAGGGCTGAAGTTTTATCATTTCTTCTTTTTATTTTATTTTATTTTTCGCGATGCTCTATCATTTCAGCTTTTATATCGCGAAGGTCGCGATTGCCCAAACATTTCGGCTATTTTTCGCGGTGCCCAATCATTTCGGCTTTTTATTTTATCTTTACTCGTTGCTTTTTATTACGAGTTGCCCGATCATTTCGGCTATTTTGCATGCATACATTTTACTTGCTGCTTTTTATTGCAAGTTGCCCTATCATTTCGGCTATTTCGTATGCATGAGCGGCCTACTGGCTTTCGCCGTCAACTTGAAATTGGACACCGATTTCGGTATCAGCACCGCTGCAACTGGGATATTACCAGGAACGAATCATCATTTGCCTCTGTCGTTGTTGAACAAAGGAGGCTTAGCGACCAGGGTTAGGATCCCGTCGGCTAAGGCTTTTGACTTCATGAGCCGTAAGGGTCTCGTGAAAGTATTTCTCCCTACAAGTCGTGGGGATCTTGTAGGTGTATTTTCTCCTTAGGAACCGTGAGGGTTCCTAAGTGTTTTGTTCCCCTGTAAGTCGTAAGGATCCTATAGGAGGGCTTTCTCCTTGTGAGTCGAGAGGATTTACAAGGGTTGTTTACCATGCACACATATCCCTAGCCTCGGATGGGACTAAGTTAGGGAAATGTTTATTCGCGCCCGTGGATTGTATACAAGGGTCAATATTGGACCACTTGTAGGGCAATGTCGAAAGTTGTGGGGGTTTGCTTCAGAACAGGTTAAGGTTTCTGTAACTTAAGACTTTCAAATCTTATGAGCCGTGAGGGTCACATAAGAAAGTTCTCCTTACGAGTCGTGAGGATCTCGCAAGTGTATTTTCTCCTTAGGAATCGTGGGGATTCCTAAGTGTGTTGCTCCCTTATGAGTCGTAAGGATCTCACGCGGGTGGTTTCTCCTTATAAGGTCGAGAGGACCCTATAAGTGTCTTTTAACGAGGTTGCGCCCTTTCGGGTTTTCACGAACACTCGCCGGTAGTTCCGCTGTTTTTACTCACGGAGCCCTTTCGGGTTTTCATCCGTGCCCATTTTGCTTATGGACATACCATTTATTTTATTTTATTTTTATATTTTTTTTTATTTCGTCAGCCTAAGGATGCTGCGGTATTAGTTTAAAGACGTTTCGGTCTGTTGTTAGTTTAAGGACGTTTCGGTCCATCATGGAGAAGGCCAGCTACTGCTTATAAAGTTCGAGCTTAGGAAGATAGCGAGCGGACATAGTCGTCGTCATCTATCATTGACCTAGGCTGTGGCTCATTAAGCGTAATATTTCTTTAGGAAGCGACCGTTTATTGGCCTGAAAGGCCTTTCACCGTGCATGTCCATGAGTAGATAGGCTCCACCCTGGTAAACTTTATCTATGATGTACGGGCCTTCATAGTTTGGCTCGAATTTTCCCCGCTTGGCGCGATTGGGGATCATGGGCCTTTTGACCACTAGCACGAGTTCGCCTTGGTGGAATGTCCTCGGCCGGCTCAATCTTTCATATGAGCGCGTCATCTTTGCTTTATAGGCTTCCAGATTTTGCTGTGCTATGAGCCGGGTTTCATCAAGGGCATCAAGCTCCTCAAACCGGAGGTGAGCATTTTCTTCATCCGTCAGTTCGTAGTGGACTGCCACTCGTAGAGAGGGTAATTCTATCTCGAGAGGGAGTACTGCTTCCGTCCCAAACACCAACGCGTATGGCGTTGTGTTTGTGGCCATTTTAAACGTAGTTCGATACGCCCAAAGAGCCTCTTGCAGTCTTTCATGCCAATCTCTCTTGTTTCATGACACTGTTTTCTTCATGATCTTCGTCAAGGTCTTGTTGAAGGCCTCAGCTAGACCGTTAGCTCGCGGATTATAAACTGAGGAATATCTCCAGTCTATATTGTGCTGCTGTGCGAAGCGGCTAATTTTATGACTTCGGTAGGCTGGCCCATTATCAGAGATGATCCTTCTTGGGGTTCCAAACCGGTATATGACATGCGTTTTGAAGAAATGGAGGATGTTCTCCGTCTTTACATCCCTCAACGGTACCGCCTCTGCCCATTTGGAGAAGTAATCAGTCGTCGCCAAGATGAAACGGTGTCCCTTTGACGATGCTGGTTCGATGGGGCCAACTATGTCGGTTCCCCACATCTCGAATGGCCAGCTAGCCACTGTTGGATGCAGTGGATTGGGATGCTGATGGATGAAGTCCCCATGAATTTGGCATGAATGACATTGCTTCGCGTATTCCAGGCAATCCTGCATCATCGTGGGCCAGTAGTAGCCCATCCGTTTTATCTTCAACTTCATCTTAGGGCCTGCTTGGTGAGAACCGCAGAGTCCGTCGTGAACTTCTTGGACAACCCTTTTCGCTTCGTCAGGTCCTAAACATCTTAGCCACAGAGAATCGAATGACCTCTTGTACAGAGTATCGTTGACGAAGGCGAAAGACAGAGCTCGTTTCACAAGCTGATGTCTTATGGACGCTTCTTCAGGCATTCGGTGGAACTTGAAGTAATCTGTGAAAACTTCTCTCCAGTCTTCGGTCTTCTCATGGTCTTTTATTTGTAGGGTTGCCTGCTCAGTTGCTCCCTTTTCTTTATATGATTCTGGAGGTATTTCTGCTGGGGCGAGCACTCGACGGCTTTGTACCACGATTCTAACGTCATCGAGGTTCTCGTCGGCCAATTCTTTAGCAAGCTTGGCCAGTGCGTCCGCTTTGCTGTTTTCCGCGCGCGGTATGCTTTCCAAAGTATAGGAGGGAATTTGGGTTAGCAGGTGCTGCACTTTTTCACCGTATTTTACCAATTCCGGTTTGCACGTTTGGTAGTCGCCGTTTACTTGACTAACGACCAGTTGAGAATCACCGTATATGAGGAGGTCTTCAATTCCCATGTCAATGGCAATCTCGAGGCCTGCTATCAGAGCTTCGTATTCGGCTTCATTGTTTGTTCTCGGCTCCGTCAGGGAAAACGCGTAGCGCATTATCCCTCCTTGTGGAGTTACAAAGATGAGTCCTACCCCTGATTTAATTATAGGGGTACTTTGTTTGCGTTTCTTCATGGAAGATGCTCCATCGAAATAAAGCTCCCATCGGATATTATCACCGTCGATCGCATCGAACGCATGTTCGTCTGGAAGATCGCAATTCAGAGGAGAATCGGCGGGTATCGGATGCTCAGCGAGGAAGTCGGCGATGGCCTGGCCTTTCACTGCCTTGAGAGGCTGATACGTTATCGAGAATTCCATCAAGAGCAGGGCCCATTTAGCGAGTCTTCCCGTCAATATGGCCTTTGACATCAAGTATTTGAGAGCGTCCACTTTTGAAATAAGACGGACCTCGTGCGCTAACGCATAGTGCCTAAGCTTTGTTATTGCGAAGATCAACGCCAGGCAGTGTTTTTCAATGGGAGAGTAGTTGCTTTCTGCCCCCAGCAGAACTCGACTTAAGTAGTAGAGTGCTCTTTCTTTCCCTTGATCGTTCTCTTGTGCCCATAATGCGCCTAAAGAACCTTCGAGGGCGGTTGTATAAAGAATGAGAGGCTTCCCCTTAACCGGAGCAGCCAACACCGGCGGGTTCTGCAGGTATTGCTTGATCTCATCCAGTGCGCCTTGGCATTTTTGGTCCCAAACGAATGGGGTTCCCTTCTTCATCAGGTGACTATAAGGACGGCACTTTCCTGAAAGGTTGGCTATAAATCGCCGTATGTATGCGAGTTTCCCTTGGAGAGACCGCAGCTGTTTGAGAGTCCTCGGTGGAGGCATTTCCATGATCGCTTTAATCTTTGACGGATCTATTTCAATACCTCGGTGTCGGACAACGAATCCCAGGAATTTGCCCGAGGAAACTCCGAATGCACATTTAAGAGGATTCATCTTCAAGATGTATTGCCGAAGGCGTTGAAATACGGTCTTCAGATGCTCGAGATGTTCCTCGTACGATTTGCTTTTAACCACGAGGTCGTCGATATAGCATTCAACGATTTCGTGTATAAGGTCATCGAAGATCTTTGTCATGGCCCTCTGATAAGTAGCACCGGTGTTCTTCAAACCGAAGGGCATCACTTTATAACAAAATATACCAAGAGGAGTCCTGAAGGCTGTATGCTTCTGATCTTCAGGATGCATTTTTATTTGATTATACCCCGATGAGCCGTCCATGAAGGAGAAAACCTCATGAGTGGATGTGTTGTCTATCATTAGTTCAGTGACTGGCACTGGGAAATCATCCTTCGGGCAAGCTTTATTGATATCTCGAAAGTCCACGCATATGCGCACTGTCCCATTTTTCTTCATCACCGGGACGATGTTAGCGATCCATTCAGGATATTGAACTTCCTGGATGAAGCCAGAGTCGATCAGCTTCTTGACCTCAGCATTGATACTCATTTCAAGCTCGAGCCGCATTCTTCTTGGTGCCTGTTTGACTGGCTTGATGTTCGGGGATATCGCCAATTTGTGTACGGCAATTTCTGGATCTAGTCCCGGCATTTCGGAATAGTTCCACGCGAAGCAATCTCTATGCTGTAGAAGCACGTCCTTTAACGCAGCTACCCTTTCTTCAGATAGTAACTCACTGATGAATGTCGGTCATGGATCGTTTGCCGTCCCCAACTCAATTTTCTTGAGGTTATCTGCAGTGGTATGGATTCCATCTTCCAGCTCTTTTGGCGCTGGTGGGAATTCTGAGATTATCTCGTCGCTGCTGTTTTCGAAGCACCAAGGAAGGCTGTTCATATCTTCGGACCCTTCTTTTAATATTGTTATCACATGGCAGGTGCGAATTTTCTGCCAATCCCAATGCGGAGTTGGTTCTATCCTTCCGTTTTCGGGTTCGTGCTTTTGCGGCGGCGCTACCCTCCAACTATCAGAAAACGCGAATTTGCCTAGCTGATACTGATCTTCAACCCAATTCTTGAAGGTGAAGCAATCTTCAAGAGGGTGTCCCATTACTCGATGGTAAAAGCAATAATTTGAGTCGAACACCTCGCCTGCGTGCTCAGGATGATTAGACTCTGGCAACGTAAGCATTTGATGTTTTAGAGCGAGATCGAATATCTTCCTCGTTTTGTTCCGAGGAAATGAGTATGCTCGACCCATTTTCTTCCTGAGGGCTAAGTCAATAACGCTCGACTCTCAGATACGTGGCTTCTTAGCTCTGCTTTGTGGCTGTTGAGCGCCTCTCTTGCCTTTCGACTTGTTTTTGTTTTCGCGTCGAACCTTTTTTGTAGCAGGTTGACAAGGAGCGGCATTTTCTTCCTTCACCGCCTGTTGAAGGAGGCGCTGTGTCTTGGCTTTCTCATAGATTGCCATTTCACGATTGTGATCGTCTCGGGCTTTTTGACTCGCATCCCTTATAAGTTTGCTCATCTGGTCTTCAAATGATGGACTGGGCGGTTTTGTATCAGGAACTTTTGTTGGCTCAGGATTAGCGTCCTCCCATTGAGCGTCCGCCTCTTCGTCGAAGTCATACATAACATAACAGCTATTTACTAGCTCCCGTTTCTTTGACCGGATGTACCCAAGCCCTTTTGTTTCTACTCTCCCGTTAGGCAGTTTGCATTGAGTCCCGGGAATGTCCCAGACCTTGTCATAGAATTTGGCTTTTCTAATGGTCTGTGTGAAGGAAATCCCCTGGCGTTTCAGCAGTTTCTTCAAACCTTCGGTATAATATCTAGGAAGACGGATAGGCTGAAGCCTGTCGAGCGTGGGATCCGCGCCATGCCAAATTTCTTTTTCCACCTTGTTTTCTTCAGAACGGTAGAATAGGATTGCCTTCTCGCCCTTTCGTCCGGGAGGGATATAGAATGTCTGCAATTCTTCTACGCTGTTGGTGTCGAGTGCATCCAGTTCTTTGTAATGTTCAAGCGGCACCATGGTTATCTGCAAACCTCGCTCTTCATCAGCGGAAGCCCGTATTGAAAGCCGAGCAGGGAATACAGCATGAACTTCATCCTCCGAATCACTACCAAATATCAATGAAGGAATGGATGGTCCCGGCTTGGCGGATTGGGATGGACCCGCATAAATTATATCCTCTTCGTCCTCGGTGTCACTGCCGAAGATAGGGATGGTGGCGCTAGTCTTGTTCTCCGGCTTGTGACACCTTTCCGTGTCCTCAAAGCTCGGCAAAAAGTATTTGGCATCTTCATACTTGCGAACTTCATTCACGGAAAACGGATTCAATTCTCCTGCCACAGTGTACTCGAGACCATCCTTACAATATTTCATACACTGATGTTGTGTAGAAGGGATGATATTGTACTCATGCAACCATGGTCGACCGAGCAGAGCATTGTAGCACGTCTTGGCATCTATGACATGGAATTTAATATCTGTGACGAGTAGCCCGAAGCGTAACGTCAATATCACAGATCCGAGAGTTTTTGATGATTGGGAGTCGAAACTGGAGATGGTGATCTTGTCCCGGGCGAGGTGTTGGACGCTCATGCAAATCTCCTTTAACACTCGCACATTGAGTAAATTAACAGACGATCCGTTATCGACCAAGATTTTACCTATCTTTATGTCATGGCAGTATCCTGAGACATAAAGAGGGGCGATTGTGTTCACACGTCCCGAGAAGAAGGTCTTCATCACCAAAAGCAACGTCGGCTGTGTGCACTTCATCTAATTCGTCTTTCATCTTTTCTTCGGCTAAGAAGGCTTGGAACTGGTCCGGATCTTGTAGCGCCTTAATCAAAGAGTCTCTCGCCTCCTTTGATAGTAACAAGGCATCGAGAATGCTGAGTTGTGAGGGTAGCTTCCTCAGATGCGCCAAGACATTGTAATCCACTTTACTCCTCTTTGGCGGATTTTTGGCGGTTAACTCTTCCGCGACTTGGTCATCCAAGCGATGTCTTCAGAGACCTTCTCTTTCCCTTTATCTTTCTTGTTTAAGGGTCCGAGATTCTTTTCAGGCAGTGTTCGATTCCGCAGCCGGATATTTTCGCAAACCACTGGCTCCTCTTCTTTTCCCGAAGTTGACTCTTTAAAGAGAGGGGCAAGTTCTAGCTCCTCATCAGAGTCGCTCCCAAATGTAGGCACTTGTGACCCGGTAGTGTTAACCATGTGACAATTGCCGGCAGTTCTTTCAAGCTCTTTGGTCGTGTTTCTTTGCTCCCGACGAATCTTACGCTTTTCCCGTTTAAAGCGTTGTTGATTAGCGACGTATCCTTGCCACCATCCATTGAAAGCTTTGCAATCTTGGGTGGAGTGCGAGACCTTCTGATGATATAAGCAATAAGAGGGGTGCATTTCTACCATGCCAGTAACTTTTTCTTCAGAGGGTGGTAGCTTCATGCCCATCGATATGGCCTTAGCAAACTTCTTTTTTATCTTGGATTGGCTTTTGTCAGCGGTGGAGGCATTTTGCTCCAGCGGGATCATCTCAGCTCTTTCCTCAAGTCGCTGGCGCTTGGCCCTTTCGAATATACCCGTCTCGCGTTCTCGATCAGCTTTGCTTTTTAATCGATCTTTATTAAGAAACGCGCCAATCATTTCAACTGATAACCCTGGGGCTCTTGATTCGGCATTTGCCCCCAGCGTTTCAGTGCCAGAAGTCCCTTCATCGTCCGTGGTCGAATGGGAGATCATACGACAGCTCGCCACATATTCCTCGGATTCATCCGATGAACTTTCTCCCTCATCTTCTTTTTGGAAGATGTGATCAAGGAAATCTTGGAGCGTAATGGGAGTCCGCGCTTTTTGGTTGTACTCATCCAGTGCGTCGATTTGCTTCTGTAAGTCCGTGCGCTTGTCGCCAGGCTTCACGGGCTTCTTAGATTTCTTCTTCTTTTTCGAAGATTTTGATGGCTGGTTATGAACGCTTGAACTACCACCATCGGTCTTCGGAGTCGGACGTGGCTTCAACATCCCCTCTATAACCTGCGGTTCCAAGGGGTTCTTCCACTTGACCGCTGGACAGGTCTGAAGATCATTTAGCATTCTCCTCGTTTTGGCCGATAATACAACTTCCCAGGGAGTTTCTTCAATGACGGAGCATGTTGCCCCCGGCGTATTCGTCCCTTTAGAGGTGTGGGGCTGCGGGGGATTCACCTTCCATTTGTCGGATAGCGCAAATTTGCCCTGGCGGTACTGGTTTTCAAGCCAATTTTTGAAAACGTAACAGTCTTCGATCGGATGTCCTAGCACTCGATGATAAGGGCAGTAATTAGGCTCGTTGACGTCACTTGGTTGCGACGGACGTTTTGGATCTGGCAGATTTATGAGCCTGTTGCGCAATGCCAGCTCAAATAGCCTCCTCGTTTTATCACGGGGAAAGGAGTAAGCACGTCCCATCCTGTCCTCAAGGGGTACGTATGGGCGTGTATTGTTTGGACGAGCAACCGGCTTCGAGTCGCTTGGTTGTTGCTGGGCATTGGCGACAATGATCGCTTTTCCCTTCCCTTTATCGTTTCGGGAGTCCGGCTTCGGGAGAGGGGGTTTATGGCCCATCTGGTCCATCTGCGCCAATTTGTCGATCAAAGCCTGGAAGGAAGTCGGCTTGAAAAACATCATAAACTGTGAAATGGTTGCTTGTGGATCAAGGGTTCCAACAAACATTCCCACCGCAGGGGCTTCTTCTATGCGCTGTTCATATTTAGACCATAGATTACGCCACCGTATAGCGTACTGGACCCATGTCTCGCCGGGTTTTACCCTGGCATTGATCAGTGCCGTCATCGGAGTACGCTCGCTGGCACTTGCAAAACGTTGGGTGAAGAGCAGCTCCATCTCCGCAAAGGTCTTAATAGAGTCGTTGGGGAACTCGGAATACCATTCGAAAGCCGTATCTGATAGGCTTCCAACAAACTGGCGCAGCAAAAGCTTGTCGTCGCCTCCGGTGTTACCACAAAGCGCCCTGAACTGGGCAACATGTTGATGGGGATTGCCGGTCCCTTTGTAAACATGAAACTTGGGAATTGTGTAGCCTGGCGGGTACTTGATTTGGTCATACCAGCCCGGATACGGTCGCCATGTTTTTACGACGTGGCCGGCTGCTTCAGCCGCGTGATGAACCTTTATTTGCTGGGCTATATATTCGTCCAGATCAGTTTTAGAGATTGTGTCTTCTTTAGCCGCCGATAGAACGGGCTGAGGGTTTGATGTTTCTCCCCTATCATCCCTAAGGACGATCGGGGGTTCTTCAGTCGAGGGCTCTGGTTGTATCATCATCCCTATCATGTCCTGGAAGAGGAGGCCCATACGTTGTATATTGGCTGCTTGTTCAGCAGCCTCTTTGTCTCTCTTTTCCAGCACTCGGCGGAGGAACTCGGCGTCGGTCTCTTCCTCTTGGCGTTCGTCTAAGGACGTCCCAGGGTTCTCCTTTGGCTCCGTGAGTGCAGCCATTGTAGTCATCATCTCCTGGAGCTTTTGTTGCTGCTCCTGAGCCTTGGTCACTGATCGGGTAAGCGGTCGGTGACCCGTAGAAGTACGACTTTCTTCCTTTCCAGAAGCCATATAGACCGTATGAACTGTTATGCCCCCTGACTTGGGGCGTTTAGGTTCATCGCTTTTAAACTTTGTCAGTGTCACGGAGGCTTTCTCCGGCCTTTTTCTTTTGTGGACCATTGAGGCTAAAGGAGCCGTTGAAATGGGCATCCTAGCATTTGTTGCCCCCTGTTGTTTAATGGGGGCGGTTTTTGTCCTTTTCCACCTTTGCCCTTTTCTGGCGACGGAAGTGGTCTGAGTCAATCACGGAGTCTTGAACCCTCCGCCAAACTTTATAAATCTTTGACGACAGCCGCTGAGGGGGCTGTTCTTGCTTTGTCTCCGGAGCTTTTTTCATAGGCGGAGGAGATCTTTTCAATGTAGCAATCGGAGAGTTCTTTCTCACCTTCCTCAGCAATTCAAAGCTGTTCTCCGTTGGAACAGCAGCATTGACCTCCACCACTGGAGCAGGTGGGGTTAGCCCTGAGGGGGAGTTGCCCCCTGCTTTCCTTACTCGCTGCCAATGGCGACGTCGCGCACGACGAGCCGTTGGGAATGGCTCGGAAATCGAGATGGTTTCTTGCTGCCCCCTGTTTGAGCGTGGGGTAACTGCTGATGTCAGCCTATCGAAGACTGATGCCTTCTGACCAGCTGGGGGAGGAGTAGGAACCGTCAATCTTGTGAAGACCGACTCTCTGATGGGAGAAGCCGCTTTAACGACTTCCAAAGCAGCGACCGTTGCCCTCTTTGGGACAGCCACCTTATAGTTCTGACCTAGCCTGGTGAAAACGGAGGCTGTTGGTTCAGTAGCAGGCGACCCGTTGATAGGGGTCGTGGTAGCAGTGAGCCGGTCGAACACCGAATTTTTGTTCACTTCCGGTACAGGTGTCGGCATAGAGAAGCTTGTAGGTGGGACCATGGTCCCGAAGAACAAGCCGGTGGTGGCTTGGGTCACCTGGTCTACCGGCAGAGTCAGGAAGGAAGCCGCTTGGGGCCCATATGTTACACCTCTCGGTGAGGTGGAGCGTCCGTTGCAGTGGCATTTCGAGCAGTTGGTGCAGTTGGTGGCCATTGAATGCTTGAGTTCTTACCAGACAAAAGACCAAATCTTAGCAACTTGAAATCCGAAGGCAACCATTTAACAAACCGCGATTGGTTCGCGAAGAAGACACACGAAGTGTGGAGTGGAAAGAGGAAGAGGTCCCACTGGGCGTGCCAGAATCTGTTCCCCTTCGAACGGCGGCCCGGACTTCGCGTCCGTGGCCTGAGGTTCGGGGCAGATGCTATTTGGTTTGATCCGTCCACCTCTCCGAAGATGCCAAGTTGATTTATGGCACCTTGTATCGGAGGTTTAGACGGATGCGGCCGATGTAGCAGACTTCGTCAGATTCCCCCTCAGGGTGAGGGGTTTTTGATTGTGGGGACGCTCTTCCCTGCAGGCGCAAGCCCCTGCAGTTAATTACGCTACCGCGTCGCGGTAACAACTTTCTCCTTCTCCAGAATTTCACTTCGTGTCGTGTGTGTTTGTTTTGTTTGTGATTGCCCGTGGATTGTATACGGAGACTGAGTAATGCCATCGCTCGTAGGGCGTGGATTAGTCCAAATCCGCATTTACTTAGATTTGGGTTTGGTGTTTTTATTTTAAGGATGCATTAGTCGCGTTGCGGCTAAGATCAACTTAAACGTTCGTCAAGGATACGTTAGTCCTGTTTTAGACTAAGATCGACCTGACGTAGTGATTGATTTAATTATCCGGCCGTCGGGACTCGTCACCTCTCTGACGTCGTTGAGGGATTACAACGACAGGCGTCAGAGGAGTTCAGAGATGTACCCTTGCACCAAAGTTGATTCGGAGTTTTATTGTTTATTTAAAGATCTAAGGACACATTAACCGTATTTGGGGCTAAGATCAACTTAGACGGGACCGTTTAGATCCGGCAAAAGAGCGTTCGGGCTCGATTGCGCTAGTTTAAGGACGTGGCGGTCCATCGCCAGTTTTAAGGACGTGGTGGTCCATTATTAGTTTAGGGACGTTTCGGTCCGTCGCCAGTTTAAGGACGTAGTGGTCCATTATTAGTTTAGGGACGTTTCGGTCCGTCACCAGTTTAAGGACGTAGTGGTCCATATTCCAGTTTAGGGACGTGGTGGTCTGATATTAGTTTAGGGACGTTTCGGTCCGTCGCCAGTTTAAGGACGTAGTGGTCCGATATTAGTTTAGGGACGTTTCGGTCCAATATTAGTTTAGGGACGTTTCGGTCCGATATTAGTTTAGGAACGTTTCGGTCCGATATTGATGTGTGGTCGTTGGGACCCGTCACCTCTTTGACGTCGTTGAGGAATTACAACGAGGGATGTCAAAGGAGTTCGGAGATGTACCCTCGAACCGGTCGTGAATTGGTTTCGGAGAGCCATTTTGCTCAATCAATTTAATTTAAGGACTTACAGCCAGGATTGGGTTAAGTCCAATTTTTTTTTTTTTATTTTAGGCTCTGCCTGACTAAAAGAATCAGTCCAAACAGGGCTCTGCCCCTTTATTATTTTGCAATTTGATTTGGGCCAGGCCCTTTTAAATAATGAGTTGCATTTCTGCAGAAATTCAAGAATTTTCCAAACAGGGCTCTGCCCTTCTATTATTTTGCAATTTGATTTGGGCCAGGCCCTTTTAAATAATGGGTTACATTTGTGCAAAACCCCAAGAATTTTCCAGATTCAAGAACAAAAGTGCATAGCACTTTTGATCTGAATTTGGATCAAAGGAAAACAAGTTTTTCTTCTTGTTTTCCCTGATTTCACAGAACCAAGGGTTCATATCAAGTGCAAGGCACTATTTATTTCTTTTTATTGAATTATTCATTTTTTTATCCTCTGTTCTTCAGAGATTTTTCTCTTCTTCCAAAAGAAGTTTTTACCTCTTTTTTGTGTTCTTGATTAATCTTCAAGAGTTCTTTCTCTTCTTTTTTTTTTTGCCAGAAGTTGATTCTTCAAGTTGATCCCCTTCGAATGAGGTCTGGGGTCTTATTTATAGTGCTCACCAATTTGTTGAATTTGTTAACAGGATCTTTCCTGAATAATTTTGGGAATTTTCCCACCATTGGATCTTTGATCCAAAGGCAGAAGAAAATCTTCTGTTTCAGAAAAGATTCATCAAATTTTCATTCTGTTTCTGCGCAACTCCCCAATGAATGACACGTGTCGCGCAGTGGAAGGCTTGCGCAGCAGTGCTTGCGCAATTGCGCAGACACGTGTCGCGCAGCTGTGCACTTGCGCAACAGTGCTTGCGCAACTGCGCAGACACGTGTCGCACTGTGGACCGCTTGCGCACTGCGCAACGCACGGAATTTGAAGCGTTGCTTCAGAAAATTTTGAATTTTCAAAATTCAAATGAGCCTTGCTCAGATTTGGGGAACACCGAGAACTGTTTCCCAGTATCCTCTACGTCCTAGGTATGTGATACCGGATCAGGATCCCGCATATGTAATATGTTACATGGGCTACAGATAGGTAGAGAACTGAGAATGGGTGATATATCTCTATGTGTAGAGAATGGTGCAAGTGTTGCAGCCAAATTAGTTGGCAAATATCACCTTGTATTAATACATTGATTCTGAACGAATGCTATTACATACCGAACCTGATATACAACATTACATTGGTTTCTTTAATGAGTTAAAGAAGGATATAATTTTGTATTGGAGGATAATGTTGTGAACATTTTCCTGAATCAAGAGTTGATTCAATCAGGCACGCTATATAATAACATATGCGTTCTAAATCAAACTACAGTTCAAAGTATATCGAACACACACAAGAAGAATAGTTCAGAAATGAACGAATCCTTCTTGTGGAATTGTAGACTAGGTCATATCAATGCGACACGACCAGCTAAGTTACATAAAGATGAATATAAGAATCTGCTCAAATTTTCATCTTATGATACTTACCAGTCTTGTCTCAAAGGTAAAATGACCAATACTCCGTTTACTCGAAACAGAGAAAGAGTTACTGAACTCTTGGGACAGATACATGATGATGCATACGGTCCTATGTCTACAAATGCCAGGCTTGGTTCTTCATACTTCATTATATTCACTGATCATCTCTTAAGATTCAAACATTTGTTCCTGTTGAAATATAAGTCTGAAACTTTTAAGAAATTCAAGGAATATAAGGTTGAAGTTGAGAACCAGACGGGTAGAAGTATTATAGTCCTACGATGTAATCGAGGAAGCGAATACTTGCGCATAGAATTCCTGGAGTTTCTAAAAGGAGAATCAGATTCTTTCTTAGCTTGCTCTTTCGTATACCCCACAGCGCAACGGTGTATCGGGGCGAAGGTATCGCACCCTGTGAGATATGGTGCGCTCTATGATAAGTATTGCTGAGTTACCTGTTTCCTTTTGGTGTTATGCACTTGAGAAGCTGCATACCTATTGAATGGGGTTCCAACCAAATCAGTGCCTACCACTACATATGAGATATGGAATGGGAAGAGACCATGTCTTAAACGAGTTAAGATATGGGGTTGTCCGGCCTATATTGAAAGGCAGAATCCGGACAAGCTTGAGGCAAGGTTAGTTCTGTAAGTTTGTTAGGATATCCCAAACATTTGTGAGGGAATATCTTCTACCACTCTGAGGAGAAAAGGGTGTTTTGTTTCTCAGCATGCCACCTTTTTAGAAAAGGAATTTCTTGTGAAGAAATTTGTGGTCATGAGGTAGAACTGGAAAGAGTTTTAGCTAGACAAACTAACAGCTGATGATTTGGTGAAACCAAAGGATTCAGTAGTCTCCAACGAACCTCGGCCTCTCCGTGAATCTGGTAGGGTTCCTCATCCACTTGAGAGATACTAAGGTCTTCTCGGTGACAGTGGGAGCGAGGAATGCATCATGGTAGATGATGGCCTAACTAGGTTCAGGCAGGCCATCATGAGTGGGAACTCTATGATATGGCTGGATGCTATGCAATCAAAGATGGATCCATGTACACCAACAAAGTATGACTTTGCATGTTGCACCAGAAGGGATAAAACCCCATTAGGAGCAAATGGATCTTAATAAGATTCTTGGTATAGATGGAAAAGTTGAGACTTTCAAAACTTTGCTTAAGTCCATCAGGATCAATGCAAGCATTGCGGAGTTGGAACGTGTGTTTAGATGTGGAAGTCAAAGAGTTTGACTTCATCAAAAAAGTAGATGAACCTTGTATATACAAGAAGGTTGTAAAGAGTAGGGTTGTCCTCTACGTATTGTACGAAATGACATACTCTTGATAGGAATGGTTTCCTATGCTACACTCGGTCAAGCTCCTCTTATCACAAGGATTCTCAATAGAAGATCTGGATTATACCTACTACATCTTGTGGATTATGATATATGTTGATAGATCTAAATAGATGTTGGGAGTGTCCCAAATCCAGGTATATTAACACTATACTAAATGGGTTTAGTATGGAAGATTCTAAGCGTGGTGGTTTGCCCACTTACTCATGAATCACTCTCTCCAAAAAGACATCTTCCAAGGCTGATTTGGAGAGCGCTCACGTTCAAGGGATAACCTATGCTTCGGCAGTAGGCTCTATCAGAGTATGCGATGTTATGTACCAGACCTGATGTAGATGACTCACTAGGTGTAGTGATCAGGAATTAATCGGATCTTGGGAGAATCACTGGATAGCTATGGAGGACATTCTTAAGTACTTGAGAAGCACTAAAAGAAAGTTCTTGGTTCGAGCTTCCAGGGTGATAAGGTCGACTGAAAGTCAGTCACAGGTATTGACTTTACCCTCGGTGGAGGGACAGTATGTTGGAAGAGTTCCAAGCTAGATACTGAGGCATATTAGACGATAAAGGCTGAATACATCGCTACCAACGATGCTACCAAAGAAGTTGTCTGGACATTACTTATTCATGAGATGAACAAGGTTCCTACCATTGAGAGTCCAATAACTGTTATTGTGACTATAATGGAGTTGTGTCTTTGGTCTAGGAACACCAGTCCTATCAGCGATCCAGACATATTCTGAGGCTAGTATCACCTGATCAGGAAGATGGTTGATCTCCAAGGGATCGAGGTAAGGAAAGTAGATTTTGAGGTTAGCACGGCGGATCCACTCACCAAGGCATGCTTTCCCAAATACAATTTGAGAGATTTTGGAAAAGGTTGAGTATGAGATACTACAACCACTGCTAAATTGTTGAGTATGAGATACTGCAACAAATGGCCTTAGTGCAAGTGGGAGATTATTAGTTATATGTATGCCCTAGAGGCCATTATTGTACATGTGATGTATATTGTAGTGGATGCTTGGACATATATAGGGAGGACTTTCTTGTTCGACATGATAATATACTATCTGGTTGCACTTTGTCTTAACATGTTGACTTGTATAATGGATGCCGTCTTGCTCTCACATGTTGATAAAGCCCTTAGGATGTGTACTTGACTACCAGGACTATGATGGAGATCTTACTAGTGGGGCCAAGAGTAGTCTACAAGTACACCCTATAATTGTTCCTAGTCGTGGGAGTATCGAGACAGGGCATCGATACTCCAAAGTAGACTAGCGTATGAGCTTCTTAACCCATATGATGGGCGATAGATGATCCCATATCCATTGGTGTTTGACATCAGAGAAGGTATACGGGTGCTCAGTGGAGACTGGGTACACTGGATAGACTCGCCGAGAACTCCTAGATGGTATTATACCTATCGTCAGATAGCAGTTCTCTGGTGACACCGGTACAGGTTAGTCTGTCGACCCGAGATCGTCATAGAGTCTAGTGTGATTCCCACTGTACTTTGATTTCCACCATACCACGGTCAATAGATCGTGCAAAAAGGTGGTTTTTGGGTACAGTCCCGAGTCACATGGAGGCAATGAGCGATAGGAGGGGATTCGTCTCTCCCGGTATTGGGGGTTGATGTTGCGCTATGCTCGATTGGCCATAACAGGAAATCCCTGTCCAGGGTTGCTGATATTTACCGGTAAGTGTTATCAGTAGTTTCTCGAACCGTTATGGACCTTGTATCGGCATGACTTATCAGGCTGTTGGGGTCTGACGTTATACCACCCCCAGGTTGTGATATGCGACATATATGAAGAAGAGACCGGACTGTACGGTAGTGTTACTGATTGGATTCGCAGGAGTATGAGCAGGCTTGCTTGTTGATCTTCTGATCACTCAATACCCGGGTGGTCGTTACGTTTAGCAGACCACTTGCGGCTTGTGAGTGTTTGATATGATCATCACCTACTGTCGGCGTATTGACGAGTCTTTAGAGTTCTACACAGAGGTTTCCTGGTTCATGTGAAACGGAGTAAGAGTACATATGTGATATGTGCAGGACCGAGATTAATGCGCGTATGTGATACCGCATTCCATTCTCGCAATTTGTAACATCGGTCGGTTATATGTGATATAGCCGGGTTATCGGATCAAGTGTTGATTCGATAAGTTGTTACATATGATATTAATCGGTTGTATGTGATATAGCCGGATTATTAAATAAAGTGTTGATTTGATGATTTAATGTATAATTATATATGTGATATATTAATTTACATTGACTAATATTTGCTCACTAAACATTTCTTTTTCTCACTTTGTTCTTTAGTATATATGTGATATATATTAATGTACATTTTATTGTGTCATGCTTGATGATGCAAGAAGCATGGGTGTATGAGACTTACACTATAGTTAGGATAATCCTAGGGTTTTTATTTATCAAAGTAATTCTAAAAATGGTGGAATTTGTCATGGTGGAAGCTTTGAGAAAGCTTGTGGATAACCATTGACCAAGTCCACTCTTTTTGTTTTGCTATAGATATTTATTAACCCAGCCATTATACTAACCATAGTCAAGTCTCTACAAGGGTTAGTGTATGACACTAACTCACCCATGGTTTATATTATCACCTCATGAGTTCATTCTATTTCTTCTTCACTTGAGCTTCTTCTTCCTCATGAAGATTTCTAGCTTTTGAAAATGGTGAGAAAATATTGTGAGAAAAATAAATCTAAAGTGAGTCCATTTCCTACTTCATCATCATCTACTATTAGCCATTTAGTTTAGGGTGTTTGCTTCACTAAACTCTAATTTTGTGAAGAGGTAGCATGATCTTGAGCCGCCTCGACGTAGATCATCTTCGGCCTCGAAGACTTCGAGCAAGCTTGTTCATTTCTCCAAGGGAACCCATACTAGAGTTCGGGAGATCACAACTCGCAGCGAAGGGACTACTACACAGAGCTTTAGAAGTGAAGGACCGGTCTACAAAGGTTGTATTTCTCATTCACTTAGTATGTAAAGTTGTTTGCATGCTTATTGTTTAAATCTCTAGTTAAGATTCTAGGATTAGGGTTCTATAGTTTGGAAAAAATTTGAAAATGGCATGGACGACGCCTCCCGAAACCTTGTTGCCGCGCTAGGTAACCCTACAAAATGGATGATGGATTTTTTAGCCATGCTTGTTTTCTTCACAGAACACCCTTGAGCTTCTTCCTCCTCTCTTGATATTTCTAAGATGGGAAAGAAGAAAAGAAAAGAGAGAAAATATAGAGATTAGCCACTATTACATCCTAGTGATCAATTCTTAGCAAGTCTTGATCACTAGTTGCTTCATTTTGATTATTTGTGTGAAGCTAGAGCCGAGGTGAGGGTTCCTTCAGGTGGATCATCTTCGACGAGGAAGAACGACTTCCAAGCTCATTCCCGACGACTTAGGAGCTAAAAAAGTGGCATAGAATATGAAGGACGCGACTAAAAAGGCTGCAATCACTAACCGAGTAGTTAAACTCCTTCAAGTGTTTGCTAGTTTAGTGTTTGGATTCGATTCTAGGTTGTAGAGTTCACGCTCTTTTTTTGATAATTTTCGTTTTGTATTCTGCATGGCCGCAAGTTTGCGGCATGAGCACGAGCGTCTACCTATAAGTAAAACGTATACACATGAATGATAAAGACAAACCAGATAGCACATTATCATATCGAGCAAGATTGTTCTCTCCGTATAGGTCCTCCTACAATTACAATAATTACCTTGAAGGCAACTATTGTTGAAGTCGAAAATTGCACCCCGGTTGACCAAGTCAAAGTCAAAGTCAACCCCAAGCCAAGTAGGCCCATGCCCAGGTCGAGTCCGAACATGAAGCGGCCGGCCCTCCCCCATGCCAAAATGAAATCATGCACCGCTATAATTTTTATGTAATTTATTATGCATGAGTGTAAACAAAATGGGCATAAAGACAAATTTTTGTAAGCCCATGGCTTATGTGCAAAAAGAAATAGCACATGAGACATGGGATGGACAAAATACCATTTTGTAAAGCCCAATAAGCTATATGTAAATGTGTGAGCCTATATAAGGCAACATGATGATGAATAAAAAAGAGACTTTTTCATTTCCCCTCAAAATTTAGGGTTTGTGACGCTTTCCCCTTTTCTGAAGGTTCTAAACCTTCTTCTTTCTTTTAAATTAAATTAAGAGTTTTACTCTTCCTTTTCAAAAACTAAATAGTTTTTCACCACAAAACCTACAAAGGGGAGCTTGGATCTTCCATTAGATCTCAAAAATGGGAGATTTTTTTAAATCCCACCCACTTTCTCCAAGATCCGGCCAAACGACAGGAAGAAGAAGGATACCCATCTCCAGAAACCCCACTTTGGGGAAAATCCAGGGCTCAAGGAGAGAAGCCCCTTTATCAGCTCCAAATTTATTCTAGGAGTTTAACTCCTCATATATATATATATATATATATATATATATATATATATATAAAATAATAAGTGTTCCTTTCTGGAAGTACAACTCCCATTCCAGGGACCAAGTCCCTTTTGCCTCCCTAGATCTCTTGCGCTAGCGCCCAAAGCGCTAGCACCCGAGCGCCTACGTGTCCGACACGTGGGGCTCTAGCGCTCAAAGCGCTAGCGCCCTAGCTCTCTTGCGCTAGCACCCGAGTGTCCACGTGTCTGACATGTGGGGCGCTAGCGCCCGAGCGCCCAAGTGTCCGACACATGGGGCGCTAGCGCTCTTGCGCTAGCGCCCTAGCGCTCAAAGCGTTAGCGCCCAAAGGCGCTAGCGCCCAAGATCTTTCTCCTACGCATCCTTTGGATGCCCTTTTCCCTTATACACACACATACACATACACACTCTAGAACACTGTCCCTCTCAGAAAAAAATTGGGCCGAGGCGTTGCTCCGCACCCCGCAAGGGGGCTGCTAGCCTCCTTGACCCCCAGCCCGCTATCCGGGTAGCGGGACCCTCGTAAAAAACTCTGCGGGGCCCCCGATATATCCAAAACCCCTTTTAAAACACGACACACGCACACTGCACATTGAGTTCGCATGACCAGTTTAACCCGTTAATCGGAGGTTCCTTCGCTCCAAAGGCGGTGGGTAATTAACGGCAGCTTAGTCCGCGGCTGCCGGAGATTCGGATCCCCACAATCAATAAACCCCAGCCTACCCTACGCAGGGGGAATCTGTAGTACGCCTGACAAGCGCGCGCGTATTCCCATCTCAATGGGGTGATGAAAAACACCCTACAGATTCTGGCACTCCAGGTGGGACTAAGCTCTCCTCCCATATTTCGGGTTAAGCATTCATGCGAACTCAATCAATATACATATCAATATTTATACTAAAATAATGCTCTTTCATGCAGGACTTCAAGTGATCAAACCTCAACCATGTCTCCAAGGACCAGCTCAGCTCTCAACACGGCTCCCATCTCATACACGATGAAGATGGACTCCAGGACGGTCCTTCCGGCCAGTCTCGGGCGACAGTGGGAGGAGCCACTGCTACCATTTGGCTCTATTCTGTTCGTGCCAGCTAACGCCATCGATCCCTGCTCTTCAATCTCTGGTAACCGACAAACCGGCCTCAAAAGGAAAAATGCCAAATGTGGTGATCTCGAGGGCGCCCCGACCTAAACGCGAGTCGGTGTTCAAACGGCTCTCTATGGCCCCAGAGGGGGGAAAAGCCGTCAGAACAAAAGAAGTTGCCAGACATCATGGGCAAGCCCAGGTGATACCTTCGACGGACACGCGGGCGGATGTTTTCTCAAGCCTCCCCATCACTCGGCCTATGGCAGCTTCCCGAAGAGCAGAAGCCTGCCAAGCGCTCAATGCAGAGAAGCTGAGGCAGAAGCGGCTCAAATATAGAGCCAACAAAAGGGCTAGGGCTCTGGCCGTGTTAAAATTCATGAATTTCCAAAGCCCGGACCGCTCCGCGAAACCAGCTGCCAGTGAGGAAAGAATGGCTGAATGTGTTATCCACACTGTCTATATGGCCGGACATGAAGAAAAGAACCCTCCTCTTGTCACGCCCCACTTCTTAGAGTACGCTAAGATAGGCACGTGACATAGCCAACCATGCTACCTGTGGATAGGAAATATCCTTCTACAGTCACATTATAGCTGTAGAGATATCAAGAACAATAATAAACTATCTAACACATGTCCATAAGCCAGAATAAAACGAGTCAAGAATAAAATAATGCGGAAGCAAAAGATCCAATACAAGAATAAACTGGAATGTACGTCCCATAATGCGGGCTCACATCAGGAATGAAATACCGAAAGTAAAATTAAACTAACTACTAACAAGTCCTCACTACTCAGCCTGCTGACTGAAATACTCTTGCTCGGCCTGCAGTAAGGGTAAAGAATCTGGGCAATGCAAAACCCAGACGTCGGTGCGTCATAATATCAAGCAATACTATAAACAGGGGTAGCAAGATATGCAGATATGAGTATAAATGGTAAAACAGGTATAACAGTGATATAAGTGAGGACAGTGAGGGTAATGTGCAGTGAGTAATCTAAATTGGTCTATTGGGTTAACTACTCTCAAGTCTTTGAAATCAATTTGATGAATCATCGATGTAACTCAATAGTATCCCGTGCGTGTCCGGGACCACGGTGAAGATTCTCGGGCTGAATCCGAGACGTGCCGCTAGGCAGTAAAAGGTGGTATGTAACGATGAGTGATGTCAGCAGCATCACCCCGGGGCTGGCCTAGCCCGTAAGACTGATCAGTAAAGGTATCGAACTGTCGAGTTACAAGTCAGGTTTCATCATTGATTTTCCTATACCCCCAAGTTATGTGTTCGAGTCAGGTATTGATAAATCTGGAGCTAATGCTAACACAGGATCAAGCAGGTACAGGTTTGTCTGAATAGACAACAGGAAATGTCTGTAGGGACAACATGTCAAGGTTGTTGGCATTAGTAACAAGGTCAGGTAACAGGTCAAGTTGTGGTACATCAGGTCAAGTCAGGTAGTGTATACAAATCCAATCGTGTCAAGAAGTGCACGGTATCAAGTCGTATTAAGTAATAGTATATCAAATCATGTCATGGGGTGCACAAATGTCACGTGGGTGCTCATAATCAAACTATAATAAGCATGGGTACACAAAACAAGTATGGGTTACCAATGTAACAATAAAATGGAATAATGTGATGTATGCAAATAGGTACAGATTAAAACATATGGATGCACAGTTATCGATTTGGGTTAAGTTCATAGTTCCAACACTAATTAAATACACTCTATAAAATATGGAATGTTAAAATCACGATATTATGTATTAAATGATCTAGGGATGCAATTGTATATATATATTAGGCTAGATGGATGCAAACGGGTGTCCGAAAGGGTATAAACTATTAAAAAAATACTATGGGCTGTACAAATAAGCATTATGTGATTCAAATATGGATATGGGTATAGTGTAATGTAATCTAATATGCAACGAGATATGTTTCATGTTCTAAATCTAAAACGATATCAATGGAACATCGAAATGTTAAAAATGTAATATAGGGCACTAGATTCAAACAACATTAATATGTATTTAAATAAATATTTAATAATCTAAATAGCATGTAGCAAGTTTTACTTACCTAGACGGATCAAGAAACGGGTGTACGGAACATCTCACGTCGGCGGAAAAAGTCACGACGCGTGCACGGTACACGGAACGGATCCAAACAATGCACAAGGTGATCACACGGGTCAGGTACGCTCGCTGGGTCGACGGGATCGTCAACGGCACGCCCAGTTTCCGGCGAACTAAAAAGACAGTGAACATTTAATGAAAAGAAATGCATGGAAAGAAAGAAGAAGAGAAGAAGGGAAGGAGGAAGGAGAAGAATGAGAAGAGGAAGCTCATTGTGGTCTGCGGAGAGGGTCGTAAGGGTGTCGACGACGTTGACGGAGCTCCGGCGAGGTAACCTGCAGAGGAACATAGGGCTTTTAAAAAGAACAGAATGAAGGAAAGGAAGGAAGAAAGAAGGAAGGAAGAAGGAAGAAGGGGGTGCTAGGCTCACTGTTGCGCCGGATTTGGGACGATGGACAACGACGAGATCACTCCGGTGATCATCGCTCGCGGTGACGCGATGTGCAGGGGGCTTGGGCTGTTCTCGGGTGCGTGTGCAGGACACGGGTTGGAGAGAGGAGGTGAAGGTGTTGAAGAGGGTGAGGAGGCGGCGAGATTGGGAAGGCGTCGTCGGGGCTTTGGGCGACGGCGAGGTGGAGGTAGGCGACTAGGGTTTTGCGGTCGTGGGTTAAGAGAAAAATAGGAGAGGAGAAGAAGAAGAAATATAATTATAGGGAGGGAGGGAGAGAAAAATAGCGAGAGGAGAGAGAGAGATTCTGAGAGAGAGAGGAGAGAGAGAGGAGATCGAGATGAGAGAGAGAGTGTGTGGGAACAGTGAGGAGATATAATTTTGTTTTTATTTGGAGAGAGAGAAAGGAAGAGGGGAGGAGAGAGAGAGAAAGGTAGGGAAAGGAGAGAGAAAGAGAAAGAAAGGGAGAGAGAAAGAGTAGGGCCGGCGGAGAGAGGAAAGGAGAGATTTGATTGGCTCGTGAAGGTGGGGCCAGAGGAAAAGAGAGAGCTGGGGAATTGGTTGAAGAAAGGATTTTTAAAAAAATTAAAAAGATTTTATATTTAAAATTTAAAAGGATTCGTTTGTTAAAGAAAAGCTGTGACTGTTAAACAAATTTTTAAAATGAAATTTTAAATTTTAAATAATTAGAATTTTGGCGAGATGCAAAAATATTTCAAAATGCGCTCGGGTCTGTTCTAAAATTTCAGATTTAAAATACGAAAATTATATGCAACTTCCAAATTTTAAAATGAATGATTAGGTAACGAAAATGCATACCCCCAAGAACGGATGCACGTACGTGCGCGTAGCTATCCAGACACGTCTGTTTCACTGCACGGGACGAGAACAGGATGCGCGGACGCGACCACAGGGTTAAGGGTATCATGCAGGCTATGAAATGCAATTTTAATTTATTTTATATAACTTAAAATGTTATATGATAAAATGTGCGATGTCAGATGAAAAGTCAATATGCAGTATACATGAGATGCACGTGTCTATTTAACAAGTCAGGGTAGTTTATAAATGTGAATCAAACAAGTTCAAGCAAGCGGGTCGGGTCGAATGCAAAGTAAAATGTAAAATTACTATTCGCACCCAAACACGATAAATCAATAAAATACCACAGATATAATAAATACGGGAACTGGAATTGGTATAAATGAACTCGGTTGTTACATTATACCCAACTACAAAAAGAATTTCGTCCTCGAAATTCCAAGAACAAGAAAGGATAAACAATCAACAAACTACAAGAATAGATGGGGAAATTTCTGTCGGATTTCATCTTCTCGTTTCCAAGTTGATTCTCCATGTGAGCGATTACCCCAAGAAACAAGTACATGAGGGATAACTTTGTTCTTAAGAACCTTTTCTCTTTGATCCACAATCGACATCGGTCACTCCTCAAAAGTCAAATCTTCTCGGACAGTCAGCTCCGAATGATCCAACACATGTGTTTCATCTCGAACATACTTACGGAGCTGAGATACATGAAACACGTCATGAACATTCGCCAAGGATTGCGGTAACGCCAAACGATATGCTACTTCTCCAACACGCTCCAAAATCTCAAAAGGTCCGACGAATCGAGGACTGGGCTTTCCTCGACTTCCGAAACGAATCACCCCTCTAGTCGGTGATATCTTCAAGAATACCAAATCACTAACAGCAAAGTCTAGAGGTCTTCTCGATGTATCTGCCCAACTCTTTTGTCGGCCTTGTGCTGCTTTCATATGATTCCGGATAGTGTTAACCTTCTCAACTGTTTGCACGATCAAATCCGGTCCCAACAATCTTCGTTCTCCAATATCGTCCCAACAAACAGGTGAACGACACTTGCGACCATATAAATCTTCGAATGGAGCCATCTGAATAGTCGCCTGGAAACTGTTGTTGTACGAAAACTCCACCAAATGTAGATGATCCTCCCATGAACCCTTGAAGTCTAACATGCAAGCTCTCAACATGTCTTCAAGAGTTTGGATCATTCTCTCCGACTAGCCGTCTGTCTAAGGATGATAAGCTGTGCTAAACTTCAATAGAGTCCCCAAACTTTCTTGTAAGCTCCTCCAAAAGTGTGATAAGAAACGAGTGTCACGGTCGAACACGATGCTCACCGGTACTCCATGTAATCTTACAATCTCCTGCATGTACCGTTCTGCCAAAGTTTCTGTTGATTGACCAACCCGAAAATGGATGAAATGAGCTGCCTTGGTCAAATGATCAACAATCACCCAAACTGCCTTGTTGCCTTTTGGACTCCGCGGTAGAGCCGTCACGAAATCCATGGTTATATGTTCCCACTTCCACTGAGGAATCGGAAGTGGTTGCAATAAACCAGCAACCCTTTGATGTTCAGCTTTAACTTGCTGACACACCAATCACTTTACCACAAAGCGGGCAATCTCCCGTTTCATGCCTTCCCACCAGAATGTTGTCGTATATCTCGGTACATCTTCATGCCTCATGGATGTACGGAATATGTTGAACTGTGTGCCTCCTTCATAAGTTCTTTGCGAATATCTTCCTTTGGCACAAACAAACGGCTACCATAACGCAATGAACCATCTTCATGAATCAGTAAGTCCGTTCGAAGTCCAGCTTCAACCTGTTCTCGAAACTTCTGTAATCTAGGGTCCTGCGACTGCGCTGCTGATTGAAACGTTTTCCAGTGTGTATATAGAAAATGTATAGAAATCACAACCAAAAATTATTTGACCGCAATCAATAACGGTGTCGATTTGTAGCACGTTAGTAAGTGCGGATCGTCCACAGGGAAAGTGTAATTGTTCGTATTTCGAATTAGATGAGTTAAAAATTAAAGAAAATAGAAAAGAAACAATTCATGATTTAAAGAATTGAAGCTCAAGAATTAGTAAAATCTAGTCTAAATCAAGAAATATTAAAATCAAGAATTGAGAATTTATGATTTCCAAACCAAATATCAAGATTCGAAGTAAGGCTCGTAGGAGTCGATTGAACCTTTAGATGTGATGAAATCTAATGATTACATACTCTTATCCATTAATGAATTGATACTAGATCGATCACGATTTATCGAGGTTTAAGGATCTTGCGAAGAAACTAGGGTTTCCTCATCTCATCCTTTGTCCTTTCGATGAATCTCATTCACAAGCTAGCTTTTAGTAAATCAAATAATCGATCGTTGATCTCTAGTTCCGAGCGAAAATAATCAAGAAAACATTTCGCTTCGAAACTAGATCGTCGATCATTCGATTTTCAAGAATTTACAATCATTATAGGACTTAAGAATTGTAAAAGAATCTAAATCATCATCATCTATTGATCGTCTCGACTCCTTTACGAGCGGAGTTTTACTCAAACATTATCACAAAGAACACATTCAAGAATCTAGATTGAATCATAATGATTGAATTAAAAAGATAAGCAAGATATAGAAATTTCACCTTTATTTATCAAAAATTTAGTTACAACTCTCAAGATCTATAAGAGGAAGGAACTTGATCGTTGATTTCGGCTTCGCTCGGCTCCTTGAGTCGCGGATCTCCTTGGATCACTTGCTCCGATGAAGTCCGGCGTCGCTTTCTAAAGGATCGAAGGCTTCATGCTTGATTTGGTACTCGAAGTTCTTGATTTTGGCTTTGGATTTGTGAATTGGGGATTAGGGTTTACAAGTCGTGTCACTCAACTTGTATTGGGGAGGTGAAGATTGAACTACTTTCAACAACCTTAGAAGTGAAGCTTTAGGGTTCCTTTTATAGCTTTCCACTAGCTTTGGCTTCCTTTAGAAGCTAGGTTTAAGTTAGCTTCCCTCTTAAGCTAGGTGGTTAGGTAGAAGCCTCTAGAAGTAGTTAGTTAGGCTTTAGCTTCCATCTTAAGCTAGGAGGTTGGGGAGAAGCTTTTAGGCTTTAAGGTAGTTAAGGGGGAAGCTTGTTTGAGAAGCTTAAACATGATTAGCTTGATCAAGGAGCCTTGCTGATCTGGCAGAATGTTCTGGAGAATTCTGGAAATTGACATAGCTTGATGAGGTGTACACCTTGAGATAAGAATGCTGGAGCAAATTTCAGCTGACGTCACCACTAAGTGGCCGAGGATCCGCGGCGCCAAGGGGGTTCGGGCAGCGGATCCGCGGCCCAATAGCAGCTTTGAAGCATCATTTTTCTACTGCTTCTTGATATTGACCTCATGGTAGTTTGCTGATATGTTGAATCTTATAATTAGTCCTTGATCACTGCCACAACTTAAGTTTTTGAGTTGGCGTATTTTATCAGCATTATTTTCACCGATTTGGCTTTTCTCCTGAACTTTCCTGCACAGATTCTCGAAATAAGTGTTGCGCTATACAAGGATGATGCGATGCCATGATAAACACTCAATTTCCTTCAAAATGTCGGTTTTAAAGTATAACACATATAATTTGGTATTTTACGGTTGTTTTGCTAATATGTGCTATATGCAAACCGAACACTTCTAGATGAGTGTAAATGATAAGGAAATTGACGTGTTAGAAATGCAATATTTTCGACTGATCAAATTCCCCCAAACTTATTTTCGGTCGTCTTGAGCGAACTGTTTTATTAAAAAGAGAAGGAGAAAATAAAAAAAGAGAAAAACTAACTAGCACACTTTCGTAGGCAACACGATTGCACTGAGCACGTGCAACAAGCCTTTAAACCTCTAGGTGTCCCTAGTAGGAGGAGTGTTGTCTCCTGAGGGTTTTCAGCGGATTGCACCCACAAAATCCAATAATAAAAGGAAGACCGTGAAAGTTATATATAAAGATAAGAATTGTAAAAGAAAAACTTTGAAAATTAGAGTTTCCAACTATACTAGCTTTTCGGTTGTCATGAGCCCTATCTTAATAGTCATGAAAAGATATTAGAAATCACATCATCCCTCAATAAAACATCGTCTTTATTCTTCATTCCTATCTGTCTTCCAAACATCGATCATATAACCCTATGTGTGTCTAATAGACATCCCTACACCCGGAGAATTCAATTCAAGCTATCATCCTCTTGTCCATCTGCCTCGGTACTTTTTAATTAATGAATATTTAGATGAATTTGCTCACACATTTTCATGCGACCGTTAATACTTCTTGAGGTACTAACCGACCGATTACTCATGTGCTTGCTTAATAGGTGTATTTTCCTCGTCTTGCACCACCTAAAGCTTAGCAGTGACTCCCAGACCAGTTGGTCTAAGGCACTATGTGAAGAGGCATCCTTGCTATATTTTTTAATTGCTGCCTTGACGATAGCAAAACCAGTGTTCATTTTTCTACACCATTTTATATTTTATTCATCATTTCTTTTTTATATTTCCTTCATACTTGGGCTTTTAGACAAGAGCATTTCAAGGTATCCTCTACTATCCCGAGTTTCAAGACGTGTGTAAGTGCGAATAGCATAGTATCAACGTTCAAATATTTGGCTTTCAGAATAGGAACTATTTTTCAGACTTATTTTTATCCTTAGATTAGTGACTTCCTTCATCTTACTAACCCTTAGGACAATGGCTCATAACTACTTATTACTAGTTCGTATAAGAAAACTTCTAATTTTCTAGGTTTTCTTAAATTTTTCCAATCTTTTGGATGTAATTTTTCACTATCTAATCTTTTATTATCTTATTTATATACAAAAATATTTTTATTTTTGAAATTTTTTTTAAAATTTTTATAGGTCTTAAAAAAAATGTTTTGTTCTTATGCAAAGTGATATGCAAATGATGCGAAAATAAGCACAAACCTCCCCCAAACTTGTTTTCAACAGTGTCCTCACTGTTGCCATCCGCTAAATCTCGAAAAAACTGTAAGCCTGGGAGGAAATTTATTAATAGGGGCTAAATATTTAAGTGAAGATCCTCCCCCAAACTTATTTTTGGCCCATCATTTTGTAAAAATTTTCTTTTCAGGAGCCAGATTACCCCCCCCCCCCAAACTTGAGTTAAACAATGTTAAGCTTTGAAAATCACATGAGGGGGTCAAACATCATTGGTCGATGCCAAGCTTTGCAAAGACCGAAAGTTAACACCAACCATTCAAAGATTTTATCAATGCAGTGCTCATGTTGGTAGAAGAAGAAGTAGGGAAAGGGTAAGTGGTGGAATAGAATGTGTGTGCGTCTCATTTTGGAAAGACGATGCAGTGAATGTGATGGATTACTCGCATCTTTTTTACAGTTCAGAAGAAGGGGTGGAGATTCAATTTCAATGTTTTGATATGGATTCATCTCAACACCCGTATCATTTAAAAATGTGAGTTCATCAGCGAAGATTTCCTCAAAAGTCTCATCAATACCCCGAAGAATAATGTCATCACAAAGCGTGCGGTAATCGTCAGACTCCAAAAACGGTTCATAATCAGTGTTAGTTGTTGACCCGGACAACTCGGTGGAAGAGTCCGTATGTGTATGATACATAGTTGGGTCAAACAACAACATATGAAAAGAGTCAAGATCGGTATCATGAGGATCATTAAATTCGCTGCTGTCGGCATCCATTAATTCGACAGAATAGACTTGAGCAGTAGGTTCGGAGGGTACACTTCCTAACTTGTAAATGTTCAGCTCAATTGACCTATTCCTGAAGGATAGGGTCATAGAATCATTACGACAGTTAATGATAGCATTGGAAGTGGCCAAAAAGACCTAAAATCACCGGAATTTGATTCCGTGGGTTCGCTACAGGCTGTGTATCAAGTACAATAAAGTCCACAGGGAATATAAATTCCCCGATTTTTATTAACACATCCTCCAGTTCACCCCTAGGTTTGGTGATTGATCGGTCAGCCATCTGGAGAGTGCAAGGAGATGGTTTCAACTCTCCGATCCCTAACTGCTCATAGACTGAGAAAGGAAGCAGGTTAACACTTGCGCCAAGGTCTAGTAGAGCACGGTTGATGTGTTTTTCCTCAATAGAAATGGAAATCGTAGGATAGCCAGGATCCTTACGTTTCCTCGGTAATTATTGGGGGAAAGATGTGTCTACAGTCTTTGCCATGGATATCTTCTTGGGCACTTGAGTCTTCCTCTTTCTAGTGCACAAGTCTTTAAGAACTTTCGCATATGCGGGAACTTGTTGGATAGCATCTAGAAGAGGGATGTTGATGTTAACCTGTTTCAAAATTTCAGTGATCTTCTCCATTTATGGACTCAGTGTGTTTCCCCTTAACCGATTCGGATAAGGAGCTTGAGCAATAAGATCAGGGTCCAACATTAGAGAAGATCGTGTGGGTGGAAACGATCTAAGAATAGGAGTGGGGATCATTTTCTGTGTACTAGAAGAGGTGGGCTGAGGTGTCGAGCCATGGGGAAAACGGAGAATAGGCTCGGAAGAAGGTGGTGGGGTAGAAGAACTGGGGTCAGAATTAGAAGTAGGAGTGGAAGGAAAGGTCTCAGCCGGGGTATAATCGATAGATTTTTCTGTATCATCCATCTCTTCCCCCAAGTGATTGTCAAGCACTCTTCCAGATCTCAACGTGATTGCATTCACATGATGTGAATAGCCAAGATTGGGTAAAGGTTGAGCTGGAAGTTTCCCTTTCTCTCTTGCACTCATTTCGGCTTTTAGTTGTGCAATTTGTTCTTCCATCGATTTAATATTCTCATTTTGAGAGACAATGATCTTCATCACATTATCGAAGGAAGATTGCATTTTTGTCGTCCCATGGATGGATTGTTTCATGAAAGTATCCAAGGGTTGTGCTAGTACAGAGGTATTATCTGTACCGGTCAATTGCAAAGAGTTTTCTTGTGGTGCACAAGTGTTGGCCGGATTTTGGAAGTTTTGTGATTGGTAGGGGTGCTGACTCAATTGAAGTGGTTGCTGTTATGGTGGAAGAGCCCGTTGGAAATTGTTTTGGTTTGGAACCGTGTTTTGAGTTTGTGATTGGTTCCAAGCAAAGTTAGGGTGATTCCTCCAACCCGGATTGTATGTGGAAGAATATGGATCGTTTCTAGGTCTTTGAAAAGCGGCATTAGTATGCTCTTGACCTTGAAACGGAGAATTCAATAGATATTCTTCCGTGAGATGAGAAGGATCAGAACAGCATCCACATACAGTTTTGGAGAGTGACATTTGATTTAAGGCGGCAGCTAAAAATTTATTTTCCATAGTCTCGAGTTTCTTTTGCATAGCTGAAATGTCAGCTCTAACTCCTATGGAAACATCCGATTGGTTATTGCCACCCCTAAACGATTGACTCACACCCTCCCACTGTAAAGATTTTTCAGCGAAATCTTCTAGGAATTTCCAGGCTTCCCCGTCATCTTTGGTCATGAAGTTGCCTTGACACATGGATTCAAGGGTCTGTCTTGTGTTAGGATTAATGCCCTCATATATAATTCGGCACGGATCCCATCTGGGGATTCCATGATGTCGACATTGAACTAACAGATCCTTAAAGCGTTCAAGACATTTTGAGAATGTTTTTTTTGGAAGCTGGGTGAATTGATTGATTTCGCTACGGACTCGAGCTGTTTTATGATAGGGGTAAAATTTCTTTAGGACTGCTTTGACGAATTCTCCCCAGTTTGAAATGGAATGTGCGGTAGTGTTGTAAAGCCACTTCTCGGCTATATCGCACATGGTAAATGGGAGAAGACGAAGACGCATAGCATCCACAGAAACCTGTGAAGTACCCATCATTGCGCATACATTTTCAAATTTTGTAATAAAGGCATATGCGTCTTCAGACTCGAGGCCGTGATATTTTGGTAGAAGGTTGATGTATTGGGGTTTAATTTCAAAATTTTCCCCGTTGGCTGGTGGAATGGAAAGACAGGTCGAAAGAGGAACTCGTGTAGGATAGCACCTCTCTTGGAGAGAAATGCGGGGTGGATTCTGCGCACCTACGGACGGTGGTAGATTAGTGGTAAAGAAGTTCGATGGAGAATCGTCCATCGAAGTGGGTGTGGTGGTGGGTAAAGAAGAGGTAAATGTAGAAATACCAACTTTGCGGTCGATAGAAGGAACGCGGACTAAACGGGCACTAGAATCCCGTGTCCAGCCTATCTTGCACTAAAAGGGTTTAGTACAAGTGCCAGCGTGAATATAATTAGGAGAAATGATGTGATTGGTGTTTGTTTTGAAAAAGAATACGGATTTTTGAAAAAAATGATGCAAATCACAACAAATGCAACAAGCAACCCTAAATCTAGTGGTCACCTAGGTCAAGGCTCTAGACCACTCCTGACTGCCAAAAGACAAGTCGCAGGATCAATCCTCCACTGCCTCTTTGTCTCTCCTGTGGCCAGGTAAGTGTCAGGTAAGTGGGAGGTTCTCCACTACGTAAGTAGTGGGCCTAATTAAGTAACCACTAGCCTTCGACACACTTGCCTTAGACACCACAAAAGAAACGCGAATAAGCAAAGAATTACCCACAGCCTTCTCTTGTCCTAAGTGAGCGTGACGGTCCTTAGAGTCATCTCTAGATCTTTTTTAGTTAATGAGGGTAATGCGGATGCAAGTTTGTGATTTTCGGGGCTTAGGAAGGGTAATGAATTCCCCACCAAATCTGAATTTGGCCGTGCCCCTTAAATTCCGTATTAATATGCAAACAACCAAGAAATCAAAAACACGCACAATTTTTATTGCTTTTTGCGGCGCTGCGAATTTTGCAAAGAAAACCTGCAGAAAATTGTTATTGGAGAAGACAGAGAGAGAGATAAGAAAGTACAGAGAGTTACTGAGCAATTTTGGTGCAATAAACAGTTACCCACGCCGCGCTTCCGCCGCAATAGATGGCTAGTGTCGCGGATCCGCCGCGGTCCAATGAGATCTCTGCATGGAAAATTTTGGTACTGTTCCTGTACACCTTCTAGGCTCTCTGGAATATTCAGAAAAAAATTTCCCAAGCTCCACAGATTCCAGATTTCCTCGCAACAAATCACAACGAATCGTTTAATGTTTTGCGTGAATTTTGATCTAAAAATTATGATGGAATAAACTTTTCAACTCAAATTTCAAAAATGAACGAATTAGCGCACTATCCCCGGCAACGGAGCCATTTGATTGAAACGTTTTCCGGTGTGTATGTAGAAAATGTATAGAAATCACAACCAAAAATTATTTGACCGCAATCAACAACGGTGTCGATTTGTAGCGCGTTAGTAAGTGCGGATCGTCCACAGGGAAAGTGTAATTGTTCGTATTTCGAATTAGATGAGTCAAAAATTAAAGAAAATAGAAAAGAAACAATTCATGATTTAAAGAATTGAAATTCAAGAATTAGTAAAATCTAGTCTAAATCAAGAAACATTAAAATCAAGAATTGAGAATTTATGATTTCCACACCAAATATCAAGATTCGAAGTGAGGCTCATAGGAGTCGATTGAACCTTTAGATGATTACATACTCTTATCCATTAATGAATTGATACTAGATCGATGACGATTTATCGAGATTTAAGGATCTTGCGAAGAAACTAGGGTTTCCTCATCACATCCTTTGTCCTTTCGATGAATCCCATTCACAAGCTAGCTTCTAGTAAATCAAATAATTGATCGTTGATCTCTAGTTCCGAGCGAAAATAATCAAGAAAGCATTTCGCATCGAAACTAGATCGTCGATCGTTCGATTTTCAAGAATTTACAATCATTATAGGACTTAAGAATTGTAAAAGAATCTAAATCATCATCATCTATTGATTGTCTCGACTCCTTTACGAGTGGAGTTTTACTCAAACATTATCACAAAGAACACATTCAAGAATCTAGATTGAATCATAATGCTTGAATTAAAAAGATAAGCAAGATATAGAAATTTCACCTTTATTTATCAACAATTTAGTTACAACTCTCAAGATCTACAAGAAAAAGGAACTTGATCGTTGATTTCGGCTTCGCTCGGCTCCTTGAGTCGCGGATCTCCTTGGATCACTTGCTCCGATGAAGTCCGGCATCGCTTTCTAAAGGATCGAAGGTTTCATGCTTGATTTGGTACTCGGAGTTCTCGATTTTGGTTTTGGATTTGTGAATTGGGGATTAGGGTTTACAAGTCGTGTCACTCAACTTGTATTGGGGAGGTGAAGATTGAACTACTTTCAACAACCTTAGAAGTGAAGCTTTAGGGTTCCTTTTATAGCTTTCCACTAGCTTTAGCTTCCTTTAGAAGCTAGGTTTAGGTTAGTGTCACGTCCCGAAAGTACGGAACATGACCGGCACTTAAACTACGAAACGTCTCGAGGCGTACGTAATCTAAGTAAGCCGAAAACCCAGAAATCCAAACCAAGAAAAGTAGTAGAGTGAAGGAAAACCAATTTAAATCAAGTAGTTTTAATAGCATAATCCGAATTATGCGTTTTTAAAAACATCAAATATGTCCTGAAAATTTCGGCAGAGTCTCCTTTGTAAATACTGGCCCCCAAACGGGATACAACATGAATAGTATACGAAATCAATAAAAAGGCATCCCCAAGCGGGAGCTAGCTCTTCGTCAATCGACGGTCACAACCACACAAGCAATATAATATACAACGCCAAGGGCGAGGATCAAAACTCAAAAGGAAACTCAAAACAATAAGAAATCCACCGAAATGTAACGCGCGACTCTATGGTCGAAAGAATAACATCACTGGTCTCTATCTCAAGAATAAATACATGTTTGGTTGATGGAATTTCTAGATACAACTGAATAATAATATACAATGTATAATGATGGGTACGATACAAATAAACCTACCTACTAGCAAGTCACCTGAAAGAAGCAGTGCCAGCAAAGCTGTAAAGAAACCTGCACGGCAAAACCTGCAAGAAACTGGGGCACAACGGGGGTGAGTTGCCAACTCGTGAATAGAAAAACATCTACGAACAGAAACCGCATGTATGACGCAATCCTAGGTCATACGATCATAATATATAATCCTCAAATATAAAACCTGCAGCCTATAACAATGGCTAGGGTAAATATCTAACCCAAGTGTAATCCCATGTGCCCGTGTCAGCGCCTCAGGTAGCAATGTATCACATGGATGATGTATGAATGCACGAAACAGAATGCATGTACTGAAGAAAACTACTTTCATAAATTAGTGAGATTTTCTGTATTTTTAAAACGAGGTATTATAATGAAATCAGCATAAACAGTGTCTAGCATCGACACAAAACGTAAATCCCAAATGTCTCAAAATCTCAGGCTCCGGCTATCCGGACTGGCCTGTATCATCAAATCTCCGTACCTCAATATCTCAGAATCTCTGTATCAATCTCACTATCTAGGGCGCCGTCAGTCCAGACCGGCCCCTACCATCAATCTCAAGACCACGACGGTATCCTCCGGATATCCGACGCGTCGGGTAAAATCACCGGTAGGTAGTGCTCCCCTGCCAGGCTCAACGTCAGCAACACGACCTTCTTGCCCCGGGGTACCTTACCGGGTCCACCATGTACCCGAAACGGTTCATCCAACTCCTCGAATCGGCTCTCAAAATCCATCAGCAAACTCATGGTGGACGACTCATACATCATGGGAAAACCGCACTTTTTCTTAAAAAAAAAGAAAGAAGTTTATAATTGTTTTTGCGGTTTCCCCCCAAATCCAGGAAATCTCATGAAAATCCAAATCTAAATCCTTAATAGCATGTAAACAGTGAATATGGACATAAAAATCCATGAATGCGGCATATCAATGAATAATAACATGCATGAAGTAGCAAGTAATAACTACAATGTCTAAACTAGTATATAAGGCAAGTACACTAATATCATGTCTAAACTATTAGCTAACAACCTATGTCAAATGAAATAGTATTTTCTAAAGTGTTCATCACGTGGCAATTACCGATGAAGATGTGTGTGAACCGGCAAGTAAGTGTACGTGGTACATACGCGTCATCGGTAATGGTGCCGGTGTCCTAGCAGCATGATATCAATAACGGTATATGAATCAAAAAATAAGTATGCGATGCGGAGCGAACAGCAATAATGTGCGGGAGCTGAATACTAAACACAATGATAACTAATCTGCATTTAATATATACATACGTCATACTATGGTGCCATTTGAAATAACACAAATCGTGGGGTTTTGGAAATAAGGGCTACGGTGTTTGTAAGAAAAGATACGTCTTTTGAAATATCCGTAGAATCTCTTGACCTGTCTTTTAAAATACCCACGATCCGCTAGTTTTGAAATAGGTAGGAGTCTAATCTAGTCTAACAACTACACTAAACTATACGGCTGAACTAACAAGCTAACTGAAGGTAAGGAACCCGCCTAACATCTGAGTCGATACATATATATATATATATATATATATATATATATATATATATATATATATATATATATATATATTAGTCGGTGATCCCGCCTCGATAATATCACTTCCGATACCATATCTATAATCAGATATTCCCAAGTCAAGAGTGCGGATCAAACATCAATATATAGCTCGTACGTAAATCCGTCGTACGGCATCCCAAATCTGGGTACGGGTCAATATCACATTCATCACACTATTCATCTGGTAGCCCTTTTATCAAAGATCATAATCCGGGTACTAATCTATGTCTAGTACAATACTGATACCACCTACGTATGCATGCACGCGTGTGAAACACTACGTCAAAGGACCCGCTACAACGTTATGTCGTATCTCAAATACGAACCCTGCTAAATCACCGATCTCACGGCTTCAAATCAAATCTCATCGACTCATCTCAAATCCCAAGTATTATCCTCAAAACCAGTATATGAACACATAGTCCCATACCCATGTGAACACATAAAAATATAATCCCATATACGCACATGTAAAAGAAAGGATGTATGCAAGTATGTGCGTGTGTGTGTATAGGTGCAACCCTTACTCTAGGGTTTCGCAACTACACTAAACCAATCACCGAACACAAAAAGTCCATCTTTATCATCAATATTATCAATTCAACATATACTAATTATATGTGTGTATACGTATTCGTATACATCACCACGAACTGCGGGGGTGCTATACGCCATCCACCCGACTTCTCCCCGTAGATATAAATCTACTCACCTGGTCCTCGCTTGCCGGTGCCGACATCGCCACGCGCTTACTTGTCGTCTCGAAGTCCACATGGGGTACCTACATATCATAACGCACTGTATCGCATTAAAAACCAAATTCGAATTTGAAATGGCATACGAAAATCAGATCGGCACGCGTATCACGCATAGGTCAAAACCTTATTGCCTACTCATGCAAGAATAGCCAAATCAACACTCGATGTCGATGTACAAATGTCAAACCATCGAGAAAACCCAAACACACTCATTTGCGCATTCACGAACACTAATTATAATATAAAATAGGTTAAAATTCACAAAAACCCCAAATTCACCTTAAAAGCCATTTTTCCGAAAATCTAGCAAGCAAAAATTACCCGTTTTTAGTACAACACTTGATGTTTTAACAATTCTAATGGCCATAATACTTATTAAACATCTTAAATAAGTCATACAACCCATTACAAAAATTTAATCTCCTCAATTCTTATAAAACTAAAAATTCTAGTTTTGCAACTTTATCAAATTTTAACAATTTCAAGTAAAAATGCATAAAACAACAACTAAGCTTGGTTTTGCATGATCTAAGTTGCTAAACAACATATTAAAATATTAATAATGCCATGAATAACCTAATTAGGTTTTTCTCTTAAACACATTCATAATTACAAAAACCTAGTTTAAAAAAAACTTAATTTGGACATTTTACAAGTAGCGATTTATAATTAGCAATAAGATTAGTTTTATCATTTCATAAGATGATAAATTACACTTGCTACCATAATTACATAATAAAAACTCTAACTTGAATTTCATAAACCCTTACTAGATTTTCCAACCATGCAATTAAACCCAAATTATTAACTAATTATGCTTGATTTAAAGTATTCAAACAACAATTTAACCAAAGGTCAAGATTTATACCTCACAAGATTAGGGATCTAGCAAGAATCTAAGCCTCCCAAATTGCCCTCTTTTCACCAAGATCCATGCTAGATGGGCCAAGGAAATATGGGTAAGAGTTGGATTTGGATTTTGGGATTTTTTTGATAAATTTTGAGGCAATTTTGATGAATTTTTTTCAAGAGAAATGAGGGGAAAAGAAAGAGGGGGCTGCTGTTATGGGATAGGAGGGAGCTCGGCCAGAATTTAGGGGATAGGAGAGAGAGTGAGATGGGGAAAGTAATTGGATAAGTCAAAGACCCATATCACAAGTCAACACCATTCTCATTTCTTATTGTTTTCATTTTCTTTTCTTTTCTTTAGTCTTCTATTTGCAAAAACAAGTGGGGAAATGAGGGGGGGCTGCTGAATTCAGCCTTATTAGGTGAGAGGGTGAGGGTGTGTGTGTGTGTGTGAGGAATATCAAGTAACATGCAACCATACCCCAATTCTATTTAGCTATTTTCACCATTTAAGCCTTTTTCTTCAATATTTTCTAAAACCGTTTGACAGCTTAATTTCATTTCAGAAACAACATGATAAAATTTTGTTTAATTTGATATGATGCAAAAAATTTGTTTCAACCCATTCCAATTTGTAATTTTCCCTAATTAAATGTATTAGTGACGGCTTAAAATAATATTAAAATAATTATTTTCGGAAAAAATTTCAGAAAATTTGAAATTTCACCAGTGGCTCAATAAACACCAAATACTAGCAATTATATAGGTAGAATATGTATATTTAATTTTATAATAAAGATATTTGTATTTTGACTTTTTACAGAAAACCCCCTTATTTTACCGATTTTCCGAAATTTCACCAAAACGGTTTTCAAAACGTTACAGTTAGCTTCCCTCTTAAGCTAGGTAGTTAGGTAGAAGCCTCTAGAAGTAGTTAGTTAGGCTTTAGCTTCCATCTTAAGCTAGGAGGTTAGGGAGAAGCTTCTAGACTTTAAGGTAGTTAAGGGGGAAGCTTGTTTGAGAAGCTTAAACATGATTAGCTTGATCAAGGGGCCTTTTTGATCTGGCAGAATATTCTGAAGAATTCTGGAAATTGACATAGCTTGATGAGGTGTAAACCTTGAGATGAGAATGCTGGAGCAAATTTCAGCTGACGTCACCACTAAGTGGCCACGGATCCGCGGTGCCAAGGGGGTTCGGGCCACGGATCCACGGCCCAATAGCAGCTTTGAAGCATCATTTTTCTACTACTTCTTGATATTGACCTCATGGTAGTTTGCTGATATGTTGAATCTTATAATTAGTCCTTGATCACTGCCAGAACTTAAGTCTTTGAGATAGCGTATTTTATCAGCATTATTTTCATTGATTTGGCTTTTCTCCTGAACTTTCCTGCACAGATTCTCGAAACAAGTGTTGCGCTATACAAGGATGATGCGATGCCATGATAAACACTCAATTTCCTTCAAAATGTCGGTTTTAAAGTATAACACATATAATTTGGTATTTTACGGCTGTTTTGCTAATATGTGCTATATGCAAACCGAACACTTCTAGATGAGTGCAAATGATAGGGAAATTGACGTGTTAGAAATGCAATATTTTCGACTGATCAGCTGCTTTAATATTCTTGATCAACGACGACTGTACTTGTAGCTGCATCAACTGTCCCAAAGAATGCGGTAGCACAATCTCCAAATCAAACCTTCGAAAGTCTTCAATAAGTTTCTTTTGTGCAGTTAACATCTGAATTGCTGGCAACCGACTAAGTGCATCCGGCACAACATTAACTTTTCCCGGATGGTATTTAAGATCAAGATCGTAGTCAGCCATCAGCTCCAACCATCTACGCCGCCTCATATTAAGCTCCTTCTGTGTGAACACATACTTTAGGCTTTTGTGCTCGGTGAAAACCTCGACCCTTTCGCCCAATAAGTAGTGTCTCCAAATCTTCAAAGCGAAAATCACAGCTGCTAGCTCCAAGTCATGAGTTGGGTAATTCTTCTCATGGGTCTTCAACTGTCTCGATGCGTAAGCTATAACCTTCCCATGCTGCATCAAAACACATCCCAATCCTTTCCCAGATGCGTCGCTATGAATCACCAATCCTCCGGAACTGTCTGGCACGGTCAAAATAGGAGCGGTTATCAACCTCTGTTTCAACGCCTCAAAATCTGACGCACACTTATCCGTCCATACAAATGGTACCTCCTTGCGCATAAGCTTGGTTAAAGGCTCAGCCAGATGAGCAAAGTTTTCCACGAACCTTCTGTAATACCCGGCAAGCCCAAGAAAGCTTTTGATCTCCACAACGTTCTTCAGAATCGGCCAATCTCGAACTGCTGCAATCTTTTCGGGATCAACGGCGATTCCATCTCCAGACATGACATGCCCCAAAAACTTCACTTCTTCAAGCCAAAACTCGCACTTGATCATCTTTGCATACAATCTTTCTTGCCTCAATGTCTGCAGTGCGATCTTCAAGTGTTCTGCATGCTCTTCAATACTCTTCGAGTAGACCAGAATATCATCAATGAACACCACTATAAACTGGTCCAAGAAAGGTGAAAAGATTCGGTTCATCAAATCCATAAATATCGCCGGTGCATTCGTTATTCCGAAAGACATCACTAAATACTCGTAATGTCGATACCGAGTTCGGAACGCAGTCTTGCAAATATCTTCTGTTTTAACTCGGACCTGATGATATCCGGATCGCAAATCCAGCTTCGAGAATACCCTCGCGCCACTAAGCTGCTCGAACAATTCGCCAATGTGAGGGATCGGGTACTTGTTCTTAATAGTCACCCGGTTTAATTCTCGATAATCGATACACATCCTTCTTATGCCGTCTTTCTTCTTAACTAGAAGAACTGGAGCTCCCCAAGGTGAGTTACTGCTGTGAATCCAACCTTTCTCAAGTAATTCAGCAACCTGCTTCTTGACTTCTTCCAACTCCACTGGTGCCATTGGATAGTATGCTTTTGAGACTGGCGCTGCACCAGGAATAAGATTGATCGCAAACTCCACATCTCGTTTCGGCGGCAAACCAGATATGTCCTCGAACACATCCATGAAATCTCGAACAACAGCTGGTGCTTCATCTTTATCAACCTCCATCGACGAAAGAACATTAGTTATCGGCCTAGCCCTAAACTCGACTGGCCCGACAGAACTGCTTCCTCCAGTAAAGATAAACTCGGGATGTCTGGGAATCTGGAAAATTACTTTCTTTGCCCTACAATCAATGTGAGCGTGGAAAGTGCCGAGAAAATCCATTCCCAAGACGACTTCATAGCTGCCTGTATCAATCACCAAGAAATCTGCAAACAGCTCCCGTCCGCAAACAACAACTGCACAATCCTTACATTCTCTACTAGATATGATCTTCCCATTCCCAGTGTGTATGTCCCAACAACTAGACAGGGTCGTGCAAGCAATCGAGTGTGTAGCAATAAACTTGGACGACATAAAACAATGGGATGCACCAGAATCGAATAACGCTAATGCGGGAAAACCATGAACAAGTAGAATACTTGAAACAACTTCTCCTGAAGCCTTGGCTTCCTCACCCGTCAGGGTAAAAGCTCGTGCTTGATTGGGTCCCTGAGTCAGCTGCTTCTGTCCCTGAAACGGTTTCTGCGGTGGCTTCTGAACGTCATCCTTCGTGCGAAGCTTTGACGGACAAGTGTTGATAGTATGATCCGCCGATCTACAAACCAAACAGAGTCCCCGCATCCTTCGGCAATCTTTTTGCACGTGTCCAGGGAAATGGCAGTAGTCACAAATCACGGTCCTTCTCTGATCAACAACAACAGGCTTCTTCATCGGTGTTACGCCACGACGGTTCACCGGAATACCTCTGCGTCCATGCGCTCGGTTCGGTACAAATGTCGGCTTCCGCACTGTAACTGCTGGCTGCTGCGTACTCCCAGTCTTCATAGATAGGCTCTGCTGCTCTCGGGCCACTGTAAGTACTTGTGAGAAAGTGGTCAAACTCAGGGAGACAATCCGCCTCTGGATGTCCACATCCAAACTGCGCATGAACCTCCTTGTCCTATCCGCATCGTTGGCAACCAAAGGTTCAGCGAATCTACTGAGTCGCGTCCACTCAGCTGCATGTACATCCACAGGTGCGCCGTTCTTCTTTAAACTGATGAACTTCTCTTCCATTTCCTCCCGTGCAGTCCGCGGGAAGAACTTCTCCAAGAAACTCTTCGAAAAAACCGCCCAACTGATCGGCTTGGGCAAACATGTCTCTTCTACAAGCCACCATTCACAGGAATAATCCACCGACTGGATGCGTAACACATCCACCCTCTTATCCTCTGGGATCTGTGCCGCAACGAGTAAATTCTCCGTGTCAACCAGCTACTGCTCCGCTGACAACGGCTCCTCCAGGCCAGTAAAAATAGACGGACCCGGTCTCCTGAAATCCGCCATGGTACCCACACGATCAACTGGTCTGGCCACAACATTGTTCACGGACTGCTGGACGTTCCGCAAACCTTCCTGAAAAGCTTCAGCTTGCTGCTGGTTCAGCTCGGTCTATCGCTTTTGGTTCTCCAGCATCCCACGGATTACTCCAAGCATCGCGGCTTCGTCAACACGCCTCTGGTACATTTTCAGATTCTTGTTTGCCATGTTCCTGAAATCAAAACACCAAAAGGATTAACAGATTCAAATATAGATCAAGGATATGAATCAAGGCTAGAACTCCAAGTTACTTAAATAGAGTACCGCATTGTAACCATGTCGCGGTATTATAGCAACAATCACATAACTCCACCCAAGTCGCCTAAGTTCTAGAGATAAACAACAGGAAACCAGGTTTCGAGTCGAGATGCAAAAGAGGTTTGCATATCGTCAAAGTAGAATCAGGAGGAAGTTAAGATTCAAAAATGGTAAGACGGTAAGGTGGCAGGATATGTTTCCTAATCATGAGTATTCCGATTCGTGTATTGGGTCCAATACCCAACTACAAAAGAATCAAACCCGATTAACCTTGAACCTATGGCTCTGATACCAAACAAACCATGTCACGCGCCACTTCCCAGAGTACGCTAAGATAGGCATGTGACATAACCAACCATGCTACCTGTGGATAGGAAATATCCTTCCACAGTCACATTACGGCTGTAGAGATATCAAGAACAATAATAAACTATCAAACACATGTCCATAAGACAGAATAAAATAAGTCAAGAATAAAATAATGCGGAAGCAAAAGATCCAATACAAGAATAAACTGGAATGTACGTCCCATAATGTGGGCTCATATCAGAAATGAAAATACCGAAAATAAAATTAAACTAACTACTAACAAGTCCTCACTGCTCAGCCTGCTGACTGAAATACTCCTGCTCGGCCTACAGTAAGGGTAAAGAATCTGGGCCATGCAAAACCCAGACGTCAGTGCGTCATAATATCAAGCAATACTATAAACATGGGTAGCAAGATATGCAGATATGAGTATAAATGGTAAAACAGGTATAACAGTGATATAAGTGAGGACAGTGAGGGTAATGTGCAGTGAGTAATCTAAATTGATCTATTGGGTAAACTACTCTCAAGTCTTTGAAATCAATTTGATGAATCATCGATGTAACTCAATAGTATCCCGTGCGTTCCCGGGACCACGGTGAAGATTCTCGGGCTGAATCCGAGACGTGACGCTTGGCAGTAAAAGGTGGTATGTAATGATGAGTGATGTCAGCAGCATCACCCCGGGACTGGCCTAGCCCGTAAGACTGATCAGTAAAGGTATCGAACTGTCGAGTTACAAGTCAGGTTTCATCATTTATTTTCCCATACCCCCAAGTTATGTGTTCGAGTCAGGTATTGATAAATCTGGAGCTAATGCCAATACAGGATCAAGCAGGTACAGGTTTGTCTGAATAGACAACAGGAATGTCCGTAGGGACAAAGTGTCAAGGTTGTTGGCATTAGTAACAAGATCAGGTAACAGGTCAAGTTTTGGTACATCAGGTCTAGTCAGGTAGTGTATATAAATCCAATCGTGTCAAGAAGTGCACGGTATCAAGTCGTATCAAGTAATAGTATATCAAATCATGTCAGGGGGTGCACAAATGTCACTTGGGTGCTCATAATCAAACTATAATAAGCATGGGTACACAAAACAAGTATGGGGTACCAATGTAACAATAAAATGGAATAATGTGATGTAGTATGCAAATAGATACAGATTTAAACATATAGATGCACAGTTATCGATTTGGGTTAAGGTTATAGTTCCAACACTAATTAAATACACTCTATCAAATATGGAATGTTAAAATCACACTATTATGTATTAAATGATCTAGGGATGCAATTGTGTGTGTGTGTGTGTGTGTGTATATATATATATATATATTAGGCTAGATGGATGCAAACGGGTGTCCGAAAGGGTATAAACTATTAAAAAAATACTATGGGCTGTACAAATAAGCATTATGTGATTCAAATATGGATATGGGTATAGTGTAATGTAATTTAATATGCAACGAGATATGTTTCATGTTCTAAATCTAAAACGATATCAACGGAACATCGAAATGATAAAAATGTAATATAGGGCACTAGATTCAAACAACATGTTTAATATGTATTTAAATAAATATTTAATAATCTAAATAGCATGTAGCAAGTTTTACTTGCCTAGACGGATCAAGAAATGGGTGTACGGAACGTCTTACATCGGCGGAAAAAGTCGCGACGCGTGCACAATACACGGAATGGATCCAAACAAAGCACAAGGTGATCACACGGGTCAGGTACGCTCGCTGGGTCGACGGGATCGTCGACGGCACGCCCAGTTTCCGGTGAACTAAAAAGGCAGTGAACATTTAATGAAAAGAAATGCATGGAAAGAAAGAAGAAGAGAAGAAGGGAAGGAGGAAGGAGAAGAATGAGAAGAGGAAGCTCACCGTGGTCTGCGGAGAGGGTCGTGAGGGTGTCGACGACGTCGACGGAGCTCCGGCGAGGTAACCTGCAGAGGAACAGAGGCCTTTTAAAAAGAACAGAATGAAGGAAAGGAAGAAAGAATGAAGGAAGAAGGAAGAAGGGGTGCTAGGCTCATTGTTAAGCCGGATTTGGGACGATGGACGACGACGAGATCACTCCGGTGATCGTCGCTCGCGGTGACGCGATGTGCAGGGGGCTTGGGCTGTTCTCGGGTGCGTGTGCAGGACATGGGTTGGAGAGAGGTGGTGAAGGTGTTGAAGAGGGTGAGGAGGATGCGAGATTGGGAAGGCGTCGTCGGGGCTTTGGGCAACGGCGAGGTGGAGGTAGGCGGCTAGTGTTTCGCGGTCATGGGTTAAAAGAAAATAGGAGAGGAGGAGAAGAAGAAATATAATTATAGAGAGAGAAAGAGAGAGAGATAGCGAGAGGAGAGAGAGAGATTCTGAGAGAGAGGGGGGAGATCGAGATGAGAGAGAGTGTGTGTGGGAACAGTGAGGAGATATAATTTTGTTTTTATTTGAAGAGAGGGAAAGGAAGAGGGGAGGAGAGAGAGAGGTAGGGAAAGGAGAGAGAAAGAGAAAGAAAGGGAGAGAGAAAGAGTGGGGCCGGCGGAGAGAGGAAAGGAGAGATTTGATTGGCTCGTGAAGGTGGGGCCAGAGGAAAAGAGAGAGCTGGGGAATTGGTTAAGGAAAGGATTTTAAAAAAATTTAAAAAGATTTTATATTTAAAATTTAAAAGGATTCGTTTGTTAAAGAGAAGCTGTGACTGTTAAACAAATTTTTAAAAAGAAATTTTAAATTTTAAATAATTAGAATTTTGGCGAGATACAAAAATATTTCAAAATGCACCCGGGTCGGGTCTAAAATTTCAGATTTAAAATACGAAAATTATATGCAACTTCCAAATTTTAAAATGAATGATTAGGTAACAAAAATGCATACCCCCAAGAACGGATGCACGTACGTGCGCGTAGCTATCCAGACACGTCCGTTTCGCTGCACGGGACGAGAACAGGATGCGCGGACGCTACCACGGGGTTAGGGGTATCATGCAGGCTATGAAATGCAATTTTAATTTGTTTTATATAACCTAAAATGTTATATAATAAAATGTGCGATGTCAGATGAAAAGTCAATATGCAATATACATGAGATGCACGTGTCTATTTAACAAGTCAGGGTAGTTTATAAATGTGAATCAAACAAGTTCAAGCAAGCGGGTCGGGTCGAATGCAAAGTAAAATGTAAAATTACTATTCGCACCCAAACACGATAAATCAATAAAATACCACAGATATAATAAATAAGGGAACTGGAATTGGTATAAATGAACTCGGTTGTTATACCTCTTCTTCACAGCCATGGTGATGATATGGTTGACGCTACCCAGTATCGGCTCGATCTAAATGATGAAGAGCCTGCTCATGCCGATAAGACAGAGGAGCCTGTGGTTCCTGCGGAATTGAGCTCAGGCAATAAGGATGATCCAGTTGTCATAATCGGAACTACAGAACAAGCATTATTCCGATGGCTTCAGAGACAGCTTCAGGACAGGGATGAGAAGTTAGCCAAGGTACATTCCAAGGTCGACAAATTGACAAACGTCGCGGCAGATCTCGTGACCCAAGTCGCCCGATTGCAATTACAGCTGAATCAAATTTTGTTTCATGAGCCAGGGACTGATACCCGGAGGCAGCCAACTGATACCCCCTTCAACCTAAGAGCGGAGCGCCTTCATGAAAAACGGCCGCGATCACCCTCCAGTCCGTCCGATACATACATCGAAGGGGAATCGCCTCTGAAAGAGAAACTGGATAAGGTCTATTCCTTCAAAAGGGACAAAGTCCACAAGATATTCAAGGACGCCCTAAGAAACGGTCTACAACTGCCAGAGTCAAAAAGACCGCAGGAAGCGAATATGACCGTCGACCCCAAATACTGCCCCTATCATAGGGTGATAGGTCATGCCATTGAAGACTGCTTCGTCTTCAAAGATTGGGTCAAAAGGCAATACAAGACGGGAGAGATAGAACCGTCTAAAGGCGTGTTAGCAAACAATCAAGGTACGACCGCCGATTTCATACAAATGGAGACCGAAGCCTTTCGGGAACCTAATCCTCCTAGACATGTGCCATTATCAGAAAAGGGCGAACCAAAGACTGATCGGCCTCAAGAACCAGCATCAGTAAGGGCACCTACTCTAATGGAGAGAAAGAAAAAGGTGTACTCCTTCAGGAGGGATGAAGTCCGCAATATATTGGAAGCCTTGAACAACGGTTTGCGGCTGCCTATTCCGAAGAGGCCACATGAAATTAATATGACCGGCAATCCCGTATACTGCCCATACCATAGGGTGGTGAGTCATACCATTGAAGACTGCTGTGTTTTCAAAGATTGGGCAGAGGACCAATACAGGCTTAGAAAAACCTCACAGTCCTCGGATGTATCGGCAAGCCACAGAGGTACGGTCATCAACACTGCTCCGCCAAGATCAAAGTTCAAGGAGCTGGGATAAGCATGCTGACCACAACATCGTTAAACTGGGAATGATAGAGCTCTAATTCTTTAAACTGGAAACCGCTGACCACCACGTCGTTAAACTGGGAATGATAGACCTCTAAGTTTTTAAACTGAGAACCGCTGACCACCACGTCGTTAAACTGGGAATGATAGACCTCTAAGTCTTTAAACTAGGAACCGTCGACCACCACGTCATTAAACTGGGACCAATCGACCTCTAAGTCGTTAAACTAGGAATGTAAAAAAAATGTGTGTAAATAAAAAAAATGTGTAAATAAAATGAAAAAAAAGAAAAGCCGAAATGATGGGGCAACTCACAATAAAAACCAGTGAGTAAAATAAAGATGAAAAAAAATAAAGCCGAAATGATAGGGTAACCGCAAATAAAAAGCCGAAATGATAGGGCAATCGCGACCTTCGCGATAAGAAAAGCTGGATAGAGCAATCGCGGTAAAAATAAAAAAAATAAAAAACGGCAAATGATGAGTCGCTCCTGGTACCATATTCCAGTGCAGCGATGCAGACGCCAACCAAAATCCAATTTCCAAAAAAAATCCTTCCAACCCTACGGCTGGTCCCCAAGTTGACTGCCGTACACAATCCACGGGCTCAAATAATTCTCATCATACCCATATCCTACTGCAATCACCAGTTACGCGGCTGGTCTTCACCCTCAGAATTATGCTCCATTTGGGAAGACCCGCTCATGTGTCCTCACGATACATTAGGAGAACAAACCTTCATGGGATCCTTACGACTCACAAAGGAAAAACACACTTGGGGGTCCTCACGACTCCTAAGGAGAAAATGCACCTATGGGATCCTTACGACTCGTAGGGAGAAAATGCTTTTATGGGACCCTTACGGCCCATAAAATTGAAAAGCCTTCGGTGATAGGGATATAAACCTGTTGCCTAAGCCATCGCTTTCCGACAGGAAAAGGCAAATAATGAATTGCTCCTGGCACATGTGCTTCAGTGTTAGCAACGCTGATACCGGCCCCTACCCCAAAATTCCAAGCTCGCCATCCATAGACCTCTAAGTCTCTAAACTGAAAAAAGATGACCTCTGCGTTGTTAAACTGGAAACAGATGACCACCACGTCGTTAAACTGGAAACATATGACCTCTAAGTCGTTAAACTGGAAACAGATGACCACCAAGTCGTTAAACTGTAGACAGATGACCGCTAAGTTGTTAAACTGGGAACAGATGGCCACCACGTCGTTAAACTGGAAACAGATGACCTCCAAGTCGTTAAACTGGGAACAGATGACCACCACGTCGTTAAACTGGAAACAAATGACCTCTAAGTCGTTAAACTGGAAACAGATGACCACCACGTCGTTAAACTGTAGACAAGTGACCGCTAAGTCGTTAAACTGGGAACAGATGACCGCTAAGTCGTTAAACTGGGCACAATAGACCTCTAAGTCGTTAAATTGGAAACAGATGACCCCTAAGTCATTAAACTGGGAACGAAGGAACTCCACTCATATGTCCTCACGATGCATGAGGAGAACAAACCTTACGGGATCCTCACGACTCGTAAGAAAACACCTTCGTGGGATCCTTACGACTCATGAGAAAAAAAACACTTAGGAATCCCCATGGAGAAAATGCATCTACGGGATCCTTACGACTCGTAGGGAGAAAATGCTTTTATGGGACCCTTACGGCCCATAAAATTGAAAAGTCTTAGGTGATAGGGGCATAAACCTGTCTCCTAAGCCATCGCTTCCCAATAGGCAGTGGCGAAGGATGAGTCGCTCCTGGTACCATATTCCAGTGCAGCGATGCAGACGCCAACCAAATTCCAAATCCCAAAGGTGAATGATGAGTCGCTCCTGGTACAATATTCTAGTGCAGCGATGCAGACGCCAACCAAATTCCAAATCCCATACCCAATGGCGAATGATGAGTCGCTCCTGGTACCATATTCCAGTGCAGCGATGCAGACGCCAACAAAGCCCCAAAATTTTTTCCGGCCCTACGGTCTGGATCATACATCCTGCAAAACCGTATACAATCCACGGGCGTAAAACGATCTCAATCTCTCCCAAGTCCTACCGGTGAGACCACATTCAAATTCCCACCAAAAATAAAAATGAAAAAAAATGGTATGTCCACAAGCAAAATGGGCACTGATGAAAACCCGAAAGGGCTCCGTGAGTAAAAACAGCAGGACTGCCGGCGAGTTTGTGAAAACCCGAAAGGGCACATACTCATAAAAAAAGGAAATGAAATGTACTCGCAAAGTCCTCTCGACTTTGTGAGGAGAAAATTCCCGCGTGAGATCCTTATGACTCACAAAGGAGCAACACACTTGGGGGTCCTCACGACTCCTAAGGAGAAAAAACACCTACGGGATCCTTACGACCCGTAGGGAGAAAATGCATTGTGAGACCCTTACGGCTCACAAAATTGAAAAGTATTAGGTGATAGGGACCTAAAACCTGTCTCCTAAGCCATCGCTTCCTTAAAGAAAGCGCAAATGATGATTCGCTCCTGGTACCATATTCCGGTGTAGCAATGCTGATGCCAAGCAAAAACCAATTCCCAAATCCTCCCGGGGCAAATGATGAGTTGCTCCTGGCATTATTCCAATACAGCAATGCAGATGCGAAACAAAAACCAAAATCCCAAAATCCTCTCAAAGACAGATGATGATTCACTCCCGGTACCATATTCCAGTGTAGCGATGCTGATGTCAACCCAAATCACAATAAACAAGTCAACTTCAACTCCGACACCGCAGAAAGCGGAGCAAGTCAGAATCCAATCTTGACACCGCAAGAAGCGGAGCAAGTCAAGTTCACCCCTGACACTGCAGGAAGCAGAGCAAGTCAAATAGAGCGTCGACCGTCCATGTCGCAAAAAGGGCAGTGCAGGTTTCCCACAAATCGGGAACCAAATCGCTCCAGATCAGAGCGTCGACCGTCCATGTCGCAAAAAGGGCAGTGCAGGCTTCCCACAAATCGGGAACCAAATCGCTCCGAATCAGAGCGTCGACCGTCCATGTTGAAAAAAGGGCAGTGCAGGCTTCCCACAAATAGGGAACCAAATCGCTCCGGGTCAGAGCGTCGACCGTCCATGTCGCAAAAAGGGCAGTGCAGGCTTCCCACAAATCGGGAACCAAATCGCTCCGGACCAGAGCGTCGACCATCCATGTCGCAAAAAGGGCAGTGCAGGCTTCCTACAAAGCAGGAACCAGATCACTCCGGGCCAGGGAAATGTCTACCACGGACACTCCATCTCGGGGACGCGTCAAGCGTCGACCGTCCATATCGCAAAAAGGGCAGTGCAGGCTTCCCTCAAATCGGGAACCAAATCGCTCCGGATCAGAGCGTCGACCGTCCATGTCGCAAAAAGGGCAGTGCAGGCTTCCTAAAAAGCAGGAACCAGATCACTCCGGGCCAGGGAAACGTCTACCACGGACACTCCGTCTCGGAGACGCGTCAAGCGTCGACCGTCCATATCGCAAAAAGGGCAGTGCAGGCTTACCACAAATCGAGAACCAAATTGCTCCGGAGCAGAGCATCGACCGTCCATGTCACAAAAAGGGCAGTGCAGGATTTCCACAAATCAGGAACCAAATCGCTCCGGGTCAGAGCGTCGACCGTCCATGTCGCAAAAAGGGCAATGCAGGCTTCCCGCAAATCGGGAACCAAATCACTCCGGGCCAGGAAAACGTCTACCATGGACACTCCGTCTCGGAGACGCGTCAAGCGTCGACCGTCCATGTCGCAAAAAAGGCAGTGCAGGCTTCCTACAAAGCGGGAACCAAATCTCTCCGGATCAGAGCGTCGACCGTCCATGTCGCAAAAAGGGCAGTGCAGGCTTCCCACAAATCGGAAACCAAATTGCTCCGGATTAGAGCGTCGACCGTCCATGTCGCAAAAAGGGCAGTGCAGGCTTCCTACAAATCGGGAACCGAATCTCTCCGGATCAAAGCGTCGACCGTCCATGTCATAAAAAGGGCAGTGCAGGCTTCCTACAAAGCAGGAACCAGATCACTCCGGGCTAGGGAAACGTCTACCACGGACACTCCGTCTCGAAGTCGCGTCAAGCGTCGACCGTCCATGTCGAAAAAGGGCAGTGCAGGCTTCCCACAAATCGCGAATCAAATCGCTCCGGATCAGAGCGTCGACCGTCCATGTCGCAAAAAGGGCAGTGCAGGCTTCCCACAAATTAGGAACCAAATCGCTCCGGGCCAGAGCGTCGACCGTCCATGTCACAAAAAGGGCAATGCAGGCTTCCCACAAATCGGGAACCAAATCGCTCCGGATCAGAGCGTCGACCGTACATGTCGCAAAAAGGGCAGTGCAGGCTTCCCACAAATCGGGAACCAAATTGCTCCGGATCATAGCGTCGACCGTCCATATCGCAAAAAGGGCAGTGCAGGCTTCCTACAAAGCAGGAACCAGATCACTCCGGGCCAGAAAAACGTCTACCATGGACACTCCGTCTCGGAGACGCGTCAAGCGTCGACCGTCCATGTTGCAAAAAGGGCAGTGCAGGCTTCCCACAAATCGTGAACCAAATCGCTCCGGATCAGAGCGTCTACCGTCCATGTCGTAAAAAGGGCAGTGCAGGTTTCCCACAAATTGGGAACCAAATCACTCTAGGCCAGAGCGTCGACCGTCCATGTCGCAAAAAGGGCAGTGCAGGCTTCCCACAAATCGGGAACCAAATCGCTCCGGGTCAGAGCGTCGACCGTCCATGTCGCAAAAAGGGCAGTGCAGGCTTCCCACAAATTGGGAACCAAATCGCTCTGGGCCAGAGCATAGACCGTCCATGTCGCAAAAAGGGCAGTGCAGGCTTCCTACAAAGCGGGAACCAAATCGCTCCGGACCAGAGCGTCGACCTTCCATGTCGCAAAAAGGGCAGTGCAGGCTTCCCACAAATCGGGAACCAAATCGCTCCGGACCAGAGCGTCGACCATCCATGTCGCAAAAAGGGCAGTGCAGGCTTCCGACAAAGCGGGAACCAAATCGCTCCGGGCCAAGGCGTCGACCGTCCATGTCGCAAAAAGGGCAGTGCAGGCTTCCTATAAATCAGGAACCAAATCACTCTGGTCCAGAGAAACGTCTACTAAGGACACTCCGTCTCGGAGACGCGTCAAGCGTCGACTGTCCATGTCGTAAATAGGCCAGTGCATCCCAAAAAGTGGGAACCAAAGCAAGTCGCCTCCACACGAAAGAAGATCCATCAATTTCATGCACACGACTCACATATGTGGTGTGCATTTATTGATGGGGGGCACTTTGTTGAAGTCGAAAATTGCACCCCGGTTGACCAAGTCAAAATCAAAGTCAACCTCAAGCCAAGTGGGCCTATGCCCACGTCGAGCCCGAACATGAAGCGGCCAGCCCTCCCCCATGCCAAAATGAAATCATGTAATAAATAATTTTTATGTAATTTTTTATGCATGAGTGTAAACAAAATGGGCATAAAGCCAAATTTTTGTAAGCCCATGGCTTATGTGCAAAAAGAAATAGCACATGAGACATGGGATGGACAAAATACCATTTTGTAAAGCCCAATAAGTTATATGTAAATGTGTAAGCCTATATAAGGCAACATGATGATGAATAAAGGTGAGACTTTTTCATTTCCCCTCATAATCTAGGGTTTGTGCCTCTTTCCCCTTTTCTGAAGGTTCTAAACCTTCTTCTTTCTTTTGAATTAAATCAAGAATTTTACTCTTCCTTTTCAAAAACTAAATAGTTTTTCACGACAAAACCAACAAAGAGGAGCTTGGATCTTCCATTAGATCTCAAAAAGAGAAGATTTTTTTAAATCTCGCCCCCTTTCTCCAAGATCCGGCCAAACGACAGGAAGAAGAAGGAGACTCATCTCCAGAAACCCCACTTTGGGAAAGATCCAGGGCTCAAGGGGAGAAGCCCCTTTATCAGGTCCAAATTTATCCTAGGAGTTTAACTCCTCATATATCTTTATCAGCTCCAAATTTATCCTAGGAGTTTAACTCCTCATATGTATATGTATGTGTGTGTGTGTGTGTGTGTGTGTGTGTATATATACATACATACAAAATAATAAGCGTTCCTTTCTGAGAGTACAACTCCCATTGCAAGGACCAAGTCCCCTTTGCCTCCCTAGCGCTCTTGCGCTAGCGTCCGGGCGCCCACGTGCCCGGGCGCTAGCGCTTTGAGCGCTAGCGCCCCACGTGTCGGACACGTGGGCGCCCGGACACGTGGGGCGCTAGCGCTCAAAGCGCTAGCGCCTGGGCGCCCACGTGTCCGACACATGGGGCGCTAGCGCTCAAAGCGCTTGCGCTCTTGCCCTAGCTCTCTTGCGCTAGCGCCCGAGCCCCCATGCGTCTGACACGTGGGGCGCTAACGCCCTAGCGCTCTTGGGCTCTTGCGCTACGCCCAAAGCGCTACCGCCCGAGCGTCCACGTGACCGACACGTAGGGCGCTAGCGCCCCAGTGCTCAAGACGCGAGCGCCCAAAGGCACTAGCGCCTGAGCGCTTTCTTCCACGCATCCTTTGGATGCCCTTTTCCCTTATATACACACACACACATACTCTAGAACACTATCCCTCTCAGAAAAAATTGGGCCGGGGCGCTGTCCCGCACCCCGTAAGGGGGCTGCTAGCCCCCTTGACCCCCAGCCCGCTATCCAGGTAGCGGGACCCCCGTAAAAAACTCTGTGGGGCCCCCGATATATCCAAAACCCCTTTTAAAACACGACACACGCACACTACACATTGAGTTCGCATGAACAGTTTTACCCGTTAATCGGAGGTTCCCTCGCTCCAAAGGCGAGGGGTAATTAACAACAGCTTAGTCCGCGGCTACCGGAGATTCGGATCCCCACAATCAATAAATCCCAGCCTATCCTAGGCAGGGGGAATCTGTAGTACGCCTGACAAGCGCGCGCGTATTCTCATCTCAATGGGGTGACGAAAAACACCCTACACCTATATCCAACAGCAACTCGAATTAGTTTCAATTTCGTTTGAAGATGAGTTTTGTGCCCTTTTATTTTTATGTTCGTTGCTGGAGAGTTGGGAGAACCTCATAATGGCGGTTAGCAACTCGATCTTAGGGACTCTCACATTTAATTATGCGGTGAGTTGCATATTAAGTGATGAGAAGTGAAGAAAGGCTATGAGTGGGAGTTCGGGAACTTTTATACTTTCAGTGAAGAATTGCGGCAGGACGATGGAAAGGGGAAAGGAAGAAGGGCAAGTCTAAAAGTCGAGGAAAATCTCAAGGAAAAATCCAAGACGCCTATTGGAATTGAGGAAAGAAAGGTCGCAGGAAAAGTGAATGCAAACTTCTTAAGAAAGGCTCAGATGAGAAAGCAGATGAAAAGGAAGCAAATGTGATGTCTATACAAGAACAAAAGGAACAAAGGATTTGTCTATCGGCGAACGAGAGCATAAATACGGATAGTTGGTTCCTAAGTTCGAGGGCATCCTTTCATTGCACTTCAGGCCGGCATTATTTCAGTGAGTATGTTCAAGACGATCTTAGACATGTGACGGTGGGAAACAATCAGCCGTGTAATATTGTTGGCAAAGAGACAATCATCCTACAATCGTCAAGAGGAGGTCAAATCAAGCTGCAGAACGCTAGGTATATTCCAGATTTGAAAAAAAGTCTTATATCTACAAGTCAGCTAGACAACGAGGGTTACATGATGGTGTTTGGGAACTCTCGGTGGAAGATTTCCAAATGATCGTTGGTGGTTGCAAGGGGAAAGCTGAGTGGTTCATTGTATTCCTTCAGTAGGAGCAGTGGAGCTTCGATTGCATTAGCAACGGGTTCAGAGATAGATTCGGAGACTTCGTTGTGGCACAAACAATTGTGACACCGCAGCGAGAAGAACATGAAAATTCTTCAGGGTAGGGGGCATCTTTCGGGGCTGAAAAAGGTGGAGTTGGGGCTTTGCTAGAGTTGCGTTTGCAGGAAGAAAAGTGTGCTCAGATTTCATATTGGAGGCGTAACTAAGAAGACCAAGAAACTGGAAATGGTGCATACTGACGTATGGGGTCCAGCCTCAGTGGAATCTTATGGAGGCAATCGGTATTTCATGACGTTCATCGATGATGCAAGCTGGAAGATATGGGTGTATGCGATGAAGAAATCCGATGTGTTTGGTATCTTCAAATACTGGATTGTGTAGATTGAGAACCAAACGGGGGCTAAAGTAAAATGCCTTAAGTCCGATAATGGAAGGGAATATTGTACACATGAATTCGATGTGTTTTGCACGCAGAAGAGTTTTCGTTGGTTGAAAACGGTACCGGGGACGCCACAACAAAATGGCATCGCTGAAAAGATGAACAGGACGATCCTAGAGTGAGTGCGGAGCATGACCTTGGATACAGATGTGCCAAAATTTCTATAGGCAGGAGCTTTCGATGCTGCTGTGTATCTGATCAACAGAACCCCGGAGAGTGCGCTCGATGGAGGTATTCCGGAAGAAATTTGGTCAGGTAAACCGATTAATTATACGCACCTAAAAGTATTTAGTTGTTTTGCATATTCTTTGATTGATAAGGAAGAAAGGAGTAAGCTTGACTCAAAGTTTAAGAAGTGTGCTTTTATCGGCTATGGTGAAGATGAGTTCGGATATAGGCTGTGGTATTACACAAGTAAGAAGGTAATACGAAACCGGAACATCATTTTTTATGAGCAGCAATTGTACAAAGAAGAAGAGCAAGCCAAAGATGGTGCGGTATCGGAGTTCGTCGGGTTAGATGGAACTCAAGGGAGCAATCAGGTACCTACAGGTGGAGATCAGAACATGGAGGAGACTGCCGTGCAAGATCAGGTTTAAGAATAGGTTTGTGACCATGTTCAGCAACCAGATTTACCAGTTCTGAGGAGGTCTACACGAGATTGGAGGCTACATGATAGACTTGTTACCGACTTCGTTTTGTACACATATTCGGGAGAGCACGAATACCTTGAAGAAGCAACAAGTGATGGTGATAGAAAGAAGTGTTAGCAAGCAATGAACGAGGAGATGGATTCTTGAAGAAGAACCGTACGTCGGATTTAGTGAAGCTACCCAAAGATCGGAAAGCATTGCTAAACAGGTGGGTGTACAGGATTAAAGATGAAGTTGATGGTGTGAAGCAGTACAAGGTTCGCTTGGTAGTCAATGGATATGCGTAAAAATAAGGAATTGACTATCAAGAGATATATTTCCCGTGGTGAAGATGACATCTATTCGGGTGATTTTCAGTATCGTGGCGATGGAGGATTTGCACTTAGAGCAGCTGAAAATGATGACTGCGTTCCTTCATGGAGACGTAGAGGAGAAGATCTATATGATGCAGCCAATGGGATACGAAGTGAAGGGAAAGAAACTATGGTGTGTAAACTGCAAAAAAAACTTGTACGGCCTCAAGTAAGCTCTAAGGCAGTGGTATCTCAAGTTCAATCAGTTCATATTAGAGACAGGATTTATACATTGTGAGTCAGATCACTGCGTCTATATTGATACTTTTGAGGACGGAGATTATATTATTTTGTCATTTTACGTGGATAGCATGTTGGTAGAGGGTCCGAATTTCAAAAATATTCAATGTCTGAAAAAGTTGATGGCTGAAAAATTCTCTATGAAAGATTTAGGAGCGGCAAAGCAAATTCTGGGTATGAAGATCGTGAGAGATTGGAAGCAGCGGAAGCTGTGACTATCGTAAAGAGACTAGATTAATAAGGTTTTGAAGCGGTTCAATATGGACAAGTCAAACCCGGTGAGTACACCTTTAGCGAAATATTTCAAACTCAGTAAAGAGTTGTGCCCGACAACTCAAGAGTAAAAAGATGAGATGGCAAGCGTGCCTTATGCATATGCGGTGGGGAGTTTGATGTATGCAATGGTGAATACGAGACCAGATATTGCACATGCATTAGGAGTTGTTAGCAGGTATATGCAAAACCCGGGAAAGGAACATTGGAATGCGATGAAGTGGATTTTGAGGTATCTAAAAGGTATGACAAGTCATTGCTTATGTTTCGGGGGTGACTCTCTAAAGGTGCGAGGTGACGTTAATGCGGACTACTCGAGTAATCGAGATAGTAGGAAGAGCACAACGGGATATGTATTCACGGTTGGGAAAGCAGCGGTGAGTTGAGTCTCTCAACTGCAAAAGGTGGTGGTATTGTCAACGATGGAGGCTAAATACTTGGCAATCACGGAATCCAGAAAGAAAATGATATGGTTGCGAGGGCTACTTGAAGAATAGGCAATGAAACAAGAATTCAATATCTTATGGAGCGACAGCAAAAGTGCGATAAATTTGACGAAAAATGCGGCATATCTCTCTCAGACGAAGCACATCAAGGTGCGACACCATTTTATTCGCATAGCGATATAAAACGGTGAGTTGACACTGCAAAAGAACGCTAGAGAAAAGAATCCGGCGGATATGTTCACCAAAGTCGCAGACAGAGACGAGCTGGAGCTCTGTTGCAGATTAGTGAACCTCTCCATAAAAATCTGATGAGCAGAGATGAGCGGAGTCATGCGAAATCTACTGGCGTTGGGAATCAAAGCTGAAGTGTCTCTAAGTGGGAGATTATTAATAATTGTGGAGAATACTTCAGGGCAGATGTCTAGACGTGTACACAAGATCATATCAGAAATACAGAGCAACAGCAGATGTCTGAAGGCCAGTAAAGAAGACATCTGAAGAAGAACTAAGCCCAAATACTGAGTATAGCCAGACGTCTGACCAAATGTGGTTCAGACGTCTGGGTAAGCTTAAAACCCGGTCCAGACTATCGGCAAACATCCGGTGGCAAAAGGCCAGATGTCTGCACAAGGCGCTGAAGAGATACAAAGTTAAGGCAAACGTCTGCCCAAGTGTGGGTCAGACGTCTGATGTCGTGATAATTGCTGTGAATCTTATTTTACCAAATTGTGATTAATCTCTATTTTGGGTAGGATTAGGGTTTGTCTATAAATAGGGATCTCTCATATAATGTTTGTACTGCCAAACTAAATCAAAATGAGAGACTATTATATTGAGAGGACGACGGTTTAGATCTAAAGAGATTTGAGAGAAATCTCGTAGGGTTTACTCGTGGTGTACTTGATTCAAGATTATAGTAGACATTACAGATCCCGTTCTTTCGGGGACTAGCTATACGGTAGGTAAAGCTCGTTAACAAATTCATCATCTCTTGTTTGATTCTTATTTATTTATTTTCGCATCGTAATTAATTTTTCTTTCGTTGTTAATTGTGTGGTTGTTGTTATTGCATGATTTGGTTTGCCGTGGGTATTATTCCATGGATTTATTTCTCCCCCAACAGAGATTACATGTATCCACACAGGCAAAAAGGAAAAGTTAATTTTAAGACACAAAAATGTTTACATTTATAAGTAAAGATATTGCAGCTATTGCCTTTTGGATAACACTTGAAAGTACTTTTAAGACATAAAATATATTTATGAAAAGAGAATATCCATTCAGGGAATCCACCACCAACTCCTCACCTCGAGCTTAAGGAGGAGAGAGAGAGAGAGAGAGATTCAAAAACTGTTGAGCTTTGGGCACCTTTGCATGGTTGCATGTGTAGGTGCGCATGCATGTCCCCTCATGATCCACTTGTGCTCCCCTCATTTGCATTCAACCCCACACGCTTCGTCCCTCCCTCTTTGGTAAGTGGTAACCGCCTCTCCATGGTACCCTGCACTTTTGCATATTCCACCTTCCAACTTGCCTTAATTATCTCCACTTTAATTTCTTCGCTTTCATTTTGTATCTTTTTTCCTTGAACAGTAGACCTTTTGCTTCCCTGCAAAAAACATTACCACTAAACTATATTGGAAACTCGCCTACATATTTGCAAATTAAAGAAACACAAACAAAGACTCATTTCCTTATTTGCAGTTTCAGATTTTCAACTACTTTTCTAACTAGTGGTCTGTAAATAGGTATTTGGTCAGGCATGTCTCAAGAAGAAAAATAAATCCCCCCCACCCCGTTTTTGGTTCCAAAGATTGTAGTTAAGAAAGAAACATTACATGTGATGATACTCTTAAATGGGAATTCCCAAGATCATAACATGTGGTAGGTGGTAGATGACGTGTCACGGGGCTCACGAGAAGACAGGAGCAAACACGATACATTGAAGGCATTCCCCGGGCCTTCGCCCCGAGGATTAGCCCGACCTTCGATGGCCTCCCAGAACACTTCCACACTCGTCTTACAAATAACCATCGGCTCGTCTCTGAGCCCTCATACACGCTGAGCTTCCTCAGCCCTCCCAGCTTGCCTCCGAGCTATCACAGAACCAAGCTTCCTCGGCCGCCCGCTCGCCTCTGAGCCTCCCACCGAGCTAAGCCTCCCCGGTTCTACCGAGCAACCAAGAACGCAGAGCCCAAGCGCCTCCGCCACGGTTCCACGTATCTCTCCAAAAGCGAGATATCCGTCACCCAACATCCCGCGTTCCACGCCGTCGTATCCCCCCATTAACGAGCGTATCTCGTCATTAAGGGAGGGATCCCGTCATTCACATAGACGTAACGTCAGGGGCGTAACTGACGGTGAAGATCCCGTGCCCGCTCGCCACATGCGACCACTATAAAAACTCATCTCCCAGACGACTCAGGTGAACCAATTTTAATCCAACAAGTCGCAACTCTGCTCAAATTTCTCGGCTAACTTAATCGTCGGAGGGTCCACGATGGTACAACCATCCCGAGACTTCTTTGCAGGTAACTCGGTTTCACCTCAAAATCAACCCATTGAGATCAACACGTCCAAGGAGACAACCTTCAACACCAATCTCAACCCTGCATCAACGCTCGCGACAGATCGACGGAGGACAACATCTGAAGGAGATCAGACCTCCATCAGTTGGCGCCATCTTAGCTTCCCTGCTCGATCAATCCCTAGCGGGTAGTTCCATACCCGCCAACGCCAAAGATCTAAAGCCATCATCAAGAGGCCACCGAGCAGCTTCCCTGCTCGGTCAATCCTTAGCGGGTAACTTCCTACCCACCTACGCTAAGGGTCGAAGCCCTCACCAAGAGGCTACCGAGCAGCTCCCATGCTCGGTCTATCCCTAGCGGGTAGTTCCCTACCCGCCGACACCAAGGATCTAAAGCCCTCATCAAGAGGCCACCGAGCAGCTTCCCTGCTCGGTCAATCCTTAGCGGGTAACTTCCTACCCACTTACGCTAAGGTTCGAAGCCATCACCAAGAGGCCACCGAGAAGCTTCCCTGCTCGGTCAATCCTTAGCGGGTAACTTCCTACCCACCTAAGCTAGGGATCGAAGCCCTCACCAAGAGGCCACCAAGCAGCTTCCCTGCTCGGTCAATCCCTGACAGGTAATTCCCTACCCACCTACGCCAAGGATCTAAAGCCCTCACCAAAGAGGCCATCGAGCAGCTTTCCTGCTCGGTCAATCCTTAGCGGGCAACTTCTTACCCACCTACGCTAAGGATCGAAGCCCTCACCAAGAGGCCACCGAGCGGCTTCCCTGCTCGATCAATCCTTAGCGGGCAACTTCTTACCCACCTACGCTAAGGATCGAAGCCCTCACCAAGAGGCCACCGAGCGGCTTCCCTGCCCGGTCAATCCTTAGCGGGCAACTTCTTACCCACCTACGCTAAGGATCGAAGCCCTCACCAAAAGGCCACCGAGCAGCTTCCCTGCCCGGTCAATCCTTAGCGGGCAACTTCTTACCCACCTACGCTAAGGATCGAAGCCCTCACAAAGAGGCCACCGAGCAGCTTCTCTGCCCGGTCAATCCTTTGCGGGCAACTTCTTACCCACCTATGCTAAGGATCGAAGCCCTCACGAAGAGACCACGGAGCAGCTTCCCTGCCCGGTCAATCCTTAGCGAGCAACTTCTTACCCATCTACGCTAAGGATTGAAGCCCTCACCAAGAGGCCACCGAGCAGCTTCCCTGCTCGGTCAATCCTTAGCGGGCAACTTCTGACCCACTTACGCTAAGGATCGAAGCCCTCGCCAAGTGACCACCGAGCAGCTTCTCTGCTCGGTCAATTCTTAGCGGGTAACTTCTTATCCACCTACGCTAAGAATCGAAACCCTCACCAAGAGGCCACCGAGCAGCTTCCCTGCTCGGTCATTCCTAAGCGGGTAACCCCCTACCCACCGACGCTTAGGATCGAAGACGAGGGTCTAGGAACTACGTCAAGGAGGAATCAGCCAACGCCGACCGATTCTAACTTGGCTATTGTTCAACTCGCGCTAAGAGACACGGTCGTTGGTCCAACGCTAAGGAATGGGCAGATACCAACCTTCCTGTACCGAGGGACGTCCCGACGTATTCTAAGTGAACGATCGCCACCTCGACTCCAGGGGAGGGAAGGCACCGACCTTCCTGCACATGGCAATTTATTGTCTTACACTCGACGCGCGATTGTTGTCTAAAAAGCCGGTCATCGACCAACGGCCTAACACTTGCATCGAGGAAAAGACCGACGAGCTCAAGTACTCACACAAGAAACACATTGTCATGCAAAAAAAAACAGTTTTATTCACGTTCATGAGGTCTTTACGAGGTATTCTGGGCTCCTCTGCCTTACAAAATTTGAGGAAAATAAAGGGAAAAACAAAAGCTCAGGCTGCAGGTTTGGCCCGGATCTCGCCTTGCTCGGTGTCACGCCCCGCTTCCTGATTTGTATGTCAAAAACTATCTACAACCACAATCAAGAACGGCGTCGCTTGGTAGCTAGCCGGTGAGTACGGGTCGGTCTACAGGGATGTTGTGAATTTCCTAGTCGCTCTAACAAGTTAATTCCGATGGGAGCTGGAATGATTATTAAATCTAAAAACCTAAATTATTCTATACTAAGATTATCTAGATCTAAGTCTTGCTAGGGTTAGGTCTAAGGTAGGTTTGGAAATGTAAATAAATCTCAACGCTTTCTATACCCATATTAGGATCTAGTAGGAGTTATGGTAATTATTAACAAAAGGGATTAGAATCATCGGGAAGATGTTTTCTTCATCTAGTTTCTTGTCCTTCCTTTATCAATCCTTACCCTAAGCTTCATGGAAAACATCACAACCGGGCCTTTATACTACGGTATCACCACTACCTCGAAGGATAGGGTGCCGTAGGGAGCGGTATGTGCATGTATGCATGGAGTCCTATGAAAATATAACGGACAAGAAGGGATGAGAGATCTCATCTCTCAAAAGCCTTCCCCAAAGCTAACCCTAACAAGCGAGGAGACTACTCGCTCATTAGGGAATTGAAAGACATTTATCTAGGGCAGGAATTGAAATTACCTAGGGCAAGAATTGAAATTACCTACTTACTTTACAGATGGCTCTCTCCAAACATCAATGCAGGGTTGTCAGATCTGAATAGATGATATGAAAAGAGGTATCGATGCTCTCCAAAAGAAATCTGAATTTTATTTATAAAAAGAGGCATAGGGAGGCATAACCTAATACAATGAATTGGGTCTCTATTTATAGATTCATAGAAACCCTAGGTTACAATTGATTCGCACGTCTGCATTTACCAAAATACCTCTAGGTAGACTAGTCAAAGCCGCCACAGAAATTGGTAAAAATTTCAGCTCCTGATTGCGCAACCCCACCGCGGAACCGCGGCCCGAGGCCTGGTTTGGCCGCGGTTCCGCGGCCAAAATGAGGAATTGGCTTCTGTGTTTTCTTGTGCTGGCTGTGCATGACTTGTTCTTTCTGTTTTCACAGGTCTTTTCCCAGATTAGCTGCTCGTTCTCTTCCAGATCTTTCCAGTGAACATTGTAGTGGACTTTTACTGTTTCTTCGTGTCGCTGCCTTTATACTTGGTGAACTGTTGTTCATTGTTCCTCAAAATGTAGGCGCGATCAAGATTTCACCATTTATCATTCGTAGTCTCACTTTTGTATTGTCTTTTCATTGTTTTTACTGTTTTAGCTCCAAGAACCTGTAACCTGTAATATATAGCAGATATGCGTCAAAAGCACCTGTTTATTTATAAAACGAATAAGAATGGGGAATATAATAATGCAATATTATGGTATGAACAAATACCCCCAAACTTATCTTTTGCTCGTCCTCGAGCAAACTTATTTTTTTATTCTCGACAAAAAACCTAACCGCACTTTCGTAGGGAAACGCGATTGCACTGAGCTCGTGCAACAAGCCGTTAAACCTCTAGGTGTCCCTAGTAGGAGGAGTGTTGTCTTCTGAGGGTTTTCAGCGGATACTACCCATAAAATCCTATCAATTCGGCTTTTCGACTTTTATTCTCCAATTAGGTTTTCTAACAAGGAATTCTATTATCTTTTACTCGTAAATCATCCACCCATATTCTTCACACTTTCTCATCATTTAACTTAAGATTATATATATTCGGCAGACTTACTTAGCTTTCGGCATCTCTTAAGTTTTCCTTCTAGGGTTCCATCTCCACTTAGGAATTTTTATCAACTCTACTAAAGATACAAGTTCTATTCTTCACTCCTTTCTCTCATCTAAACTCCAATCACATATCCTTACGTGTGTGTATATATCACCCCTACATTTGGAAATTCAAATCAAGCAATCATACTCTTGTCCGTTGTCCAAAGCACTTATTAATTGGTGAATTTTTAATTGAAATTTGCTTACACATCCTTCATGCGACCGTTAATATTTCTTGAGGTACCAACGACTGATTACAAAATGCGTTTGCACTTTGAAGCGTAATTCCTAGTCTTGCAACACCCAAGGCTTTTTAGCAGTGACTCTCAAACCAGTTGGTCTAAGGCACTAGGTGATGAAGCATCCTCACTAAAGATTTTTCTATTTTTGCAGCCTTAAGTAATCACAAAAACCAGTGTTCATTTTTTCTTATTCACACTTGTATTTTTTTATTTTCTTTTTCATCGTACTAAGGACTTTAGACAAGAGCATTTCAAGGTCACTTCTATTATTTCAAGTTTCAAGGTGCGTGATTGTGCAAATTGTAGGGTATACGTTTTCAGAATCTAGACTTAAGCTAGGAATTATTTTTCAAACTTATATTCTAATAAAAATATCAATACTTTTCCTTTGTTTTGACTTAGCCCAAGAAGTGAACCCAAAATTTGCCTATTTCTAAATAAACTACAAAGACATATATTTTCTACCGTTAAACTTTAAGGAAGGTTATTTTTAAGGTTTTTAATTTACTAAGTCTAAGATCTAGTTTTTCCTAGCCAGTTAACCTATTTGTCAAACTCAAGTCAAATAAGGTCAAAATTGAAAACAATAATTTTTATAATTTTTTGAAAATTTTCAATTTTTATGGGTTTTAAAATAAGTATGCAAATGCAAATGAATGCGAAGGAAGAAAACGTACAAAGCATACCCCCAAACTTAAACTTGACAGTGTCCTCACTGTCATGCTACACCAAGAAGGTCAAAATGTCGGTACTCCCTTGTTTATTTATTTATAAAAATTTTTTATTTTTTTATATATTTATTTATTTTTATTATTAGAAAAGATGTTCCTTGATGAAGTCAAACTCTTTGACAGCTTCATTAGAGCAGATGTTCCATCTCCGCGATGCCTGGTTTAACCCGTAGATGAATTTAAGTAGCTTGCACATGCTTCCGCTACTCCTGAAGGGTTCCCTAGCACGGCAGCAAGGTTTCGGAAGGCATCATCCATGCCATATTAAAAAATTTGCCGTTCTAGCTAACCCTAACCATTGAATCGTATACTAGAAATCCGACAGAATAAAATACAAACACTTTGTAACTAAAAATGAATAAGGAATACAACCTTTGTAGACTGGTCCTTTACTTCATTAGCTCTATGTAGTGGTCCCTTCACTGCGATCATGAAGTCCCAGACTCTAGAGAGGCTCCCTTGAAGAAACGAACATGCTTGCTTCGAAGTCTTCGAAGCCGAAGATAATCTACGTCGAGGAGACACTAACCCAAGTTATCTCTTCACTAATTGTGGAATTAGTGAAGCAAACACCCTATACTAAAAGGCAAGTAGTAGAAGATGATGAAGTAAGAATTTTGTTCACATTAGAATCATTTTCTCACATTATTTTCTCACTTATCTAAAAGCTAGCAAGCTTTTCTCAATGAAGAAGAAGATCAATAATGAGCAAGAGAGAATGAACTCAAATGGAATTAACCAAGTGATGAATAATAAAGTGAGGTTAGAAATGCAACCATGATGAGTGTATCACATACATCAACCCTTGTAGAGACTAAACTATGGCTAAGGGTTAAAGGTTAGGTTAACAAATATCTTTAAGCAAAACAAAAGAGGTAGAGAAAGTCAATGGTTCTACAAGTTTCTACAAACCCTAACCATGTTTAATTCCACCATTTTTGAATTTACTTAATAATAAATAAAACCTTAACCTAACCCTAGCATGGTGTAAGTCTCACACAACAATGTTGCATGTGTAACCTAGCATGACAAATACATGTTCACAAATATATATATCATATATATACAATGTGCACATCAAGTGAGAAAAGAAATCTTAAGTGAGATAATATTAGTTAATGTAATGTAATATATCAAATATATAATTATACATTAAATTATTAAATCAACACTTGATTTAATAATCCGTCTATATCACATACAACCGACTAATATCAATAATATTAATTTACCGAATCAACACTTGATTTGATATCCCGGCTATATCACATATATCCGTCTGATATCACATATCGTGAGAATAGAATACGGTATCTCATATCGTATCAATCTCGGTCCCGTACATATCACATATGTGCTCCTACTCTGTTTCGCTTGAGCCAGGAAACCTCTGAGTAGGACTCTAAAGACTCGTCAATACGCCGGCAGTAGGTGATGATCATATCAAACACCCACAAGCCGCAAGCGGTCTGCTAAACGTAACGGCCACCCGGGTATTGAGCAATCAGAAGATCAACAAGCAAGCCTGCTCATACTCCTGCGAATCCAATCAGTAACACTATCGTACAGTCTGGTCTCTTCGTCTGATATGTCGCATATCTCGTCTAGGGGTGGTAAACGTCAGACCCCAGTAACTCGATAAGTCGTGCCGATATGAGGCTCATAACGGGTCGAGAAACTACTGATAACACTTAGCAATATATCTCTGAAGCAGCCCTGGCCAAGGACTTCCTGTTATAACCAATCGAGCACAGCGCAACATCAACCCCCAATACCGGGAGAGACGAAACGCCTCCTATCGCTCATTGCCTCCATGTCACTCGGGGCTGTACCCAAAAGCCACCGTTTTGCACGTTCTCTTGAACGTGGTAAGGTGGAAATCAAAGCACAGTGGGAATCACACAAGACTCTTTGACGATCTCGGGTCTACAGACTAACATGTACCGGTGTCACCAGAGAACTGCTATCTGACGATAGGTATAATACCATCTAGGAGTTCCCGGCGAGTCCGTTCAGTGTACCCAGTCTCCACTGAGCACCCATATACTATCTCTGATGTCAAACACCAATAGATATGGGATCATCCATCGCCCATCCATATGGGTCAAGAAACTATACGCTAGTCTACTCTGGTATATCGATGCCCAGTCTCGATACACTTACGACTAGGAACATTTGAAGGATGTACTTAACGACTACTCTGTCCCCACTAGTATATCTGCATCATAATCCTAAGGGCTTTATCAACATGTAACATAGAGAAAATCGGTGTACATGTTAAGATAAAGAGCAACCAGATAGCATACTATCATGTCGAGCAAGAAAGTTATCCCTATATATGTCCAAGCATCCACTACAATATACATCGCATGTACAGTAATGGCCTCTAGGGCATACATATAACCAACAATCTCCCACTTGCACTAGGGCCATCTGTCGTAGTATCCAATACCCAACAATCAGCAGTGGTTGTAGTATCTCATACACAACCATCTCATAAAATTCTCTCTCTAGGAAAAGACCTTTGTGAGTGGATCCGCCTTGTTGTCCTCTGTGTCTACTCTCCTAACCTTGATCTCCCTGGAGATCAACCATCTCCATGATCAGGTGATACTGCCTCAGAATATGTCTGGGTAACTGATGGGATGGGGGTTCCTAGGCCAAAGCTACAACTCCATTGTCACACAATGGTAGGAACGAAGTTCATCTCATGAACTTATAAACATCCAGACTACCTCTTTGGTAGTATCCTTGGTAGCGATGTCCAGCCTTTATCGTCTAGTATGTCACGGTATCTAGCTTAGAACTCTTCCAACATATCGTCCCTCCACCGAGGGTAAAGACAATGCCTGTGACTGACATTCCGTCGACCTTATCACCCTGGAAGCTATCCAGTAATTTTCCCCAGGATCGATTGATATCATCTCACTACACTTAGTGATAATCCTCACATCCATTTAGATCTATCTCATAGATCCAAAACCCAGGATTTAGGAGGTATCGCCTTGATCCTATATGGAGAATCCTTATTATAAGAGGAGATTGACCGAGTGTAGCATAGGAAACACCATCCCTATCAAGAGTATGTCATCCACGTACAATATGAGGAAGACCACAATACTCTCTATTACCTTTTTGTATATAAAAGGTTCATCTACCCTTTTAATGAAGTGAAACTCTTTGATTACCACATCAAACAGATGTTCCAACTCCGCGATGCCTGCTTTAACCCATAAAGCAACTTGCACACGTTTCCGCTGCTCCCACTGTCTACGAAGCCCTCTGGTTGTGTACTTATAGACGCTCTGTTCTAAATCACTATTTAGAAAAGCAGTCATGACACCCAACCGCCAGATATCGTAATCATTGTATGTAGAATGGCAAGTAGGATTCGGATGGACTTAAGCATAGGCACTAGAAAAGGTTTCATCATTATACACACCTGGTGGATGACGAGAACCTTTTGCAACAAGTCTTAGCTTTGAAAGTCTCAACTTTTCCATGTACACCAAGTAACCTTCTCAAGATATACTTGCTCCTGATGGGGATTTAACCCTTCAGATAAAGCAACCAAAGTCTATACTTTGTTGGTGACATAGATTCCATCTCAGATCGCATAGCATCCAGCCATTCTCACAGAGTCCCCACTCCAGATGGCCTGCTCGAAACTAGTTGGGTCATCATCTCATAATGCAATCCTTGCTCCCACTGTCACCGAGAATACTACAGTATCTCTCAAGTGGATGAAAAACCCTACCAGATCGGCGGAGAGGCTGAGGTTCGTTGGGAACTATTGAATCCTTCGGTTCTACCAAATCATCAGCTGTAGTTTGTATAGCTGGAACTCCTTCCAGTTCTACCTCATGACCACTAATTTCTTCACAAGAAACCCCTTTTCTAAAAAAGGTGGCATGATGAGAAACAAAACACCTTTTGCTCCTCAGTGTGGTAGAAGATATTCCTTCATAAATGCTTGGGATATCCAACAAACTTCCACAGATCTGACCTTGCCTCGAGCTTGTCCGGATTTTGCTTTTGACATAGGCCGGACAACCCCAAATCTTAACTTACTTAAGATATTGGCTCTTCCCATACCATATCGCATATGGAGTGGTAGGCACCCGATTTGGTTGGAACCCAATTCAATAGGTATGCAGCTTCTCAAGTGCATAACCCGAAAGGAAATAGGCAACTCGGTAGTACTCATCATAGAGCGCACCATATCTAATAGGGTGCGATTGCTCCGCCCTGATACACCAACATATTATGGTGTATACGGAGGAGTAATGCAGAGAGAGAATCTCATTCTCTTTTAGAATAGTCCAGGAATTCCGTGCTCAAGTATTCTCCTCCCTGATCACATCAAAAGACATAATACTTATACCCATTGTGGTTCTCTACTTCTGACTTATATTCCTTGAATTTCTCAAAAGGTTCAGACTTGTGTTTCAACAGGAACATATGTCTGAATCTTGAGAGATCATCAGTGAATGTAATGATGTATAAAGAACCAGTCCTGGCATGTGTAGACAGGAGGCCTACATACTCTTTCTCTGTTTCCAATAAACGGAGCTATGGCCATCTTATCTTTATGATATGACTGGCAAGTTTCACAAGATGTAAATTCAAACTGATTTAAATATGCATCTTTATGTAACTTCAGCTAGTCGGGTCACATTGATATGACCTAGTCTACAATGCCTCAAGAAGAATTCATTCATTTCTGAATTCTTCCTCTTGTGTGTGTTTTGTACGTTAAGAACTGTAGTTTGATTTAGAACGTATATGCTTTTAGATAACGTGCCTAAATCGATCAACTCTTGATATAGGAAATGTTCAAAATATTATCCAACAATACAAAATTATATCCTTCTTTACCAAATAAAGAGACTGATATGATATTGTATATCAGGTTCGGTATCTAATAATATTCATTCAGAATCAATGTATTTGGTAATACAGGATGATAACTGCCAACATCTTGGCTGCAACACTTGCACCATTTCCAACTCTTGAAACTTATCACCCATTCCCAGTTCTCTACCTATCTGTAGCCCATGCAACATATTACATATATGGGATCCTGATCTGGTATCTCATACCCAGGACGTAGAGGATACTGAGAAACAGTTCTCGGTAATGAACATACCCGAAGAAGATGCATCAGCATGCACTTTCTTCGTTTGGGAGGCACGGGAATCCTAGTATTCCCCTATTTCCTGCTCGGTCTTATAACAATTATAAGTTGGAGCGGGACCAACGTTCCCCAGCTCAGTATAACAAGCAGGTTCGGTCAATACATCCATATTATTATCTTGATTAAGGTGTGACATGGTCGCTACCTGGAGAGAGAGAGAGAGAAGAAAACACTCAGCGTATACTCTTGCAAGATTAGATTGGTTATTATTTTATCTAATCAGGATGGCTCCCGCTGTTTCTATCAAATCTTTCTCCAAACCCTAAAAGGAAAGACTAGCCTGGATTAATTACACCCTACAAGTTCGCCAATCTTTCAGCCAGGCCAGTGCCGGTATTTTGAGGGAGGTTCCCCGTGCTTTCGCATGGACCTAATTAAAATAAACCTCGTTTTCCCAGGGGCGTAACCCCATTAACACCTTTCTAAACACCTACTTGATCGTCTAATTGTAATGTGTAAAACTCTCTCAGGAGTAACTCTTACTCGCAGTGGGTATCAGGATCAAACCATCTCATAGAAAGTATGAAATCTCATTGCAAATTTCAACACTTGAAATTCCCGATAATATTTTGCCCCTAGCATCTATATGACCTTAACATAGTCAACAAATCATAAGTGCTAGTCAAGTTCAACCCGTACATTTCTTAATTGAATTAAACCCACCCGCACGACCCTTAACATAGTCAACAAAGTCGAATAAATACCCTAATCCAATCGCATCTCATGCTTAAGCAGATAAGCACTAATTAGCTACCGCACACTACGCCTTAACATAGTCAACAAACGTAGCACGATACTATCTAGTACTTATCTGAAATGACGGAGGACTACGACAGGTTTTTAAGAAAACCTTTTGCGTAATAAACTTGATCTCGTTGTAGAATCGAGTGATTTTATAAAGGAGTGTTTTTGAGGCTTTTACTAGTTTTTCTAAAGAGGTCACTCCCGGTGAAGGGATCTCGGCTCTTTCCTTATCGAATAAAGTGTAGGATATTTCACAAATACCACTATGCAAAAAAAAAACTATAGAAGCAATCAAAAGACAAACCGAGTGTGTTGTAGCATGTGCTAGTTTCGCTAAAGTGGTCACTCCCGGTGAAGGGATCTCGGCTCTTTCCTTACCGAATAAGGTGCTGGATATTCTACAAGGAATACCGTTATGCAAAGCAAGAACTAGAGCTACCAGTTTTTAAAACAAGTTTCTACAACATCTTTTAGGTTTCTTTTTCTTTCTTTCATTAATCTCATTAATGAAATCCCATCAAAAATTATGCTTCCCAAGCATCACATATGAAATGAAATCAACAATATATAATATATATCATATATATATATATATATATATATAATATAGGCATTCGTCTGAACATATCACAGTGATCACATCACAGAGCAGCAGAAGATAACATATGAAATATTGGATATACTAGAATTTCCGTGTTTTAGATTAAGCCTGTATAAAACACGGATTCCACGGTCGCGATGAATAGCCAAACCCACATCTCTAGACCCCTACGAGAGCAGCAAGCAACCCTACCAATTCTAGAGTTAGGAGACCCGGTCTCGTCTCCTCGAGATGGTCTCCCACTGGACCCTAGAACTCGGTTACTTGTGCTCCCCGCCTTGGGTCTATCCTAATACGGAAAAGTAAATAATATACATCAACGGTGACATCTTCCTCAACCCGGAAGTGCCCCAATAAAAGAATATTATACACAATGAATTTTACATGAATGAAAATAAAAACTCTCATCTCACATTAAAAAAACCGGCTATTCAAAACACGACGATCCAATATAACATATCACAGCAACACATAACATCACATGTCATCAACGTAAGTAAATATGCGTATCCCAATTGTCGTTGACATATAGCAACGAAACCGGTGATACACCACATATTACACTTACGGTCGCAGAAAAAAATTGAAAAACTACAACAGTTGGAATCCACAACCACCTTAGACATCATAAACCCAATATATCACATATATTGGATTTTATGCCTAACCAAATGGATTCCTTAGACATCATCATTCCTAATAATTATAAACCCCGCATTATAGTCTCGATATTGAAAACACTTTCCAATAACCTGTCGGGCAATTCAAAAAGATTCCGGATAACCTGATCGAATGCTCGTCGAAAACTTTAGCAGATGGCCGCACCCCCGATGCCGTCGACGAAGTGCACTGAGGCGGAACACCGTTGCCGCGAGCATCCGAACGGATGCTTTTGGCGACGGGGTTCTCCTATAGTCACTTGGTCGGGGCTTTGGGGCGTAGCTATCTAATAAGATTACCCGGCGAGTATCCGCGTACGCTACGTGATTGCGACGGACTTTTGATCACATCAAAATCCCGTGGCAACCGATCAAATAAGACTAAAATGCTAGATTTATAAAATTCAAATTAGTTTTGATTCCAAGTATTGTATCCCGTCACAAGATACCCGGACGATGTTAAACTTTTCAATCGAATCATCAAAGTCCCACAATTCCCCGACAGCTCAACACTTGAGCACAGTTCAATAATACCCAGAACATACCACAGTACCTGTGCACCAACCGTAGAAGGGCAGACCCAAGCCTCACTCATGTCGCCACGGAACTGTGGCAAACCCTAGGGTATGACCGCGGTTTCGCGATCCAAAAAGTCGAGTTAGGGTTTCATTCTTCTAGAGCGGTCACAGAATTACTTGCATGATTTTCCGAATACGTTAAACTTGGAAAAATGGGTTTTTTTTACATTCGATCGAACTTTTTAACTTCGCCTAGACAACAAGTGAATACCCAAAACAATGTTAAAACTACGAATACGAAACACTCTGAATTGCTTATAGTGTAAGCTTACATCACATGCAAAATTAGAAAAAACAAACAACACCTGAAATACCAAAACCCAAGTCCTGGAACACACTGAAAATTTCAAGCAAAACCAACAAAAAGTGGTCGGCCCCAACTACCTTGTCCTCGGCCAAAATCCGATCATACCCCCTAAAATTTTCATGATGTTCATGATATATCCCATATAACAATCTGTAGTTGTTTAAAAAAAAATTTGACAACTTTTTAGAATCAACAGAAACCAGTTTTTGGCGTTGCAAGTTTCGGAGTACTTCGATTTTGTAAGCTTAAATAAATTCGTCTAATTTTCTAGCATGGCTCTGATACCACTGCAGGGTTCCCTAGCACGGCAGTAAGGTTTCGGGAGGTATCGTCCATGCCAAATTAAAATTTTATCCGTACTGGCTAACCCTAACATAGAATCGTATGCTAGAAAAAGCGACGAATCGAAATGCAAACGACTTTGCAAGTAAAAGTGAACAAGTAATACAATCTTTGTAGACCAGTCCTTCACTTCATTAGCTCCGTGTAGTAGTCCCTTCGCTGCGATCATGAAGTCCCGAACTCTAGAGAGGCTCTCTTGAAGAAACGAACAAGCTTGCTTCGAAATTTTCGAGGCCGGAGATGATCTACGTCGAGGAGACACTAACCCAAGCTATCTCTTCACTAATTGTGGAATTAGTGAAGCAAACACCCTATACTAAAAGGCAAGTAGTAGAGGATGATGAAGTAGGAGTTTTGTTCACATTAGAAATCATTTTCTCACATTATTTTCTCACTTATCTAAAAGCTAGCAAGCTTTTCTCATTAAAGAAGAAGATGAATAATGAGCAAGAGAGAATGAACTCATATGGAATTAACCAAGTGAAGAATAATCAAGTGAGGTTAGAAATGCAACCATGGTGAGTGTATCACATACATCTAACCCTTGTAGAGACTAAACTATGGCTAAGGGTTAAATGTTAGGTTAACAAATATCTTTAAGCAAAACAAAAGAGGTGGAGAAAGTCAATGGTTTTACAAGTTTCTACAAACCCTAACCATGACTAATTCCACCATTTTTGAATTTACTTAATAATAAATAAAACCTTAACCTAACCCTAGCATGGTGTAAGTCTTACACAACTATGTTGCATGTGTAACCTAGCATGACAAATACACGTTCACAAATATATATATCACATATATACAATGTGCACATCAAGTGAGAAAAGAAATCTTAAGTGAGCTAATATTAGTTAATGTAATATATATATCAAATATATAATTATACATTAAATTTTTAAATCAACACTTGATTTAATAATCCGGCTATATCACATACAACCGACTAATATCAATAATATCAATTTACTGAATCAACACTTGATTCGATAACCCGGCTATATCACATATATCCGTCTGATATCACATATCGTGAAAATAGAATACGGTATCTCATATCGTATCAATCTCGGTCCCGCACATATCACATATGTGCTCCTACTCCATTTCGCTTGAGCCAGGAAACCTCTGTGTAGGACTCTAAAGACTCGTCAATACGCCGGCAGTAGGTGATGATCATATCAAACACCCACAAGCCGCAAAGCGGTCTGCTAAACATAACGGCCACCCGGGTATTGAGCGATCAGAAGATCAACAAGCAAGCTTGCTCATACTCCTGCGGATCCAATCAGTAACACTACCGTACAATCCGGTCTCTTCATCTGATATGTTGCATATCTCGTCTAGGGGTGGTAAACGTCAGACCCCAGTAACTCGATAAGTCGTGTCGATATGAGGCTCATAACGGGTCGAGAAACTACTGATAACACTTACCAGTATATCTCTGAAGCAGCCCTGACCAGGGACTTCCTGTTATAGCTAATCGAGTACAGCCTAACATCAACCCCCAATACCGGGAGAGACGAAACCCCTTCTATCGCTCATTGCCTCCATGTGACTCGGGACTGTACCCAAAAGCCACCGTTTTACACGTTCTCTTGAACGTGATAAGGTGGAAATCAAAGCAAAGTGGGAATACACAAGACTCTATGACGATCTCGGGTCTACAGACTAACATGTACCGGTGTCACCAGAGAACTGCTATCTGACAATAGGTATAATACCATCTAGGAGTTCTCGGTGAGTCCGTTCAGTATACCCAGTCTCCACTGAGCACCCGTATACTATCTCTGATGTCAAACACCAATGGATATGAGATCATCCATCGCCCATCCACATAGGTCTAGAAGCTATACGCTAGTCTACTCTGGTATATCGATGCCCTGTCTCGATACACCTACGACTAGGAACATTTGAAGGATGTACTTAACGACTACTCTGTCCCCACTAGTATGATCTGTATCATAATCCCGGTAATCAAGTACTCATCCTAAGGGCTTTATCAACATATAACATAGAGACAATCAGTGTACATGTTAAGATAAAGTGCAACCAGATAACATACTATCATGTCGAGCAAGAAAATCATCCCTATATATATCCAAGCATCCACTATAATATACATCGCATGTACAGTAGTGGCCTCTAGGGCATACATATAACTAACAGCTCTCACTGTCTACGAAGCCCTCTGGAAGTGTCATATACGCTCCCTTCTAAATCACCATTTAGAAAAGAGGCTTTGACGTGCAGTCTGCCAGATTTCATAGTTATGGTATGCAGCAATGGCAAGTAGGATCCTGATGGACTTAAGCATAGCTTTGAAAGTCTCAACTTTTCCATCTACACCAATTTATCTTTCTCAAAGATCCTCTTGCTCCCGATGGGTTTTACCCCTTCAGGAGCAACATCCAAAGTCAATACTTTGTTGGTGTACATGGATTCCATCTCAGATCGCATAGCACCCAGCCATTTCACATAGTCTCCACTTGTGATGGCCTGCTCGAAACTAGTTGGGTCATCATCTCCATGATGCAATCCTCGCTCCCACCGTCTATGAGAAAACCGTAGTATTTCTCAAGTGGATGAGGAACCCAACTAGATCTGCAGAGTGGCTTCGGTTCATCAGGGACCATTGAATCCTCCGGTTCCACCAAATCGTCAGTTATAGTTTGCTTTGCTGGAACTTCTTCCAGTTCTACCTCATCGCTACTAATTTCTTCCACAATAAATTCCTTTTCCAAAAAAGTGGCATGTCGAGAAATAAAACATCTTTTGTTCCTCGGTGTGGTAGAAGATATACACTTGCGAATGGTCGGGACATCATACAAACTTGCACAGAACTGACCTTGTCTCGAGCTTGTCCGGATTTTGCTTTTCAATATAGGCCGGACAACCCCATATCTTAACTCGTTTAAGAGATGTTCTCTTCCCATTCTATATCCCATATGGAGTGGTAGGCAACGGATTTGATCGAAACTCTATTCAATAGGTATGTATCTTCTCAAGTGCATGTCCCTGAATGGAATTAGGCAACTCAGCAGTACTCATCATGGAGCGCACCATATCTCATAGGGTGCGATTCCTCCACCCCAATATACCGTTGTGCTGTGATGTATACGGAGGAGTAAACTGAGAGAGAATCTCATTCTCTTTTAAATAGTCTCGGAATTCTGTGCTCCAGTATTCTTCTCCCCGATCACATCGAAGGATATGAATTCCTTTACCCATCTGGTTCTCAACATCGTACTTATATTCCTTGAAATTCACAAAAGATTCAGATTTGTGTTTCAACAAGAACACATGTACGTATCTTGAGAGAACATAGGTGAATGTAATAAAGTACGCGGAACCATCCCTAGTATGTGTAGACATAGGACCGCATATATCACTATGTATCTGTCTAAGAGTTCAGTAACTCTTTCTCTGTTTCCAGTAAACGGAGATTTGGTCACCAGGTCTTTAAGACATAACTGGAAAGTTTCATAAGATGTAAATTCGAACGGATTCAAATATGCGCCCTTATGGAACTTCAGCTAGTCTTGTTTCATTGACATGACCTAGTCTATAATGACTCAAGAAGACTTTGTTCATTTCTGAACGGTTCCTCTTGTGTGTGTTATGTACGTTTAGAACTGTAGTTAGATTCAGAACGTGTACACTGTTATATAACGTACCTTATCCAATCAACACTTGATTTAGGAAAATATTCACAATATTTTGGTACGGAATAACAGTCCCTTAGAATCAATGTATTACCAGTTGGTAACACTAGGTGATATATGCCAACTGTTTTGGCTGCAACAATTGCACCATTCTCTACTACTTAGAGACATATCGCCATTTCCCGGTTCTCCACCTTTCTATAGCCCATGTAATAAATTACATGTATGGGATCCTGATCCGGTATCCAATACCCAGGACGTAGAGTAAACTGAGAAACAGTTCTTGGTAACGAACACACCCGAAGACAATGCATCAACATACTTTTTCTTCGTTTGGGTGGCATGGGAATCCGAATATTCCCATATTCCTTGCTCAGACTTATGACAATCATAAGGTAGAGCGGAACCAAGCCCGGTATAATAAGTACGTTCGGTCAATGCATCCATATTATTATCTTGATTAAGGAATTTCATTGGTCGCTACCAGAAGAGAGAAGGATAATCACTTTGCGTGTGCTCTTTGCAAGATTAGATTAGTTATTATCTTATCTAATCAGGATGGCTCCCACTGTTTTTATCAAATCTTCCTTCAAACCCTAAAAGGTAAGATTAGCTGGGATTAATTACACCCTACAAGTTCGCTAATCGTTCGGCCAGGCCAGTGTCGGTACTTTGAGGGAGGTTCCCCCTGCTTTCACACGGACCTAATTAAAATAAACCTCGTTTTCCCATAGGCATAACCCCATTGACACCTTTCTAGACACCTACTTGATCGGCTAATTGTAAAGTACAAAATTCTTGCAGGAGTAACTCTTACTCGCAGTGGGTATCAGGATCCAACTATCATATAAAAGGTATGCAATCTCATTGCAAATTTCAACACTTGAAATTCCCGATAATGTTTTTACCCTTAACCACTTATGACCTTGACAAGGTCAACAAACCATAAACGCTAGTCAAGTTCTACCCGTCATTTCTTGATTGAATTAAACCCACCCGCACGACCCTTGACAAGGTCTACAATGTCGCACGACTATCCTAACCCAATCGCATCTCATGCTGGCAGATAAGCACTAATCAGCTACCGCACACCACGCCTTGACAAGATCAACAAACGCAGCACGAATACTAAATAGTACTTATCTGAAATGACGGAGGGCTGTAGGGTTCCTAGGCACACTAATGAAGTCTCACAAGTGATCAAACATGGCCAATTAAAATTTTACAAGTGCCGAGAAACCCTAATACGATCGTTAACTAGATGTATAGGCGATGCAATACAAGTAAACAACTTTAACTTAAAGGAAAGAGGCTACAACCTTTGTAGATCCAGTCCTCCACCTCCTAAGCTCCATGATGACGTCCCCTCGCTGTCCATATCGGATCCCGGACTCTAGCATCGGCTTCATCGGAGAAAAGGGCGGACTTGGTCGTCGGCTTCGATGCCGAAGATGATCTACGTCGAGGCATCACAAGATCAAGCTCTCACTTCATCAAGTCATGAAAACTTGTGAAGGAAACACCCTATACTACTTGGCAAGAGGTAGAGGATGAAGAAATAGGAAGTGAGTTCACTTTAGAATTGGATTTCTCACTCTTATTCTCAAGTTGCCATTGATGGTGGCATAATTTCTTCATGTTGAAGATGATGAAGAAGAAGGAAAAAGAATATGATAAAAAGATTAACTTAAAAAGATAATCTCATTCATTCTTATCATAATAGCAACCATGGTTAAGTGTAGAGAATGAACCAAGATTAAGTGAATGGTTAGGTTTAGGAGAAGAAGACAAAATGGTCAAAGTTTCTTGAAGCTTCAAAGAAAAGAACAAAAGAAGCAACCATTTTATTTTCTTTCCAAAATAAATAAATGAATAAATAAATAAATCAAACCCTAACCAATCACTTAATCATGGTTTAAAGTAAACCTACACCTAAGCATGCATGTATCATCAAACATTATACAAACTAGTGTACAAAAGTATATCACATATACAATGTGCACATCAAGTGAGAATATCCTTTTAAAAATGAACCAATACTAGTTAGTGCAAAGTAATATATCAAATATATAATTATGCATTAAATCATTAAATCAATACTTGATTTAACGATCCGGTCATATCGCATATAACCGACTAATATCCAATGTATCGGCTTATCGAAACAATCCTTGATTCGATAACTAGGTTATATCGCATACAACCATTCGACACATTCATCGCGAGAATGGAATACGGTATCACATACATGCATTATGCTCGGTCCCGCACATATCTCATATGCGCTCCTATTTTGTTTCGCTTGAGCCAGAAAACCTCTGTGTAGGACTCTAAAGACTCGTCAATACGCCGGCAGCAGATGATGATCATATCAAACATCGACAAGCCGCAAGCGGTCTGCTAAACGTAATGGCCACCCGGGTATTGAGCGATCAGAAGATCGACGAGCAAGCCCGCTCACACTCCTGTGAATCCAACCAGTAACACTTACCGTACAGTCCGGTCTGTTCGTCTGATATGTCGTATATCTCGCCTAGGGGTGGTAAACGTCAGACCCCAGTAGCTTGATAAGTCATGCCGACGTGAGGTCCATAACATTCGTGAAACTACTGATAACTCTTACCAGTATATCACTGCAACCCTGGCCAGAGATTTCCTGTTATGGCCAGTCGAGCATAGCACAACATCAACCCCCAATACCGGGAGAAACGAATCCCCTCCTATCGCTCATTGCCTCCATGTGAATCGGGACTGTACCCAAAAACCACCTGTTTGCACGACTCAGTAGAGCCGTGGTAGGGTGGAAATCAAAGCACAGTGGGAGACACACAAGACTCTATGACGATCTCGGGTCAACAGACTAAGCTGTACCAGTGTCACCAGAGAACTGCCATCTGACGTGAGGTATAATACCATCTGGGAGTTCTCGGCGAGTCCGTTCAGTGTACCCAGTCCCCACTAAGCACCCGCATACCATCTCTGATGTCAAACACCAATGGATATGGGATCATCCATCGCCCATCACATGGGTCGAGAAGATATACGCTAGTCTACTCTGGAATATCGATGCCCCGTCTCGATATTCCCATGACTAGGAACAATGAAGGATGTACTCAATGACTACCCAGACCCCACTAGTATGATCTACATCATAGTCCTGGAAGTCGAGTACACATCCTAAGGGCTTTATCAACATGTAATCAGAGAGACAGAAAGTATACATGTTAAGATAAAGAGCAACCAGATAGCGTACTATCATGTCGAGCAAGAATGTCCTACCTATATATGTCCCAGCATCCACTACAATATACATCCTATGTACAGTAATGGCCTCTAGGGCATACATATAACTAATAATCTCCCACTTGCACTAGGGCCATCTGTAGCAGTGGTTGCAGTATCTAATACTCAACCATCCTATAAAAGTCTCTCTTTGGAAAAAGGCCTTCGTGAGTGGATCCGCCGTGTTGTCCTCTGAGTGTACTCTCCTAACCTCGATCACCCCGGAGATCAACTATCTCCATGATCAGGTGATGCTTCCTCATAATATGTCTGGGTCACTGATGGGATCAGGGTTCCGGGGTCAAAGCCGCACTTCCATTGTCATACAATAGTAGGAACCTAGTTCATCTTATGAACCAATATACACCCGAACTGCCTCTTTGGTAGTATCTATAATAGCGAAGTTACCGGCCTTTATCGTCTAGTTTGCCACGGTATCTGGCTTGGAACTCTTCCAACATACCGTCCCTTTACCGAGGGTAAAGACAATGCCTGCGACTGACATTCAGTCGTGCTTATCAGTATGGAACTTTTCCAGTGATTCTCCCCAGGATCGATTGATACAATCTTACTATAATTAGTGAGAACCCTAACATCCCTTTAGATCTATCTCATAGACCCAAATCTCAGGATTTAGGAAGTATCAACTTTAATCCTATATGGAGAATCATTGTGATAAGCGGAGATTGACCGAGCGTAGTATAGGAAACTCTTTTCCTATCAAGAGTATGTCATCCACGTACTCTATGAGGATCATTACCATACTCCATACTACCTTTTTGTTCATACAAGGTTCATCTACCATTTTGATGAAGTCAAACTCTTTGACTACCACATCAAAACAGATGTTCCAACTCCGCGATGCCTGCTTTATCCTGTAAAGCAACTTGCACATGTTTCCGCTGCTCCCACTGTTTACGAAGTCCTCTGGCTGTGTACTTATAGAATTTCTATTCTAAATCACTATTTAGAAAAGCAGTCATGACACCCAACCACCAGATATCGCAGTCATGGTTTGTAGCAATGGTAAGTAGGATCTGGATAGACTTATGTATAGTCCCTGGAAAAGGTTTCATCATTTTCCACTCTTGGTCGATGACGAAAACCTTTAACAAGTCTAGCTTTGAAAATCACAACCTTTCCATTTACACCAAGTAATCTTCTTAAGATATACTTGCTCCTGATGGGGATTTAACCCTTCAGATATCGCAACCAAAGTCCATACTTTGTTGGTGCATATGGATTCCATCTCAGATCGCTAAGCATCCAGCCATTCTTACAGAGTCCCTACTCTCGATGGCCTGCTCGATACTAGATGGGTCATCATCTCATGATGCATTCCTCGCTCCCACTGTCATCGAGAAACCGAGGTATCTCTCAGGCGAATGAGGAACCGGCGGAAAGGCTGAGGTTCGTCGGGAACTATAGAATTCTTTGGTTCTGTCAAATCATCAACTGTAGTTTTGTATAGCTGGAACCTATCCAGTTCTACAGAACTGATCCTGCCTCGATCTTGTCCGGATTTTGCTTTAGACATAAGACGGACAATCCTAAATCTTAACTTACTTAAGAGATAGGCTCTTCCCATACCATATCTAATATGGAGTGGTAGGCACTGATTTGATTCGAACCTAATTCAATAGGTATGCAGCTTCACAAACGCATAACTCCCAAAAGGAAATAGGCAACTCAGTAATACTCATCATAGAGCACACCATATCTAATATTGTACGATTGCTCCGCCCCGATACACCGTTGTGCTGTGGTGTATTCAGAGGAGTAACACCGAGAGAGAATCTCATTCTCCTTTAGAATAGTCTAGGAATTCTATGCACAAGTATTCTCCTCCCTGATCTCATCATAGGACATAATACTTATACCCGGTTATTGGTTCTCTACTTCTGACTTATATTCTGTGAATACCTCAAAAGCTTCGGACTTATGTTTCAACAGAAACATATGACTGAATCTTTAGAGATCATCAGAGAACGTAATGAAGTATAAAGAACCAGTCTTAGTATGTGTAGACAGGAGACCTTACATACATCATCATGTATCAGTCCCAAGAGTTCATTAACTCTTTCTCTGTTTCCAATAAACAGGGCTATGGTCATCTAATCTTTGTGACATGACTGGCAAGTTTCACAAGATGTAAATTCAAACTGATTTAAATATGCATCTAAAATGTAACTTTAGCCGGTCGGGTCGCATTGATATGACCTAGTCTACAATGCCTCAAGAAGGATTCGTTCAGTTCTGAACTCTTCCTCTTGTGTGTGTTCTGTATACTAGGAACTGTAGTTTGATTTAAAACATTCATGCTTTTAGGTAACGTGCCTGAACCGATCAACTTTTGATATAGGAAATGTTCAAAACATTATCCATCAATACAAAATTTTATCATTTCTTTAATAAATAAAGAGATTGATATGATTTTGTATATCAGGTTCGGTATCTAATAGCATTTGTTCAGAATCAATGTACTGGTAATACAGGGTGACAGTGACCAACAGACTTGGCTGCAACACTTGCCCCGTTTTCTGTCTCATGAAACTTATCACCCGTTCTCAGTTTTTCTACCTTTTTGTAGCCCTATGTAACAGATTACATATCTGGGATCCTGATCCGGTATCAAATACCCAGGATGCAGAGGATACTGAGAAACAGTTCTGTGTAACGAACATACCCGAAGAAGATGCATCATATGCACTTTCTTCGTTTGGGCGGCATAAGAATTCTGATATTCCCCTATTTCCTGCTCGGTCTTATAACAGTTATAAGTTGGAGCGGGACCAACGTTCCCCAGCTCAGTATAACAAGCGGGTTCGGTCAATACATTCATATTATTATCTTGATTAAGGCGTGATATGGTCGCTACCTGGAGAGAGAGAAGAAAACACTCAGCATGCGCTCTTGCAAGATCAGATTGGTTATATATTTTATCTAATCAGGATGGCTCCCACTGTTTTTATCAAATCTTCCTTCAAACCCTAAAAGGAAAGACTAGCCGGGATTAATTACACTCTACAAGTTCGCCAATCTTTCAGCCAGGCTAGTGTCGGTACTTTGAGGGAGGCTCCCCATGCTTTCGCACGGACCTAATTAGAGTAAATCTCGTTTTCCCAGAGGCGTAACCCCGTTGACACCTTTCTAGACACCTACTTGATCGGCTAATTGCAAAGCGCAAAACTCTCCCAGGAGTAACAATTACTCGCAGTGGGTATCGGGATCCAACTATCATATAGAAGGTATGCAATCTCATTGCAAATTTCAACACTTGAAACTCCCGATAATGGTTTTTACCCCTAGCACTTATGACCTTAACTATGGTCAACAAATCATAAGTACTAGTCAAGTTCTTCCCGTCATTTCGTGATTAATTAGACCCACCTACATGACCCTTAACTAAGGTCAACAAAGTCACGCAACTGTCCTAACTAATCGCATCATATGCGGTGTAGGAAGACATCACTTAGCTACCGTACACTGTGCCTTGACTATGGTCAACAAACACAGCACGAATACTAAGTACTCTACTTCCTAAAATGACGGAGGGTTGCGAATGGTTTTTATGAAAACCTTTAACACTTTGAACTTGATCTCGTTGCGGAATCAAATGGTTTTTAAATAGAATGTTTTTTAGGCTTTTCTAGTTTTGCTAAAGGGGTCACTCCCGGTGAAGGGATCGTCGGCCCTTTCCTCGTCGAATGAGGTGCTGGATATATCATATATATCACTGTGCAAAGCAAAAACTATAGAAGAAATCAAAAGACAAACCGAGTGTTGTAGCATCTGCCAGTTATTACTAAAGGAGTCACTCCCGGTGAAGGGGTCTCGGTCCTTTCCCTATCGAATAAGGTGTAGGATGTTCTACAAGGAACACCGCGATGCAAAGCAAGAACTGTAGCTACCTGTTTTATTTTGAAATTCGATTCCACAACATCTTTTAGGTTTATTTTCTTTCATTAATCTCATTAATGAATATCCCATCATTTAATTCCACCTAATCATCACAGATAAATATAACGTACGCTTATACCATCCGCATTCGCCTCGATGTCCCGTCTGCACCGTTAGGTTAGGTAACTAACGGCAGAGCGGGGCTGGGCTAGCGCGGGTGTAATACATAAGCAACGTCTATATAATATATCATATATACTATATATTATATCTATCACAGAACATCACATGATCACATCACAGATAACGCAGCAGAAGAATCATATGAAACATTGGATATACTAGGACGTCCGTGTTTTTAATACGAGCCAGTATAAAACACGGATTCCACGGTCGTGATGAATAGCCAATCCCACACCCCTAGACCCCTACGAGAGCGGCAAGCAACCCTACCAATTCTAGGGTTAGGAGACCCAAACTTGACTCCTCGAGATGGTCTCCCACTGGACCCCAGAACCCGGTTACTTGTGCTCCCCTCCTTGGGTCTATCCTAATGCGGAAAAGTAAATAATACATCCGCAACCTGGAATTACCCCAATAAAAGAATATTACATATAAGTTTTTACATGAATGAAAATGAAAAACACTCATCTCACATAAAAACCCCCGGCTATTCAACCACGACGATCCAATATAACATATCCAGCAACACATAACATCACATGTCATCAACGTAAGTAAATATGCCTATCCCAATTGTCGTTGACATATAGCAACGAAACCGACGATATCACATATTACACATACGGTCACAGAAAAGAAAGTGTAAAACTACAACAGTTGGAATCCGCAACCTTCTCAGACATCGCATGCCTGACCAAATGAATTCCTTAGACATCACATGCCTAACAATTATAAACCCCGCATTTTAGTCTCATTATCAAAAACACTTTTCAATATTAAGTCGGACAATTCAACAAGATTCCCGATATCCTGATCGAATGCTCGTCGCAAACTTTAGTAGGCGGCCGCACCCCCGACGCCGTCGACGAAGTGCACCAAGACGGAACACCGCTGCCGCGAGCATCCTAACGGATGCTTTTTGGTGACGGGGTTCTCCTACAGTCACTTGGTCGGGGCTATGGGGTGAGGCTGTCTATTAAGTTTACCCGGCAAGTATCCGCGTACGCTACGTGATTGCGACGGACTTTTGATCACATCAAAATTCCGTGGCAACCGATCAAGTGAGACTAAAGAGCTGTGTTTATAACATTCATTCAGTTATCTCATAACTACTTGTGAATTCCAAGTATTTATCACATTCCGGATAAATGGAAAATGTTAAACTTTCCGATCGAACAATCGAACACCCAAGTTTTCCCGATACAGTCCAACACGTGAAATAAGTCTAACAACATTCAGTTCGTGCCTCAGTACCAACGGTCCAGCCGTAGAAGGGTCAAGCCAACGCCTCACATGTGGCACGCCGTACTGCCCCAAACCCTAAGGTTCAAAGGGCAGTTCAAGATGGTCACATAATCGAGTTAAGCTTTGTTGTCTTCTAGAGGGACCATCGCATTACTTGCACTACTTAGAACGTCATTAAACTACGGAAAAGTCCAACAATTGGAAATTTCCCGGCAGGGGAAAAAGTGGGTATTTATATCCGGTCGAATTTTTTAACATATTCAAAAATATCTGGAAAACAGATAGACACGGTTTGATAATCCGATCGAATCTACGAACTCCCAATACAACCCAGAAAACTCAACTCTTGAGTTCAGATTAAAAATTCCCAGGAAAACCAGCACTGCTCAATAGGAATTACTGTGCAAAATTCAACGCAAGAAGAGATTAAAAGACCGCGGAACCGCCGCATTAGCCATGCTAATGCCGTGGTTCCGCCGTGCTTTGATGAATTCAGGAGTACGGGCTTCACAGTAATTCTTAGAATCTCCTGCTGGTTTTTCTGCATATTTTTAATTCACAAAAATACCCGATTTTAAAAAATGTACAGAGAGCATTTTTGAGTTTGGGTTTCGGTTCAATCGGACTTCTAACTCCGTCTACGCATCGCTTAAGGCTCTAGCTAGGCTCTGATACCACTGTAGGGTTCCTAGGCACACTAATGAAGTCTCACAAGTGATCAAACATGGCCAATTAAAATTTTACAAGTGCCGAGAAACCCTAATACGGATCGTTAACTAGATGTATAGGCGATGCGATGCAAGTAAACAACTTTAACTTAAAGGAAAGAGGCTACAACCTTTGTAGATCCGGTCCTCCACCTCCTAGGCTCCATGATGACGTCCCCTCGCTGTCCATATCGGATCCCGGACTCTAGCATCGGCTTCATCGGAGAAAAGGGCGAACTTGGTCGTCGGCTTCGATGCCGAAGATAATCTACGTCGAGGCATCACAAGATCAAGCTCTCACTTCATCAAGTCATGAAAACTTGTGAAGGAAACACCCTATACTACTTGGCAAGAGGTAGAGGATGAAGAAATAGGAAGTGGGTTCACTTTAGAATTGGATTTCTCACTCTTATTCTCAAGTTGGCATTGATGGTGGCATAATTTCTTCATGTTGAAGATGATGAAGAAGAAGGAAAAAGAATATGATAAAAAGATTAACTTAAAAAGATAATCCCATTCATTCTTATCATAATAGCAACCATGGTTAAGTGTAGAGAATGAACCAAGGTTAAGTGAATGGTTAGGTTTAGGAGAAGAAGACAAAATGGTCAAAGCTTCAAAGAAAAGAACAAAAGAAGCAACCATTTTATTTTCTTTCCAAAATAAATAAATGAATAAATAAATAAATCAAACCCTAACCAATCACTTAATCATGGTTTAAAGTAAACCTACACCAAAGCATGCATGTATCATCAAACATGATACAAACTAGTGTACAAAAGTATATCACATATACAATGTGCACATCAAGTGAGAATATCCTTTTAAAAATGAATCAATACTAGTTAGTGCAAAGTAATATATCAAATATATAATTATGCATTAAATCATTAAATCAATACTTGATTTAACGATCCGGTCATATCGCATATAACCGAGTAATATCCAATGTATCGGCTTATCGAAACAATCCTTGATTCGATAACTAGGTTATATCGCATACAACCATTCGACACATTCATCGCGAGAATGGAATACGGTATCACATACACGCATTATTCTCGGTCCCGCACATATCTCATATGCGCTCCTATTTCGTTTCGCTTGAGCCAGGAAACCTCTGTGTAGGACTCTAAAGACTCGTCAATACGCCGGCAGCAGATGATGATCATATCAAACATCGACAAGCCGCAAGCGGTCTGCTAAACATAACGGCCACCCGGGTATTGAGCGATCAGAAGATCGACGAGCAAGCCCGCTCACACTCCTGTGAATCCAACCAGTAACACTTACCGTACAGTCCGGTCTGTTCGTCTGATATGTCGCATATCTCGCCTAGGGGTGGTAAACGTCAGACCCCAGTAGCTTGATAAGTCATGCCGACGTGAGGTCCATAACATTCGTGAAACTACTGATAACTCTTACCGGTATATCACTGCAACCCTGGCCAGGGATTTCCTGTTATGGCCAGTCGAGCATAGCACAACATCAACCCCCAATACCGGGAGAGACGAATCCCCTCCTATCGCTCATTGCCTCCATGTGAATCGGGACTGTACCCAAAAACCACCTGTTTGCACGACTCAGTAGAGCCGTGGTAGGGTGGAAATCAAAGCACAGTGGGAGACACACAAGACTCTATGACGATCTCGGGTCAACAGACTAAGCTGTACCAGTGTCACCAGAGAACTGCCATCTGACGTGAGGTATAATACCATCTGGGAGTTCTCGGCGAGTCCGTTCAGTGTACCCAGTCCCCACTGAGCACCCGCATACCATCTCTGATGTCAAACACCAATGGATATGGGATCATCCATCGCCCATCACATGGGTCGAGAGGATATACGCTAGTCTACTCTGGAATATCGATGCCCCGTCTCGATATTCCCATGACTAGGAACAATGAAGGATGTACTCATTGACTACCCAGGCCCCACTAGTATGATCTACATCATAGTCCTGGAAGTCGAGTACACATCCTAAGGGCTTTATCAATATGTAATCAGAGAGACAGAATGTATACATGTTAAGATAAAGAGCAACCAGATAGCGTACTATCATGTCGAACAAGAAAGTCCTACCTATATATGTCCCAGCATCCACTACAATATACATCCTATGTACAGTAATGGCCTCTAGGGCATACATATAACTAACAAGGGCTACGCAGATTTTTAAGAAAACCATGAGCGTAATGAACTTGATATCGTTGTAGAATCTAGTGATTTTATAAAGGAGTGTTTTTTAGGCTTTTCTATCTTTGCTAAAGAGGTCACTCCCGGTGAAGGGATCTCGGCTCTTTCCTCATCGAATGAGGTGCTAGATATTCATGAATATCATTATGCAAAGCAAGAACTATAGAAGCAATCAAAAACAAAACCGAGTGAGTTGTAGCATTTGCTAGTTTCACTAAAGAGGACACTCCCGGTGAAGGGATCTCGGCTCTTTCCTCATCGAATGAGGTGATGAATATTCATCAAGGAATACCATTGTGCAAAGCAAAAACTAGAGCTACCTTGTTTGAAAATTTGATTCTACAACATCTTTTGGTTTCTTTCTTTTCATTAATCACATTAATGAAGTCCCATCAATTAATGTTTCCTAAACATTCAGAAAAATGAAACGAAAATAGAACGTACGCTTATGCCATCCGCATTCGCCATGGGGCTCCGTCATGCACCGTTAGGTTACTTAACTACCAGCAAAGCGGGGGCTGGACTAGCGTGGGTGCAAAACATAAGCAACGTTTATTATATATCATATATATAATAGTATATTCGTCTCACGCGGTTATATGATCAACATCACAGAAATAAGCAGTAGAAGCAACATATGAAATATTGAATATATTAGGATGTCCGTGTTTTAAATTTAGCCAATAATGTAAAATACGAATTCCACAGTCCTGATGAATAGCCAAACCTACATCCCTAGACCCCTACGAGAGCGGCAAGTAACCCTACCAATTCTAGAGTTAGAAGACCCGGTCTCAACTCCTTGTGATGGTCTCCCACTGAACTCTAGAACCCGGTTAATTGTGCTCCCCGCCTTGGGTCTATCCTAATGCGGAAAAGTAAATAATATAAAACGGTGGTGATATCATTGTTTCCCCAATTAGAGCAAATCTCTATTTTGAATTTCAAAATTCAAAAATTGAAGCAACGCTTCAGATCCTGCGCGCTGTGCGCTGCGCGCCACGTGTCAAAAACAGACACGCCAGCGCCAGGAGCGCTGAGCCATAGGCAGCGCACCCCAATCAGAGCAAACCTCTGTTTTCAAAATTCAAAAATTAAAAAGTTGAAGCAACGCTTCAGATCCAGCGCTACGCGCTGCGCGCCACGTGTCTAGCGCAGATGTGCTAGCGCAGTTGCGCTGCGCTCCGCGCTGCGCGCCACGTGTCTAGCATAGATGCGGCGCCACGTGTCTAGCACAGATGCGCTAGCGCAGTTGCACTGCGCTCCGTGCTGCGCGCCACGTATCGAACGTAAGTGCGCTAGCGCAAGGTGCGCCGGCACTGGAATTAAATTTTTTTCCCACCGTTAGATCAAAGGATCTAATAATAACGATAAATCATTAATTAACCAGAATTAAATTCTGTTAAGGAAAGATTCCTCAAAATCTTTCCAAACAACAAGATTGTGCTTTAAGCACCGCTGGATCAACGATCCAATGGTAAATAATAAATTACCAAAGACAGAACAAATTCTGCATGGAAAGATTTTTCAATCTTATTAAAATAAGAAAATTATCTTCTGTAAAACAGAAGCCTTAGAATCAAAAATCCAATGATGGGAAATACTCCCAAATCAATCAGAGAAAGATCTCTTCAACTGATTTAACAAATCATTTGGCCATATAGAAAGGACCCTAGACTTCAAGTCAACAATATAGAGAAGATACAGAATAGAGAGAGAAAATCCCTCTGCCAAAAAAGAGCGAGCTCTTAAAAAAAGAAGAGTTTTCTTCATACTCAAGGTAAAAAAGAACTATATTCTTGAAAAAACAGAGATGAAAACATCTCATAAAAGAAGAACCCTCTTCTAAAAAGATCTTAGATCTATAAAAAAGACCAAGGTCTTTGAATAAAAAGAAAAGATCAAGATCTAATCATAAAAAGAAGTATTTTTACTTCAACAGATCTTCTGATCTATAAAGGCAGAGCCTTTTATAAGAATAAGAACTTAGTTCTTGAATCTTGAGGCAAAGCCTCTTTTAAGAAGAACATAAACTTGTTCTTTAATCTTAAATTGATCAAAATGCGCTTTGCGCTATTGGACAGTGCTTTGCACTCATGAACTGCGCCCTCGCGCTCATTGGGCTGGCTCACAGTGCCATAACTTGCCACGTGTCAACCATAGACACCACTTGCGCTTTGCGCTTTTAAAACAGAGCGCTGCGCTCATAGACTAGCGCTCAGCGCCAAGCGCGCCACGTGTCGCTCGCTGGCACGCTGGCGCAAAGCACTCATAAATGGAAAGCGCAAGTGCGCTAATGAACCAGCGCTTAGCGCTGAGGGTGACACGTGTCACCTTCACGTGCGTTAGCACAATGCGCTCTTTAATTGGCGCAAAGCGCCTGACGCGTCACGTGGCGCACTGTCAGAACGTGCTTTGAGCCCAATGCTTAGCATTATTCAAAGGGTCGAGCCCAAAGAAAGGCTTAATAGGCAGAACAAAAAAAAATAAAATGTTAAAACATTTTAATTGGACTTAGCCCAATTCTGGCCATAAGTCCTCAACTTATTTTGAATTGAGCACATCTGCTCTTTCAATCAAATCACCTCAGTTCAAGGGTACATCTCTTCACTCCTTTGATATTTGTCGTTGTAATTCCTCAACGTCTTCAAAGAGGTGACGGGTCCCGACAACCACATATTTTACGGAATGTGAGGTCCTTAAACTCATGGACTATGATGTCCTTAACCTCGACCGTGATATCTTAAAACTAACGTCGGACTGTGGAGTCCTTAAATCCACGGACTATAACATCCTTAAATCCACGGACTATGACGTCCTTAACCTTGACCGCGATGTCTTAAAACTAACACCGGACTGTGAGGTCCTTAAACTCACGGACTATGATGTCCTTAACCTCGACCGTGATGTCTTAAAACTAACATCGGACTATGAGGTCCTTAAACTCACGGACTATGATGTCCTTAATCTTGACCGCAATGTCTTAAAACTAACAATGGACTGTAATGTCCTTAAACTAATTATCAACCGTAATGTCACTAAACTAAACAATAGATCTCAATTTCTCTCTTGTCGGATCTAAACGATCCCTTTAAGTTGATCTTAGTCTAAGAAGTAGACTAATGTGTCCTTAACAAACGTTTAAGTTGATCTTAGCCTCAAATAAGGCTAACATATCGTTAAACACAACCCCCCCAAACCCAAATCTAAGAAAGATACGGATTTGGACTAATCCACGTCCTACGGGCGACAACATAACTTAGTCTCTGTATATAATCCACGGGCAACCGAACACAAAACAAACACCCACGACACGAAGTGACCATCTGGAGAAGGAGAAAGTTGTTACCGCGATGCGGTAGCGTAATTAACTGCAGGGGCTTGCGCCTGCAGGGAAGAGTGTCCCCACAATCAAAAACCCCTCAAGTGAAGGGGAATCTGATGAAGTCTGCTACATCGGCCGCATCCGTTTAAACCTTCGATACATTGTGCCATAAATCAACTTGGCATCTTCGGAGAGGTGGACGGATAGCACAGATTAGCATCTGTCCCGAATTTCAGGCAAGACGGACCTGCGCGGTCACGTCTCTGTGTTCGGCGGGGAACAGATTCTGGCACGCCCGGTGGGACCTTTTCCTCTTTCCACTCCACACTTCGTGTGACGTGTTCGCGAACCAGTCGCGGTTTGCTAATGGTTGCCCTTGGGTTTCGAAGTACTAAGATTTGGCATTTTGCTTGGTGCAGAAAGCAAAGGATTAATGGCGTTTACCTGCTCAAAGTGTACCACATGCAACTGCAACCCACATCCTGCCTCAACTGGGGGCATAGCCTACGGGTCCCAAGCTGCTTCCCTGTTTACGATGCTCGTGGAACAGGCCACTCAAGCCACCACGGGATTGTTTTTCGTAACCATGCTTCCGCCGACGAGCTTCAGCACCCCCGTGCCCGTACCAGAAGCTCCCAAAAAGTCGGTCTTTGATCGGCTTACAGCTACTGCGTTCCCTCTCAACGGGTCGTCCAGCACCGGCGCCTCGGTCTTCTCCAGATTGGGCCAAAATTCCTGTGGGCCCACAATGAAGCCTGCAATCCCAGAGAAGGTTATTCCGAAGAGAGTAACCAACCCTGCTCCTGAAGTCGTCAAGGCGGCTTCTCCTGCCAAGGGGTCGGTCTTTACAAGACTGACTGTCCCAACTCCCGCTCCTGCTACTCAAAGGACATCAGTCTTCAACAGGCTGACGCCAGCAACAGCCCCTCACCTGAACAGGGGGCAAGACAAAGCCATCCCCGTCACCGAACCAACTCCATCAGCTCGATACGCTCGACGTCGCCACTGGCGCCGAGTGAGGAAGGCCGGAGGCAACTCCCCTTCTGGGCTAACTCCACCAGCCCCAACGGCGGAAATTAATGCTGTTGTTCCAACTGGGAACAGCTTTGAGCTGCTGAATAAGGTGCGTAGGAATTCTCCTACCGCCGTACTGAAAAGATCTCCTCCTCCGGTGGAGAATGTTGCGGAAGCAAAGCCAGAACAATCCCCTCAGCGGCTGTCCTCCAAGATCTAGAAAGTCTGGCGGTAGGTCCGGAACTCAGTGGTTGATCAAGATTACCCTCGCCGACAAAAAAGGGCGAAGGTTCAACAAGAAGAAAGCCATCCTGCAAAGCCACGAAAAGCTATCTGGGTGCCCACCGCGACGGCCCCCTCAACTTCGACCGCTCATAAGAAGAGAAGGCCGGAGAAGACCCCCGTGCCTGCGACAAATGTCAAAGGCACTGAGCCCGAACGCCCTAAGTCTGAGGGCATGGCGGTGCATACCGTCTATATGGCGTCTGGGAAGGAGGACAGCCGCGCTTCTATGGGCCACCGACCACACACCCGATTCATCACAAGAGCTTAGGAACAGCAACAACAGAAGCTTCAGGAGATGCTGACTGCAATGGCCGCACTCACCGGACCAAAAGAAAGCCTGGAGGCATCGTCGGAACAGCGTCACGAACAAGAAACTGATGCTGACGTCCTTCGCAGAGTCCTCGAAAAGAAGGACAAAGAAGCCGCGGAGCAAGCGACTAACATAAAGCGAATGGCACTTCTCTTCCAAGACATGGTCGGGATGATGATACAGCCGGATTCTCCAGCCGAAGACCCTCCGATCATTACTGAAGACGACAGAGGAGAAACATCAAATCCACCTCCGGCTCTGTCAATAGCCAAAGAGGAAACAATCTCTAAAGCTGCCCTAGATAACTATATTGCTCAGCAAATAAGAGTTCACCAGGCAAATGAGGCGGCTGGCCAAGTCGTGAAAACTGGGCGACCATACCCAGGCTGGTATGACCAGATAAAATACCCGCCGGGATACACAATCCCCAAATTCCATGTGTACAAGGGGACGGGCAATCCCCACCAGCACGTCGCCCAGTTCAGAGCTCTGTGCGAAAACACCGGGGGCGATGATAAGCTTTTGCTCCGCCAATTCGTCGGCAGCTTGTCGGAAACGGCGTTTGAGTGGTACTCCGAACTTCCAAACGACTCTGTCAAAACTTTCTCAGAAATGGAGTTATTGTTCACCCAGCGATTTGCAAGTGCCAGTGAACGCACTCCAATAACGGCATTGATCAATGCAAGGGTGAAGCCGGGAAAAATTTGGGTTCAATACGCAATCCAATGGTGAAATCTGTGATCAAAGTGCGAACAGCGCATCGATGAAGCACCAGCGGTGGGCATGTTCATGGGCACCCTAGACCCTCATGCAACTATTTCACAGTTCATGATGTTCTTCAAACCGACCATGTTCCAGGCTCTAATCGACAAGCTGGCCCAGATGGATCAGATGGGTCACAGACCTTCTCTCCTTCGAAACCGGAACCGCGGAACGAAAAGGGTAAAGGGAAGGCGATCTTCGTTGCAAACACCCAACAGCAGCCCAGTGCCCCAAAGCTAACAGATCAATTGGAAGAAAGACGGCGCTATTCCAATGAGAAAATGAAGCGCTCTTACTCATTCCCACAGGATAAAACGAAGAGGCTGTTCGAGCTGGCTATGCGCAACATGCTTATCAATTTGCCAAATCCAAGGCGACCACCGCAACCCAGCGAAGTGAATAATCCCAATTATTGCCCTTACCACCAAACAGTGAGCCAACGATCGAGGATTGCTTCGTCTTTAAGGGATGGATCGAAGATCAGTACCTACAAGGCAAGTTTACGCTGTCTGAGAAGTGGAAAGTAAACCCACCACAACCGCACACTCCTAAGAAGAAGGACACGCCGGGGGTAACGTGCTCTTTTGTTGAAGAAGCTCCATGGGAGGTCGTGCTTTCAGCCAAAATCAAAAGGATGCTGAATGATCTCCAGACATGCCAGGCGATCAGGTGGAAGAACCCGCTGGAACCTGAGATCATCAAAGGGATGCTGAAGCCGCGCCCAACTCCAAAGATTGGTGGTGATAGCCAAAGTACTCACACCCAGCCGCCGAAATCTTCAAAAAAGAAGAAGAAATCCAAGAAGCCCGTGAAGGCTGGTGACAAGCGCACGGACCTACAGAAGCAGATTGACGCGCTGGAAGAGTATAACCAGAAGGTACGGACTCCGATCACGCTCCAAGAATTCCTCGGCCACGTCCTTGAGGACGAAGATGATAGAGAAGAATCGTCGGATGGATCTGAGGATTACGTAGCAAGCTGCCATGTGATCTCTCATTCATCGCTAGACAATGAAGAAGCTCCCTGCATAAAGAGACTGGGGGCAGAGCCTGAACCGGAACTTCTGGGGCCGTCAGATGAAATGATCGACGCATTCTTAAACGAAGCTCTCCTAAAAAGTAAAGCTGATCGGGAGGGTGAGATGGCCATATTTGAAAAGGCCAAACGCCGGTGACTAGACGAAAGGGTCGAGGCACTCCCGCCAAATCAAAAGACATCCGTTGCGGATAAAAACAAGTTCAAGACGAGGAAAAGGTTTGCTAAATCCATATCAATGGGAATGAAGCTACCACCCTCTGAAGGAAACGCTCCTAGGGAAACAGAAACACATCATAGCTACTGCTTATATCATCAAAAGATTTCGCACCCTACCGAAGAGTGCGACGATTTTAAAAGATGGTGGTAGGGATATGTTGCTTACCGGCAACATTTTAAGCGGATGAAACGCAAAACTCGTCGGGAGCAAAGAAGTGCGACTGAAGAGCATAAAAGAACTACCGGTAACTATCGCATGATCAACACCGGGGGATCGCAAGTTCACATTTTCGGAAGCGACTCTGACGAAGAGATGGCTCTTGGCCCTCTCTTTAAGGAATCCACCTTGGGGAAAGAGGAAGAACCGAAGGCCTGTGAAAACATCCAGCTGCGCAATCGTACGCTTCCAGAAAAGAATCTCGGACCCACGAGTAGAAAAGATAAGGGAAAAGAAAAGGTCTCTGAGGATATCGCCCTGGACGACCAAGTCATGAAAGAACTGACCGCCAAGGACCCGCCAAAGAAGAGTAAGGTGGACTATAACGTTCTGGCGCACTTGAGGAAGTTACCCTCACAGCTCAGCATTCTCGACGCCCTTTTACTATCAAAAGAAGCAAGAGATTCATTGATCAAAGCGCTACAAGAGCCAGAGCAATTCCAAGCTTTCCTCGCCGAAGAAAGGATGAAAGACGAGCTGGAAGAAGTACACACATCCGATATCACCTTCGGCGATGAAGATCTCCTCCTTGGGACGTCCGAGCACAATCGTCCCCTTTATGTCTCCGGATACTGTCACGATATCAAGATAGGCAAGATCCTGGTCGACAATGAGTCTTCCGTCAATCTCCTCAACGTGGGAGTGTTGAAGGAAATCTGCATGAGCGTTCAACACCTCGCTCGTGATAAAATTACCATCTCCGGTTTCGATTCCCAGTCATCACGGACTCTCGGCTCCGTGATACTGACGTTGCGCTTCGGACTACTCGTCACGGATATTATATTTCACGTCATTGACGTCAAGACCTGCTATAACGCTTTGCTCGGCCGGCCCTGGTTACACGAGTATAACATCATCCCTTCGACACAACATCAGTGTATGAAATACTTCAAGGATGGTCTCGAGTACACTGTGACGGGAGAGCTGAACCCATTCTCTGTGAACGAAGTCCAAAAGTACGAAGATGCAAAATACTTCTTGCCAGACTTTGAAGACACAGAGAGATGTCATAAAACGGAGAACAAAGCTATCACCACCATTCCGGTCTTCGGGAGTGATACTGAGGAAGAGGAAGAGATAGTTTATTCAGGGGCACCCCAGTACAACAAGCCAAGACCCTCCGCTCCCATGTTGATCTTCGGCAGCGACTCGGAAGATGAGGTTAATGCTATATTTTCCGCTCGGTCATCAATACAAGCCTTTGATGGAAATAATCAGAGTTTGCAAATTGCCATGGTTCCGCCAAAGCATCATAAAGAACTAGACGCGCTTGATACCTATAGTGTGGAAGAGCTGCAGACGTTCTATGTCCCTCCCATGCGAGAAAGTGAAAAGGCGATCCTATTCTACTGATCCGGGGAAACCAAAATGGAGAAAGAAATCTAGCACGGTGCGGATTCTACACTTGACAGACTCCAGCCCATCTGTTTGCCCAGATATTACACGAGCAGACTAAAAAGGCTGTTAAGCCGCCAAGGCATACCTTTCAAACAGACCACTCGAAGAGCTAAGTTCTATGACAGGATCTAGAACGTCCCTGGAACTCAGCGGAAATTGCCCAGCGGGAAAATGGAAACGACCGGGCTTGGGTATGTTCAATCCAAGAAACGGGGGCTACTCCGCGACTGCTACGTCGTACATGACTTTGATGAAGAAGGGGATGCTCAGTGGGAGAATGCTAACCGTGAACCAGAAAGAGCCCCCGACGTGAAAATGCTCGGTCCGTCGTTCGAAGAACAAATGGACAAGCTTATAAAGAAAGCTGGTCAAAAGGTTCGAGACGACCACAATCGCGAAATGGCCATCTACGAGAAAGCCAGGACGCAACGCCTTCTTCAACAGGCTGCGATTGATGAAAATGCTCCTCCCTGTTAACCCGTCATACAAAAGGCCCGACGCAGAGGCAAAAATAAATCAAAGAGCGGGAAAAGTGTTCGAGAGCGACAAAGTGGGACCAAGAAGCCACGCGATCAGGAATCGAGTAATCCAGATTCGTCTCTTATAAAGAAGATGAGTCGAGCATACTCTTTTCCTCAGAACAAAACACGGAAGATACCCGATCTCGCCTAAAAACATCAACTGATTATACTCCTGGAGTCCAAGCACCCCGAGCAAGTCAACGAGATCTCTCACCCAGACTATTGCTCCTATCATAGGGCAATAGGGAATCCTATTGAAGACTGCTTCACCTTTAAGAACTGGATCGAAGACCAATATCGGCAAAGCAGGTTCACTCTATCCAGCAGCTGGAGGTTAACCCCGCCGTAGAAGCATGAACCCAAATCCACGAGAGTAGAACCAGATCCATATCAGTCTTGGAAGCGAGCTCGTACCTGTCACGTGATTACGCTGTCGAAAAAAGAAGAGCCGGAGGATATGGATGACCTCCCCTGGTGCTTCGAAAACAATAATGACGAGGTGATCTCGAAATTTCCACCGGCGCCGAAAGAGCTGGAAGATGGAATACATACCACTGCAGATGATCTCAAGAAAATTGATTTGGGGACGACAAGTGATCCACGGCCGACATTTGTCAATGAGTTGTTGTCTGAAGAAAAGGTGGCTACACTAAAAGAAGTGCTTATGCAGCATAAAGATTGCTTTGCATGGAACTGTTTCGAGATGCCGGGACTAGATCCAGAGATTGCCGTCCACAAGCTGGCAATATCCCCAGGCGTCAAGCCAATCAAACAAGCACCGCGAAGAATACGGCTCGAGCTTGAGATGAGCATCAACGCCGAGGTCAAGAAGCTGATCGACCATGGCTTCATCCAAGAGGTGCAGTATACTGATTGGATCGCCAACATCGTCCCGGTGATGAAGAAAAATAGGACAGTGCGCATCTGCGTAGACTTTCGGGATCTCAATAAAGCCTTCCCGAAAGACGACTTCCCAGTACCGGTTACTGAGCTGATGATAGACAATACGTCCACCCACGAGGTTTTCTCCTTCATGGACGGATCGTCGGGATACAATCAGATAAAGATGCATCCCGAAGAACAGAAGCACACCGCTTTCCGGACCCCTTTGGGTATATTCTGCTACAAGGTGATGCCCTTCGGTCTAAAGAACGCCGGTGCCACCTATCAGAGGGCCATGACGAAGATCTTCGATGACCTCATACATGAAATTGTCGAGTGCTATATCGACGACCTCGTGGTTAAAAGCAAATCATACGAGGAATATCTCGAGCATCTGAAGATCGTATTTCAACGCCTTCGGGAATACAACTTGAAGATGAACCCTCTCAAATGCACGTTCGGGGTGTCCTCAGGTAAATTCCTAGGATTCATCGTCCGACACCGAGGTATCGAGATAGATCCGTCAAAGATCAAGGCGATCATGGAAATGCCTCCGCCAAGGACTCTCAAGCAATTGCGACCTCTCCAAGGAAAGCTCGCGTATATCCAGCGATTTATATCCAATCTCTCTGGCAAGTGTCGTCCTTATAGTCAGCTGATGAAGAAGGGAACCCCGTTCGTCTGGGATCACAAATGCCAAAGCGCGCTGGACGAAATCAAGCAGTATCTGCAGAACCCGCCAGTGCTGGCCGCTCCGGTCAAGGGAAAGCCCCTTATTCTTTATACAACAGCCTTCGAGGTTCCTTAGGCGCATTATGGGCACAAGAGAACGACCAAGGGAAAGAAAGAGCTCTCTATTACTTGAGTCGAGTTCTCGTGGGGGCAGAAAGCAATTACTCTCCCATCGAAAAACACTGCCTGGCGTTGATCTTCGCAATAACGAAACTCAGGCACTATGTGTTGGCACATAAAGTCCGTCTCATATCGAAGGTGGATCCTCTCAAATATTTGATGTCTAAAGCCATATTGTCGGGACGGCTCGCTAAATGGGCCTTGCTCTTGATGGAGTTATCAATAACTTATCAACCTCTTAAGGCAGTGAAAGGCCAAGTCATCGCCGACTTCCTCGCTGAGCATCCAATACCTGCCGATTCTCCTTTGAATTGCGAACTGCCAGACAAGCATGCATTTGACATGATCGACGGTAGTGGCTACCGATGGGAACTTTACTTTGATGGAGCATCTTCCATGAAGAAGCGCAAACAAAGTACGCCCATAATCAAATCAGGAGTGGGCCTCATCTTCGTAACCCCACAAGGAAGGATAATATGCTTCGCCTTCTCCTTGACAGAGCCGAGGACAAACAATGAAGCCGAGTATGAAGCTTTGATAGCAGGCCACGAGATCGCCATCGACATGGGAATTGAAAACCTCCTCATATACGGAGACTCCCAGCTTGTTACGTCCCGAAAGTACGGAACATGACCGGCACTTACGCTACGAAAGTCTTGAGGCGTACGTGCTCTAAGTAAGTCGAACCTAGAAATCCAAACCAAGAAAAGTAGTAGAGTGTGGGAAAACCATTTAAATCCATCACACAAGAAAAAATATACAACGCCTAAAGGCGAGGATCACAACAGAAAGGAAACTCAAACAGCATGAAATCCAGAGAAATATAACGCGTGACTCTAAGGTCGAAAGAATAAACATCACAGTTCTCTATCTCAAATAAACACATGTTTGGTTGATGGAACTTCTAGATACAACTGAAATATAATATACAATGTATAATGATGGGTACGATACAAATAACCCACCTACTAGCAAGTCACCTGAAAGAAGCTGTGCCCGCAAAGCCATAATGAAACCCGTACGGCAACACCTGCAAGAAACTGGGGCACAACGAGGGTGAGTTGCCAACTCGTGAGTAGAAAAAGATCTACGAACAGAAAATCGCATGTATGACGCAATCTTAGGTCATACGATCATAATATATAATCCTCAAATATAAATATATATAACCAGCAACCTATAACAATGGCTAGGGTAAATATCTAACCCAAGTGTAAGCCCATGTGCCCGTGTCACTGCCTCAGGTAGCAATGAATCATATGAATGATGTATGAATGCATGAAACAGAATGCATGTACTGAAGAAAACTGCTTTCATAAATTTATGAGATTTCTGTATTTTTAAAATGAGGTATCATATATGAAATCAGCATAAAACAGTGTCTAGCATCGACACAAAATAAGTAACCAAATATCTCGATATCTCTGTGTCACAATCTCTGTATCTCAATACCTCAAAATCTCAATGTCTCAATCACAATATCTCGAGCGCCGTCAGTCCAGACCGGCCCCTACCATCCATCTCAAGACCACGACGGTATCCTCCGGATATCCGACGCGTCGGGTAAAATCACCGGTCGGTAGTGCTCTCTCTGCCAGGCTCAACGCCATCTCCTGCGATCTTCTTATCCCGGGGTACCGCACCGGGCCCACCATATACCCGAAACGGTTCATCCGCCTCCTCGAATCGGGTCTCGAAATCCATCAGCAAATCTCATGGTGGATGACTCATACATCATGGGAAAACCGCACTTTTTATTTAAAAAGAGAAAGCAGTTTATATAAGTTTTGCGGTTTTCCCCCAAATCCAGAAAATATCATGGAAATCCAAATCTAAATCATCAATAGCATGTAAAATCATGAATATAAGCATGAGAATCCATGAATGCAGCATATAATGAATATCAATATGCATGAAGTGACAAGTAATAACTACCATGTCAAGCTGGCATATAAGGCAAGTACACTAATATCATGTCACTACTAGCTAACAAGCTAAATCAAGCAATAACTATTTTCTAAGTGTACGTGACATGGCAATTACCGATGAAGATGTGTGTGCGCCGGCAAATAAGTGTACGTGGTACATACGCATCATCGGTAATGGTGCTGGTGTCCTAACAGCATGATATCAATAATGGAATATGAATCACAATAAGCATGCGATGCAGAGCAACAACAGTAATGTACGGGAGCTGAATACTAAGCATAATGATAGCTAAACTGCATCTAATGTCATAAGAGTCCTATAGCTACACCAACTATAGGGCTGAGCTAATAAGCTAACTGCAGGTAAGGGAAACCGCCTAACCTCTAAGTCGATACATATATATATATATATATAGTCGGTGATCCCACCTCGATAATATCACATCTGATACCATATCTCTACAATCAGTTATTCCCAAGTCAGGAGTGCGGATCAACATCAATATATAGCTCTTACGTAAATCCGTCGTACGGCATCCCCAAATCTGGGTATGGGTCAATATCATATTTGTCACACCATTCATCTGGTATCCTTTTTATTACGATCATAATCCGGGTACTGACCTATGTCTAGTACAATGCTAATATCATCACTATAGTCATGACTGACTACTGATCGATAGTCTCGTATAAATCGATATCATCAGCACATATCATCACAACGGGTATATATCGCCCGATGCAGCCTATCATAATTATCTTGTCATATCATATCATATCATATCTCGTAACATAATCACATGTCGATCACCTTATATTTATAAATCACTATTCATATGGCATCATCATCCAAAATCCGCTAAAACATCAAGACGTATCTCAAATACGAATTTTACTATATCACCGATATCATAATCTCGGATCAAAAATCATCGACTCATCTCAATCCCAAGTATCATCCTCAAATCCGTATGTGAACACATAGTCCCATACCCATGTGAACACAAATCTATATAGAATCCCATAAGCACATATGAAATAAGGATGTATGCAAGTATGTATGTGTGTGTATGTGTAGTGCACCCACTACTCTAGGGTTTCGCGACCCTAAATCATCCAACACAATAATGTCCATCCTAAACATCATCATTAATCCCAAATTAACATATAATAATTTGTTGGTGTGTATACGCATCCGTATACATCACCACGAACTGCAGGGGTGCTATACGCCATCCACCCGACTTCTTCCCGTAGATATAAATCTACTCACCTTGCTTATGTGTGCCGATGCCGATGTCGCCATTTGCATCTCCAACGCCTCGATGCCTCGTGGGGTACCTACAAGGATATCACACGCTAAAACACATGAAAACCATGTCGGAAACCAAAACGGTGCACGCTACGTCTATAAGTAAAAACCTATAGCCTCGCGTGCAAACACAGCCAATAATCTTCTGCCGTTGGCGTTCAAACGCCATCCGACAGAAACGAATCATCGAATACCAAAAACCCATGCTAAACAAGTCGTAAATCATACGCCAACTCATGAAAATCAACCCAGATTTTACCCTGGTTGGAACCAGACAAAACTAGACATACCCAGGGTCAAGTTTACAGGTAAAGGAGTCATGCACCAAAAACGAGGGGGTTTCCCCCTGCTCTGGCCGCAAATTGCGACCAGGGGGAATTTATCTGCGGCCGGGATCAAGAGGTGGGGGCTAGGGTTTTGGGTGTTGATTCCTATCTACCTGCATATCTCACTGCCAAGTCAAAATTATTTTAGGGGTCCCGGGGTGATAGCAAATCTCAGAAAGGTCAAAAAGTCGACAAAATTGCTAAAATACGCCAAGTTGAAATTTTTAGGTAACTAACTGGGAATCTGGGGTATTCTGGGGTTAACTGGTCTCAAACACACCTAATAAGGTTATCCTAACAGTCAAAACCATCACTTGGCCACATCTCACTCAAAATCACTAAAACTAGCACTAGATCACAAATATAACACTAAATTTCAGCCAAACAACTATAACTTAACAAGATAGGAGTTGGGTTGTGAGATTATACCTCAAGGGGTCCTAGGATGAAGGAGAAGAGAAGAAGAAGGTGAAGAGGAGTGTTGTGCTGCTGCTGGATTGCTGCTACAGCTGCTGGGGTTGCTTTTGCAGCTGATGCTGTTGCTGTTTGAAATTTGTTTTGTTGCTGTAGTTGCAGCAGCTGCTACTGTTGTTTTGTTGAGTGAAGTGTTGGGTGAGAGGTTGGTTGTTTTTATGGTGGAGTGTGAGAGTGGGAGAGTGGTGTTGTGTTGTTTGAATGATGTTGCTGCTGTGGATGCAGATGCTGATACAAATGGGGGCTGAAGTTGTGTGTTGGGGCCGTTGTATTGAATGGTGTAGCAGCTGCTGATGCTGCCTTAGTTGTTGTATAATGGTGTGGTGTGAGTGAGAGGGAGAGATGTGAGAGGCAAAAAGTTTTGAAGTGAAATGGGGTGATGAGTTTGAAATGAGATGAGGTGACATAACCTTGGAGCCTCCTTTCTCTCTCTCCAAATAAATGCTCAACCATCATGGCTCTCTCTCTCCCCTTAACACAAGTCAACCCCCCTCCTAATCACCTTTAAATAACAATAAGAACCCTAAGTTAAAACTAATTAACCTAACCAAATGGTTCAATCCATCATGGTCATCTAAGCATGGTTCAACCCTAGGCTACCAGGAGTCCAAAACATGAAACAAGTGTGACAAGTGTGGAAAATGTTATGTGCACAATTTTGCACAAAAGCCAAAAATCCAATTAGCGATTTTTAATCGCGATTAATATTAAAATAGCATATGCTTAACCATAAAAACTTAAAAATGGCATATTTCCACAAAATAACCTATTTTAGAATTTCCATAATCTCCTCCAGAATTTTCCCCATTTATCGGTATTTAATTATACCGAAATATTAAAATATTCATTAAAAATTAATATTAAATTATGAAAATTCCCAAAAATAATATTTTATTTTTTTGAAATGTTACACAGCTGATCGTCAGTCAAGTAAATGGCGACTACCAAACGTGCAAACCAGAACTGGTAAAGTATAGCGAGAGGGTACAATAACTGCTGATCCATATACCTTCCTACATCTTGGAAAGCATACCGCGTGCAGAAAATAGCAAAGCGGATGCACTAGCTAAGCTTGCTAAAGAACTGGCCGACGAGAACCTCGATGACGTGAGAATCGTTGTGCAAAACCGTCGGGTTCTTGCACCGGCAGAAATATCTCCGGGGTTGTCCGAAGAAAAAGGAGCGACTGAAAAAATCGCTATGCAAATAAAAGACCAGGAAAAAGCTGAGGATTGGAGAGAAGTCTTTATAAACTACTTCAAATCCCGTCGAATGCCTGAAGATGCGTCCTCAAGACATCAGCTTACAAAGCGAGCCCTATCTTTCGCTTTCGTCAATGATACTCTGTACAAGAGGTCATTTGATTCTTTATGGTTAAGATGCCTGGGACCTGAAGAGGCAAAAAGAGTCGTCCAAGAAGTTCACGACGGACTCTACGGTTCTCACCAAGCCGGACCGAAGATGAAGTTGAAGATCAAAAGGATGGGCTACTATTGGCCCACGATGATTCAGGACTGCCTAGAATATGCGAAGCAATGCCACTCATGCCAGATCCATGGGGACTTTATCCATCAACATCCAAATCCAGTACATCCGACAGTGGCTAGTTGGCCGTTTGAAATATGGGGGACTGACATAATCGGCCCCATTGAACCAGCATCGTCCAGAGGACATCGATTCATCTTGGCGACGACTGATTACTTCTCTAAATGGGCAGAAGCAATACCGCTGAGGGAAGTGAAGACGGAGAATATCCTCCATTTCTTCAAGACGCACGTCATTTATCGGTTTGGAACTCCGCGACGGATCATCTTCGATAACGGGCCAGCCTACAGAAGTCACAGGATCAGCCGCTTCACACAACAGTACAACATAGACTGGAGATACTCCTCGGTTTATAATCCCCGAGCTTACGGTCTAGCTGAGGCTTTCAATAAGACCTTGACAAAGATCGTGAAAAAGACGGTGTCCCGAAATAAGAAGGACTGGCACGAGAGACTGCATGAAGCTCTCTGGGCATATTGAACTACGTTCAAGATGGCCACGAACACAACGCCGTACGCGTTGGTATTCGGTACAGAAGCAGTACTCCCCCTCGAGATAGAGTTATCCTCTCTTCGAGTGGCAGTTCATTACGAACTGACGAACGAAGAGAACGCTCACCTTCGGCTTGAGGAGCTCGACGCCCTTGATGAAACCCGGCTCCTGGCGCAGCAAAATCTGGAAGCTTATAAAGCAAAGATGACGCGTCCATATGAAAGATTGACCAAGCCGAGGACATTCCACCAAGGCGAACCCGTGCTAGTGGTCAAAAGACCTATGATCCCCAATCGCGCAAAGCGGGGGAAATTCGAGCCGAACTATGAAAGCCCGTACATCATAGACAAGGTCTACCAGGGTGGAGCCTATCTATTCATGGACATGCATGGTGAAAGACCCTTCAGGCCAATAAACGGTCGCTTCCTGAAGAAGTACTACGCTTGACGAGTCACGGCCTAGGTCAATGATAGATGACGACGACTATGTCCGCTCGCTATCTTCCTAAGCCCAAACTCTATAAGTAGTAACCAGCTTTCTTTACCACGGACCGAAACGTCCTTAAACTAACAACGGACCGAAACGTCCTTAAACTAACAGCGGACCGAAACGTCCTTAAACTAACGACGGGCCACTATGTCCTAAAACTAGCTGTTGACCGAGATGTCGAGAAACTACGGTGGATCGCAGTATCCCAAAGCTGATACAAAAAAAAGAATAAAAAGAAAAAAGAAAACGGTATGTCCATAAGCAAAATGGGCACGGATGAAAACCCGAAAGGGCTCCGTGAGTAAAAACAGCAGGGCTACCGGCGAGTCTTGTGAAAACCCGAAAGGGCGCAATCACGTTAGAATAAAAAAAAAGAATAAAAAATAAAAGAAAAGAAAAAGGTATGTCCATAAGCAAAATGGGCACGGATGAAAACCCGAAAGGGCTCCGTGAGTAAAAACAGCAGGGCTACCGGCGAGTGTTTGTGAAAACCCGAAAGGGCGCAACCTCGTTAAAAGACACTTGCAGGGTCCTCTCGACCTTGTGAGGAGAAACCACCCGCATGAGAGCCTTACGACTCACAAGGGAGCAACACACTTAGGGGTCCCCACGACCCCTAGGGAGAAATTACACTTGCGAGATCCTCACGACTCGTAAGGAGAATCCCCTTATGAGACCCTCACAGCTCATAAGATTTGAAAGTCTTAAGCTACAGAGACCTGAACCTGTTCTTAAGCAACCCCCACAACCTCCGATACTGCCGTACAAGCGGTGCAACACTAACCCTTATATACAATCCACGGGCGTGAATAAACATTTCCCTAGCGAAGTCCTACCCGTGACTAGGGATATGTTCACACGGTGAACAACCCTTGTGAGTCCTCTCGACTTATAAGAAGAAAACTCTCTTGTAAGATCCTTACAACTTACGAGAAGCCATACACTTAGGAGTCCTCACGATTCCTAAGGAGAAAACGCACCTACGAGATCCTCATGACTCGCAGGGAGAAATACCTTTATGAGACCCTCACGGCTCATAAAGTCAAAAGCCTTAGTCGACAGGATCCTAACCATGTTCGCTAAGCCACCTTTATTCGATATCGACAGAGGCAAATGATGATTCGCTCCTGGCCAAATCCCAGTTGTAGCGATGCTGATGCCGAAATCGGTATCTAATCCCAAGCTTGCAGCGAAAAGCCAGCAAGCCACACATGCATACGAAATAGCCGAAATGATGGGGCAACTTGCAACAAAATCAGCAAGTAAAAATGTATGCATGCAAAATAAATAGCCGAAATGATTGGGCAACTCGCAATAAAAAGCAGCAAGTAAAAATAAAATAAATAGCCGAAACGATTGGGCACCGCGAAAAATAGCCGAAATGATTGGGCAATCGCAACCTTCGCGATATAAAAGCTGAAATGATAGAGCACCGCGGAAAGAAATAAAAATAATAATAAAAATGAAATTTATGACCTACAGGTGATATTACATCAATCCCTGTATACAATCCAGGGGCGCAAACGAAGAGGGAGTCACACTCCTCCTCCCCAGATTTCATCAGAAAAAGAAGCCAAATCTCAACGGGTCACAGATAGCCTAGAGACCATCTCAACATTCGTCTCATTGCAGCAGACACAGCATCAAGTAAAGCGGAACAGCGGCAACTCCCAGTTCCATGACTCGGCGGTGTACAGACGACCGAGAGTCAAATTCTGACTCCGTGAAATGCGGATAAAGAGCAAAATTCCTGGTCACGTGGAACACGGATAACATCACTTCTGACCCCGCGGAAAACGTCCAGAGCGGATCCCGGTCCTCGCAGAGCACGGCAGTGAACCGGTGTGAAGCATCCAGAGCGGAGCCTAGTCCTCGCCGAACACGGCAGTGAACCCATGGGAAGCATCTAGAGAAAAATTCCTGGCTACGTGGAACGCGGATTATATCACTTCTGACCCCGTGGAAAACGTCTAGAGCGGATCCTGGTCCTCGCAAAGCACGGCAGTGAACCCGTGTGAAGCATCCAGAGCGGAGCCTAGTTCTCGCCGAACACGGCAGTGAACCCGTGGGAAGCATCTAGAGCAAAATTCCTGGTCACGTAGAACACGGATAACGTCACTTCTGACCCGGCGGAAAACGTCCAGAGTGGATCCTGGTCCTCGCAGAGCACGGCACTGAACCCATGTGAAGCATCCAGAGCGAAGCCTAGTCCTCGCCGAACACGGCAGTGAACCCATGGGAAGAATCTAGAGCAAAATTCCTGGCTACGTTGAATGCGGATTATGTCATTTCTGACCCCGCGGAAAACGTCCAGAGCGGATCCTGGTCCTCGCAGAGCACGGCAGTGAACCCGTGTGAAGCATCCAAAGCGGAGCCTAGTCCTCTCTGAACACGGCAGTGAACCCGTGGGAAACATCTAGAGCAAAATTCCTGGCTACGTGGAACGCGGATTATGTCACTTCTGACCCGTGGAAAACGTCCAGAGCGGATCCTGGTCCTCGCAAAGCACGGCAGTGAATTCGTGTGAAGCATCCAGAGCGGAGCCTAATCCTCGCTGAACACGGCAGTGAACCCGTGGGAAGCATCTGGAGCAAAATTCCTGGTCACGTGGAACGCGGATAACGTCATTTCTGACCCCGCGGAAAACGTCCACAGCGGATCCTGGTCCTCGCAGAGCACGGCAGTGAACCCGTATGAAGCATCCAGAGCGGAGCCTAGTCCTCACCGAACACGGCAGTGAACCCATGGGAAGCATCTAGAGCAAAATTCCTGGCTACGTAGAACGTGGATTATGTCACTTCTGACTCCGTGGAAAACGTCCAGAACGGATCCTGGTCCTCGCAGAGCACGGCAGTGAACCCGTGTGAAGCATCCAGAGTGAAGCCTAGTCCTCGCCGAACACGGCAGTGAACCTGTGGGAAGCATCTAGAGCAAAATTCCTGGTCACGTGGAACGCGGATAACGTCACTTCTGACCCCGCGGAAAACATCCAGAGCGGAGCCTAGTTCTTGCCGAACACGGCAGTGAACCCGTGGGAAGCATCTAGAGAAAAATTCCTGGTCATGTGGAACGCGGATAACGTCACTTCTGACCCCGCGGAAAATGTCCAGAGCGGATTCTGGTCCTCACAGAGCACGGCAGTGAACCCGTGTGAAGTATCCAGAGCGGAGCCTAGTCCTCGCCGAACACGGCAGTGAACCCGTGGGAAGCATCTAGAGCAAAATTCCTGGTCAGGTGGAACGCGGATAACGTCACTTCTGACCCCGTGGAAAACGTCCAGAGCGGATCCTGGTCCTCGCAGAGCACAGCAGTGAACCCGTGTGAAGCATCCAGAGCGGAGCCTAGTCCTCGCCGAACACGGCAGTGAACCCGTGGGAAGCATCTAGAGCAAAATTCCTGGTCACGTGGAACGCGGATAACGTCACTTCTGACCCCGCGGAAAACGTCCAGAGCGGATCCTGGTCCTCGCAGAGCACGGCAGTGAACCCATGTGAAGCATCCAGAGCGGAGCCTAGTCCTCGCCGAACAAAGCAGTGAACCCATGGGAAGCATCTAGAGCAAAATTTCTGGTCACGTGGAACGCGGATAACGTCACTTCTGACCCCGCGGAAAACGTCCAGAGCGGATCCTGGTCCTCGCAGAGCACGGCAGTGAACCCATGTGAAGCATCCAGAGCGGAGCTTAATCCTCGCCGAACACGCTAGTGAACCCGTGGGAAGCATCTAGAGAAATATTCCTGGCTATGTGGAACGCGGATTATGTCACTTCTGACCCCGTGGAAAACATCCAGAGCGGATCCTGGTCCTCGCAGAGCACGGCAGTGAACCCGTGTGAAGCATCCAGAGCGGAGCCTGGTCCTCGCCGAGCACGACAGTGAACCCGTGTGAAGCATCCAGAGCAAACATTGGACTGTGGAGTCCTTAAATCCATGGACTATGATGTCCTTAACCTCGACCGTGATGTCTTAAAATTAACATCGGACTGTGGAGTCCTTAAATCCACGGACTATGATGTCCTTAACCTCGACCGTGATGTCTTAAAACTAACATCGGACTGTGGAGTTCTTAAATCCACGGACTATGATGTCCTTAACCTCGACCGTGATGTCTTAGAACTAACAATCAGCCGTAATGATTTTAAACTAATTTCACCTTGGTTCAAGGGTACATCTCGTCATTCCTTTGATATTTGTCATTGTAATTCCTCAACGTCTTCAAAGAGGTAACGGGTCCCGACAACCACACGGACTATGACGTCCTTAACCTCGACCGCGATGTCTTAAAACTAACATCGGACTGTGGAGTCCTTAAATCCACGGACTATGATGTCCTTAACCTCGACCGCGATGTCTTAAAACTAACATCGGACTGTGAGGTCCTTAAACTCATGGACTATGATGTCCTTAACCTCGACCGTGATGTCTTATAACTAATATTGGACTGTGAGGTCCTTAAACTCATGGACTATGATGTCCTTAATCTCGACCGCGATATCTTAAAACTAACACTGGACTGTGAGGTCTTTAAACTCATGGACTATGATGTCCTTAACCTCGACCGTCATGTCTTAAAACTAACATTGGACTGTGGAGTCCTTAAATCCACAGACTATGATGTCCTTAACCTCGACCGTGATGTCTTACAACTAACATTGGACTGTGGAGTCCTTGAATCCACGGACTATGATGTCCTTAACCTTGACCGTGATGTCTTAAAACTAACATCGGACTGTGGGGTCCTTAAACTCACGGACTATGATGTTCTTAACCTCGACCGTGATGTCTTAAAACTAACATTGGACTGTGGGGTCCTTAAACTCATGGACTATGATGTCCTTAACCTCGACCGTGACGTCTTAAAACTAACATTGGACTGTGAGGCCCTTAAACTCATGGACTATGATGTCCTTAACCTCGACCGCGATGTCTTTAAACTACGGTATCCTGGAAAACGTCCAGAGCGAAGCCTGGTCCTCGCCAAACACGGCAGTGAACCCATGGGAAGCATCCAGAGCATCCCTTAGCTCCGTGAAATGCGGATAAGGACAACTTCACCCATCACTTGCGGGTCATCACGACTCGTAAGGAAGAAAATTCTCTTGTGAGATCCTTACGACTTTCAAGAGAAAACGCACTTAGGAATCCTTACGATTCTTAAGGAGAAATTACACCTACGGGATCCTCTCGACCGGTAGGGAGAAAAGTCTTTATGAGACCCTCACGGCTTATAAAGTTGAGAAGTCTTAGATGACAAATCCTAACCCTATTTTCTAAAGCCATCACTACCTTACAAAGAGCACAAGACTGACAGTTATACACTTGCTAAATTCACATGGCAAACAACACAGCAAGAAAGAAGAAAGCAGAGAAATGACACAAGACATTACGAAGAACGTGTATCTTTTATTCATGAATTCGATTGGGTATAAAATACTTTATATGAAAGAATAAAAGAACAAATACATTTTATTCAAAATTACAAATGGTATAAAAATTTTATTGAGAGGAAAGCGCTTTCAATAATCCAGTCAGCCGCTCGCGCACTCCCCTCAGCCCCTCTTCCCGATCAGCTGCCGCGGCCAACTCTGCTTTGACCTAGGCTCGCTACTGCAGATAAGACGAGAGTTGTTCCTCGACGGCCCGCTGAGCTGCTTCACGATCTTGTGCATCCTGCTCAACGACATCGAGCTTCTGCCTCAATGTTAACCCATCAGAGATACATCGCAAAAAGCCTTCGAAGATAACTTTCAACTGGGCAGCGTTCGCGTCAACCTCAGCATGCAGTCGAGCAGACTCGCTTGAAGTTTCTTTACATTCCCTTCGCTTTAAAGCCACTTCTTGTTCAAGATGGCGGAAGTAAGAAGCGCTCTGCTCGATCCATGTCACTCGTTGAGTGCTCATAGCCAGAATCTCAGGTGCGGGACGTTTAAGCTCAAGCTCATGCAAGCAAGCCTCGATCTCCCTGCAGCGATTAACCCAAGACTCAACGACGCCCTCACCATGAAAGTTCACGAGAATCGCCAGCATAGGATTAACCTCTATGGAAAAATACGCAGCAGATGTGGGAGTCTCTGCGTCAAACTCCTCGATATTCTCGCTCAGCATGCATAGACTGGTCACAGCACCTTTGGATGATGGACGCCTGGAAAAAGGCCCTGCCGGTATTATAATACGAGACTCGAACAGGGCTGGAGTCGATGTGATTGCTGCAAAATAGATCATAATCAGATGTCGGCTCATGAAATAAAGAAAACACGCAAAAAGTAGAGTTTACTATACCGGCTGCAGCAGGGGGCAGAGCTGGGAATACTAGTAGCGCAACGACAGCATCGTCTCCCCCTTCAATTCGTAAGGCTACAAGCAATATGAAGATGCGACTGCCCGTTGAAGAAAAGGACGTCGTTTAGAAAAAATACTCACCTATACCGGCAGGTGGACTAATCTTTGACAAGAAGGAGAAGTGTGGGTGCAGCACCTGGTACAGGTGGTCAAAAAGGACTCCTGCAAAAACGCGATAACGCAACGTCAGTACATGAATTATACGCCCGAGAGATAAGACTAATGGGTTACAAATCCATACCTTCCAGCATTTGCGACAGTGCGAGCGAAGGCAGAGAGGTGGTCACCGTCAGGGCGGTAACTGACGGCGTTGTCTTGAGCAGCTTGATTTCAGCACCAGCCGCACCTGCATTAGAAGCAAGATAAACTTTATTAGGAAAGATTGCAGAATAAAAAGAAGGGCGATGACCCAAAATTTACCTGATGAGTCGCCAGCCAGAGCCGTGATGAGGGCGTCACTTGATACAGCGGTGGCGTCTCCCTCCTCCATTGGGGTGGTCTCACCTCCCGTCGCCTCATCCCTTACTCCACAGGAGCCGTCGTCACGCTCGCGACGCCGGGAGACGACAAGGAACCGTAGGCGGGGAGAGCGATAATCGGAGTGGTGCCCAACTCTTGAGAAAGAGCGGCCATCTCGTGCCCGGCGATCATACCCGTTTCGCCCGCTACCACCTCGGGCTCAGTGGTCGCAGCCGTCTCGTCCATCGCTGCCTTAGGCTTGTCCGTAGAAGTCGTTTCGTCCACTGCTGCCTCAGGCTCGGCCGTAGCAGGCGTCTCACCCGCCGCCACATCAGGCTCGGCATGGTATCCGTCTCGGGCATAGCAGTCGTGACTGTCTCGTCAGCCACTAACTCGGGCCCGACAACTATGGTTACATCGCCTATCGTCGCCTCGGGTTCCGCAGCTACCTCCTCCACCACCCCCTCAGGCTCAACGGTCACCGCCACTCCTTCAGTAAGGCTCGGACCTGCAAGACAAGATATATAAGAACTGATAGTTTAAAGCTTTGACAACGAAACTTCAAAACACATTACCTGAGGTTGATTTACCGTTGGCTTCCCGAGCTGCACGTGCCGCCCGTCTATGAGCAGTAGACAAGGCAACCGGGAGCTCCTCTGAAGGAGTAGCAGCGGGAGTAACGGGGCTTGAACCTGCTCCCGCAGCCAAAGCAGCACTACGCTCCCTTGCTGCGCGCCTCAGGCGTTTCCTTTCCTCCCGGGCCGTCACGACAGACCTTTTGGAAGCCTCCTTCAGCAAGGCGTCGTCATCCGCATTCAGGGTTACCTCCAGAGCCATCAAGGCTTCCATCATCGGTTTTTTAAGCAGGGCCTCTTGCGGCAATGCCGAAGAGGTCAGGACTTCGGTATCTGGCCCGGGGAGAATTTCCACATCAGCTTGCGGGATAGGCCTTGTGGTCCCTGCGATAAGACAAAGAGAGGGTCAGATTACTCATGAGAAATGGAAGCAGAAACATAGCGAACCGAAACAAACCAATGCCAAATAGAACGCGATTCCTCTCCTCCTCCTCGAAAGTCCTAAGGGAAGCCGCCAGAGCCTCTTCAGTAGTAAAGCTTGTTACAAAAGGAAGAATGTCAGTCAAGACATGATAATAAAAATAAAGATTTAACGCAATGACAAAAGTGCGACTAATATTTACTTGATTGCACAAGGGCGGCTATTTTCGCTTGTTGCCGCGCAAGTCGCTCAGAAGCAGCAATAGCGGCATCGAGATCAGTGTCTGCTGGCTCTATGAAGAAACCCTCATTGGTTTCATACTCACTTAGGCCTTCGGTAAGAGGAGCCTGAGGCTCTAGGCCGAGTACGACATCAAGGGAGAGGACCGACTTCTTCTTCTTCTTCTGTGCGCGAGTTCCGGTCGCAGCCAGAACCAGCTTGCGCTTCGTGGGCACTTTGGGCCGGCGAGTCCCGATATCCGAGCCCACACCAGATTCGGAGGAAGCTACGTTCACCGTCTCCACGGGAGCACGGGGTACCGAAGGCACATTCACCATCTCTACAGGAACATGAGGCAATCCACGCGTGGGGCTTAGCGCGCGTGGAGGCTCAACTGCAGCAACCTCTCTTAGCAGAGGGGGTACAGCGATCCGTCGCTTGAAAAGGACTTTACGATTACTGGCGGGAGGTGCACTCTTGCGATCAAGCAGCAAACTCCTTTCTTCCTTAATAACGGTGCCCGTCGAATGCTGGTACCATGCCGTATATGTATTAAGGATCCGTGGGACACAATGCGGCTCGCTGATAAAAAAGTGAGAGCCCGTATTCAGACGCATGAAGTGATGCAGCGCGCCCCGCATCCCCTCTTCAGTGGAAGTAGGTTCCAGCAAGAAAGCCTCCAACGGCACTCCTTAATTATAGCTCAATTGTTGGGCAAAACGATGCGGGTTATATCTCATGAAGAGCGCCGCATCATTTTTCCTAAACAGCAGGAAGCCCGGTCTGATAGAATATAAATGGAGGGTCTCCCGAGCTGTCAAAACTGAGGCTCCATATTTGAAAATGTCCTGTAATGACCGCACTGTTGTGGTAGACGCCTTTCCGATGGTTAACACCTTGTCGGTGAAGGCCATCCCGTCTCCAACTATGCGGGGACGAAGGAGCAAACCTCTGGCGTCCCGTAGCAACGGATTTACAATTGAGGCGCTGACCAATCGCATAATCAGAGAGAAGTTGCACCTGTCATAGAATGAAGGCCTTTTATGGATACCAAAAACGCCAAGTGCATGTAGCTCGAGCCATGACATGAAGTAATGCATCGAGAAGATCACATGCGGTACTCCAGGTTCAGAAGCATCCGCCGCTTGACTAAGGCCGTAATAAAGATGGGCTAAGCCGGCGACCCCGACAGCCACTTTTACCCCAATAGTCATCCGGTGAGCCGGGTAAAAGACAGATGGCCTCATACGGCGAAGGTGCATCGGGAGCGCGAACCAACTCAACCATAGCCCAAGAAATCCTAAAAAGAATGCTTCCTCATCCATCCCAGGGACTGCAATCTCCGGAAAAGAAACAACCGGAGAGTTAGGAAGGAAGAAACTCTTCTGATCTACCTCCGTCGCTGGCAGGTTGTCCAAACCTAAACCGAAAGGGTCATCAAGCGTGGCGAATTTAGTAGCTTCTGTCGAGAAGACTTTCGGGTGAAGGAAGCGAGCGATGAAATCCTCAAAACTAACCCCGTGACTCCCAGATTCGAGAAAAAGGCGCTCGTAGATATTCAACACTTTGATCAGACTGGGAAACTGGTGTTGAACAGCATTCGCCGGAGTAAGGCCCATTATCACTGGCTTGGCACCGAAGACATATTCGTCCGTGGGAAGCAGCTCCTCATAATGCTCCCTGATTATTCCAAAATTTGTAAGTTTACCGCAATCAGAAACGGCGTCGCTTCGCAGCTAGCCGGTTAGTACGGGTCGATCCACAGAGACGGGTAAATTCCTTTTATGTGTTTTAACGAGTTGATTCTATTTGTAGTTTTGGTTGGTTTATAAAAATCAATGAAAACTGGATCTAATTAATCTAATTAAGAATCTTGCTAGGGTTAGGCTTAGGGGAAGTTTTGGAGATTAATGTTTTTCATCACCGCTTTCAATGCCATTTTTATAGATCTATTAGATGTTAAGTTAATTATCAATAAAGTGGATACAAATCTTTTGGGAAGATGTTTCTTCCTCTAGATTTGTACCCTTCCTTTGTTGATAATTATCCTAACCCTCACGGAAAACGCGCGCAACCGGCCCTTTATACTACGGTTCATCGTTACCTCGAAGGGTAAGATGCCGCAGGGAGCGGTTGTGCTCGTATGCGTGAAGTTCTAATTCATTAGGTTAAATTGGCATTGAAAGGGGTGAGAGATCTCATCTCTCAACCCTTTCCCTAAGGCCAACCCTAACAAGCGAGGAGACTACTCGCTCATTAGGGGATGAGAAGACATTATAATTAAAAGAAACATAAATAAATTACTTACTAGGATTGACGGCTCCCTCCAAACAAGAAGAACAGATCTGAAATTTACTCCCAGAAATTCTGAATTTTATTGATTGAAAAGAGGCATACAATTTTCAGATCTAAGATTACAATTTATAGGAAAATAGGAAACCTAGGGTTACAGACTCTCGCGCATGCGAAATTACAGATTTGCCCACGAAAAATCCCAACACCCGCACCGACGCAACAACCCAGAGATTTTCCACCGACACGGGCGCTTGATGGCCGCTGATCCGCGGCGCCAGCATGGGTTTGGCCGCGGATCCGCGGCCAAACTGTGGACTTGGGCTTTCAGTCTTTGGGGTTAGTTTCTTGGCATCTTGGGCTTTGTCTTTTTCTATTTCTTTCCTCTGTTGGGCTTCTGAGTCTACTCCAGATTTTCAGTGAAGATTTGTATTGGTCTTTTAACCGTTTCACCTTGACTTGCTTTGTCTTGCACCTATATGAACTGGGCTTGACTGAGATCCGTCTAATTGTTGGTCAAAAGTCCCTTTTTCCGTTGTTTTGTGTCTTTCTCACTGTATTTGCTCCAGAAACCTGTAACCTGTAATATGCAACAAATGTGCGTCAAGAGTACCTGTCTATTTATAAAAAGGATAAGAATAGGGGAATGATAAATGCAATATTATGATCTGAACAAATACCCCCAAACTTATCTTTTGCTCGTTCTCGAGCAAACTTATTGTTTTATTCTCTACAAAAAACCTAACCGCATTTTCGCAGGGAAACGTGATTGCACTGAGCTCGTGCAACAAGCCGTTAAACCTCTAGGTGTCCCTAGTAGGAGGAGTGTTGTCTCCTGAGGGTTTTCAGCGGATTACACCCACAAAATCCTATCAATTTGGCCCATTAACTTTTGTTCTCCAATTAGGTCTTCTAATAAGGAATTCTATTATCTTCTACTTGTAAATTATCCACCCATATTCTTCACGCTTCCTCATTATTTAACTTAAGATTATATATGTTATGTAGACCTACTTAGCTTTCGGCATTTCCTAAGTTTTCCTTCTAGGGTTCCATCTCCACTTAGGAATTTTTATCAACTCTACTAAAGATACAAGTTCTATTCTTCATTCCTTTTTCTCATCTAAATTCCAATCACATATCCCTACGTGTGTGTATATATTACCCCTACACTTGGAAATTCAAATCAAGCAATCGTACTCTCGTCCATTGTCCAAAGTACTAATTAGTTGGTGAATGAAATTTGCTTACACATCCTTCATGCGACCGTTAATACTTCTTGAGGTACCAACGACCGATTACAAAATGCGTTTGCACTTTAAAGCGTACTTCCTAATCTTTGCGACACCCAAGGCTCTAGCAGTGACTCCCAAACCAGTTGGTCTAAGGCACTAGGTGATGAAGCACCCTCGCTAAATATTTTTCTATTTTTGCAGCCTTAAATAATCACAAAAACCAGTGTCCATTTTTTTTCTTTATTCACACTTTTTCATACTAAGGACTTTAGCCAAGAGCATTTCAAGGTCTCTTCTACTATTCCAAGTTTCAAGGTGCGTGAATGTGCAATTTGTAGGGTATACATTTTCAGAATTTAGACTTAAGCTAGGAACTATTTTTCAAACTTATACTTTAATTAGAACATCAATACTCTTCCTTTGTTTCGACTTAGCCCAAGAAGTGAACTCAAAATTTGCTTATTTCTAAATAAACTACAAGGCATATATTTTCTACCGTTAAACTTTAAGGAATGTTATTTTTTAGGGTTTTTAATTTACTAAGTCAAAGATCTAGTTGTTCCTAGCCAGTTAACCTATCTGTCAAACTCTAGTCAAATATGGCCAAAATTGAATACAATAATTTTTATAATTTTTGAAATTTTTCAATTTTTATGGGTTTTTCAAATAAATATGCAAATGCAAAAATATGTACAAATGAATGCGAAGGAAGAAAACGTACCGAGCATACCCCCAAACTTGAACTTGACAGTGTCCTCACTGTCATGCTAAACCAAGAGGGTCAAAATACCGGCACTTCCCTGTTTATTTATTTATAATTTTTATATTTTATTGATAAGAAAAACAAAAATATATACAAAAAGGCCCTCTCCCAAACTTCATTTAAACTATGTTAGACATTACTGCCAAACTTTGCATCGGCCAAAAGTCAACACCAACCAGTTGAAAAATTTATCAGTAAAGAATATTGGTTGGTGGAAAAATAAGTTGTGGTGGTCCGCAAAGAATTGGGGAAGATAGAAGTAGTGGTATGGGAGGTGTGGAGGTAAATATACAGGTGATGGTGATGCATCGAAACGAGAATGTAAATGATCAGCAATCAGTGGAGTGTTGGCATTCTCGTACCTTCTTAAAAGAAATGTGGGTATTTCAACTTCTAAGGGAGGAGGTTGACTCACCATAATACCCCCAAGATGTTCCTGTGGGTCCTCTATTGACATGGCATCATCCATCAATCGTGTATGATATTCAATTATCTCCTCGATGTCCGCCATAGTCCAACTGAAAATTTGCCGCCTATCTTGTAAGACTTTTAAAATAGCGTTCTCTTGCTCGAAGGCTAGAGAGGCTGATATGATAATGGGAAAAGTCTCATTCTCACTTATGTAAGCACATTTAAGGTGAGGCGGTAAGGATATTAGTTCGAGTTTCGGAGGCGAAAGAATCATCGCGGAATCTACCTCGAACTTAAAGGACTCTAACACAGGTTCGAAATCACTGCAAACAACCGATTCGGATGGTTCGACTGACTCATCCAAAAATTCAAACGACTCATATTCGGGCTGTGAGTCGTCGTCATCCGAAAAAGTGAAACATTCATAATCAACATCGGTTGTGTCAACGGTAGTAGGCTCAAGGAGGGACGCACTAGTGGCGTCAAAACTGTTTTCATCAAATAGAAATCTTTCAAGCTCGCAGTCCTCCTGCGTGATTTCGTGAATAGAGCAAACTTCTCGTGTACTAGTTTTAGGTACGGGGGGCAGACTTCCCATCTTATAAATATTGAACTCACTAGACCTCTTTCCGAAGGATAGAGTCATGGAGCCATTGCGACAATTTATTACAGCATTGGAAGTGGCCAAAAATGGTCGACCAAGAATCACCGGAATTTGGTTTCTTGGGTTAGCAACAGGTTGTGTATCCATAACGATAAAATCAACGGGGAATATGAATTCCCCGACTTTGATCAACACATCCTCTAGTTGACCCCTTGGATAGGTGATTGATCGATCAGCCATTTGGAGAGTGCAACGAGTGGGTTTCAACTCTCCAACCCCTAATTGTTCGTACACGGAGTAAGGAATCAGGTTAACACTAGACCCAAGATCTAAAAGTGCTCGATTAATTTTCTTATCCCCAATTGTGATCGAAATAGTAGGACAGCCGGGGTCCTTTCGTTTTTGGGGTAAGGTTTGATGGTGGTTAATAGCATTGCTCACTGCACTAGCCACTAGCACTTTCTTGGGTACTTGAGATGCCTTTCTCTTCGAGATGCACAAGCCCTTTAAGATTTTTGCGTATGAAGAGACTTGTTGGATAGCATCCAAGAGAGGTATATTTATGCTAACCTGCTTAAATATTTCCACAATCTTCTCCACTTGTGTATTTGGTTTATTAGGACTCAACCTGTTTGGGAATGGAGCGTTCTGAAAATTTGTTGAGTCAAAAGTCTGTGGAGTAGAATGTGATCCCAGTGTGGATGTGTTCGTGTTGTGAGAAATAGGTCCGTTCGAGTCAGAAGAAGTAGAGCCGTGTGAAGGGTGGAGAATAGGCTCTAAAGAAAAAGGTGAAGAAGGAAGTGAAGAAAATGAAGAAGGGGAAGAAGAACCACCGGCGGGGATGTCATCATTAGTTCCCACATTATTTTGCAACTCTCTTCCGGATCTCAACGTGGTCACCGCATTCACATTGTGATTGTTATATGTGTTTTGTGTGTGACCGGGATTGGGCAATGGTTGAGATGGAAGCTTTCCCTTTTCTCTCTCGCTCAACGCAGCAGTTAATTGTGCAATTTGTGCCTCAATAGATTTGATACTTTGATCGTGTGAGGCATTGTTATTCATTAAAGATTGAACATAACTTTCAAATCTTGCCGCGGATTCTGTAGTTTGCTTAAGAAATGCATCTAGACTTTTTTCGAGCGAGATAACCTTATCATCATTTAGTTGAACCAAATTGTTCATTTGATTTGTATAAGGTTGTTGTTGGAAAGGTTGCTGGTTGAGTTTGTAAAGGTGCTTGTTGTTGTTGTGGAGGAAGTCTTTGAAAATTGTTATTTCCTTGGACTTGTTGATTTTGGTTCCAAGCGAAATTTGGGTGACTCCTCCACCCCTGATTGTATGTCGAAGAGTACGGATCGTTTCTTTGTCGTTGCTGAAATGCAGCATTGACTTGATCATGTCCTTGAATAGGTGCATTATAAGGACACTCTTCGGTTAAATGTGATGGATTAGAACAACAAGCACAAACAGTTCTTGTGGGTAGAGTAGGGGCAGGAGAAGACGATAAGATTTTGGTCTCAATGGCTTCTAACTTTTTCATAAGTGAGGCCATCTCGGCCTTCATAGCAATCGACATATCTATTTGATGTATGCCTGCCCTAGATTGACCAACTGAAGAAGATGATGTGGTCTTGGTACTCTCCCACTGAATTGTTTGCTCACTTAGGTCCTCAAGAAACTGCCAAGCTTCGTCGCTAGACTTGGAGAGAAAATGACCTTGACATATTGTTTCTAGCAACTGCTTCGTTGCTGCGTTCAATCCCTCGTATAATGTTTGGCAAAGTTGCCAATTTTCTATCCCATGATGAGGGCATTGAACAAGTAGGTCTTTAAATCTCTCGAAGCACTTCCAGAATGGTTCGGACGGAAGCTGTGAAAATTGTATAATCTCGTTTCGGATTCTAGCAGTTTTATGATGAGGATAGAACTTTTTCAGAAAAGCTCTCACAAACTCGTCCAAATTTCTAATGGAATGTGATGCGGTGCTGTATAGCCACTTCTCGGCTAGTCACATAAGGTAAAAGGAATGACCCTTAGCCTTATTGCGTCATCACTTAATTGGGTTGTCTTCATCATGGCGCAAACGTTTTGGAATTTATTAATGAAAATATATGCATCTTCGGATTCCAAACCATGAAACTTAGGCAGCATATTGATGAAGTGTGGTTTTATTTCAAAATTATCCCCATTTGCCGGTGGGGGTGAAAGACATGTAGGTAAAGAAGTGCGGACGGGGTAGAAGAGATCCTGGAGCGCAACTCGTGCGGGCGCTACAACAGGCGGAAGATTCGGGTTATTCGCACCTGGCGGAGGTGGAATCATTCCCGTCGGTAAGGTATAGTTGGGGTCGTGTCCCGACATACCTTCGAAAGAAGAATTTGAAGATGGAGGTAAGGAGATGGAGGGAACGTCGACGAAGGGTTCGTCGAAAGGTTCGTTGGTCAGTACCAACGAAACACGGACTAATCGGGCGTTAGTATCCCTAGTCCACAATGACATACACTAAAGGAGTAGTGCAGTCAGAAAAAAAAATAGAAAAACAGATTGTGGGGGTAAGATAACGTCAATGAGAAGAAATGGTGGAAGTGAGGTGCAAGTTTTCTTAGCGGCAAGTTGCAAGTTTTGAAAAGATTTTTCTTTAATTTTTTTTTTATTGGAGAGTTTTGCAAGACGGTTTTAGAAAATGGGACTCGTGACACAAATGTATCAACCACATATGCACAATCAGGCCTAGATCTAGGGTTGCCTAGGTCTGCTAGACAGCTCCTAACTAGGGCTAGAAATAGGCCTCAAACCGCCTCTTCACGGACAAATACGGCCAGGTAAGTGGGAAGGAACCACCACTACAGTGGGTCTAATTAATAACCACTAGCCTAGACACCGCAAAGTCGGTTAGGATAAACGGCCGATGCCTATACTAGTCCTTTTCCTATTGAGCTCGATATCCTTAGGTCTGAGTCTAATCTTTTTTAATTAATTGTGGTCGATGCAAAATGCTTAGGTGTTTTCTGGGGTCCTGGGAAGGGTGATGAAATCCCCACCCAATCTGAGTTTGGTCAATTAGCCCCTTAGAATCCGGTTAAATTATGCAAAACAAATAAAATTTCACTTGCAATCAGAATTTTTTAGCGCGGCGCAAAGAAACCTGCAGAAAATCTGTTATCGAGAAGGGGGAGAAAGACTCTTTACGCAAAGAAATCCTGCAGAAAGTTTGTACAGAGAAATATATGGGAGGTTGCAGAGGAGAGAGAGAAAAATCAAACCAGAAAAATTTGGTGCGCTGACGTGGCACATAGAGCGCAGATCCGCGGCGGAATCCCTGTTTATGCGGCGGAAGCGCGGCTGAGAAGAGGGATCGGCCTCTAGAAATTTTTGTACTGTTCTGTGCTTACAATTTCTCTCTGTTCTTATGCTCCAAATTTTGATTTGCTCTCTGTAAAATTCCAGATCCGTGATTCTTCGCTGTTCCTGCAAGATCCAAAAGATACACCCTTCAAACAGATCAAATTTGATTATTATTTTTTTATTTTTTTATATTTTCAGATTTTTATAATTTTTAAAATTTATATCAACCCGAAAATTCACAAAAAGAAAGATTACGCCGTCCCCGGCAACGGCGCCATTTGATTATTCCAAAATTTGTAAGTTTACCGCAATCAGAAACGGCGTCGCTTCGCAGCTAGCCGGTGAGTACGGGTCGATCCACAGAGACGGGTAAATTCCTTTTATGTGTTTTAACAAGTTGATTCTATTTGTAGTTTTGGTTGGTTTATAAAAATCAATGAAAACTGGATCTAATTAATCTAATTAAGAATCTTGCTAGGGTTAGGCTTAGGGGAAGTTTTGGAGATTAATGTTTCTCATCACCGCTTTCAATGCCATTTTTATAGATCTATTAGATGTTAAGTTAATTATCAATAAAGTGGATACAAATCTTTTGGGAAGATGTTTCTTCCTCTAGATTTGTACCCTTCCTTTGTTGATAATTATCCTAACCCTCACGGAAAACGCGCGCAACCGGCCCTTTATACTACGGTTCTTCGTTACCTCGAAGGGTAGGATGCCGCAGGGAGCGGTTGTGCTCGTATGCGTGAAGTTCTAATTCATTAGGTTAAATTGGCATTGAAAGGGGTGAGAGATCTCATCTCTCAACCCTTTCCCTAAGGCCAACCCTAACAAGCGAGGAGACTACTCGCTCATTAGGGGATGAGAAGATATTATAATTAAAAGAAACATAAATAAATTACTTACTAGGATTGACGGCTCCCTCCAAACAAGAAGAACAGATCTGAAATTTACTCCCAGAAATTCTGAATTTTATTGATTGAAAAGAGGCATACAATTTTCAGATCTAAGATTACAATTTATAGGAAAATAGGAAACCTAGGGTTACAGACTCTCGCGCATGCGAAATTACAGATTTGCCCACGAAAAATCCCAACACCCGCACCGACGCAACAACCCAGAGATTTTCCACCGACACGGGCGCTTGATGGCCGCTGATCCGCGGCGCCAGCATGGGTTTGGCCGCGGATCCGCGGCCAAACTGTGGACTTGGGCTTTCAGTCTTTGGGGTTAGTTTCTTGGCATCTTGGGCTTTGTCTTTTTCTATTTCTTTCCTCTGTTGGGCTTCTGAGTCTACTCCAGATTTTCAGTGAAGATTTGTATTGGTCTTTTAACCGTTTCACCTTGACTTGCTTTGTCTTGCACCTATATGAACTGGGCTTGACTGAGATCCGACTAATTGTTGGTCAAAAGTCCTTTTTTCCGTTGTTTTGTGTCTTTCTCACTGTATTTGCTCCAGAAACCTGTAACCTGTAATATGCAACAAATGTGCGTCAAGAGTACCTGTTTATTTATAAAAAGGATAAGAATAGGGGAATGATAAATGCAATATTATGATCTGAACACTCCCCTATGACCGGTAAGCCGGAAACTTCTGTAAACTCCTCTAAAGAGATTGACACTTCCCAGTCCGGTCCAGTGCGAGGAAGGTGTGAGTAGGGATATTCCACTACTCCAAAAAATCCTTAACCCACCAGGTGGGAAGCGTAGGGTATTGGAAGAGAGAAGCATAAACAGCGGTATACAATCCAAGCCTCATCAACTGCGACTTCTTCGCTGACAGAATGTAGCGGGCCCATTGCAGATAACCGATCGGATGACGGGGAATCAGACCTATATTATATGGTTGCCCCCACGGCCGCGCTTTGCCTTAACAAATACGGCGTCCCAGGGTATCTAAAACCATGGGAGGCTGAACGGGAATCGAAGCTATAGCGGGTTGAAGAAGGCCTTCTGAAGTCCAATTGACCATCTCCACGGCGTAGTTCACCGGGGGTGAGTTGGCGTAATGGATCGCCGTGATAGGCTCCGAAGGCATCGCGCATGAAAAGCTTTGTCGACCCATGATAATCCGATTGTACCATGATCTCCAAAGGTGAAGATTCTTATGTTCCGGATCATGGTCTCTGATCAAACTTAGGACCTCCCGGTCTACGGGTGCTCTAGGGAATCCTCTCTCTGAACGAACGAATGGGAATGAAGCATCGAAAGACATGTTGCCTGCAAAAAAAAGGGGGACGGAAATCAACTGTCAATGTTGTAATTTTTAATTTCTGACACTTGGTACTTTAAAATTTGTACCACACTGCAATGCAGTGGAAAGGGGACCAAAGGGGGACCCACAAAATCCATATGACAATGCGTCAATTACTAAAACATCCTCATCATTGGATGAGACTGTCAATTAATGGGGAAATCCTCAAAGAATATTCTCATTGAATGAGAAATCCCTCAGGAGAATGAGAAAATCTCCCTTTCAGAGCAAAACTCTGTAATAGAGAGACACTTGTCAAACTCTGGTCATGAAGGACTAAAAATCCTTAAAAGAGCCTGGCTCTGTAATCATGATAGAAAATCCATCAAGGATTATCAAAATTAATATTTGAGAATTAAAATTCTGGGATCTTAAAGATCCATGAAGAAACTCTCAAGAGTGCTTCATCAAAAGATCAAAAGATCTACGGATTATCAAAAGAGCAGAGCTCTGATTCATGGGATAAGAAACCCCAAGAAAAGATCTGTTTAGATCTATGGGTTCATGAGAGCAAGTCTCTATTAATAAAACCCTAAAAGGGTTTTCTTTAGATCAAAGATCTATGAAGAGCAAGGCTCTGTTAATGGCTAAGAACCCTAATTTGTTAAAATCAAAATTTCTAAATTTTACCTAATAGTTTTAACTCTTGAAAGTTCTTAACAAAGGAGCTGCGCTCTGAATGAAAATTCTCAAAGAAGATGATAATCATCTAAAGGACTAGAGGTCCTATTTATAGGCGCTGAGCTGCCTCTTCAACTTCTGAGTTGATCCCAGAGCTCAGATGTTGCCACCGCTGCACTCACGTGTGCGCCACGTGAGCGCAACGGTGGGGGGGCATTTGTTTTCCCAATCAGAGAAAAGCTCTGTTTTGAATTTCAAAATTCAAAAATTGAAGCAACGCTTCAGATCCTGCGAGCTGTGCGCTGCGCGCCACGTGTCAAAAGCAGACACGCCAGCGCCAGGAGCGCTGAGCCCTAGGCAGCGCACCCCAATCAGAGCAAAGCTCTGTTTTCAAAATTCAAAAATTAAAAAGTTGAAGCAACGCTTCAGATCCAGCGCTCTGCGCTGCGTGCCACGTATCTAACACAGGTACGCTAGCACAGTTGTGCTGCGCGCCACGTGTCAAACACTGGTGCGCTAGCGCAGTTGCGCTGCGCTCTGCGCTGCACGCCATGTATCGAATGTAGATGCGCTAGCGCAAGGTGCGCCGGCGCTGGAATTAAAAAATTTCCTACCATTAGATCAAAGGATCTAATAATAATGATAAATCATTAATTAAGCAGAATTAAATTCTGTTAAGGAAAGATTCCTCAAAATCTTTCCAGACAACAAGATTGTGCTTTAAGCACCGCTGGATCAACGATCCAATGGTAAATAATAAATTACCAAAGACAGAACAAATTCTGCATGGAAAGATTTTTCAATCTTATTAAAACAAGAAGATTATCTTCTGTAAAACAGAAGCCTTAGGATCAAAGATCCAACGATGGAAAATACTCCCAAATCAATCAGAGAATGATCTCTTCAACTGATTTAACAAATCATTTGGCCCTATATAAAGGGCCCTAAACTTCAAGTCAACAATATAGAGAAGATACAGAATAGAGAGAGAGAAACCCTCTGCCAAAAAAGAGCGAGCTCTTAAGAAAAGAAGAGTTTTCTTCATACTCAAGGTAAAAAAGAACTATATTCTTGAAAAAACAAAGATGAAAACATCTCATAAAAGAAGAACCCTCTTCTAAAAAGATCTTAGATCTATAAAAAAGACCAAGATCTTTGAATAAAAAGAAAAGATCAAGATCTTATTATAAAAAGAAGTATTTTTACTTCAACAGATCTTCTGATCTATAAAGGCAGAGCCTTTTATAAGAATAAGAACTTAGTTCTTGAATCTTGAAGCAAAGCCTCTTTTAAGAAGAACATAAACTTGTTCTTCAATCTTAAATTGATCAAAATGCGCTTTGCGCTATTGGACAGTGCTTTGCACTCATGAACTGCGCCCTCGCTCTCATTGGGCTGGCGCACAGCGCCATAACTTGCCACGTGTCAAACATAGACACCACTTGCGCTTTGCGCTTTTAAAACAGAGCGCTGTGCTCATAGACTGGCGCTCAGCGCCAAGCGCGTCACGTGTCGCTCGCTGGTGCGCTAGTGCAAAGCACTCATAAATGGAAAGCGCAAGTGCGCTAATGAACCAGCGCTGAGCGTGACACGTGTCACCTTCACGTGCGTTAGCGCAATTTGCTCTTTAATTGGTGTAAAGCGCCTGACGCGTCACGTGGCGCACTGTCAGAACGTGCTCTGAGCCCAATGCTTAGCATTATTCAAAGGGTCGAGCCCAAAGAAAGGCTTAATAGGCAGAACAAAAAATAAAAATGTTAAAACATTTTAATTAGACTTAGCCCAATTCTGGCCATAAGTCCTCAACTTATTTTGAATTGAGCACATCTGCTTTTTCAATCAAATCGTCTCGGTTCAAGGGTACATCTCTTCACTCCTTTAATATTTTTCGTTGTAATTCCTCAACATCTTCAAAGAGGTGACGGGTCCCGACAACCACACATTTTGCGGACTGTGAGGTCCTTAAACTCATGGACTATGATGTCCTTAACCTCGACCGTGATGTCTTAAAACTAACGTCGGACTGTGGAGTCCTTAAATCCACGGACTATGATGTCCTTAACCTTGACCGTAATGTCTTAAAACTAACACCGGACTGTGAGGTCCTTAAACTCACGGACTATGATGTCCTTAACCTCGACCGTGATGTCTTAAAACTAACATCGGACTGTGAGGTCCTTAAACTCACGGACTATGATGTCCTTAACCTTGACCGCAATGTCTTAAAACTAACAATGGACCGTAATGTCCTTAAACTAATTATCGACCGTAATGTCACTAAACTAAACAATAGAGCTCAATTGCTCTCTTGTCGGATCTAAACGATCCCGTTAAGTTGATCTTAGTCTAAAAAGTAGACTAATGTGTCCTTAACAAACGTTTAAGTTGATCTTAGCCTCAAATAAGACTAACGTATCCTTAAACACAACCCCCCCAAACCCAAATCTAAGAAAGATACGGATTTGGACTAATCCACGTCTTACGGGCGACAACGTAACTTAGTCTCCGTATACAATCCACGGGCAACCGAACACAAAACAAACACCCACGACACGAAGTGACCATCTGGAGAAGGAGAAAGTTGTTACCGCAATGCGGTAGCGTAATTAACTGCAGGGGCTTGCGCCTGCAGGGAAGAGCGCCCCCACAATCAAAAACCCCTCAAGCGAGGGGGAATCTGACGAAGTCTGCTACATCGGCCGCATCCGTTTAAACCTTCGATACATGGTGCCATAAATCAACTTGGCATCTTCGGAGAGGTGGACGGATAGCACCAATTAGCATCTGCCCCGAATTTCAGGCAAGATGGACCTGCGCGGTCGTGTCTCTGTGTTCGGCGGGGAACAATCATCCTCAACCCGGAAGCGCCCCAATAAAAGAATATTACATACAGATTTTACATGAATGAAAATAAAAACCCCCATCTCACATAAAACCCCCCGGCTATTCTTTCACGACGATCCAATAAATCATATCAACAGCAACACATAACATCTCATATCATCAACGTAAGTAAATATGCGTATCCCGAAACTCGTTGACATATAGCAATCAGATCGGGATACCCCACATATTACACTTACGGTCGCAGAAAAGAAAACAGAAAACTATAATAATTAGAATCCGCAATATCCTTAGACATCATAAACCCAAAATATCTCATATTCCAGATTTCATGCCTAACTTATAAAACTTGCATTTTAGTCTCAAATTGAAAACTCTTTTCAATAGGTTGTCGGATAATTCAACAAGATTCTCGACTTAGTGATTGCGTACAATACGCAATTGCGACGGAGTTTTGATCCGAATCAAAACTTCGTAGCAATCGATCAATTGAGACTAAATGGCTAGCTTTACAATATACTAACTAGTTTTCAAAAATATAATTAATCTGAATTCTAATAATTGCATCACACACATCACAAAGCTTGTAAAGTAACCACGACATTAGAATTTCGCATGCAATTAGCAAACTAAACCAATTTTTTTCAACACTTGAAAAATCCAATGAGCTAAAGTTCCAAAACCGATCTTTTTAAGCCAATCCGGGGGTCGAAACGAACTCGAAACCCATCTGAATCTTCGCGGGGGAGAAGACCCAAAATAAACTATCAAATGGGAGCCTAAAAGGGGCACCCCATCCCCGAGGCTACCATGAGATGGCCAGGGGGTGAGGCAGCCCCGAAACTACCTATGGTGGGGCAGTTTCATGTCCCCACCGCCAAGACCGCCTTGTGGTGGTCTTGGGGAATGGGCCCAGCCGTTCGGTCCCCCTCTCCCGAGGTGTCCCTGGGGTGCGCATGCTCCACCACGCGGCTTCTCGGTTCAAACCATGAGCCCGCGGGGTGTGCAAACAACTCAAAACATCAATTTCGAAACTGTTTTTATCGGCAGTTTTTGCGCGACAAAAACGGTGGATTTCTAACGTCGCTACAAGTTACCCTGATGTTCTAGCTTGGCTCTAATACCATGAAAGTCTATCTTAACACCACCATGTGGTTTTAGAGGTATCAAGCATGCCAAATTTTAATTTTTATTAGGTGTTAAGTTAGACTAACAAGATCTTTACTAGAATATTTTGGGTTTGCCTTTGTGATGTGATGAACTCAAGAGAATAAAAGAACTTACAACCTTTGTAGTTCGAGTCCTTCTCTTCAAATGCTCCAGGTTGAAGTCCACGCGACTCTACTAGGCATCTCTTCGAGTTGAATGAACCTCCTTCGTGATCTTCGCGCTAAAGACGATCCACCAAAAGTCCACAAGCTCAAGCTAACCCTTCACTAATCTCATTAGTGAACGCGACACTCCACATTAAATTGCTAATCTAATGTGTGATGGTGAAGTAGGGGTTTAATTTGCTCACTAGTTTGTGTTCAAGTTTCATGGTTCACATCACATGTGAGGGTTGAACCTTGAACCATAGGATTGAGGAAGAAGAACAAGTTAAAGAGCAACCATGGGAGCAAAGCAAGCAAAAATGGCTAAGTGTTGAGAATGAGCTAGAATGAATGGCAACTCTTGACCCCCACTCATTCAAGCATGGAATTTTGCTATATAAAATTGCAACCATGCTTGAATAGTGAGTCAAGATGAATAAACTATGAATAAAGTCCTTGCTTACAACCATGCTCTTATTTTCCACCTCTTTTCTATTTTTCTCAAAAATAGAAATCATGAAATGCTTCATTATTATTATTATTATTATTATATATATATATATATATATATATATATATCATATATATTAATATATATATAATGAAGAATAATTAGTAAACTAATGATATTAGTTAAGATATAATTATATCACATATAATGTATATCACATTATTAAATCAACACTTGATTTAGCAATCCAGTTATATCACATATGACCGACTAATATCATATATTTATATATCGCATTATCAAATCAACACTTGATTCGACAATTCGGCTATATCACATATAACCGAACTGATAACAGATAACTGCCAGATTACAATACGGTATCACATACACGTATTTAATCAGGCCCACACACATATCACATATGTGTCCTACTTCGTTTCGCTTTAACCAGGAAACTTCTGTGTGGAACTCTAAAGACTTGTCAATACGCCAGTAGTAGGTGATGATCACATCAGTCACCCACAAGCTGTCAGCGGTACTAGCTGGGCGTAACGGCTACCCGGGTATTGAGCGATATGAAGATCAACAAGCAATGTCACGCCCCGCTTTCCAGTATACGGCGAAAAGGACGCGACTCATCCGCTACGTATTTACTCTAAAGTAAATATGCTAAGCATATCTAAGAAATATAAAAGTAAAATCACAAGATACAGGATATAAGATAACAGCAACTTTATTTATTAACATTCTTTTGTACAATGCATGGAAAAGTAAATACATGGAATAAAGCGATGCCTAAACAATGGCATAACAGAAATGAAAAGGTACTGAAATGGAAAGTGTACAATGACTAGAGCTCGGGGTCTTCACTGAACTGGTCCAAGTCTTCAGTAGTGGGCTCGATCTCTGAAGTGTCCAGATCACCTGACGACATTCAAATAAGAAAAAAAAAGAATGTCGTCGGCGAACAAATCGCTCGGTAAGTCCCAAAGATAAGAGGAGAAATAGAATAGACAGAGAGTAAGAGAGAGAGAGAGAGAGTAGATTTTACAGTTGTATTATATTGTTATATTGTTGTATTTAGTGTTAACGCTGTTGTTTGTAGCTTGGTACAGAAGGATGCCAGTGTATACGAGAGGAGTCTCACTTTCCCCGGAGACTAAGGTATCAGGAACTCAAGGAACCGTTTATGTCACGGTACAACAGCAACGGAATATAGGTTATGTGTCTTAATCTTACCGTCTCATTCCACTTTTAACACCTTCCGTACCAATCTACCCCTTAAACCCCGTGTCGTCTTGATTGTATCGTTGTATTGTTTTGAATAGATTGTATAGTTAAATGACTGACCAAAACCATGATATCAATAAACGGATGTAACTGTATAATCATGTAAATGGAATATCTGGAGAATCATGTAAATGGATGTATATCCATGGTTCGGTTCAGTCAAGTTGATAAATTGAATATATGGAATAATAGATTCATGGATTCCTGTTGAGTCAGAATATTGTAAATTGTAGATTGTAGATTGTAGATTGTACTTGAATCATATTCAAGTCAGATTATAATGAAACTCAAAGTAAATTGAAGTCCTGATTGTTTTGATGTTATCGGTAACCGCTGCACATGGGCGGCAAGATTTGTGTCTTTTTCAAAGACGATTACCTTTTTGATAACACCATTGTTAAGTTGTCTATCTTAGATAGGCAAGCACCCACTTCTCCGGCTCCCCGAGGCTCAAGAGATTGGTCCCGCTTAAACCTATGTTTACTAGGGTCCTTATTGTAATTTATAGAACTTGAGGGGTTTTTATGTAGAAATACTTTTATATACTTTTCAAAATACACCCCAAGTATTTATTATTCGTCTGTAGAGTTATAATAAATGTAGATTTTATATTATGATATTTCTAGTGGAAATATCATAATTTCATAAATAAAGGTATTTATTTGTAATATTGGTTTATGTGGAATTTATGGTATTTTAGTGTAAAATTGATTCTTGTGATTTTTAGAAAAAGATGGAATATTTATATCATAACAAAATAGGTATTTTAATGATAAATATACATATATTTATACAAAAATAATTTTAATATATATTTTATATTCTAAAAATCTCATTTTTCTTAAGATATCGTATTTTAAATCTTTCGAGACCGAATGCTCCTTGCGGAGATCTGAATCTCGCACTACTAAGCCCGAGGATGTGCGATAATCCACACCATCCCGAACGGGTTCCCCAAAATAGGTTGTAGCGGCGCTTTGCAAAGATTGTATAAATACTAAATCCTTTAGAAAACGGTTTTATTAAGTAAATGGTATTTATTTGCAATGATGTCGTATTTCCCGTATTCTATGTTCTAGGGTCTCCTAAGTCAACTAAACTGCTCCTAACTGGTCCAAAGCGACAAGTTGTGAGATATCTCTCAAATCGCCTCTTCACCGTCAATTATGGCCAGATAAGTACAAGTGAAGAAAGGAGGGATCCGCTCACGAATCACTGTGAGACGGGCCTTTTAAAGTTACCTTTCTCACTTGTCTAGCCTAGGCACCACAAAGTCAGGTTTAAATAAACGACTGAATGCCCACAACATTCCTCTGTCCTAATGAGCGCGACAATCCTTAATTGGCTGAGTCTAGATATATTTTCTTTATTAGCTCAAAGGTTATTTATTTGTAAAGATGTATCAATACTAAATCTTTTAGAAATGGTTTTATTAAGTAAAGGGTTTTTAAATGAAAATATTTGTTTTCCCGTATTCTAAGTTCTCGAGGGTATCATGTTATGTTGCATATGAGTGTATGAGGAGGTAGGTCATTACCTCGTGATCTACTTAAAGGTATAACAAGTTTAATGAAGTTAAATATATAATTGGAACAATATAGTATTTAAATGAAAAATACGATAAGGTGAAATAACCATCATTTTATGAAATGAAACTTGATCAATTTGGTTGATTAGTATTTAACAGTTAACATGAGAGAGTTTAAGCATAATTGTATTAACGAGAAGTGAAGTTTTATAAGAAAACCGAATCGGAAATCGGATTTGTTCCGATTCCGTCGGGTTTTGTTAATCCGTATTTTTGGAATAGAAAAGAGAGGTAGAAAATGGGACTTACGAGTTTTGGACAATAACAAGAGTGAGATGGAAGAAGAGGAATCGCCGGTGCGTCGATTCTTCGCCGAGAGTTCCTAGAACGATCGCCGGAAGTTCGCCGGGAATTTCGCCGTAGTTTCGCTTCGTGCTCGTTTTCAAAGTACACAAGATTTCTTGAGAATTTTAGAGAGTTGGCTCAGAGTTTTGGGGTTAGAGAGTAGAGTGTAGGGGTGGTATTTATAGGGTTAGGGTAGATGTAGGGTTTTAATTTAAAAAAATTGTAAAATGTATTAAAAATCATTAAAAATGGAGTAAATAGGGTATAATGAGCTCTCTGGAAGTGGTCTGCAAATTTAAAGTATGCAGGGGGTAGGGTAGATAAAGAGATACAAATTTGTAGTTGATGACTCGGCGGTCCGGCCGAGTCCGGCCGGCGGCGCTGGCCCGAGTCGGCCTGTCCGCCGGCCGACTCGGCCGATCCCGGCTGAGTCGAGGTGTCGAAAGGTGGGGAGTCGCCTGATCAGACCTTTGGTGCATTTAGTTTAGTGGGTGTAGTGGAAAAATTGGGAGTTATCTTGTGTGAACTGTTGGGCTTCTATAAAATTTTAAAACAAATAAATATTAAAAATAATGTGGGGCATGGGATTTGAACTCTGGTGGCTTGGTTCAGCAGTGCAAGGAATTACCAATGAGCCACAAGCTCCTTCTTGTAATTATGGAGTTATTTAATTACTTAAAATAGTTACAAAAAATGTAAATACCCCAAGTATACATTAATTTTCAAGCAAATTTTTGTACACTAAAAATGGAGTTGTTACATTCTTTTAACTTGTAATTAAAAAGCAAAATAATTACTTATAACTTGTGCTCAGGCTAAAATACCCCTTTATGGATTTTGAAAAAAATATTTGAAAAAATTTGTATAAGAAAATTAGGGTTGTTACAAGCAAGCTCGTCCATACTCTTCATGAAGCCTATCAATAACACTACCGTACAGTCCGGTCTCTTCGTCTGATATGTCGCATCATGTCTAGGGACGGTAAACGTCAGGTCCCAGTAATGTGATAAGTCATGCCGATGTCTGGCCTATAACGGTTTGAGAAACTACTGATAACTCTTATCGGTAAATCTCAACGGTAGCCCTGGCCAGGGACTTCCAATTATAGCCAATTGTGCATAGCGCAACATCAACCTCCAATACCGGAAGAGACGAAACCCCTCTTATCACTTATTGCCTCCATGTGACTCGGGACTGTACCCAAAATCCACCTGTTTGCACGACTCCTTTGAGCCGTGGTAGGGAGGAAATCAAAGCATAGTGGGAAACACACAAGACTCTATGACGATATTGGTTCTACAAACTAACATGTACCAGTGTCACCAAAGGACTGCTATCTGACGATAGGTATACTACCACATAGTAGTCCTCGGCGAGTCATGTTCGGTGTACCCATTCTCCAATGGGCACCTGTGTACAATCTTTGATGTCACACACCAATGGTTGTGGGATCAACCATCGCCCTCTAAGGGACAAGAAATGTACACACTAATCTACACTGGAATATCGATACCCTGGTATCGATATTCCCATGACTGGCAACTGATTAAAGGATGTACTTGTGGACCACCCTGGCCCCACTGGTATGATCTCATCATAATCATGGTAGTCAAGTACATATCCTAAGGGTTTTATCAACATGTGAGAGAAAGACGGTAAAGAATACCAGTCAACATGTTAAGATAAAGAGTAACCAGATAGCATACTATCATGTCGAGCAAGAAAGTCCCCTCTATATATGTCCAAGCATCCACTATAATATACATCACATGTACAATAATGGCCTCTAGGGCATACATATTCCTAACATTATTTTGTTATATAGATGGATGACTTTTCGAAACCATGATATCAGTAAATGGAATGGATATAAACGGATAGTCATGTAGACGGAGTATATCCATGGTTTGGTTCGGTCAATATAGATTGATATAGATTGAATAGACGGATTCATGTTGAATTGTAGTTTATACTTGAATCATATTCAAGTTAGATTGATTAGATTGAGACTCGGTCTGAGTCAGACACTTTGAAAAGAAATTGAAGTCCTGAATTAGTTTTGATGTTATCGGTAACTGCTGCACATAGAAGGCAGGATTTGTGTCTTTTTCCAAGACAATTACCGTGTTGATAACACCGTTTGTTAGATTGTCTACCTTAAACAGACAAGCACCCATATTCTACGGCTCCATAAGGCTCAAGATAATCGGTCCCGCATAAACCTAAAATTACTAGGGTCCTTATTGTAATTTAATATAACTTGAGGGGGTTTTATGTAAAAATAGTTTTGATAGAATTTCACAATACACCTCAAGTATTTAATTATTGTTTTTAGGGTTTTCATAAGTGTTTCTTTTATAAAAGTGAAATTTCTATTGAGTAGAACCTAATTTTCATCGTATATGGTATTTTATTGAAATATTGGAATTGTTTGTATTGAAGTGGTACTTTCATATAATTGTGATTCCTTTGATTTAGAAAACATGGAATATTCGTATAATATATTTACAATAGATCTTTTGATAATATTCATATACATATTTAATAAAAATAAATTTTATTTATTTTCTAGAAATTTCATTTTCTTAAAAATAGCATTAAAAATTCCATCGAGATTGAATGCTCCTTATGGAGGATTGCATCTCGCTCTACTAGGCCCGAGGACGTGCGATAACCCGCACCATCCCAATCGGGGTTCCCTAAAATAGGTTGTAGAGACGTAATTGTAAGGACTTAGATAATACTTTTCTTAAAGAAAACGGTTTTATAATAGTTTAGGGTATTTTATTGTAATTCGTGATATTCCCAAAAACATTGCCCAAAAGTAAATCGTGTTATGTCCAATATGTGTGTTGTGATGAGGTAGGTCCTTACCTCGTGAGTTTTCTAAAGGTAATACAAGGAAATATGTGAATTATGGTGTAATGTAAAGTATATGGGATTTTTACCGTAAAAATACGATAAAAGTTGCATAAAAGATTCTTTTGAGATGAAACTTGTTTTAATATGTTTGTTAATATTTGTTAAACATTATATGAGAGTATGGTATTTTATTGTTTAAGAAAAATAGACCTTTTAAAGAAAAACCGAATCGGAAGTCGGATTACTCTGTTTCCGTCGGGTTTTGAAGAATGAAAGTTTTAGAATAGAACAAAAGAGGGGAAGAAGGGACTTACAGGCTACAAGGTTAGAGGGGAGAAAGGGGAAGCTAAGGAAAGTGTCGGGGCGTCGTTTCATCGCCGGAATCTCCTCGGAACTTCGCCAGAACTTCACTCTTTGCTAACTCCACTTGCACACTATAAAAACTTAAGAATTTTTCAGAGTTTTGGCACTTGATTTTAGAATGAGGAGTGCCAAAGAATAGGGTTGTATTTATAGGGTAGGATTAAGGTTTAAAAGGTTAAAGAATGCATTAAAATTTGCATTAAAATTAGATTAAAGGGTGTTTTATTGTTCTCTGGAAAATGTGCAGAGAAAATAAACAATATGAGAGAAGTGGGGTAGGCCAAGGGGTGCTCGGGTGAAGAGATGAGGAGCATCCCCTACGGGGGGCCCGGCGGTGCCGGTTTTCCTCTTGATCTCGCCGGTCATTTTCCAACGGTGAGGGCTCGGATCTCCGTCATGTGTCCATCTCGATTCATATACTCTCGTGCACATGTTTGATTACTCTGTAACTCATCATTCTATGTGTAATGCACGTGTAAACCCTTGGCCTTCTAAAAGATTAAAAGAAAATTTAATAAAAAGATGATGTGGCTGGGAGGGTTCGATCACAGAGACTACGTCACAGCAGTGCAAGACTTTACTAATGAGCTACAAGTTATTTCTTGTTGTTCAAAAGCAAATTTAATTTATAACTTGTGCTCAGGCTAAGGTATCTCTTTCTGTATTTTGGAAAAATTTGTACAGAAATTTAGGGTTGTTACACTCGGCACCGCCCTCAGGGGCCAAAGCTTCTACTTCCGTGACCGCCCCTCCCTCAGCGCCAGCCGCTTGCGAAGTGTCCACCGAAAGACGGACCCGAGCACGAAGCTCGCTATCGGCAAACTCTGGCATTAACGCCTTGACGGCATCAAGAGTTTCGTGCTAAATGATGGCAGAGACTTCACCGATGTCAGCATAGAACCGGTCCGATGCCTTGTACGAGTCCACCGACTTGCGAGCTCGGAGCTCAGTGATCTTCGCCGCCTCAAGCGTAGCCTCGGTCTCCCTCTTGCCGCCGTCCCTCGCCTTCTTCATTACGGCGTAGCGCTTGGCCAACTCCTCCAACTTGGTCTCGACGGCTCGGTGGGACTCGCTCAGAAGTCGGTGAGACTCCTGGCTCTTGGAGACCATGAGCTCCCCGGCGGCCAACCGGGTTTCGAGAGCGGCTGTCTTCTCCTTTTCCTGCCGCGGTCGAAGACGCAGATCCTCCGCCTCCGAAGACAATTCCCCAGCCTTCCTCATGGCCGGAGCAATCTCCTCGGATTCCATGTTGACGATCAGAGCGCAATGTTGGAGGACCTAAGAAAAACAGCAGATAGATTTAGAGGTGTTACGACCAAGAAAGGGCACTTAAGATAATACTTAAACGGATACCAACCTGAACTGCCTCCTGAGCAATGGCGGCCACTTGGGCCTTTAGGGTCCCCCGGGGAATCTTGCCCCCGGTCGACTGCTCCATGTCCGCGAGCAAGCTATCGGCGACAGAAAGCCCCGAGGGGACCACGAAGCAGACATCCCCCTCCTGCACGGGGATCCCCTCGGGGATATCAATCGACGGCGCGCGGGAGACCGTCATTTTCCTCTTGAGGGGAACCTCGGTTCCCCCCTCCTCCTCCATCGCCCGGGGTTCCAGGTCTCGCGCATGCTTCTGGCTACCACGCAGCGATGATCGAGGGCTCGGGGCGAAGTGGAAAGCCTCGCCGATGGTGACAGTCTCAGGGCCGAGCTTGGGCCGGCTCGGGACAGGGTCACGCCCCCGGCCTTCTTCTGGGACGAAGCGGCTATGGCATCTAGAATCCTGGATCGGTCCATTTGTCCTGCAAAGGAGAATACACAGAAAAGTTAGTGATACAAGAAGGGCAAAAGGAAATTATTTAAGTCTAAACAGATTGTCCAAGCTCCTAACTTACCCACGAAGCGCGTGAGGCTGCGCTCCGCCCAGCTAAGGACCTGCTCGGAAAGCAAGACGTCGGCCTGCTGGATCGGCTCCCACATGGACACCGCCCTCGCCTCGGGAGATGACTGCTTCGCCCGCGGGCAGTCGGCCCTGTGCCACTGTATAGGCACATGCCAATTCTCGCCCTCGGGTGGCCCGACGAACACAAACTTCTCCTTCTATTCGTGAATGGAAGAAGAAACGACTACTACTCCCGACCCGGCCGTCCCTCCCTTGCGTTTTTTGAAAGAAATATACACCCAGCTCGGCTCATCCTTGCGGGTGCCAGGGTGATTTTTGTAACAGAAGAAGGAAGTAAGAAGGGTCAGGCTGAAAGAGATGTCGCCAAGTTTTAACCGGACCAGGAACCCTAGGAGAATCCTCCACGAGTTCGGCACTAGCTGGCTCGGAGCGAGTTGGAAGCAGCGAAGTAACCCATATACTTCAGGTGGAAAAGGCAGACGCATTCCAGCCCAGAATGCATCCAGGTACAGGGCAATCTTCTTACCCTGCACCTGATCCGCCCTTTCACCCACCCTGGCTAAACGAAGCGAATAGCTTAGGGGAATATGGAAGCGAGCCCGAATCTCGGTAAGCTCATCCACGTTTCTCAAGATGGAGGGCGCATCACGAGCGTTCCCGATACGCACCTTAGGGGCCCTTGCCGTCTCCTGGCGACGAGCGACGCGGTAGCCCTAACTCTAGGGGGAACCCGACGCAGATGGGGCAGCCGAAGAAGCGAAAGAAGACACCCTGAACTCGACCCTAACAACTTCTACCGACTCCCCAGAGGAAGGCATCTAACCAGGTTCAAGAGAAGGTTTCGCCGAGGAAAGGCGCTTGAGATCTGATCTGAAGAGAAGGAGGAGCGCCGAGCAATTTCTCACAATGAAGGAAAATAGTAGCGGAAGTGTAAACCCTGGGGGGGTTCCCCTCCTATTTATACACTCGAGTGGAAGTATCCAACGGGCCCGATCATTTCCTGCCAAAACGAAACGTCGTGTCTGCCAGTCGTCGAAGCCCCACATATCGAACGACCATTGGAGACGTCCTTTTGGCCGCAGGCGACAGTGACAGCCTGTCGCATTCCCCAATCCACGTCGGACACATGGCATGCACCTCAACAGACGTGCGAGCGAATTGGTGCCCCCTCTTTAAAGCATTATCCATTACCTGATCCGCTGATATCATCAAAAGATGCGCACGAAGATCCAAGCGCCTGGTATACGCCACGCGGGCTCATAAATCCGAACGACGCAACTGCCCTTCACCGAGTTGCCCCAGAAATCCGCGCCGATAGAATTTTGGCAACATTCGGCACCCAAAAACCCGATCAGACCTCTCGACCCGTCCCATAAATAGGTCGGGACGAGAGTGTGGGGCTAATGATGATACTCATAAGTGAGAATTCCTCAGATCATGATACGTGGAAGATGACGTGTCCCGGGGCTCACGGGACAGGAGCAAACACGATATATTGAAGGCATTCCCCGGGCCTTCGCCCCGAGGATTAACCCGACCTTCGATGGCCTCCCAGAACACTTCCACGCTCGCCTTACAAATAACCATCGACTCGCCTCCGAGCCCTCTTACACGCTGGGCTTTCTCAGCCCTCCCAGCTCGCGTCCGAGCTATCACAGAACCGAGCTTCCTCGGCCTCCCGCTCACCTCTGATCCTCCCGCCAAGCTAAACCTTCCCGGTTCTACCGAGCAACCAAGAACGCAGAGCCCAAGCGCCTTCACCATGGCTCCGCGTATCTAGCCAGAAGCGAGATATCCGCCACCCAACATCCCGCGTTCCATGCCGTCGTATCTCCCATTAACGAGCGTGTCTCTTCATTAATGGAGAGATCTCGTCATTCACGTAGGCGTAACGTCAGGAGCGTAACTGACAGCGAAGATCTCGCGCCAGCTCGCTCCATGCGGCCACTATAAAAAAACATCTTCCAGACGACTCAGGTAAGGCAATTTTTATCCAACAAGCCGCTACTCTGCTCAAATTTCTCAGCTGACTTGATCGTCGGAGGGTCCACGGTGGTACAACCGCCCCGGGACTTCATTGCAGGTTGCTCGGCTTCACCTGAAAATCAACCCATTGAGATCCACACGTCTAAGGAGACAACCTTCAATACCAATCTCAACTCTTTATCAACGCTCGTGACAGATCGACGGAGGACAAGATGAGATCAGACCTCCATCAACATCTAAAGCTTTATAACTTTACGGGTGCTAGACAAACAATTGATTTATACCATGTAGCATCTTCATAGAATTCAGTAGCCGCAGCAGCAACATTTCCCCCCACATATTTTGAGATGCGAATCCTTTTCCTTATGAGTTCTCTCTTCCAAAGACGCTTTACATAATTGAATATGAAAGAAACAACTACATATTTTCATTAAACATTGCTGGTGAAAGTCGAATCCAAAATTATCTCGTTACAAATCTCTAACACGATACCGGCGAACCAATAATTGTTTTACACCATCCCATTTTAAGATGTGTAGCCAGACCGTCATTTGTTCTTCTAAATTTGTTGAGGGCAAGGACCAAAGCGCAAAATCCCCAAAAAAAACTACAGAACAATTAAATCAATCCTGGCCTCCCTACACCAGTCCGAAGCCCTAGCTAGATCCATTCATTCTCCTCCCAAAACCCCACTCTTGCATATACGTTACGTGTCAGCCACCTCCTCTCCACGTACCCTTCCTTCCCCACACGTACGCGCCACCTTTCCCTCCCCTCTTCCTCCTAATACCCCCCCCCCCCGGCGCACCCACTCACCTCCATCACCACCCTCAATGTATCACTCTAGTGTGGTTGATGTGGCAAAAACACATGAGATCATGGCCAGGTTCCGATCCATCGCCCCCAAACCCTCCCTCCCCACCTCCTCCGGCCCCGGCCCCTTTCCCTCAAGCCCCGCCCCTGCCGCAGGGCCCACAAAAGACCCCGTCGTAATCAGCTCGTCCGCCGCCGCCCAGCCCTCCTCCCTCCCTACAGCTGCTTTCCCAGCGCCGCCGCCGAAGTGGCGGGGCCGGTCGAGCAGGACCTGCTCAACAAGCTCCACAAGCCCCGGATCCTGGCCCCGCAGCCCGTCCGGCCCGTCGGGTCCACCATCAGCGTCCATGCCATAAAGCCGACGGACACGACTGCGGCAAAGGCGGCCTCACGGCTACCACGGCAGGCGGAGTTGGAAACGGAGCTGGAGGCGGAAACCCTGCCAGCCGTCGTGTCGGACACAAGGAACAGGGTCAGGCTGGTGAACTCGGCGTACAAGGATCAGATTGTGGGCCAGCCCGAGTGCATGTGGCTCGACTCGGTTGTGAGCGGTGGCGGTGGGGGGTTCGGGATGAACGCGCCGAGGATCAATGGGGAGGTGGTGCTGGACGTCCCGGAGGAATGCCCGGCGGGGTTGAAGGGTTCGAGTGCAGGGTGAGGGTGGAGTGGGTGTGTGAGGGGAGGAGAAGGGGTGCTTGTGATGTGGTTAGGTTTGGTGCCAGCTGGGGAAGGACTACTTGTTCAAGTGGACGATCAGGGCTGATGAGGGTTTTGAAACCAGCTCCAAAGCGTGAAAAGAAAATTTAAAATTTTCTTCTTCTTGTGTTTTGCCTTGTATGTACATAACTATATATCTAGCAGAGTAGAGGAGTATATATAGCAGTATAAGTGTGTGTGTGTCTCTCTCTCTCTCTATATATAGAGAGAGTTGGAGAATGGGAATTATGATAGTAATTACAGCTACTTGATCTGTGATTTGGAGATGCATGCAATGGAAAGATACATATATATGGTAAAATAACAAAGAAAATTAAGGATTTGGAATTTTGATTTTGAGGGGAAGAAGAAACCTAAGCGACTTCCTCAGCTTTTTTTTTATTTATTTGGGGGGTGGAGGGGGGGCTTCCACTTGAAGTTGTCTCACTACTGCAATATGGGGTTGCCCCTACGGACTAAGGAATCCGTAGGGCCACATCGTTGTCCCTACGGTGCCTTACGTCCTAATTTTTTGTTTAGCCCTACGGAGCCGCAAACCGTGGACCTACGGTTATGTCCGTAGGGGCATCTAAATAAGTTATTAATAAAAAAAAAGCACAGAAAAATTATTCATCGTTCCCAAAATTTCTCACTCCCGCGCCTCTCATCGTCTGTTCCCGCGCCTCGTCGCCACCTTCGTCGGTTGTTCCCACACCTTCGTCGACTTCCCGCGCCTCGTCGCCACCTTCGCCGATTGTCGTCGACCACCGATTTCTACCGTCTCCTCCACCGCGCGCACGGTTTGTAATTAAATCTCAAATAATTTTTAATTTTGATGATGTAGTCTAGGGTTCAGGCCAGGTTCGTGTAGAGGTGAGGGTTTGGCATCGGCGTCGGCGTCGGCATCGGGTTCGGTTAGGGTTAGGGTTAGGGTTCGGGTTGGGGTTGGGGTTGGAGCTGGGGCGGGACCGGGGCTGGGGCTGGGGCTAGGGTTCGGTTGGGGTTGGGCTGGGGCTGGGGCTCGGTTGGGCTGGGGCTGGGGCTCGGGTTCTGTTGGGTTTGGGTTGGGGTTGGGCTGGGGCTGGGGTTCGGTAGGGGTAGGGCTGGGCTGGGGCTGGGGTTCGGTTGGGATTGGGGCTGGGGTTCGGTTGGGGTTGGGGTTGGACTGGGGCTGGGGCTAAGGTTCGGTTGGGATGGGGCTGGGGATATTTCTATATAGGATAAACTAAAAGGGGGTTTTATGCAATTAACAGAAAACAAGAAAGATGTGAAAAAATAACGATATGTAATATTACAACTATCCAATCCAAATTTCTCCTTTTCCTTATCCTAATATAAATATATATTTGTTAATTACCTTGACATTTCCAGCTTCTTTAATAGCCCCTATGATTTTAACTTGATCAACTTGCTCATGATATTTGTAGCCCAGCATAGAGATCACCACATCAACTTTCTTTATTACATCCACCAAGCTCTTGTGATCATGCATATCACCCTACATATATTCAACATATATATCATCAGGTCTTTCTAAAATCAATGACCTTTAATTCAAAAAAAAACAAACACACACACAGGGAGTGAATTAATGAAGAAAAGGGGGTCCACTTTTCGTTAGGTGGCGTCAAAAGTTTATATCCTCCATCAATTATCAAGCTACCGAGGACGAAAAGCCACCTTTGTTAGTCGAGAGTCATGGTAATAGACTTGTCATTATAAATCATAGTCAATTGTTTTTCCTATCATTTTCTTGATCCAGATGCTAATCAACTTGTTAATTGGTTACTGTTTTTATGACGTATTTGTCTATATTTGTTGACAGTGGCCTTTCTTTTGGATGAACATGTTTTTTTGATGCATGTTTCAGTCATGTGAATTCATATGTTGCGTATAACGCTTTATGATATCAGTATTCTACATTTGTAGTTTTAATTGTTGATTGTTATAGATGAATTCCATTGCAATAATAGTTTTTGGTAGATGAATGCCATTGCAATGTAGGATGATCAGTTCTATCAATCTTGATCTCAATGGTTTAAAATCATGTTACACATACAACACGAATGCACAACAAACGCATAATTAGAGAGTGATTCAAGATGTTCAAGTTAAAATCAATATATGATACTCGATGATAATATGAAACCTTCATATTCTCATCGATACTCATATATGAAACTAAAAGCGTCACTTAGTCCCCGTCTATCGGTTAACATACGTGCGATGTTCGTCGTGACATAGAACTATACGAACGTTGTTAAATATCGGACGGTATAGCTCGATACTAACAACCGTCGTATAGTCTATGCAACGAGAAAATTCAATCGTATGGTAACTGATAGATTTGTCCCGTGTGGATAAGTTAGGAATGTATAAAGCAAACACCTTCATTCACTTGTGTTTTCATCCGTTTCGAGATATTTCGTCGGTACCTTTCCGCTGGTTCTCCGTGTACAAAGATAGATTAGATGTTCATTTCAACATTGTTTCACAGCTTTGAAATGATTATCTATTCTATTACAGTGTACTCGGAGAACAGCGGGGAGGTGCTGCCGAAATTTACTCGAAACGGTTGAAAGCACAAGTGATGGGTGTTCGCTCTATACATTCTTAATGGGATAGAAGCCTTACCCCCGACAGCCGGAACACACACATACAACAAGAATACACAACAAACACATAATTAGAGAGTGATTCGAGATGTTCAAGTTAAAACCAATATATGATACTCGATGATAATATGAAACTTTCATATTCTCATCGATACTCATAAATGAAACTAAAAGCGTCACTTAGTCCCCGTCTATCGGTTAACATACGTGCGATGTTTGTCGTGATATAGAACTATACGAAGGTTGTTAAATATCGGACGATATAGCTCGATACTAACAACAGTCGTATAGTCTATGCGACGAGAAAATTCAATCGTATGGTAACCGATAGATTTGTCCCGTGTGGACAAGTTAGGAATGTATAAAGCAAACACCTTCATTCACTTGTGTTTTCATCCGTTTCGAGATATTTCGTCGGTACCTTTCCGCTGGTTCTCCGTGTATAAAGATAGATTAGATGTTCATTTCAACGTTGTTTCATAGCTTTGAAATGATTATCTTTCTATTACAGTGTACTCGGAGAACAGCGGGGAGGTGCTGCCAAAATTTACTCGAAACGGTTGAAAGCACAAGTGATGGGTGTTCGCTCTATACATTCTTAATGGGATAGAAGCCTTACCCCCGACAGCCGGAACACACACAAACAACAAGAATACACAACAAACGCATAATTAGAGAGTGATTCGAGATGTTCAAGTTAAAACCAATATATGATACTCGATGATAATATGAAACTTTCATATTCTCATCGATACTCATATATGAAACTAAAAGCGCCACTTAGTCCCCGTCTATCGGTTAACATACGTTCGATAATTTATTCTTTTCAACGATAAACGCACACACAAAGCATATATACGGATTTTCTCCTTTGTCAGTAACTATCTCGTTCTTATATTTCTCAATATAGTCACTATAACCTACAATTTATATGTTATACAGTCTAACATGGCCCATGAGTATGTCAGAGTTAAGGACTGGATGTATGTGGATTGGCAACAACGTATGCAACCTAAGTTTGTCGCAGGAGTTGCTGCTTTCATTGAATTTGCACGCGTACATAATAAGATCATAATAGAGAAGATTCTCTGTCCGTGCGATAGATGTGGCAATAAGTACTGGCAGAAGGTAGAATTGGCAGAGCTTCATATTGTAAAATATGGGTTTACTAAACTTTATACAACTTGGAAATATCACGGGGAAGGAGAAGAATGCAGTAATGCGGCAGAAGAAGAAGGAGAACACGATAATGAGGCAGGAGAAGAAGAAGAATTCGGTAATGCGGCAAAAGAAGAAGACGGTAATTTATTTCCATCAGAAGAAATGGAGGATATGGTAGAGGCTGCCCTAGGTGAATCTATTCGTACCGAAGATGACATTCCTTCCGGTCAAGGACCGCGTGCGGATAAATATGAAAATTTAATGAATAATGCTAGAAAACCAATTTATGAGAATACGAAGTATTCCACTCTCTCATGGTTCGTCCAACTTTTCCAGATTAAGTGCCTAAATGGATGGAGCAACAAGTCATTCACAATACTTCTTTCGTTCTTGAAAGATTCTATGACCCCGGGAAATAACGTGCCCGACAGCTGGTACGGAGCCCAGAAGATGATATCTGATTTGGGTCTGAAGTGCGAGAAGATTCAAGCATGTCCTAAAAATTGCGTGTTGTACCGGAAAGAGAATTCAGATTTGAAAGAGTGTCCAACATGCAGAGAGGCCAGGTATAAGCCGAAAGATTCTGATAAGAAGCCTGATATACCTGTCAAGATAGCACGATACTTTCCCATAACACAGAGGCTACAGAGGCTATTCAGGTGCAAGAAAACAGTCGAGGCAGTGATTTGGCATCACCGTGCTCCTCCAAGTGAAGATGGAAAAATGAGCCATCCAAGAGATTCACTGGCATGGAAGGATTTCGATAGGAGGCACCTAATATTCAGTAGTGATCCTCGCAATGTCCGGCTCGGACTGGCTACTGATGGATTCTGCCCATTTAACTATATGGCTGGAAGTCACAGCACATGGCCCGTTGTAATGATAATTTATAATCTGTCGCCTTGGTTGGTTATGGACCAATCATACTTTATGATGCCTCTTCTTATCGACGGACCAAACTCACCGGTGAACAATATCGACGTCTATCTCCGACCTCTGATCGAGGAGTTGAAATCTTTGTTCATTGATGGTGTAGAGACATATGATGCAAACACAAATACAACCTTCATACTGTGTGCGGCTTTAATGTAGACAATTAATGACTTTCCTGCGTATGGAATGCTATCAGGTTGGTCCGTACATGGTCACAAAGCATGTCCTCATTACCATGAACACACAACATTGAAATTCTTGAATTTTAGCAGGAAGGTTTGTTATTGCGGCCATCGACGTTTCCTGCCTCCAGACCACCCCTATATATTAGACACTGTTCACTTTGATGGTCATCAGGAGCTTCTTGGACCTTCATCCCCATTATCCGGAGAGGACGTGACTGCTCTATGGGATGGTTACAATAATGTGACATTCGGGATGGATCCGACGAAATAGGTCAAACCACCATTTTGGAACAAGTTAAGCATTTTCTTCGAGCTTCCGTACTGGTCAACAAATTTAGTGCGTCATTGTCTGGACGTCATGCATATAGAGAATGGAGTATCAGAGCACATACTTAACTTGCTTCTTTGTAAAGACGGGAAATCGAAAGACAACCTGAATGCTCGGATGGATCTACAGAAGTGGGGAATAAAAAGTGAATTGCACCCTAGACCGGTAGCGGGTAAACCGGGCAAGTTTGTACTTCCCAATGCCGCTTATCATATGTCACAACCGGAGAAGAAAAGATTCTTGCAGGTGTTGCATGATTTGAAAGTTCCTACAGGTTTCTCAGGATCATTCAGCAAGAAAATAAAAATTGTGAAAGGCAAGATCGATGGGCAGAAAAGTCATGATCACCATGTTATCTTGGAGCACCTTCTTCCATTATCCCTCAGGACTTCTCTCCCCGAATCGGCTGGTCTAGTAATCAACGACCTATGTTGTTTTTTCAGAGAGTTGTGTGCTAAAACACTGGAGGTTGTGACGCTGGATAAACTAGAAAATTCTATTGCGTTGATACTTTGCAAGTTTGAGCGCATTTTCCCACCGTCATTCTTCGATATCATAATACACTTGACGGTTCATCTTGCAACTGAGTCTAAATTAGCCGGACCCGTACAATATCGATGGATGTATCCCGTCGAGAGGTACGTGTAATTTTTCGTTTCGCGCAATTTATAAATTTATTGTTGTCCTCTATTTATTCAACATATTTTCATTAGATACCTCTATACTCTTAAAAAGTATATACGCAATAAAAATAGACCAGAGGGTTCTATCATGCAAGGTTATCTTCTTGATGAAGCAACCACATTTTGTTCCCGCTATCTGGACGAGAACATTGAGACAAGACTTAACCGGACTCGAAGAATTCAAGACGGGCCATATGGTAAAGCCGAGTATAAGAGGGTAGACATAATGTTTATCAACAAGATATACCGGTTTATCTTGCTTAATTGCGCATGTCTTGAACAAATTAGAGAGTAAGTTTTTTTGGATTAATTGTTATATCTGTGTTTGTGTGTGTATGAAATGATATAATATTAATGTCACCATTATTTGTCGAAAACAGAATTCATTTTAACGAGGTACGTGAGGGGCATCCTGATTGGAACGAAGAACGATTGGAAAAATATCATCAGGATAATTTTTGTAATTGGGTCACAGATCATGTAAATTATTCGAATAACATTTTATTGCTATCAGTTTTAATCTAAACTTGTATCGTTATGTATTTTTCGTAAAAATTTTTTTGTTAGATCCACGATCTGAACTTGTCTACATCATTTGAGAGTGATTCAAGATGTTTAGCTCAATTTCCTAGTATGGAGATTGCATATTACAAAGGATTTGGTGTCATTGGATACAAATTCGAGGTTAAGGACATAGAAACGTTTAGAACCACTCAGAACGGTGGGATTGCGACGGTAGGATCGGACGGTGTGATTTATTATGGGTACTTAAATTGTATACTCGGCATCCACTATCCCGGACGATCAGAACTCTTTTATATATTCCAGTGTACTTGGTACGATACGCGAACCGATACGGATAAGTGGAGAAGCAATCTTGGGACTTGGAAAGATGAATATGGATTGACCAGTGTGAACACACTTTGATTTTACAGTCAGGAAAATCCGTTTATCTTTCCGAACCAAGCGTTCCAAGTATACTACTCACAGTGTTTGAAGCATCCGGGATGGAGTGTTGTATGCCGATGGAAACCCAGAGATGTCTACGATGTCCCAGAATTCGAGGACAGCGGTGAGGATGAAGAAGAGAGAAGGCTTAGAGTGCTCCGACCGTCTGTTTCGAAGGACGGGTTGTCTTCGGCCGATCATGAAGTTACGTGGGTTAGAAATGACATCGACGATGAAATCCAAGTAGATATGTATAATGCGCCCACGAAACGAAAAAGGTTATCAGTAATGTTATATTATTACTTCACATTTTATGATCTATACATATATAGTCAATACTTCTAATGATTGTCTAATGCATCCACGAACCGTTTATCTAGATTTAATGACGATGTCGGGAGCAGCGAGGGGCGGCAGGAGCTCCAGCCGCGGCAGAGGCAGAGCGGTTCTGCCGCCCGGAGAGCTGCGTAGGGAGCTTCAGAGGGCCGGTCTTGCACCCAGATCGGAGACCCCTTCGGATGCCTCCTTCCGTGTGGATTTTGCCACACCTCTAGGTATACTGCACGCATATCCATTTTGAATGTAATATTACAGATATTCATGCCTATTTATGTCAAAATTACTTATATTGTCAATGTTTGATTGTCTAGTTGTTGGTTATGCGTCCACATCAGGGACAGAGACCACTCCCGCTCCTCCAGGTATGTTTATATATCATATAGTGCATGTATATTGATTTAGAATGCTATATCATAAATATACACACATTCCTTTTGCTCTTACTTAGATAGTAAATTTTATTATTGTCTAGCTGTAGGTGGTGACACAACCGCACATGCGGGTATGTTTATATATCCTATAGTGCATGCATATTGATTTAGAACGTTATATTATTGATCTACACATTTTTTTTGCAATTACTTATATAATCTATTTTTAATTGTCTAATTATAGGTGGTGCGTCCACATCTGACGCAGGGGCCACTCCTGCCACTTCCGTACCCTCCGCATCGTCTGTAGGTTAGTATGAATAAATATAAAATATTTATTCATTTTACATATGCTCTATAGAATAAATATGAACTTCATGAAAATTTAGCGTCAATATTTATTTTCTAGTTGGAGGGGATGCGTCCGCATCCGGGACCCCGGCTGTTCCTCACCGGAGAAACTATCGTCCCGCTCGTGCTGCTGCCCGGGCCCAGGCTCGTGCTTCAGCCACCGGAGGTATATATCACACTTCAATTTTCGTTTAACATTGATTTCTTAATACAACTTTGTCTTAATATTGATTGTCTTGATATTTCTTGCAGACGCAGGGCCTCCCCATCCCCAGAGGGGGACTCGAGGCCCGAATCAGTCCCATAGGCTGAGGCCTGACAGAGCTAGGGGGAGGCAGCATTCCCCCTCTTTTTTACCCTTGACTATCGCTATACCGGTCCTCATGCCGAGAGCTTCGGCCGGTATATGGGGGACGAGAGCCGGCTCGTGAAGAACTATCCACTTCACGTTGAGTGGGCGCGAGCAGCACCAGCGCTCATTCGCCCTCTTCTTTGATCAGGCTCGGGTACGTATTAATATATATTTTCATTTGATTTATCCAATATATTTATTATTAACACGTGCAATCTAATAACAATGTTTTTTTTGTATTTTCAGTCGGATTACGATTTTCAGCTTGTACCCAACCCTGATCACCCTGGAAGAGTTCTCGACCTTCATACTCTGTACAATGGCCTGATGAAGAATAAGAAGACCAAGGTCCGATACAACAGGAATGAGCTGAAGGCCGAATGCTACTCCCTGTGGATGGCGACCCCCGAGGCAGAGAGAGCGGCCCTCCTATCTACTCCGGCGTTTGCGAGAGTCGACGTAGAGACATGGCCTCTATTATGCGAATATTTCGACTCTCAACGCAAACAAGTATGTATTTTAAATGTAATTCATTGTTTAGCATATAATTTATTTTTTTGTGTTCCTTAATTAGAAAACTAAATGTGAATGCGTTGTGCAGAAACAGGCCCTCAAAATATAGAGAATAGGAAATCGGCGAAGAGGGGTCGTCCCACTTACACAGGTGGCTCGAGGAATATTACTCGAGCCATGGAGTTATCGGTAAATTACAATAGACCGGCCTTTGTGATATAATGCAATATTAAGAGTTATTTTCTAATATTGCAGACAGCTCAGACCGTGGCGCAAGGTGGTACACTGAGCGTGCTGTCCGCATATCTTGCCGTCCACGGCACCTCGACAGATCCCGCCACGGGCGAGCTTCGATATCCCGACGTTGCTACCCAGGAGTATTGCGTAAGTGTTAATATTTATTCAACCCATATTTGAAATTTTAGTTTTGGAAGGTTCAAATTTAAATTTTATACTTATACTTTACTGCTTAATGTGGGTGTAGGAGCGGGTGGTTGAGCAGGCCAAGGCCTCGGGGATCGATTTTACCGGATAGAGCGATCCGAGGCTGCTGACCGCAGTCCTGGACGCCGCACACGGAGGGCACCACGGAGGTTGGGAGAGAGGCCGGGGACTGGGCCCTAGCAGGGCCCATATGAGGTTGGACTCCACCCCTTTTGTTCCCCCAATCAGAGCAAGGCTCTGTTTGAATTTTGAAAATTCAAGTTTTGAAGCAACGCTTCGGTTCCCGTGCGCTGCGCGCAACGCGCCACGTGTCAGAAGTTGACACGGCAGCACAACGCCCAAGGCGGTACGTCCAATCAGAGCAAAGCTCTTTAAAAAAACATTGTCACAACCCGCAATTCGGCCCGTAACCGGCACTTAAACTACGTAACGTCTACAGGCGTACGTAACTTAAGTAAGCCGAAAACCCAGAAATCTAAACCACCCAAAACTGGATCAACGGAGAAAAATATAGTTTAAAAAATTTAGAAATTTACAATTTAAAATCTCTAACTCTAGTTTTCTTTCATGAAAATTTCGGCAGCACCTCCTTTGTAAAACTAGCCCCGAAAACGGGTACAACACAGATAATATATATAAAACATCCCAAGTGGGAGAAAAATCACGCCCACCGGCGGAGACAATCACCACAACAAGTATGCGACGCCAAGCGAAGAAATATCAAAGAGAACGACTATAAAGGAAGTAAACATTTCCAAAATAACCTGCTTCTACGAGCACGGTTCCCAAAACCAATATACAACACTGTTATCTCACAAGTCGTCTCTAAGTCAAATACAACAGGGGTAGATGGAGAATACTAGATCCAACCAAAAAATATACAATGTACAACGGATAACCGCAAACCCAGCTATAATGCAACGGCCTCACTGCCAAAGGTAGCGGTATCCACAAAGTAGTGATGATAAGCTGCCCTGCCGCGACTACTCAGAGGGAAGGTCCTGCAAAACACTGTGGCACAACGGGGGTGAGTTGCCAACTCGTGAATAGTAATTAACATCATACAGTAATCGCAAGTATGCACTAACAGCAATGATCAATAACATGTGAACTGATAGCATGAGTATGACAATATAAATATGCAACTATCATGATATCCATATCAATTTTATACTGAGTGCGGGATAGTAAATAATCTCATGCACAAATCATAAGCATGGAAAATACGGTGTAACTCAACAACACCCAAATCCCAAAATACTCAGATCAGCCCTCAGATCGGCCCTCAAATCCTGTACGTCTCATGAAACCTGAGTGTCAAACATCGACACTCGAAAACATCATGAAAACCAGTGCCTATCATCGACACATAAATACTGATATCCATACGTTCCTTGAAAACCCAAGTATCCCACCTCGACACTTGTATTTCCACGTATCGGTCTTCCTGATATCCATACGTTCCTCGAAACCCAAGTATCCCACCTCGACACTTGTATTTCCACGTATCGGTCTGTCAAACCCCATATATCTCTCGGAAAGTAAGTGCCCAAGATCGACACTTTAATTTCCCATATCGCATCTCAAATGCATAAATCCATATAAAGTAGCATATGCAACATAAAACATCAATATGAGCATATCATGGAACGATTCGCCAAATAATGCATCAAGTCATTAAATGTATCTCGCGGTTCCCAAAAATCCAAATCCAGAATACATATATATACAGCGTCCCATACCACCGATATATATGCTATAAAAACTAATCAATCCAAATTCAGAATACATATATATACAGCGTCCCATACCACCGATATATATGCAATAAAAACTGATCATATAACAATAGCAAGGTATATGCGCGAACGAGTAATATAGCATGACATACATATGAGCATGTAGGTATACAGGTATGTTCTATGTAATATGTACTATCGCACAAGTATAACTGTTTAATGTCGCTAACCAATAGCAAGGTATAAAAATGAGCATTTGTATTGTGCGTATCATGGCAATTACCAACAGTGTGTGGTAGCATATCATTGGTGCTCGTGCAACATGGACTGTCGATAATAGTGCAGTGTACAACAGGTACAATATCATGCACAACAAGTAACTATATGCAATGTGAATCATGCAATATCTCTATATGAGCACATAAACATACGGCTAATATTATATCATGTCTAGCCCCGACGCTTAGCGCCATACAGGTGATTCCCCGTAGATGTTAAATCTACTCACCCTGTGGTCTTCAGCTATGAAAATCCGACCACCTGCTTCCCTTTGTTCGCAACGTCTGAAGTCCCCGCTTGCGACGCTATAATATCACAAACACAAGAAATAAAGCGAACATCTCAGAAGCAATCACAATAACGCAAAACTACGTATTATAAAACGCATCAACGCACTAAACCAACTCACGAGTGCACGTCTAGTGCAAACACACGAAACGATACCTAAACCCAAACTGAGTACGTCGCAGCACGACACACGACTCGTGTCGCAACACGTATCACGCGAACTCAAAACACTAGATTATAGGTAATCGATCCCAGATTTTGCATACTGCACTTACTAATAAAATCAACAGTACCAAACAACCCTAAATAATAGCAGACGACTACCCACAGAAGACCCACCCCAAACCCTAACTATTCGGCCGGCGTCGCCGGCCCCCTCCTTAAGGCTCGCCGGCCCAAACCGGCGGGGTGGCCCCCGTCTCTCTGGTGGTGCCTCAGGTCAACCTGCACATCTCTCTGAAGTTGTTTCCTCAATCACTAAAACTCCCAGGTCACAGCAGATACTAATATCTCTAAAAAGACACTAAAAAAACCGATATCGCCTCAATCGATATAAACTACGTTCAACTCTACGATTAACGATCAAAACCACACAAAAACTATAAATTACCAGTAAAGGGAATATACCTAACAACTTTGCTCTCAAGTTCCAAGCTTTTCCCTATCTCCAAGTGATCAAGAAGCAAGAAAATTCAAAGCTTAAGGTATTTTGTGATATGTTTTGGGATATTTGAGGATTTTGTGATAGAAATGAATTAAAATGATAAGGAAAATGAGCAAGGGCAGTAGAAGAAGAGAGGATTTCGGCCAAGGGTGAGGAGGTGGAGTTGTGAAGAATTTCCAAGCAATTTCCCTCATTTATGGCTATTTAATGCATACACACACACTACACACACATGCATGCATCTACTTTATCTCTTTTCTTTTCTTTTTCTTTTAAATCCTATCTTAAATCCTAGGCCACACATAAAACCCTAAGGTGAAAGAGAAGGATTTTCTTAACTTAATTATTTAAAGAAAAGATCGCTTAAAGAAATTTTCCCAAAATTTGAATACCGCATTAAAATAATATTAAAAATTGAGAAAAAATCAAATTGAACCAAAACGTCCCATATACTCCCAAAGCTCGCGCACTAGCTTTATTTTAGCTAATCTAGGTGCTGGCAAGTCTATATGGTCGTTTGTTCACAGTCGGGTAAAAACGGAAAATACCGACAAACTTACCCTAAAACGGACAAATTCGCATAATGATTTCTAAAACGTTACAAACATAAGCAACACTCAACTGCGCAAGCGCACCGCTGCGCGACACGTGTCCGCGCAGTTGCGCAAGCACAACTGCGCAAGCGCACGGCTGCGCGACACGTGTCCGCGCAGTTGCGCAAGCACAACTGCGCAAGCGCACGGCTGCGCGACACGTGTCACTCACTGGGGAGTTGCGCAAAACAGAATAAATCTTGTTAAAACAAGAAGATTTTCTTGTATAAGGCAGGAGCCTTTGGATCAAAGATCCGACGGTGGGGAAAATTCCCCAAATCACTCAGGAAAAGATTTATTGAACAAATTTAACTAATTTTTGAGCACTATAAAAAGGACCCAAGACCCCATTTCAAAAGGATCATCTGGTTTTAAAAAAAAAAGAAGAAAGAAGAGAACTCTTGAGAACTCCTTGAGAACACAAAAAAGAAAGTAAAAATCTTTAAAACAAAAGAGAATTCTCTTAGGAATAGATCATTGATCTAAGAAAAAGATCAGTGATCTTCAACAAATAAATAAAAATAATAAAAATAGTGCCTTGCACTTGCTATGAACCTTTGGTTCTCTGAAACAAGGAAAAACTTGTTTTTCTTTGATCCAAATCAGGGGATAAAAAGTGTCTTGCACTTCTGTTCTTGAATCTAAAAGATTCTTGGTGCTTTGCATAAATGCAATGCATTACTTGAAGGGCCAGGCCCAAATTAAAAGACCTAGCAGGCCAAAATAAATTGCAAAGCAATAAAAAGGGGCAGAGCCCAAATGAAATTGATGATTTGCATCATTTATAAAGGGCAGAGCCCAAAACAAATTGATGCTCTGCATCTTTTTTCTTGGGCAAAGCCCAAATAAAAAATAAAAAGAGATGCAATGCAAAAGCGAGTAAATGTTAGACATTTTCAACTGGACTTAGCCCAATCATGGCCATAAGTCCTTAAATTAAATTGACTGAGCAAAATGGCTCTCCTAAATCAATCTACATCCGGTACGAGGGTACATCTCCGAACTCCTTTGACATCCATCGTTGTAATTCCTCAACGACGTCAAAGAGGTGACGGGCCCCAACGACCACATACTAATATCGGACCGAGACGTCCTTAAACTAATATCGGACCGAGACGTCCTTAAACTAATATCGGACCGAGACGTCCCTAAACTAATATCGGACCACCACGTCCCTAAACTGGAATATGGACCACCACGTCCCTAAACTGGCACAATAGAGCCCAAATGCTCTTTTGTCGGATCTAAACGGTCCCGTCTAAGTTGATCTTAGTCCCAGATATAGCTAACGCATCCTTAGACATTTAAATGAATGGTAAAACCACAAATCAACTTTGGTTCAAGGGTACATCTCGGAACTCCTCTGACACCTGTCGTTGTAATCCTTCAACGACGTCAGAGAGGTAACGAGTCCCCAGATATTAAATCGATCATTAAGTCAAGTTGATCTTAGTCCAAAACAGGACTAATGTATCCTCGACGAACGTTTAAGTTGATCTTAGACGCAACGCGACTAATGCATCCTTAAACTAAAAACACCAAACCCGAATCTAAGTAAATACGGATTTGGACTAATCCACGTCCTACGGGCGACGGCATTACTCAGTCTCCGTATACAATCCACGGGCAACCACAAAAAAAACAAACACACACGACACGAAGTGAAATTCTGGAGAAGGAGAAAGTGGTTACCGCGATGTGGTAGCGTAATTAACTGCAGGGGCTTGCGCCTGCAGGGAAGAGCGTCCCCACAATCAAAAACCCCTCACCCTGAGGGGGAATCTGACGAAATCTGCTACATCGGCCGCATCCGTCTAAACCTCCGATACACGGTGCCATAAATCAACTTGGCATCTTCGGAGAGATTGACGGATAAAACCACATAGTATCTGCCCCGAATCTCAGGCGAGACGTCCTAACGTCTCGGCCGCCGTTCGAAGGGGAACAGATTCTGGCACGCCCGGTGGGACCTTTTCCTCTTTCCACTCCACACTTCGTGTGTCGTCTTCGCGAACCAATCGCGGTTTGTTAAATGGTTGCCTTCGGATTTCAAGTTGCTAAGATTTGGTCTTTTGTCTGGCGTAGAACTCAAGCATCCATGGATTCTAACTGCACCAAATGCGCGAAGTACCACTGCAACGGACGCTCCACCTCACCGAGAGGTGTAACATATGGGCCCCAAGCGGCGTCTTTCCTCGCTCTGCCGGTAGAACAGATGACCCAGGCCACCACCGGCCTGTTTTTCGGGACCATGGTCCCACCTACAAGCTTCTCTATGCCGACACCTGCGCCGGAAGTGAACAAGAAGTCGGTGTTCGACCGGCTCACTGCTACCACGACCCCTGTCAACGGGTCGTCCGCTACCAAACCGACAGCCTCTGTTTTCACCAGGCTGAATCAGAATTCTAAATTGGCTGTCCCAAAGAGGGCAACGGCCGCTGTTTCGGAAGTCGTTAAGGCGGCTTCTCCCGCCAAAGAGTCAGTCTTTTCAAGACTGACGATTCCTGCTCCTACCCCTGCTTGAGGATCCGTCTTCGACAGGTTGAATATCATCCCTCAAAGGACAACCTCAGTCTTTGAGAGGTTAACACCAGCGGCACCCTATTCAGACAGGGGGCAAAAGGAAGCCATCTCTATCTCTGAGCCAGTCCCAACGGCTCGTCGTGCTCGACGTCGCCATTGGCAACGAGTGAGGAAGGCAGGGGGCAACTCCCCCTCAGGGCTAACTCCACCTGCTCCAGTGGTGGAGGTCAACGCTGCTGTTCCAACTGGGAACAGCTTTGAATTGCTGAGGAAGGTGAGAAAGAACTCTCCAATTGCTACATTGAAAAGATCTCCACCTATGGAGAAAACTCCGGAGACAAAGCAGGAACAGCCCCTTCCACGGCTGTCGTCAAAAATTTATAAAGTTTGGCGGAGGGTTCGAGACTCCGCGATTGACCCAGACCACTTTCATCGCCAGAAAAAGGCAAAGGTGGAAAAGGACAAAACCCGCCCCATTAAACAGCAGGGGGCAACAATTGCTTGGATGCCCACTTCAACGGCTCCTTCAACCTCAATGGTCCACAAAAGAAGAAGGCCAGAGAAAGCTCCCGTGACACTGGCAAAGTTTAAAAGCGGTGAACCCAAACGCCCCAAGTCAGGGGGCATAACAGTTCATACGGTTTATATGGCTTCTGGAAAAGAAGAAAGCCGCACTTCTACGGGTCACCGACCGCTCACCCGATCAGTGATCAAGGCTCAAGAGCAGCAACAAAAGCTCCAGGAGATGATGAATGCCATGGCCGCACTTACAGAGCCAAAAGAAAACCCTGAAGCGTCCTTAGATGAGCGCCAAGAGGAAGAGACTGACGCCGAGTTCCTTCGCCGAATATTGGAGAAGAAGGACAAAGAGGCTGCTGAACAAGCGGCCAACATACAACGTATGGGCCTCCTCTTCCAGGACATGATAGGGATGATGATACAACAAGATCTCCCGACTGAAGAACCCCCGATCGTCCTTGGAGATGATAGAGGAGAGACATCAAATCCTCAGCCCGTTCTATCAACGGCTAAAGAGGATACAATCTCCAAAACTGATCCGGACGAATACATAGCCCAGCAAATAAGGGTTCATCATGCGGCCGAGGCAGCCGGCCATGTCGTAAAAACGGGGCGGCCATATCCGGGCTGGTATGACCAAATCAAGTACCCGCCGGGTTACACAATTCCCAAGTTCCATGTCTACAAGGGGACCGGCAATCCCCATCAGCATGTTGCCCAGTTCAGGGCGCTTTGCGGTAACACCGGCGGTGATGACAAGCTTTTGCTCCGCCAGTTCGTTGGAAGTCTATCAGATACGGCGTTCGAGTGGTACTCTGAACTCCCTAATGATTCTATTAAAACCTTCGCGGAAATGGAGCTGCTGTTTACCCAACGTTTTGCAAGTGCCAGTGAACGTACCCCGATGACGGCACTGATTAACGCTAGGGTAAAACCCGGCGAGACATGGGTTCAGTACGCTATACGGTGGTGTAATCTATGGTCGAAGTGTGAACAGCGCATAGAAGAAGCCCCTGCGGTGGGAATGTTTGTTGGAACCCTTGATCCACAAGCAACCATCTCACAGTTTATGATGTTCTTCAAGCCGACTTCCTTCCAGGCTTTGATTGACAAACTAGCGCAAATGGACCAGATGGGCCATAAACCCCCTCTCCCAAAGCCAGACTCCCGAAATGACAAAGGAAAGGGAAAAGCGATCGTTGTCGCTAATGCTCAACAACAACCGAGCGACTCGAAGCCGGTTGCTCGTCCAAACAATACGCGCCCGTACGTACCCCTTGAGGATAGGATGGGACGTTCTTATTCCTTCCCCCGCGATAAAACGAAGAGGCTATTCGAGCTGGTGTTGCGCAACAGACTCATAAATCTGCCAGATCCAAAACGCCCGTTGCAACCAAGTGACGTCAACGAACCTAATTACTGCCCTTATCATCGAGTGCTAGGACATCCGATCGAAGACTGTTACGTTTTCAAAAATTGGCTTGAAAACCAGTACCGACAGGGCAAGTTCGCGTTATCTGACAAATGGAAGGTGAATCCTCCGCAGCCCCACACCGCTAAGGGGACAAATACGCCGGGGGCAACATGCTCCGTCATTGAAGAAGCTCCTTGGGAGGTTGTATTATCAGCCAAAACGAGGAGAATGCTAAATGATCTCCGGACGTGTCCAGCGATCAAGTGGAAGAACACATTAGAACCACAGGTCGTTGAGGGGATGTTGAAGCCACGTCCAACTTCAAAGGCCAATGATGGGGGGTCAAGGGGTTCTAGCACTAGCGGCCAGTCGTCAAAGTCTTCGAAAAAGAAGAAGAAGTCCAAGAAGCCCGTAAAGCCTAGCGACAAGCGCACGGACTTGCAAAAGCAAATTGACGGGCTGGAAGAATATAACCAAAAGGCGCGGACTCCCATCACGCTCTAAGAGTTCCTCAATCACGTCTTTCAAGAGGAAGATGAGGGAGAAAGTTCATCAGATGAATCCGAGGAAAATGTGGCGGGCTGTCATACGATCTCCCATTCGATCACGAACGATGAAGAGACTTCCGGCACTAAAACGCTGGGGGCAGATACCAAATCAAGAATTCCGGAGCTATCAGTCGAAATGATTGACGCGTTCCTTGACGAAGCTCGACTAAAAAGTAAAGCTGATCGAGAACGCGAAATGGCTATATTTGAAAGGGCCAAACGCCGGCGACTTAATGAAAGAGCTGAGATAATCCCGTTGGAGCGAAACGCCTCCGCCGTTGACAAAAGCCAATTCAAGATGAGGAAAAGGTTCGCTAAGGCCATATCAATGGGCATGAAGCTACCACCCTCCGAAGGAAACATCACCGGTGAATCGGAAATGCACCCCTCCTATTGCTTGTACCATCAGAAGGTGTCGCATCCCACTAAGGAGTGTAAAGCTTTCGATAAGTGGTGGCAAGGATATGTTACTCACCGGCAACAATTTAAGCGGGAAAAACGCAAAGCTCGCCGAGAGTAGGGCAGAACGATCAAAGTGCTTGATAAAACTACCGGTGGCTGTTGCATGATTGACGCCGGAGGATCACAAGTGCCTATATTTGGGAGCGATTCTGATGAGGAGTTAGAGCTTGGCCCCCTCTTCAAAGAATCCACATCGGGGAAAGAAGAAGGACCGAAGGTTTGCGAGAATATACAGCTACGCAATCGGACGTTGCCTGAAAAGAATCTCGGATCCTTAAACAACAAAGACAAAGGGAAAGAGAAGGTCTCTGAAGACATCGCCTTGGATGACCGAGTTGCGGAAGAATTAACCGCCAAGAACCCGCCAAAGAGGAATAAAGTGGATTACAATGTCTTGGCGCATCTGAGAAAGCTACCCTCACAACTCAGCATTCTCGATGCCCTATTACTATCAAAAGAGGCGAGGGATTCTTTGATTAAGGCCCTACAAGATCCGGACCAGTTCCAAGCCTTCCTGGCCGAACAAAAGATGAAGGATGAATTGGAAGAGGTGCACACGGCCGACGTCGCTTCGGCGATGAAGACCTTCTCCTCGGGACATGCGAACACAATCGTCCCCTTTATGTCTCAGGATACTGCCATGACATAAAGATAGGTAAAATATTGGTCGATAACGGATCATCTGTTAATCTACTCAATGTGCGGGTGTTAAAGGAAATTTGCATGAGCGTCCAACACCTCGCCCGGGACAAGATCACCATCTCCGGTTTCGACTCCCAATCATCAAAAACTCTTGGATCTGTGATATTGACGTTACGCTTCGGGCTACTCGTCACAGACATTAAATTCCATGTCATAGATGCCAAGACGTGCTACAATGCTCTGCTCGGTCGACCATGGTTACACGAGTACAATATCATCCCTTCTACACAACATCAGTGTATGAAATAATGTAAGGATGGTCTCGAGTATACTGTGGCAGGAGAATTGAATCCGTTTTCCGTGAATGAAGTTCGGAAGTATGAAGATGCCAAATACTTCTTGCCGAGTTTCGAGGACACGGAAAGGTGTCACAAGCCGGAGAACAAGACTAACGCCACCATCCCTATCTTCGGCAGTGACACTGAGGAGGAAGAGGATATAATTTATGCGGGTCCATCCCAATCCGCCAAGCCGGGACCATCCGTTCCTTCATTGATCTTCGGTAGTGATTCGGAGGATGAAGTTCACGCTGTATTCCCTGCTCGGCTTTCAATACGGGCTTCTGCCGATGAAGAGCGAAGTCTGCAGATAACCATGGTGCCGCTTGAACATTACAAAGAACTGGATGCACTCGACACCAACAGTGTGGAAGAATTGTAGACATTTTATGTCCCTCCCGGACGAGAAGGCGAGAAGGCAATCCTATTCTACCGTTCTGAAGAAAACAAGGTGGAAAAAGAAGTTTGGCATGGCGCGGATCCCACGCTCGACAGGCTTCAGCCTATCCGTCTTCCCAGATATTATACCGAAGGTTTGAAGAAACTGCTAAAACGCCAGGGGATATCCTTCACACAGACCGTTAGAAAGGCCAAATTCTATGACAAGGTTTGGAATGTCCCCGGGACTCAACGCAAACTGCCTAACGGGAGAATGGAAACAAAAGGGCTTGGGTACATCCGGTCAAAGAAACGAGAGCTAGTAAACAGCTGTTACGTCATGTATGACTTCGATGAAGAAGCGGACGCTCAATGGGAGGACGCTAATCCTAAGCCAATAAAAGTCCCCGATGAAAAATTGCCCGGTCCATCATTTGAAGAACAAATGGACAGGCTTATAAGGGAAGCTGGTCAAAAAGTCCGAGATGATCACAACCGCGAGACGGCCATCTATGAGAAAGCCAAGACGCAACGCCTTCTCCAACAAGCCGTGAAGGATGAAAAGGCCGCTCTTTGTCAACCTGCTACAAAAAAGGTTCGACGCCAAAGCAAAAACAAGTCGAAAGGCAAAAAAGGCGCTCAACAACCATAAAGCAGAGCTAAGAAACCACGCATCCGAGAGTCGAGCGTTATTGACCTAGCCCTCATGAAGAAAATGGGTCGAGCATACTCATTTCCTCGGAACAAAACAAGGAAGATACTTGATCTTGCTCTAAAACATCAAATGCTTACACTGCCAGAGTCTAAACACCCTGAGCAAGCAGGCGAAGTCTCCAACCCAAATTACTGCTTTTACCATCGGGTAATAGGGCATCCGCTTGAAGATTGCTTCACCTTTAAGAATTGGGTTGAAGACCAATATCAGCTTGGCAAATTCGCGTTGTCTGACAACTGGAGGGTAGCGCCGCCACAAAAGCACGAACCCGAAAACACAAGAACAGAACCAACTCCGCATTGGGGTTGGCAGAAAATTCGCACTTGTCACGTGATAACGATATTAAAAGAAGAGTCCAAGAACATGGACAGCCTTCCCTGGTGCTTCGAAAACAGCAATGATGAGGTGATCTCAGAATTTCCCCCAGCCCCGAAGGAATTGGAGGATGGAATACATACCACTGCAGATAACCTCAAGAAAATTGAGTTGGGAACGGTAAACGATCCGCGACCGACATTTGTCAGCGAACTGCTATCTGAAGAAAGGGTGACTGCATTAAAGGACGTCCTCGTACAGCATAAAGATTGCTTTGCATGGAATTATTCCGAGATGCCAGGACTAGATCCGGAAGTTGCTGTACATAGACTGGCGATATCCCCGGGTGTCAAGCCAGTTAAACAAGCGCCGAGAAGAATGCGGCTCGAGCTCGAAATGAGCATCAACGCCGAAGTCAAAAAGCTGATAGACTCTGGCTTTATCCATGAAGTTCAATACCCTGAATGGATCGCTAACATCGTCCCGGTGATGAAGAAAAATGGGACGGTACGCATATGCGTGGACTTTCGGGATCTCAATAAAGCTTGCCCGAAGGATGATTTCCCAGTGCCAGTCACCGAACTGATGATAGACAATACATCCACTCATGAGGTTTTCTCCTTCATGGATGGCTCATCAGGGTATAATCAGATAAAGATGCATCCCGAAGACCAGAAGCACACTGCCTTCAGGACCCCTCTAGGTATATTCTGTTACAAGGTAATGCCCTTCGGTCGCCGGTGCCACCTATCAGAGGGCTATGACGAAGATCTTCGACGACCTTATACACGAAATCGTCGAATGCTATATCGATGATCTCGTGGTTAAAAGAAAATCATACGAGGAACATCTCGAGCATCTGAAGACCGTATTTCAACGCCTTCGGCAATACAACTTGAAAATGAACCCTCTTAAGTGTGCATTCAGAGTTTCCTCAGGCAAATTCCTAGGATTCATTGTTCGACATCGAGGTATTGAAATAGATCCGTCAAAGATCAAAGCGATCATGGAAATGACTCCGCCGAGAACTCTCAAACAGCTACGGTCTCTCCAAGGGAAGCTCGCATACATACGGCGATTTATAGCCAACCTTTCAGGCAAGTGCCGTCCCTATAGCCACCTGATAAAGAAGGGAACCCCGTTTGTCTGGGATCAAAAGTGCCAAAGTGCACTAGACGAGATCAAGCAATACTTGCAGAACCCACCGGTATTGGCTGCTCCGGTCAAGGGAAAACCCCTCATTCTTTATACGACCGCCCTCGAAGGTTCTTTAGGCGCATTATGGGCACAAGAGAACGATCAAGGGAAAGAAAGAGCACTCTACTACTTAAGTCGAGTTCTACTAGGGGCAGAGAGCAATTACTCCCCCATTGAAAAACACTGCCTGGCGTTGATCTTCGCAATAACAAAGCTTAGACATTACGCATTAGCGCATGAAGTCCATCTCATTTCAAAGGTGGACCCTCTCAAATATCTAATGTCAAAGGCCATATTGACGGGACGACTCGCTAAATGGGCCCTGCTCTTAATGGAGTTCTCGATAACGTATCGACCCCTCAAGGCAGTGAAGGGTCAAGCCATAGCTGACTTCCTTGCTGAGCACCCGATACCTGACGATTCTCCCCTAAACTGCGATTTGCCAGACAAGCATGCGTTTGACGCAATCGACGGTGGTGATACCCGTTGGGAACTTTATTTTGATGGAGCATCTTCCATGAAAAAGCACAAACAAAGTACGTCAATGATCAAATCGGGAGTAGGCCTTATCTTCGTGACCCCACAAGGAGGAATAATGCGCTTCGCCTTCTCCTTAACAGAGCCGAGAACGAATAATGAAGCTGAATATGAAGCTCTGATAGCAGGCCTCGAGATCGCCATTGATATGGGAATTGAAAGCCTCCTCATATATGGGGACTCCCAGCTAGTCGTCAGTCAAGTGAACGGCGATTACCAAACATGCAAACCGGAATTGGTAAAATACGGTGAAAAAGTGCAACAGCTGTTAACCCAAATTCCCTCCTACACTTTGGAGAGCATACCGCGCGCGGAAAACAGCAAAGCGGACGCACTGGCCAAACTTGCTAAAGAACTGGCTGACGAGAACCTCGATGACGTTAGAATCGTGGTACGAAGCCGTCGAGTGCTTGCCCCAGCAGAAGTATCTCCGGAACCATCTGAAGAAAAAGGAGCGAACGAGGAGACAACCCTGCAAATAAAAGATTGGGAAAATACCGAGGACTGGAGAGAAGTCTTCATAGATTACTTCAAGTTCCACCGAATGCCTGAAGAAGCGTCCATAAGACATCAGCTCGTAAAACGAGCTCTGTCTTTCGCCTTCGTCAACGATACTCTATACAAGAGGTCATTCGATTCTCTGTGGCTGAGATGCTTAGGACCTGACGAAGCGAGAAGAGTCGTCCAAGAAGTTCACGACGGACTCTGCGGTTCCCACCAAGCAGGCCCTAAGATGAAGTTAAAGATAAAACGGATGGGCTACTATTGGCCCGCCATGATGAAAGACTGCCTCGAATATGCGAAGCAGTGTCACCCGTGTCAGATCCATGGGGACTTCATCCACCAGCATCCCAATCCACTGCATCCAACAGTGGCTAGCTGGCCATTCGAAATGTGGGGAACTGACATAGTCGGCCCCATCGAACCAGCATCATCCAAGGGACATCGTTTCATCTTGGCGACGACTGATTACTTCTCCAAATGGGCAGAGGCGGTACCGTTGAGGGAAGTGAAGACGGAGAACATCCTCCATTTCTTCAAAACGCATGTCATATACCGGTTTGGAACCCCGAGAAGGATCATCTCTGATAATGGGCCAGCCTACCGAAGTCATAAAATTAGCCGCTTCGCACAACAGCACAATATAGACTGGAGATATTCCTCAGTCTATAATCCGCGAGCTAACGGTCTCGCCGAGGCCTTCAACAAGACCTTAACAAAGATTATGAAGAAAATGGTGTCCCGAAACAAGAAGGATTGGCATGAGAGACTGCAAGAGGCTCTCTGGGCGTATCGAACTACGTTCAAGACAGCCACGAACACAACGCCCTACGCGTTAGTATTCGGCACGGAAGCAGTACTACCCCTTGAAATAGAATTACCATCTCTGCGAATGGCAGTTCACTACGAGCTAACGGATGAAGAAAATGCTCACCTTCGGTTTGAAGAGCTTGACGCTCTCGATGAAACCCGGCTCATAGCGCAGCAAAATCTGGAAGCTTACAAGGCGAAGATGACGCGCTCATATGAAAGACTCACTCGACCGAGGACATTCCGCCAAGGCGAACTCGTGCTAATGGTCAAAAGACCTATGATCCCCAATTGCGCCATGCGAGGAAAGTTCGAGCCGAACTACGAGGGCCCGTACATCGTAGACAAGGTCTACCAAGGCGGGGCCTATTTACTCATAGACATGCACGGTGAAAGGCCTTTCAAGCCAATAAACGGTCGCTTCCTGAAGAAATACTACGCTTAATGAGCCACAGCTTAGGTTAATGATAGATGACGACGACTATGTCCGCTCGCTATCTTCCTAAGCTCAAGCTTTATCAGCAGTAGCCAGCCTCCATCACGGACCGAAACGTCCTTAAACTAATAACAGACCGAAACGTCTTTAAACTAAGGATAACAAGATAAAAAAAAGAGAGAGAATATATATATATATAACGGTATGTCCATAAGCAGAAAGGGCACGGATGAAAACCTGAAAGGGCCCCGTGAGTAAAAACGGCAGGGCTACCGGCAAGTGTTTGTGAAAACCCGAAAGGGCGCAACCTCGTTAAAAAGACACTTATAGGGCCCTCTCGACCTTATAAGGAGAAACCACCTGCGTGAGATCCTTACGACTCATAAGGGAACAACACACTTAGGTATCCCCACGATTCCTAAGGAGAAAATACACTTGCGAGATCCTCACGACTCGTAAGGAGAACTCTCTTATGGGACCCTTACGGCTCATAAGAATTGAAAGTCTTAAGTTACAGAGACCTAAACCTGTGCTTAAGCAACCCCCACAACTTCCGATATTGCCCTACAAGTGACTCAGCATTGACCCTTGTATACAATCCACGGGCGCGAATAAACATTTCCCTAACCAAGTCTCATCCGTGACTGGGGATATGTTCGTGTGACCCATGTAGGTCCTCTCGACTTACAAGGAGAAAACCCTACTGTAGGATTCTTACGACTTACAGAGGAACGTACACTTAGGAATCCTCACGATTCTTAATGAGAAAATACAACTACAAGATCCTCACGACTTGTAGGGAGAAATAACTTCGTGAGGCCCTTACGGCTCATGAAATCAAAAGCCTTAGTCGACAGGACCCTAACCCTGGTCGCTAAGCCACCTTTGTTAGACATTGACAGAGGCAGATGATGATTCGCTCCTGGTGATATCCCAGTTGCAGCGGTGCTGATGCCGAAATCGGTGTCCAATTTCAGGTTTACAGCGAAAAGCCAGTAGGCCGCACATGCATACGAAATAGCCGAAATGATGGGGCGACTTGCAATAAAAAGCAGCACGTAAAAATATATGCATGAAGAAATAGCCGAAATGATTGGGCAACTCGCAATAAAAAGCAGCGAGTAAAAGTAAAATAAACAGCCGAAACGATTGGGCACCGCGAAAAATAGCCGAAATGATTGGGCAATCACGACCTTCGCGATACGAAAGCTGAAAGGATAGAGCATCGCGGAAATACAACAAAAAAATTGATGATGATAAAACTTTGGCCCTACAGTTAAGATCACATCGATTCCTGTATACAATCCAAGGGCGTAAACAAAGAGGGAACCATACTTTTCCAACATAATCCTTGGCGCTTGGGAAACAAATAATCCCAGCAAACTCCTCGACTCACGGATACAAACACTCCTTGACGAGAGCTTCCTGATCAGCGTCGACCCGCAGAGCCACCAGAGCCTCTATGGGAATCCTCGACTCGTTTCAAACCCCAAGGAAACAAATAATCCTTGGCGCTTGGGAAACAAATAATCCCAGCAAACTCCTCGACTCACGGATACAAACACTCCTTGACGAGAGCTTCCTGATCCGCGTCGACCCGCAGAGCCACCAGAGCCTCTATGGGAACCCTCGACTCGTTTCAAACCCCAAGGAAACAAATAATCCTTGGCGCTTGGGAAACAAATAATCCCAGCAAACTCCTCGACTCACAGATACAAACACTCCTTGACGAGAGCTTCCTGATCCGCGTCGACCCGCAGAGCCACCAGAGCCTCTATGGGAACCCTCGACTCGTTTCAAACCCCAAGGAAACAAATAATCCTTGGCGCTTGGGAAACAAATAATCCCAGCAAATTCCTCGACTCACGGATACAAACACTCCGTGACGAGAGCTTCTTAACTCATGTCAACTGTTCCGCTACAACTGCAAACAGATCCCCGATTCGTCTCAATTTGTAAGAAGAAGTCTCAGACAGCAAGGATTGGAAAGCTTGCTTTTTGAGCAATGGGGCCCTGCAAGTCAATCCAAACTGGTCTCTTGCATACTATTCACGGGTCTCACTCTCCGAAGTCGAATTTCGACGAGGAGGGAAACAACCACTTACGAATCCTCTCGACTCGTAAGAGGGAAAATTCTCTTATAAGATCCTTACGACTTATAAGAGAAAACCACACTTAGGAATCCTCACGATTCCTAAGGAGAAAATCCACCTATGAGGTCCTCTCGATCCGTAGGGAGAAAAGCCTCTATGAGATCCTCACGGCTCATAGAATTGAAAAGTCTTAGGCAGTAGACCTGAACCTGCGGCCTAAGCCATCGCTATTTCCTGAGGAAGTCGGAATACTCGTTTTAGACATCCATCAACCATGGTTATTAAGACAGCCTGCTGACATTAAAAGAAAGAAGATGACAGAAAGAATATCCGGTTTACATTTGATCTGGCATGCGTGACGCGTTCATTTATGCATGGACAGAAGACTCAGGACGAGAAATAAGACAAGCTGAAATAGAAAGGGGGAGGGTTTCCATTCATACCGCTAAAAATTTTTACAAGCGTAAGAATAATGAATAAGAAACATTATTCAAATTATTACAACGGTATAACCTCAGATCTGGGGCACGGATTGAGGAAATCAAAAGTAAGGCCATCCAGAGTTCTTCTGGCCTTTCTGATTATTCTTATGCGCAGTCTTTCGCGCTCCTCTGTATCGAGATCATCGGCGAGCCTTCCTGGCCTTTGATAAGCAGCAACTATCGTCGTCTGCTGGAAGACTTGGTGTAGGATGTCAATAAGGCTGTTCCGCCGTTTCTTTGAGATCAACCCTGTCAGGTGCACTGAATGCACCTTGTCTTCGGCGTCATCCAGCGCGTTGAGCGGTAAGGCCTCATGAAGACCCGGAAGTGCTCTCCATATGGCTCCCAATACGACTTTCAAAAGGGCCGAACGACGAGGCAACAGCCAACCACCGCTTGCGTTCAGACGACCCATAACTTCTGCACATTCAGCGTCTGTAAACTCCTGGTTTTGTTGACGATCCTGAGCACGGATATTGTCGTAGGTAATGAACTCGTGCAAACTGTATAGATGCACCGCCGCCATTATGCCTGGAGGAAATATTACAGGAAGATCAGCAATAGAAAAGCAATAATCTACATAGAGGACTAAATTCCTAGAGAGCGAAACTATGTTCAAGGATAAAGTACCCTAGATGAAAGCTCTGCTGGTTAAGATTAATCTAAGAATCGATTTTACCTAAAGTTTTCCTAAAAACTTGAAAAAAAAGGGAGGAGCAAGGCACCGGAATTCTTGAAGGCAAGAACAAAGCTCTGAAGTCTTCGAAAATAGAAGTCTGAAAGATGATAAGTATCTGGGGGGACCAAAGGTCCTATTTATAGGCATCAAGTGCCTCTTCGACTTCCAAGAGTTGTCACGGCAGTTTACCCTAATCGGAGCAAACTTCTGTTCAAATTCCGAGACGGGAGATGAAGCAACGCTTCGTCTTCCCCAAATCAGAGCAAAGCTCTGTCTTGAAAATTAATTTAATGAAGCGACGCTTCAGATTATTTGCACTGCGCAATAAGGATCCCCGCATCAACTGATACAACCTCTGCAAAGAAACAAAGAAAGTTAGGTTGACCGTCAGAAAAGATGGCGAACTTTCCCTATAAAAGAGAAAGGGTGGGACATACCAACGCCTGCTAGGGCACGCTTCTTCTCCTCCTCCTGAAAGGTCTTCAAAGAGGCAGCAATGGCCTCTTCAGTAGAAACACCTGTTGAGAATGAGGCAAATATTAGCTAAAGTTAATAATAAAAAGTGCAATAAAATGACGAAGAAAGTGGCTAATGAGTACCTGACTCAGCGAGTTTACTTAACATCGCTTCGAGCCTCGCCGATCGCTCCGAAGCTGCAATGGCGGCAGCCAAATTGGTGTCCGCAGGATCTACCAAGAAGCCCTCGTTGCTCCCGTATTCACATATGCCTTCGGTGGGAGGAGCCGCAGGCTTTAAGCTGAGGATCGCATCGAGGGAAAGGGCGGACTTCTTCTTCTTCTGCTGTTCACCAGCCTTAGATCCACCCGGAGCAGATTTGCGCTTGGCAATCACTTTAGGGCGGCGGGTCCCGATATCTGCTCCTGCGCCGGACCCTGGCGATACCACATTAACCGTCTTCGTGGGAGCACGGGGCGCCGGTGGTGCATCCACCGTAGTAGGCAGCGGCAATCCCCGCGGAGGACTCAACACGCGTGGTCGATCTACTCCAGCATCTTTTAGCGGAGGGACGACCGGGAACCTTGGCTGCAAAGGGGCCTTGCGATCGCCGCCGGGAGGCGCACCCCTACGGTCAACCAGCATACGCTTCTCCGTTAAGATAATTGGGCCCATCGCGTGCGCATACCAGGCCACATATGAATTAAGCATCTTAGGGGCACAGCTGGGTTCACTAATGAAGAAATAGGAACCTGTGTTAGGCCGTGTAAAATGATGCATCGCATTCTTTATCCCCTCTGGGCCGACCACGGGCGTTTCCAAGAAAGCTTCCAGCGGGATCCCTTGGTTGTAGCTTGACTGCCGGGCAAATCGGTGTGGGTTATACCTCATAAGCAAGGCTGTCTTATTCTGCCTAAACACTAGATAGCCCGGCCGGATGGAGAAGAGATGGAGGATTTCCCGAGCTTTTAATACAGAAGCCCCATCTTTGAAGTCATCACGCAGGGGCACCACTGATTTGGTGGTCTCTGAGCCTATGGTGACAACCTTATCCACAAAGGAAACCTTTCCTTCGACCAGATGTGGACGAAGGAGCAACCCTCTAGACTCCCGCGGGGCTGGAACCACAATTGAAGCCCCGACCAACCGCATGACTCTCGGGAGTCTGTATCTCTCGAAGAGCGGAGGAGTCTTGTGGGCACCAAACACTCCTCGCACGTGCATCTCCATCCAAGAAATAAAATAGTGCATTAGGAAGTTGGCAGGCTGTACCCCAGGCTCACTAGCGTCCGCCGCTACGCTAAGTCCATTGTAAAGGTAAGCCAATCCGGCGATCCCTACCGATAACTGCAAACCGGCCACCATTCGATGCGCCGGGTAAAAGACGGAGGGCCGCATGAGGCGCGGGTGCATGGGGAGCGCAAAGCTGCATAACCATAAACCCAAGAACCCTATGAAAAAGGTTTCCTCGTCCATGCCAGGAACGGCGATCTCTGAGAAAGGGACGCTGGCAGTGCTGGGGAGATAAAAATTCCGCTGGTCACTTTCCGATGTAGGTCGGCGGTCCAAGCCAAAACCAAAAGGGTCAACAAGCTGAGCGAACTTCTCGCTCTGCTCTGATAGGAACTCCGGGCGAATAAAACGAGCAATGAAATCCGCGAAACTGACGCCCCGGTCGCCCGATTCCAAGTGGAGTTCCTCATAGATCTCCAACACCTTCACCAAGCCCGGATGCTGATGTTGAATGGCGTTCTCCGGAGTTAAGTCAAACACCAGCTGTTTAGTGGCAAAGACGTACTCGTCAGGAGGAAGCAGCTCCTCATAGTGCTCCCCCCTCATTGGTAGACCTGAAATCTCAGCAAATTCCTCCAAAGAGATGGAGACTTCCCTATCCGCCATCAGGAAGGTCTGGGTGGGGATGTTCTATTGTTCAATAAAAGCCTTCATCCACCATGTTGGAGGAGAAGGATACTCGAAAAGCGAAACGTAGACGGCCGAGTATAAACCAATCGTCGTCAGGTGAGCCCTTTTCGCCGCTAAGATGTAGCGGGCCCATTGCAAATAGCCGGCAAGCGGTCGCGGGATCAGTCCAATATTATAAGCCTGTCCCCAAGGGCGTGCTTCACCCTGACAGATTCGCCTCCCCAAGATGTCTATCGCCGGCGGCGGCTGCACTGGGATGGCACCAATGGCAGGCTGGAGGAGATCGTCAGAATTCCAATTTTTAACCTCCACGGCATACTTCACCGGGGGCTCGTCCGCATAAGGGATCGTAACTATGGGCTCAGAGGGCGAGGCGGAGCTGAAGCTGCGACGGCCTTGGATGATTTGGCTATACCACCTTCCCCACAGGTGGAGTTTCTTGCACTCGGGGTCATGATCTTTAATCAAGGCAAACACCACCCGGTCTACTGGCGAATGGGGGAACCCTCCTTCCGAGCGAACGAAAGGGAAAGATAAATCTTCAGACATGTTTCCTGTAGAAAAAGCAAGAAAATAATAACCGTTAGTGTTCCAATGCTTTACATTTTTAAGTCCTACATCACACTGCAATGCAGTGGGTAAGGGACCAAAGGGGGACCCACAAAATCTAGATGACGGCGTATCATTTGATAAGACAGTCCCATCGTTTGATGAGACTGTCAGTTAATGAAAAAGACCCCCAAGAGAATATCCTCATTGGGGGGAAATCCCTAGAGACAAAGAGAAAATCTCCTCTTTTAGAGCAAAGCTCTGTCACGGAGTGACATTTGTCAAACTCAGATCTCAAGGGAATAAAACTTCCTAAAAAAAGGAGCCTAGCTCTGTAGTAGTAATGAAAACTATAACTCCTAAGGATTAAAAAATTTTGGGATCTTAAAGATCCATGAAAACTTTTAAGAGTTCTCCATTTGATCTGTGAGCAGGGCTCTGTTCATGGGTTAAAACCCAGGAACAAGATCTCTGTAAATTTCTGAGAGCAAGGCACTGTGGATGAAACCCCGAAGGGGTCTTCTTTAGATCAAGGATCTATGAGAGCAAGGCTCTGTTGAAGAAACCCCAAAGGGGTCTTCCTTAGATCAAAGATCTATAAGAGCAAGGCTCTGTTAATTAAATTTAATTTAAATTAATTTAAATTTTTGCCTAGAGTGATTCTAAGTTCTGAACTTTAAAAGTTCTTGGGAAGAAACAAGAGCAAGGCTCTGAATCAAAATTCTGGAAACGGTAAAAAAATTTTAAGGACCAAGGGTCCCATTTATAGACGCCTGCGTCTCTTCACCTGACCTCCATGATCCAACGGTCGGGGTCTTCCCACCGCTGCACTCACGTGCGCGCCACGTGAGCGCAACGGTGGGGGGGGCATTTGTTCCCCCAATCAGAGCAAGGCTCTGTTTGAATTTTGAAAATTCAAATTTTGAAGCAACGCTTCGGTTCCCGTGCGCAGCGTGCAACGCGCCACGTGTCAGAAGTTGACACGGCAGCACAACGCCCAAGGCGGTACGTCCAATCAGAGCAAGGCTCTTTAAAAAAACATAAGTAACACTCAACTGCGCAAGCGCACCGCAGCGCGACACGTGTCCGCGCAGTTGCGCAAGCACAACTGCGCAAGCGCACGGCTGCGCGACACGTGTCCGCGCAGTTGCGCAAACACAACTGCGCAAGCGCTTCACTGCGCGACACGTGTCACTCACTGGGGGAGTTGCGCAAAACAGAATAAATCTTGTTAAAACAAGAAGATTTTCTTGTATAAGGCAAGAGCCTTTGGATCAAAGATCCGACGGTGGGGAAAATTCCGCAAATCACTCAGGAAAAGATTTATTGAACAAATTTAACTAATTTTTGAGCACTATAAAAAGGACCCAAGACCCTATTTCAAAAGGATCATCTGGTTTTAAAAAAAAAAGAAGAAAGAAGAGAACTCTTGAGAACTCCTTGAGAACAAAAAAAAGAAGGTAAAAATCTTTAAAACAAGAGAGAATTCTCTTAGGAATAGATCATTGATCTAAGAAAAAGATCAGTGATCTTCAACAAATAAATAAAAATAATAAAAATAGTGTCTTGCACTTGCTATGAACCTTTGGTTCTCTGAAACAAGGAAAAACTTATTTTTCTTTGATCCAAATCAGGGGATAAAAAGTGCATTGCACTTCTGTTCTTGAATCTAAAAGATTCTTGGTGCTTTGCATAAATACAATGCATTACTTGAAGGGCCAGGCCCAAATCAAAAGACCTAGCAGGCCAAAATAAATTGCAAAGCAATAAAAAGGGGCAGAGCCCAAATGAAATTGATGATTTGCATCATTTATAAAGGGCAGAGCCCAAAACAAATTGATGCTCTGCATCTTTTTTCTTAGGCAAAGCCCAAATAAAAAATAAAAAGAGATGCAATGCAAAAGCGAGTAAATGTTAGACATTTTCAACTGGACTTAGCCCAATCATGGCCATAAGTCCTTAAATTAAATTGACTGAGCAAAATGGCTCTCCTAAATCAATCTACATCCGGTACGAGGGTACATCTCCGAACTCCTTTGACATCCATCATTGTAATTCCTCAACGACGTCAAAGAGGTGACGGGTCCCAACGACTACATACTAATATCGGACCGAGACGTCCTTAAACTAATATCGGACCGAGACGTCCCTAAACTGGAATATGGACCACCACGTCCCTAAACTGGCACAATAGAGCCCAAATGCTCTTTTGTCGGATCTAAACGGTCCCGTCTAAGTTGATCTTAGTCCCAGATACAGCTAACGCATCCTTAGACATTTAAATGAATGGTAAAACCCCAAATCAACTTTGGTTCAAGGGTACATCTCGGAACTCCTCTGACACCTGTCGTTGTAATCCTTCAACGACGTCAGAGAGGTAACGAGTCCCGACGGCCAGATATTAAATCGATCATTAAGTCAAGTTGATCTTAGTCCAAAACAGGACTAATGTATCCTCGACGAACGTTTAAGTTGATCTTAGACGCAACGCGACTAATGCATCCTTAAACTAAAAACACCAAACCCGAATCTAAGTAAATACGGATTTGGACTAATCCACGTCCTACGGGCGACGGCATTACTCAGTCTCCGTATACAATCCACGGGCAACCACAAACAAAACAAACACACACGACACGAAGTGAAATTCTGGAGAAGGAGAAAGTGGTTACCGCGATACGGTAGCGTAATTAACTGCAGGGGCTTGCGCCTGCAGGGAAGAGCGTCCCCACAATCAAAAACCCCTCACCCTGAGGGGGAATCTGATGAAATCTGCTACATCGGCCGCATCCGTCTAAACCTCCGATACACGGTGCCATAAATCAACTTGGCATCTTCGGAGAGGTAGACGGATAAAACCACATAGTATCTGCCCCGAATCTCAGGCGAGACGTCCTAACGTCTCGGCAGCCGTTCGGAGGGGAACAACCCCGGCGGTTACTTCATCCGTCTCCAGTGAGCGACGTGTCCAGCAGGAACTGGAGAACTTGAAGGCCACCGTTCAGGAGTTGAAGGAGATACTGGTATGTATACTACTTTATAGTAAAATATCATGTCATATTATAGATATCAACATATCCAATATTAGTACGTAGCCTGAGCTTATTTGGTTGTAGACTTAGGTTTGATTAATCATACATACATATCTAATTAAAATAAACTACGGTTTTCCAAACTAGATATCCAAATGGGGTTTCGAAATAACTTGAAAATGATACGAATTCGAATAATACACAGTTCTTACACGCTTATTACACACGTTAGGTCCAGACGCGACAGGGTACATCGGCCAAGCCTCCACATGCATCTCCTTCGGCTGCGGCTCCGCAAGCCACTACATCGGCTGCGGTTCCGCAGACAGCTCCTATAGCTCCACCGCCCGCTCAGACTCCCGCAGCCGCGGCTCCGCAAGTTATGATCTCGACGGCGGCTGCGCGGACCGCATCGCCAGCTCCACAGCCCGCTCAGACTCCCGCACGCGCCGAATTGCATGATTTATTGACCGAGGAGCAGGTGGGCCAGATTCTAGCGTTTATCAGAGGTGGAGCTGGACCGAGCTAGGGTAGCTTTTTTATTCTTATTTTTTGAAACATGTATTTATTTATATGATACATATTGTACTATATTTTGGACGATATTGATATTGGTGGTCCTACGGTGTTTATATTTATATCATATTCTGTTTTTTGGTTTCTTTTGTATATTATATGCGTGAGATGTGATTATGAATACTGCGATATGTGTTGTGTGATGATTAATTTTATATTCGATTGATGTATATATTATTGTGCACAGGGAGAGAGAAAATCAGGCAGCCCTTTTAAAAAAAACTGATAATATGTACCTACGGATTAATCCGTAGGTACCAACGCTGTCCCTACGGATTAAACCGTAGGGGCAAAATATCAGAATAACTGATATTTTCCCCTGTGATCTCAGTATCAGGGGGTTGGGAGTGCCCCTACGGATCGCCCCTACGGAGTTATCCATAGGGGCAAAATATCAGGATTTCTGATATTTTGCCCATACGGATATGTACCTACGCATGTATCCGTAGGGGCTATTGGTTGGCCCTACGGATTAATCCGTAAGTACAAGTAATATATTTTAAAAAACCGTAAATAAAATAATTTTTTTGCCCCTACGGCCTACTCCGTAGGTAAAACGGGACCTACACAGAACTCCGTAGGGACAAATTCAGGGCTTCAACTTACACCTACGGCGTTTGTACCTACAGAGTATTTTCTTGTCCCTACGGCTATATCCGTAGGGGTTGTGGTTTGTCCCTACGGATAAATCCGTAGGGGCAACCCTTATTTGTAGTAGAATCTGCATGCATGCCAAAATAAAAGTTATTAAATTTGAAAAAAATAATCTTCGCCATTATAATGCGGCAATTCCAATCTCAAATTAAGAGAAAAATGTCTGAAAATAAAAGAATTCTTTAGTTCCGGGTTATCATCCCTAAAACTTTATATATAGAGAGAGAGAGAGAGAATTGGCGAAAAAATACACCTTCCTTTGTTTTTTCCGATGATCGGCACCTACCAACTTCATCGTTATCATATAAGATATGTGTATATCAAATTTCATGTGATTCTACAACCTTTTCACCGCTGATTTAGTGGGTTCAAAATTAACGGTTTACCGACAATAGAACTTTTTACATTGCTAAATCAACGGTGAAAAGGTTATAGAATCGCATGAAATTTGGCGTATCCACGTCTTAGATGATAACGATGAAAATGGTGGATGTCGATCGTCGAAAAAAATAAAGGAGGGTATTTTTTCGACGCCATAGAAGAAAATTCTCATCTTTCCTCCATTATTCTCATATATATACACACACACAAATTACATGTAGTATTTAATCACATCCATCTTTCACTTTCTGTAACCAACTGATCGTCTATCGATTTAGCTATATTGATTTAACTATATTGTATATGGTAAGAATTTAAATTTCAATATATGAGAGAAGGCCTGTTCGACCTGGAAAAAGTCGCATCTGAAGAAATACTCTTTCTCCACCACGTGCATTGCATGTGCTGAAGATCCAATCTACTACATGAGCATGTATGCATGAAATAAAGATCTGAGTCTTCCAACTAGAGATCAAATTGGTTTAACGGTGTGTGCCTGAAACAAGGTGAGCTCCTTTCACTGCGAAGCTAGCCATCAAAGATTCTAAGGTTTGTCAAGATGTCGAGTCAAGAATATTATAAACAGTTCTACGGTAAGTGAAGCTAGCCATCAAAGATTCTAAGGTTTGTTAAGATGTCGAGTCAAGAACATTTTAAACGGTTCTAGGGTAAGTTATAATCCTAAAGGACCAATAGCATGCCATCCCCGAAGTTCTCTAGATACAAAAAGCAGAGACAAACAAAACCAAGCTTGAAACAGATATTTTCCAAAGCTTTCATTATACATCCCATTTGTTACCTCGCTTCTAACACAACGGCATGTCTACATAGACGACACAAGAATTCATGGTGGTAATGTTGGGAACCTATCTTCGAAAACCTTATGTTATATGTATAGATTATACACACACATACAGAGGAAATTGAAAAGAAACAGGCGATTTTCAGAATAACGATGGAACCAAGGACCTAAGCTTCCTCGGTTTTCGGAAGGCCTTTCCACTTGAAATTGTCCGCATAAGCTTTCGGCTGCATAAACACAAAGCGCAATTAAACTCAATAACATGCTTGCTTATGTGATGATATGCCAAACAATTCCAAGAATTTAGTTGTTAACGTCAATGGGTCTTTTAAGTGCACACATTTAAATTGATAACTTAATACAAAAGATACAAAATTAATCTGCACAGAAACAACTTTAGTCAAAAAGTTCTCATTAAATGAGTAGCTTGAAGCAAAATGGAAACCAAACCAGGAGTTCTAGGCATATACTATTTAAGTATTAAATGATGTACCGTCACCTTAGCAAACATAGGATGTTTATTTGGTAAGCTACTAAACTCGTGCTATCATACATTTCAATCTATTTAAAAAGCTTCTATTTCAGTAAAGTACACTAAAATACATTAACTATCGCAGATTTTCACTAAAATACCTTAAGTGCTACTTTGAGGGTATATTGGTGAAAAAAGCGATAGTTAAGGATGATTTAGAGCAATTTAATCCGATACATGATTGCAAATGGCAGAAGGCGTGAGAAAGAAAATATCATGAAATTTTAAAAAAAATTGACGGGCTAAATGGTGACAGAGGACATTTATAATGGAATTAATAAAAAAAACGAAACCAGACATGGGGTTATAAGAAAATGGATCTGTACCCGGGGTTGTAGAGCTAAATGTATGAAACAAGATAGGATGTCCAATGTACATACGGCAAAACGACCAAGTGCATGTTAATTTTGATAAGAATGCTTTCAAAGCATAGACCTCACTGTCGAAAACGTGAAAATAACGGCACCTAGAATGCTCTCGCAATTTCTGATGTTTCTAACTTGTTCATTCTACATTCATGCTTGTTGGCTTTAACTTGAGTAGTTTTGAACTCCTATATATTGCATAACTGCACCTTGTACATTTATCACAACTGGGTGTGCATTTATCACATCCATCTTTTCATCGAATGCATTAGGCATATCTTGTGCATCTGAAAAGAACAAAGTAGGGTCTTGGGGAGAAACCCAGGGTTATTATTAATGGAGACCCAATTCATGTTGTTCCTCTCAAATCACCTCTCCATGTGACTACCTCTCCTCTTTCCTTCAAATCACCTTTTAGGTCATCGCCAAAACTCAAATTCCGTTGTTTTTCTCAATACCCAAATGTTGGGTTTGGCCTCAAAATCCAATCTTTTTAATGCCCAAATCATCAAAGAACAAGAGAATGAAGAGTTCTCATGGTTCCATACTATGGCATTGCGTCAACTCTCACCATAGTTGATCAGCAGCACAACAATAATGAAAAAGAATTTTTCATCAAAAAATAAATCAGAGGAAAAATCTTCAAGCAATGGATATGAAAGACCACAAAAAATCTTCAAGCAAAGGTATTGGTGATGGAGAAGGGGGCCTCTCATGCTAAAGGTCCATTAAAATAAAGAAACATATGAATTATATATTATTGATTTCCTATTTATCATGATTACAAGATAATTAGACGAGGGTCTGAAGTATGCTTAAAATCTCTAAATCTGTCTTTAATTTACAAATCAAAAAAACCTATTTGCTGATATTTGGCTTAAGTGCCTTGGATTTGTTTATTTTGCTTTAAAAATGATGCGTGCCTCAGGTTGAGAGAGAGAGAGAGAGAGAGAGAGATTGATGGAGGACATATGAGAAGACAGAAGAAAGGATTTTGGTTAACCAACATATGACAATTTCTTATTGGCTAAACCTATAAATGTCACATTCCTCACTGAACACTAATTAGGAGAAGAAAATTGAAAGCATTAAAGTAATTTTCAGGTTATATATATTGTTCCCTTATATATGGCATCAAGATCCCCCCACCCCTTTTTCCCTGCAAGCCATCTCGCCGGCAAGGCTAGGCGGGGTGGGCAAGCAGTCTCAGCCTCCCTACGATTTGCACCTGGCCCCAGTAAAGAACCCATGAGACCTTGAAGCGATTGAAATAAGGAAAGATTTAGGGATTGGGGTTTTGAAGTGAATTAGGTATCCGGTTTTGAGTTTAGACCGGTAAACCTAGTATCCGAATTGACTTAAATAACCCATATTCTTTACTTTCTCATCCAAAGCCCAAAAACCCAATTCAAATACTCGATTCCTCTCTTTTTTGTTTCAACCCCCCCCCCCACCCACACACACAGTCATCTCCTTCTCTCCCCTCCCCACTCCCAACGAAAAATCTCTCTCCAAGCGCGCTCGGTCTTCCCTCAAACGGCCATCGACGAAAGACCAAAGCTTTCAATTATTTTTCCATAGTGCTTCCAAAAGACAATAAACCTCTCAACTCTTCTATTTGATTAAGCCTTTATTATATGTTGATTTATTTCAATTATTAGGGTTCAATTGTTTGTATGTCAGATTGACCCTAATTAATATTAAATTTAATCTTTAGAAATTAGGGTTTTATTTTTCCTAATTGGTTTTATAGTTTAGGTTTCAATTGATGCAGGTCTCATAAACATATTATATAGTTTAATTTATGTAGTATCATTCGACTAACATACCATGTTTAAATAATTGGCAGTCTATCAACTATCAAATTTCGTTAATTCTTTTAAACTTTGAAGTAAAAATTAGAGAATTTAGTGTGTGTGTGTGTGTGTGTGTGTGTTGAGCGATGCAAAACTCAATTTTTAGTGTATTTTGTTTTAAATTTGCACTTTTAGTGGTATTTATCATATTTTTCTTAACTTTTAAGTATATTGTCACCCCCTAAAAAAGCCCTAAAGTCTAAATTATAATTCTTGACACCACCCCTGGGTAGTATGGTTTCTTCTCTAACAAAAGTTGTAGATTTAAATCTCACTACCTTCATGATTTTTTTAAATATTAACATGTGTATCAATAAAAAATTTATGAATCATTTCATGTATATGATACAAACTAATTAAAAAAAATTATCGTTCAATTTCAAACCGTATGATGGTTTTTACATATCATTTAGTTGGATGTCTCGAGAAATCTCTACTATGTATGTCGTATCCCCTCTAACCAATATTTCTGCATCTGCCTCTATCCATCAACATGAAATTGTCACTCTCTCTACGCAATCGGCAAATGGCTAACTTCATCCTAATGGTTATTATTCAGGACAAAGATCTAAACAAAAAGAATATTATAGCTATATTATGTAAGTAGGTATAGGTATGTGTACTAAAATTATTGGTTAATAAATTAAAGCATGCAACAACTATAATAAGAGAAATCTTACCGCAACCCAAATAATTAAGCTAAAGAAAGTGGATATGTCTATGGAGGTAATTTTAATTCCAAATAAGATTTAAAATTAGCTCTCAAGTGTAACATAAAAGACACTATTAATACAAGATGGAGTAATAAACATAAAAGAAAACATACCTTCAAAATAGGAGTATGGTGGTTCTTAACCTGCAAAAAGGTACCATATGAACATTAAAATGTGTACCAAATGTAACAGAAATATATTAAAAATAGAGTCACAATAGAATAGCCAATTGCAATCACTGCAGTCAAAAAACAGCACTGAGACTAACATAAGGGCAAACAAAAATGACAGGAAAGCACCAAAAGAGACTAGGGTATAGCATATGCTATACTTTTGAGAAGATGGAACACCGAATTAAGTAGGTGCCTAAATATTTAATAGTGAGAATTACAAGTAGAAGAGAAGTGTTAAATATTGATGGTGGTCGGATGTTTGAAGAATGTTAATATAATTCAGCATGCAATTTTTGCCTCTAGTTTCTTACACCAGTCATGTTCCACATTGCGGATATATCATCCACATGAATCTTGTGATTCGAATATCATAGCTGAATTGTCCTATAATCGGAGAAATACCTAGCAAATTTTTTCTTGTTTTGAGTACCTACACACCAGAATTAGAAGAGGAAGGATTCTCTCTAGTCTTTTGAAAGGAGCCATTACTCTGGGGTGAGGGTCGTTATACATACACGTGAAGATTAAGGGCATGATATGACTTCGTCCATAATTATTCTTATACAATACTGTCAAATTAACAGGTCAAAATCTGCACAGCTTTCGAGAAACTAATTTATATAAAATTTCGTCAAAGTTCACCTAGAGTACAATCAAATCAGACATGTAATCGTAGAGATCAAGTATCATATTCCAACAGAAGCATTTGAGATTGTTAAAGGCATCAAAATCATGGAATATTATGTTAGTAATGGCTAATTAGTTTCCATTTTAGAGAGATCTTTTAGTAGGTCAAATCTGAATAATTGTATTTCCATTTCTAGTAGATTATGTTTACTATTTTTTTGTATGCTCTATATCTCTATAAATAGAGTATTATGATATTAATAAAACCATCAGGTTCTTATTTTCTAAGATGGTATAAGAACCCATGGCCCAATCCTTTATTTTTCAACTCTCTCCAACCAATATTTTAAATGACAGATATTGGCGTTGTGTCGGTCCAAAAATTTTGATATTGGATAGAAGAAATTTCAGTGATATTTCCTAAATATTGTATTCCACGGTTTTGTAGCATAAATTCCATTGATATAAGTTATGTTTTTGACAAAGATGTAATCGTTATAACTTATACAAATATAAATTATCGAAATTGAGAACATCGAATTCAAAAACAGGCAAAGCTTTGAGTCGAGGAAAAGTTGAAGTCGAAATCAAAGAAAGGGGTTGCGGTTGATGTCAAGAAAATCGAAATCAAAATACATTGAAGATCTGAAGTCAGGCAAAGGATTTTCTTGTTGACGACCAAAATTGAAAGGAGACCAAAGTCATCTCTAAGATATCCAAAATGGATGAGTCACCTCTAAGTGGATTTGTGAGAAAATAGGATTAATAAGTTAACGGGTCAAATTTTATGTCCTAAAACCCAAAAGACCAAAAAAAAGACCCATAACAAGATTTTTTAGTAAGTACGACATTACATTTCTGCTGATATACATAAATTTCGTAGATATACCGTATACCAAAATTTTAGCCGCGGTGTTTTAAAAGGCGGCCATCTATGCGCGTAGAAGAATTATGCTTACGCTTGTATTCTTGTAAGTATACCCTATTTATTGTTACTTAGAGTGTAATATATAATAAATTGGAGGTTTCTTAGCACTATTAAATGCCGAGCGCTACCATGAGAGCCTTACATCACCGATTTTGAGAGTCGCCGTCGGTTTCGTAGTTCTTCAAGTCGAACTTGAACCAATATCTCCACTTCAAACTTTGATCTTATCTTCACTTTCGATCTTCAACTTCGAACCCATGTTCGGCTTCAAACTTCAACCATGCCAACACCGCCTTCGAGTTTCGACTGCTCTTTTGACCTTCGATCCTTTAACGACAGTGGGTTTTTTTTTTGCCTTTTCTTTTTTTTGCTATTTTAAACTTAAAATCAGAGAGATTTGGCTTAGACAATTAATTAATATTTAATTAAACTTTTTTAGATCTTCAAAAAATTGACAGGATTTACTTCATTGGCAGTTTGTATTTAATTGTTAATATCTTTGAAAGTACTTATTTAGACCGCTTCTATAAATGAAAAAGAAACCAAAGTAATTAACAATCAAATTAGAATCAAATATTTAACAAATAAACTTAAGAAAATAACAAAATTGACTCAAAATACATCTAAATTGATGTCAATGCAGCATGGACGGCCCGTCTAGGCGCTCAAGCTCTTTGGCCGCACCGTTTTTTTGCCTCTTCTTAATCATTGTTTACCAAAAATATTCTAAATTTCGGAAAAAGAAACAATTTATCAATTTCATGTCGATTAATCTTCAAAACCGAAATTTCGGCAACATGCGGATATCGGCCAACATTTAAAACACTGCCACCAACTAAAACAAAAAAGTTAATTTTCATCTTTCGCTGCAAGATCTTTTTGTCATTCGCATGATACCCTCGAACTCCACTATCATCTTCAGAAATCGATCCGCTTCTGAAAACCAAAATTGGCTTTTCATTATGCCACATTCATCATAGTTATTCGTATACTTTTTGGCATTATCTGCATCGAGCTTTCCAATCCTCTCCTATATCGGTCTTTCAAGTCATCCACCAAGCCGGTTTCTCTGATCATCTTCTCGCTAGATGTGTCTCTAGCAATAAGCTGCGATGTTTCTCTTTTGCAGCAACTCCGACTATTTCTAGAGACAAGCACCTTTACCTCTCTTTCCGCCACTCCAACCAATTTTTACCTCTAAGGACAAGCTCGAAGCATCTATTTATCTTCCAAGATTGGTAACATATCGTTTAGATTGGTAACATATCGTTTAAATCATCCGACCATGGCGTATGATCACTCAACATGGTAATAAATATGAATGATATTGTTTTAAATTATGCATATTTTCTTATTTAGAATGGTATTTATCCTAATTAGGATTTCCTTGTAAACCCTAATTCAATCAATCAATTGGGCATAAAACTATTGAATAAAACATCGAATTCCTATCCTTTACATGGTATCAGAGGTATAATACCTTATAAAAAACGAAAAAACTTGATCACATTTATTTACATTCCATACTGCCCATTCTATATCCGTTTGTGAATAAATAGGTGCTATTAACCCTCTGTCTATTAATAAAGTACGGGTTCCAGGATTTCAGGTCAAATCAGAAACGGTGCAAAAACAACCACATTCTCCATATCTGTGACAAATTCTGGTGCTAACGAAGGATGGAAGATGAAGCTGCTCAAAACACGGACTTGGCTCGGCACGTGCACATGTATTGTAAACAAATGAGGTCATAAAACAAAAGCATCTATTGTTGACTTTAGCACTTTGAGCCACCGCTTTAATTCAAATTCAGAGCAATCTATAGAGATTCCTGACAAACTTGCTATCAAAACCCTACTCTAAAACCAAGACAAGGCCACATAACCAAATTGGATACATTTAGAGACAAAATGGCCGCAAATTTGCGGCCATTTATTGGAGTCTTGGCCTGGGTTTTTGTATGCGCATGCTATGATTGATATTGAATGGATAACAGTTTGGGAATGGCAGTTTTAAGCCTCTATAAATAGCAGAACCAAAGAGAAGAGGAATATGTAGTTTTTAGGACATAAACTTTAGTGTAGTTTTAGTTTAGTTTGTAATTTGCTTTGTAATTCAAGTATAGTTCAAGAGTTATCTTCTGTTATGAATATTGTTATAAATATATATTTAGTTATTATATTTCGTTATCAGTTTGATTAGTTATTATATGTTTGTCAGGAGAGATGATCTATAACTCTTTATATATAGTTGTATGAACTATTACTTTTTTCTTAAACCAATAAAATATTTCATCTTGATCATTTTCATGGTATCGGAGCTTTTAAAATAATTAAGTGGAAATCTTAATTTCCTAAAACTAAAACCCTAATTTTCCCAAATCCTAACCTTAGTTTTCCGTCTGTAGCCCCTTATCCACAGATGTATCAACGTCGTAAAGTTGTACCACCCCCTCCCCCAATGATTCTTCTAACAATTCTTTTGCAGGTACTAATATGCAGTCCAATGTTTTTGATTCTCCACCGCCGCTGCCTTCAGAAAAAGATCTCTTTTCCTATTGCATTACGCAAAGGTAAATGTTCCTGTACTACTGCACATCCTATTTCTAACTTTGTTTCCTACCATAGACCGATACCATCTAATTGTCAGTTTGTTTCTACCTTGTCTGCCATCACTCTCTATTCCGCTGTTCAGAATGCTCTTCAGTACCCAGGTTGGCATGTAGCTATGTTAGAGCAAATTGCCGCATTGCACTCCAATTAGACTTAGAAATTGATACCTCCGACTTCAGATAAGAGGGTTGTTGGCTGTAGATGGTTTTTACGGTCAAGCAAAATCCAGATGGAGCGATCAACCGTCTCAAAGCTCGTTTGGTAGCCAAAGGATTTACTTGGCGGTATGATTTGGATTATATTGAGATTTTTTCGCTAATTGCCAAATTAACATTGGTTCATGTTCTTGTATCCTTAGTTGTTTCTAACACATGGCCTCTTCATCAGTTTGATATGAAGAATGTCTTTTTTAATGGCAATCTATCAGAAACTATTTATATGCAGCAGCCTCCGGGCTTTGAGCGACCGGAGAGTCTATGGTTTGTTTTCTACACAAATCATTATATGGACTGAAGCAATCACCGCGTGTTTGGTTTGAGAAATTCGATATGGTTTTACGACAGATTGGCTTCAAACGCAGTCGCGCCGACACATCTCTTTCTACGCATAATCGTTCTCAAGGCCGGATAATTGTGCTGGTATATGTTGATATTATCATCACCAGAGATGATTCTGCTAGCATCTCCAAACTAAAAAAACATTTGGTTTCACACTTTCATACCAAGGATCTTGGGCCACTTAGATATTTCCTTCGAATCGAAATATCACGGAATTCTAATAAATTGCAGCTCTCAGCGCAAGTATGCACTTAATCTTTTATCTGAGATAGGATTTCTGAGATGTAAACCAACAAACATCCATATGGATTCCTCGGTCAAACTATCTCGATTAAGCTCTCGCTCAAATCCTCCACTACCTGGCGCTGGACGATATTGACGTCTAGTTAGAAAGCTTATTTATCTCACTGTCACTCGGCCAAACATTGCAAAGTGAGTCAGTATATGCAGAATCTTTTGACCTCTCATCTTAAGGCAGTTGAGCATATTCTCAGATACATCAAAGGTTCTCCAGAACAAGGTCTTATTTACAAACCATCGTCTATGTTGTCGCTCACAGCCTTTGCGGATGCTGACTTTGCTGGATCCGTTGATGATCGTCGTTCCACGAGTGGCTATCGTGTTTTCTTGGAAGGAAACTTGGTTACATGGAAAAGTAAGAAGCAAAATGTAGTTGCCCGTTCTTCTGCAGAGACTGAGAATAAATATATGACGCATACAGTTGCTGAGTTGGTATGGCTTATCTCCTTTTGGCAGATCTTGGAGTTCATTCTCTTCCGACTACACTCTATTGTGATAACAAGGCCGTAATTCACATTGCTGAGAATTCAGTTTTTCATGAGTGGACCAAACATATCAAGATATCTACCACTTCATTCGTGAAAAAATGAAAAATAAAGCGGTTGCACTCCAGGATGTTTCCTCTGCAACTCAACTAGCAGATATTCTTACCAAAACTCTTCCTCGACCGGTTTTCGCTCGTCTTCTGTCCAAGCTTTGGCATAATTGACATCTACGCTCCAGCTTGCGGGAGAGTGTTATCAATATATATTTAATTATTATATTTAGTTATCAGTTTGATTAGTTATTATATATTTGTTAGGAGAGGTGGTCTATAACTCTTTATATTGTATAAACTATTACTTTCCTCTTAAGCCAATAAAATATTATCTTGATTATTTTCATCTTCTACTCCTAGCAACTTCATTTGTTTTAGCTTGGCAGAATGGGTTCAAGTTTAATCTCTCTTTTGATTATCTTGCTTTGCTTCCCTTTAAGGTATTGAAAGTTTGCTTTTGTTTGTAAGTTTGTTTTTCTATATGTAAGTTTGTTATTGTTCTCTTTTCATTTGTAGTTGTAATTTTATGTTCTCTTGTTTTCATTCCTTTCTTCGATTTATAAGTTGCAATGATGCAAAGTGAGATCCTTCTTCATTAAGGGATAAATCTGATCGCTAGCAACCACTCTCTTTCTCTTCTCTTTATAATATATTGATGTTCTTTCATTTCTTTTCTTTTTTTGTTAATATGAACACTTGTGAGAAGTTTTCTTGTCTTGCTAGTCTATAGACGATTAATAATCACTACCTCTCCTTTAATCCACGATATCGAATTGAACTCCATCATAAGTGTTAGATGATAAAAGAGAATCCGGGTGCGATCTGGGTGCGGAGAAGCGATCCGGGGGTTTAGGAGACGGAGAAGCGATCTGGGGGCGTCTATGTGAGGACGATCGAGGCGAGGATCTAGGGGTGAGGCGAGGAGAGAGGAGGTGGCGGCAGGTTTTTTTTTGTTTTTTTTTTATTTTTGAGGATTAAGATTAGGATTTAGGAGACCAGCTCTGATACCATGTTAGATGATAAAAGAGAATATTTAGATACTTTATTATGTGACCAATGGTCTCTTTATATAGGGATTACAATTACTTGATACCCAAATATCATGGTACGGTGCACCCTAATAACAATATATTCTAAACTATTCCAACAATAAGCAAACGCAAACCTAATAAATCGGACATTTCATCCTCTCTAGATCTCATTTGAGACTCATGTTGACTTGATCCAACGATGGGAATAAGCAGTGATTGATTAAGTTGGAGGCTAGCAGCAAACTTAAAAAATTGAAGGATAAGAAAACCTAGATGACGATCTTGCGAGTGGGCGGCTTAGCCTCCTATACTGGCAAGTTCCAAGGATACAGATTTACGTTTGGAAGGCTTGCTTAGCAATCTGTTAATTTCCTAATCCACATCTCTTTACACTATTTCTAGCATATTTCTAACCTTAATTAGTTACTAGATTTGGTATATACTTTGACGGTTTATACTCCACTACCCTATCTGGTATGTGTGATATTTCATTCTCACAATACCAACTTAGTAGCTAGCTAGGAACTTTAACTTATTAAGTACGGATTAGCAAACCGTATTTTGGTAGGAAATGGATTGAAGGAGAAGCGTAGGAGTTATCATCGTTCATGTCTATCTAATTCCCATTCCTAGCCAGTATTTCTTCATTATACATTCTTAAAAACTTGTGACAACATTCTCAAAACATATTCAGCAGCTTGTCTAAAGCAATATAATCAAACATTCTTTTCCCTGAGGACTTGTTTATTGCAAGTGTTGGTTGCGGTATTTACTACTACTAAATTCCGTATTTTAAACTCACATTTCACATGCACGGAAAACACATAAACAAAATGGCGTCGTTGCCGGGGAAACGGTTTGCTTGATAACTTTGCTATTCGGGTTATTTTTTCTTGCTTTTGTGAATATATAAAAAAAATCAAAACCAAATAAAAATTTCAAAACCAAAACAAAATAAAAACTGAAAAACCATTCTTTAACTTTGCTTCCTGGATTTTGAATCTGCTTCAAGTTTAACCTGCTAATCCTTCCCTGGTGAACAGCGCATCGTTTTCGTGTAATATCATCATTTTTTAGCGATTCTTGAAGGCGGTTGCATTAAAGAGCTATCTATCGAGCAAAACAACGCACAAGAACTTGAGAGAAAGAATGAGAATAGAGTGCCAAAGATACAGAATAGATAGACTATGATCAAGCGAAACAAAGTGAGAACCATCAGATCACGCTCACAAAACATCTCGAGCACAAATCACCGCAATGGGGGCTTCTTAGCCCTTTGGTAACTTGATTCTCCACCCTTTCTTCTCAAATCCGACATCTTCCACTATTTTGTATTTTTTGTAGGATTCTTTGCTTGCGCCGCTATAAAGAAAATAAATAAATAAATGCTTGCTTGATTTTTGTTTTAGATTTTTGTTTGTTTAAATTGCATTTGCATAATACGGATTTAAGGGCACAACCAAATTCACATTAGATGGGGATTTCCTCACCCTTCCTAAACCGACAAAATCACAAAACATAAGCATTCACCTCTTTTTACTAAAAGCAATTAGAACCAAAGATCTAAGGACATTCGAACCCAATAAGAACAAGTACGGTTGAGGGTGACTCTCGTTCTATTTGACGCTATTTTGTGGTGTTTAAAAAAGGTTGTTCTGAGACGAAAGACTCAAAAAGCAAAGGAGGTTCTTCAATTAAGGATCTTAGTGAAAACTTTAGAAAAGCTCCCTCCACTCGCTTGCACCGACCTGGTCACGTTTAGGGTTACATACACTTGACTAACTTAGATACTCTATCTTGAAAGTCTAGAGGTTGTCTAGTTGACTTAGAAGACTCATAGTTGCTAGGTGTGACTGTTTTTGTTTTATTGTTTGTGTGGTTGTGTCTACTTAATTTCGCTTGTATATATATATATGTATATATATATATAAGAAAACACAAAATCTAAAAAAATAAATAAATAAAAAAAATTGTGTCGATTTTCACGTACCTCTCTTCTTGATTTTCGCCTCCTTACCCACACATTCTACACACGCTTGACAACACTAAACTCATCTGGTGTATGTCCGCTTGGACTCAAGACCCTAGTGTCCAGTTAGTCCGTGTTACCTTATAGTCACGACCGACTTTCCGATCGACTCCGAAATTGATGTCTACTTTCCGATCGACCGAGTCCGTGTTACCTTAGTCGCGACCGGTCGACTCTGTGGTCGACCCGACTTTTGCTCCTACACCTCTTTCACCCTTGCTTCATCTGAAATGACCGGTCCTCCACCTCTCAGTCAAAACGATCAAACTCTTATTCCACGCATCGCTCTTCATAACCGATGTTATCCTACATGTACATCTCTACCCAATTGCCTTGCTCTTCAACCTCCAAATGGTGGTAACTTCGAGATCAAGCCTTACTTTATCAACATTTTACCAAAATTCCACGGGCTCGAGTCCGAATACACTTACCTTTTCATCAACAAGTTCGATCAAGTTTGCTCAATGATGCGTACCACACAGTTGACTGACGACGGTATAAAACTTCGATTCCTACCTTTCTCTGCAACGCAATGAGTTCTATCTTTATTTGGGATAAATTCGTAAGAGCCTTCTTGATAAAGTTTTGTTCAAAGCACAAAAAAGCACGCATCCGAACGAAAATAAATCAATTCACCAACTCCCTAGAGAAACTTTGTAGAAATGCTTTGATCGTTTCAAAGACCTTTTGCAATGTCCTCAACACGGAATAGAGAAATTGCGACTCTACCTAATTATCTATGAACTTAATTATCTATGAAGGTATTGATGTTCCCACACGTCAACTTCTTGAAACAATTTGTCAGTGCAACTTCATGTCTAAATCTGACGAGGAAAGGTGGAAATTCTTAGAAGATCTTTCCGAACAAACCTGCAGTGGAAAACCACAAGACCCACCTCATCTTCTACTTCATCTAGAAAAGGAATCCATCATGTTGACGCCTCAATTACAATGAAAGTCGAGATAGCCACACTCCAAAGAAAACTTGAGGCGCTCGAAGGAAAATTTGACTCCTACCCAATTCCCAAAGTCCTTTCCTAAAGACCCGTGTGCTTGGTGTTCCGACCACACGCATTTGATGAAAGAATATCCTTTGAATCCGACGTTTCAAGGTCAAGAGCAAATAAACACCGCTTTTCAAAATCAAAGACCTTGAAACGGTCCTTATATAAACCGAAATGGAGGAGTCACCCAAATTTTGCTTGGAACCAGAATCAGAATCAGTCTTTTCAACGACTGGCTCCTCAACAAGCACCACCCTTTCAAGGGCAACCTTTTCAACAACAATTTCAAAATCCGCAGGGTAGCAACTTTGCTCCCAACAATTTTCATCCACCGGTTCATAACTTTCCCCATAACAATTCCTTTGTTCCTCCTCCGATTCACAATGTTATTCAACCCGGTGTTGATGATAGGCGGATTTCCACGCTTGAGAAGAGCCTTGAGCAAAGTTTGAGAACTTGGCTGAAACCCCCGTTTCGGACCAGTCTCGAAGTAGACCGATCCGAAATATGGGTAAAAACTAGATATCGGCCAAAAGCTTCAATTTTACCCTAAAAATTGAAAAGAATCAATGTAGATACCTTAAAGAGATGGATATCTCTTCGAAATCGAAGATAAAAATGCTTGCAAGGGAAGAATTTGTCGGATCTGAGGAAATCTCACCAAATTTGAGAAGATCTCGTCGAATACGATAAGTCCCCAACGAATCTGAGAGGTATTCGAGTTGATTGTGGCGGCGGCGGCTCGAGGTGAAGAAGAAGAGGAAGAAGAATGAGATGAGAAATTAGAGTTTCTTTTATGATGTTTTAAATATGAAAGGTTATTAGGTATGGGTCTAGTTTTTTGGGTTTGATATGTTGGGTCAAGCTTTGCTATAATGGGCTATTGGGATTATATGCACTGTTTGGTTTAAGTCGGTGGATTTAGTTCACATATTAGGTTTGTATATAAACATAGGTAATTAATAAAGGGTTATAGATTATTTTCAATATTGAGTCTCTTTTATTTTTACTTTTTTCCTTCCCCCTTTTCTCTTTTTCATTCCTTTTTCCCCTTTTCAATTATAAGCTATTTGAAATTACTTCATTTGTAATCATGTCTACCATATTTATTTGCTATAAATTGCATGCTATAATTCTGTCCGTTATATAATATATACAAAGTTTAATTTGCTAGCAGGTAAAATAATTACCCACCATTTATAATAAGTTTTATATATAGAATTTGCGGTGCATATGCCTACCATAAATATGCTATATATTTCTCTATAAGAATACCTCCTATATATATCTAGTACACGAATATAATATTAATACCTAATTAAATTTCAAAAAAAAGAAGTGGGTATGATATATATTATATATATTAGTAAAAGATTACCATATATAAAGCGGTTATACATCTATAAACCAAAACATGGACCGATACTGCCGAAACTAAACGAAACCTACCGAAACTGAGTAATCTAGAAAGGACTGATACTGAAACCGAGATCTCAAACCTTGGCATTGAGGCCTTGAGAAGACCAATGCATCTCTACAAACGTTCATTCAATTGCAAGCACAACATAACGCTCATATCGATTCCCAGCTTGCAAAGTTTAATACTGTATAGTGGGAGAGAAGGGAAAACTCCCATCTCAGCCCATCGCTAGTCCCGGTCACCCGCAACAACATGCTCATTTGATTCAAGAGAATCAACAACATCATGTGGCTGCGATTACCATCTTGAGATCGAAACGGACGATAGATAACAGGATCAATGCCCCGCTTGTTGATGATAATACCGATAAAACTGATGCGCCATTGGTGAGTCCTTTTGGACCCGCGCCCGCTCCATCTCCCATTTCCTTTCCACCAAGCCTCGATTCTCCTTCTTCGAATGAACCCATCTCAAATTCCACGTACACACCTAATGCGGGATCCATTCCATCTCCGCGACCTACTCCACAAATGTTGGACCCATCCGTTTTACAAAAAGCTCCTTTTCTAAACAGGTTGAGGTCCAATAAACCGAGTTCCCAAATGGAGAAAGTTATGAAGATGATTTAAGAGTAGATATGAACATTTCTCTCTTAAACGCAATTCAACAAGTTCCGGCTTACGCTAAAATTCTCAAAGAATTGTCTACTAAGAAGAGGAAAACACAAATGCCAAAGAAAGTTCTTTACCTAGTAGTGTAACCGATGCTCTTGCTCGTTCTTTGTCCTAAAAACACAAGGACCCTTGGTGTCCTACTATTTCAATTCAGATTAGGTATACGAACATCGGTCGCACTTTCTTAGATCTTGGTGCTAGTATGAATTTGCTCCCCTTTTCAGTATATGAATTAGGCGTAGAATAGTTGAAACCCACGCGTTGCACTCTACAAATGGCTGACCGATCGATCATCCATCCTAAGGGAGAGTTGGAGGATGTATTAATCAAAGTCGGGGAATTTATTTTTCCTGTTAATTTCATCATCTTAAATACACAACCTGTAACTAACCCCCGAAATCAGGTTCCGATGATCCCCGGTCGACCATTTTTAGCAACTTCTAATGCGGCAATTAATTGTCGTGACGGATCTATGTCCTTAACTTTTGGAAACGTGACGCTTAATCTCAATATTTTTAAGTTGGGTAATCAACCCTCCGAACCAATTGCAAATATATTGAATGTATTATGTTGATATTCTACCTACCGATAAGTGAGTTTGAGGAATTTTTGTTTGAGTCCGTTGCTTTGGACACCGAGAATGTGTTTCTCTTTTATCTCATCGCTTCCGACAGCAATCGCACGCACGAGTGTTTCACTTTTCCTGACCATTTAGCGTCTTGGGATCCTGATGTTTTGATGTATCACCCGCTGAGCTTGAATCCTTTATGATCACGGATGAGTTAGTTGAACCATCCAACTTTGTGTCTTACACGCAATTTGAACCCTTCATGGAGTCCTACGAGATTGAGTGTCGCACCCGCTCTTCACTTTCTATCATTAACCCTCCAAATCTTGAATTAAAGCTTTTGCCCGCTCAACTCAAGTATGCTTTCTTGGATGAAAACGGCACTCTTCCAGCGATTATTTCGGCCTCTCAAGTATCAGAGCAAGAGAAGGCCCTTCTTTTTATTCTACGATCAAACCAGGAAGCTTTTGGGTGGACAACGGCGGACATCAATCGATTAGTTCCCTGGTTGTGCAACATCATATACATATGATGGATGAAGTCAAACCCACCCGGGACCCATAAAGACGGTTAAATCTCGTCATGAAAGAGACGATCAAGAAAGAGATCGTCGGGTGCTTAGATAGTGATATCATTTACCCTATCTCGGACAGCAAATGGATAAGTCCAATTCATGTTGTCTCCAAGAAATTCGGCATAACCGAGAGGCAAACGAGTTAGCCCCGACGCGCACCCAAACCGGGTAGCGAGTATATATTGATTATAGAAAACTCAATGCTGCAATGAGAAAAGATCACTTTCCTCTACCATTTATCGACCAAATGCTGGAAAGATTGGCTGTACATGAGTATTATTGTTTTTTGGACGGTTATTCTGGATATAATCAAGTTCCCATTGCACACGAAGACTAAAACAAGACCACTTTTACTTGTCCTTTCGGAACGTTTGCGTACAGTCGCATGGCCTTTGGGTTGTGCAACGCACACGCTACTTTTCAGCGGTGTATGATGGGGATATTCTCAGACATGGTCGAGAAAAATTTGGAAATATTCGTGGACTTCTCCATTTTAAGACTCTTTTGATGAGTATCTGCATTATCTTGACGCGGTCCTTGCCCGATTTAGGGACAAGAACCTCATTCTAAATTGGGAGAAATGTTATTTTATGGTTCAGGAAAGAATTGTCTTAGGGCATATCATTTCAAAGAATGGCATAGGAGTTGATATGGCAAAAATTGATGTCATTTCAAACATCCCTCCTCCACTTGCATTAAGGACATACATTTCTTTCTTGGCCACGCCAGTTTTTATAAACAATTTATTAAGGATTTTAGCAAGATTGCTAGACCCTTGACTCTTCTATTGGCCAAGGATACCCCATTCCAGTTCAACTCAGATTGTGTGACTACCTTCGAATCCCTCAAACGCACCCTAACGATTGCGCCCGTACTACATTCTCCATGCTGGAATCACCCATTTGAGATTATGTGTGACGCATCTGACTTTGCTTGCTATTGGTGCAGTCATAGGACAGCACATCGATAAGATGCCACACGTAGTTTATTATACGAGCCGGACCTTGAACGATACTCAAATGAACTATACGACCAAGAAGAAATTCTTGGCTGTTGTATTCGCTTTAGAAAAGTTCAAGCCCTATCTAATCGGCACCCTAGTCGCCGTCTATACTATACTGATCATACTATACTGATCATTCAGCTTTAAGGCACCTCTTTGCGAAGGATGCATCCTTTTACTACAAGAATTTGACCTTGTTATCAAGAACAAAAAAGGATGTGAAAACGTAGTAGCCGACCATATTTCACGTCTTCCTTCTTCGCCAACTATTCTGTTGCTTATCGATGATTCTTTTCTGGACGAACACCTCTTGATTGTATCCAGCAAACCATGGTTTGTAGATATAGTAAACTATCTTGCTACCGAGTTGTTACCTAGCAAATGGTCAAGTCAAGGAAAGAGTAGATATTTTTTCCTAGTAAATATTTTTACTGGGACAATGCTTATCTGCTTAAATATTGTCCCAACCAGATAATTCGCCGATGTGTTCCCAATGTTGAAATCAAGAGTGTGTTAGCGTTTTGCCACGACTATACATATGGTGGCCATTTCGGTGCCAGGAAGACATCCAAGAAAGTCCTACAATCCGGCTTTTATTGGTCGACGCTATTCAGAGATGCACATGAATATTGCAAGACTTATACCAGATGTCAACATTTAGACCGAATCACGAAGAGAAACGAGATGCCGCTCCAACCAATCTTGGTTGTCGAGATTTTCGATGTATGAGGAATAGATTTCATGGGGTCATTTCCTAATTGTAAACACTCAAAACACATGCGGAACAAATTTTCATACCCTACTCAAACCTATTTTCAAAACCCTAAACTATAAATTTATGACAGTGACAAATTTTCAATAATGGCTGCAGCATGTAGGAAGCATGAACTGGTTAATATAAAAATATATATATATAATAACAAATAAAAAATGTAAACTTTGGACGGTGGGAATTCTATATAAACCACCACCCATCCATTTCCCTCCCACAATAAAATGAAGTCGGAAGAAAATTGGTAAAGGATGAAAAGACAGGAAGAATAAGATGTAATTTAAGAGAAGATCGAGATTGAAAATCGATTGTAAGTAAATATCTATCCTTTTAAGTTTTTAAAATTCTCTTGAGATTAATAGATTTAGCAAAAATTAATTTTTCCAAAGAAAAAAATACTAACCGGAGATCGCCGAAGTCGCCCCGACCGTCACCCTCTAGCCGCCGGCGTCGCTGTCGCTCATAGTGGCCGACCCGTAGCTGCACTTTCTCTTTCATGAGACTCCTTAAAAAGAAAAGAGAAGGAAAACAGAGAAGAAAGAGAGAAATCTATTAGAGAATGAAAGAAAGAGAGATTTATTATAAAAAGATAAAGAGAGAAATCTATTAGAGAATGAAAGAAAGAGATTTATTATAAAAAGATAAAGAGAGATATTTTTTTTAGTTTGGGTTTGGGTTTGAAATGGGTTGGATTCTAATTCTACCCGACCCGTTAACTTAAATATGATAAAAGGAAGAAATTTCGTTAACATCCCTGATAATACTATGTTATGGTTTGAGCTCTTTACATATATTTTTATAAACATTTAAGACCCTAAAAAAATTACATTCAGGACCCTCTTAATTCCAGATTTCGCTATTTAACCCGAACTGTGAGTTAAGTTTTATAAAATTTCACAAAAATCTTCAAAAATATTATTACCACTCTAGATATTTTTAAATGATATTTTAGATAATTAGAACCACTAATTAACTAGCTGATCTAACAAAATAATTATAGACTAAACCGAGATTATACAATAGTTGTTAACAATATTATCATAATATTTTTTATAAAGGTCAAAAGCGGAATTAAAGGCGGAAACTTGGAACCGTAAGAATATTTAACTTCCCAAATAAATATTGTAAGTGGATTATCATATCTTGAAATTTATAATTCCCTCCTTCGATGCCATTGCTATATTCATCACATATTGTTGTTATTGATCATCTATCGTATGATATTCATGACTTTACATATGCACATATTGTTATTGAAATATTTCTTTTGTGGCCTTGAATTTGGTTAGGGATCATTATCTCATAATTCGATTATCCGTCCACTAGACGTGCACCCCTAGGAATTTAAGTAGCATATAACGCTGTGGTTGTGGGTGTGTGTTAGTTGTGTCAGTGCCCTGTGGATATGCCACTACAGGCCTTAGGGATTTTATGATGTTTATTGTCACTGTAAGCCGAACCCACCCATTGGTACAGAAAAGGGAACCCATATGTTATATAACTGTTTAAATTTCATTTCTTTCATCGTATATACTCATATCACATATCTTGATTCCCTCACAAATTTATTAGCAATATTCAATTTTTTATTGTTATGTTGTTTCATTCCAATAAGTTTAATGGCATTCACTTGCTGAGCGCCATAGCTCACCCATCTTTTATGTGGCTGTAAATCAAAAATGCAGGATCAGATATGTAAAGCTTGAAGTCGGTAGTGAATAAAGCTTGCCAAGTATATTTTGGACTTCAACAAGCCAAGACTTTAGTGAATAGCACAGTACTAGTTAAGTGGATGAATAAACTACACTTTTGTAAATCGTAAGTATGTAATTCAGTATTTCGAAATTATTGTATAATTTTGATGTAAAACCTTATATAAATATTATAATTGATGTTTTAGAGAAATAAACAAATTTTGTATCTGGAGAATTTAATTTAACAGGAAATGAGAATTGGGTCTCACAGGATTTTGGAGGTTGCAATCGGCTAGTCGTGCTCTCATCTCGGGGCATGACAGCTTTATTGGTATCAGAGCATAGAATATAGATTTAGAACTTAGACGTTTGCATAGGCTATAGGTTTAGAACTTAGCCGTTATCGAATTTTACAAAAAAACTAATAGTAATTAGACTTTATATTTTGAGGTGAAGTATTGTGATTTATGGTTTGCGGTCCAGAGAGTCGATTAACATAGTAAAAGATTATTAATTAATTTATGTAGTAAGTAAATCATTTTCAACCATATACTTCTTACTCAATCTTCTAAGCTAGTTTTATAATTTTGTATAACTTTAGGTATCGATGGCTAGAGCTCGAAGTGCTACTAAAGCGCCTCGAGGACGTCCTGCTGCTAGAAGGGGGACGAGCAAACCCACCTGCCCTCGTGCAAGACGCACTCATCTTATACGTGATTATTACGCGGAAGGTATCCAGCCTTCTCGTTTCGTTGCAGTTCCACGATGTTCGAGATCCTGTGGGATTGCCAGCGAGGATTTTGGGGCTTCTGTGGGTGCCGCAGCTCAACATGTCCCTACTAATGCTAGCGATACTCCTATTACAACTCCCGCTACTTCCATCCCAGCTATTGTTGCTCCTACTACAGTTGCACCTGCTACAACTCATATTGCTACAATGCATGTTGATGTGTTGAATGTGTTCCCAGGCGGAATAACACCGAAGGTTCTTAATGGTGGTAACGCGACAAATGTTGATGTTCAGTATAAAGCTTTAGATGCGATGTCTCGGGTGGTGATAAGGTGCAAGGCACCCTGACTAGAAGAAATCAGAGTTGCCTTTTTTCGGACTTTAAGAAGTGGGGTCCTCCTTCATTCAAGGTTGGCCCGGATCCAGACACAGCCGATACTTGGTTACAGGAGATTGAGAAGCACTTCAAAGCTGCGAAGTGCACTGATGTAGAACAGGTCTGCTACGCCATTTTCCTATTGAAATAATAAGCTTATCATTGGTGGAAAACCATTGAGGGGACGGTAAGAAAAGAAGGGAAGATCCTTCCATGGACGAGATTTCAAGTAAATTTTGAGAAGAAGCTCCTTCCGATGTATGCAAAGATTGAGAAAAAGAGAGTTTATTGATTTAGTTCAGAACGGTATAGTTGCCCAATATGAAACCAAATTTATCACTCTCTAAGTATTCGCCCGAGCTAGTTGTTGAGGAACACATCAAGATAGATAAGTTCGAGAGAGGACTGTATCCTTGGATTAAAGCGGGGGTCACTCTGCTTCTAAGACATCTGAAGATGGGGTGGAAAGGATAAAAAGGGTCGAGAGAGAATTGGGGAGTTCTCAAAGGAGTTGGGACCAAAGAACGAGATCACAGTCAATGGGTAGTCAGAGAACTGGTAATGGGCCTCCTAAGAAGCCAGCTTTCAGGCATGGGACCAGTCTCATGCTTCTGCACAGAGAAGCTGGACGTAGGGAGGCGGGCCAAGCGTCCAAAGACATGACAAATCCTGCCATTTCTGCGGGAAGAACCACAAGGGTCAACCTTGTTGTATTCCAGGTCAATGCTTCGAGTGTGGTCGTAATGGCTACTATGCCAGAGAATGCCCGAGGAAGAAGAATCTGTCACGCCCCGCTTCCCATTAGACGAAAGCAGGTACGTGACGAGACCCGCAACGTATTTATTTCCAGAAGGTCATTTCTCGGAATAAATACGCTAAGCGTAAAATAAGCAATATAAAATGACTAGATAATAAACATGAGATTAAAACTTCAACTTTATTTACATTCAACTTGATTCATTTACAATACATGGTTTTTAACTGAAAGAAAATACAAGAATTGAAACGCCTAAACGGGTAGCGTACATGAACTGATAAAAGTAACTGGTCTAGGCCTGGGTCTCGGTCTGATCGTATTTTTCCTCTGAGATGTCTACTTCTTCAGTCTCCACGGTATCTAACGAACATTCCAAGAAAAACAGAGAAGGGTGGAATGCCCGTCAGCGAACTTTCGCTCGAAAAATCCCAAGGAATGAAGTGAAATATAAATTGTAATGATAAGGAAAAGATAAATCATGAACAATGGATTATGAATTATGATGTGTCAGCAAGTAATGTAAAAATGGCGAGTTTATGCAGCTTGCAGTTGTATCATAATATAGGTGAACAAGTATGATAATGAATGACAAATAGATAAGCATGATAGCATGGCATGGCAATATAAAAGTAACATAGTCGTGTGGTGTAGGTATAGTGAACATGCAGTGAAACTAAATGTCTTAACAGGTCTCTACTTGGATATTCTTATTTAACGTAAATTCAATGGTGAATGTCAACCAATCTCAAGAATGTTCTCGAACCCAACAGGCTGTAATTCAGGGATAAGAAACCACGGGCCAGAATCAAGTGTTAGTAACGGGACTTCAATGTTGAAGTATTCCAAACTCAACAGGCTGTAATCCAGGAGCAAGAAAACACGAGCCCTCATGATAGCTTGCTTGTGTTAGTAGACATGGATTCATGATCTAGTGGGACTCCTAAGATTTCGTTGGATTCACGCATGAACTATCCCAGCATCCCGTGTATTCTACGTTACAGTTAAATTTACAGGCCTTGCTCGAATCCATCAAGTGGCAAGATAGAGTTCAAGTCGATATCAAGTATTCATGTCGAGTCGAGTCAAAACATGTACTCAGGTTTGATATATGTGTTTAAATTCAGGCATTCAGATTCATGTTCAAGTATGCATGCTAGACTTTGGATTCATGTTTGAGTTGGATTCTGATTTGAGTTTGGTTTCAAGTTTGATTTAGACTCAGACTTGAGTCAGACACATGTACCTGATTTAGATCTTGAATTAGGTTCAGGAGTTATCGGTAACTGCTGCACATGAACGGCAGGATTTATGTTTTTTTCCAAGACAATTACCGTTGGAACACCCTTAGGTTTTTCTACCTTAAATAGACAAGCATTCGCTTTCTCCGGCTCCATGAGGCTCAAGAGAATTGATCCCGCTTAATTCTATATTTACTAAAGTCCTTAAATGTAATTTTATATAACTCGAGAGGGTTTTATGAAAAATATTTTTAATATAGTTTCAAAATAAGCTCGAAAAATTATTTATATTCTTTAGGATTTCAATGGAAGTGTATTTTAAGAATTGAGGTATTTTGGTGATAATTATCTTAACTTGAATAGTTCGTGGTATTTTATTGTAAAGTTTGACTTGTATTGATATCTTGATGATATTTTGATGAAACTTGTAATTCTTTTATTTGAAAAAATATAAGGTTATTATATTTTGAAAATATATGGGTTTATAATATTTATATAATTATTAAAAAATATAAGGTTATTATACCTATCGTCGGGTAGCAGTTCTCAGGTGACATGAGTACAGCTTGGTCCGTCGACTTGACACTGCTACTTCGCCTCGAGTGTGTTCCCACTGTTCTTAGATGACTATTCTACAACGGCTCAAAAAAGTCGTGCAAACAGGTAGTAGTTAGGTGCAGTCCCGAAGCACTTGGAGGCAGTGGCGGTTAGATAGGATTCATCTCACCCGGTATTGGGGGTTGATATCACGCTGTGTTCGAAAAGTCATTACACAAAGTCCCTAACCAGGGCAAGCAAGATTTACTGGTAAGTACTCCAGTAGTTTCTCATGATGTTTTGGGTTACACTCCGGCACGACTTATTGTGCTATTAGGGGTCTGACGATTACCGCTCCCTAGGCCCAATATGCGATACTCTTATACGAACAGACCGGACTGTACGGAGATTGTCACAGAGAGGCTCAGTAGTTGTTCGGATGAGTTTGCTCATCGGCCTTCTTATCGACAGATACCTGGATAGCCGTTATGTGCAGCTAGTACCGCTGACATGCTTGTAGTTAAACTCACTGCCAGCGTACTGTCGAGTCTTTAGAGTCCCACACAACGGGTTTCCCTGCATCCGGCAAAACATGTAGAGGCCTTATGATTTTACGGCAAGGCTTCAATCACATACGTATACTTGTGCACGTATGATGTTCGGACGGATAATACTAGTGGGCTTTGATTTAAACCGGATCCTAGTATTATATTGATGGAATATTTTCGTATTCGTATTTTTCGGAATACGGATACGAGTGTATATATGGATGAGGGGCATTCATGTAATTTACTCAAGATTGCTTCTAGAAGACACCTCATTTTGTATTTAATCTTTTGATTAAAAAGATAAATGAGGTGGAGGATTTCATTAAATGAGGCATGGCTCTTGGTGACTCATAAAGCATGCTTGATATTTTAGTGAGATATTTATCTTATCACTATTGGTATGGTTCATTATTCATCACAAACTAGCCATTTCATTCTAATGTTCTTGCTTCACTCTCTTTTCATCAAGCTCCTATTTTTCTTCCTTTAAAACCCTAAATGTCTCTTGTGTTGAGAAACCTAGGATATTTAGAGACAAAGTAATTCATCTACACTCTCTACATCATCTAGACATCTAGTTTAGCGAACTAGGTGCCTTAGTTACCTCGGATTTGAGGTTGAAGCTCGGATTATAGACTCTCGGATGGATCGTCTTTGACTTGAGGAGACCGACGAGGAGGGCCGATCCGTATACGATCCGAGGAGCTTATGACGAGGAGGCCAGCAAAAATACCCGAAGGACATGATACTGTGAGGTATAACATTCTTTCCGAATAGTTAACCTCATACAGTTTAGCTAGTTAGGGTTTAGTATCGATCATAGAATTCAAGTCGGTGTTGCGAAGCCAGTAAAAATCGTTTTTGCGTATTCCGCCTCCCCGCGAACCCGCGTGGTGCGCGACATCAACTTACACAGCCAACCTTGATCGAGCAAATTAAGAATGCACAAGTTGATAATCCCCAGCTGAAGAAAATTTGATTAGAAGTCGAGCAAGGACTTAAACCAGAATTTATTGTTCAAGATGGTGTCCTTAAATTCGGATCAAGATTATGCATGCCTAATAACCTTGAATTAAAGCGAATTATGGAAGAAGCGCATTCTATCATATATTCGATTCATCCAAGCAGTACAAAGATGTATCAGGATCTTCGGTATGTGTTTTAGTGGAATAACATGAAGAGAGAGATTGCTAGTTTCATGGCTCAATGCTTAACTTGTCGGCTGGTTAAAGCAAAGCATCAAAAACCTGCACGTCTATTACAGTCACTCTATTCCAGAATGGAAGTGGACTAATATCGCCATGGATTTCATAGTTGGTCTACCTCGGTCCCGAAAAGGAAATGATGTCATATGGGTTATTGTTTATCGTCTAACCAAATCTGCTCATGTTCTCCCTTATAAGAGGACGCATTCAATGGAGAAGATGGCTTCTTATATATTGAGGAAATTATGAGATTGCATGGGGTTCCTAAGAAGATCTTTTCTGATAGAGATCGGCGATTTGTATTTAGATGTTGGACAAGTTTGCATAAGGCGTTGGGCACCACACTAAAATTTACTTCATCTTTTCATCCCGAGACAGATGGCCAATCTGAAAGGACCAATCAGATTCTTGAAGACATGCTGCGAGCTTGTATTATGGACTTTGAAGGCGGTTGGGAAGAACATTTACCATTAGCAGAGTTCGCGTATAATAACAGCTACCAGGCAAGCATAGGGATGGCACCCTTTGAGGCATTGTACGGTTGGAGATGTAGATCTCCAATTTGTTGGGAAGAGCTTAAAGAAAGAAAGCTCCTTGGCGTCGTGGGATTGTACAAGAAACCACTGAGAAGATCAAATTAATTTGAGAGCGATTATTGACAGCGCAAAATAGGCAGAAAAGTTACGCAGACAGACGAAGAAGACAATTAGAATTCCAGATCGGAGACTTCGTCTTCCTAAAGTATCACCGTGGAAGGGAATGATGAGGTTTAGGAAGTGAAAGTTGAGTCTGAGATATGTTGGTCTGTTTGAAATCTTCGGACGAGTTAGCGCCGTTGCTTATAAAATTTCTGTCTCCAGAACTGTCAGCCGTACACAATGTATTCCATACATCCATGTTACATAAATATGCTAGTCACATGTGTTAAAATATAAGCCACTTCATATCAGAGATGATCTGACACATATCGAGCATCCAGTACATATTATAGATCGGAAGGAGCAAATATTGCGTAGAACGTTTTGTTTCGTGAAAGTCCTATGGAGAAACCATTCGATCAATGAAGCTACCTGGGAGGGCGAGGAGGAGATAATGGAAAAATATCCTCAAAAATCATGCTACTTGAATTTAGTTTCAAGGACAAAACTTTTATTAAGAGGGTGATGATGTAAACACTCGATACATATGCAGAACAAATTTTCAAAACCTACTCAAACCTATTTTCAAAACCCTAATCTATAAATTTATGACAGTGGCAAATTTTCAAGAATGGATGCAGCATGTGCGAAGCATGAACCGGTTAATATATATATATATATATATATATATATATATATATATATATATATATAACAAATAAAAATGTAGAATTTGGATGGTGGGAATTCTATATAAAGCCCCACCCATCCATTTCCCTCGTCAGATAATAAAATGTAGGAAGAAAATTGGTAAAGAGTGAAAAGAGAGGAAGGAGAAGAAATTTAAAAGAAAATCCAAATTGAAAATCAATTGTAATTAAATATTTATCTTTTAAGTTTTTAGAATCCTCTTAAGATTAAAAGATTTAGCAAAAAAATACCAACCGGAGATCGCCAGATCATTGCTGGAGTCGCCACCACCGTCACCCCTTAGCCGCCGACGTCGTCGTCGCCGTTGGTCACAGTGGCATTCTCTTTCATAGGACTCCATAAAAAAAGATAGAAAAGGAGAACATAGAAGAAACATAGAGGAAGAATGAGAGAAAGCTATTAGAGAATGAGAGAGATGTTTATTATAAAAAGAGAAAGAGTGATATTTTTTACTTTGGGTTTAGGCTTGAAATGGGTTGGATTCTAATTCTACCCGACCCGTTAACTTAAATATGATAAAAAAAAGAAATTTCGTTAACACCCCTGATAATATTATGTTATGGTTTCACCCTTTACATATATTTCTGTAAACATTTAAAACCCTGAAAAAAATTACATCAGGACCCTGTTAATTCCAGATTTCGCTATCTAATCCGGACTGAGTTAAAAAGTTTTATAAAAATTTCACAAAAATCTTCAAAAATATTATTACCATTTTAGATATTTTTAAATGATATTTTAGATAATTAGAACCACTAACTAACTAGTTGGCCTAACAAAATAATTATAAACTAAACCGAGATTATACGAAAATTGTTAACAATATTATCATAATATTTTTTATAAAGGTCAAACGCGGAATTAAAGACAGAAACTTGAAGCCGTAAGAGTGTAACTTCCCAAATAAATATTGTAAGTGGATTATCATATCTTGAAATTTATAATTCCCTCCTTCGATGCCATTGCTATATTCATCGCATATTGTTGCTATTGATTATCTATCGTATGATATTCATGACTATACACATGCTCATATTGTTATTGAAATATTGCTTTTGTGGCCTTGTATTTGGTTATGGACCATTATCTCATGATTCGATTATTCGTCCGCTAAAGGTATACACCTAGGAATTTAAGTAGCATATAACGTTGTGGGTGCGTGTGTTAGCTGTGCCAGCACCCCGTGGATATGCCACTATAGGCCCCTAGGATTTTATAATGTTTATTGCTGCTGTAGGCCGAACCCACCCATTGGTGCATACGTGGGAGCCCATATGTTATATAACTGCTTAAATTTCATTTCTTTCATCGTATATACTCGTATATCTTAGTTCCCTCACAGATTTATTAGCAATATTCAATTTTTTATTGTTATATCGATTCATTCCAATAAGCTTTATGGCATTCACTTGCTGAGCATCATAGCCCACCCATCTTTTATGTGACTGTAAATCAAAAATGCAGGATCGATTATATAACGAAAGCTTGAAGCCGGTAGTGAATAAAGCTTGCCAAGTATATTTTGAACTTCAACAACCCAAGACTTTAGTGAGTAGTATGGTACCAGTTAAGTGGGTGAATAAACTACACTTTTGTAGACCATAAGTATGTAATTCAGTATTTTAAAATTATTGTATGACTTTGATGTAAAATCTTATATAAATATTATAATTGATGTTTTGGATAAATAAACAAATTTTGTATCTGGAGAATTTAATAACAGGAGGTGAAAATTAGGTCTCACGGGATTTTGGAGGTTGCGACCGGCTGGCCGCGCTCTCGTCTCGGGGTGTGACACCAACTCTTTTGAGAATCTTTACATTTTGCTTGCGATTGATTACGTGTCAAAATGGGTCGAGGTCATATCAAGCCAAACGAACGACAGCAAGGTTGTCGTTGAATTTCTGAAAGAACATGTCTATTCTCGGTTTGGTACGCCTCGTGCGATCATTAGCGACAATGGCATGTATTTTTGCAATAGGTCCTTCAGGGCCTTGATGTGAAAATATTCAACCACACACAAGCTATCGACGGCCTAACACCCCAGACAAGTGGCTAAGATTTCTAACCGGCAAATTAAGCAGATTTTGGAGAAGACTATTTCGAAGAATAGAAAGGACCGGTCTTCTAAGCTAACGGATGCTTTGTGGGCATTCTGGACGGCTTACAAGACCGATCTTGGGATGTCTCCATATCAACTACTCTATAGAAAAGCTTGTCACTTACCAGTCGAAATTGTGCATCGTGCGATGTGGGTCATCAAAGAACTGAACTTTGATCTTGGTCATGCGGGTAACTTTAGGAAGCTATAGATGAATAAGTTGCAAGAGCTTCGAGATGAAACTATAACGCAGTTATAGTGAAGAACAGGACAAAGATGTTTCATGATAAACATCTTGTGCGCAAAACTTTCCACGTCGGTCAGCAGGTTCTTCTGTATGACACGATTGCAACTCCATCCTGGTAAGCTTCGGTCCCAATGCATTGGCCCCTTCGTTGTGCTGCGTGTGTATCCGCAAAAGGCCATGGACTTAGAAAATCCGAAAAACGGTTAGATCTTTAAGGTCACGGACATCGACTGAAACCGTTCTTTTTCGCTGATCCATCGAAAGAACTCATGTTGGTACATGAGCGGGTTTACGTCGATTGATCTTCCTCCATCTACTCTCCACATTTTTCTTTTTCCTGCCATAAACAGCAGTGACACTATTTCTGACAAGTGTAGGGGGTATGTATCTGCATCACGTTTAATTCAGTTCAGAATTGCATTTGCATGTTTATTTCGAATTTTTCATTTATTTTCGCAATTTTCCTTTCTTTGCACGTTTAAATTCTGTATTGCACCATGTTTAAAATTCCGTATTACATAAACATTAAACCCTATAAAAATTGAAAATTTTCAAAACAAAAAAATTTCAATCAAGTTAGTAAATGAAAAGTCGACGGGTGACATGAAAAGTCGAAGGGTGACATGAACTAAGAACTGGTTTATTGACTGATGCCCAACATATGTGTATCTAAAAAAAGGCTTACTTTATGCTAATGATGAACTTAAATGCCATTTCACTTTCTCGAACTTCGACGTTTTATGAGTATCTTCACCCCACATATGTTTGATATTGACACTGTGCTCATTGTCCATGCTTGATCAATGTTTCTGTCTGAAAATTCCACTCCTGAAACTATTTGACTCTAACCCTCTTGCTTCTTTATGCAATGGGTAGCTGTGATCCTTAGTTTGTTGTATTCATTGATTCTTATCAATATGGCGGTTGTTTTGATCTTTATACATGATATTGTTTTTATATGTACCTGCTTACCCAGCTAGATGTTTGTGCTCGATTCTGTTAACTTGCTTGCCTATAATAGAAAAAGTTGGGTCAATAAAAAGAATAAAATAAGCAATCACTAGCTAGGGGTACATGTGTGGATGTCTCTTTCTTCACCCCCGCCAAGCAAGTGTTTACACCAAGTTAAAAGTACTCATGGTTCTTTGTGTGAAGATAATCTTGGCCACCGATAGAAACTCATCTATTGGTCAAAGAGTCAGGTGAGTTCAAAAGTAAAAAGAGCAAATATGACATCATCTTTATAGTGCTTGCAAGTTCGGTTTCAAAACTCGAATTTCTATCTGGTTTGTATGGCGGCTTCTTTTTGAAAACATGTATGAATCATTGGTCTCTGGTTATCTTGATTTGATTGGTATATTGTAAACTTTGAATTATCAGTCATAGTGTACTGGTTTTGCTTAAGATTACCTCGGATCGTTAATAGTAGGGAATATGGAGTGAGTATGACAGTTGGATATTCATACATGGATAATGAGCACATGTTACCTGTTGTATGTGGGTTTAAATATCGATATCTTCAACGAGAGTGAAACAAAAGATTTTACCAAGGCCTTATATTGTTTGGCCTTTTTAAGAGACTATTATGTCTAAGCATTTCTCGTCATCTTCCTATTCATATTCTTGTTTATATATCGACTACTTAGATATTTCATGACCAAGGTCTCATATTTTCTGGGTGTAATCCGTTGAAAACCCTGACGAAACAACACTCGTCCTTTAAGAAAAGCTAAAGGTTTAACAACTTGTTGCACATGCTAAGTGCAACCGTGATTCCTGCGAAAGTAAGTTAGGATTGTATTTCTTTTCAAATAAAGTTTTGCTCGAGGGCAAGTAAAAGATAAGTTTGGGGTACTTGTTCATCACATTTATCAGCATTCCATACTGCTCATTCTATATCCGTTTGTGAATAAATAGGTGTTATTAACCCTCTATCTGTTAATAAAGTACAGGTTACAGGATTTCAAGGTTTCAAATCAGAAACAGTGCAAAAAAAACACATTCTCCATATCTGTGACAAATTCCGGTGCTTATGACAAATGGAGGATGAACCAGCTCAAAACACCAACTTGGTTCAACACGTGCACAGCACGTATTGTAAGCAAATGACTTAAAAGCATTTATGGTTGACTATAGCACTTTGAGCAACCACTTTAATTCAAATCCAGAGCAATTTTTAGAGATTCCAGACAAACTTGCTATCAAAACCCTACTTTAAAACCAAGACAAAGCCACATAACCAAATTGGATACATTTAGGGACAAAATGGCCGCAAATTTGCGGTCATTTGACTTTATATGGCCGCAAATTTGCGGTCATTTATTGGAGTCTTGACCTGGGTTTTTGTGTGCACATGCTATGAACACTTTAGGAATGGCAGTTCTAAGCCTCTATAAATAGCGGAACCAAAAAGGAAGGATATGTAGATTTTAGGACATCAACTTTAGTGTGGTTTTAGTTTACTTTATAATTTGCTTTGTAATTCAAGTATAATTCAAGAGTTGTTATCTTCTACTCTGTCTAGCAATTTCATTTGTTTAAGCTTGGTAGATTGGGTTCAAGTTTAATCTCTTTTGATTATCTTGCTTTGCTTCCCTTCAAGGTTGTAAGTTTTCTTTTGTTTGTAAGTTTGCTTTTCTATATGTAAGTTTGTTATAGTTCTCGTTTCATTTGTAGTTGTAATTTTATGTTCTCTTGTTTTCTTTCCTTTCTTTCATTTATAAGTTACAATGATGCAGAGTGAGATCCTTCTTCATTGAGGGATAACTCCGATCGCTAACAACCACTCTCTTTCTCATTTTTTTGTAATATATTGATGTTGTTTCGTTTCTTTTCTTTTTCTGTTAATATGAACACTTGTGAGTAGTTTTCTTGTCCTGCAAGTCTATGGATGGTTAATAATCACTGTCTCTCCTTTAATCCACAATATCGAATTGAACTCCATCATAAGCAAACGCAAACCTCCTAAATCGGACATTTCTTCCTCTCTAGATCTCATTTGAGACTAGCATATTGACTTGATCCAGCAATGGGAATAAGTCGTGATTGATTAAGTTGGATGCCAGCAGCAAGATTAAGAAATGGAAGGGTAAGGAAACCTAAGTGACGATTTTGCGAGTGGACGGCTCAGCCTACTATACTTGCAAGTTCCAAGGATACGAATTTGCGCTTGGAAGGCTTGCCTAAACTCGCAATCCGTTTGTTTCCTAATCCACATCTCTTTACATTGTTTCTAGCACACTAACCCTAATTAGTCACTAGCTTTGGTATATACGTTGACGGTTTATGCTCCACTACCCTATCCAGAATGTGTTTGATATTCCGTTCCAAGTTAGTAGCTAGCTAGGAACTTTAACTTATTAAGTATTATTTTGGTAGGAAATGAATTGAAGGAGAGGCGTAAGAATAATCACCGTTCATGTTTATCTAATTCCCATTTCTAGCAAGTATTTCTTCATTATTCATTCTTAAAAACTTGTGACAACATTCTCAAAACATATTCAATAGCTCGTCTAAAGCAATTTAATCAAACATTATTTTCCTCAAGGAAGACCCGTACTCATCGCTTGTTTATCGCAAGTGTTGGTTGCGGTATTTACTACTACTCATTTTCGTATTTTAAACTCACATTTCACATGCACGGAAATCATATCAACAAAACTCCATTAATAGTTTCTTTCAAATAAAACCTTTTCATATCATTGATCTATTCCAAGACTACCTCCTTTAAGTATGCATCGGATCTTTCTACGACACTTTTATGGGCGACATAGTCCGTCATCTCCAGCATCTCCTTCTAACGAAAGAGGTTTCATGATGAGTATGCCTCGATTTTTAAGAGACTTCATGTGACGGTCCGCCTAGCATCATGAGAAAGTGACTAGAGGCATCAAGCCTACCTTACTCAATGCATCAAAAGACTGTTGCTCTTGTCATCCTAGTCTTTTGCAGACTCAATCAAGATACTGTCCAAATTCTCGATGGACAATCTACCATCAATTTGCGAGAAGATATTAAAGGCATTAAAATCATGAAATGTTATGTTGCTAGTTATGGGTAATTAGTTTCCTAGAGATATCTTTTAGTAGGTCAAATATGAATAATTGTATTTTCATTTATAGTAGATGATGTCTCATATTTTCTGTACGCTCTATATCTCAATAAATAAAGCATTATAAATTTATAATATTAATAAAATAATCATGTTCTCATTTTCTAAGAGAGATCTTTACAAAGTAATTAAGAAGTCCTATATTATCACCTCCCTTCACATTACCAATGACATTTTCTCAAGTTTTTGTTTCAGCGGGCGAGCCACCAAAACTGGGGGAAAATGAGGATGGCGGCATAATGAAAATTGTAAGAACATAGAACTGGTTGTTCGACCAAAATGTGGAATCCGGACCAAAGTTATTTTCACAAGAAAGACCAACATATGATTGACAACTTAATTCTTATTCAAGTATTGCGGATTAAGCTACAAGGTGGTATTATTTGTTGTTAAACCAATCAAATCAAAAATAGTGGTTGCATGCTTGTACATTTAATCTAAACCAAAGATATTCTATGAAAATAATCATTTAATCAAGGCACTTTGGTTCTTTGTTAATCAAATTGACACTATCAGCTAGGCTCGGCTAATGAAGCGAATCGCCGGTGAATCGATTCTCTTCGCCTAGTCGCTTCATTGGCGAATCGATTCGCCTCGCCGACAACGAATTGACGAAGCGAGCAGGTTTCCAACTTTTTCGACCGTGCTTCGTTGTAGTTCGCCACGCCTAACTCTCCAACTCGCCTCGCTTCGCCATGAATCGGCAAGACTCGCCGATTCACCTCGTCTTGCTTCGCCTCATTGACCGATTCGCCACAGATTCGTCTCGAACTCGGCCGTCTGCTCGACGAATCGCTTCGTCTCGCCTTGGAATTCCCATCAAACGGCTTGTAACAGTCGGATCTAGGCATAGCGAGGCGAATTTCGATTCGCCTCACCTCGTAACGACTATAAACGGGCAAAAAATTCAACCCCCCAAAACTTATAAATGCCCCCTCAAACCACATTTCTTCTCATTCCAAACTCTTTTCTCTTCCAAAAAAAATAAAATAAAATAATTCCCATCTCTCTAAAAAAAATTTAATCTCAATCTCTGTTACTATCAACCGTGACTTTCACTTTCACTCTCGCTTCTTCGTCGTCGCTTCCGTCAATTGTGGCAATGTAGATCTCTCTAAAGAATAAAAGCTCCCATCCGATCCTCCGACGGTTCGACCCCGGGTTTTCGAAGCTCCGAGTCTACGATCGACCCATTCTTCTCTTTTTCTTATTTCTTGTTTTTAATTTATTATCTCTAATTTTCTACTCTAACACTCTTTTTTTAACATTTAGTTAAAATATTGAAATGGAGGGTTCATCCAATATGCATCAAACACAAATTCCTCATCCGAACAAGCGGAAGTAACCACCCATGCATCAAGAGAAGCTAAAAAACGTGTGACTACTAGTGATGTTTGGGATCACTATAAAATTGAATTTAGGGACGGTGTTAGATACACCGTTTACAAATATTGTGGTAATGTATATAAACACAAGGATAGTACCGGCACCGGTAATTTGAATAAACATGCAAAAAAAACACCGAAAGTGCCGGCACTGTTAGTTTGGAGGCTCTTTTAACCGGGTTCCACACGGCCATCGGACATGATGTAGAGCCTATGTTAAAATCGTTAGAAGTAATTTAGATAAAGTGTTTGACTTGTATGTTGCATGATCTTCTAATAGAATTAATAAACCACCGCTCTCAACCAGTTCGCGTGCTTCGACTTCAGCTCTAGCACTTATTCAACAGAAAAAAAGAGCAAAAAACTCGATAGCCTCATCACCGTCATCTTTAAATGTGTTATCAATATTTTTACAAACTGAGTCAGATGTAAATTTAACTATAAATGATTTTGATATTTTAGCCTGGTGGAAAAACCACGGACATTTGTATCCGGTGCTTTCTACTATAGCCCGTGATTTACTAATTGTTTCAGTGTCCACAATAGCGTCGAAAAATGCTTTTAGTACAGATGGCAGTATATTAAGCGAGAAAAGATGCAGCTTGGCGCACGACACAATGAAGTGCATGATTTACTCGCAAGATTGGGAAGCAGCAACTGTCAGGAAACAAAATGCAATCATTTTGGACTCAGATTATCTATCTGAGGAGCTTACTGCATCGGACAAGACCAACACCTAAGTAGGAGGAACCACAACCGGCGCCGACGAGTGGTGAGTAAGTTTTCTAATAATAGAAAAGGAACTACGTAGACTTGATTCTCTCTCATTGAGATCAATATTTAGGAGGGATGAGTAGGCAACCCGAGTGGGTTCGGTCTTTAAAATAAAAAAAACAAATTGTATTATGAAATTGTAATTTGATTTAAGATTTTTTTAATATAAATACTTGTTTAAATTTCAAATTTTTAAGCCTGATTTTAATTTTTAAATTTTTTTTTAAAAAAAATAGAACCGAGCCGGGCGAAAATTCGCCTGTCTCAGCAAATTTGCTTCGCCTCGCGAACCTGTAAGGCGTAGTGGCAAAGCGAGCAGGTTCTAGCTTCGTTACTGTTGCCCTCGCCTCGCCCGCGAAGCGAGAAAAATTCGCTTCGTTGGTTAGACGAAGCAAACGAATTCTGAAGCAAATTGCTTCGGCTCGCTTCATTAGCCACGCCTACTATCAGCAATGTATATTATTATTAGATTTCAGTATTTTTTAAAATATATATAATGCATATGGATTCTTCCAAACACTCAGACAACCTGCTATGCCAAGAATTAAGGTAAGCACTCAGATCTGCTTAAGAATTTACAAAAAACGTAAGATGTACACTATCAGTAATGCCTTCATGGAGTTCTAGGAGTAGATTCACCATTGCAGTTCATATTTATCTCCTCAATGTAACATTTCTTTACATATCTACCATTACAAACTTTTGATTGGCCAAATAAACTAATAAAATTCTAGCATACATGTCACAAGAGAAAAGAGGGAACGCGATTTGATGATGTAGTTGATCACTTTAATCTATTTTCACATTTTCTGTTTCAGACCTGCCTTGGCACTCTACTATTTGTTAATAAACATCGGAGTAAAATATAACCAAATAAGAGAAATGAAGAAACAAAAGGCGGTAATTCATTTGTTTCAAGCTTTATTCACCTTTTTTCAGGTTTGGAAATCATAGATGAGTAAAGGATTAAAAATGCAGGTAGTCAGCAGCACAGGGACAACTTGACAGAAAATTTTAAATAGACACCCCAATGGTTCAAGGGGCATATCTCTAACAGCTACTAATATATAGCCAGTATCCGTGATTTTATCCGGTGTAAAAAAGTTTATGCTCGTCAAAGTTTAACATAAGAAAGGACGAGCAATGTGTACCACATAACGCCATCCGTGCTTCTCAGAAAATGCTTTTGCAGCTTCTTCACTGTCAAATGCAAGCCCAGCTTCACCTACATTGGCATATGGATCTCCTGTCGAAGTCCATCCCATCAATGGATTTTCCCATCTACATAAAGACAATGTACAACGAATGTGAATTAGATAATCTGCATTATCACTGTCACAGAAAATGAAGTTTGTCGATATTGCTCCACATTTGGCCATGTCCTGCATGATTTTAGTGCCAGAGCATCAAAAGGATCTTCAATTAATATACTCCAAAGATTCATAGCCACTTTCCAACTTTCTTTTTATTACACAAGCAGCGGCTTGGTACCGAAGTATAATTTAAAACTTATAGTGATGGTATTTAACAGATGGTCCATTTGAAGAGGAAAGGTTCATTCTACTTAATCCCACAACCCTAAATTTTGTTATTCATCCCTTCTTAACGCTGATTAAACTTATTAGGTGCAACAATCTTTTTAGTAACAAAAGTTGTGTATTTGCACTGCCACCTCCACTTATTGAAGTGCAATAGTTATGCATTTTTTAAAGGGCTTTTTTGATATAGGCCCCCTAAAACTTTATATTTTGAAAAACACCCCTAAAACCTCCCCGGTAACTAAAAACACCCATTTAATTAAGTTAATTAAGATTAATAATTGAATTAGAGTTAATATGTTGAATTGTGAGATAAAAAGTCTTATGTAACATCAAAACCCTCATCTCTTTTCATTTTTGTGCAAAACTCATTAGTCTTACTCTTACTCTTCCAACTTTTATATTCAAGTTATCATTTTATCTTCTTAACGAAAATTTCTAAAGGTGCTAAGGATGATAATTAAGCATAGGAGTCAATTTAGTTTAATTAAGAGTTTTCGGGGGTGTTTTTCAAAATAGCAATGTTTTAGGAGACCTATATAAAAAACCTTTTTTTTTTAAATAAGGGTTGAGTGATCACTATGATTTTACACGCTAAAGTCCCATAGTCAAATAAATTATCGTATCTGAGATGAACAAGAGTATAGATGCAGCAAATGAAATGTTGCTATCATAGTTTTTTTTAGTTTATTGGACATGGGTGAAAACAATGAAATACAATAAAACAAAATGTATAAAGAAAACCCTTAAAAGAGAAACTTTGGAAAGGCTAAAACTACAATGTGTTCCACTCAAAAAGCATTGACGGAATATGATATACATGATGGAAACTTTGAAATGAAAACTAAATTGATGTATAATTCCAAGAATTAGATAGAAAAGAATGGCTATCCGAAGAGAGGGGGGCGTTATTTGTAATACTTTTGTGTAGACAAAAAATTGATTTTCCATTTTCCAACTTTTCCAGATCCCTGCTGTGATGCTGTCCTTGCTGGGGAATAGATAATGACCTGCCAATCACTATGCAGATGAGGTTAGAGGTGTGGTGTAGAAAAGAAAAGCTAGACATGGAGTTGAAAACAGCAGCGAACCAACAAAATGAAAAGCACTACTTATAACAAATAGGCTCAGATGCCGATAATATAAACATGCAAGAGGCATGATCTCATAGTCGCTCTGGCAAGTATTAATTTTGTCCTACCAAGACAGAAAAAATCTAATAAATCCCATTGTTTAACATTCATGTTGTTCGTGGAAGAAAAAAAATTTGTTTATACTCAATTCAAGAAAGTTGATAAACATTGTAGTACGAGTATTCACATGATTTTGGCCTTCATTTCTAAGTAGCGACTTTATGGAGCTTGGCATTCTCAGAGGATAAGAGGTTTTCATCATGTTCCACGAGTGTTTCTGACTAGTCAATCATCAATAAATGGCTATAAAGGAAAAAAGAAGGGAAAACATATGATGTTATCATTGGCCTTAATTTATTCATAATTCCATATACCATTTTGTTCTTATTGTTTTTCTGCCACAACTTCTCTTAGAGAAAACTCAGATTTTTCTCTCTATGAGACGCCGATGAATACAACAATGATTACTTAGGACCAGCTTGCAAATTTGCGGCACCATAGTACCACCGCTTGACTCTTTGAATTGGTAGCCCAAAAGATACTCAAAATACAGATACAAAATTTCTTTTTGAGTGAGGCCGACAGTACAATAAGAGAACCATTCCTTCTCATGATATGAGTGGCAGGTTACGAGGGCATTTTGCTGATTATGAACACTTTAGGCTCCAAATCTTCACTCCACCATTCTACTTTTAAGACTATATATTCTCTAGTTTCATCCTTTTATACAATTTAAACTAACAAACAACATGCTACTTTATTTGAAATGACCTAGGAAAATAGTCATAACTAACACAAATAGACAAGGAGTTAATGTGATTCACAATTCAAGTCCATGGCAATTTGGAATTGTTTTTATATGGTCTACAAAAGATAAGCTTTTACTTTCAGTCAACTACAATCTCTCATATATAACGCCAACCCCCAGGGAGGGTTGGCCTTGAATTGACTGTAGACTACTGAGGCCATCTGAAGCTCTCCAATTCAAAGGGGAAAAAAATACACAGAGAGAGAGAAATTTTATTCAGCACCCTAAGCATACACATCATTCACAATTCAAATTTTGAATACCACACAAAACTACGAGCCTAACTGTGCATACTCTGAAGGTAGTGTAAATTTCCATTTCTATCTTATGCATGCTATTTGCAAATTTGAAAATTAATCTTTTAGCTTAAATAAAAATTCGGACTGGATTACGAAAGCCCAATTATTAACCGATTTAGTTACATAATACATTTATATGCAAAGATTTAGATAATATAGTAACTACTCTATTAAAAGATTTCAAACTTGTTAAACATGAATTAAAAGTGACTAAATAAGATTACCCCATTCTTCAATTATTTTTTTCTATTTTCAGATATGATTTATATTATTTGCAGTCATCGAATCAATTCGAATAGAGTTACACTGAATTTTAGTATAAATATGGACACAGAACTCATTATGGTGCCTAATGCAATCAACTCGAATGTTTTATGTTATCTGTCATTCTTTAAATTAATCTTCTTTAAACCAAACCAACCTCGAATGGTTAGCACATCTTTATACACATGCAACACACTGGCAGGCATTACAAAGTAAGTTCTCATTACAAAGATAACGGCAATGAATTGCTCTTGGTCTTTTTTTGAAATTGTATAGAACTTTAAATGGTCACGATTTGATCAACTTTTCAGTACAAATTCATAATGGGGTTCCAAAGACATATTGCAATCATCTAATAGCCTATCTAACGGCTGAATGTTTTTGTGTTGTCGATTGGGCTCTTGTTATCCTCTTCTCGATTAATATTGCAAGCGATCAATTTGCACTTGTATAACACGAGCAACCCTTCAAAATTCTCATAGATGATGTTGGAGGACGAAAGAGCTGTATTACATTACACTAAAGTTCCCAATAATTAAATAGCTTGATAATCTAAGCCATTTCTTTTTCGCAAGGCAAAGCATGTTTAGTGACTCAATTCGAAACTCTATCTTGGAATCTCCACAATATCAACAATAAAAGGAACAAAATGCCCATCAATTTATATTTTATATCACAACTACCGATTCTACACTAATTGTCAATTTTAAAAAAAGGCTTATTTTACCGGAACTACCATGTGGTTTCCCTGACTTGCTCAGAACCCTCAAACCTGACAGTTGGTTTTTACACTTTTCGGCCTCTTCCATCCCCAAATTGCCCTACTCTTCCTATATCATCAGCTTAAGAATTCTGTAGTTGGGTCAATTCATATAAGAAAATAACTAAGGGCGTGGTGATGGGAAAATTCTACAGTGTACCGGCCTTATATACCCCAGTCATGAGAAAGAAATATATAAGCACACGGCCGCCGCCACCAAGCTGCCGCCCGAAATTCTCCCTCTTTCTCTCTCCTGCCCGGGTTTGCTACACCGAATAATTTATCGTGGTGATGGGGTTTTCTAAGGGTTTGGGGGTGAGTTGGGTAAACCCCAGGATGGTTTTGGTGAAATTAGCCAACAAAAACAAACGATCGAAAAAATAACCAAATTTGAGTGAATTAAGAGCTTAAGCAAAGGAAGGAAGATGGAGTTGGGGGATTAGGGTTTACCCTGCGATTGAGGTGCTCGTCAGGGATGCCAGAAACAATGCCGATCTCGCCGGGCTTGATCTCGACGAGCGCATCGGAAGAGAGCGATCTCGTGTGAGGGATCTGAGCTGAGCGCGAGACGATGAGGCGAGCCATGGAAAAGCTTCGGTTTTGGAGAGGAGAGGCCGCCATTGATGACGATGCCTTCGATCGTTCCACTCTCCGTGGTGATGATGAAAAAGCGAGAGAGAGAGAGAGAGAGAGCGAACAACATAGAAGCAGCTGGAAACTTTAATGTTTCGGGTGTGGTTTTGCAGTTGATTTTGGGTTTGGATCCATAACTCGGAATACAGAATATAGCAACTCATAATATAGCTCAAGCCGGTATTTGGGTCTAAGCCCGCTTTGACAGCAAAGTTTCAGATTCCGATTTGGTTTAAGTTAAAATAAAACTGCAATAATGGGTTTTCCTTATATAATCTTGAAATCACGGTTTAGTTTGAACACAAAGTTTTAAAAAAAAAGGAGAGAATTAAAACTTTTCAGAACTCCCCGCCATTTGGAGTTTGATGGGGGAAAAAAATGAGGGTGTGGGCACTCGAAACTTTTTTGTAACCATGGTTTGTGAAACTCTATTTTGGTTGCCAAATATGACTCGGTTACAATTTTTAACGTTTAGCTTCGAAAAATCATTATCATAGTTTCAGAAATCGTAACCATGTTATTAGATAAGTCAATAGGTTGTCTCTGTTATATAAATAAGTATTATGTATTTCTCAATAAAAATTAAGGGTTTTTTTTACATAAACGCCCTCCCCCAGTTAGCTATTTACGAAAAAGTATCACACTTTGGTTAATTACAAAAAAAACTCTCATTCTATTAAGTTGCACAAAAAAGCCTTCCAGACATCCAAAAAGAGAGTATTCTCCAGATATTCTGCTAACTCTGTAAACTTTTAGCGGTTTTTGTTTATTTTTTTAAATAATTTAATTTATAATTAAAGTATTTAAAATATAAAAAAAATTAAAATATTAGGGATGGGTTATTGTTGGATATAGTGCCCTCAGAGTCAATTATTGGATCACAGGCACGTGATTGCAATGATTGAGGGAGGACCTATACCGGTAGGACAGTCTTACTCAAGATGATAGTATGTTATCTGGTTTATCTTTATCATCGTGTACATGCTTTAGGTGACATTACAGGTCACTATTACACATTGATAGAGCCCTTAGGATTCTTGCTTGACTACCAGCAGTATGATGGCGATCATATACGTGGGAGCTGGGGTCTGTAAGCACATCCTTAAAAGGTCCCTAGTCGTGGGAGTTTCGAGACTGGGCATCGGTACTCCATTAGTAGACTAGTGTATACAGTCGAGACCCCGACGAGGAGCGGTGGCCGGTCTCATAAGCCATTGGTGTCAGTTGGTTCACCTAAGATGTATACAGGTGCTCATTGGGTTATGAGTATACCGGACAAGACTCGCCGGGAACATGCTAATTGGTATTACACCTGACGTCAGATAGCAGTTCCCTGGTGACATATGTACAGATTAGTTCATCGACCTGAGATCGTCATTTGTCTCGTGTGAGTTCCCACTGTGCTTTGATTACTACCCTACCACGGCTCAAAGGAGTCGTGCAAACAGGTTTTAGTTAGGTACAATCCCGAGCCATATGGAGGCAGTGAGCGGATCGGCTGGGGTTTCGTCTCTCCCGGTATTGGGGATGAGATCGCGCTGTGTCTAGGAGAGCCATTACACGAAGTCTTGGCCAAGGCAGGAGATTTACTGGTAGGTATTCCAGTAGTATCTCAGGGTGTTCTGGGCTACACTCCGATACGACTTGTACCGCTTTTGGGGGTCTGACTTTTACCAACCCCCTAGGCCCGACATGCAATGCTCATAGACGAACGGACCGGGCTGTACGGATATTGTCACTGACAGGCTCAGTAGGGTGTCAGGATGAGTTCGCTCATCGACCTCCCTTTTAGTCAATACCTGGTAACTCGTTACGTACGTCTAGTATCTCTGACGTGCTAGTGGTTAAATCCACAGCCAAAGTACTGACGAGTCTTTAGAGTCCCCCACAGACAGTTTTCAAGTTTCGGGCGAAACGTTGTAGAGGCCGTATGGTATTATGGCAGGGTTCGATCATATACGTGCAGTAGTGCACGGACCATGATCGGGCGGATCATACTAGTGGGCTTTGGTTTAAGCCGGATCCTAGTATTAGATTTGTTGGATTACTTTAGTCTCATCGCATTCGCATTCGGTCGGAATGCGGATGCAGGTATGTATATACAGGTAAGGGGTACTCTTGTGATCCGTCACGAGTTTACTTTAGTAGATGTCATTCTCTTTTTATTGTTGCAAACATTTGGATTAATATTTGCATATGGAAATAATGAGCTCAAAATCATGATTAGGTGCATTAATTATGACATGGACAAGGGTGGTGACTCATAGTCTTATTCTTTGAACCATGTCATGTTTAGTGATTGATTTGTGAGTTGAAATGAGAGAGAGAGGGAGAGAAAGGGCAGCCATGTATTGTGAGGTTTGCTCTTGGATTTGTATAGGCTTGTTCATATCAGATTTTTGCATTTTTATACCGCCCAATTTTTATCATATTGCTTATCGGTAGGTACTCTTGAGCCGTGTTTGATAGTCAATTGCAGGATACAGGTTCTCGGCTCTAAACGGTGAAATTCATGGAAAAGCACGACAAATTCCGGATTACTGCCAACCACAGATAAAACACGGGTCTCCGCTCTCTATCCGTATGTTGCTGCACACCAGTCTAAGGGACAAAATGGCAAATCGATGTCATTTTCGTGCACAAAGCTCAATGGCAACACAAGATCCAACATATCTACACGGAGCTCAAGAAAAATCATGACAAAAGATCCACATCAAATCACCTTTTGATCTGCTGGAATTCTGGAAAAATTGTGAAGAGTTTCTGAGAAAAAACATATACCAAACAACAGACAACATCAAGCCATAGGACCCCACAAAATCCGAGGAGCCAACTCCTCTAAACGGCCGCGGTTCCGCGGCATAAGCATGCTTAGGCCGCGGAAACGCGGCCGTACGACCTCTTCAGAGTGTAATATTTTAGGGGCAGTTGGGTCATTTTATGTGGAGCCAGATTATTGCCCTAGGTTTCCAGTTCCCTGCCTATAAATAGTCCAGAACTTGCCAAAGCCAAGGGTCCTCATTCTTGTATTTAGATTTTAGAATACATGTGTTGTTCTTCTTCCTCCTCTCATCTCTTCTCCATTAAAAACTTGTAGTGAGCTTTTATGAGTGAAGAATGAATAAAGGAGTTCTTGTTCTTACCATGCTTATCTTGTTGTAATTGTTAATTATAATTGCTTGTATTTTTCATTTGCTAATCTAGTTGTTGTTATTTGTTGTTTGTTTCTTTCTTGTTCTCTTTTTCTTTATCCTTAAAACAACTATGATGCTTAAGCTCGATCCTTGCCAAGGTGAGGTCTCAAATAGCTAGTTGTAATCTTCTAACCTCTTTCTTTCTATCTTCCTCCTTTATTTTATTTTCTTTTCCTTATAATGGGTGAGTAGTTTTCATACTTGTTAGGGTAGGATAAGGAAAGTTTGAGAGAAGGAAATCTCTCTCACTCTTTTCTTGCCCAACATCTTAATTCGGACTCCCGTTAATTGAACCACAATCCGCTCCCTATGGCACCCTATCCTACATGATAGCGGCGATTCCTTAGTGAGACCGGTTGTGGTTGAATTAACCGGAGGTTAAGGCTAAGAGCCAAGAACGAACGGACAAGCACCAAAAGGAAGAACTTATGCGTTGGAAAGCCTAGCTTATACTCGCAAGTTCCTTCCTAGTCGTGGTAATCCCCGTTGTTGCCGATTACCGTAACACCGATATTAAGAGTGGCAACGAAAGAAGTGAGCGACTCCTAACTCAAACTAACCTAATCCTAACCCTAACAAGCTCTCTTTATATACCATTTTAGCGCAAAGTTAATCTAAAAACAAACCTGGACATTTGGACTTAACTCGTTAAAGCACATAGAAAAAGATTCCCATCTCCCTGCGGACGACCCGTACTCAACCGGCTAGCTACAAGCGAAACCGTCTTGATTGCGGTAACAAACTTAGCACGCAAAAACTCTACCAATCAAATGACGCCATTGCCGGGGAGACGGTAGTTTATTTCTTTGTGTAATTTCGGGTTAATTTGTGAATATAAATATAACCAAAAAAAAATATACATTGTAAAAAACCATCTTGTTATTTTTGATTAGTTTTTGTGCAAGTGTGCAGGATAAAAAGACGGTCGAGTTCAGTGCCAAAGACGTGGGAAGTTAGACCCATATCTCGCGGCTACACCGCGACGGATCAAGACGAAGCCAACGGTCTACTGTAAAAATCTGGAGCAGATACAGTGAGTAAATCAAGATTCAGGAAATCCAGACAAGCAGAGGACAACCAAGAAAGCACCAACAAGAAAAATCAAGCACCAAGGCCAACAAACCGCCGCGGAACCGCGGCATAAGCAGGCTTAGGCCGCGGAACCGCGGCCGTTTGGTGCCTTCAGGGTGCCAAATTCCCTGCGAGCGTTCCTTATCTTCTTCCCACTCCTCTGAACTCTACTGAACTGTGTTTTCTGCAGCATTCTTTGCGCAAACTCTCTTCCCCCTTCCAATAAATTGTTTTTGTGCAGGATTCTGTTAGTTATATGTATGCCCTAGAGGCCATTACTGTACATAGGATGCATATTGTAGTGGATGCTGGGACATATATAGGGAGGACTTTCTTGCTCGACATGATAGTATGCTATCTGGTTACTCTTTACCTTAACGTGTATAATCATTATCTCTCTGTTACATGTTGGTAAAGCCCTTAGGATGTGTACTTGACTATCTGGACTATGATGCGGATCATACTAATGGGGACATGGTAGTCTATAAGTACATCCTTCAAAGTCCCTAGTCGTGGGTGTATCCAGACGGGGCATCGATATACCCGAGTAGACTAGCGTGTACCTTCTCGACCCATACAGATGGGCGATGGATGATCCCATATCCATCGGTGTTTGACATCAGAGATGATATACGGATGCTCAGTAGAGACTGGGTACACTGGACGGACTCGCCGAGAACTCCCAGATGGTAATATACCTTACGTCAGATGGCAGTTCTCTGGTGACACTGGTACAGAGTAGTCTGTTGACCTGAGATCGTCATAGAGTCTTGTGTGGTTCCCACTGTGCTTTGATTTCCACCTTACCACGTCCAAGAGGGCGTGCAAAACGGTGGTTTTTGGGTACAGTCCCGAGTCACATGGAGGCAATGAGCGATAGGAGGGGATTCGTCTCTCCCGGTATAGGGGGTTGATGTTGCGCAGTGTTCGATTGGCTATAACAGGAAATCCCTGGCCAGGGTTGCTGAGATTTACTGGTAAGGGTTACCAGTAGTTTCTCGAATTGTTATAGACCTCATATCGACACGACTTATCGAGCTATTGGGGTCTGACGTTTACCACCCCTAGGCGAGATATGCGACATATCAGACGACGAGACCGGACTGTACGGTAGTGTTACTGGTTGGATTCACTGGAGTGTGAGCGGGCTTGCTCGTCGATCTTCTGATCGCTCAATACCCGGGTGGCCGTTACGTTTAGCAGACCGCTTGCGGCTTGTGGGTGTTTGATATGATCATCATCTGCTGCCGGCGTATTGACGAGTCTTTAGAGTCCTACACAGAGGTTTCCTGGCTCAAGCGAAACGAAATAGGAGCGCATATGAGATATGTGCGGGACCGAGAATAATGCGTGTATGTGATACCGTATTCTATTCTCGCGATGAATGTATCGAATGGTTGTATGCGATATAACCTAGTTATCGAATCAAGGATTGATTCGATAAGCCGATACATTGGATACTAGTCGGTTATATGCGATATGACCGGATCGTTAAATCAAGTATTGATTTAATGATTTAATGCATAATTATGTATTTGATATATTACTTTGCGTTAACTGGTATTGGTTCACTTTAAATAGTTTTTCTCACTCGGTTTGTGCACATTGTATATGTGATATACTTTTGTACACATGATTGTATCATGTTTGATGATACATGTTCACTTGGTTAAGTGTAAAGAATTAAACCATGGTTAAACATATAATTAGGGTTTTATTTTCCATTACTTATTTATGCCTTTATTTATTTGTTTATACATTTTGGAAAATAAATGGAAAAGAGAAAAGAATGGTGGCTTTATTTGTTGTTTAGTTGAAGCTTCATGAAGCTTTGACCTAGTCCACCATTCTTATCTCATCCTTAACCCTAACCATTCCTTTAACCTTGGTCAATTCTCTACACATAACCATAGTTAGAATTATGATAAGTATTCTTTTGACTTTTCATTTTTAATAACTTATCATATTCATTATCTTCTTCTTCTTCTTCATCTTCAATGAAGAAACCTCCACTTCATCAATGGTGATTGATGAAAATGAGTGAGAAATCCAATTCTAAAGTCTACCCAATTCCTATTTCTTCATCCTCTACCTCTTGCCAAGTAGTAGAGTGTGTTTCCTTCACAAGTTTTCAACGCTCGGTGAAGGTGGAGCTTGATCTAGTGATGCCTCGACGTAGATCATCTTCGGCACGTTGTCGACGACCTAGCCCGGTTTTTTCTCCGATGAAACCACCGTGAGAGTCATGGTTCGATTTGGACAGCGGAGAGGACTTTATTGCGGAGCCGTGGAGATGGAGCACCGGATCTACAAAGGTTGTATTTCCGTTTAACTTATAGTTAAGTGTTAACTAGATTTCCTTTTCGCCTAGATTTCTAGCCAACGATCCGTAGTCGGATTTCTCGGCACCTAGATTTTTTGAAATTGGCATGGTTGATGCCTTGTGAGACCTCCTTAGCATGCCTAGGAACCCTACAGTGGTATCAGAGACTAGCTAGAGCCTTAGGCGAAGTCTAGACGACGTTTGAAGTCCGAACGAACCCGAAACCCTGAACCAAACATGCTCTCTGGACGTTTTCTAAAATCTGGGATTTTTCCACATTAAAAATGCTTAAAAAATTCAGCAGGGAAATCTAAGAATTACTGTGTAAAAATTTTCCAATGAACTGTTCATAGTGCGGCGGAACCGCGGCAGAAGCCTGGCTTCTGCGGCGGTTCCGCGGCCAAAGGATGACATCATCATCCTCTGTTTGCACAGTAACTCCTATTTGATTATGCTGGATTTTCTGGGAATTTTTAATATTTATTCAAGAATTGAATTTTCTGGAATTATTTTGGGGATTCGGTGTTTCGATCGGAGTATCAGATTTTGTCTATGTGGCTTTCCGGATAAATTTTAGAATATGTTAAAAAGTTCGACCGGATATAAATACCCAATTTTTCCCCTGTCGGGAAATTTCCAAGTGTTGGATTTTTCCGTGGTTTAAAGACGTTCTAAGTAGTGCAAGTAACGCGATGGACCCTCTAGAAGACAACAAACCTTAACTCGATTATGTGACCGTCTTGAACTGCCCTTTGAACCTTCGGGTTTGGGGCAGTACGGTGTGCCACATGTGAGGCGTTGGCTTGACCCTTCTACGGCTGGACCGTTGGTACTGAGGCACGAACTGAATGTTTTTTGACTTGTTTCATGTGTTGAGCTGTATCGGGAAAACTTGGGTGTTCGATTGTTCGATCGAAAAGTTTAGCATTTTCTATTTATCCGGAATGTGATACAATACTTGGAATTCGCAAATAGTTATGAGATAACTGAATGAATGTTATAAACATAGCAGTTTAGTCTCACTTGATCGGTTGCCACGGAATTTTGATGTGATCAAAAGTCCGTCGCAATCACGTAGCGTACGCGGATACTCGCCGGGTAAACTTAATAGACAGCTACACCCCATAGCTCCGACCAAGTGACTGTAGGAGAACCCCGTCGCCGAAAGCATCCGTTCGGGTGCTCCCGGTAGCGGTGTTCCGCTTTGGTGCACTTTGTCGACGGCGTTGGGGGTGCGGCCGTCTACTGAAGTTTGCGACGAGCATTCGATCAGGATGTCGGGAATCTTGTTGAATTGTCCGACTTGATATTGAAAAGTGTTTTCGATAATGAGACTAAAATGCGGGGTTTATAATTGTTAGGCATGCGATGTCTAAGGAATTCATTTGGCTAGGCATGCGATGTCTAAAGAGGTTGCGGATTCCAACTGTTGTAGTTTTTCACTTTCTTTTCTGTGACCGTAAGTGTAATATGTGATATCGCCGGTTTCGTTGCTATATGTCAACGACAATTGGGATGCGCATATTTACTTACGTTGATGACATATGATGTTATGTGTTGCTGGATATGTTATATTGGATCGTCGTGTTTGAATAGCCCGGGGGTTTTTATGTGAGATGAGTGTTTTTCATTTTTATTCATGTAAAAACTTGTATGTAATATTCTTTTATTGGGGCACTTCCAGGTAGCGGAAGTTGTCACCCGTTGTATATTATTTACTTTTCTGCACTAGGATAGACCCAAGGAGGGGAGCACAAGTAACCGGGTTCTGGGGTCCAGTGGGAGACCAACTCGAGGAGTCGAGTCCAGGTCTCCTAACCCTAGAATTGGTAGGGTTGCTTGCCGCTCTCGTAGGGATTTAGGGGGTGTGGGATTGGCTATTCATCACGACCGTGGAATCCGTGTTTTATACTGGCTCGTATTGAAAACACGGACGTCCTAGTATATCCAATATTTCATATGATTCTTCTGCTGCGATATCTGTGATGTGATCATGTGATGTTCTATGATAGATATAGTATATAGTATATATGATATATTATATAGACGTTACTTATGTTTTACACCCGCGCTAGCCCTGCCCCGCTCTGCCGTTAGTTACCTAACCTAACGGTGCACGAGGGGACATCGAGGCGAATGCGGATGGCATAAGTGTACGTCGTATTTATCTGTGATGTTTAGGTACTTTAAATGATGGGACTTCATTAATGAGATTAATGAAATAAAAGAAACCTAAGATGTTGTAGAATCGAATTTCAAAATAAAACAGGTAGCTACAGTTCTTGCTTTGCACAGCGGTATATGTGATATATCCTGCACCTTATTCGATAAGGAAAGGACCGAGATCCCTTCACCGGGAGTGACTCCTTTAGCAATAACTGGCAGATGCTACACCCTCGGTTTGTCTTTTGATTGCTTTTAAGTGTTTTTGCTTTGCACAGTGATATATATGATATATCCCGCACCTCATTCGACGAGGAAAGGACCGACGATCCCTTCACCAGGAGTGACTCCTTTAGCAAAACTAGAAAAGCCTCAAAAACACTCCATTTCAAAATTCATTCGATCCTACAACGATATCAAGTTCATTACGCAATAGGTTTTCATAAAAACCTGACGTAGCCCTCCGTCATTTCAGATAAGTGCTGTTTAGTATTCGTGCTGCGTTTGTTGGCCTCCGTCAAGGCGCAGTGTGCGGTAGCTAACCAGTATTTATCTGCTTATGCATATGATGCAGATTGAGTTAGGGTAGTCGTGCGACCTTGTTGGCCTCCGTCAAGGGTCGTGCGGGTGGGTTTGATTCGATCAAGAAATGACGGGTTGAACTTGACTAGTAACCTATGGTTTGTTGGCCTCCGTCAAGGTCATAGGGTGCTAGGGGCAAAATATTATCGGGAATTTCAAGTGTTGAAATTTGCAATGAGATTGCATACCTTCTATGAGATAGTTGGATCCCGATACCCGCTGCGAGTAATTGTTACTCCTGGGAGAGTTTTACACATTACAATTAGCCGATCAAGTAGGTGTCTAGAAAGGTGTCAACGGGGTTACGCCTCTGGGAAAACGAGGTTTACATTAATTAGGTCCGTGCGAAAGCACGGGACACCTCCCTCAAAGTACCGACACCGGCCTGGCTGAAAGATTGGCGAACTTGTAGTGTGTAATTAATCCCGGCTAGTCTTTCCTTTTAGGGTTTGAAGGAAGATTTGATTAAAAGCAGTGGGAGCCATCCTGATTAGATAAAATAAAACCAATATATTCTTGCAAGAGCGCACGCCGAGTGTTTTCTTCTCTCTCTCTCCTGGCAGCGACCATATCACGCCTTAATCAAGATAATAATACGGATTATTGACCGAACCTGCTTGTTATACTGAGCTGGGGAACGTTGGTCCCGCTCCAACTTATAATTGTTATAAGACAGAGCAGGAAATTGGGGAATACCAGATTTCCCGTGCCGCCCAAACGAAGAGAGTGCATGCTGATGCATCATCTTCGGGTGTGTTCATTACAAAGAACTGTTTCTCAGTATCCTCCGCATCCTGGGTATATGATACCGGATCAGGATCCCAGATATGTAATCTGTTACATAGGGCTACAGAAAGGTAAAGAACTGAGAACGGGTGATAAGTTTCATGAGACAGAAAACGGGGCAAGAGTTGCAGCCAAGTCTGTCGGTCACTGTCACCCTGTATTAACAGTACATTGATTCTGAACAAATGCTATTAGATACCGAACCTGATATACAAAATCATATCAGTCTCTTTATTAATAAAGAAACGATAAAATTTTGTATTGTTGGATAATGTTTTGAACATTTCCTATATCAAAAGTTGATCGGTTCAGGCACGTTATCTAAAAGCATTGATGTTCTAAATCAAACCACAGTTCTTAGTATACAGAACACACACAAGAGGAAGAGTTCAGAAATGAACGAATCCTTCTTGAGGTATTGTAGACTAGGTCAGACCAATGTAACCTGACTAGCTAGAGTTACATAAAGATGCATATTTAAATTAGTTTGAATTTACATCTTGTGAAACTCGCCAGTCATGTCACAAAGATAAGATGGCCATAGCTCTGTTTATTGGAAACAGAGAAAGAGTTAGTGAACTCTTGGGATGACACATGTTGATGTATGTAAGTCCCCTGTCTACACATACCAAGACCGGTTCTTTTTACTTCATTACATTCTCTGATAATCTTTCGAGATTTAGACCTATGTTCTTGTTGAAACACAAGTCCGAACCTTTTAAGATATTCACAGAATATAAGTTAGAAGTAGAGAACCAAAATACGGGTATAAGTATTATGTCCTATGATGAGATAAAGGAGGAGAATACTTGAGCACAGAATTTCTGGACTTTTCTAAAGGAGAATGAGATTCTCTCTCAGCATTACTCCTCCGTATACACCATTGCACGATGGTATGTCGGGGCGGAGCAGATACACCCTATTTGATATGGTGTGCTCTATGATGAGTAATACTGAGTTACCTTTTTCCTTAGGGGGTTATGCACTTGAGAAGTTGCATACCTATTGAATAGGGTTCCGATCAAATCAGTAGCCTACCACTTCATATGTGATATGGAAAGGGAAGAGCCCATCTCTTAAGTCAGTTAAGATTTGGGGTTGTCCGGCCTATGTCTGAAAAGCAAAATCCGGACAAGCTCGAGGCAAGGTCTGTAATGTACAACTGGAAAGGTTCCGGCTATACAACTTGCAGCCGATGATTTGATAAAACCAAAGGATTCAGTAGATTCCAACGAACCTCAGCCTCTCCGCCGATCTAGTAGGGTTCCTCACCCACCTGAGAGATACTTCGGTTTCTCTATGACAGTGGGAGCGAGGATTGCATCATGAGATGATGACCCAACTAGCTTCGAGCTGGCCATCAGGAGTGAGACTCTGTAAGAATGGCTGGATGCTTAGCGATCTGAGATGGAATCCTTATACACCAACAAAGTATGGACTTTGGTTGCTATATCTGAAGGGTTAAATCCCCATCAGGAGCAAGTATATCTTGAGAAGATTACTTGGTGTACTTGGAAAGGTTGAGACTTTCAAAGCTAGACTTGTTAAAGGTTTTCGTCATCAACCAGGCGTGGATAATGATGAAACCTTTTCCAGTGCCTATGCTTAAGTCCATCCGGATCCTACTTGCCACGGCTACATACCATGACTACGATATCTGGCGGTTGGGTGCCATGACTGCTTTTCTAAATGATGATTTAGAAGAGTGCGTCTGTAAGTACACAGCCAGAGGGCTTCGTAAACAGTGGGAGCAGCGGAAACGTGTGCAAGATGTTTTATCTGATAAAGCAGGCATCGCGGAGTTGGAACATCTGTTTTGATGGATTAGTCAAAGAGTTTGACATCATCAAAATGGTAGATGAACCTTGTATAAACAAAAAGGTAGTAGGGAGTATGGTGGTGATCCTCGTAGAGTACGTGGATGACATACTCTTGATAGGGAAAGAGTTTCCTATGCTACGCTCGATCAATCTCCGTTTATCACAAAGATTCTCCATATAGGATCAAAGTGATACCTACTAAATCCTGGATTTTGGATCTATGAGATAGATCTAATTGGATGTTAGGATACTCACTAGTAGTAGTGAGATGGTATCAATCGATCCTGGGGAGAATCACTGGAAGTGTTCCACGGTGATAAAGACGACTGAATGTCAGTCGCAGGCATTGTCTTTACCCTCAGAAAAGGGACGGTATGTTGGAAGTGTTCCAAGCTAGATACCGTGACATACTAGACGATAAAGGCAGGATACATCGCTACTTAAGATGCTACCAAAGAGTCTGTTTGGATGTATACTAGTTCATGAGATGAACTTAGTTCCTACCATTGTGTGACAATGGAGTTGTGGCTTATGCCAGGAACCCCCGTCCCATCAGTGATCCAGACATATTCTAAGGCAGTATCACCTGATCATGGAGATGGTTGATCTCCAGGATGATCGAGGTTAGGAGAGCAGACTCAGAGGACAACACGGCGGATCCACTCACAAAGGCCTATTCCCAAAGAGAGATATTTATGGGATGGTTGAGTATGAGATACTACAACCACTGCTACAGATGGCCCTAGTGTAAGTGGGAGATTGTTAGTTATATGTATGCCCTAGAGGCCATTACTGTACATAGGATGCATATTGTAGTGGATGCTGGGACATATATAGGGAGGACTTTCTTGCTCGACATGATAGTATGCTATCTGGTTACTCTTTACCTTAACGTGTATAATCATTATCTCTCTGTTACATGTTGGTAAAGCCCTTAGGATGTGTACTTGACTATCTGGACTATGATGCAGATCATACTAATGGGGACATGGTAGTCCATAAGTACATCCTTCAAAGTCCCTAGTCGTGGGTGTATCTAGACGGGGCGTCGATATACCCGAGTAGACTAGCGTGTACCTTCTCGACCCATACAGATGGGCGATGGATGATCCCATATCCATCGGTGTTTGACATCAGAGATGATATACGGGTGCTCAGTAGAGACTGGGTACACTGGACGGACTCGCCGAGAACTCCCAGATGGTAATATACCTCACGTCAGATGGCAGTTCTCTGGTGACACTGGTACAGAGTAGTCTGTTGACCTGAGATCGTCATAGAGTCTTGTGTGGTTCCTACTGTGCTTTGATTTCCACCTTACCACGTCCAAGAGGGCGTGCAAAACGGTGGTTTTTGGGTACAGTCCCGAGTCACATGGAGGCAATGAGCGATAGGAGGGGATTCGTCTCTCCCGGTATAGGGGGTTGATGTTGCGCAGTGTTCGATTGGCTATAACAGGAAATCCCTGGCCAGGGTTGCTGAGATTTACTGGTAAGGGTTACCAGTAGTTTCTCGAATTGTTATAGACCTCATATCGACACGACTTATCGAGCTATTGGGGTCTGACGTTTACCACCCCTAGGCGAGATATGCGACATATCAGACGACGAGACCGGACTGTACGGTAGTGTTACTGGTTGGATTCACTGGAGTGTGAGCGGGCTTGCTCGTCGATCTTCTGATCGCTCAATACCCGGGTGGCCGTTACGTTTAGCAGACCGCTTGCGGTTTGTGGGTGTTTGATATGATCATCATCTGCTGCCGGCGTATTGACGAGTCTTTAGAGTCCTACACAGAGGTTTCCTGGCTCAAGCAAAACGAAATAGGAGCGCATATGAGATATGTGCGGGACCGAGAATAATGCGTGTATGTGATACCGTATTCTATTCTCGCGATGAATGTATCGAATGGTTGTATACGATATAACCTAGTTATCGAATCAAGGATTGATTCGATAAGCCGATACATTGGATACTAGTCGGTTATATGCGATATGACCGGATCGTTAAATCAAGTATTGATTTAATGATTTAATCCATAATTATGTATTTGATATATTACTTTGCGTTAACTAGTATTGGTTCACTTTAAATGGCTTTTCTCACTCGGTTTGTGCACATTGTATATGTGATATACTTTTGTACACATGATTGTATCATGTTTGATGATACATATTTACTTGGTTAAGTGTAAAGAATTAAACCATGGTTAAACATATAATTAGGGTTTTATTTTCCATTACTTATTTATGCCTTTATTTATTTGTTTATACATTTTGGAAAATAAATGGAAAAGAGAAAAGAATGGTGGCTTTATTTGTTGTTTAGTTGAAGCTTCATGAAGCTTTGACCTAGTCCACCATTCTTATCTCATCCTTAACCCTAACCATTCCTTTAACCTTGGTCAATTCTCTACACATAACCATAGTTAGAATTATGATAAGTATTCTTTTGACTTTTCATTTTTAATAACTTATCATATTCATTATCTTCTTCTTCTTCTTCATCTTCAATGAAGAAACCTCCACTTCATCAATGGTGATTGATGAAAATGAGTGAGAAATCCAATTCTAAAGTCTACCCAATTCCTATTTCTTCATCCTCTACCTCTTTCCAAGTAGTAGAGTGTGTTTCCTTCACAAGTTTTCAACGCTCGGTGAAGGTGGAGCTTGATCTAGTGATGCCTCGACGTAGATCATCTTCGGCACGTTGTCGACGACCTAGCCCGGTTTTTTCTCTGATGAAACCATCGTGAGAGTCATGGTTCGATTTAGACAGCGGAGAGGACTTCATTGCGGAGCCGTGGAGATGGAGCACCGGATCTACAAAGGTTGTATTTCCGTTTAACTTATAGTTAAGTGTTAACTAGATTTCCTTTTCGCCTAGATTTCTAGCCAACGATCCGTAGTCGGGTTTCTCGGCACCTAGATTTTTTGAAATTGGCATGGTTGATGCCTTGTGAGACCTCCTTAGCGTGCCTAGGAACCCTACAGATTCTTTGCGCCGCGCTAAAATAAAAAATTGTTTGCTGTTGATTGTTACTGCTTTGCATATATTAATACGGACTTTAAGGGGCTTGAAACCAATTCAGATTGGGTGGGGATTTCATCACCCTTCCCAGGACCCCAGAAATCACCAAAAGCATATGCATTGACCATTGATTAATTAAAAAAATATTAGACACAGCCCTAAGGACTTCGCGCTCAATAGGACAGAGGACTAGTTACAGGCATCAGCCGTTTATCCTATCCTGACTTTTGCGGTGTCTAGGCAAGTGTGTCCAAGACAAGTGGTTACTTAATTAGGACCACTACTTACGTAGTGGGGAGCCTCCCACTTACCTGGCACTTACCTGGCCGCAATTGTTGGAGAAGAGGCGGTTTGAGGTCCTATTTCTAGCCCTTTGGAACAGTTAGGAGTTGTCTAGCTGACCTAGGTGACCCTAGATCTAGGTGTGATTGTGCATATCTTGTTTGTGATTGCTTGAAGCCGTAAGCCCGTACATATTTCTGTAAAGCTCTTTCTAAACAAAAAAAGAAAAAAAAACACAAAACCAAAAACTTTTATAAAAACTTGCCCTTTGTCGCCAGAATCCATTTTTTCACCCACCACCCATCGTATTTCTCCATTGACGTTTTCTTACCCTCACCTTCTCCGCTTTGACTATACTAAACTCGTTTAGTGTATGTCCGCTTGGACTCGGGACACTAGCGCCCGCCTAGTCCGCGTTACGTTAGTCGCTACCGACTACGCGATCGACTCAGACGTCGAAACTCCATCCACGCCTCTTTCACCCTTACCTTTGCCGGCCAACTCCGACGTTGACCGGAATTCTGTTCATACATCCTTGCCTTCACCATCACCAACCTCTTCTTCCGCGATGTCAGGATTTAATCCAAACATCTCTTTGACTCCCCCGGGATTAACTCCACCTCCTACGGATGCAAATAACCCACCACCACCGCCTGTTGTAGCGCCGCAGCGAATCGCGCTCCAGGATCGTTTCTATCCCACCCGTTCTGCACTTCCCACTTGTCTTTCCCTTCCACCGGCCAATGGGGATAATTTTGAAATTACGCCCCACTTCATTAACATGCTTCCGAAATTTCATGGGCTTGAATCTGAAGATGCCTATATCTTCATCAACAGGTTTCAAAATGTTTGTGCCATGATGAAAACTACCCAGCTGTCGGACGATGCTATACGGCTACGGGTCATTCCGTTCACTTTGTGTGATCTTGCTGAAAAATGGCTGTATAGCACCGCTTCCCACTCCATAACCAGTTGGGACGAGTTTGTGAAAGCGTTTCTCAAGAAATTCTATCCGAATCATAAAACCGCAAGGATCCGTAACGAAATCAACCAATTCTCTCGGCTTCCTACTGAACCCTTCTGGAAGTGCTTTGACCGGTATAAAGACCTTCTTGTTCAGTGTCCTCACCATGGTATCGAGAAATGGCAACTGTGCCAAACCTTATACGAGGGCCTGAACCCAGCAACCAAGAAGTTGTTGGAAACCATTTGTCAGGGCCACTTCCTATCGAAATCTGACGAGGAAGCGTGGCAATTCTTCGACGACCTTGCGGAACAAACGCTTCAATGGGAGAGCACTAGACCAACTACTTCTTCTTCTTCCTCCACTTCTACTGGTCAGTCTAGGGTAGGAATTCACCAACTCGATGTCTCTATTGCGATGAAAGCTGAAATGGCTGCAATAACGAGAAAACTTGAAGCGATAGAGAGCAAATTTTCATCTCCTGCTCCTGCCCCTGTTCTTCCCCTTCGTACCATTTGTGTTTGTTGTTCCGATCCTTCTCACTTAACCGAAGAGTGTCCTTACAATCCACCATCTCAAGGACAGGATCAGGTTAATGCTGCATTTCAGCAAAGACTGAGAAATGATCCATACTCTTCCACCTACAATCCCGGTTGGAGGAACCACCCCAATTTTGCCTGGAATCAGAATCAGCATCAATTCCAAGGCAACAATTTCCAGAGGCCTCCTCCTCCGCAACAACAAGCACAACAACAAACTCAACAACAGTTTCAGCAGCCCTTCCAACCCCAACCTTTTCAAAATCAGACGAACAACTTTGCATCCAACAATTCTTTTCTACAAAACAACTTTGTTCCGTCAAACAACGATAAGGTTTCCTCGCTAGAACGAAGTCTGGAGGCGTTCGTTAAACAATCGACACAATCCACCGCCAACATCCAGTCGTCTATTCAGTCTTTGGTGCAACACACTGCTGCACACGGGCAAAGCATCAAGACCATCGAAGCCCAGATTGCACAGCTGAATGCGGCATTAAGCGAGCGAGAAAAAGGGAAGCTTCCATCTCAACCACTCCCAAATCCCGGTCACCCACATAATGTACATGTTGCTCTTGAACAACATAACCATAATGTGAGTGCCGTGACTACATTGAGATCGGGAAGGATGCTGCACAACAACATCGGCAGAGCAATTGAGGATAATGACACCCCGGCCTCTTCTTCTTCTTCTTCGTCTTCTGAGCCTATTCTCCATTCTTTAAAAGGCTCTTCTTCTTCTTCTTCTGCTCTGAACGGACCCACTTCTCACTCCACGAAAGCACCAGCTCTGGGATCCGTTCCAGCTCCACAATTTCCTCCACAAGCATTGGACTCAACCAATTTTAAAAACGTTCCATTTCTAAACCGGTTGAGGTCCAATAAACAAAATCCACAAATGGAGAAGATTCTGGAGTTGTTTAAGCAGGTTAACATCAACATTCCCCTTTTAGATGCTGTCCAACAAGTCCCGTCCTACGCGAAAATCTTAAAGGACTTGTGCACGAAAAAGAGGAAGTCTCAGGTACCCAAGAAAGTTTTCTTGGCTAGTGCTGTGAGTGATGCTCTTACCCAATCTTTACCGCAAAAACGGAAGGACCCTGGCTGTCCTACAATTTCTATTACCATTGGGGATAAGAACATCAACCGCGCACTATTAGATCTTGGTGCCAGTGTTAACCTACTTCCGTACTCGGTATATGAGCAACTAGGTGTAGGAGAGCTGAAACCCACACACTGCACTCTCCAAATGGCCGACCGATCGATCACCCATCCTAGGGGTGAGCTAGAGGATGTGTTAATCAATGTTGGGGACTTCATATTCCCCGTTGACTTCATTGTATTAGACACACAGCCTGTAGCTAACCCCCGGAATCAAATTCCGGTGATACTCGGTCGCCCATTCCTTGCAACCTCAAATGTTGTGATCAATTGTCGAAATGGTTCGATGAACCTATCTTTTGGAAACATGACAATTGAACTCAACATTTTTAGGTTGGGGAATCAGCCCTCCGAACCTAATGCACATATACTAGACGTTTGCTCAATCCAGGAGATCACCCCAGAAGAGTGTGAATTCGAGGAGTTTTTGTTCGATCACGATAACCTTAACGCCATTAGTGCGTTCTTCTTCAAACCTGCTGCTGTTTCTGCGCCCGACAATGACTACGAGTGTTTCACTTTCTCGAACGATCTTAGCCACTCACCACCCGAGTTTGAATCTTTCGAATTTCCGGATGAGTTACCTGAACCATTCAACTCGGTCGCTTACACTCGTTTTGAACCTTTGCTGGAATCCTTTGAGTTCGAGACCTTTTCACCAATCTTGCCTTCAATCGTTTCACCTCCAACGGTGAACTCAAGCCTTTGCCGTCTCACCTTAAGTACGCTTACTTGGGTGAGAACGAGACCCTCCCTGTTATCATCTCGGCTTCTCTAGCTCCAGAGCAAGAGAAAGCCCTTCTTGCGGTCTTGCACAGCAATAGGCAAGCTTTTGGCTGGTCCATGGCGGACATCAATGGGATTAGTCCCCTGATCGTTGAACATCACATTCATCTGATGGATGATGCCAAACCAGCCAGGGATCCACAAAGGCGACTCAACCCAGTCATGAAGGAGGCTGTGAAAAAGGAAATCGTGAAGTGTCTGGATAGTGGTATCATTTACCCTATCTCTGATAGCCAGTGGGTTAGCATCATTCACGTTGTCCCCAAGAAGTCAGGCATAACGGTCATTACTAACGAGGCGAACGAGTTAATCCCTACTCGCACCCAAACTGGGTGGCGAGTATGCATCGATTACAGAAAACTCAACGCCGCAACGCGGAAAGACCACTTTCCGCTATCTTTCATTGACCAAATGCTTGAACGATTGGCCGGACACGAGTACTACTGCTTTCTTGATGGCTACTCCGGCTATAATCAGATTCCCATCGCCGAAAAAGACCAGGACAAGACCACATTCACTTGTCCTTTCGGCACGTTCGCATATCGTCGCATGCCCATTGGGTTATGCAATGCGTCCGCTACCTTCCAGCGGTGTATGATGGGAATCTTCTCGGACATGGTGGAAAAATTCCTGGAGATCTTCATGGACGATTTCTCCATCTTCGGCGATTCTTTTAACGAGTGTTTGCTGCATCTTGACGCTGTCCTTACCCGATGTAAGGACAAGAACCTCACTTTGAATTGGGAGAAATGCCACTTCATGGTGCGCGAAGGTATTGTCTTAGGACATATCATCTCGCAAAATGGCATAGAGGTTGACAAAGCAAAGATTGAGTTCATTTCTAATCTACCTCCTCCCAGATGCGTCAGAGACATCCGAGCCTTCCTTGGCCATGCCGGTTTTTATAGACGGTTCATCAAGGACTTTAGCAAGATTGCTAGGCTCTTGACTCTTTTGCTGGCCAAGGACACGCCATTCGACTTCAACTCGAGCTGTGTGACTGCGTTCGAGTCATTAAAAAGCTCACTCACTTCTGCTCCCGTTCTTTCTTTACCTGACTGGACGCACCCATTTGAGATTATGTGCGATGTATCCGACTTTGCCATTGGTGCTGTCCTTGGACAACACATCAACAAGATGCCGCACGTGATCTATTATGCTAGCCGAACCCTGAACGACACCCAACTTAATTATACAACAACTGAGAAGGAATTCTTAGCTGTTGTATTTGCTTTAGAAAAGTTCAGGCCCTACCTCATCGGCTCTCCAGTCATTGTCTACACAGACCATTTTGCTATGCGCCATCTTTTTGCGAAGAACGATGCAAAATCTTGGCTAATACGTTGGATCCTCTTGCTTCAAGAGTTTGACCTTGTCATCAAGGACAAAAGAGGATGTGAAAACGTAGTCGCCGACCATCTCTCACGACTTCCTTCTTCGCCGTCGCCTCAACTTCCGATCAACGACGTTTTTCCAGATGAACAGCTCTTGACAGTATCTCGTGAACCCTGGTTCGCAGATATTGTGAACTATTTGGCCACAGGGCTACTACCGACTGAATGGTCAAGTCAGGACAGACTTCGATTCTTATCTCAAGTAAAACACTTTTACTGGGACGAACCCTATCTGTTCAAGTACTGTCCCGACCAGATTATTCGTCGGTGTGTCCCTGACGATGAATTCAAGAGTGTGCTGTCATTTTGCCATGATCAAGCATGTGGCGGGCATTTTGGCCCCAGAAAGACAGCTGAGAAGATCTTGCAATGTGGTTTCTACTGGCCACAACTCTTCAAAGACGCTCATGACTATTGCAAGACTTGCTCCCGGTGCCAACACTTGGGCCGGATATCCCGGAGGAACGAGATGCCGCTCCAACCAATCTTGGTTGTGGAGATTTTCGACGTTTGGGGGATAGATTTCATGGGGCCGTTTCCCAGCTCTTTCGGGAACTTGTACATCCTTCTCGCTGTTGATTACGTCTCTAAGTGGGTCAAGGCTGTGCCCAGCCGGCCTAACGACAACAAGGTTGTCGTTAGGTTTCTTAAAGAAAACATTTTCTCCCGGTTTGGGCACCCCCGAGCGATCATTAGTGACAATGGAACTCATTTCTGCAATAAGACTTTCGAGGCCTTGATGCCGAAATATTCCATTAATCATAAGCTATCTACGCCCTACCACCCCCAAACCTGTGAGCAAGCCGAAGTTTCAAATTGGCAAATCAAGCAGATACTGGAGAAGACGGTTTCCAAGAACCGAAAGGATTGGTCGTTGAAACTCATTGATGCCCTTTGGGCATTTCGAACGGCTTATAAGACCGATCTTGGCATGTCTCCCTATCGGCTTGTGTACGGAAAGGCTTGCCACCTCCCTGTCGAAATAGAGCATCGCGCATTTTGGGCGATAAAAGAACTGAATCTGTCTCTCGAAGATGCGGGCAGCCATAGGAAGCTGCAGTTGAACGAATTGAGCGAGCTTAGGGATGAGGCTTATGATAACGCGGTTGTCGTTAAAAACCGAACGAAAGTGTTTCACGATAAACACCTTTTGCACAAAACTTTCGTACTTGGTCAACAGGTACTGCTTTACGACACCCGGCTACACTTCCATCCAGGAAAGCTCAGATCTCGCTGGAAAGGGCCGTATTTTGTGCGGAATGTGTATCCGCATGGCGCTGTGGATTTGGAAAATCCAAAGAACGGTTCATTTTTCAAAGTAAATGGACACCGACTTAAACCGTACCTTAGCACCGAACCAACATAAGAGCTCATGGTCTTACAGGAGCCGGTTTACCCTGCATAATCTTCCTCTGCCTACCACCAAACTTCGGTTATCCAGCCAAGAACAATGGACACTGTTCCAAATAAGTTTGGGGGTATGTATATACCATTTTGTATTTATTTGTGGATTTTCTTTTCCATTTTTACTCTTTAAATACATAAAAAAATTTGTGTATATCTAACCGACAATTTTGACCCTTCAAATGATCTCTTCATGCAATGACAGTGAGGACACTGTCCAGTTTAAGTTTGGGGGTACGCTCGGTACGCATTTTTAACCTTCACATTCATATGTATATTTTGCATCTGCATATTAAAATCCATAAAAATTAGAAATTTTTCTAAAAACATAAAAACTTTTCTGTCAGGTTAGCTAGTGGGAGAACTCTGATTCAACATTTCGACGGTTTTGTTTGATAAGATAAGAATAACTAAATCTTATTTTTAGATTTTGAAAACCTGAAAGATAACTCTCCTTTGAAGTTAACTATAGCTGATATACGTCTTTACATCACACTACACATGTCGTGAGTTTTGGAAATTAGATGACAAGTCTATTATGTCTAAAAACTTTTAAATGGATAAATGATTTTCTGAGGATCAAATAGGTTTGTTCTGAAATAAGTAATATCAAGAATAGTTTATGAAGTGAAGTGAATATGAAGGAATGTTATTGATGCCTTAATTGGAACTAAGTCTGAAAAATAACCCATCTGGAACTTGATTGGAACAATTACACACCGAACCCACTAAACACTTCTTTTATCCAAAAAAAAATAATTGAACTGCCGGTTATATCTCAGTTCCCATTGAATCATTATGATTTTCACGCTAAATTGTCTTTTGTTTTTGGGCCTAGGTAACTTGAGTAATTAAGTCCGCTGGGGTGTCTCTACACCTAATGCCCTAAACCCAACTGGTTTGGGTGTATTGGCCCAAAGCTCGTTAAGAAGCCTAGAAAGTCCAGATTAAAACAAAGTCAAGCAAGTGTTCTCTCCGAGTTAAAATTCCTAACGGTTCTTTGTGTGAGAATAATCTTGACAAAAGACAGGTTTTTATAAAAAATATTTCTAGCGGAGATATGAAGGTTTTATTCTATGATAAAGACTATTGCACGTTCACAGAGGTGTGTATGAAATGAAAACAAGAAAAAGGTGGAATGAAAAATAAGACCTAGTTTCCTGTTAAGGAAGATAGAAATTCTGATGTTGAAACCTTACTGGAAAACGAAACTTGAAAAATACTTAACTCTTTATAAAATTTATGTGATCCTTTTAAAATTGTTATCTGGGCTTTATTGTGTGACATGATGACTTTAATCGATCCTTCTGGAACTTAACGACACTATTTACACTGCACGTAAAGACATATAAAATCTTAAGTTAAATAAGAAGCGAGGTGTGAAAAATAAGGGTTCGATAGTCTAGACTTAGGATCATAGAATTGTTATTTTCTGAAACAAAACTTTAGGGGTTTGAATCATAGTAATTTTGCAAAACTAGCTTGACCGGATTTTGTGGGTAGTATCCTCTGAAAACCCTCAGGAGACAACACTCCTCCTACTAGGGACACCTAGAGGTTTAACGGCTTGTTGTACATGCTCAGTGCAATCGCGTTCCCTGTGAAAGTGAGGTTAGGAACTTTTGTGAATAAATTGGCTTTGCTCGGGAAGAGTAAATGATAAGTTTGGGGGTATTTGTTCATATCAGATTTTTGCATTTTTATACCGCCCAATTTTTATCATATTGCTTATCAGTAGGTACTCTTGAGCCGTATTTGATAGTCAATTGCAGGATACAGGTTCTCGGCTCAAAACGGTGAAATTCATGGAAAAGCACGACAAATTCCGGATTACTGCCAACCACAGATAAAATACGGGTCTCCGCTCTCTATCCGTATGTTGCCGCACACCAGTCTAAGGGACAAAATGGCAAATCGATGTCATTTTCGTGCACAAAGCTCAATGGCAACACAAGATCCAACATATCTACGCGGAGCTCAAGAAAAATCATGACAAAAGATCCACATCAAATCACCTTTTGATCTGCTGGAATTCTGGAAAAATTGTGAAGAGTTTCTGAGAAAAAACATATACCAAACAGCAGACAACATCAAGCCATAGGACCCCATAAAATCCGAGGAGCCAACTCTTCTAAACGGCCGCGGTTCCGCGGCATAAGCATGCTTAGGCCGCGGAAACGCGGCCGTACGGCCTCTTCAGAATGTAAAATTTTAGGGGCAGTTGGGTCATTTTATGTGGAGCCAGATTATTGCCCTAGGTTTTCAGTTCCCTGCCTATAAATAGTCCAGAACTTGCCAAAGCCAAGGGTCCTCATTCTTGTATTTAGATTTTAGAATACATGTGTTGTTCTTCTTCCTCCTCTCATCTCTTCTCCATTAAAAACTTGTAGTGAGCTTTTGTGAGTGAAGAATGAATAAAGGAGTTCTTGTTCTTACCATGCTTATCTTGTTGTAATTGTTAATTATAATTGCTTGTATTTTTCATTTGCTAATCTAGTTGTTGTTATTTGTTGTTTGTTTCTTTCTTGTTCTCTTTTTCTTTATCCTTAAAACAACTATGATGCTTAAGCTCGATCCTTGCCAAGGTGAGGTCTCAAATAGCTAGTTGCAATCTTCTAATCTCTTTCTTTCTATCTTCCTCCTTTGTTTTATTTTCTTTTCCTTATAATGGGTGAGTAGTTTTCATACTTGTTAGGGTAGAATAAGGAAAGTTTGAGAGAAGGAAATCTCTCTCACTCTTTTCTTGCCCAACATCTTAATTCGGACTCCCGTTAATTGAACCACAATCCGCTCCCTACGGCACCCTATCCTACATGATAGCGGTGATTCCTTAGTGAGACCGGTTGTGGTTGAATTAACCGGAGGTTAAGGCTAAGAGCCAAGAACGGACGGACAAGCACCAAAAGGAAGAACTTATGCGTTGGAAAGCCTAGCTTATACTCGCAAGTTCCTTCTTAGTCGTGCTAATCCCCGTTGTTGCCGATTACCGTAACACCGATATTAAGAGTGGCAACGAAAGAAGTGAGCGACTCCTAACTCAAACTAACATAATCCTAACCCTAACAAGCTCTCTTTATATACCATTTTAGCGCAAAGTTAATCTAAAAACAAACCTGGACATTTGGACTTAACTCGTTAAAGCACATAGAAAAAGATTCCCATCTCCCTGCGGACGACCCGTACTCAACCGGCTAGCTACAAGCGAAACCGTCTTGATTGCGGTAACAAACTTAGCACGCAAAAACTCTACCAATCAAGGCTCTCACTCTCATTTTATCACACAACACATAAGAAAAAGAAAAGAAAGCTTCTTCTTTCTTGAGTTCATTATCTCCTCACTAATGGCATCCACTAAATCCTCAAGAGACAAAGTGATGACACACATTCTCTACTTCATCTTGGACACGTCGGCTAGCGAACTTCATGCCCGAGTTGCTTCGGATGAAGCGAGAGCCCATAAAAAGACTCGAAGATGTGGTGCCCTTTTCGACGATGAGATAGAGACCGGAGATGCCGCGAAGAGCTTGGGATGGTGGCCAAGACCGAAGGACACGGATCGATCGGTATAGCTTTTCCAACCCTTCTCTTGTTAGCTAGTTGTAGGTTAATGGTTCGATTCGAGATTAAAGTCTGCGATAGCGCCGGTTTCTAGTTTGAAAAAGTTTTCGTTTCCGCATTTTGGCCTCGGACAGATGGCCGGGGCGCTACCGTAGACTTACAGTTATCGACGACAAGACGGATGGGGCTCAGAAACTCATGGGAATCGAGGATTGGATGTATGGCGGTGGAAAAGAAGGCACAGATGAGGGCGTTGAAGATGTCATCGCAGAGGAGATGACAGAGGATTTAAGGGAGAGGAGGAAGAGGAGCGGCGGCGGAGGAGTGACGTCATGAATCGAGGGGGAAGGTCGAGACGGCGACTAAGGAGAGGAAGAGGAGGGGACGACTAGGATAGAGGGGGAGGGGGAGGTTGAGCTGGGCAGAGGTCGGGAAAGAAGGGGGAGGTCGACAGCGGAGGTCGGTAACGAAGGACGGAGGTCGGAAAAGAAGGGGGAGGTCGATGACGGAAGGGGGAGGTTGAGCGGAGGTCGAGAAAGAGAAAGAAGATGCTGATGGTGGTGATTGGGGGAGGTGGTGATCGGGGGATGAAAAAGATGATGGGAGCGGTAGAGTGATGGTGGTGGTGGTGATGGTGATTGTGATGATTGATGGTGGTGATTGAGGTGGGGGTGGGAGATGAAGAAAATGATAGGCAGTAGAGTAGTGGTGACGGTGATGTGGTTATTGGGGTGGGTGGGAGATGAAAAAGAAGATAGGGTAGCGGGGATGGTGATGGCGATTGTGATGATTGGGAGTGGAGGTGGGAGATGAAGAGGATGATGGGGGTGAGGGTGACGGCGGTGGTGGTGATTGGGGGTGGGAGATGAAGAAGATGATGGGGACGGTGGGATAGAGGTGTAGGTGATGGTGATGATTTGGGATGGGATGGGAGATGAAGATGATGGGGTAGTGGCGATAGTGATGGCGGTGATGGGGGATGAGGTGGGGGACAAAGAAGAAAATGGTGGCGATGATGGTGATGAAGATGATTGATTGATGCTCAAAAATTGATTCTTCTTTTGATTAAAAGAAAAGTAAAGAAAGTAAAGAAGAGATGTTTTAGTAGTAAAGTAACCGCAATCAATAACGGTGTCGCATGTAGCTAGACCTTTAGTGAGTACGGGTCGTCTTGTAACACTTTAGAATTCGGATAGTGTTAATTAAGAGATAATACGGGTTTTTAATGAAATTTAACTAATAAATATTTTCTTCACATTTTATTTAATTAATTAATATTTTACTCAATTATTTTTATATGTGCACACACGTGTGCATATTGAATTAGGGTTTAAGAGGTGTTAACCATGCTCATATAGTCATGGCACACTTAACCCTCTCTTTTTATCATATTATGCAAAATTTAACACTTTATCTATTTAAATTATTCAAACAGAGGTTATTGTTTTAAAATAAAGAAAAGAAAAGAGAATAGAAGGGAATAGAAGAGAAGAAAGGTTGAATTCTATGGAGACTTAGGGGGGATGGCTGCCATCAATGGCCTTTATGAGGGGAGAGTGAGTATAACCCTCACCTACACTCACCTCATTCACTCACACTCACATACATTCACCTCACAACACATATACGCTCATTCCTTCACAAAATATCTCATTCTCACCTCACTCTCTCAATTATTAATCCCAACTCGGTTGCTCCTCTCTCTTTCACTACACATCAAGTTCTTCATTTAAATTATATGTTTGCATCGCAATCCAAATCCTAAATCTTCATCAACCTCACTAAAACCTTCTTTAAACCTGCTTATGATGACTTGGAGCTTGGAAAGCTAGGATTTTCCCCAAGTTTTGGGTGAGGTAGTGATCTTTGACTCTTTATTAGGCTATATGAAGTTTGCATGCTTATTAGTTTCGGGTTCTAAACACTAAGTTATAGTTTCGTGCACATATCGTATTTTTAGGGTCTTTTTTGTGTCACTGTGATCTGCTACGACCATGAATTTTTACTGGAAAAACTAGCAATGTAGTAGTGTTGTACTAGTTGTCCTGATTGTTCACCTGAAGCACGAACCCAACCATGCACTGTTCGACCGGCGACAATTGGGGAAATTCCGGCGAGCTCGGCCCGATGGGGGAATAGGGTGTTGGGTTTTTGTGGGTAGCCGTCTGTGTGCTATTCCAGGTGTTTGGTACTGCTAGATTTTGATGTTTTGACGGTGGGTAAAATCTGGGATCGATTAGCTAGTTTTTAGTATTTCGACTATGTGCGTTACGATATCCGACACGATGTCGGACTCAGTTTCCGTGCTTCGCGTGATTTCTGCACTTAGGGTTGTTTTAGATTGTCGCTACACTCGTTAGCCACTAAGCGAACACTTGATAGGGTGTTGGAGTCGGTGCATCGATTTAAGCGTAGTATGTACGTATTATTGGTCGATTTCTAAGTTACACTTGTTATGTTTCGTGTGTTAATAGGATCGCAGGCGGGGAATTCGGAAGTTGCGAAGAAAGGAAAGCAAGTGGTTGGATTTACTTAGCTCGAGATCATCTGTGAGTAGATTTAACATCTACGGGGAAATCACCCGTATGATGTTAAGCGTCAAGGCTAGATATGATATTATAGCCGCATGTGTTATATGCATATATGTCGATTGTGCATGAGCATCATTACATACCATTACTTGTTGTGCCTTGACTTAGTACCTAGTGGACACTGCACCATTACTGACGGTTCATGTTGCACGAGCACTAAATTGTATGCTACACCCATACCGTCGGTAATTGTCATGACACTATACACATATGCGGTATTGTATTGTTATTGACATTTAGACATTGATTTTTGTTTTTTGCACATATGAAATGCATCGTGCATACCTAGCTACATGTACACCTTTATATGATGTTTTATTGGATTTGGAGAAATTTGGGAACCGCATGATATATTTAAAATCTGGATTCATTTAAAGGAACGGTTTTCCCTTGATATTCTCATATTACTGTTTTATGTTGCATATATTATATTTTCATGGATTTACGCATTGAGATACGGATTCATGTGATTTATGGATTTGAGAACCGTGGTATTATTTCAAGAAAGTATGTATTGTTTTGAAAACCTGGGTTCTCTTGATATGATATTTCAGTGCATCCACCATGAGTTTTCTCGGTTCTGAGACTTGTGTTAGAAACCCGATTCGAGGAGATGGATGATCCGTTGCGGGTTCATGGTGGACCCGGTATGGTATCCCAGGACAAGAAAGGTATGTTGTGCAGTAGACGATGAGCCTGGAAAAGGAACTACTACCTACCGGTGATAGTTTGGACCTGGCGGTTATCCAGAGGATACCGACCGGAGTCGTGAGATGAATACGGGCCGATCCGGACTGACGGAGCCCGTGGGCCGATCCGGACTGACGGAGCCCGAGTTGTGTAGATTTACGTATCGATGTTGGACACGGGTTTTCATGATATTTCGAGTGTCGATATTGGGCACTCAGGTTCCATGAGATTTACAGGTATGAGGGCCGATCAAAGTGACGGCGCCTGAGGTATTGGGATTTTGGAGGTGTTGTTGATAGACACCGGTTTTTCCACGATGATGATTCATCGATGATGAGATGTTTTATCCCATACTCAGTAGTTATTTGATATGCATTGTTTCATGTAGTTGTAGTACCCTGATAGTGTACCTTGATCATGATTGTTGCATATCCATATTGCCATACTTATGCTGTCAGATTGCATGTGATAGATTATCGCTGTATGATGTTACTTATTATTCACGAGTTGGAAACTTACTCCCGTTGTGCCACAGTGTTTTGCAGGCTTGACCCTCAGTATAGTCGCGACAGGGCTTCTCATTTCTCTTATACGGATACCGCTGTTGTTGGTCGTCATTTTGGATAAGTGGATGGTTTTGCGGTTATCCGTATGATCTCATTGTATATCTTATTGTATCTAGTACTCTCCATAGAGACGAGCTTGTGAGGATCAGTGTTGTATTATTTGTGACTTTGGAAGTCGAGCTCGTTCAGTCGACTGTTTTATTATGTTGTGATGTTATTTCACTTTCTTATTGCTTATTTCTTCACTACGGCGTCGTATATCTATATTATATAAACTCGTTGTGGTTGTTTCCGCCCGTGGGCGTGATTTGCTCCCGTTTGGGGATGCTTTACTTATATCCTGTGTTGTACCTATTTCGGGGCTAGTTTTTACAAAGGAGGTGCTGCTGAATTTTTTAAGAAAATAAACTTAAGTTTTAAAGACTTTTACTTGACATTTCCAAATATTTTTAAACGTATTTTTATCACTTACTACTTTTTATGGTTTAGATTTCTGGGTTTTCGGCTTACTTAGATTGTGTTACGCTTATTGACGTCACGTAGTTTAAGTGCCGGTCACGTGCCAAACTTTGGATTGTGACAAAGTTAGTATCAAAGCGTTAGGTTTTACCTTTCGAAGTGTAGGATGACCTTGGTATGATGGAGTAGGTGGTTTAAGCAGAGTGACGTAGCGTGTGTATGTTCCGCGGCATACTTACGACACGGTACTCCGCCTAAGTGACCTTAGGACTTGTTGGTTGAAATTCTTTAAGTGATTATGTACATCCTTGTGATTCGATTTCCGTGTTCTTATCGAATCTTATTTTCATTTCCAGCCATTATGTCGCCGAAGACTACGAGGGCGCAGAGAGCAGTCGCGAGAGCCGAGGTCAGGATAGGCTCGTCGGAGACGAGGACTGACCAGGGCGGTACGCCCGTTGTACAGGAGCAGGTTGATCCACCTTCGCTAGATCGTATTATTAGGCTAGAGGCCGGTATGCAGGATTTGCGCCAGATGATGAGGTCGTTAGTTGAGGCTAGTCGAGCGCAGAGACAGGAGGTTGTCCCACCTGTTACAGGGACCGCGATGGTGCCTACTGTTCCGGCAGTCGTACCTGCAGCTACGGAGGTTATCACCGTATCATTATCTGAGTTCATGAGGCTGAAGCCTCCGGTTTTCACTAGCACTGATGCAGCTGAGGATCCCCAGTCATTTATCGATCGGATGGCCAGGATCTGTCGTTCGCTGAGATACTCCGACGCGAGATGGGTAAAGTTCACGAGTTATCGTCTGGAGGGTCTTGCCCAGACGTAGTGTGAGTCTTTAGAGAACGACTGAGCTGCAGGTCTTTCTCCTATGACCTGGGCTGAGTTCGTGACGGTATTTCTTGCCCGTTTTCTTCCGCAGAGCATCAGGGATGCTCGAGCTCACAGTTTCGAGTCGTTACGCCAGACTCCGGGTATGACGGTGGCAGAGTACGATGTTCAGTTTACCCAGCCATCTGTGTATGCTCCATATTTGGTGGACACTGAGGAGATGCGGATCAAGAGATTTGTACAAGGCCTGCTTACCCAGTTGTTCCTCGCTGTCAGCGCCCAGCATTGTGACACATATGCAACAGCAGTGGGCGCAGCCCTATCAGTTGAGGAGCGCCTTTCCGAGACTTTGGTCTTTCCTGAACCGAAGATGGTTCGTACTGGTGTATCAGTGTAACAGCTCTATTTTTAGTGTACAAAAATTTGCTTAAAAATTTATGTATACTTGGGGTATTTACATTTGCTGTGACTGCTTTAAGTAATTAATTAGCTCTTTAATTACAAGAAGGAGCTTGTAGTTCATCGGTATATCTTGCACTGCTAAACCAAGCCACCAGAGTTCAAATCCCATACCCCACATTATTTTTAATATTGTTTTTTTTGAACCTTTAGAATACCAAGGGTTTACACGTGCATATCTCACAAAAACCCTACTACACCCTGAAATGTAACTGTACCAGAGGATAAACTAACCGTCGGGGGAAGATTCCGGCCGCCTAACTCGGCCGGCGAACCGGCCGACTCAGGTCGCCGGCCGAGTCGCGGCCGAGTCGGTCGATTCCGGCGACGACCCCAACACAAAAAATGTGTCTTTTGGTCTCCCCTGTACACCTGCATAATTTATTTCCTCAGACCATTTCCAGAGCTCTTTTAAAACCCCAATTACTCTACTTTTAATACATTTTAATATATTTATTTACATTTTTTTCCAATTAAACCTTTCATCTATCCTAACCCTAACCTAACCCTATAAATACAACCCCTAAACACTACCCCCTCACCCTAAAATTCTGAGCAAACTCTCAAGAAATTTCCTAGAACTCTAGTGTGCATTTGAGTAAGCAAAGAGGCGAAACTCCGGCGAAACTTCCGGCGACAATCCTAAGAGTTCCCGGTGATGAAACGGCGCACCGGAAACTACGTCCACTTTCTCTCCCTCTCCTCTTTAAGCTAAACCCATAAGTCCCACCTTCCCCCTTCTCTACTCTTTCTGAAAATACGAAATTCTAAAACCCGACGGAATCGGAGCAAATCCGATTTTCGATTCGATTTCTTTATAAAAATCCCACTTTTCTTAAACACAACCCTATTAAACCATTACATGTTGACTATTAATCATTAACAAATATATTGAACAAGTTTCGTGACAATCTATATCATTTTGTAACTTTTATTGCTCTTTTTCAGTAAAATACCATGTAGTTTCATTTTGACATTAAATCATCACAATCTTGCTATACCTTTAAGTTAGATAACGAGGTAATGACCTACCTCCTCACAACACTCATATGAAATATAGCACAATACTTTCGAGAACCTAGAATACGGGAAAACGAAACATTTCAAATAAATACCATTTACTAATAAAACCATTTATACAAGATTTAGTATTTTACACAAATCTTTGCAAAGCGCCGCTACAACCCAATTTAGGGAACCCGACTGGGATGGTGCGGATTATCGCACGTCCCTGGGCTTAGTAGTGCGAGATGCAGACCTCCGCAAGAAGCATTCGGTCTCGAAAAATTTAAAATACGAACATCTTAAGAAAATGAGATTTTTAGAAATATAATATATATATTAAAATTTATTTTTATAAATATGTATATATATATATGTAATATCAAAAATACCTATTTTTGTTATAATATAAATATTTAAAAATTTCCAAAATCACAAGAATCACTTTACATTAAAATACCATGAAATCCATACAAGTTCAATATTACAATTAAATACCATGTATTATGAAAAATAGGTTATTCTCACTAGAAATGTCACAAAATATAAAATCTACATTTATTACAACTCTAAAGACGATAATTAAATACTTGGGGTGTATTTTGAAAATTATACAAAAGTATTTTTATATAAAAACCCCTCAAGTTCTATAAATTACCCTAAGGACCCTAAGTAAATATAGGTTTAAGCGGGACCAATCTCTTAAGCCTCGGGGAGCCGGAGAAGTGGGTGCTTGCCTATTTAAAGTAGACAACTTAACAACGGTGTTATCAACACGGTAATCGTCTTTGAAAAAGACACAAATCCTGCCGCCCATGTGCAGCGGTTACCGATAACATCAAAACAATCGGGACTTTAATTTACTTTTCTAATTGTCTGACTCAGACTGAGACTTATTATAAATAACCTGACTTGAATATGATTCAAGTACAATCTACAATCCAACATGAATCCATGAATACGTATATTCAATCTGTATTGACCGAACCGAACCATGGATATACTTCCATTTACATGATTCCCCAGTTACATCCATGATTCTACAGTTATATCCATTTACTGATATCATGGTTTCGGCAAGCCATCCAATTATACAATCTATATTATAAGAGAACACAATACAAACAATACAATCAAGATATCGCGGGGTTTAAGGGGTAGATTGGTACGGAAGGTGTTAGAAGTGGCACGAGACAGTAAGATTAAGACACCTAACCTATATTCCGTTGCTGTTGTACCGTGGCCCAACGGTTCCTTGTACATTCCGTTTGCCCTAGTCTCTAGCATACAGAGACTCCTCTCGTATACACTGGCATCCTTCTGTACCAAGCTACAAACAATAGCGTTAACACCACATTATAACAATATAATACAACTTTAAAAGCTACCTTCTTATTTTGTCTATTCTATTTCTCCCTTATCTTTGGGACTTACCGAGCGATCTATTCGCTGACGACATTCTCTTCTTTCTTCTTTGAATGTCGTCAGGTGATCTGGACACGTCAGAGATCGAGCCCAGCGCTGAAGACTTGGACCATTTCGTTGAAGACCCAGAGTTTTAGTTCATTGTACACTTTTATTTCAGTACCTTTCCTTTTCTGTTATGCCATTGTTTAGGCATTGCTTTATTTTAGTTGTATTTACATTTCCATACATTGTACAGAAAGAATGTGAATAAATAAAGTTGTTGTTTTATTATATCTTGTCTCTTGTGCATTTACTTTTATATTGCTTAGATACGCTTAGCGTATTTACTTCACAGTAAATACGTAGCGGCCCAGTCGCGTCCCCTTCGCCGTACACCGGGAAGCGGGGCGTGACAAGTTTTGTTAGTGGCCCATACTGGTCAGAGCTGTATGAAACTCTATCATGTAGTTCTGTTCTGCGTGAACAACCTAAGCAATATAATACAAGAACCAACAACTAAAACATTCTTTACAATTCATATTCCTTGAATCTTATCATTTTATATATTTTGAATCTGTCCTAACCCAAATTTTTCTTCAAGGTTATGTATTCACCAAACAACACCAGCACCAACTTCAACAACACTCCACCTCCACTACCAATCATACCTACTATTCCTGCTCCACCCACCGAGCAAACGGTTCTGCTTGAGGCGATCCGCAGCCTCTTAGAGGGACAGCAGCAGCTTTGAACCGTCCCGAGACTGAAGCACCTGGGGTGAAGCAATTCAGAGCTTTGCATCCCAAACAGTTCTCTGTAAAGGGAAGCCCACTAGAAGCTGAAGAATGGGCACAAAGTATAGAATATGATCTGGCAGCGGCACAAGTGCCAGATATAGCTTGAGTTCGTGTGGCAAAATTACAGCCCACGGACAATGCACGGAACTGGTGGAAGGCGGAAGAAATCCGTCTTGATCAGCCCATTGAATGGAAGACTTTTCGCGATAGGTTCAACGCGAAGTACTTCCCTGAGACTGCCAGGTTCGACATGGAACAACAATTTATTCATTTGCAACAAGGTTCGATATGGATCAAGTCAGTAGATGAGTATGACGCTGAGTTCACCATGCTCAGTCGGTAAGATATGTTTCAAATAATTTGAATTTTTAAATACCACTTACTACACAGCTAACACAATCCTTTAAACAGATTCGCGACACATTTGATACCGACGGACGAGATCAGAGCCCGTCGATTTCAACAAGGTTTGGACACGGAAATCCAAGCTGCACTAGCCACAGGGAAATTTCCGACTCATGAGGAGGCTCTGACAGTTGCCCGCAGTTATGAGGCAGTGATAAAAGCGAGGGGCAGACCTCGGTCTGCAGGAGTTAAACGCCCTGTCAACCAGATGACAGGAGGAGCCTCGTCCAGGCCACCTTTTGTGCCAAGGCGACTGGGGGTACCGAACCATCGTCCCATCCCAGCATTTTGTACCTACTGCAAGAGATCTGGACATGTGATGCAAGACTGCCGGCGAGCCAACCGTCTTTGCTTAGTATGCGGCTCAGCTGCTAATGATATTGGATCTTGTCCTCATATACAAAATCCAATTGCTGCACCCAGGCCAGCAAACACTTACCCACAGCGCCCAGCCATCCAAGCACCTGCTCCAAGATTTGCACTACATGCTCCACCACCTAGAGGACCACAAGCTGCACCTCCTCCTCGTCAGTTCCATCAAGCTCAAAGGAACGTTACGAGGAATGCTCCTCTGGCCAGGAGGAATGTACCAAGGCGCCAGGCTTTCACGATGACCGTGGAAGAAGCTGAGGCCACTGGCCAAGTTATCACTGGTAACCATTTCTTCTCAACCTTTATTTCAGTCTTGCGACTTATCTACATACATTTTCTCATACCTAAAACATATCCCACATACCTTAGGTACAATCTTAGTATCCTCAATACCTACACTAGCACTATTCGATACTGAAGCATCTCACTGCTTTATGTCGCAACGGTTCGTCCGAACCCATGTGATTCCAGTCACACCACTTGTATCCAGCTGGAATTTCAGTTCAGGAAATGGCGTTCTAAAGGCAACAATGAGATGCAGCTTGTGTCCAGTAGTCGTCTGCAGCAGAGAGTTCTATGTTGACTTCAAAGTGCTGGACATACCGAACTTCGATGTGGTTCTAGGTATGGATTGGCTTGGAACTTTTTATGCTACCATCGACTGTCGACAAAGGAGGGTAGTATTCGAGATTCCAGACCATCCGGTCTTCTATTTCAAAAGCGGAGACCGTACTCTGGAGCCAAGTACATACAAAGTGAAGCCAAGGGAAGCAGTAGTTGCAGCAGCTCAAGCGGAGGAAGAATCAAGGCCAGATGTGGTTCGAGAGTTCGACGACGTGTTTCTTGACGATATATCAGGTTTGCTTTCCGATCGAGCTCTTGAATTCAGCATTGATTTAGTACCAGGAGCACAACCGGTGATCAAAGCACCTTATCGATTAAGTCCGGAAGGTTTGATGGAAGTCCGAACACAGTTGGACGAGTTACTGGCGAAAGGATGGATTCGTCCCGGCACTTCAGGTTGGGGATCACCTGTACTACTTGTGAAGAAGAAGGAAGGTTCATACAGAATGTGCATCGATTACAGAGCCTTGAACGAAGTCACTATAAAGAACAAGTACCCACTCCCACGCATCGACGATTTATTCGATCAGCTAAGTGGATCTTGTGTTTTCTCTAAATTGGATCTTCGTTCAGGTTATCATTAGGTGAAGGTCAAGGAAGCAGATATTCATAAAACAGCTTTCAGAATTCGCTATGGTCATTACGAATTTATAGTGATGCCATTTGGATGACCAATGCACCAGCAATATTCATGAACCTAATGAATCAAGTTTTCCGGGAGTATTTAGACAGGTTTGTTGTCATCTTCATCAATGACATCCTGGTGTATTCTAAGAGTCGGAAAGAGCATGCCGAGCACCTATGAATTGTCCTGGAAACTCTTCGTCAACATCAGTTATATGCCAAGTATAGCAAGTGCGAGTTTGGTCTAAATCAAGTTGGTTTTCTTGGACATATCGTATCAGGTGAAGGAATCTCTGTGGATCCAGCGAAAGTTTCAGCAGTTAGCGAATGGCCGACACCAAAGTTAGTGAAGGACATTCGAAGTTTCTTGGGTTTAGCTGGATATTACAGAAGGTTCATTGAAGGCTTTTCAAAGATAGCAACACCCCTGACCAAGCTCACACGTAAAGATGAAGATTTTGTGTGGTCAGAAGTATACAAACAAGCTTTCGTAGAAGTCAAGTCAAGGTTGACATCAACGCCTATTCTCGTCATACCGGATCAATCTGGAGGATTCGAAGTGCATTGCGATGCATCCGGTAAAGGATTAGAATGTGTTTTACATCAGCACGGTAAGGTTGTGGTTTATGCTTCAAGACAGCTGAAGACTCATGAGCGCAATTATCCGACGCATGATCTGGAGTTGGCAGCCGTCATCTTTGCTCTCAAGATTCGGTACCATTATTTACTTGGTGAACGAGTGAACATATACACAGATCACAAGAGCTTAAAATATGTGTTTACTCAGAAGGAGTTGAATATGCGGCAGAGAAGATGGTTAGAACTCATGGCGGACTTTGACATCAACCTGCAATATCACCCAGGGAAGATGAATGTGGTTCCAGATGCTCTTAGTCGCCAACCATTAGCAACGCATCTCACCGCTCAGTGGAAGCTTCAACAAGACTTGCATCAGATGGAGATTGAAGTAGTCATGCCAGGTAACACTTCAAGTTTGATGAATTTACAAGTTCAATCAACCACTGTCAATCAGATTAAAGCAGCTCAAGCAAGTGATGCTAAGTTGCAAAAGATCAGAGAACAAGTGGAGAATGAACTCAGAATAGACTTCATCATCCATGAAGACGGATCTTTGAGATACGACAGCAGATTATGTGTACCAAAAGGTCCTGTTCGGGAAGAGTTAATGAAAGAAGCTCACAGCTCTCCCTACTCAGTACACCCTGGAGGTACCAAGATGTACAAAGATCTACGTCAGAATTATTGGTGGCATGGAATGAAGGGTGAAGTAGCCAGAAGCGTCGCAAAATGCTTGGTGTGTCAGCAAGTAAAGGCTGAACATCACAGGACTGCTGGATTACTTCAACCGTTACCAATCCCAGAATGGAAGTGGCAACACATCACGATAGATTTTGTGACTGCTCTTCCTCGCAGTACAAAGGGTAACGATGCCGTATGGGTCATTGTGGATCGACTCACAAAGTCGGCTCACTTCATCCTATTTCGAGTTGGCCAATCAACTGAGACACTAGCAAAGAAGTACATGGAGGTAATAATCTACTTAAGATTTAAACTCTTCATAATGTACTATCTCTGATACCCATGAACTCATACAGGAAATTGTGAGGCTTCATGGAATACCGGTCTGCATTGTCTCCGATTGTGACACGAGGTTCCGATCGCAATTTTGGCAGAGTCTGCAAGCAAGCTTGGGAACAAGTTTGAACTTCAGCACGGTTTATCATCCACAAACAGATGGTCAATCTGAGCGAACTATTCAGATCTTGGAGGATATGCTCAGAGCATATATGTTAGACTTCAAAGGATCGTGGGAAGATCACCTACACCTTGTGGAGTTTTCGTACAACAACAGCTAACAAGCAAGCATAGGAATGGCACCTTTTGCAGCACTGTATGGAAGGAAGTGTCGGTCGCCATTAAGTTGGGACGACATCGGAGATAGAGAACTTCTTGGACCAGAGATGATAGTAGCGACTGTTGATGTGGTTCGTACTATCAGGGAAAAGATGCGCATAGCCCAAGATCGACAGAAGCACTGGGCTGATGCAAAGAGACGTTACTTGGAGTTCCAGCCAGGAGATCACGTATTCTTGAAGATATCTCCGAACCGCGGAGTGATCCGATTTGGAAGACGGGGTAAGCTAAGTCCGAGATATATTGGACCGTTCGACATACTCGAACGAGTCGGTGAAGTGGCATACCGCTTGGTACTTCCACCTTTATTGGAAGGAGTGCATAATGTGTTCCACATATCCCAACTCAGAAGGTATAAGAGTGACCCCAGCCATGTTCTTGATCATTCCGAGCTCACTATACAACACGACTTATCTTGTGAGCAACAACCTGTGGAGATCCTGGACAGGAAAGTGAAGACACTTCGGAACAAGGAAGTCGATTTTGTTTGAGTGATGTGGAGAAAAGACACTCCAGGAGAGTCCACTTGGGAAAGAGAAGATGAAATGCGTGCAAGATATCCACACCTCTTTGTAAACTAGTCCTCAAATAAAAGTCGTAAATTTCGAGAACGAAATTTTTGTAAGGAGGGTAGACTGTAACAACTCCATTTTTAGTGTACAAAAATTTGCTTAAAAATTTATGTATAATTAGGGTATTTACATTTTCTGTGACTACTTTAAATAATTAATTAGCTCTTTAATTACAAGAAGGAGCTTGTAGCTCATTGGTAATACCTTGCACTGCTAAACCAAGCCACCAGAGTTCAAATCCCATACCCCACATTAGTTTTAAGATTGTTTTTTTATCCTTTAGAATACCAAGGGTTTACACGTGCATATCTCACAAAAAACCCACTACACCCTGAAATATAACTGTACCAGAGGATAGACTAGCCGTCGGGGGAGGATTCCGGCCGCCTAACTCTGCCGGCGAACCGGCCGACTCAGGCCACCGGCCGAGTCACGGCCTATTCCGGCGATGACCCCAACACAAAAAATGTGTCTTTTGGTCTCCCCTGTACACCTGCATAATTTATTTTCTCAGACCATTTCCAGAGCTCTTTTAAAACCCCAATTACTCCACTTTTAATACATTTTAATATATTTATTTACATTTTTTTCCAATTAAACCTTTCATCTACCCTAACCCTAGCCTAACCCTATAAATACAACCCCTAAACACTACCCCCTCACCCCAAAATTCTGAGCAAACTCTCAAGAAATTTCCTAGAACCCTAGTGTGCATTTGAAGTGAGCAAAGAGGCGAAGCTTCGGCGAATTTTCCGGCGACAACCCTAGGAGTTCCCGGCGACGAAACGACACACCGGAAACTACGTCCACTCCCTCTCCCTCTCCTCTTTAAGCTAAACCCGTAAGTCCCACCTCCCCCTTCTCTACTCTTTCTGAAAATACAAAATTCTAAAACTCGACGGAATCGGAGCAAATCCGATTTCCGATTCGGTTTCTCTCTAAAAATCCCACTTTTCTTAAACACAACCCTATTAAACCATTACATGTTGACTATTAATCATTAACAAACATGTTGAACAAGTTTCATGACAATCTATATCATTTTGTAACTTTTATTGCTCTTTTTCAGTAAAATACCATGTAGTTTCATTTTGACATTAAATCATCACAATTTTGCTATACCTTTAAGTTAGATAACAAGGTAATGACCTACCTCCTCACAACACTCATATGAAATATAGCACAATACTTTCGGTAACCTAGAATACGGGAAAACGAAATATTTCAAATAAATACCTTTTACTAATAAAACCATTTTTACAAGATTTAGTATTTTACACAAATCTTTGCAAAGCGCCGCTACAACCCAATTTGGGGAACCCGACTGGGATGGTGCGGATTATCACACGTCCCTGAGCTTAGTGGTGCGAGATGCAGACATCCGCAAGGAGCATTCGGTCTCGAAAGATTTAAAATACGAACATCTTAAGAAAATGAGATTTCTAGATATATAATATATATATTAAAATTTATTTTTATAAATATATATATATATATATATATATATATACATGTAATATCAAAAATACCTATTTTTGTTATAATATAAATACTTCAACTTTTCCAAAATCACAAGAATCACTTTATATTAAAATACTATGAAATCCATACAAGTTCAATATTACAATTAAATACTATGTATTATGTAAAATAGGTTATTCTCACTAGAAATGTCACAAAATATAAAATCTATATTTATTACAACTCTAAATACGATAATTAAATACTTAGGGTGTATTTTGAAAATTATACAAAAGTATTTTTACATAAAACCCCCTCAAGTTCTATAAATTACCCTAAGGACCCTAGTAAATATAGGTTTAAGCGGGACCAATCTCTTGAGCCTCGGGGAGCCGGAGAAGTGGGTGCTTGCCTATTTAAGGTAGACAACTTAACAACGGTGTTATCAACACGGTAATCGTCTTTGAAAAAGAAACAAATGTTGCCGCCTTTGTGCCGCGGTTACCAATAACATCAAAACAATCAGGACTTCAATTTACTTTTCTAATTGTCTGACTCAGACTGAGTCTCATTATAAATAACCTGACTTGAATATGATTCAAGTACAATCTACAATCTAATATGAATCCATGAATACGTATATTCAATCTATTCAATCTGTATTGACCGAACTGAACCATGGATATAGTTCCATTTACATGATTCCCCAGTTACATCCATGATTCTACAGTTACATCCATTTACTGATATCATGGTTTCGGCAAGCCATCCAATTAGACAATCTATATTATAAGACAACACAATACAAACAAGATATCGCAGGGTTTAAGGGGTAGATTGGTACGGAAGGTGTTAGAAGTGGCACGAGACAGTAAGATTAAGACACCTAACCTATATTCCGTTGCTGTTGTACCGTGGCCCAACGGTTCCTTGTACATTCCGTTTGCCCTAGTCTCTAGCATACAGAGACTCCTCTCGTATACACTGGCATCCTTCTGTACCAAGCTACAAACAACAGCGTTAACACCACATTATAATAATATAATACAACTTTAAAAGCTACCTTTTTATTCTGTCTATTCTATTTCTCCCTTATCTTTGGGACTTATCGAGCGATCTGTTCGCTGACGACATTCTCTTCTTTCTTCTTTGAATGTCGTCAGGTGATCTGGACACGTCATAGATCGAGCCCAGCGCTGAAGACTTGGACCATTTCGTTGAAGACCCAGAGTTTTAGTTCATTATACACTTTTATTTCGTTACCTTTCTTTTTCTGTTATGTCATTGTTTAGGCATTGCTTTTATTTCAGTTGTATTTACATTTCTATGCATTGTACAGAAAGAATGTGAATAAATAAAGATGTTGTTTTATTATATCTTGTCTCTTGTGCATTTACTTTTATATTGCTTAGATACACTTAGCGTATTACTTCACAGTAAATACGTAGCGGCCGCGTCGCGTCCTCTTCCCGTATACTGGGAAGCGGGGCGTGACAATCAGCCCGTAGACAGATATTTAGACGCCGCGACGGGTTTCGTTCAGGTCAGGGTCAGCAGTCATCGTCTGGATGTTTCTGGTGTGGGAGTTTTTATCATCGCGTCAGGGATTGTACTGAGCCACGTGAGGACGAGGCAGCCGTACCACATGTTACCTTACCAGCTTCTCCACCTCAGAGAGCGTTGCCTCTTGCGCCCGTTGTTGCTCCGCGTCAGACTTATGCTCAGAGAGGCCGTGGTCGCGGAGGGTTTGTTCAGAGAGGACTGGGTGGCAGAGGCGGAGGACAGCCAGTTGCCGGTAGAGGGCAGGCTCGAGTGTTTTCTTTGACTCATCAGGACGCGCAGGCGTCCAATGCAGTGGTTTCAGGTACTCTTTTAGTATGTCCATTCGATGCACACGTATTGTTTGATCCGGGATCTATGCACTCGTATGTTTCTACACACTTCGTGCCGAGATTGGGCTGAGAGTCGTGTTTGCTAGATCAGCTACTTGTAGTGACTACTCCTGTTGGAGAGTCTTTTGTTGCGCGATTTGTGTTTCGGTCATGTTCCGTTCGTATTGGAGATAGGGTGTTGTCCGTCGACTTGATCCTTCTTGATATGTTGAACTTCGACGTTCTCCTGGGCATGGACTGGTTAGCTACGTGCTACGCGTCCGTGGATTGCCTTTTGCGCTAGTCGGCTTTTAAGGTTTTGTTTTCCCGGCGAGTCAGTTCTTGTTGTGCAGGGGGACTGTGGTGCCGCCCCTCACAGTTTGATTTCTGCCCTTTGCGCTAGTTGGCTTTTGAGGAGGGGATGTCGGGGATTCTTAGCTTTCATTCGAGATACTGGAGCCACAGTAGATTTGTTGGACGAGGTCCCTATCGTGAGAGAGTTTCCCGACGTTTTTCCCGATGAGCTTCCTGGATTGCCGCCAGAGCGTGAGATTGAGTTTTTCATTGATTTGATCCCCGGCACGGGGCCTATTTCTATACCGCCTTACCGGATGGCCCCGGCGGAGCTTAAAGAGCTTAAGGATCAGTTGCAGGAGTTACTTGATAAGGGATTTTTGCGTCCGAGTGTTTCGCCTTGGGGAGCTCATGTTCTGTTCGTCAAGAAGAAGGACGGCAGTTTGAGGTTGTGCATTGATTATAGTCAATTGAACCGAGTTACGGTGCGGAATAGGTATCCTTTACCTCGCATTGACGATTTGTTTGATCGGCTCCAGGGTGCGGGACATTTTTCCAAGATTGATTTGAGATCAGGTTATCATCAGTTGCGGATTCGGAATAATGACATTCCGAAGACCGCTTTTCGTACGCGCTACGGGCATTATGAGTTTTTGGTAATATCGTTCGGACTCACCAATGCCCCAGCAGCGTTCATGGATTTGATGAACCGGATTTTCAGGCCGTTTCTCGACCAATTTATTATTGTGTTTATTGATGACATTCTAGTTTATTCTAAGAGTCGAGAGGAGCATGAGCAGCACTTGAGGATTGCTTTGCAGACATTGAGAGAGCACCAGCTGTTTGCTAAATTCTCGAAGTGTGCCTTCTGGCTCGATAGTGTTGACTTCCTAGGTCATGTGTTACGGGAGACGGTATTCATGTGGACCCAAGAAGGATCGAGGCCGTACAGTTTTAGCCTAGACCTGTACCAGTGACAGAGGTCCACAGCTTTTTGGGCTTAGCCGGTTACTACCGCCGTTTCGTGTAGGACTTCTCGAGTATTGCTGCACCGCTGACCGGACTGACCAGGAAGGGGGTTCCTTTTCTTTGGACTGAGGCATGTGAGCAGAGTTTTCAGCAGTTGAAGACTCGGTTGACGACTGCACCAGTTTTATCTTTGCCTTTTGGATCGGGCGGCTATGTCGTTTACTGTGATGCTTCGCGAGTGGGGCTCGGTTGTGTATTGATGCAGCATGATAGAGTTTTCACATACGCTTTTCGGTAGCTAAAGAAGCACGAGCAAAATTATCCCGCTCATGATCTTGAGATGGCCGCTGTGGTCTTTGCGCTTAAGATTTGGAGACACTACCTGTATGGAGAGTCATATCAGATCTTCACGGATCACAAGAGCTTGAAGTACATCTTCCAGTAGCGGGATCTGAATTTGAGACAGCGCCGTTGGATGGAGCTCGTGAAGGATTATGATTGTGAGATCCTTTATCATCCGGGCAAGACGAATATAGTAGCTGATGCTTTGAGTCGTAGGCCCGGAGGTAGCTTGTCCCAGTTGAGCGTAGTTCAGAGACAGTCTCCTGTAGATTGGAAGATCTTGTGCGACAGCAGAGTACAGTTTGAGTTCACTTCCACCGGGGGACAACTTGCTCATGTCCACGCCCGTCCACTTCTACTAGATCATATTCGTGAGGCACAGCCCGTCGATGCCCGTTTGTCTGAGATTTTTGAGGATGTTTGGTAGGGTAGAGAGTCGGTATTCTTGATTGATGACCAGGGTGTGTTGCATTTTAGGACTCGTTTATGTGTACCAGATACCGAGGGGCTGAGGCGCGAGATCCTAGAGCTGGCACATCAGTCAGCTTATAGTGTTCATCCAGGTTCCACCAAGATGTATCGTGACTTAAGGATATATACTGGTAGGAAGGGATGAAGAGAGATGTTTCAGACTTCGTTTCGAGGTGCCTGACTTGTCAGCAAGTCAAGGCTGAGCATCTGAGACTGGCAGGAGAGTTGCAGCCTTTACCCGTTCCGAAGTGGAAATGGGAACAAATCTCTATGGATTTCGTTGTGGGTCTACTCAGGTCCAGTCGAGGGTATGACTCCATTTGGGTGATTGTTGACCGGTTGACGAAGGCGGCTCACTTCCTTCCAGTGAAGACCACTTTTGGTTATGCTCAGTATGCTCAGTTGTACATTGATGAGATTGTGCGTTTGCACGGCGTTCCTACATGCATCATATCCGACAGGGGCACCCAGTTTACTATCCGTCTCTGGCAGAAGTTTCAGGAAGTTTTGGGTACCCGATTGAGTTTTAGCACCGCTTTCCATCCGCAGACCGATGGTCAGTCAGAGCGGACTATACAGACTCTGGAGGATATACTTCGTGCGTGCATGCTTGATTTTGGTGGCAGTTAAGATCGTCACTTGCCGCTGATAGAGTTCTCCTATAATAACAGTTACCAGGAGACGATTCAGATGACACCTTTTAAGGCTTTATATGGTAGAAAGTGTCGATCGCCAGTCTGTTGGACCGAACTCAGTGAGAGCGGGATTTTTGGACCCCAGCTTGTTCAAAAGACTACGGAGAAAATTCAGTTGATTCAGGATAGGATAAGAGCAGCCCAGTGCAGACAGAAGTCTTATGCCGACCGTCGTCGTCGCAGGCTCGAGTTCGCAGTGGTGAATCATGTATTCCTACGGATTTCTCCGATGAAGGGTGTGATGAGATTTGGGAAGAAAGGAAAGCTTAGTCCCAGATTTGTAGGTCCTCTTGAGATCCTTGAGCGAGTTGGTACCGTTGCCTATCGTTTGGCACTTCCGCCCAGTTTTCCTGATGTTCACCCCGTATTCCATGTTTCAATGCTTCACAAGTACCTTCATGACCCTTCTCACATGATTCGGCACCAGACCGTTCAGCTAGAGCGGGATCTTTCGTACACCGAGTAGCCGGTAGTTATATTGGATCGGCAGGTCAAGAAACTTCGGTCAAAGGTCTTGCCATCTGTGAAGGTTCTTTGGCGTGGCCCGAATAGTGAAGAGGTCACTTGGGAGGCCGAGAGCGAGATGCGGAAGAAATTCTCTCATCTTTTTGAAGGTACGCATAGTAAGATTTTTTTTAAATTCGGGGACCGAATTTCTTTAAGGGGGGAAGATTGTAACACTTTAGAATGCGGATAGTGTTAATTAAGCGATAATACGGGTTTTAATGAAATTTAACTAATAAATATTTTCTTCACATTTTATTTAATTAATTAATATTTTACTCAATTATTTTTATACGTGCAAATACGTGTGCATGTTGAATTGGGGATTAGGAGGTGTTAACCATGCTCATATAGTCATGGCACACTTAACCCTCTCTTTTTATCATGTTATGCAAAATTTAACACTTTATCTATTTAAATTATTCAAACAAAGGTTATTGTTTTAAAATAAAGAAAAGAAAAGAGAATAGAAGAGAATAGAAGGGAATAGAAGAGAAGAAGGGTTGAATTCTTGGGAGACTTAGGGGGGATGGCTGCCATCAATGGCCTTTATGAGGGGGAGAGTGAGTATAACCCTCACCTACACTCACCTCATTCACTCACACTTACATACACTCACCTCACAATACATATACACTCATTCCTTCACAAAATATCTCATTCTCATCTCACTCTCTCAATTATTAATCCCAACTCTGTTGCTCCTCTCTCTTTCACTACACATCAAGTTCTTCATTTAAATTATATGTTTGCATCACAATCCAAAGCCTAAACCTTCATCAACCTCACTAAAACCTTCTTTAAACTTGCTTGTGATGACTTAGAGCTTGGAAAACTAGGATTTTTTCCAAGTTTTGGGTGAGATAGTGATCTTTGACTCTTTATTAGCTTTATGAAGTTTGTACACTTATTAGTTTCAGGTTTTAAACACTAAGTTATAGTTTCGTGCACATATCATATTTTTAGGGTCTTTTTTTGAGTCACTGTGATCTGCTACGACCATGAATTTTTACTAGAAAAACTAGCAGTGTAGTAGTGTTGTACTAGTTGCCATGATTGTTCACCTGAAGCACGAACCCAACCATGCACTGTTCGACTGGCGACAATTGGGGAAATTCCGGCGAGCTCAGCCCGATGGGGAAATGGGGTGTTGGGTTTTTGTGGGTAGCTGTCTGTGTGCTATTCCAGGTGTTTGGTATTGCTAGGTTTTAATGTTTTGACAGTGGGTAAAATCTGGGATCGATTAGCTAGTTTTTAGTATTTCGACTACGCGCGTTACGATATCTGACACGGTGTCCGACTCAGTTTCTGTGCTTCGTGTGATTTCTGCATTTAGGGTTGTTTTAGATTGTCGCTACACTCGTTAGCCACTAAACGAACACTTGAGAGGGTGTTGGAGTTGGTGCGTCAATTTAAGCGTAGTATGTACATATTATTGGTCGATTTCTAAGTTACACTTGTTATGTTTCGTGTGTTAATAGGATCGCAGGCGGGGAATTCGGAAGCTGCGAAGAAAGGAAAGCAAGTGGTTGGATTTACTTAGCTCGAGATCATCTGTGAGTAGATTTAACATCTACGGGGAAATCGCCCGTATGGCGTTAAGCGTCAGGGCTAAATATGATATTATAGCCGCATGTTTATATGCATACATGTTGATTGTGCATGAGCATCATTACATACCATTATTTGTTGTGCCTTGACTTAGTACCTAGTGGACACTGCACCATTACTGACGGTTCATGTTGCACGAGCACTAAATTGTATTCTACACCTACACCGTCGGTAATTGTCATGACACGTACAATCTATACACATATGCGGTATTGTATTGTTATTGACATTTAGACGTTGATTCTTGTTTTATTGCACATATGAAATGCATCGTGCATACCTAGCTACATGTACACCTTTATATGATGTTGTATTAGATTTGGAGAAATTTGGGAACCATATGATATATTTAAAAACTGAATTCATTTAAAAGAACGGTTTTCCCTTAATATGCTCATATTACTGTTTTATGTTGCATATATCATATTTTCATGGATTTACGCATTGAGATACGGATTCATGTGATTTATGGATTTGAGAACCGTGGTATTATTTCAAGAAATTATGCATTGTTTTGAAAACCCGGGTTCTCTTGATATGATATTTCAGTGTGTCCACCATGAGTTTTCTCGGTTCTGAGAGTTGTGTTAGAAACCCGATTCGAGAAAATGGATGATACGTTGCGGGTTCATGGTGGACCCGGTATGGTACCCCAGGGGAAGAAAGGTATGTTGTGCAGTAGACGATGAGCCTGGCAGAAGGACTACTACTTACCGGTGATAGTTTGGACCTGGCGGTTATCCGGAGGATACCGACCGGAGTCGTGAGATGGATACGGGCCGATCCGGACTGACGGAACCCGTGGGCCGATCCGGACTGACGGAGCCTGAGTTATGTGGATTTACGTGTCGATATTGGACATGAATTTTCATGATGTTTTGAGTGTCGATATTGGGCATCCAGGTTCCATGAGATTTACAGGTATGAGGGCCGATCAGAGTGACGACGCCTGAGGTATTAGGATTTTGGGGGTGTCGTTGATGGACACCGGTTTTTCCACGATGATGATTCATCGATGATGAGATGTTTTATCCCATACTCAGTAGTTATTTGATATGCATTGTTTCATGTAGTTGTAGTACCCTGATGGTGTACCTTGATCATGATTGTTGCATATCCATATTGCCATACTTAAGCTGTCAGATTGCATGTGATAGATTATTGCTGTATGATGTTACTTATTATTCACGAGTTGGCAACTCACCCCCGTTGTGCCACTGTGTTTTGCAGGCTTGACCCTCAGTATAGTCGCGGCAAGGCTTCTCATTTCTCTTTTACGGATACCGCTGCTGTTGGTCGTCATTTTGGATAGGTGGGTGGTTTTGCGGTTATCTATATGATCTCATTGTGTATCTTATTGTATCTAGTACTTTCCATACACCACTTTCATGTATATTGACTTAGACACGAGTTTGTGAGGATCGGTGTTGTATTATTTGTGATTTTAGGAGTCGAGCTCGTTCAGTCGACTGTTTTATTATGTTGTGATGTTATTTCACTTCCTTATTGCTTATTCCTTCGCTACAGCATCGTATATCTATATTATATAAACTCGTTGTGGTTGTTTCCGCCCGTGGGCGTGATTTTCTCCCGTTTAGGGATGCTTTACTTATATCCTGTGTTGTACCTGTTTCGGGGCTAGTTTTTACAAAGGAGGTGCTGTCGAAATTTTTAAGAAAATAAACTTAAGTTTTAAAGACTTTTATTTAAGATTTCCAAATGTTTTTAACAGTGTTTTTATCAGTTACTACTTTTGATGGTTTAGATTTATGGGTTTTCGGCTTACTTAGATTGCGTTACGCCTGTTGATGTCACGTGGTTTAAGTTCCGGTCATGTGCCAAACTTTGGGTCGTGACACGTCCTCTGGGATTCATGGAATTTTATCATTTTTGCTTTAGATCGGTTGAAAGAAACAGTAAAGAAAATCAAGAAAATAGTTCAAGATTTAGTTGAAGTAATAGTTTCAAGAAAATCAAGAAATTGTTTTCAAGAAAGGAAATCAAGAAAATGTTCAAGATCCAATTATCAAGAAAATATGAAGAAGGCTTGTAGAATTTGATCGGATTTAGTAGCCATGGATGACTAATAAAGATAACTTGTAACACCCGAGCCCAATGCTACTAATTTCTGTTACTTTATGAATGGAGTGTGACCCTTATTTCATTTATCTTGCTTGTTTGTTACTTACTGTAAACTTTTACCCGGCAAATTCATTTCTACATATAACAATTTTTGGCATCTAAAATAAAATTAAAAATATTCATCTTGGCCTGCTTGACACCCCTAATCCTGTGGTAGCGTCCGTGCATCGTGTCCTCGTCCCGTTCAGTGAAACGGGCGAGTTTGGACGACTACACGCACGTACGTGTGTCCGTTTTGGGGGTATGCATTTTGATCATAAAACACTTCATTTTAAATTTTGGATCCCGCTTAAAATTCTATTATTTCAATTTCAAATTTTTGGACCCGACCCGGGCGCGATTTGGAAATGTTTTATTTTGCGCCAAAATCCCAAATTTCAATATTTTTTATAACCATCGTATAATCTTAGGTAACCATATATTTTACTGTTCAACATAAATCTCATAAATCTTTTTTTAAGTATTTTTCCTAACACCTGAATCTTTCAGCAGCCAATCAATTCTTTTAAATCCCTGGGCCCCACCCTCTGCGTCTCTTTCTCTATCTCTCTCCATATCTCTCTCTCTCCCCCTCAAATCTCTTTATCTCTCTCCTATATTTTTAAAACTTCTTTTCCCTCCTCCATTCTTTTCTCACGAGAACCACAGAGAACCCATATCGCGCTGCCCGAGCCACCGCCGTCTCCCTCCTCGCCGCCGCAGCCCAACGCCGACGACACCCTCGCCGGCCTCGTTGCCTCCTCATCCTCCCCTCACCAAGCCTCCTCCTCCTTCTCCCTTCTTTCTGTGCACCCCAACCAGACCTGCAACCCCGCGCACCCCTGCACACACCGCCGGATCTGTCGCAGCCGACGGCCTCGACTCCGTAGCCCCGGCCTCGCAAACACTCCCCGGTGAGATAACTTCCCCTCCTCTTTCCTTTCCTCCTTCTTTCCCTTCTCTGTAAAAGATTTTCATGAACTGCAGGTTCTTGCGCTGCCGTCGTAGGCCACTGCCGGAGCTCCGTCGACGAGGTCGACCGTCACCCCCGTCCCACGGATCATCGTGAGCACCCTTTCTCTGATCCTACATCCTTTCTTCGCTGTTTTTCTGTTTCTTTCTTGATCCCATGTCTTGACATTCACTGTTCACATTTTTGGCCGGAATCCGACGATGCAGACGACGTGTCCCGACGTTCCAGCGAGGTGCCCCGACCCGTGTGGTTCCATTGTTCGTTGTTTGGGTTCATTCCATGAACCGTGCGCCCGTCGCGAGTTTCCCCGCCGACGTTTATAGTTTCGTTTTTCCGATCCGCGACCCGTCGAGACAAGTACCCCTTGCTACATCCTATACAATATTTACATATATATTATGACAACCTAAACCTGTAAATTTAACCTTGATACGATATTTTTCCCACTTTTTCATGTACAATATTGTTATATATCATTTTATCTTAAACTTGGAACCTACAGTTTGCAATTGAACCTAATAACCACATTTACCTGTTTAATCACATTTTAATATTGACATAGCTTATGGCATTTATCTCTATATTTTTGTTCCATTCGGACACCCGTATGCATTTTCTAACCTGTAATAGCTGTACTGAACCGTTATATAAATCATTGCACCTCTACAAGTTCTTAAACCTGTTAACATGACTAAACGGCTATCATTGTCTTAATGCACTCTTGTAATCATCTCTGTGACACAATTGATAACTGTATTGCAAATCGAATGAATCTGCCTATTGCTTAATTCATTACTTGTATAATGTTGTTGATAACCATGCTTGATTATATAACTGATTGTGAGCACACCTGTGTATCGTTTACATCTTGACCTGACTTGCTACATGCTTATTGATTGACCCGATATGGTACCGTACACTGTTGACTTGACCTGCTGTACCATGACCTGACCCGTTACCTGATCCTGTGTCTAATGCCAACAAACCTGACATGTAGTCCTCATGGACCGTTCCTGTTGTCTATTCAGACAAACCTGCTTTTACCTGATCCTGTGTTGGCATTAGTTCTTGATTACTGAATACCTGACTTGACATACATAACTTGGGGGTATGAGGAAATCAAAGGTGAAACCTGACTTGTAACTCAACAGTTCGATACCTGTTCTGATCAGTCTTACGGGCTAGGCCAGCCCCGGAGTGATGATGCTGACATCACTCGCCTGTACCTGCTACCTGTTACTGCCTAGCGGCACGTCTCGGTTTCAGCCCGAGAGTCTTAGACCGTGGTCCCGGGCATGCACGAGATACTATTGAGTTAAATGACGATTCATCAATTTGGTTTCAAAGACTTAGAACAGAAAACCTGATAGAACAGTTTAGTTTACCCATAGCACACTACCCCGCACTGCTATGACTTATATTATTGTTACCCTTATTTTATTCATGTTTATATTGCATTGCCTGCTACACTGTTCACATTATATTACTTGTTGACATGACACGCTGACGTTTGGGTTTTGCATGGCCCAGATTCTGTACCGCTGTTGCAGTCCGAGCAGGAGTACTTCAGCCAGCAAGCTGAGCTGTGAGGTGTCAGTATTAGTTAGTTTTTATTTCCTGCAGTTTATTCCTGATGTGAGCCCGCATTATGGGACATACATTCCAGTTATTTGATTTGGATCTTTCGCTTCCGCATTTTATTATTCTTGTTTCATGATTTATTTTGGATTATGGACATGTTTTAGATAGTTTATATTGTTCTTGATATCTCTACAGCCGTAATGTGACTGTGGATGGATGCTTCCTACCCACAGGTCGCATGGTTGGCTATGTCACGTGCCCATTTTAGCGTACTCTGGGAAGCGGGGCGTGACATGGTTCTTTTGGTATCAGAGACATAGGTTAGTTGGGTTGATTCTTTTGTAGTTGGGTATTGTACCCAATACACGAATCAGGATACCCGTGTTTAGGAAACATGTCCTGCCACCTTACCGTTTACTATTCTTGAATCCCATTCTTCCTGATTATATCTTTTACGATGTGCAAACTTCCTTTGCATATCGACTCGAAAACCTGATTCCTTGTTATCTCTAGGACTTAGGCGACTTGGGTGGAGTTATGTAATTGTGGCTATGATACCGCGGCATAGTTACAATGCGGTACTCTATTTAAGTATCTTGGAGTTCTAGTCTTGATCTATATTTTGAATCTATCATCATGCTAATGTTGGGTGTTTGATTTCAAGAATATGGCAGATAAGAATTTGAAGACGTACCAGAGGCGTGTGGACGAAGCCGCCATGCTTGGAGTGATAAGAGGAATGCTGGAGAATCAAAAGAGACAGACCGAGCTGATCCAGCAGCAAGCAGAATCATTCCAGGAAGGTTTGCAGACCGTTCAGCAGTCCGTAGACAAGGGTGAAGCTAAACCAGTCGACCGAGTAGGGACCGTAGCAGATTTCAGACGTTTGGGTCCGTCTACATTTACTGGTTTGGAGGAGCCGTTGCCAGTAGAGTAGTGGCTAGTTGACACAGAGAACTTGCTTATTGCGGCACATATTCCAGATGAGAAAAGAGTTGATGTGGTACGCATTCAGTTAGTGGACTACGCCCGAGAATGGTGGCTTGTGGAGAAGACCCGCTTGCCCAAGCCGATCAAGTGGGCGGACTTTTCAAAGAGTTTCCTGGAGAAGTTCTTCCCGCGGACTGCACGGGAGGAACTGGAAGAGAAATTCATCGGGCTAAAGCAGAATGGAGCACCCGTGGATGTGCATGCAGCAGAATGGACGAGACTCAGCAGATTCGCTGGACCTTTAGTTGCCAACGATGCAGACAGGGCACGGAGGTTCATGCGCAGCTTGGATGTGGACATCCAGAGGCAGATTGTCTCCCTGGGTTTGACCACTTTCTCAAAGGTTCTTATGGCAGCTCGGGAACAACAGAGTTTATCTGGGATGAAAGGGAGTTTGCAGCAGACAGCAGTTGCGGCAAGGAAGCCCGCATTTGTACCTAACCGAGCTCATGGTCGCAGAGGTATTCCAGTGGACCGTCGAGGTGTAGCACCCATGAAGAAGCCTGTGATCATTGATCGAAGAAGGAGCGTAATTTGTAACTACTGCCGTTTACCTGGGCACGTGCAGAGGGAGTGTCGAAGGAGGCAGGGACTCTGTTTAGTTTGTGGAGTGGCAGATCACAATGTCAGTGCTTGTCCGTCGAAGCTTCGTACGAGGGATGATATTCAGAAGCCTCTGCAGAAACCGTTCCAAGGACAGAAACAACTGACTCAAGGACCTAATCAGGCTCGAGCTTTTACTTTGACAGCAGAAGAAGCTAAGGCGTCAGGAGAAGTTGTTTCAGGTACTTTACTCGTTCATGGTTTTCTCGCATTGGCATTATTTGATTCTGGTGCATCCCACTGTTTTATGTCATCCAAGTTTATAACTACACACTCGATTGCCTGCACGACCCTGTCTAGCTTCTGGGACATACACACTGGGAATGGGAAAATCATATCTAGTAGGGAATGTAAAAAATTGTACAGTTGTTGTGTGCGGACGGGAGCTTTTTGCAGATTTCTTGGTGATTGATACGGGCATCTATGAAATCGTCTTGGGAATGGATTTTCTTGGCACTTTCCACGCTCACATTGACTGTAGGGCAAAGAAAGTAATTTTTCAGATTCCCGGACATCCTGAGTTTACCTTCACTGGAGGAAGCAGTTCTGTCGGGCCAGTCGAGTTTAGGGCTAGGCCGACAAATGATATTCTTGCTGCAATGGAAGTTGATTTAAGTGAAGAGCCGGCTGTCGTTCGTGATTTTGTGGACGTATTTGAAGATATATCGGGTTTACCGCCGAAGCGAGACGTGGAGTTCGCAATTGATCTTATTCCTGGTGCAGCGCCAGTGTCCAAAGCGTATTACCCAATGGCACCAGTAGAGTTGGAAGAAGTCAAGAAACAGGTTGCTGAATTGCTTGAAAAGGGTTGGATTCGAAGCAGTAACTCACCTTGGGGAGCTCCAGTTCTTCTAGTAAAGAAGAAGGATGGCACAAGAAGGATGTGTATCGACTATCGAGAATTAAACCGGGTGACTATTAAGAACAAGTACCCTATCCCTCGCATTGGAGAACTTTTTGAGCAGCTTAGTGGCGCGAAGGTATTCTCGAAGCTGGATTTGCGATCCGGATATCATCAGGTCCGAGTGAAAGCAGAAGATATTTGCAAGACGGCGTTCCGAACTCGGTATGGACATTACGAATACTTAGTGATGCCCTTCGGAGTAACGAATGCGCCGGAAGTATTCATGGATTTGATGAACCGAATCTTTTCACCGTTCTTGGATCAGTTCATTGTGGTATTCATTGACGATATTCTGGTTTACTCGAAGAGTTTTGAAGAGCATACTGAGCATTTGAAGATCGCACTGCAAACGTTGAGACAAGAGAAGTTATATGCAAAGATGAGTAAGTGCGAGTTTTGGCTGGAAGAAGTAAAGTTTTTGGGGCATGTTGTGTCGAGCGATGGAATTGCCGTCGATCCTGAAAGATTGCAGCAGTTCGTGATTGGCCAATTCCAAAGAATGTTGCTGAGATAAGAAGTTTCCTTGGATTGGCCGGATACTACAGAAGATTTGTGGAGAACTTTGGTCGTCTGGCGGAGCCGTTGACCAAGCTTACGCGCAAGGAGGTACCTTTTGTATGGACGGACAGATGTGCATTAGCTTTTGAGACGTTGAAGCAGAAGTTGATAACCGCCCCTATTCTGACCGTGCCAGACAATTCCGAAGGATTGGTGATTCACAATGACGCATCTGGGAAGGGATTAGGATGTGTCTTGATGCAGCATGGTAAGGTTGTAGCGTACGCATCGAGACAGTTGAAGACCCATAAGAAGAATTACCCAACTCATGACTTGGAGCTTGCGGCTGTGATTTTTGCTTTGAAGATTTGGAGACACTACCTTTTGGGCGAAAGAGTCGAAGTTTTTACTGATCATAAGAGCTTGAAGTATGTGTTCACACAGAAGGAGCTTAATATGAGGCAACATAGATGGTTGGAGCTGATGACTGACTACGATCTTGATCTTAAGTACCATCCGGGGAAGGTTAATGTCGTGCCGGATGCGCTTAGTCGGTTACCAGCAATTCAGGTGTTAACTACGCAGAAGAAGATCGTTGCAGATTTTCGAAGATTTGACTTGGAGGTTGTGCTACCGCATTCTTCGGGACAGTTGATGCAGCTACAAGTAAAGTCATCGTTGATCGAGAATATTAATGCAGCACAATCGCAGGATCCTAGACTGCAAAAGTTTCGAGAGCAGGTTGAAGCCGGACTACGAACAGATTTACTGATCCACGAAGATGGTTCGTTGAGGTATGGTAGCCGTTTGTGTGTGCCAAAGGGAGATGTTCGTGAAGAGCTTATGAAGGAGGCATACAGTTCAGCTTATTCTGTACATCCAGGAGGCACAAAGATGTACCGAGATATTCGACAGCATTTCTGGTGGGAAGGCATGAAGCGGGAGATTGCTCACTTTGTAGCAAAGTGCTTGGTGTGTCAGCAAGTTAAGGCTGAACATCAAAGGGTGGCTGGTTTATTGCAACCACTTCCGATTCCTCAGTGGAAATGGGAACATATAACCATGGATTTCGTGACGGCTTTACCGCGGAGTCCAAAGGGCAACAATGCTGTATGGGTGATTGTTGATCGGTTGACCAAGGCAGCTCACTTTATTCCTTTCCGGGTTGGTCAATCAACAGAGACTTTAGCTGAGCGGTATATGCAAGAGATTGTACGATTGCATGGAGTACCGGTGAACATTGTGTCCGATCGGGACACTCGGTTCTTATCACACTTTTGGCGGAGTTTACAGGAAAGTTTGGGGACTCGATTGAAGTTTAGCACAGCTTATCATCCTCAAACTGATGGTCAGTCGGAGAGAACAATCCAAACTCTTGAGGATATGTTGAGAGCATGCATGTTGGATTTCAAGGGTTCTTTGGAGGATCATCTACATTTGGTGGAGTTTTCTTACAACAACAGTTTTCAGGCAACTATCCAGATGGCTCCGTTTGAAGCTTTGTATGGTCGTAAGTGCCGTTCACCTATTTGTTGGGACGATGTCGGTGAACGAAGATTGTTGGGACTAGATTTGGTTGTGCAGACAGTTGAGAAGGTTAACACTATCAGAAATCATATGAAGGCAGCACAAGACCGACAGAAGAGTTGGGCAGACACGTCAAGAAGACCTCTAGAGTTCGCCGTGGGTGATTTGGTATTCTTGAAGATATCATCGACTAGAGGGGTGATTCGTTTTGGGATTCGAGGAAAGCTTAGTCCTCGATTCGTTGGACCCTTTGAGATCTTGGAGCGTGTTGGTGAGGTAGCGTATTGTTTGGCGTTACCGCAGTCCTTGGCTAATGTGCACGATGTGTTTCACGTATCTCAACTCCGTAAGTATGTTAGAGATGAAACACATGTATTGGATCATTCGGAGCTAACGGTACGGGAAGACTTGACTTTTGAGGAGCGACCGATTGAAATTGTGGATCGACGGGAAAAGGTTCTTAAGAACAAGGTTATCCCCCTTGTGCTTGTTTCTTGGGGTAATCGCTCGCATGGAGAGTCCACTTGGGAACGAGAAGATGAAATCCGGCAGAAGTTTCCTCACCTTTTCTTGTAGTTATCTATCTTTGTATTCTTGGAATTTCGAGGACGAAATTCTTTTTGTAGTTGGGTATAATGTAACACCCGAGCCCAATGCTACTAATTTCTGTTACTTTATGAATGGAGTGTGACCCTTATTTTATTTATCTTGCTTGTTTGTTACTTAGTGTAAACTTTTACCCGGCAAATTCATTTCTACATATAACAATTTTTGGCATCTAAAATAAAATTAAAAATATTCATTTTGGCCTGCTTGACACCCCTAACCCTGTGGTAGCGTCCGTGCATCGTGTTCTCGTCCCGTTCAGTGAAACGGGCGAGTTTGGACGACTACACGCACGTACGTGTGTCCGTTTTGGGGGTATGCTTTTTGATCATAAAACACTTCATTTTAAATTTTGGATCGCGCTTAAAATTCTATTATTTCAATTTCAAATTTTTGGACCCGACCCGGGCGCGATTTGGAAATGTTTTATTTTGCACCAAAATCCCAAATTTCAATATTTTTTATAATCATCGTATAATCTTAGGTAACCATATATTTTACTATTCAACTTAAATCTCATAAATCTTTTTTTAAGTATTTTTCCTAACACCTGAATCTTTCAGCAGCCAATCAATTCTTTTAAATCCCTGGGCCCCACCCTCTGCGTCTCTTTCTCTATCTCTCTCCATATCTCTCTCTCTCCCTCCCTCATATCTCTCTCTCTCCCCCTCAAATATCTTTCTCTCTCTCCTATATTTGTAAAACTTCTTTTCCCTCCTCCATTCTTTTCTCACGAGAACCACAGAGAACCCACCTCGCGCTGCCCGAGCCACCGCCGTCTCCCTCCTCGCCGCCGCAGCCCAACGCCGACGACACCCTCGCCGGCCTCGTTGCCTCCTCATCCTCCCCTCACCAAGCCTCCTCCTCCTTCTCCCTTCTCCCTGTGCATCCCGACCAGACCTGCAACCCCGCGCACCCCTGCACCCACCGCCGGATCTGTCGCCGCCGACGGCCTCGACTCCGTAGCCCCGGCCTCGCAAACACTCCCCGGTGAGATAACTTCCCCTCCTCTTTCCTTTCCTCCTTCTTTCCCTTCTCTGTAAAAGATTTTCATGAACTGCAGGTTCTTGCGCTGCCGTCGTAGGCCACCGCCGGAGCTCCGTCGACGAGGTCGACCGTCACCCCCGTCCCACGGATCATCGTGAGCACCCTTTCTCTGATCCTACATCCTTTCTTCGCTGTTTTTCTGTTTCTTTCTTGATCCCATGTCTTGACATTCACTGTTCACATTTTTGGCCGGAATCCGACGATGACGACGACGTGTCCCGACGTTCCAGCGAGGTGCCCCGACCCGTGTGGTTCCATTGTTCGTTGTTTGGGTTCATTCCGTGAACCGTGCGCCCGTCGCGAGTTTCCCCGCCGACGTTTATAGTTTCGTTTTTCCGATCCGCGACCCGTCGAGGCAAGTACCCCTTGCTACATGCTATACAATATTTACATATATATTATGACAACCTAAACCTGTAAATTTAACCTTGATACGATATTTTCCCCACTTTTTCATGTACAATATTGTTATATATCATTTTATCTTAAACTTGGAACCTACAGTTTGCAATTGAACCTAATAACCACATTTACCTGTTTAATCACATTTTAATATTGACATAACTTATGGCATTTATCTCTATATTTTTGTTCCATTCGGACACCCATATGCATTTTTTAACCTGTAATAGCTGTACTGAACCGTTATATAAATCATTGCACCTCTACAAGTTCTTAAACCTGTTAACATGACTAAACGGCTATCATTGTCTTAATGCACTCTTGTAATCATCTCTGTGACACAATTGATAACTGTATTGCAAATCGAATGAATCTGCCTATTGCTTAATTCATTACTTGTATCATGTTGTTGATAACCATGCTTGATTATATAACTGATTGTGAGCACACCTGTGTATCGTTTACATCTTGACCTGACTTGCTACATGCTTATTGATTGACCCGATATGGTACCGTACACTGTTGACTTGACCTGCTGTACCATGACCTGACCCGTTACCTGATCCTGTGTCTAATGCCAACAAACCTGACATGTAGTCCTCATGGACCGTTCCTGTTGTCTATTCAGACAAATCTGCTTTTACCTGATCCTGTGTTGGCATTAGTTCTTGATTACTGAATACCTGACTTGACATACATAACTTGGGGGTATGGGGAAATCAAAGGTGAAACCTGACTTGTAACTCAACAGTTCGATACCTGTTCTGATCAGTCTTACGGGCTAGGCCAGCCCCGGAGTGATGATGCTGACATCACTCGCCTGTACCTGCTACCTGTTACTGCCTAGCGGCACGTCTCGGTTTCAGCCCGAAAGTCTTAGACTGTGGTCCCGGGCATGCACGGGATACTATTGAGTTACATCGACGATTCATCAATTTGGTTTCAAAGACTTAGAACAGAAAACCTGATAGAACAGTTTAGTTTACCCATAGCACACTACCCCGCACTGCTATGACTTATATTATTGTTACCCTTGTTTTATTCATGTTTATATTGCATTGCCTGCTACACTGTTCACATTATATTACTTGTTGACATGACGCGCTGACGTCTGGGTTTTGCATGGCCCAGATTTTGTACCGCTGTTGCAGTCCGAGCAGGAGTAATTCAGCCAGCAGGCTGAGCTGTGAGGTGTCAGTATTAGTTAGTTTTTATTTCCTGCAGTTTATTCTTGATGTGAGCCCGCATTATGGGACATACATTCCACTTATTTGTATTGGATCTTTCGCTTCCGCATTTTATTATTCTTGTTTCATGATTTATTTTGGATTATGGACATGTTTTAGATAGTTTATATTGTTCTTGATATCTCTACAGCCGTAATGCGACTGCGGATGGATGCTTCCTACCCACAGGTAGCATGGTTGGCTATGTCACGTGCCCATTTTAGCGTACTCTGGGAAGCTGGGCGTGACATAACTTATTTAATCTATTGACAGTTTAACACTAGATTGATGGCGATGAATACGGATTGGGTTTTTTTTTAAAGAAACTAGGGTTTCTTCACTATCGTCCCTTGTCTTTTCATTGATCCCATTCGTTTTCTAGCCCTTCACAAAAAGATCGTCAATCTTATCTCAAATCGTAGTCAAAATTTTCAAGAATTTGATATCGCGCCCGATGAGGATGTTAACGATTCTTTTGCGAAAGTTTGTAAACTTCATAAGACTAAAAAAAAGTATAGAATTTTATCATCCATCAATCTACCCTAATCCTACAAATCCTATCAAGCGGAGATTTACTCGCGCATCATGAAAATCGAAGAAAGATTAGAGGAAGAATTCATAATGCGGAAATTTAAAGAAAGCGAAAGTGAAACTAATTATCACCTTATTATTCAACTTCAAATTACAAATTCTTCAATCCGAGATTACAAGAAGTATTGCTCTCGATCGCTCCCTTGAAGAGGTAATTTTTCCGTCTATCTTCACGTCGCTCGATCACCGTGAGTCTTGGACCTGTCGTGGATCGCGTGCTCGTTGAAGATGATCGGCTTCGTATAAAGGAGTCTTGAATGATGCCACTCGATGAATTTCTCAATTATTCTTGATCTTGGATCTTAGATTTGATGAATTTATTAGCTCTTTTCTTGATTTGATATGATCAAGAACTAGGATAAAATTGGAAAAGAAATTCAAATCTTTTTAATGTAGCCCTATATTCTTTTTATAGCCCCTGATCAAGCTTCCCCAACCAGCTAGGTTGTTACAAAGAAACTTCCAGAACAAGTTAGGTTGTTACAAAGAAACGTTCTCAACAAGCTAGGTTGTTACAAATAAACTTCCAGAGAACTCCCGAACCCCAAGTCCCTGAATCGGCCGCGGATCCGCGGCGACTCGGCTTGACTCGGCCGCGATTCCGCGGCTTATTGGTGAGCTCGTTGCTTCAAACTTCTGTGGTCTTATTCTGTTGATCTCTAGGTCTTTATATAATATCTGGAATCTTCTTATCTTTTCTGAATTTTTGACAGTATTTGATTCTTCGACTTTCTTGTATTTTATCGGAAGATTCCTGATTCCCGATATCTGACCTGAGCTAATCTTGCACAAGATCTCAATGAAGAACGTGAGATATAAAATATTATGCGTAAAAATATTAAACATACAATTTCCTTCATGATATTGATTATAATGTATAACACATGGTAAATGATATTTTGCAGATGAACTTCTAATATGTGTTATATTTATAACAAATACCTTTAGATGGTTATGAAATGTAAGAAAATTGTCATGTTAAAAGTGCACTATTTTCGACTGAACAAATTCCCCCAAACTTGACTTTGATCGTCCCGAGCGAACTTTATTTATTCAAGAGAACGAGAAAAATAGAAAAAAAAGAAAAAAACTAACTTGCACACTTTCGTAGGCAACACGATTGCACTGAGCACGTGCAACAAGCCTTTAAACCTCTAGGTGTTCTTAGTAGGAGTAGTGTTGTTCCCTGAGGGTTTTCAGCGGATTGCACCCACAAAATCCTATAATAAAAGAAAGATTGTGAAAGTTACATTTAAAGATAAGAATTATAAAAGAAAGAATTTGAAAGTCAGAGTTTTCAACTACACTAGCTTTTCGGTTGTCATGAGCCCTATCTTAATAGTCATGAAAAGATGTTAGAAATCACACCATCTCTCAATAAAACATTGCCTTTATTCTTCATCCCTACCTTTCCTCCAAATACCGATCATATACCCTTACGTATGTGTAAAAAACATCCCTACACTCGGAGAATTCAATTCAAGCTATCATACTCTTGTCCATCCACCTCAGTACTTTTTAGTCGATGAATATTTTAGATGGAATTGGTCACACATTCTTCATGCGACCGTTAATACTTCTTGAGGTACTAACCGACCGATTACTAAATGTGCTCACTTATTAGGCGTAATTAGCAATTTCCTCGTCTTACAACACCTAAGGTTTAGCAGTGACTCCTAAACCAGTTGGTCTAAGGCACTAAGTGATGAAGCACCCTCGCTATATTTATTTTATGCTGCCTTGGTGATTACAAAACCATTGTTCATTTTTCTTCACCATTTTATACTTTTATGCTTCATTTATTATTTTCTTCGTACTTTGGCTTTTAGACAAGTGCATTTCAAGGTATCCTCTACCAACTCGAGTTTCAAGACGTGTGTAAGTGCGTATAGTAGGGTATCAACGTTAAGATGTTAGGCTTTCAGAATAGGAAATATTTTTCAGACTTATTTTTATCCTCAGATTAGTGACTTCTTTCATCTTACTAACCCTTGGGACAAGGCTCATAACTACTTATTACTAGTTTCGTTTCATAAAACATCTAATTTTCTTGTTTTTCTCAAACTCTTCCAATCTTTCAAATGTAATTTTTTACTTTCTAATCTTTCATTATAAAAGAAAAATTTTAAATTTTTTTGTGCTTATGCAAAGTGTATAATGCAAAGTAATGCGTAAATAAGCACACACCTCCCCCAAACCTGTTTACAGCAGTGTTCTCACTGTTGTTATCTTTTAAATCTCAAAACCTGTAGACTTGGGAGGAAAAGTAATTAACGGGGATGAGAATAAATGAAAGTGAGAATCTCCCCCAAACTTATTTTTAATCATATGGACATTCAGTTAGGTCCTTTTTAACTCACCTCTATTCTTATGATGAGACATGGAGGTGAGGCGGAGGAAATTTAGTTATGATAAAGTGGCTCCTGTAAAAACAAGAGCTCCTCCGTGGGGTCAGTGGAAAAATACGGTTTTAATATATGCCCATTCACTTTAAAAATTTAACCGTTTTTAATATTTTCAACTTCAACTGCCCCGTGCGGGTATACATACCGCACCACAAATGGTCCTTTCCAACGAGATCTTAGCTTACCTGCATGAAGATGGAGACGAGAATCGTAAAGAAGGACTTGTTGTCCCGGGATAAAAGTTTTTCTCAAAATATTTTTATCGTGAAATACTTTAGTCCGGTTTTTTACTATAACCGCATTATCGTAAGCTTCATCGCGGAGTTCGCTCAGCTCATTTATTTGCAGTTTCCGAAAGGTGCATGCTTGATTTAAATCGAAGTTAAGTTCTTTAATGGCTCACATTGCTTTATGTTCGATCTTGACAGTAAGGTGGCAAGCCTTTTCAAACACTAGGCGGTAAGGAGACATACCAAGATCAGTCTTATAAGCGGTACGAAATGCCCAAAGAGCATCCGTCAATTTGGTTGACCAATATTTTCGGTTTTTAGAAACTGTCTTCTCCAAAATTTGTTTGATTTGCCTATTGGAAATCTCAGCTTTCCCGCTTTTTTGGGGATGATAGGGCGTAGAAAGTTTATGATTGATTGAATATTTCCGCATTAAAGTCTCGAAAGACCGATTATAGAAATGCGTCTCATTATCGCTAATAATAGCGCGAGGGTGTCGAAATCGCGAAAAGATATTTTTTTAAGGAACTTAATAACAACCTTGTTTTCATTAGTGCGACACGGTATTGCTTCCACCCATTTTGAGACGTAATCAACCGCTAACAAGATATATAAATTCCCAAAAGAGTTGGGAAAATGGCCCATAAAATCAATATCCCAAACGTCAAAAATTTTTATAACCAAGATAGGTTGGAGTGGCATCTCATTTTTTCGAGAAATCCGACCCGTGTGTTGGCACCGTGGACAAGTTTTGCAATGATAAAATGCATTTTTGAATAATGTAGGCTAGTAAAAACCATATTGCAAAACTTTTTCCGCCGTTTTACGTGGACCAAAGTGACCACCACATGCCTGATCATGACAGAAAGACAAAACACTCTTGAATTCATCATTAGGGACACATCTGCGAATGATTTGGTCGGGACAATACTTACACAAATAAGGTCCATCCCAGTAAAAATGCTTTAGTCGGGATAGAAATCGATGATTGTCTTGTTTGGACCATTCGCTGGGAATAAGTCCCGTTGCTAGATTATTCACAATATCCACGAACCAAGGTTCGCATGATACGGTCAAGAGCTGCTCGTCAGGGAAAGAGTCGTTTATTGGCAAGGTCACAGTAGGTGAAGAAGAGACGCGTGAAAGATGGTCGGATACTACGTTTCCACATCCACTCTTATCTCGTATGACAAGATCGAATTCTTGTAATAACAGGATCCAACGTATTAACCCGGCCTTAGCATCTTTCTTTGATAAAAGATGTTTTAGTATGGAGTGATCAGTGTAAACCACTATTGGTGAGCCAATCAAGTAAGGCCTGAATTTTTCTAATGAAAATACAACTGCCAAGAGTTCTTTCTCGGTAGTTGTATAATTAATTTGGTCATCATTTAAGGTCTTACTTGCATAATAAATTGCATGTGGCATCTTATCAATGTGTTATTCTAAGACTGCACCAATAGAAAAATCGGATGCATCATACATTAGCTCAAACGGGTAGTTCCAATCAGGAGATGATAGAACAGGGGCTGTAGTGAGAGATCTTTTAAGTGATTCAAAAGCAGCCTCACAATCCAAATCGAAGTGAAATGTAGTATCCTTGGCTAAGAGAAGAGTTAAAGGTCTAGCAATTTTGCTAAAATCCTTAATGAATCTCCTATAAAATCCTGCATGACCAAGGAATGATCGTATATCTTTGACGCATTTGGGATGAGGAAGGTTATGGATGACATCTATTTTAGCTCTGTCTACCTCAATGCCTTTTCGTGAAATGATATATCCAAGCACGATACCTTCTTGGACCATGAAATGACATTTTTCCTAATTCAAAGTTTAGTTCTTATCCTTACAGCGGGTAAGAACTACGTCAAGATGACGTAGGCAATCCTCAAATGAGTCCCCAATTATAGAGAAATCGTCCATGAAAATCTCTAGAAAATTCTCGACCATATCTAAGAATATCCCCATCATACACCGCTGAAATGTAGCAGGAGCATTGCATAACCCAAAGGGCATACGTCTATAAGCAAAGGTACTGAAAGGACAAGTAAATGTTGTTTTATTTTGATCCTTTTCGGCGATAGGGACCTGGTTATAGCCAGAGTATCCGTCCATGAAACAATAATATTCATGTCCAGCTAATTGTTCCAACATCTGGTCAATGAAAGGTAGAGGGAAGTGATCTTTCCTCGTTGCGGCATTGAGTTTCCTATAATCAATAAATACACGCCACCCAGTTTGGGTGCGTATTTGGATCAACTTATTAGCCTCATTAGTTATGACTGTGATGCCAGAATTTTTAGGGGCCACATGAATAGGACTTACCCATTGGCTATCAGAGATTGGGTAAATTATAACACTATGTAGGCACTTGACGATTTCTTTCTTTACCGCCTCCTTCATGACGGGATTTAATCGTCTTTATGGGTCTCAGGTTGGTTTGGCTTCATCCATCAAATGTATATGATGTTCAACAATCAAGAGACTAATCCCTTTGATGTCTGCCATTGTCCAACCAAATGCTTGCCGATTTGATCTCAAGACCATCAAAAGAGCATTCTCTTGCTCTAAAGCTAGAGAAGCGGATATGATCACGGGCAAAGACCTATTCTCACCTAAATATGCATATTTAAGATGAGAAGGTAACAGTTTGAGATCTAGTGTCGGCGGAGAGACAATAGAAGGTGGGGTAAGGGAATGATATTCGGATTCCCTAAGAAGTTCATAACCTGCATAGGATATTGACTCGGAAAGCGCTACTGACTTTTGTGATGAGTCAAAAGGTTCAAACTCGGGGGTGGACTCGTCAAAGGTGTCTTCACTATAATAATGTGCTAAATCAAACAATGATATACTAATGTCGTCGAGATCATTATAGCAAAGTTCATCAACCTTGCAGCTTTTGGGAGCTATCTCGTGGACAGAACAAATATCAAGTAAATGAGCAGAAGGTTCAGATAGTTGACTTCCTAGCTTGTAAATGTTAAGCTCAATTGTCATTTTCCCGAAGGTTAGGTTCATAGAACTGTTACGACAATTAATGACAGCATTGGAAGTGGCTAAGAAGGGTCGGCCGAGAATCACCGAAATTTGGTTTCGTGGGTTCGCTACAGATTGTGTATCTAAAACAATAAAGTCATCAGGGAATATAAATTCCCCGACTTTTATCAACACATCCTCAAACTCACCCCTAGGTTTGGTGATAGATCGATCTGCCATCTGGAGAGTGCAGTGGGCAGATTTCAACTCTCCAATACCTAACTGCTCGTAGACAGAGTAAGGAAGCATGTTAACACTGGCACTAAGGTCGAGTAGAGCACGATTAATATTTTTACCCCCAATAGAAATAGAGATTGTAGGATAGCCAGGGTCCTTACGTTTCTTTGGTAATTGCTGGGTAAAATCTGTGCTAACATTACTCGCACTTTTTTCGGCACTTGAGTTCTTCTCTTCCTAGTGCATAAGTCCTTAAGTATTTTCACAAAAGCCGGAACTTGTTGGATAGCATTTAGGAGAGGGATATTTATGTTAACCTGTTTAAACATTTCCATAATCTTCTCCATTTGTGCGTTAGGTTTGTTGGCCCTCAACCTATTTGGATAAGGCGCTTTATCAATAATAGTTGAGTCCAACATTTGTGGAGAAGTTCATGTGGGTAGAACGGATCCCAGAATTGGAGTGGGGATCGTTTCAAGTTGACTCAACGAGGTGGGTGGAGGGTTCGAGCTAGGGGAAAACGGAGAATCGGCTCGGAAGAAGATGGACTAGATGAAATAGGATCAGAAGTGAAAGTGGAAGCCGGGGTGTCATTGATTGATTCATCATTATCAACCTGTTCACCGACTTGGTTATTCAGTACTCTTCCGGATCTCAACGTGGTAATGACATTCACATTATGATATTGTGAGTGGCTAGGATTCGGTAAGGGTTGAGATGGAAGTTCCCCTTTCTCTCTAGCACACATTGCGGCATTTAATTGTGCAATTTATGCTTATATTGATTTTATACTCTCACCGTGGGAGGTGGAGTCCTTCTTTATGGTATCGATAGAAGACCTTATATCAGCCGACATTTGCATGGAATGTTTCATAAACAAATACAAGGTTCGTTCGAGTGAAGAGGAGTTTTCGGTACCGGCCGTTTGGAAAGAATTATTATAAGGTGCAAAATTATTGGCAGGATTTTGAAAAGTTTGTGGTTGAAAGGGGTACTGATTCTGTGGTGGTTGCTGTTGCTGTAGAGGAAACCTTTAATAGTTATTTTGGTTTGGAACCGTATTTTGAGTTTGGTGTTGGTTCCAAGCAAAATTAGGGTGGTTCCTCCAACTCTGATTATATGTGGAAGAATAAGGATGTTTCTAGGTCGCTGCTGAAAAGCAGCATTAGTGTGTTCTTGTTGGCTATACCGGTAGAACAATCTTACTCGACATGATGGTATGCTATCCGGTTTGTCTTTATCATCGTGTACATGTTGATAGAGCCCATAGGATTCTTGCTTGACTACCAGTATTATGACGGCGATCATATACGTGGGAGCTGGGGGTCTATAACCACATCCTTAAATGTCCCTAGTCGCGGGAGTATCGAGACTGGGCATCGATACTCCAGTGTAGACTAGTGTATACTTATCCAGACCCTGACGAGGGGCGGTGGCCGGTCTCACAAGCCATTGGTGTCTGCTGTTCACGTAAGATAGTATACAGGCGATCATCGAGTTATGAGTACATTGGACGGACTCGCCGGGAACATGCTAGTTGGTATTATACCTATTGTCAGATAGCAGTTCCCTGGTGACATGTATACAGGTTAGTTTGTCGACCTGGGATCGTCATTTGTCTCGTGTGAGTTCCCACTGTGCTTTGATTACTACCCTACCACGGCTTAAAGGAGTCGTGCAAACAGGTTTTAGTTGGGTACAGTCCCGAGCCACATGGAGGCAGTGAGCGGATCGTTGGGGATTCGTCTCTCCCGGTATTGGGGGTTGATGTCGCGCAGTGCACGGGTGGCCATCACCAGAAATCCTCGGCCGGGGTATATGAGAATTACCGATCCAGGATCGATAGTTTCTCAGGTGGTGATGGGTTTCATACCGACATGAATTATCACGTTATTAGGGGTCTGACTTTATCCACCCCCTAGACTCGATATGCGATACTCTTAGACGAACAGACTGGACTGTACGGATATTGTCACTGTTAGGCTCAGTAGGGGTTTGGATGAGTTTGCTCGTCGGCTTCCCTTTCGCTCAATATCTGGGTAGCCGTTACGTACAGCTAGTGTCACTGACGTGCTTGTGGTTAAACCCACTGCCAGCGTATTGATGAGTATTTAGAGTCCCATACAGAGGGTTTTTACGGTTCAGGCGATATGGTGTAGATGACGTATGTTGGTACATACAGATGTCCGATTAAATATGTGTACAGGCTGCACAGACTTTAATCGGACGGTTGATAATACTAGCGGTTTAGGATTAAGCCGGATTATTAAATCAGATTTTGATTTAATAATTTATATATGTGTATTTATATATATGTATTCTAGTATTATTGTTCACTATTCTTTTTCTCTCTTGGCTATTCGTATTTTTGTACGAATACGCGTATATATATTTCGATACGTGTACCGGGTTGTATTCCGTATTTATACGGAATAGTTTCTAGAAAATGTCCACCTCATTAATTGATTTTCTTTTTTAGAAAATTAATTTGGGAAATGAGGTGGAGGGGGTGAGGTGGCATGAACATTGTTTTAGCATGTAGAGAGGTATGGCCACATATTGTTTATTAGGAAAATGGATGAGATATTTTTGGGCATGAGAGAGGGGGGGCAGCCACTTGAGGATATGGGCTTGGCTCATTATTTTCTCCACTTGATATTCTTCACTTGCTCACTCACACTCACACTCATAAAAGACTTAGCCATTTTTTCTTTAGTTGCTCATGCTATTGTTTTCTTCACTTCCTTCATCTTCTATGGTTGCTCCCTTGAGCAATTGTGATGAGAGAAAATATAGTGCCACATTCCTACACCTCCACTCTCCATTGCTAGCAACCTTAGAGCGTCGGTTCCCTCGTTTGGCGAGGCTGAAGCTTGTGCCGTTTCCCTCAGGTGGATCATCGTAGATGGAGGAAGACCGGCAACCAAACTCGATCCAGACGACCACTAGGAGCTTGGAATGAAGACCGAAGGATACGGATCGATCGGTATAACCATTCTATCTTCTTTTTATATGCTTGCTAGTATAGGGTTTAGGGTAGATCCGGGTATCGGGTAATGGTAGCTCCGTTTTAGTAAATTTTTGTTCCGTATTTGGCCACGATTTGATGGCCGGGGCGCTGCCATAACCTTACAGTTCTTGACCTTGAAATGGAGAATTCAAAGGAAATTCTTCCGTCAGATGTGATGGATCGGAACAATATCCACACACGGTTTTAGGGAGCGCCACCTGGTTTTGGGAGGCTAATAAAAATTTGTTTTCCATTGCTTCGAGTTTCTTTTGCATTGCTGCCATTTCCGATTTTACTGCTATGGAAACATCAAGTTGATGGATACCCCCCTAGATGATGGTGGACTAACGCTTTCCCATTGCAAAGTGTTTTCTGCAAAATCTTCCAAGAATTTCCAGGCTTCACCATCGTCTTTAGACATGAAATTGCCTTGACACATAGTTTCAAGCATCTGCTTTGTCGTTGGATTAATACCCTCATATATAATTCGGCACAGATCCCATCTATGGATTCCGTGATGAGGACATTGGACAAGCAGATACTTGAACCGTTCAAAACATTTCCAAAATGGTTCATTGGGAAGCTGGGTAAACTGGTTGATTTCGCTCCGAACACGGGTGGTCTTATGATTGGGATAAAATTTCTTAAGAAATGCTATAACGAATTCATCCCAATTAGAAATAGAGTGTGCGGTTGTGTTATAAAGCCACTTTTCGGCTAAATCACACAAAGTAAATGGGAGAAGTAGTAAACGCATAGTATCCACAGAAAGTTGTGAAGTGCCCATCATAGCACATACGTTTTCGATATTGGTGATAAAACGTATGCGTATTCAGATTCTAGACCGTGAAATTTAGGCAAAAGATTGATAAAGTGTGGTTTGATTTCAAAATTATCCCCATTGGCTGGTGGAATAGAAAGACAAGTAGAAAGAGGACCACGTATAGGGTAGCATCTCTCTTGGAGAGATATACGCGGTAGATTCTGCGCAGCTGCGGATGGTGGCAGAGTGGTGTTATTAAAATTTTATGGAGAACTGTCCATCTCGGTGGATGTTGTGGGTGGTGAGGAAAAAGAAGATAAAGAAATACCGACTTCGGAGTTGATAGAAGAAACACGGACAAGACGGGCACTAGAATCCCGTATCCAGCCGAGCATGCACTAAGCAGGTTCAGCGCAAGTGGCAGCGTTATTTTTTAATTTTAATTTTTTTATTTAAACTAAAAAGAAAAGTTTGTTTTGAAAAAGGCGGATTTAGACAAATCACAAAAATGCACAATCAACCCTAGATCTAAGGTCACCTAGGTCAAGTCACTAGACCGCTCCTAGACTTCCAGAAGACAAATCGCAGGATCAATCCCATACTACCTCTTTATCCCTCTTGTGGTAAGGTAAGTGCCAGGTAAGTGGGAGGTATCCGCTTTACGAATCACCGTAAATAGCGGGTCTAATTAAGTAACCACTTGCTTCAGACACACTTTCCTAGACACCACAAAAGAAATGCGGATAAGCAGTAGATTACCCACGACCTTCCTCTGTCCTAATTGAGCGCGACGGTTGTTCACACCAGAATATTGCATTATTATATTCCCCATTCTTATTCTTTTTATAAATAAACAGGTGCTTTTGACGCATGTCTGCTACATGTTACAGGTTCTTGGACAGAAAACAGTGCAAACGATGTAAAGACGATGAAAATGTGGACTTTAACCAACAAACAGAGAATCTTGATCAAGCCTACATAAGGAACAATTCACAAAGCAAGATTCAAGACATCGACTCAAAGCGAACGGTTAAAAATCCATTGCAAATTGTTCACTGAAGATCTGGAACCAACCTAGAAGCCCAAATGGAAAAAGATATATAGAAATAAGAAGACCAAGCCAACAGAAATCAGCCCAGAAAAAAATGGTGATTCAATCTTGTTAAATGGCCGCGGAACCGCGGCCCAAGCCCACCATTGCCGCGGTTCCGCGGCCTTCTGGTGCCCTCGCTTCGTGAAATTTTTACATAATTTGGGTGCGGCTCTGAAAATATTTCCTAAGGGTTATTTTTGTAATTTCAGACATGCGAAACAAATGTAAACCTAGGGTTTCCTATTCTTTATAAATAGGAACTCTAATCATTGTAACTCTTCATGCCTCCCTTTAATGAATAAAATTTAGAAATCTTTTGGAGAGCATCGGTGCCTCCTTTCACTTCATGAATTCAGATCTGACAACCCTGCTTTGATGTTTGGAGAGAGCCATCTGTAAGTAATTTAATTTCTTGCCCTAGTGTAGATTTCAATTCCTTGCCCTAGGAACTTGTTTAGGGTTTAGCTTTGAGGAACGATTTTGAGAGATGAGATCTCTCATCCCTTTCTTACATACCAAATATTTACAATAGGACTCCATGCATACACGCACATACTGCACCCTACGGCATCCTACCCCTCGAGGTAACGATGACACCGTAGTGTAAAGGACCGGTTGCGCGTGTTTTCCATGGAGGTTAGGGTAAGGATCTCTAAAGGAAGGACAAGAACCTAGAGGAAGGAACACCTTCCCGAACGGATCTAATCTACTTTATTGATAATTACCATAACTCCTCATAGATCTTCATTCGGGTATTGAAAGCGGTGAGATTTAATTACATTTCCAAACCATCCCTAAACCTAGCCCTAGCAAGAGTAGATCTAGATAATCGTAGATAGAATAATTTAGGTTTTTAGATTTAATAATCTATCCGAACACCCTTCGGAATTAACTCGTAAGCGCGACTAGGAGATTCACAAAATCCCTGTGGACCGACCCGTACTCACCGGCTAGCTGCAAAGCGACGCCGTTTTTGATTACGGTTAACTTAATATTTTTGGACTAATCAAATGGCGCCGTTGCCAGGGATGGCGTAGAATTTCCTTTTCGCAATTTCGGGTTAATCATAAAATTTAAAAAATCATAAAAATCTAAAAAATCAAAAAATATAAAAACATATATATTTTGTTATTTTTGGAAGGGATACTTTGTTATTTGAATTTTGCAGGATATACAAAGACGATCTGGAAATTTCCAGAAAGCGAAACGGAAAAAGAGATATCGCAACAGAAGGGATTTTAAAAAACAGAGAAGCACGAAAATTTTGGAGACCCAAACCCCCCAACCCGTCGCGATTCCGCGGCCAAAACCCACCTTAGGCCGCGGAACTGCGGCCTTCTAGTGGAATCAGAGCATATAAAAATTTTTGGGGACTCGAGCCGACAATCTCGCCGCGAAAACGCGGCACAAACGCGTTTTTACCGCGGAAAGGCGGCGGTACAGTGGCATCTTCTTCTGAAAAATTTTCTGTAAGATTTTCTGTTTCTCCTCTATAATTTTTGAAATATATTTTCTGAAAAATTCCTGCAGGATTTTGTGCACTTTAAAAATATTTTCCCTTCCATATAACAGTCTTGTGCAGGATTTTTGGGCCCCGCTTGAACTAAATTGATTGCAAGTAATATTTTGCTGTTGCATATCTTTTCTATAAAATATTTTGCTGTTGCATATCTTTTCTCTACAATCTTTTTGCAACAAAATTTTTCGAAATAAAGAGAAAAAAAAATGAAAATAAAAAGGACAAATAGTTTATAGAGCTTGCAAATTTTTAGCCGCAAATAAATCCTTGCACCACCCAACCTTCCTTCTTGTCATCTTTCTTCTTCTAACATGGGTACCCCACACAATAAATCATTAGCCGAACTTTGGTATCCCGAACCTAATTTTGCGTCATACGTCAATTTGTTCGGTCAATTTAAAGACGATCCCTCCTTGCCAAAAATATCTTTGAAAGATCAAATAGAGGCGTCTAGGAGAAATAGTTTGACTTTTCAACCCACTTTGTGTCAACCGAGTCAACTTTTACCACCTACATATGTTGATACCACTTCTTCAAGTCCTTTTGTCACTCCTAGGCCGATGTCCATTGCTGAGCATATTGCTCAATCTCGCAGTCGATCTTTCACCCCTCTCCACTCATCTAGTTCTAGGGATCCACAAGATTATTCACATTTTTATCCACATGTAGACCCTACCCCTGTCCTACCACCCACTTCCTACCAGTCCTACCCGACCTTACTACCCTCACTAGACACTATTTCTACACAGCCATTAGGGAGTTTTGCATATCCACACGATTCCGAATCTTTTACCGAAACCCCTTTACCACCCAAGTCTAGTTTGGAAGAGTCGTTGGAGGCATATATTGCTGCAACAAATAAAATGATGAGGAATGTGGAAGCGTCCATGGCCGCCCTTATGCAACCTAGTGAACCGGTAGCTAGTGTCCCGCTAGCTCCAAATTTTTCAATGTATGAGGCGGCAGTTGGACAGAGTGAGAATGAGAGAGGATTTTCAAATCAAACCTACCCTTACCCAATTGAAGCCCACAACTCCTGTTTTCCATCGATTGCCCTAAATAGTTCACCTGTTGAAAATAAAAATGAGTTGTGTGATTTTGTAGTGTTTGATTTGCCAAATTGTGAGGAGCCCCTTTCGAGTGAAACCGCACCTAATCCTTTCGATCTTTACACCTCCACTCTAGAACCTAAATCGATACATATCCATGCCGATGAGGTGTCTAAAGAAATTGATTTTCACTTGATTGAGGATATAGACGCCGGGAATATGTCGGATGATCAACCTGTCGATTTAATTGAAATTTTATGTTCAAATCATCATCCTGAGTTATTAAATGTTTCTCCCGAATCTCATATGCGTCTAGATTTTGATGATAATGGCATGGATGAGTTGAATATTGAGGATAGTATTGAGGAGAGTCTTGAGGATAATATTGAGGTTGAATCATTTTTGTTTGATGTGTCTGATTTTCCAATTCATCCTCCTGAACCTTTGACTGTTATATCACCCTCCCTCCTTCCCATCGTTCCGACCCCGCTTGAAGACTGTGAGCTTGAAACCTTTTCCTTTGAATCTGACACAATTGTCACAGACGATAACACCTACGAGTGTTTCACTTTTTCAGAAGATGTTGATGACTCACCGTCCGAGTTTGAGTCCTTTACATTTTCAGATGAGCCATCAGACTCGGTTGATTATAGTAGTTTCGAACCATTAATGGAATCTTTCAAGTTCGAAACAGTTTACTACGGTGAGAAAGATACTATCTCTAATTCACTCACTTTCGTCTTTCCCATTGTTCCGACCGAACAAGAGACCGTTACGCTTTCATCTCCTATACCAAGTTCGGCATACCCATGTTTTCTTGCGAATCTTGAGGGATTTGACCACATTTCTCGACGGGTTGATAGGTTAGCGCAATCGCTTTTAACACATCGGTCATCACAAACTGCGCTAATTTATTCACTCAATTTACACCCTCAAGATCGTATTCCACTTCCTTCTTCTTTTCGCCATTCTTCTCCTCCACCGAGACCATATTCTACCATTCTTCTTTCCACCTGGTCTCGCGTGCTTCTCATTTTCTTGCACCAACTATACCAGTTCCACGATAAGATTTTTGAATGGTTGGTGCTAACCTTTGGCTTGTGTAAGGCCAAGCTTAAGTTTGGGGGGAACCTTGTTGTATATATGTATATATATTTGTTTTCTTTTTCTATAAAAAAATAAAAAAATAAAAAAATTCAAAAAAATATATAATTTTTTTTTATAAATAAACAGGGGAGTGCCAGTATTTTGACCCTCTTGATTTAGCATGACAGTGAGGACACTGTCAAGTTCAAGTTTGAGGGTATGCTCGGTACGTCTTCTTCCTTCGCATTCATGTGTACATATTTTTGCATTTGCATACTTATTTGAAAACCCATAAAAATTTGAAAAATTTCAAAAATTATAAAAATATTTGTATTCAATTTTGGCTAATTGACTTGAGTTTGATGAATAGGTTAACTGGCTAGGAACAACTAGATCTTAGACTTAGTGAATTAAAAATCCTAAAAATAACCTTCCTTAAAGTTTAGCGGTAGAAAGTATATGTCTTTGTAGTTTATTTAGAAATAGGCAAATTTTGGGTTCACTTCTTGGGCTAAGTCAAAATAAGGGAAAAGTATTGATGTTCTTATTAGAGTATAAGTTTGAAAAATAGTTCCTAGCTTAAGTCTAGATTCTGAAAATGTATACCCTACAATTTGCACAATCACGCACCTTGAAACTTGGAATAGTAGAAGAGACCTTGAAATGCTCTTGTCTAAAGTCCTTAGTACAATGAAATAAAAAATATACAAGTGTGAATAAAGAATAAAAAAATGAACACTGGTTTTTGTGATTACTTAAGGCTGCAAAAATAGAAAAATATTTAGCGAGAGTGCTTCATCACCTAGTGCCTTAGACCAACTGGTTTGGGAGTCACTGCTAAAAGCCTTGGGTGTTGCAAGACTAAGAATTACGCTTTAAACTGCAAACATATCTTGTAATCGGTTGTTGGTACCTCAAGAAGTATTAACGGTCGCATGAAGGATGTGTAAGCAAAATTCAATTAAAAATTCACCAATTAAGAAGTGCTTTGGACAACGGACAAAAGTATGATTGCTTGATTTGAATTTCCAAGTGTAGGGGTGATCTATACACACACGTAGGGATATGTGATTGGAGTTTAGATGAGAGAAAGGAGTGAAGAATAGAACTTGTATCTTTCGTAAGGGTTGATAGAAATTCCTAAGTGGAGATGGAAACCTAGAAGGAAAACTTAAGAGATGCTGAAAGCTAAGTAAGTCTGCATAACATATATAATCTTAAGTTAGATGATGAAGAAGTGTGAAGAATATGGGTGGATAATTTGCGGGTCGACGATAATAGAATTCCTTGTTAGAAAACCTAATTGGAGAACAAAAGTCGAAAAGCCAAATTGATAGGATTTTGTGGGTGTAATCCGCTGAAAACCCTCAGGAGACAACACTCCTCCTACTAGGGACACCTAGAGGTTTAACGGCTTGTTGCACGTGCTCAGTGCAATCGCGTTTCCCTGCGAAAGTGCGGTTAGGATTTTAGTGAATAAAAATAAGTTTGCTCGAGGACGAGCAAAAGATAAGTTTGGGGGTATTTGTTCACACCAGAATATTGCATTATTATATTCCCCATTCTTATTCTTTTTATAAATAAACAGGTGCTTTTGACGCATGTCTGCTACATGTTACAGGTTCTTGGACAGAAAACAGTGCAAACGATGTAAAGACGATGAAAATGTGGACTTTAACCAACAAACAGAGAATCTTGATCAAGCCTACATAAGGAACAATTCACAAAGCAAGATTCAAGACATCGACTCAAAGCGAACGGTTAAAAATCCATTGCAAATTGTTCACTGAAGATCTGGAACCAACCTAGAAGCCCAAATGGAAAAAGATATATAGAAATAAGAAGACCAAGCCAACAGAAATCAGCCCAGAAAAAAATGGTGATTCAATCTTGTTAAATGGCCGCGGAACCGCGGCCCAAGCCCACCATTGCCGCGGTTCTGCGGCCTTCTGGTGCCCTCGCTTCGTGAAATTTTTACATAATTTGGGTGCGGCTCTGAAAATATTTCCTAAGGGCTATTTTTGTAATTTCAGACATGCGAAACAAATGTAACCCTAGGGTTTCCTATTCTTTATAAATAGGAACTCTAATCATTGTAACTCTTCATGCCTCCCTTTAATGAATAAAATTTAGAAATCTTTTGGAGAGCATCGGTGCCTCCTTTCACTTCATGAATTCAGATCTGACAACCCTGCTTTGATGTTTGGAGAGAGCCATCTGTAAGTAATTTAATTTCTTGCCCTAGTGTAGATTTCAATTCCTTGCCCTAGGAACTTGTTTAGGGTTTAGCTTTGAGGAACGATTTTGAGAAATGGGATCTCTCATCCCTTTCTTACCCACCAAATATTTACAATAGGACTCCATGCATACACGCACATACCGCGCCCTACGGCATCCTACCTCTCGAGGTAACGATGACACCGTAGTGTAAAGGACCGGTTGCGCGTGTTTTCCATGGAGGTTAGGGTAAGGATCTCTAAAGGAAGGACAAGAACTTAGAGGAAGGAACACCTTCCCGAACGGATCTAATCCACTTTATTGATAATTACCATAACTCCTCATAGATCTTCATTCGGGTATTGAAAGCGGTGAGATTTAATTACATTTCCAAACCATCCCTAAACCTAGCCCTAGCAAGAGTAGATCTAGATAATCGTAGATAGAATAATTTAGGTTTTTAGATTTAATAATCTATCCGAACACCCTTCGGAATTAACTCGTAAGCGCGACTAGGAGATTCACAAAATCCCTGTGGACCGACCCGTACTCACCGGCTAGCTGCAAAGCGACGCCGTTCTTGATTACGGTTAACTTAATATTTTTGGACTAATCAACGGTCATTAGAGTCTTGGTCTAGATATTTTTTAAGTAATGAAAGGTGATGCGGATGCTAGTTTTGTGATTTGTGGGGCTTAGGAGGGTAATGAAATCCCCACCTAATCTGAATTTGGTCTTTGCCTCTTAATTTTCCGTATTACAATATGCAAAAACAACCAATATCAAAACACGCAACAATGAATTTTTTTAAGCGGAGAATTTTTGTAAAGAATCCTGCAGAAAAATTGTTATTGGACTTTTTAGAGGAGAGAAGAGAAGATAAGAAATAAACCAGAGAAAAATGAAGCTAAGAATCACTTATCCCACCGCGGTTCCGCCGTGAAAATAGCCCTAATGCCGCGGTTCCGCGGCCAATATGAGAATTCTTGAAAATATTTTTTCCTATACTTGCTTCACTTGCTCCTCTGGTCTTGATGATATGCTCTGAATATTTATCTCCCTGCTACAGTGATTTCAGATCCCCTTGCAAACTTCACACACTAATCGTTAAGCACATGATGCGTTCTTGATTTATATTTCAATGTAATAATAATACTTCAACCCAAATAGCAAGAAAGAACAAATTACGCACGTATCCCCGACAACGGCGCCATTTGATTGGAGCTCAAATAATGATTTTTCTTTTGATATAAAGAAAAGTAAAAGAAGTAAAGAAGAGATATTTTAGTAGTAAAGTAACCGCAATCAATAATGGTGTCGCATGTAGTTAGACCTTTAGTGAGTACGGGTCGTCCTCTGGGATTCGTGGAATTTTATCGTTTTTGCTTTAGATCGGTTGAAAGAAACAGTAAAGAAAATCAAGAAAATGGTTCAAGATTTAGTTGAAGTAATAGTTTCAAGAAAATCAAGAAATTGTTTTCAAGAAAGAAAATCAAGAAAATGTGCAAGATCTAATTATCAAGAAAATATGAAGAAGGCTTGTAGGATTCGATCAGATTTAGTAGCCATGGATGACTAATAAAGATGACTCATCCTATTTATTGACAGTTTAACACTAGATTGATGGCGATGAATGTGGATTATGGTTTTTTTTGAAAGAAACTAGGGTTTCTTCATTATCGTCCATTGTCCTTTTATTGATCTCATTCATTTTCTAGCCCTTCACAAAAATATCGTCAATCTTAACTCAAATCGTGGTCAAGATTATCAAGAATTTGATATCGCACTCGATGAGGATGTTAACGATTCTTTTGCGAAATTTTGTAAACTTCATAAGACTAAAAGAAAGTATAGAATTTTATCATCCATCAATTTACCTTAATCCTACGAATCTTATCAAGCGGAGATTTACTCGCGCATCATGAAAATCGAAGAAAAATTAAAGCAAGAATTCATAATGTGGAAATTTAAATAAAGCGAAAGTGAAACTAATTATTACCTTTATTATTCAACTTCAAATTACAACTTTTTCAATCCGAGATAACAAGAAGTATTGCTCTCGATCACTCCTTTGAAGAGGTAATTTTTCCGTCGATCTTCACGCCGCTCGATCACCGTGAGTCTTGGACCTGTCGTTGATCGCGTGCTCGTTGATGATGATCGGCTTCATATAAAGGAGTCTTGAATGATATCGCTCGATGAATTTCTCAATGATTCTTGATCTTGGATCTTGGATTTGTTGAATTTGTTAGCTCTTTTCTTGATCTGATCTGATCAAGAACTAGGATAAAATTGGAAAAGAAATTCGAATCATTTTAATGCAGCCCTAGGTCCTTTTTATAGCCCCTAATCAAGCTTCCCCAACAAGCTAGGTTGTTACAAAGAAACTTCCAAAACAAGCTAGGTTGTTACAAAGAAGCGTCCTCAACAAACTAGGTTGTTACAAAGGAATTTTCAGAGAACTCCCGAACCCCAAGTCCCTGAATTGGCCGCGGATCCGCGGCGACTCGGCCTGACTCGGCCGCAGTTCTGTGGCCTATTGGTGAGCTCGTTGCTTCAAACTTCTATGGTCTTATTCTGTTGATCTCTGGGTCTTTATATGATATCTGGAATCTTCTTATCTCTTCTGAATTTCTGCCAGTATTTGATTCTTCGATTTTCTTGTATTTTATCGGCAGATTCCTTATTCCCGATATCTGACCTGAGCTAATCTTGCACAAGATCTCAATGAAGAATGTGAGATACAAAATATTACGCGTAAAAATATTAAACATACAATTTCCTTCATAATGTTGATTATAATATATAACACATGGTAAATGATATTTTGCAGATAAACTTCTAATATGTATTATATTTATAGCAAATAATTTTAGATGATTAAGAAAAGTAAGGAAATTGTTATGTTAAAAGTGCACTATTTTCGACTGAACAATGATAATCAAGGAGGAGTGGAGGGGGCAAGGAGGATGAAAAGGGAGGGAGGAGGTCGGGGTGTCGGCGGCGGCGGCGAAGTGGAGGAAAGAGAGGGAAAGGCCATTAGGGTTTGGCAAGTGTTATAATTTGTTAATTGAGTTTAGAATTTAGTTAATTAAGTTTTTAGTGATTAACTTTTTCAAGGATTTAAAAATAGAAAAAAATAAAACCAATGGATGGAAACTGTCAAAGGGGAATTTTTGTGGAATTTAAAATTTTTGGATTTTTTTGTAATTAGCTAAAATTGTAGGGCTTTTTTGTAAATAGCTAACTTTCGAGGGCGTTTATGTAAAAAACCCTATAAATTAAAAGGAAAAAAAGAAAGAGGGATTGGACTGGTTCAAACTTGTAATAACCAATATCTCCCATTTGTATTTTCCATATTTCTAAAAATAATCATTTAAATTCTTTCCAAAATATTTTCTATATTTTCCCCTTTTATCCATTCTATTTTTCCTTATATATTTTCTTTTCTATTTTTCACTAAAACCCCCAAGCCCAGCCCATGACAGCCACACCCAAACCCAATCCCTAAATTTTCACCCTCTCTTTCTTCCTCTCTCTATCTCTTCTTCCCTCTTCTTCACCCACGTCGCCAACGTCCCCTGTACGACATGCCCGCCTCACGACCTCGCCTCACCCTCAACTGCTCCCACGAGATCCACGCAACTCCCCTCATCTCTCTCAACAACTGAACCCCTCCCTTCTCTCTTTATCTCACTCTCTCTATTAATCCATAGCTCTGTCCCTCTTTTTCACACCACCAAGCAACCGCTGCCGCCGAGCCCCTCCCCCACCTCACACCACCGTCTCCTCTGTTGATCTCGTCGCAGCAACATCCATGCCACCCCCTTCCGGCGACCAAGCCCGCCATACCACTCCTCCCGTGAAACCCATCTGCACCAACCTCCAGCTCCCGTTACTGCCGAACACCACCTCATGCTACCACCGACCGCGTCGACACCAACGAGCCACCACCTGGACTGCAGCCACCTTGACACCAGCACCTCCTCCCAACTAGCCAACCAACACACAACCCCACAATGCCATGCCCCACTTTCAACTCTTCGTCCGCCCTCCACCTTCGTCTCCTCCCTTCCTCCCTACCCAAGCCACTGCCTGCTCCTCGCCTGCAACCGTCGCTTGCACCACGACCGCCTCCGCCTCCTCCTCCTTCCTTGCTCACCCTACGCCATCACCGCCGGCGACCCCAGAATAACTCCGACCTCCTCCACGACTCCCTAACACCTCCGACGACCCACCACAAACAGTCCTCTCGAGCTCCTCACCCTGTTGCAACCCATCGCCGGTAGTATCCTCGCCGTCGTTGCCTCCTTGCCGCTGTCACCATGCCACAACCGCGCCAACCCTGTGCCACCTGTCTCACCCAATTAGAGCAAAGCTCTGTTCAAAATTCAAATTTTGAAATGAAACAACACTTCAGAAGCAACGCACCACGTGCAAAGCACGTGTGCGCTAGCGCTAAGAGCGCTGCACTTAAGCAGCGCACCACGTGCAAAGCACGTGTGCGCTAGCGCTAGCGCTAAGTGCGCTGCGCTCTGAGCAGCGCACCACGTGCAAAGCACGGGTGCGCTAGCGCTAAGTGCGCTGCCCTCTGAGCAGCGCACTACGTGCAAAGCACGGGTGCGCTAGCGCTGGAACTAAAACCTCCCCACCGTCAGATCAAAGATCCAATAATAATGATGAATCATTAATTAATTAGAATTAAATTCTGTTAAGGAACGATTCCTCAAAATCTTTCCAAACAACAAGATTGTGCTCTGTAAATCACAGCACCGTTGGATCAATGATCCAATGGTGATTAAAAAATCACCAAAAGTGCAGAATAAATTCTGTATGAAAAAGATTTCCCAATCTTGTTAATAACAAGAAGATTACCTTCTGTAAATCAGAAGCCCTTGGATCAAAGATCCAACGATGGGAAATTCCCCAAATCAATTGGAGAAAAGATCTCCTTAACTTATTGGACCGATCAGCTTGCCCTATAAAAAGGCCCCAAGACTTCAAGTCTCAGGACAGAAGCATAGAGAGGAACTCCCCCATAAGGTTTGAGAGAATCTCAGAAAGAAGAGCCAAGCTCTCAATAGAAGAACTTCTTTTCTTCAAGGTAAAAGAACAGAGAGATGAAATCATCTCATAATTGAAAAAAAGAACTTACTTCTTTAAAGATCATAGATCTACAAGACCAAGGTCTTTCACAAAAAGATCAAGAGATCTCATTATAAAATAAAAAAAGAAGTTCTTCTCATAGATCATAGATCTATAAGACAAATTGCCTTTTACAAAAAGAGATCATGAACATCTCATTATAAAATAAAGGGGGAGAGAATAATTCAATTCTCTTAAGGATCATAGATCCATAAAGGCAAAGCCTTTCATCAATACAAAAGATTGAAGCTTCTCCTATAAAGTAAGAACTTTTGTTCTTAGGATCTTGAGACAAAATCTCTTCTAAAGGAGAATTTATTTCCCAGATCATAAAATTGATCAAATACGCTTCTGCGCTCTTGGACTGGCACTCAGCGCCAAGCGCACTACGTGTCACTCTCGTGTGCGCCACTCAACAGTTAGCGCTTTGCGCTCTTGAACCAGCGCTTTGCGCTCATGGACTGGCGCTCAGTGCCAAGCGCACCACGTGCTCCTCACGTGTGCGCCACTGAACTAATAGCGCTTTGCGCTCATAAATTAGCGCAATGCGCTCACAGACTGGCGCAAAGCGCCAAGCTCCTTACGTGCTCCTCACGTGTGCGCTACCCAGCAGAAGCGCACTGCGCTCTTTGACTGGCGCAAAGCGCCAAGCGCGCCACGTGTTTCTCATGTGTGCGCTGATAGAATATAAATTGTTCTTTAATAAAGCCCCAGAGCTATGATGAATGCTCAGCATTCAATAAAAGACAAAAACATTCTCAGAATTCAAATCAATGCTCAGCATTTTCAAATGTTTAACATTCTAACTGAATGGGCCGAGCCCAAAGTGGCCATAAACCCCTCGATCAGATTAACTGAGCCCATATGCTCATAAATATTTGATCTTAGTCCCAAATTGGACTATATATCTCCCAACCAATATCGATTCAAGGGTACATCTCTTCACTCCTCTGATATTTGTCGTTGTAATCCTTCAACGTCTTCAGAGAGGTGACGGGTCCCGACAACCATACATTTCACAGACTATAACGTCTTTAAACTGGACTGTGGGGTCCTTAAGCCCATGGACTATGATGTCCTTAACCTCGGACTGTGGGCTCCTTAAGCCCATGGACTATGATGTCCTTAACCTCAGACTGTGGGGTCCTTAAACCCATGGACTATGATGTCCTTAACCTCGGACCGTGGGGTCCTTAAATCCATGGACTATGGTGTCCTTAACCTTGGACCACCATGTCCTTAAACTGGTAATCGACTGCAATGTCCCTAAACTAAACAACAGAGGCCAAATGCTCTCTTGTTGGATCTAAATGATCCCGTTGAGTGGATCTTAGTCTAAAATTAGACTAACGTATCTTCAACGAACGTTTAAGTTGATCTTAGTCTCAAATGAGACTAACGTATCCTTAAACCCAACCCCAAACCCAAATCTAAGAAAATACGGGTTTGGACTAATCCACGCCCTACGGGCGACAACATAAATTAGTCTCCGTATACAATCCACGGATAACCAAAAACAAAACAAACACCCACGACACGAAGTGACCATCTGGAGAAGGAGAAAGTGGTTACCGCGATGCGGTAGCGTAATTAACTGCAGGGGCTTGCACCTGCAGGGAAGAGCGTCCCTACAATTAAAACCCCCTCAACGAGGGGGAATCTGACGAAATCTGCTACATCGGTCGCATCCGTTTAAACCTTCGTTACATGGTGTTATAAATCAGCTTGGCATCTTCGGAGAGGTGGACGGATAACACCAATTAGCATCTGCTCTCAAATTTCAGGCCCGGACGTCCCAACGTCCCGGTTGCGTCTTTCGGCAGGGCACAGATTCTGGCACGCCTGGTGGGACCTTTTCCTCTTTCGACTCCACACTTCGTGTGTCGTGTTCGTGAACGAATCATGGTTTAATATGGTTGCCCTTGGGTTCGAGGTACTAAGATTGGGTTTTTCTCTCATGCAGAAAAAAGAAATGGCCTTTAACTGCTCCAGCTACAACTGCAACTCCCGTTCCACCTCATCTGGAGGTGTAACCTATGGGCCCCAAGCAGTCTCCCTTTTCACAATGCCAGTGGAGCAGGCAACTCAAGCCACCACCGGGCTATTCTTCGGGACCATGCTTCCACCGATGAGCTTCAATGCCTCTGTACCATTGCAAGAAGCTCCGAAGAGCTTCAATGCCTCTGTACCATTGCAAGAAGCTCCGAAGAGCTCAGTCTTTAATCGGCTCACAACTACTGCGGCCCCTCTCAACGGGTCGTCTAACTCCAATGCCTCAGTCTTTGACAGACTGGGCCAAAGCTCCAACGAGGCCGTGAAGAAGCCTGCGATACCAGAAAGGGTTATCCCAAAAAGGATAGCCATTCCTGCTCTCGAAGTCGTCAAAGCGGCTTCTCCTGCCAAAGGGTCGGTCTTCACAAGACTGACTGTTCCGGCTCCCACTCCAGGAGAAGTCCTCAAAGCTGATTCCCCTGCCCAGAGGTCTGTCTTTGACAGATTGGACATTGCTTCTCAACGGACGTCGGTCTTCTAGAGGCTGACGCCAGCGACAACCCTTCGCCAACACAGTGGGCATGAGGAAGTCACCCCTACAGCTGAGACAATACCAACGGATCGACACGCTCGACGTCGCCACTGGCACCGAGTAAGGAAGGCTGGGGGCAACTCTCCTTCTGGACTGACTCTACCGGCTTCAACGGTAGAAATCGATGTTGCTGTTCCAACTGGGAACAGCTTTGAACCGCTAAGGAGGGCGCACAAAAACTCTCCGACTGCCGTGCTGAAGAGATCTCCTCCACCTGTGGAGAATGCTACAGAAAAGAAGCCGGAGAATCCCCCTCAGCAGCTGTCCTCCAAAATTTACAAAGTCTGGCGACAGGTCCAGGAATCGGTCATTGACCAGGACTACTCTCGCCGACCAAAGAAGATTAAAGCTTAGCAGGAAAAGAGCCATCCCGTGGTACTACAAAAGATGTCATTCGTCTGGGTGCTCGCTGCAACGGCTCCCTCAACTTCAACCGCTCACAAGAGAAGGATGCTGGAGAAAGCCACTGTGACCGCAGCGAACCGCAAGGACGCTGAATCTAAACGCCCCAAGTCTGGGGGCATGGTAACACATACCGTTTATATAGCTTCTGGAAAAGAGGAAAGCCGTGCTTCTACGGGTCATCGACCGCTTACCCGATCGATAACAAAGGCTCAGGAGCAACAGCAGCAGAAACTTCAGGAGATGCTGACCGCAATGGCCGCACTCACTGGGCCGAAAGAAAATCCAGAGACCTCAGAGCAGCGTCAAGAACAAGAAACTGATGCTGAATTCCTCTGAAGAATGCTCGAGAGGAAAGAAAAAGAGGTCGTGGACCAAGCGGCCAATATAAAATGAATGGCGCTCCTCTTCCAAGACATGGTCGGGATGATGATACAACCGGATCCTCCGGCTGAAGACCCCCCGATTATCATTGAAGACGACAGAGGGGAGACATCGAACCCTCCTCCGGTTCTTTCAGCAGCCAAGGAGGAGACCATCTCCAAGGCCGCTCTGGATGATTATATCGCTCAGCAAATACGAGCTCATCATGCGAGCGAAACGGCCGGGCAGATCGTTAAGACTGGACGACCCTATCCAGGCTAGTATGACCAAATAAGGTACCCGCCGGGATATACGATCCCTAAATTCCATGTATATAAAGGAATGGGCAATCCCCACCAGCATGTCGTCCAGTTCAGGGCTCTATATGGCAACACTATAGGTGACGATAAACTGCTACTTCGCCAGTTTGTTGGCAGCTTGTCGGAGACGGCGTTCGAGTGGTATTCCAAACACCCAAATGACTCTGTCAAAACTTTTATAGAGATGGAATTGCTGTTCACCCAACGTTTTGCGAGCACTAGCGAACGTACCCCAATCACAGCACTGATCAATGCCAGGGTGAAGCCCGGAGAGACATGGGTGCAGTATGCAATACAGTGGCGAAATTTGTGGTCGAAGTGCGAGCAGCGCATCGAAGATGCGCCTGCGGTAGGCATGTTCGTGGGTACTCTCGACCCTCAGGCGACCATTTCCCAATTTATGATGTTTTTCAAGCCGATCACTTTCCAGGCCTTGATTGACAAGCTGGCCCAAATGGACCAGATGGGCCACAAGCCTTCCTCTTCGAAGTCGGAGCCTCGAAATGAAAAAGGGAAGGGGGAAGCGACCTTCGTCGCCAATACTCAACAACAGCCGAGCAACTTAAAGCCTGTTGTTCGCCAAAACAACGTGCGTCCACGCCCATCCCTCGAGGAGAGACTGGGACATCCTTACTCGTTTCCCGGGGATAAAACGAGGAGACTGTTTGAGCTGGCAGTGTGTAACAGACTCATCAATCTGCCGGATCCAAAACGTCAGTTGCAGCCAAGCGTTGTCAACAATCCTAATTACTGCCCTTACCACCAAGCAGTAAGCCATCCAATCGAAGATTTCTTCATCTTCAAAGGTTGGGTTGAGGACCAATACCAACATGGCAAATTCGTGCTGTCTGAAAAATGGAAGATGAACCCGCCACAACCACATGATCCGAAAAAGATGGACATGCCGGGGGCATCGTGCTCATTCATAGAGAAAGCCCCTTGGACAAAAAAGTCCGTAAACTAATCGAATACGGCAACGACGGACCGAAACGTACCTAAACTAATGATGGACCACTATGTCCTAAAACTGGCTAATGACCGAAACGTCTTTAAACTACTATAAACTCGCGGCATCGCCGGGCTGACGTGGTAAAAAAAAAGGTACGTCCACAAGCAAGATGGTTACAGATGAAAACCCGAAAGGGCTCCGTGAGTAAAAATAGCTGGACTACCGGCGAGTTTTATGAAAACCCGAAATGGCGTAATCTCGTTAAAAGAAACTTGCAGGTCCTCTCGACCCTGTAAGGAGAAACCACCCGCGTGAGATCCTTATGACTCACAAGGGAGCAACACACTTAGGAATCCTCATGATTCCTAAGGAGAACTTACACTTACGAGATCCTTACGACTCGTAAGGAGAATTCCTTTTTGAGACCCTCACGGTTCATAGGGCTCAAAAGCCTTAAGTTACAGGGATATGAACCTGTTCTTAAACCATCACAATCTTCAATTTTGCCTTACAAGCGTCTCGACCCTTGTATACAATCTACGGGCGCAAATAAACAAAGTCTCACCAGCGACTTGGGATATGTCTACACGGTGAACAACCCTTGTAAGTCCTCTCGACTTATAAGGAGAAAGCACTCTTGTAAGATCCTTACGACTTGTAAGAGACCATACACTTAAGACTCCTCACGATTCTTAAGGAGAAAACCCACTTACGAGATCCTCACGACTCGTAGGAAGAAATACCTTCATGAGACCCTTACGGCTCATGAAGTCAAAAGTCTTAGTCGACAGGATCCTAACCCCGTTTACTAAGCCACCTTTGTTCGACATCCACAAAGGCAAATGATGATTCGCTCCTGGCAATATCCCAGTTGTAGCGATGCTGATGCCTGAATCGGTATCAAATCACAAATTCGCAGCGAAAAGCCAGCGAGCCATAAATGCATATGAAATAGCCGAAATGATGGGGCAACTTACATAAAAATCGGCAAGTAAAAAAAATGTATGCATATAAAATAGCCGAAATGATTGGGCAACTTGCAATAAAAAGCAGCGAGTAAATAAAACAAATAGCCGAAATGATTGGGCACCGCGAAAAATAGCCGAAATGATTGGGCAATCACGACTTTCGCGATATAAAAGCTGAAATGATAGAGCATCGCGGAAAGAAAAAAATATATATAAAATGAAACTTTTTGCCCTACAAGTAAGATCACATCGATCCCTGTATACAATCCAGGGGCACAAACAAAAAGGGAACCACACCTTCCCCCCACGCTCCATCCGAAAGAGAGCTAAGTCTCGACGGTTCACAGACAACCTAGAGACCACCTCAACATTAGTCTCGTTACAGCAGACGCAACGTCAGCAAAGTGGAGTGATGGCAAAACCCCAGCTCCACCTCAACATTCGTCTCATTACAGCAGACGCAACGTCAACAAAACGGAGTGATGACAAAATCCCAACTCCACCTCAACATTCGTCTCGTTACACCAGACGCAATATCAACGACGACGTTCCTTCGCAGTCTTGCAGGATGCAGATGCAACGTCAATGAAAGACCTCACGGTCGAAACAAAACGGAGTGACGACAAAATCCTAACTCTACCTCAGCATTCGTCTCGTTACACCAGACGCAATGTCAACAATGGCGTTCCTTCGCAGTCCAGCAGGATGCATGTGCAACGTCAACGAAAGACCTCACGATCGAAACAAAGCGGAGTGATGGCAAAATCCGAGCTCCACCTCAGCATTCGTCTCGTTATAGCAGATGCAATGTCACCCCAGGGTCAAAACAACGGAGCCATGGCAAAGTCCCTAGTTCCAAATCTCGACGGTTCACCAACAACCTAGAGACAACCGCATCATTCGTCTCAATACAGCAGACGCAATGCCAGCAAACGAAGCAAAGGCCAAATTCCTAGCTTCAGGGTCTTGACGACAACTCATATAAAACTTGAAAGACAATCGGAGATCACCCCACACCAGCGCGGAGTGGTCACCACCTCGACGTTCGTCTCGATACAGCAGACAAGATGTCACTACATCGTCCTTCCTCCAACAGGATTCGGACACGCCAAAGCAAACGAAGCGATGGCCAAATTCCTAGCTTCAGGGTCTTGACGGCAACTCATATAAAACCTGAAAGACTATCGGAGATCATCCCATACTAGCGCGGAGTGGTCACCACCTCGACGTTCGTCTCGATACAGCAGACGAGATGTCACCACAGCATTCTTCCTCTGGCAGGATTCAGACGCCATAATCAAACAATGGAGCCACGGCAAAATACCTAGTTCCAAACCTCTACGGTTCACCAACAACCTAGAGACAACCGCGGCATTCGTTTCGATACAGCAGACGCAATGCCAGCAAACGAAGCAAAGGCCAAATTCCTAGCTTCAGGGTCTTGACAGCAACTCATATAAAACCTGAAAGACTATCGGAGATCATCCCACACCAGCGCGGAATGGTTATGACTCATCGGGGCTCCCCAAAATGGGCCTAACCTCAAGTAAAAAGCGGCATGGCAAATTCCTAACGCTTGCTCTTCCGACGGTCAAACTTCCTAGGAAGATTGCTTGAAGACGTCTTGTCCAGCCCCGAAGGGATCAGAGACACGACAGTCGCAAGGCTACTCGAACAGCAAGATTGCTTATCGAGGGATACATCAACCAACACGATGGTACGACAGGCAAAACCCTAGTACCACAGACCCTAACGGACCTCTGTCGTAAAGAGCAGAGGTTAACTGTGACGTTAGGACATTCTTGCGAGAACTTCTCGACTCATAAGGAAATTAGTGTCTTTGCGAGAACTTCTCGATTTGTCTCGACTCGTAAGGAAAAGCCTTAGGCGATGGGGATAAGTACCCGTTTCCTAAGCACTGGGGCCTTGCAAGTCGGTCCAAAATGGACTCTTGCATACTATTCATGGGCCACACTCTCCAAAGTCGAATCTCGACAAGGAGGGAAACAACCACTTACGAGTCCTCTCGACTTGTAAGAGGGAAAGTTCTCTTGTGAGATCCTTACGACTCTCAAGAGAAAGCACACTTAGGAATTCTCACGATTCCTAAGGAAAAAATACACCTACGGGATCCTCTGGACCTGTAGGGAGAAAATTCTTTATGAGACCTTCACGACTCATAAAGTTGAAAAGCCTTAGGCAGCAGATCTTAACCTGCTTCCTAAGCCATCACTACCTCTCGAAGAGTTCAAGACGGAATGCTCTCTATCATCTACAGGCTATGCTTACTAAGGTAACATGCCGGCAACAAAGAAAAGAGAAGAAAACAGTAATAGAAAAAAAATATGTATCTTTTATTCATGAATTCAATGGAGTACAAGTTGAATCGTATGGAAAAATAAAAAATGGATACATGTTATTCAAAGATTACAAGCAAAACAGCTACTGAGAAGGAAGCATTTTCAACAAGTCCGCAAGCTGCTCTCGCACTCCTTTCAGTGCCTTCTCATGATCAGCCGCCGCGGCCAGCTCCGCTTCAACTCGAGCCCTTTGCTGCAAGCATGATGAGATCTTCTCATCGATTTCCCGTTGGGCAGCTTCGCGACTCTGCGTAACCCGCTCAATAGAGTCGAGCTTCCTCCTCAATACAAGCCCGTCCGAGATACATTGCTGCAAGGTGTCAAAAGCAGCTCTCAGTTGCGTGGCGTTCGCTTTAACTTGGGCGCGCAGCTGGGCAGATTCATCCGAAGCCTCCTCGCGTTCCTTCTGCCTCAAGGTCGCTTCTTGTTCGAAATGGCGGAGGAAGGACACACTCTGCTCGACCCATGCAGAGTTCAAAGCCTGAATCTCAGGAGCAGGATGCATAAGCTCAAGCTCATGCAGGTAGACCACAATCTTCCTGCAGTGGTTAACCCAAGACTCAACGACACCTTCGTTATGGAAGTTCACAAGCGTCGCCAGCATTAGATTAACTTTGGCAGCAAAATCTACAGCAAACGTAGGAGCCTCCGCGTCAAGCTCCTCGATGTAATCGCTCAACATACGTAGACTGGTTACAACGCCTTTTGAGGATGGACGTCTGGAAAAGGGCCCTGCCGACATTATAACGCGAGACTCGAAAGGGGCTGGAGTCGATGTGACCGCTGCAAAACAAATCACAATCAGATGCCGGCTTAAGAAATAAAAAAAATACATGAACAAAAGAGTCTATTATACCGGCTGCAACAGGGGGCAGGGCTGGGAGTTTCGGTGGCGCGGCGATACCCTTGACCCCTCCTTCAATTTGTAAGGTTACGAGCAATGCAAAGAAGAATTAGCAATAATGTGACTGCCCGTTAAAGAAAAGAAAGGACGTCGGTTAGAAAAGATACTCACCGACACCAGCGGGCGGACTAATCTCCGACTGGAAAGAGAAGTGCGGGTTCAACACCTGATACAAATGATAAAAAAGAACTACTGCGAGATCATGATGATACATGGTCAGTACACGAAAAATGCTGTCCCCGATTTAAATTTATCACAAACCCATACCTTCCAGCATTTGAGAAGATATAAGAGAATACGGAGGGGCAACGACCGTCAAAGCAGCAACTGGTGGTGCTTCTTCAGGTATCGCAACCTCAGCGCTTGCCACACCTACATTCGAAAGGAAAGGAATGTCATCAGAAAGGATTGCGAAACGAAAAGAGTGCAGCGACCCGAGACCTACCAGACAGGTCATCAACCAGAACCGTGATGGGAGCATCGCCAAGCATCATGACTTCTTCAATCTCATTTGCGGGGATGGTTTCGCCGCCCGTAGCTTCGTCCCCCAATTCCACGAGAGCTGTCATGACACTCGCGACGCCAGGGGATGGCAGGGAACCACAGGCGGAAAGAGCGGCAATTGGAGCAGCCACGGACTCCTGGGAAAGAGTATCCACTTTGGGCTCAGTAGTTGCCGTCATTTTACTCGCCACCTTCTCACCAGGACTTGGCCCTGCAGGATAAGATATATGAGAATCTAGAGATTAAAGCTTTGACAAAAAGGCTCAGTGTTACGTTACCTTGGGTCGGCATTTCAATTGCTTCCCGAGCCGCACGTGCCACCTGTCTGTGAGCGGTAGACAGGGTACCCGGAGCACCCTCTGAAGAAGCAGGGACAGGGGAAGCAGCGCTCGAGCCTGCACCCATGGCCAAGGCAGCGTTGCGTTCTTTTGCTGCACGCCTCCTGCGCTTCCTTTCCGCCCGGGCCATCAGAGCCGATCTTCTCAAGACCTCCGTCAAGGAGACGTCATCGTCCGCGACAGGAGTTACCTCTGGAGCCGTTATGGCGTCCGTCATCGGTTGCTTAAGTGAAGCTTCTTTCGACAATACCGGCGGAACTGGGACTTCGGTAGCCGGCCTTAGAAGCGTTTCTGCACCGCCCTGCGAAGTCGGTACCACACCTGGAATAACCTGAGTAGTGGTAATCCTTGTAAAAAGATGAAAAGGAGGGGTCAAATTACCCATAAGAAATGGGAATTGAGACGCGGTGAACCGAAATGTACCGATGCCTAAGGATGCTCAAAGCCTTTCCTCCTCAAAAGTCTTGAGAGAAGCTGCGAGAGCTTCTTTAGTGGAGATGCCTGTTGAAGGAAAAGTGTCAGTCAAAACATGATAATAAAAATGTAATGCAATGACAAAAAGATACAGTTGAGGTTTACTTGAATGTGCAAGGATGACCAGTCCCTCTTTGTGGCTTGCTGATCGCTCGGAAGCTGCAATAGCAGCCTCGAGGTCGGTATCATCCTGCGCTATGAATAGGCCTTCGTTGGTCCCATACTCGCTCAGGCCCTCTCTATAAGGAGAATGAGGCTCCTGGCCGAGTACAACATCGACAGAAAGAATCGACTTCTTCTTCTTCTGTGATCGAGTACCGGTCGCCGCTAGCACAAGCTTACGCTTGGTGAGCACCTTGGGACGACGAGTCCCGATATCTGAACCCACGCCAGACTCGGGAGACGCCACAGTCACCGTTTCCATAGGAGCATGGGGTATCGGTAGTTCAGGTCTATCATGCGGGACCTCGACCGCAGAGACTTCTCTTAAGGGAGGACGGACAATGGTCTGTCGCTTCAGAGGAACATTTGGGTTACCAGCCGGAGCGGTGCCCTTGCGATCAAGCAGCAATCGTTTCTCCTCCCTAATGACGGAGCCCATAGAATATTGATACCATGCCACATACACATTCAGGGCCTTCGGAACACAGCTCGGTTCACTAATGAAGAAGTTGGATCCCGTGTTCAAGCGCATAAAATGATGCAGCGCGCTTCGTATACCCTCTTCGGTAGCAGCAGGTTCTGCCAAGAAAGCCTCAAGCGGGACACCCTGATTGTAGCTTAGCTGCTGGGCGAAACGATGAGGGTTGTATCTCATGAACAACGCCGCATCATTCTGCCCGGCCTGAGGGAGTACGGATGAAGAATTTCCCGAGCTTTCAACACAGAGGCCCCGTCTTTAAAGATGTCCTGCAATGGCAGACGGTCAAGATTTTTTCAGTGAAGGACATACCTTCTCCAACCGTGCGTGGACGAAGGAGTAAACCCTTAGCTTCCCGCGGTGTCGGACTTACGATGGATGCATCGACTAGCCGCATTATCCGAGGGAACTTACATCTGTCATAAAAGGAAGGTCTTCTGTGGATACCCAAGACCCCAAGCACGTGCAACTCTAGCCATGAGGTGAAATAATGCATTGAGAAGTTGGCGGGCTGTACCCCTGGCTTAGTGGTATCCGCTGCCAAGCTGAGGCCGTGATACAGGTGGGCTAACCTAGCAATCCCGATGGCCACTGTTATTCTGGCAACCATTCGATGCGCGGGGTAGAAAACAGACGGCCTTATGTAGCGAGGGTGCATGGGAAGCACGAACCAGCTTAACTATAAACCGAGAAACCCTAAAAAGAACGCTTCCTCATTGACGCCCGGAGCGGCAATTTCCGAAAAGGGGACGATCGCGACGTTAGGAAGAAAGAAATCCTTTTGATCAGCTTCCAATATTGGCCGGTGATCCAAACCAAAGCCGAAAGGATCGTCAAGTTTGGCAAACTTTTCATCTTGACGCGATAAAACCTCCGCATGGAGAAAACGAGCGATAAAATCCATAAAAGTAATCCCGCGGCCTCCGGATTCGAGAAAGAGGCTCTCATACATATTTAACACCTTTATCAAGCTTGGAAATTGGTATTGAATGGCGTTCTCTGGGGTAAGACCCATCACCACTGATTTGGTGGCAAAAATATACTTATCCGGAGTAAGCAGCTCCTCGTAGTGCTCTCCCCTAACGGGTAAACCAGAAACCTCGGCAAATTCCTCTAGAGAAATGGAGACTTCTCTATCCAATAAGAGAAAGGTGTGGGTCGGGATGTTCCATTGTTCGAGAAACGCCTTGATCCACTATGTCGGAGGTGCAGAATACTGGAACAAGGAAGCATAGATCGCAGGGTACAATCCAAGCTTCAGCAGCTGTGATTTCTTTGCCGATAAGATATATCGGGCCCACTGGAGGCATCCGGCCGGGTGACGGGGAGTTAGTCTTATGTTGTAGGGCTGTCCCCAAGGGCGCGACTTGCCCTGACACATGCGCCGCCCTAGAATGTCCAAAGCCACCGGCGGCTGCACGGGTACTGCGGCAATAGAAGACCGAAGGAGACCTTCCAAAGTCCAGTTCACTTCCTCCACAGTATAGCTTATCGGGGGTGCATCTGCATATGGGATCGCAGAGATAGGCTCTGAGGGTGTTGTACAAGAAAAGCTCCGGCGGCCTCTGATAATCTGATCGTACCATCTACCCCATAGATGAAGACTCTTGTGCTCCGGGTCATGGTCTTTAATCAGCGCAAGAACCTCTCGGTCTACGGGCGCTTCGGGGAATCCGCCTTCTGAGCGGACGAACGGGAAAGAAGTATCGAAAGACATAGTACCTGCGCGGAAAAGAACAAATTTTCAGCCGCCAATGCTACAATTTAAGTTCTTTAACTAGGTACTTTAAATCGGTGCCATACTGCAATGCAGTGAAAAGGGACCAAAAGGGACCCACATAACTAGGTACTTTAGATAACATTGCATCATTAATAAAACAACCTCATCATTTGATGAGGCTGTCAATTAAATGAGGAAATCCTCAATTGATTCTCATTTAATGAGAATTCATCTGGCCAGGGAGTAAATCTCCCCTTGAGAGCAGTGCTCTGTGACAGAGTGACATCTGTCAACTCTAATGATGAAGAAATAAAAATTCCTCAAGAGCCTTGTTTCCCCAATTAGAACAAAGCTCCGTTCAGAATTCAAAATTCGAATTAAAGTTGCACTTTTATAAAAGCGCCTCGCTACAACTAGCGCACCCCGTGCAAAGCACATAGACGCTAGCTCTAGGAGTGTCGCGCTCCAAGTAGCGCACCACGTGCAAAGCAAGTGTGCGCTAGCGCTAAGAGCGCTGCTCTCCAATTAGCGCACCATGGGCAAAGCGTACCATGGGCAGAGCGCATAAGCGCTAGCGCTGGAACTAAATGTTCCTCACCGTTGGATCAAATATCCAACGGATATGATTAAATCATCAGTTAACAAGAATAAAATTCTGTTGAATCTTTCCAAACAGAAAAGATTGTGCTCTGAATTTGGAACACCGTTGGATCAATGATCCAATGGTGATTAAAAATCACTAAAATACAGAACAACTTCTGTAAAGAAGGAAAGATTTCTCAATCTTGTTAAAACAAGAAGATTATCTTCTGTAAATCAAAAGCCCTTGGATCAAGGATCCAATGGTGGGGAAATTCCCAAATTAATTGGAGAATAAATCTCTTTAACTGATTCAACAAATCAGCTTCCCATATATAAAGGACCCAAGACTTCAAGTCTAAAAAAGAGGAACCCCCCATAAACTTTGAGAAAATCTCAAGAAGAAGAAGAAGCTCTCGGCAAAAGAAGACAATTCTTTTTCAAGGTAAAAAGAATAGAAAGACGAAATCGTCTCAATATAAACAGAAGTATTTACTTCTTTCACAGATCATAGATCTATAAGACAAAGTTGTCTTTCACAAAAGAGATTATGAACATCTCATTATAAAGGGGGGGAGAGAATTATTCAATTCTCTTGGGATCACACATCCATAAAGGCAAAGCCTTTCATCAAAAAGAGATTGAAATATCTCCTATAAATTAAGAACTTTGTTCTCAGGATCTTGAGACAAAGTATCTTATAAAAAAGAAGATAATCTTCATAGCACAAAGTTAACCTAAGAAGAGCCTTAGCGCTCCTGATTTAAAAGTGCCTTAGTGCTCTTCATCTAGCGCAAAGCGCTGCAGTGCCATGACACTTTAAACAACAGCGCACTGCGCTCATTTGCTAGCGCTCAGCGCTAAGCGCGCAACGTGCTCCTCACGTGTGCGCTGCATTACTAAAAGCGCTTTGCGCTCATTATATGGCACCAACGTCAAGCGCCTCAATGCTTCAATTATAGCGCATCAGAGCTCTACATATAGCGCAAAGCGCTAAGCGCATCAGCGCTCTACATCTAGCGCTAAGCGCATCTGCGCTCTTCATTTAGCGCAAAGCGCTAAGTGCATTTGCGCTTCACATCTGGCGCAAAGCGCCAAGCGCACTAGCGCTTTAACCATAGCGCCCCGCGCTCATTGACTGGCGCTAGTGCCAAGCGCGCCACATGCTTTTATGTGCGCTTAGGCAGAACATAAATTGTTCTTTGAATAAGCCTCCGAGCTATGATGAACGCTCAGCATTCAGTAAAAGACAAACATTGTCAGAAGCTAAAATGTCAGATCCTAATGCCTAGCATTATTAAAAGGGCTGAGCCCAAATAAAGGCTTAATAACCAGAACAAAAATAAAATGTTAAACATTTTTAACTGGACTTAGCCCAATTCTGGCCATAAGTCCTCAATTTAAATTGAACTGAGCTCATCTGCTCTTCCAATCAATTTACACCCGGTTCGAGCGTATATCTCTTTACTCCTCTGATATCTGTCGTTGTAATTCCTCAACGTCGTCAGAGAGGTGACGGGTCCCGACAACCACACATTACTACGGACTGTGGGGTCCTTAAACTCATGGACTATGCTGTCCTTAACCTTGACCGTGATGTCTTAAAACTAACAACGGACTGTGGGGTCCTTAAACTCATGGACTATGATGTCCTTAACCTCGACCGTGATGTCTTAAACTAATAACGGACTGTGGGGTCCTTAAACTCATGGACTATGATGTCCTTAACCTCGACCGTGATGTCTTAAAACTAACAACGGACTGTGGGGTCCTTAAACTCATGGACTATGATGTCCTTAACCTCGACCGTGATGTCTTAAAACTAACAACGGACTGTGGGGTCCTTAAACTCATGGACTATGATGTCCTTAACCTCGACCGTGATGTCTTAAAACTAACATCGGACCGTGGGGTCCTTAAATCCATGGACTATGATGTCCTTAACCTTGACCGTGATGTCTTAAAATTAACATCGGACTGTGAGGTCCTTAAACTCACGGACTATGATGTCCTTAACCTCGACCGCGACGTCTTAAAACTAGCACCGGACTGTGAGGTCCTTAAACTCATGGACTATGATGTCCTTAACCTCGACCGCAATGTCTTAAAACTAACAATGGACCGCAATGTCCTTAAACTAATTATCGACCACAATGTCACTAAACTAAACAATAGAGACCAATTGCTCTCTTGTCGGATCTAAACGATCCCGTTAAGTTGATCTTAGTCTAGAATTAGACTAACGTGTCCTTAACAAACGTTTAAGTTGATCTTAGCCTCAAATAAGGCTAACGTATCCTTAAACACAACCCCCCCAAACCCAAATCTAAGAAAGATACGGATTGGGACTAGTCCACGCCCTACGGGCGACAGCATAACTTAGTCTCCGTATACAATCCACGGGCAACCAAACACAAAACAAACACCCACGATACGAAGTGACCATATGGAGAAGGAGAAAGTTGTTACCGCGATGCGGTAGCGTAATTAACTGCAGGGGCTTGCGCCTGCAGGGAAGAGCGTCCCCATAATTAAAAACCCCTTAAGCGAGGGGGAATCTGACGAAGTCTGCTACATCGGCCGCATCCGTTTAAAACTTCGATACATGGTGCCATAAATCAACTTGGCATCTTCGGAGAGGTGGACGGATAGTACCAATTAGCATCTGCCCTGAATTTCAGGCAAGACGTTTGTCTTGCCTTCTTTCGGAGGGGAACAAGCCTTGCTCTGTAAAAACGATGGAATAACCATCAGAAAATTTAAAATAAGAGTTTTAATGAATTAAAAATTCTGAAATCTATGAACGAACTCTAAGAGATCTCCATGAGCAAAGCTTTGTTTATGGGCTAAGAAACCCCAAGAAAGATCTTTTTAGATCTATGGGTTCAAGAGAGCAAAGCTCTGTTAATGAAACCCTAAAAGGGTTTTCTTTAGATCAAAGATCTATGAAGAGCAAAGCTCTGTTAATGGGTAAAACCCTAGATTATTAAAAGGTCCTTTAAAAGGATTTAATCTTTACCTAAGATTTTGACAGAGTTCTATCCTTAAGAAAGTTCTTAAGCCAAAGAGCTATGCTCTGTAAGAGAATAAAAATTCTCAGAAAGAAGAAGATGAAAAGAAATCATCCTAAGGGCCAAGGGTCCTATTTATAGGCACTGAGATGCCGTTTCAACTTCTGAGTTGATCCAAGGGCGCAGATACTGCCATCGCTGCACTCACGTATGGGCCACATGAGCGCAACGGTGGGGGGGCATTTGTCTCCCCCAATCAGAGCAAAGCTCTGTTCAAAATTCAAATTTTGAAATGAAGCAACGCTTCAGAAGTAGCGCCAAGTGCGCTGCGCCCTAAGCAGCGCACCATGTGCAAAGCACGTGTGCGCTAGCGCTAAGAGCGCTGCACTTAAGCAGCGCACCACATGCAAAGCATGTGTGCGCTAGCGCTAAGAGCACTGCGCTCTGAGCAGCGCACCACGTGCAAAGCACGTATGCGCTAGCGCTAAGTGCGCTGCCCTCTGAGCAGCGCACCACGTGCAAAGCACGGGTGCGCTAGCGCTGGAACTAAAAGCTCCCCACCGTCAGATCAAAGATCCAATAATAATAATGAATCATTAATTAATAAGAATTAAATTCTGTTAAGAAAACATTCCTCAAAATCTTTCCAAATAACAAGATTGTGCTCTGTAAATCAGAGCACTGTTGGATCAATGATTCAATGGTGATTAAAAAATCACCAAAAGTGCAGAATAAATTCTGTATGGAAAAGATTTCCCAATCTTGTTAATAACAAGAAGATTACCTTCTGTAAATCAGAAGCCCTTAGATCAAAGATCCAACGATGGGAAATTCCCCAAATCAATTGGAGAAAAGATCTCCTTAACTGATTGAACTGATCAGCTTGCCTTATAAAAAGGCCCCAAGACTTCAAGTCTCAGGACATACAGAAGCATAGAGAGGAACTCCCCCATAAGTTTTGAGAGAATCTCAGAAAGAAGAGCCAATCACTCAATAGAAGAACTTCTTTTCTTCAAGGTAAAAGAACAGAAAGATGAAATCATCTCATAATTGAAAAAAAGAACTTACTTCTTTAAAGATCATAGATCTACAAGACCAAGGTCTTTCACAAAAAGATCAAGAGATCTCATCATAAAATAAAAAAAAGAAGAACATAATTCTTCTCACATATCATAGATCTATAAGACAAATTGTCTTTTACAAAAAGAGATCATGAACATCTCATTATAAAATAAAGGGGGAGAGAATAATTCAATTCTCTTAAGGATCATAGATCTATAAAGGCAAAGTCTTTCATCAATACAAGAGATTGAAGAATCTCCTATAAAGTAAGAACTTTTGTTCTTAGGATCTTGAGCTTCTAAGGGAGAATTTATTTCCCAGATCATAAAATTGATCAAATGCGCTTCTGCGCTCTTGGACTGGTGCTCACGCCAGGCGCACTACGTGTCACTCACGTGTGCGCCACTCAAGAGTTAGCGCTTTGCGCTCTTGAACTAGCGCTTTGTGCTCATGGACTGGCGCAGCGCCAAGCGCACCACGTGCTCCTCACGTGTGCGCCACTGAACTAATAGCGCTTTGCGCTCATAAATTAGCGCAATGCGCTCACAGACTGGCGCAAAGCGTCAAGCTCACCACGTGCTCCTCACGTGTGTGCTACCCAGCAGAAGTGCACTGCACTCTTTGACTGGCGCAAAGCGCCAAGCGCGCCACGTGTTTCTCACGTGTGCGCTGATAGAACATTAATTGTTCTTTAATAAAGCCCTAGAGCTATGATGAATGGTCAGCATTCAATAAAAGACAAAAACATTGTCAGAATTCAAATCAATGCTCAGCATTGTCAAATGTTTAACATTCTAACTGAATGGGCCGAGCCCAAAGTGGCCATAAACCCCTTGATCAGATTAATTGAGCCCACATGCTCATAAATCTTTGATCTTAGTCCCAAATTGGACTATAGATCTCCTAACCAATATCGATTCAAGGGTACATCTCTTCACTCCTCTGATATTTGTCGTTGTAATCCTTCAATTTCTTCAGAGAGGTGACGGGTCCCGACAACCATACATTTCACAGACTATGACGTCTTTAAACTGGACTGTGGGGTCCTTAAGCCCATGGACTATGATGTCCTTAACCTCGGACTGTGGGGTCCTTAAGCCCATGGACTATGATGTCCTTAACCTCGGACTGTGGGGTCCTTAAACCCATGGACTATGATGTCCTGAATCTCGGACTGTGGGGTCCTCAAACCCATGGACTATGATGTCCTTAACCTTAGACCACCATGTCCTTAAACTGGTAATCGACCGCAATTTCCCTAAACTAAACAACAGAGGCCAAATACTCTCTTGTTGGATCTAAATGATCCCGTTGAGTGGATCTTAGTATAAAATTAGACTAACGTATCCTCAACGAACGTTTAAGTTGATCTTAGTCTCAAATGAGACTAACGTATCCTTAAACCCAACCCCAAACCTAAATCTAAGAAAATACGGATTTGGACTAATCCACGCCCTACGGGCGACAACATAAATTAGTCTCCGTATACAATCCATGGGCAACCAAAAACAAAACAAACACCCACGACACGAAGTGACCATCTGGAGAAGGAGAAAGTAGTTACCGCGATGCGGTAGCGTAATTAACTGCAGGGGCTTTCACCTGCAGGAAAGAGCGTCCCCACAATCAAAACCCCCTCAATGAGGGGGAATCTGACGAAGTCTGCTACAATCGGTCGCATCCGTTTAAACCTTCAATATATGGTGTCATAAATCAGCTTGGCATCTTCGAAGAGGTGGACGGATAACACCAATTAGCATCTGCCCTCGAATTTCAGGCACGGACGTCCCAACGTCCCGGTCGCGTCATTCGGCGGGGCACACCACCACAGCACTTACACTGTGCCATGATCGTGCCTCCGCTGTGCAAGCCCCCTTGCCCATTTCCCTGAACCACCATGCCAACTTCAAGTCACCCTCGTGCCCAACTCCGAACCACTCCGTGCCTAACACCGCACCACCCATATGCCCACTCCCGTGTCGCACCGTGCCACACCCACCCCATGCACGAGCCAAGACCGTGCCCAGTACCATATCACGCCCGCATCGTCACCATGCCCACTACCGTATCACGCCCGCATCGCCACCGCGTCCAGTATTGGGTCACCACGCATCGCGCACAGCGCTACGCACCGTGTCCAGCATCGCGCCGTCTCATGTGTCGAGATGAACTCTGCACGTTCGTCTCTTCTATATCAGCGACCAAGGAAAGTGAAAACCCTTCACTTGTTCACCATGCTATCGTAATAGTTAAATAATATATATATATATATATATATATATATATATAGTTTGCGAAGATAATATCGAATAGTGTACTATTATCATTAATTTAGTGCTTGGGACCCGACTTGGGTCGATTATGCCATAGTGATATCATATATAAATTCATGAATTGGTTTCACGTTGATCATGTAAAAGTAATCAATATTTCGATCGATAACTGTGTGCATAGCCTAGGTATTCATATGGAACTCTAAGTGAAAACATGTTTTAAAATGATAGAACTTGTGATTAATAAACTCCTTTACTGATTATGAATGTCCCGCAGGAATTTGAATTAAAATATCATAGTTTTGCCCTTGAAATAATGCCCCGATAACTGACACGAAAACTGGAATTTACTGAACCTATCGCCGTATTAAATTCATAATAAATTGCATATAAATCATATCACGGCATTCTATAGCTCATATTGAAGCCAACAGAATAATCTACATCCCTCCGTAATTAGTTACTGGATTAACATGTTACGCTAATGAAAATGGGATAGAAATACGGCTCTGGACTGCAGTCCGAACAACAACTTCTATTGATACCTGATTTGAGACACTTATATATCCCTGTACACATCTGAAAATACGCGGAGTCCTATATCTTCGCGTAGATAATTAAGTTAGATAACTTATGGTTCTAGTCTCATTCAATTTTACCGCCGTTTGATATTTTAAATATATTTTAAATCGTCGACATATCGTGCCGTTTTCTGCGGTGACAGTTTATACGCATTGAGATTAAACTGAACATATCTTCCCGTAGTTATTAATGATCCGTTTATTGCATTGGAAACCTAACAAATAGGGATAGATTTTATTCAACTGGAGCAATCTTTTTTTTCCTTATCATAACTTATAGAAAACTGCGCTTGAAGTTGGACTTACAGTTCTGAAACTGGAATTCCAGCAGCTTACACCAATTCTAAAATGAACATAACTGCTTAATCGAAAAACTTATTGATATGAAACCAATTTTACTGCTTAGATAATAAAATATAATTCATATGTCTTTTATATTGTTTGCTCAATTTTGCACGTATGATTTATAGTAAATTTTGCAAGTTATATGACATTGGCTGTCATATTTTATTCGTATCATATTTGATTGCATTCTTATCATATCATGTAACTGTTATACCCTCATTGAATAGTGGTCATATATATTAATATCCTAGTAACTGTTTTACATTACTAAGTGATAAGTGTTGGTGATTGGATTGTGGCAAATACATTAGTGTAAAAGCGTGATTGAATAATAGAAGTGACACGTACTTATACATAATCAGCGGAACCATTTAATTATTGCATTTTCGACGTCTATGGAACATATACAAGTGTAACTATAACAGTATGAGATGAGTATGAAAGCACTTATATTAGTGCCATAGGTAAGAAATCGAGAACTATCCACTTATCTTGGATACCAGTCGAGACGTGCTTGGTGGAGACCGTGTCTCTAATTCTCGCATAGACTTGTCATAGAGCGACTAGTATTCAGATTCGTGGTCAGTGTTTGATGTAGATCGTGGGGTGTAGGGTAGTTTGAGTGTGAGTTCGATCAACGGAATTTCAGGAGTCCCATTGCCGGCATATTTTGTGATTTCATGATATTGTTGCTGATCGTATTATTGATTCTTACTGATCGTGATTCGGGCCCGTGTTTCCTTGCCCCTGGGGCTTATCCTTTGGTTGAGAATACTCCTACGGTAGTTGATGCTCATACTCAGACTGATGATAAATTTAGTGACCTGGACCTTGAGACTTTGAGGCTGATATAACATTATATTGATTATTGACTTGATATACTTGCCTTACCATTACATGTACTGGTTATTTCATGCTCATGTCATTATTCTATACTTACTGCTTTATGTTTACTATCATTTCACATTATATATGTATATATTGTTGTTGTGTCGCTCTGACGACCTGAGTATGCAAGCTCAGAGTGGAAGAAGTGGACCCGTCTGATTTCGAGACGACCGTGGATATTTAGATCAGTGAGCCGGCTCTATCGTTCTTTTCATTATCACCGGTTAGTTGTTGTATTTGCCGCACTCAGTTTCCTTTTCAACTGATAGCTTTAGTGACTGTATTATCTCATTAATTGTGTTGTATTACTGTTACCATGTACTACCAGAAGCCGAAGTGTGACTGCGACAGAATATTTTCTCGACCGTAGGAACATGGTTGGCTTAGTCACCCCTTGTATTCCGTATTTTGGGAAGCGGGGCATGAAAAAACTGATACTTGACCAAAAAATATTAGAATTCAAACATGATTGGCCACGAGAAGTTTTTTCTTTGAGAAAAATAGTTCTAGGCCTCGAGGAATAAAAAGATGATAGGCTTAAACCACTAGGATTTAAAAAATTTGACAGAAGCCTCCGATACATAATTTTCATGTTTGACAGTTCATAGCCTTTTACCAATTTATTACACACCCAATTCTCTGTTAAATATGACTACACAAAGTTTGTTAACAACTACACATATAAGTGTTACGCCCCGCTTCCCAAAATACGTAAGCACGGCACGTGACAGAGCCAACCATGTTACATGTGGTTAGGAATCATCCCTCCACAGTCACATTATGGCTGTCTATCGGATATCAAGAACAGTAAAATATAAAACTGACTAACACATGTCCATCTACCAGAGTAAATCAAATCAAGAAAATGCATGTAGCGGAAACGAATCAAATCCAATAAACAATATCTGAATCATATCCGAATATGGGCTCACATTAAAAGAAATAAAAATATGGAAATAAACAAACTAAACATCTCTAATAATGTACGTTCAATTCCTCATTGCTCGGCTTGATTGTTAAAGTACTCTTGATCCGCCTGCGATAAAATTAAAAGAACCGGGCCATGCAAAACCCAGACGTCAGTGCGTCATAAATATCAAAGAAACAGTAATAACTAGGATATGATGATATAATTAAACATGAATATAAATAATAACACAGGTATAAAACAGTGAGGTGTAGGTATGTGATGTGTATCCTAGAGTCTGTGCTTGTAGGTTATCTATTCTACAAGTCTTTGAAATCAATTTAATGGAATCGTCGATATAGCTCAATAGTATCCCGTGCGTGCCCGGGACCACGGTCAAGATTCTCGGGCTGAATCCGAGTCATGCCGTTAGGCAGTAAACAGGTAACATATACAGATGAATGATGTCAGCAGCAGCATCCCAGGGCTGGCCGAGCCCGTAAAGACTGATCAGTATAAGCATCGAACTGTTGAGTTACAAGTCAGGTTTCAATATTGATTTCCCTTTACCCCCAAGGTTATGTGTTCAAGTCAGGCATTGATGATGTAAATCTAATGCCAACACAGGATCAAGCAGGTACAGGTTTTGTCTATGTAGAAAACAAGTTATGTCTGTCAGGACAACACGTCAGGATTGTCGGCATTAGTAATAATATCCAGGTAACAAGTCAAGTAATATGTCGTGAACATGTCATGTGATGTATATTAACCAAATAGATGACAAATGTGAAACTGTAAAGAATATTCAGAAACGATAACCACAATGAATGCCATGATGCATATACATCTATCTGTAATAGCCATTATACGTTCACAACCAAGTATGATGCAAACTAGATAGCATGTTGAACTAATATAGTAGTATAATGTTATCATGATGTTCCGGCATGCAACTAGATAAACGATTATCAGTACGGATACGAACGGATATCGTAAAACTGTAAATCTGTAATATTTGTTGTTTAATAAAACACATGTACTATTTTTTTCATATAGATATCAATATAATAACATAGCATGTTGCAAGTTAAACTTGCCTGATCGGATCTCACGACGGGATATGGATGTTACGTCCGACGTCGGATAAACGTCGTGATGCAAACTTACACGCACAGGACTGGACCTGGCTGATCAGTGACGTGACGTGATGATTAGGCTGGACGACAACGGTGACTGGGTCATCAGGATCGTCGATGACGCGTGTGACGCTGGCGAGACAGCCGGAAAATCAAGAAAGAAAGAAAGAAAGAAGACGAAGAATAGGGCTGCTGGTGTTGAGTTCTGGGGACAGAGGACAGAGGAGAAGATGATGGCAACGATGGGCAGTATGGTTTTCTTGAGTTGGTGTCGGGTTCTTGCAGCCGAGGGTTGAAGGTGGTGGTTTGTAGTGTCGGGGATCGGAGAGGAAGGTGAGGAGGGCGAGGGGACGAGGATGAGGAGGTGGTGGTGATGATGACGAGTCTCCGGTGAGATTGGAGTTTCTGGGATTGGGTCGCGGGTTGTCGTTGATGGTTGTGGTGGGTGCAAGGTGCTCTCAGGAAGGAGAGGGGAGAGGAGGTGGTGAAGGTGACGATGAGGGCGAGGAGACAAGGGCGAGGTGATCGGTGGCGACGGTGCAGACGTGGGCTAGGGTTTGGGTTAACTCGTTGCGAGGGGAGAAGAAAGAGAAAGGAAGAGAGAGAGAGAGAGTTGGTGAGGGTTTTTTAAGGTTTAATAATATATATAAAAGTTTAGAAAGAGAGAGATAGAGGGATAGAGAGAGAGAGAACGCGAGAAGAGAGAGAGAATATGATATAATAATTTAGTTATATATATATATATATACACTATATAAATAACAATTAGTTTTAAAATATTATAATATATATTTTGGGTTTAAACAGCTGATATCAAAATACTCCGAATATTACCCGGGTCTTACCTAAAAATCTAGTTTTAAAATATTGAGAATATACGTAAAAATTAAAACCATAATGCGATGTCCGGTCAGTAAAATTGCATACCCAAGTACGGATCTATGTAAATATACGCAGCGATCCAAACGAGTTTGTTTTAACAATTTGGACGTGAACACGATGCATGGATGCAAACATATGATATGGGGTATGATAACCTGCCTTGCTAGATATGAAAATATATTAATTGGTTATTATTTGTATTATTTAAAAGATATGTGGATACAAAATATTATATATGTGTATATAGAATCTAGATGTGTATGGATCTTCTGTACTAGCAAATATAAACGTAATCTTGAATCATGATGGATTTCAAACATGCGGGTCGGGTCGAATACTAACTACAGTTACCAATTGCACTATCCGCACCGAAAAACAATAATAAACAAGAAGTTGTCGCATGATTTGAAATACCCCAAAATAAAATATAGTATACATGCACTATGGTGTTACATTATACCCAACTACAAAAAAAATTTATCCTCGAAATTCCCTGAACAAGAAAAGACAAGAAAATACGGATCTAAGAAAAGAGGTGTGGAAACTTCTGTTGGATCTTGTCTTCACGTTCCCAAGTAGATTCTCCGTATAAACGATTCTCCCATGAAACAAGTCTCACCTCCTTTTTTCCAAGATCCAGCCAACAGAGAGGAGGAAGAAGGAGACCCATCTCAAAAAAACCACTTTGGGAAGATCCAAGGCTCAAGAGAAGATCTAGGGCTCAAGGGAGAAGAAAGGGGTCTCCTTTCATCATCTTCGAAAATCTCTTGGGAGTTTAACTCCGGGGAGAAAAGTCTTTCTTTTTAGGAGTTTAACTTCAAAAGTCAATTGGGAGTACAACTCCCAGTACAGGGGCCAAGCCCCTTTGTCCTTTTTAGGAGTTTAACTCCAAAAGTCAATTGGGAGTACAAATCCCAGTATAGGGGCTAAGCCCATTTTTCCCGCCGCCGCCCAACGCCCGCGTGCCGGGCACATGAGGCGCCGGCGCCCAGCTCGTGCGAACCGGGCACGTAAGGCACCGGTGCCCACGCATCTTTTGGACGCTATTCACCCTTTTTTTATATACACACCTTACAACACTTTCCCCGTTAGAAAAAATTTCTAACGGGGCGCCGCCTCGCACCCCGTAAGGGGGCTGCTAGCCTCCTTGACCCCCAACCTGCTATCTGGGTAGTCGGATCCCCGTAAACTCTGTGAGGCCCCTGATATACTTAAGATCCCTTAAAATACAACACACGCACACTGCACATTGAGTTTACATGACCAGTTTGACCCGTCAATCGGAGGTTCCTTCACTCCAAAGGCGAGGGGTAATTAACAGCAGCTTAGTCCGCGGCTGCCGAAGATTCGGATCCCACAATCAATAAACCCCAGCTTACCCTAGGCAGGGAATCCGTAGTACGCCTGACAAGCGACGTGTATTCCTATCTCAATGGGGTGACGAAAAACACCCTGCAGATTTTGGCACGCCAGGTGGGACCGTTCTCTTCTCTCATATCTGGGGTCAAGCGTTCATGCGAACTCATTTAACATATATACCGATGTTTGTACTGAAATAATGCTTTTCCGTGCAGCAATTAACTTTCAACGACGATATCTTCTAAGATGAATTCAGCTTCCGATGCGACCCCGATCCAGTACGTGGTCAAGATCAATGCCCGCGTAGTTCTCCCTGCAAGTCTCAGCCGGCAATGGGAGGAGCCACCCCATCAATTTGGTTCCGTCATCATCTACCCTGCCGGAGTGCTCATCTGGCGGAGGTCATGGCAAGCCAAGCGGCCAAACCGACCTCAAGGGGCAGGAGGCCGAACGTTGTGGTCGCTGAAGCATCCCACCCCAAATGCAAATATGTATTCCAATGGCTCTCTACTGGTCCGACTGGGGGAAAGACCGTCAACACCAATGGAGCCACAAAGCATCTCCAGCAAGCTCAGACGGTGCCTTGACAATCGCGCGAACAGGCATCTTCTTTGGACTCTCTGTTAATCGGTCTACGACGTCTTCCCGAAGAGCCAAAGTGTGCCAAGTGCTTAAAACAGAAAAGTTAAGGAAGAAGTGGCTCGGGTATCGAGCCAACAAGAGGGCTAAGACTTCGGCCATGTAGAATCTTGTGAGGTTCCAAGAGCAGGGTTACTCCGTGATGACGGCTGAGTCGGCCATAAAAGTAAGCAATTCCTTCGAACCTCCGAGGTTGGTTCAGAAAAATGCTATGATCGCCAGAATCAAGAAGACAGCAGTCCGAACAATGCTACAATGAGATTTGTCCCAGCCCCAAAAGAGACAGCATGACACCCTCTCTTCATGAGTCTATCAGGCGCTCTGTGCCACGCGAAAGCAGTGGGGCAAATCCAGAAAAGAAGCGCCAGCACCACTCAAGAACCTGGTCAGGCTACCCGCCTTCAGTCGATTGCCCGTTACCGAAAAAGAAGGGCCACAACATCAATCCGCAAAATCAGCTGCCAATAATGAAAAGACAGCCGGATATGTTATCCATATGGTCTATATGGCGAGTGCGCGTCCCAATGACAACATGCGCAGCAAAAGAAAGGATGGGACCACCACATCCCAAGCCCAATCTGGCTTGAATGTGGTTGCCGTTTCCCAAGATCAGCCACCTCCGCTGGATGATGAAAACCCTTTTGATGAGGCCGATCGGCAGAAGGACCCCTCAGTCCATATGGAGTCAAGCTCGAATAGCGAGGAAGAGACGATTTTCCACCCCAGGACCGCAGAGCAAGAGACGTTTCAAGAACAGCTCAGGAGCAAAGATAAAGAGATGACCAAGCTCTACTAAAAAATTGATGACCTGACGAATGTTGTGATGCATCTCACGGCTCAAATTGCTCGGGCGCTTTCCAACCAAGCATATGTCTCTACTCATGAGCCGGATGATGACAACCCGAAGCAACCAATGCCTCTCCCCTTGGGTCCAAGATTGGGTGAGCCGCATGAAAGCCGGCCACATTCCGCTTCTAGGGATGCCTTTGCCCTAGATAGCACCATCCCGCTAACACAAGATCGGATAATGGATTTAGTCACCAGTAAGGTTAAAACATTTGTGGCCGAAGCGAATACCAGAAAGAAATTAGCAGTAGTGGGCAGCCATATCCCGCACAGTACGATCTGATCGAGTTCATGAGCGGCTACGCCATTCCCAAGTTCGGAAGATTTGACGGGACGAGAAACACAAATCAGCACATCGCCTACTTTAAAGCGTCGTGTGGAAATACAAGGGGTAATGATGCGCTCCTTCTTCATCAGTTTGTCAATAGCCTGACCAGTGTTGCTTTTGATTGGTACGTGAGAATACCAGACGGATCCATCATTACTTTACCCAAATGGAGTCTCTGTTTCGGCAAAGGTTCATGAGTGCCAGTGATAAAATCTCCATTGCTGACCTTATGAGAACTAAGCTAGGAAAAAACGAAAGCAACACAGACTTTATTGCTCGATGGCGCAACCTTACTGTCAAGTGCGAATCGTCGCTAGAGCAGGACCAGTCCGTCAGCCTTCTCATTGGGAACCTCAGCAATTGGATGGTTCCATTCTTGTGTATAGCAGGCCTCAAGACGTTTCAGGAGCTAATCAAGAAAGTCCAAACGCTGGAACGCTCGAAGCAAGAGTCTACCCCGGACTCTCAGAGAGGAAAGACTTGGAAAATCAAGCGGGACCACAACCGTAGAAGCGGGAATTCCAGCAATACCAATATCTTTAATGCGTCTGACAATCAAGACAAGCGAAAGGCAGACGAATCCAAAACCAACCGGTCTCGAAAGCCAGTGCTGGGAGGAGAATAGCCTTCCCTAGAGGAGAAAAAGAATAAGGTTTACTCTTTCAGAAGGGACAAGGTCCGCAAGATATTCAAAGATACCTTGAACAACGGTCTACAATTGCTAGAGTCAAAAAGACCCTACGAAGAAAAAATGACCGACAATCCCCTGTATTGCCCGTACCATAGAGCAGTGAGCCATGCGATCGAGAATTGCTATATTTTCAAAGAATGGGTCGAGAAGCAGTATAAGACCGGAGAGATCGAGCTGTCTAAGAGTGTGTTGGTGAACAACCAAGTTGCAACCACCAAATTTATACAGACAGAAGCTAAAGCTTTTTGGGAGCAGACAGCTGAATCCGCTGCGCCGAGAAATGAATCCGACTCGCCGCAACCTCCATGGAGCATGCACATCTCTAATAAGATGAAGAAAATCCTAAAACTACTTCAGAAAGAGCCCAAAACAGAATGGGAAGGGCAGAAGGAGCCCACCATTCCAGCTACCAATTTGGCTCAATCAGGCTCAAAATCTAAAAGCTCAAGAAGAAGAAAAGTGTGGCTCGACGCGAAAAAGAGTCTGCAGAGAGATCGATCATTCAAAAATATATCGATTCGCTAGAAGACTATGAACAAAAGGAAAGAACTCTAATTCAATTGAAGGAGTTTTTCCCCGTTGAAGCGGCTGAGATTCCAGAGGAGCTTGAAGAATACTCTGATAATGAGATCCCTATAGTGACCTGCTACGTCGTCCACCTTGATAGCGACTCTAAGGAAGAACTCTGTTTTCCCGAGGAGGACGAGGAGCTCGCCATGAAGGCCAACCAAATTCAGCTCAGAAGCGGCAAGGCTCTACCGCCAAATCAAGACAACACCCCAAAAGGAAAGGAAAAACAAGTTGCTAATGAAGAAGATGGCGGAAAGCCGGCTCATGAAAATTCGAGTCCTTCCTCGGTGGACTATAATGTCTTGGCTCATATCCGAAAGCTTCCATCTCTCCTGAGCATTTACGATGCCTTGGTCCTATCTAAGGAGCTTAGAGATGTTCTCATTTATGCTCTACAAAACCCCTAGCGGTACCAGGCTCGTTTTGCGGAAATTAATATGAAAGAGGCCCAGTACACTCTGCATACAACTGCGGTCACATTTAAGGATGAAGACCTGTTACTGGGGACAGCTGAGCACAACCGACCGCTTTACGTGACAAGGTACAACGATGTAGATTGGATTAATCGCATATTGATTGATTTAGGGTCCTCAGTGAACATCATGAACTTGCGGACTCTAAAGAGTTTATCAATGGACATCCGACACCTGTCAAGGGAGAGGATTGTCATCCAGGGTTTCAATCAAAACTTCCAGCAAGTTTTGGGATCCATAGCTTTACCGATCAGGTTTGGGGACCTGCAAACCGAAGCTACGAGATATGTGATCGATGCCGACACGTCCTATACGATCCTCCTAGGACGACCATGGCTTCACGATTATGGAATTATTTCGACAACTTTCCATCGGTGAATGAAGTATACCAAAAATGGTGAAGAAAGACGCATTGACGGGGACATCCAGCCATTCGGTGTGCATGAAGTCCGATACGAGGATTATCGGTACTTTGTGAACCTCCAAAGTGCTGAGCCACAGCTGACCAAAGACAGAACGACCTCGAAACTCAAAAGCAAATCTGCGCCGGCGGTCACTTTCAAAAGAAAAAAAACCCCATATGCGTCCGAGTTTTGGCAGTGACACTGATGAGTCCGACCCTGGAAGTCCATCCTTCCGTTACACTCGCCCTCATTTCAGTAGTGATCTGGATGAGTCTGATATTGAAGGCTCATCTGGAAGAAAATTTTTCCCTCGTTTAGGCAGTGACACTGAAGAATCAGAAGAAGAGGATTCTTCTTGCAACAGTTGTACAAATCGGGCTCTCATGCAATAAGCGAAGCTAAGAGTCCTTCGAAATTACGGAAGGGTCCTAACCATCACAAGGGTGCCAGAGTAGATGTGCAAAGAGCTCGATGCATTTTCAGTCTCCACCGTGGACCAGCTGAAGACTTTCTACGTTCCCGGAAGAAATAGTGGACAGAAGGGCATCCTGTTTTATGGGTCAAATCCTATCATGCACCCGGACGATTTGTCTGTCACGTGCCTTCCCTATGAAAGAGGCATAAGAGCCATCCTAAATCCCAGATACTATGCACCCGAGATGCGGGAATATTTTAAAAAGTGCGGGTGTCGGCTATATCAAACGGATTCCGAAGCGAAGTTTTATGAAGGTCTATGGCATCCGCCTCAGGTCCGAGCACTCATCGATGGACGAATCCCAGATAGACAGGGCATGGGTTTCATTCCACCTGATGTCAAGTCGTGCTACATGATCCATATTGGTGAAGCCGACAAAGAGTCAAATGATGACGACGAGCTAGCTGAGCAGAAGAAGCCCCTCGAGAGCTCGAAGATGGAGGACAAGCAACCTTCGACGAGCTAACCGAGATTGACTTGGGATTGCCCGATAATCCAAGGCCGACCTACATCAGCTCACTCTTATCAGAGGAAATGAAAGAGCGGATAATTGCTCTGCTGCATGAGTTCTCCGACTGCTTCGTGTGGACGTATAAAGAAATGCCTGGTCTTTCCCCTAAGGTAGCCGTGCATAAGCTGGCTATTTCTCCTGATGTCAAGCTTGTCAAACAAGCTCCTCGAAGAATGAGAAGAGAACTGGAAGAAAAGGTCATCGAGGAAACTAAGAAACTCATCGATACCGGTTTTATCAAAGAAGAGAAATATGCGGACTGGATCGCATGCATCGTCCCGGTGAAAAAGAAGAATGGAAAAATACGAGTTTGCATTGATTTCAGGGACCTCAACAAGGCATGCCATAAAGATGATTTCCCGCTTCCGGTAATGGAAATGATAGTCGAAGATACCTCAAATTACGAGCTGTTCACTTTCATGGATGGTTCGTCTGGGTACAATCAGATAAAAATGTCACCTGAGGATGAGAAGCATACAACATTTTGAACCCCGATCGGCATATACTGTTACAAAGTGATGCGGTTCAGACTGAAGAACGCGGGTGCTACATATCAAAGGGAAATGACAAAAATCTTTGATGACCTAGTCCATAAAATTGTCGAATGTTATGTTGACGATTTGTTCGTCTAGACTAAAACCAAGGTCGATCACATCCAAGATCTCAGGACCGTTTTCATCAGACTGACAAAATACGATCTGAAGATGAATCCTCTAAAGTGCGTTTTTGGCGTGTCATCAGGAAAATTCCTGAGCTACATAGTCTGACATCGAGGGATCGAAGTTGACCCATCAAAGATAAAGGCCATCATGGAGATGCTCTCTGAAGAATCTGACATAGCTGAGATCTTTTCAAGACAAGCTTGCTTATATACGAAGGTTTATCTCAAATTTATTAGGGAGATGTAAGCCCTTCTCAAAGCTCATGAAGAAAGCAATTCCTTTTGTCTGGGATGCCGAATGTCAAGAAGCGTTCGAAAGTATCAAACAGTATCTGTTGCACCTCCAGTACCGGCTGCTCCCATTCCAAATAAATCATTGATTCTCTACACTGCCACGCTAGATGAATCACTCGGCGCACTCCTTGTCCAGAATAACGAGGAGGGAAAAGAAAATGCCCTCTACCACCTCAGTTGAACTTTAGTCGGGGCAAAACATAACTATTCCCTCATCAAAAAGCAGTGCCTGGCCCTAATATTTGCTGTGAAAAAGCTAAGACACTATCTTCTCGCTCATCGGGTTATGCTGATCTCCAAGGTCGACCTGCTCAAACACTTAATGACCAAAGCAAGTCTAGCCGGTAGAATGGAAATATGGGCTGTCATGCTGCTTGAATTTGACATAATCTATACTCCTCAGAAAGCAGTAAAAGGGCAAGCCCTCACCGAATTCCTTGCTGCTCATCCCATACCAGAAGGGTCACCGCTCAATTACGAGTTACCCGACGAACAAGTGATGTATCTCAAGGATGACAAGCATGTTGGGAGCTCTACTTCGATAGAGCCTCATCAATAAGGACCTCCCGTAAATCAAATCTTCCGGAGATAAAGAAGGGATAGGATTGGTGTTCGTCACGCCATCGGGAGGAACCCTACGACGTTCTTTCGCTTTCACCGAGCCTCGCACAAACAACGAGGCTGAGTACGAAGCTCTGATAGCTGGTCTGGAGCTTGCCATAGAAATAGGAATCCTTCGGCTATGGGTTTACGTTGACTCCCAGCTTGTCGTCAACCAAGTGAGCGGCGACTACAAGATATATAAGGCCGAGTTAGCTCGATATAGAAGCCGGGTGGTGGAACTCTTGAAAAGGTTCACTCACATTGAACTAATAAGAGTCCCAAGGGTGTTGAACGGAAAAGCCAACGTACTCCCTCGCCTAGCCAAAGAGATGGCTGATCCCGACACGGATGAAATTCTGATCATAGTCAGGAGCCGGCAAATTCTGCCCCCGGTCTCTTTACAAGAAGAGGAAAGCGCAGAACAAAAGAGCAATCTTGCCGAAGAAGTTCTGATCATTCAAGAGGAGCCCGATTGGAGAGATCCCTTCATAGAGTACCTCCGATATGACAAGCTGCCCGAAGAAAAATCTGCGAGGGTTCAGCTGAAGAAGAGAGCTCTTCGATACGTGTTTGTAACTAATACGCTATACCGCAGATCATATGACCAACTCTGGCTATGGTGTTTGTCATTGGCCGAAGCCCAAAAAGTCATGAAAGAAGTTCACTCGGGCGTCTGCAGGGCTCACCAGTCCGGCCCCAAAATGCGGCTTCAGATCAAACGGCTTGGATATTACTGGCCCACCATGATAAGGGATTGCGAAAAGCATGCAAAGAAATGTCATCTCTGCCAAATTCACGGTGATTTCATTCACAAGCATCCCAATCCGTTGCATCCTATGGTGGCGTCGTGGCCCTTTGAAATTTGGGGCACCGACATAGTTGGCCCAATTGATCCTCCATCATCCAAAGGCTACCGATTCATATTGGCTGCAATAGACTACTTCTCCAGATGGTCTAAAGCTGTCCCGCTAAAAGAAGTCAAAACAGAAGATATTCTGACGTTCTTCAGACAAAATATTTTATACCGCTTCGGTACACCAAGAAGGATCATTTCTGACAACGGGCCTTTTTTCAAGAGCTTCAAAATATCAAGGTTCACTACTCAGCACAAGATAGACTGGAGATATTTCTCCATCTATAATCCAAGGGAGCCGAAGCCTTTAATAAAACTCTATGCAAGCTCCTGAGGAAAAATACTTCAGCCAACAACGGAGACTGGAATCTCAAATTTCACGAGGCGTTGTAGGCATATCGTACCATGCACCGTACTCCAACTCAGTCCACTCTATACTCATTACTCTTCGGAGTGGAGGCGATTCTCCCCCTCGAAGTTGAAGTTCCAAGCTTAAGAATAACCGTTCAGCACGAGTTGACGGAGAAGGAAAACGTGCTCCTTCGGCTCGAAGAGCTCAACGCCCTCGAAAAAATGAGGCTCGCAGTACAACAAAATCTAGAGCTGTACTGAGCCCAATTGTCATGGGCCTATGACAAGATGACCCGTCTCCGCGCTTTCAAGAAAGAAGAATTGGTGTTGGCCCTTAAAAGGCCGATCATCCCCAATCGACATGCCAAGGGAAAATTCGAGCCAAATTAGGAAGGGCCATACATCATCGAGAAAGTGTTCGGCGGAGGATCCTACCACCTAATAAGCGCCGAGGGAGAAAGGCGCATGCCACCCAACAATGACCGATATTTCAAGAAATCCTATCCGTGAATGCTCCAAGTCACAGATGAATTGAGCACACCGGCCCTACGGTCGGGATCATACATCCTATAAAACCGTATACAATCTACGGGCGTATACGACCCCTATCTCTCCCAAAGTCCTACTGGCGAGACTATATTTAAAGTCCCACCGGTGATGAAGCTAAAAGAAAAACGGTATGTCCATAAGCAAAATGGGCACGGATGAAAACCCGAAAGGGCTCCGTGAGTAAAAACAACAGGACTGCCGGCGAGTTTGTGAAAACCCGAAAGGGCGCAAACTCATGAAAAGAGATAAAATACACCCGCAAAGTCCTCTCGACCTTATGAGGAGAAAATCCTTGCGTGAGATCTTTATGACTCACAAAGGAGCAACACACTTAGGAATCCCCACGATTCATTGGGAGAAAATATACCTGCGAGATCCTCTCGACTTGTAGGGAGAAAATGCTTTTATGAGACCCTTACGGCTCATAAAATTGAAAAGCCCTAGGTGATAGGGATCTAAACCTGTCTTCTGAGCCATCGCTCCCCAACGGGCAACGACAATTGATGAGTCGCTCCAGGTATTTCTTCAGTGTTAGCGGTGCTGATGCCGACCAAAATCCCAAATCCCAAGTCTTCTTAGGGCAAATGATGAGTCGCTCCTGGCATTGCTTCAGTGTTGGCGGTACTGATACCGACCAAAAAACCAAATCCCAAGTTTTCCCAGGAAAAATGATGAGTCGCTCCTGGCATTGCTTCAGTGTTAGCGGAGCTGATGTCGACCAAAACCCCAAATCCCAAGTCTTCCTAGGGCAAATGATGAGTCGCTCCTGGCATTGCTTCAGTGTTAGCGGTGCTGATGCTGACCAAAAACCCAAATCCCAAGTTTTCACAAAGGCAAATGATGAGTTGCTCCTGGCATTATTCTAGTGCAGCAATGCGGATGCCAAACAAAATCCAAATTCCAAGTTCCTCTCAAATTCAAAAATCCCGCCAAATAAGCAGAAATCACACAGATCAAATCAAAGTCCCACCCGGCCGCACCTCTAAGCTCGAAAGTCCTGCTGGACAGGTAGGGAACTTCTAAAACAAACCAAACCAAACAAATCAACCCCGACACCGCAATAAGCGAAGCAAGTCAACTTCAATCCCGACACCGCAAGAAGAGGAGCAAGTCAACTTCAACCCCGACATCACAGAAAGCGGGGAAAGTCAAATCAAATTCCGACACCGGAAAAAGCGGGACAAGTCAAATCAAATCCCGACACCGCAAAAAGTGGAGCAAGTCAAATCAAATCCCGACATCGTAAGAAGCGTAGCAAGTCATCGACCGTCCAAGTCGCAAAAATGGCAGCACCGACCGTCAAAGTCGCAAAAATGGCAGCACCGACCGACCAAGTCACAAAAATGGCAGCACCGACCGTCCACGTCGCAAAAATGGCAGCACCGACTATCCATGTCGCTAAAAGGGCAGCACTGACCGTCCACGTCACGAAAAGGGCAGTATCGACCTCCACGTCGTCAAAACGGGAACCAAATCAAATCAACCCCGCGCGAAAGAAGATCCATCAATTTCATGCACACGGCCGATATATGTGTGTGCATTCATTGATAATGGCACTTTGTTAGGGTCAAAAATTATATCCCGGTTGACCAAGTAAAAGTCAGTCAACCCCCAGCCAAGCGGGCCCAAGCTTAAGCGAAGTGGGCCCAAGTCCAAGTCAAGATCAAGAATGGAAGGGGTCGGCTCCATACCAAGAATGAAACAATAAATTAGTTCAATACAATTTTATAGAAATAAATGTATGAAAAATGGGCAGAAAGCCAAAATTTTGTAAACCGCATGGCTTATGTGCAAAAAGAAATAAGCACATAAGGCATGGGGTGGCACAAGTGCCATTTGGCAAAGCCCAAGGGGCTATATGTAAAGTGTGTAGCCTATAAGGGTAAACATGATGAAAAAATCAAGGACAATTTTTTTCATTCTCTCAAAAAATTCTAGGGTTTCCGTTCCTCCTTCTCCTTCGTTCTAAACCTTCTTCCCTTTTTTTTGAATTAAATCATGAGTTTAACTCTTCTTTTTTAAAAAAAAATAGTTTTTCACCATAAAACCCTTGAAGGAAAGCTCGGATTTTCCATCAAATCCCCAAAATGGGTGATTTTTAAGTCTCACCCCTTTTTCTTCAAGATTCAACCAACAGAGAGGAGGAAGAAGGAGACCCATCTCCAAAAAAACCCCACTTTAGGAAGATCCAAGGCCCAAGAGAAGGTCTAGGGCTCAAGGGAGAAGAAAGAGGTCCCCTTTCATCATCTTCGAAAATCTCTTGGGAGTTTAACTCCGGGGAAAAAAAGTCTTTCTTTTTAGGAATTTAACTTCAAAAGTCAATTGGGAGTACAACTCGCAGTACAGGGGCTAAGCCCCTTTGTCTTTTTAGGAGTTTAACTCCAAAAATCAATTGGGAGTACAACTCCCAGTATAGGAGCTAAGCCACTTTTTCCCGCACCGGGCAAAAGTCACATGAGGTGTCGGCGCCCGGCGCCCGCGCGCCGGGCATGTGAGGCGCCCAGCGCCCACGCTCTGGGCACGTGAGGTGCCGGCGCCGGTGCCCAGCCAGCGTGCCAGGCACGTGAAGCGCCAGCGCCCAGCGCTCACGTGCTGGGCATGTGAGGCGCTGGCGCCCACGCGACTTTTGGACGCTATTCACCCTTTTTTATATACACGCTCCATAACACTTTCCCTGTTAGAAAAAATTTCTAATGGGGCGCTATCCCGCACCACGCAAGGGGGCTGCTATCCCTCTTGACCCCCAGCCCGCTATCCGGATAGCGATACCTCCGTAAACTCTGCGAGGCCCCCGATATACCCAAGATCCCTCAAAACACAACACACGCACACTGCACATTGAGTTCGTATGACCAGTTTGACCCGTTAATTGGAGTTTCCTTCGCTCCAAAGGCAATGGGTAATTAACGACAACTTAGTCCGTGGCTGCCGGAGATTCGAATCCCCATAATCAATAAACCCCAGCCTTCCTAGGCAGGGGGAATCTGTAGTACGCCTGACAAGCGACGCGTATTCCTATCTCGATGGGGTGACAAAAAACACCCTACAAATGTTATCGATCAAGGACGATTGTACTTGCAACTGCATCAACTGTCCCGAAGAATTCAATAGTATAATCTCCAACTCGAACCTTTGAAGGTCGACTATAATCTCCTTCTGCGCTATCAACATACGTATTGCTGGCAACCGATTTAGAGCATTTGGCACTACATTAACTTTCCCCGAATAGAATTTTAGATCAAGATCATAGTCAGCCATCAGCTCCAATCATCTATACTGCCTCATGTTGAGCTCTTTCTGTGTGAACACATACTTTAGGCCTTTGTGATCGGTAAATACTTCTACCCTTTCACCCAATAAATAGTGTCTCCAAATCTTCAAAGCAAAAATCACTGCTGCTAGTTCCAAATCATGAGTTGGGTAGTTCTTCTCATGAGTCTTCAATTGTCTCGACGCATAACCTATGACCTTCTTATGCTGTATTAGAACACATCCTAAGCCTTTTCCAGATGCGTCGCTATGAATAACCAACCCTCCGAAACCGTCTGGCACTGTCAAGATAGGAGCGGTGGTCAAACTTTGCTTCAATGCTTCAAAAGCTGATGCACATCTCTCCGTCCATACGAACGATACCTCTTTTCATATTAACTTTGTAACCCTTCGAAAATCGTTTAGGCAGTTTTTCGGTAATCGGCTAATTTTTCGGCTTTTTCTGTAAAAAGTCAAAATAGGTATTTTTCATTCTAGACCTAATTACACAAAATTTAGATAAGATATTACTATAATTTTGTCACTAAAATGTCACTTATAATTTTCTAGTTAAATAAATTTTTTTTCGTAATTAATTATTTTTTTTATTATTTTAAGCCTTTTTAAATACATTAAATTAGTGATAAATACAAATTTAATTGGGTAAATTTCATAATTAGGAGTCTTTATAAGCTAAAATATGGTGTTAATAAAATTATATCATGTCTTGCAAACTTTTGGTATTATGGTGGGAAAATTATGAAAAAAATGATGAAAAAAGGGTTTTTTTTGAAAAAGTTGATTTGAAATGCATTAAATGATAACATATGATGTTGTATTGAACTAGAAACTTCTCCAAAATTCCCTCATCTCCCTCCCTTGCTGCAGCCGACCCCTCACCTGCAGGTTTCCCCCTCTTCTCACTTCTTTTTTGCTTCATTTTCATGCAAAAATTCAATAAAAATCCACAATTTCATTAAACCATTCAAATCTAAACCCTAATCCACTCTCTCTCAACCCAAATTTGTTCAAAAACATGGTGAAAGGAGGCTTTCTTGGTGACTTGATCATGCTAGGTTTCCACTTGTAAGGTAAAATCCTAAACTAGTTGCTAATTTGTAGTTTGTTTATGCTAAATTAGATGTTTAAAGTTTTAATTTCATTATAATGGGTTGTCTTGAAAAATCAAGAATGGGTTTTGATGTTGAGTTAGGGTTTGAAACATGGTTGTAAAAAATTAAGTTAGGGTTTTGGTTATATAATTGATTAGAATGGTTAATTGTGTAATGATATGCTTGCTAAATCGACAAATTACGATGTTTGTATCGAATCGGCTAGAAAATTGCTTGCTAGATTTTTACGAAAATTAGAATGCGATCAAATTGTGTTATGTTAGCGATATAATTAGCTTCGTATAGGACTATTAGAGTGTGCGAACGCGGGGTTTCATCTAGTCGGGTTGTAGTTTAGTCGATTTTCCCGAAATGACGATTCTAGTTAAAGGATTGCGATTTTCGTGCGTTTTTCCGCGCACCGAGTGCATGCTATGATTAATACGAGAGCGTGGATAATTGTATGTTGTGACTTGCATTGTGTTAGGTTTTGTAATCTTATGCTTGATATTGTGCAAATATAGGATCGGTCGGGGAAACTTCGGACACGGCGCGAAAATGCAAGGCGGTGACCGGAACGGATTAGCGGGGATTTCAGGTGAGTAGATGTATTCATCTATGGGGGAATCGTCTGGATGGCGCGATGCGCCCCCTAGTTAGGATTTCCTTATCTCTTGTAAGATTCATGTTGTTAGTTAGCTTACCCCCTTCATTGACATTGCATACCCTTATAGTTAATAATATGCTAGATTGCATGGATATTCATATGCACATATGCGATAACACTTCGTAGGGAACGAACACCATTACCATTGGTATCTGTTGCACGCGCACTATTCATGTGACACACACGCCTTTGGTAATTGCCATGCCACGTGCACTAGAAAACCTGTTTAACTTAATATCGCCATTTGCATTCATACATGATATATGAAATTGCATAGCATGCACATACCTCGCATGATCATCATATTTACATAGATTCTAGCAAAAATTCACATCATATACATTGATATCATAGACATTTATTATATATATAACATGTGAACATTATGATTTTCTTGAGCATTTCAGTATTTCTGCGATTTTTGGATTTTTGGGGAAAACCGCAAGGATTTAACAAAAGCTTATATTCATCATTTTTAAAACAAAGTTGCGGTTTTCTCGTGATGTATGTGTCGTCCACCATGAGTTTTCATGTTTTCTGTTGGATTTCGAGACCCGATTCGAGGAGTGGATGAACCGTCTCGGGTACATGGTGGGCCCGGTATGGTACCCCGGGGCAAGAAAATCGAGTTGTAGACGATGAGCCTGGCAGGGGAAGACTACCTACCGGTGATGTCTGGCGCGGCGGATATCCGGAGGATACCGACCGTTGTCGTGAGATTTATGATATGGGCCGATCCGGACTGACGGAGCCCGATATTGAGACAGATATGATTCCTATTTGGTGTCGATGCTTGACACGGGTTTTCAGATGATTTCTTGATGGTATTTAGCTATTATACAGATATTCATGTTCTAAAGTTAAGAATTCAATACCCTTAGCATTTAAAACACTTAAAGACTTAATAATGATATTGCATACCTGTGCATGCATACTAGAGATAGTATATCACATATGGACATACATGTTGTGGTGCATTGCGTCCATTCTTACGATTGCCTTAGTATATGTTATATTTACTCACGAGCTGGCAACTCACCCCCGTTGTGCCACAGTGTCTTGCAGGTCGGACCCGTCAGTCTTGTAGCGGCGGGCTATCTTATCATTAGTTCCTTTTGCTCAGACTCGCGACATCGCCCGTAGGTGGGTTGCGAGTATACTTTATTTCTTTTTGCTTTATCATTGTATCTAGTATTCTCCATCTACCACTTGTATTGTATATGCGACCTAGTGATGAGACTGAGAGATTTGTATATTTGTGGTTTCTTTTGGGTCGAGCTCACTTGAGCCGACGTGTGTTTTCTGGTATTTGCATTTCTTTTATGCTCTTTTTCTTGATATTACTATTATATTGCATGTGGTTGTGATCCGCCTTGGGCGAAGAGCTAGCTCCCGCTTGGGGATGCCATTTTTATGATTACAGGTTAATTATCTTGTTGTACCCATTTTGGGGGATAGAAAATACAGGGGAGACTCTGCCGAAATTTTCGGAAATTTTTAACGTTTTAAAAAAGGATTCTTTGCAACTTAATTGATTTGAAAATCATTTTCATTAAAGGTTTTCCTTCACTCTCTTTTGATTTTGGTTTAGATTCTTCTGGGCTTTGGCTGACTTAGGTTACGGTACACCTTTAGACGTCTCGTAATCTAAGTGCCAGTCGCGTTCCGTACTTTTGGGTCGTGACAAAGTTGGTATCAGACCGTAGGTTTTACCTTTATGAGTGTAGGACGACCTTGGTAGATGGAGTAGGTGACTTAAGCAGAGTGGCGTAGCGTGGGTATGATCCGCGGCATACTTACGATACGGTACTCCGCCTAAGTAACCTTTGGACATAATTGCTTGTATTTCCTTTCTTGATTCCTTGCATTCCTTGATTCAATTGCAATGTCCTTATCGGTCCTGTTTCTTATTCCAGCTTCGATGCCGCCAAAGACTACGAGAGCTCAGCGGGCTGCCGCTAGGGATGAGATTCGGGCGGGCCCGTCTGAGGCGAGAATCGAGCGGGAGGATACGCCTACCTCTCAGGGTCATACTGATCCGCCTTATCCTGACCGTATTGCCAGATTAGAGGCCGGCATGCAAGAGTTGCGGCAGATGATGGGATCTTTAGTTGAGTCCAGCCGGGCACAGAAATCCGAGGACGTTCCTTCCACTGCACAGACCACGATCGTACCTGCTGCACAGATGGTCGCTCCTGCTGCTACTATGGAGACTATCCCTGTTTCACTACAGGAGTTCATGAGATTGAGACCTCCAGCTTTTACCGGTACAGATGCGACAGAGGACCCACAGGCATTTCTTGATAGGATGGCTCGGATTTGCCGTTCGTTGAGGTGTTCTGATGATAGATTGGTGGAGTTTGCGAGTTTTCGTCTGGAGGGTCTTGCCCAGACATGGTACGACTCAGTAGAGAGAGGCCGAGCTGCAGGTCTGCCTTCTATGACCTGGGATGAGTTTACATCTGCATTTCTTGCCCGTTTTCTTCCGAAGAGTGTCCGAGATGCTCGAGCCCGTAGTTTTGAGTCTTTGCGCAAGACTCCTGGGATGACAGTGTCGGAGTATGATATACAGTTTACCCAGTTGTCTCGATATGCTCCGTACCTAGTCGACACAGAAGAGAAGAGAATAAAGAGGTTTGTGCGAGGGCTTGATACACAGCTATTCCTTGCCATCGGCACCCAGCACTTTGATACATACGCAGCCGCGATGGATGCGGCCTTACTTTTGGAGGAGCGTATTTCTGAGACTCCGGTCGTTTCTGGGCCGAAGAGGATCCGTACTGATACGCCAGCTCAGCGGCAGATGGGCAGACATCGTGATAGATTATTTCCGGGAGATGGTGGAGGTAGAGGGTTGAGACGAGGTCAGTTATTTGGTTCATATCCACAGACCCAGCAGTCGTCTCCAGGGTGTTTTCGGTGTGGGAGTCAGTACCACCGTATCAGAGACTGTACCATGGGACGTCAGGGCGCGGCGACAGTCCCGCATGTGACTTTACCACCCTCACCACCTTCTCAGAGAGCTTTACTTCTTACTCCTGATGATGCTTCACGTCAGCCAGATGCTTCTAGAGGCCGTGGGCGTGGCGGTCCGGTTCCGAGAGGACGAGGCGACAGAGGCAGAGGCAGAGGCCGAGGTAGAGGCAGAGGACAACCAGCTATTAGCGGTGGACAGGCTCGAGTGTTCGCGTTGACTCCTCAGGATGCACAGGCATCCAATGCCGTCGTGACAGGTACTCTGCCAGTATGTTCTTTTGATGCACGGGTATTATTTGATCCAGGCTCCACACATTCCTATGTTTCCACGTATTTTGCACCGAGGTTGGGCCGAGAGTCTTCTCCGTTAGATCAGCCGCTTGTCGTTATTACACCGGTAGGCGAGTCTTTTGTTGCCCGTTTTGTGTACCGATCGTGTTCCGTTCGTATCGAGGAGAGAGATTCTTCAGTTGATTTGATTCTCCTCGATATGCTCGACTTTGACGTTCTTCTTGGTATGGACTGGCTAGCCACCTGTTATGCATCTGTGGACTGCCGTGAAAAAGCAGTCAGGTTCAGTTTTCCTGGTGAGCCGGTTCTTGTTATTCAGGGAGATCGTAGTGCTACCCTTCCCAACTTGATTTCTTCTCTTCGCGCTGGTCAGCTCTTAAGGAAAGGGTGTCAGGGATTCTTAGCCTATATTTGTGATACTAGCTCCACAGAGGTTCCGTTGGACCAGGTTCCTGTTGTGAGAGAGTTTCCTGATATATTCCCTGACGAGCTGCCTGGTCTGCCACCAGAGCGCGAGATTGAGTTCTGTATTGACTTGATCCCCGGCACGGGGCCTATTTCTATACCTCCTTATCGGATGGCCCCGGCGGAGCTGAGAGAGCTAAAGGATTAGTTACAGGACTTGCTGGACAAAGGGCTTATCCGACCGAGTGTGTCACCTTGGGGTGCTCCCGTCCTGTTTGTTAAGAAGAAGGACGGAAGTATGTGTTTATGCATTGATTATCGTCAACTGAACCGGGTTACTGTGCGGAACAGGTATCCCCTACCCCGCATTGATGACTTATTCGATCAGCTCCAGGGTGCAGGGTTTTTCTCGAAGGTTGATTTACGGTCAGGTTATCACCAGTTGCGAGTTCGGAAGGAGGATATTCCGAAGACTGCCTTCCGTACTCGATATGGTCATTATGAGTTCTTGGTGATGTCGTTCGGGCTCACCAATGCCCCGGCAGCATTTATGGATTTGATGAACCGTGTATTCAGGCCGTATCTCGATCAGTTCATTATTGTGTTCATTGACGACATCTTGGTTTATTCTCGAAGCCGGGAGGAGCATGAGCAGCACTTACGTATCACATTGCAGACTTTGAGGGAGCATCAGCTGTTCGCCAAATTCTCCAAGTGCGCATTCTGGTTAGACAGTGTCGACTTCTTGGGTCATGTGGTGACGAGAGACGGTATTTGTGTGGACCCGAGGAAGATCGAGGCAGTTCAGCGTTGGCCTAGACTAGTATCAGTTACAGAGGTTCGCAGTTTTCTAGGTCTGGCCGGCTATTATCGACGTTTCGTCTAGGATTTCTCCCGCATTGCTGCACCGTTGACCGGGTTGACCCGGAAGGGGGTTCCTTTTGATTGGACCCAGGCATGTGAGGACAGTTTCCAGCAGTTGAAGACTCGTCTGACTACGGCACCAGTGTTAGCATTGCCTTCAGGATCAGGCGGGTTTGTGGTATATTGTGATGCTTCTAGAGTGGGGCTGGGATGTGTATTGATGCAGCACGACAGAGTTATTGCGTATGCTTCTCGGCAGCTGAGGAAACACGAGCAGAACTACCCCACACATGATTTAGAGATGGCTGCAGTGGTATTTGCACTTAAGATCTGGAGACATTACCTATACGGTGAGTCGTGCCAGATATTCACTGACCACAAGAGTTTGAAATATATCTTCCAGCAGCGAGATTTGAACCTGAGACAGCGCCGTTGGATGGAGCTGGTGAAGGCTTATGACTGCGAGATTTTATACCATCCGGGCAAGGCGAATGTGGTGGCAGATGCTTTGAGTAGAAGGCCCGGAGGTAGCTTATCTTGTTTGAGCGCAGTGCAGATGCAGTCGTCGGCGGATTGGCAGGTGTTATGTGATAGCAGAGTGCAGTTCGAGTTTACTCCTACAGGGGGACAGCTGGCCCATTTCAGAGCACGCCCACAGTTACTTGACCGTATCTGCGAGGCACAGTCCGGCGATGCCCGTATATTAGAGATTAGTGAGCAGATTCGGCAGGGCAGAGTTTCCGAGTTCGTGATTGATGATCAGGGGATACTTCGATTTAGGACTCGACTGTGCGTGCCAGATTCAGAGGGACTGAGGCGTGATATTCTCGAGGAGGCACATAGATCAGTATACAGTGTTCACCCAGGTTCCACCAAGATGTACCGTGATTTGAGAGAGGTTTACTGGTGGGACGGGATGAAGAAGGATGTTACAGACTTTGTGTCGAGATGCCTGACTTGTCAGCAAGTCAAGGCCGAGCACCAGAGGCCAGCCGGCGAGTTACAGCCTTTGCCCATCCCTGAGTGGAAGTGGGAGCAGGTCTCCATGGACTTCGTTGTGGGTCTACCCAGGACTAGTCGAGGGTATGACTCTATTTGGGTGATTGTGGATCGACTGACGAAAGCGGCTCACTTTCTGCCAGTGAAGACCACTTTTGGATTTTCTCAGTACGCCCAGGTTTATATTGATGAGATAGTGCGACTGCATGGTGTTCCGACTTGCATCGTGTCTGACCGTGGCACCCAGTTTACCAGCCGGTTGTGGCAGAAACTTCAGGAAGCATTGGGCACCCGATTGAGTTTTAGCACAGCCTTTCATCCTCAGACTGATGGTCAGTCGGAGCGTACGATTCAGACTCTTGAGGACATGCTCAGAGCTTGTGTTTTAGATTTCGGTGGTAGCTGGGATCGTCATTTTCCTTTGATCGAGTTTTCCTACAATAATAGCTTCCAGGAGACGATTCAGATGGCACCTTTCGAGGCTTTATATGGGAGGAGATGTCGATCGCCTGTATGTTGGACAGAGCTTAGGGAGAGCAGTATTTTGGGGCCTCAGATCATACAGGAGATGACCGAGAAGATACAGCTGATTCGGGATAGGAGGAGAGCGGCACAGAGCAGGCAGAAATCTTATGCTAACAGGCGTCGTCGCCGACTCGAGTTCGCTGTTGGCGATCATGTTTTCCTGAAGGTCTCTCCGATGAAAGGTGTGATGAGATTTGGGCGGAAAGGGAAACTGAGTCCTAGGTATGTTGGTCCTTTCGAGATCCTAGAGCGTGTTGGCCCAGTCGCTTATCGGTTAGCTCTTCCACCCAGCTTCCCCGATGTTCACCCCGTATTCCATGTCTCGATGCTCCACAAGTACCTTCATGATCCTTCCCAGGCGATTCAGCACCAGACGATCCAGCTAGAGCGTGATCTTTCTTTCACCGAACAGCCGGTTGTCATTTTGGATCGGCAGGTGAAGAAATTGAGGTCGAAGGTTATACCGTCCGTCAAGGTCCTTTGGCGTGGCCCGAACAGCGAGGAGGTCACCTGGGAGACCGAGGTCGAGATGAGGAAGAGATATCCCCATCTTTTTGAAGGTACGCGTAGTTAAATTCTAAATTCGGGGACCGAATTTCTTTAAGGGGGGAAGATTGTAACCCTTCGAAAATCGTTTAGGCAGTTTTTCGGTAATCGGCTAATTTTTCGGCTTTTTCCGTAAAAAGTCAAAATAGGTATTTTTCATTGTAGACCTAATTACACAAAATTTAGATAAGATATTACTATAATTTTGTCACTAAAATGTCACTTATAATTTTCTAGTTAAATAAATTTTTTTTCGTAATTAATTATTTTTATTATTATTTTAAGCCTTTTTAAATACATTAAATTAGTGATAAATACAAATTTAATTGGGTAAATTTCATAATTAGGAGTCTTTATAAGCTAAAATATGGTGTTAATAAAATTATATCATTTCTTGCAAACTTTTGGTATTATGGTGGGAAAATTATGAAAAAATGACGAAAAAGGGTTTTTTTTGAAAAAGTTGATTTGAAATGCATTAAATGATAACATATGATGTTGTATTGAACTAGAAACTTCTCCAAAATTCCCTCATCTCCCTCCCTTGCTGCAGCCGACCCCTCACCTGCAGGTTTCCCCCTCTTCTCACTTCTTTTTTGCTTCATTTTCATGCAAAAATTCAATAAAAATCCACAATTTCATTAAACCATTCAAATCTAAACCCTAATCCACTCTCTCTCAACCCAAATTTGTTCAAAAACATGGTGAAAGGAGGCTTTCTTGGTGACTTGATCATGCTAGGTTTCCACTTGTAAGGTAAAATCCTAAACTAGTTGCTAATTTGTAGTTTGTTTATGCTAAATTAGATGTTTAAAGTGTTAATTTCATTATAATGGGTTGTCTTGAAAAATCAAGAATGGGTTTTGATGTTGAGTTAGGGTTTGAAACATGGTTGTAAAAAATTAAGTTAGGGTTTTGGTTATATAATTGATTAGAATGGTTAATTGTGTAATGATATGCTTGCTAAATCGACAAATTACGATGTTTGTATCGAATCGGCTAGAAAATTGCTTGCTAGATTTTTACGAAAATTAGAATGCGATCAAATTGTGTTATGTGTTATGTTAGCGATATAATTAGCTTCGTATAGGACTATTAGAGTGCGCGAACGCGGGGTTTCATCTAGTCGGGTTGTAGTTTAGTCGATTTTCCCGAAATGACGATTCTAGTTAAAGGATTGCGATTTTCGTGCATTTTTCCGCGCACCGAGTGCATGCTATGATTAATACGAGAGCGTGGATAATTGTATGTTGTGACTTGCATTGTGTTAGGTTTTGTAATCTTATACTTGATATTGTGCAAATATAGGATCGGTCGGGCAAACTTCGGACACGGCGCGAAAAGGCAAGGCGGTGGCCGGAACGGATTAGCGGGGATTTCAGGTGAGTAGATGTATTCATCTATGGGGGAATCGTCTGGATGGCGTGATTCACCCCCTAGTTAGGATTTCCTTATCTCTTGTAAGATTCATGTTGTTAGTTAGCTTACCCCCTTCATTGACATTGCATACCCTTATAGTTAATAATATGCTAGATTGCATGGATATTCATATGCACATATGCGATAACACTTCGTAGGGCACGAACACCATTACCATTGGTATCTGTTGCACGCGCACTATTCATGTGACACACACGCCTTTGGTAATTGCCATGCCACGTGCACTAGAAAACCTGTTTAACTTAATATCGCCATTTGCATTCATACATGATATATGAAATTGCATAGCATGCACATACCTCGCATGATCATCATATTTACATAGATTCTAGCAAAAATTCACATCATATACATTGATATCATAGACATTTATTATATATATAACATGTGAACATTATGATTTTCTTGAGGATTTCAGTATTTCTGCGATTTCTGGATTTTTTGGGAAAACCGCAAGGATTTAACAAAAGCTTATATTCATCATTTTTAAAACAAAGTTGTGGTTTTCTCGTGATGTATGTGTCGTCCACCATGAGTTTTCATGTTTTCTGTTGGATTTCGAGACCCGATTCGAGGAGTGGATGAACCGTCTCGGGTACATGGTGGGCCCGGTATGGTACCCCGGGGCAAGAAGATCGAGTTGTAGACGATGAGCCTGGCTGGGGAAGACTACCTACCGGTGATGTCTGGCACGGCAGATATCCGGAGGATACCGACCGTTGTCGTGAGATTTATGATATGGGCCGATCCGGACCGACGGAGCCCAATATTGAGACAGATATGATTCCTATTTGGTGTCGATGCTTGACACGGGTTTTCAGATGATTTCTTGATTGTATTTAGCTATTATACAGATATTTATGTTCTAAAGTTAAGAATTCAATACCCTTAGCATTTAAAACACTTAAAGACTTAATAATGATATTGCATACCTGTGCATGCATACTAGAGATAGTATATCACATATGGACATACATGTTGTGGTGCATTGCGTGCATTCTTACGATTGCCTTATTAGATGTTATATTTACTCACGAGCTGGCAACTCACCCCCGTTGTGCCACAGTGTCTTGCAGGTCGGACCCGTCAGTCTTGTAGCGGCGGGCTATCTTATCATCAGTTCCTTTTGCTCAGACTCGCGACATCGCCCGTAGGTGGGTTGCGAGTATACTTTATTTCTTTTTGCTTTATCATTTTATCTAGTATTCTCCATCTACCACTTGTATTGTATATGCGACCTAGTGATGAGACTGAGAGATTTGTATATTTGTGGTTTCTTTTGGGTCGAGCTCACTTGAGCCGACGTGTGTTTTCTGGTATTTGCATTTCTTTTATGCTCTTTTTCTTGATATTACTATTATATTGCATGTGGTTGTGATCCGCCTTGGGCGAAGAGCTAGCTCCCGCTTGGGGATGCCATTTTTATGATTACAGGTTTATTATCTTGTTGTACCCATTTTGGGGGATAGAAAATACAGGGGAGACTCTGCCGAAATTTTCGGAAATTTTTGACGTTTTAAAAAGGGATTCTTTGCAACTTAATTGATTTGAAAATCGTTTTCATTAAAGGTTTTCCTTCACTCTCTTTTGATTTTGGTTTAGATTCTTCTGGGCTTTGGCTGACTTAGGTTACGGTACGCCTTTAGACGTCTCGTAATCTAAGTGCCAGTCGCGTTCCGTACTTTTGGGTCGTGACAAGCTTGGTCAATGGTACTGCTATTCGAGCGAAGTTCTCCACAAACCTTCTATAATATTCGGCAAGCCCATGAAAACTTCTGATCTCCTCTACGTTCTTTGGAATTGGCCAATCATGAACAGCTGCAATCTTTTCAGGGTCAACGACAATTCCATCTTCGGATACAACATAACCTAAGAACTTCACTTCTTCAAGCCAAAACTCGCACTTGCTCATCTTAGCATATAACCTTTCTTGTCTCAATGTTTGCAGTGCGATTCTCAAGTGTTCTGCATGCTCTTCTTTGTTCCTCGAATAGACCAGAATATCATCAATAAACACCACTACGAACTGGTCCAGGTACGATGAAAAGATTCGGTTCATCAAGTCCATAAAAATTTCCGATGCATTAGTAACTCCAAATGGCATCATTTAGTACTCGTAATGCCCATATCGAGTTCGGAACGCTGCCTTGCAAATATCTTCCGATTTCACCCGAACTTGATGATATCTAGATCGCAAATCCAACTTCGAGAATACCCTTGCGCTATCGAGTTGATCGAATAATTCGCCGATGCGAGGGATTGGGTACTTGTTCTTAATAGTCACCCGGTTTAATTCGGTGAACCGCTGCTGCGAATCTAGCCATTCTCTAGCATTTCAGTAACCTGTTTCTTTACCTCTTCTAGCTCCACTGGTGCCATCGGATAATAAGCCTTTGAAATTGGCGCTGAATAAGATCAATCGCGAACTCTATATCTCATTTTGGTGGTAAACCCGAGATTTCCTTGAACACATCCATAAACTCTCGAACTACTGCCGGCCCTTCCTCCTTGTCTACTTCCATCGACGAAAGAATGACACTTGTCGGCCTAACCCCAAATTCGAATGGCCCGACAGATCTACTACGTCCTGAAAATATAAACTCCGGATGTCCGGGAATCTGGAAAATCACTTTCTTTGCCCTGCAATCGATGTGAGCATGGAAAGTGCCAAGAAAATCCATTCCTAAGACAACATCATAGCTGCCAGTATCAATCACCAAGAAATCCACGAATAACTCTCGTCCGCAGATAACAATCGAACAATCCTTGCACTCACTACTAGATATAATTTTCCCATTCCCAGTGTGTATGTCCCAGCAACTAGACAGAGCCGAGTGTGAAATAGAGTGTGCACTAATAAACTTGGATGACATAAAGCAATGGGATGCACCTGAATCGAATAATGCCAATGCGGGGAAATTATAAACGGGTAAGATACCTGAAACAACTTCGTCTGAAGCTTTGGCTTCCTCGGCCGTCAAAGTGAAGGCCCGTGCTTGATTAGGCCTTTGAGTAATCTGGTTCTGCCCATGAATCTGTTTCTGCGGTGGCTTCTGAATATCGTCCCTCAATCGTAGCTTTGAAGGGCAAGCATTGATGGTATGGTCAGCTGATCCACACATTAGACAAAGTCCAAGCCTTCTTCGACAGTCCTTCTGTAGATGTCCGGGTAGATGGCAAAAGTCATAAATCACACTTCTTTTCTGATTAGATACAACATGCTTCTTCATAGGTACAACGCCTCGCTTGTTCACCGGAATGCTTCTGCGTACAGGAGCTCTGTTTAGCGTAAACGCCGGCTTCCACACTACGACGGCTTGCTGTTGAGTACCCTTTGCTTTCACCGATAAACTCTACTTCTCCCTGGCTTCCTTGAGAACTTGGGAGAAGGTGGTCAATCCCAGACATATGATGTGTCTCTAAATCTCTACATCCAAATTACGTATAAACCTTCATGCCCTATCTGCCTTATTGGTAACCAAAGGTCCCGCAAATCGACTGAGCCGAGTCCACTCAGCCGCATACACATCAATGGATCCGCCAATCTGCTTCAAGCTAATGAACTTCTCTTCCATTTCTTCTTGAGCAGATTGCGGAAAGAACTTCTCCAAGAAACTCCATAAAAACGTTGCCCAACTGATCGGGTTGTGCAGACGGCTCTCCTCTACGAGCCACCACTCGCGAGTGTAATCTACTAATTAGATGCATACAACATCCACCATTTTTTCATCTGGAATCTGCACGGCGACAAGCAGGTTCTCTGTGTCAACTAGCCACTGCTCCGCTGGCAATGGCTCCTCCAATTCTGTAAATGTGGATGGACCAAGCTTTCTAAAGTCCTCTGCGGTGCCCTCATGCTGTACTGGCCTTGGTGCTACTGCAACTACGGACTGCTGGACTGTCCGCAAACTATCCTGGAAAGCCTCGGCCTGCCGCTGATTCAGCTCATTTTGCCGCTTCTGGTTTTCAAGAATACCACGTATAACTCCAAGCAGTGCAGCGTCATCAACACACCTCTGGAAAGACCGCAAATCTCTATCCTCCATCATTCTGAAACCAAGACACTGAAGAGGATTAGCAACGGTAAACAGGATTCAATAAACAAGATAGCTATAAATTCAAGACTGGCAAGATAGTAATGTGGCAGGACATATTCCTAATTTCGGGTTTCATGGTTAGTGTATTGGGTTCAATACCCAACTACAAAAGAACCAAACCCGATCGACCCTAAATCCTAGGGTTTTGATACCAAACAAACCCTGTCACGCCCTGCTTCGCAAGATACGTAAGCACGACACGTGATAGAGCCAACCATGCTACCTGTGACTAGGAATTATCCCTCCACAGTCGCATTACGGCTATCTATCGGATATCAAGAACAGTAAAATATAAAACTAACTAACACATGTCCATCTGCCACAGTAAATCAAATCAAGAAAATGCATGTAGCGGAACAAATCAAATCCAATAAACAATATCTGAATCATGTCCCAATATGGGCTCACATCAAAAGAAATAAAATTACTGAAATAAACAAACTAAATATCTCTAATAATGTACGTTCAATTCCTCATTGTTCGGCTTGATTGTTAAAGTACTCTTGATCTGCCTGCGATAAAGTTAAAGGAATTAGGCCATGCAAAACCCAGACTTCAGTGCGTCATAAATATCAAAGAAACAGTAATAACCAGGATATGATGATATAATTAAACATGAATATAAATAATAACACAAGTATAAAATAGTGAGGTGCAGGTATGTGATGTGTATTCTAGAGCCTGTGCTTCTAGGTTATCTATTCTACAAGTCTTTGAAATCAATTTAATAGAATCGTTGATGTAACTCAATAGTATCCCGTGCGTCCCCAGGACCATGATCAAGATTCTCGAGCTGAATCCGGAACGTGCCGCTAGACAGTAAACAGGTAACATGTACAGATGAATGATATCAGCAGTAGCATCCCGGGGCTGGCCGAGCTCATAAAGACTGATCGGTATAAGTATCGAACTGTTGAGTTACAAGTCAGGTTTCATTATTGATTTCCCCTTACCCCCAAGATTATATGTTCAAGTCAGGTATTGATGATGTAAATCTAATGCCAACACAGGATCAAGCAGGTACATGTTTTGTCTATGTAGAAAACAAGTTACGTCCGTCAGGACAACAAGTCAGGATTGTCGACATTAGTAATAATATTCAAGTAACAAGTCAAGTAGTGTGTCATGAACATGTCATGTGATGTATATTAACTAAATAGATGCCAAATGTGAAACTGTAACGAATATTCAGATATGGTAACCACAATGAATACCAGGATGCATATATCTATATATCTGTAATAGCCATTATACGTTCACTACCAAGTATGATGCAAACTAGATAGCATGTTGTACTAATATACTGGTATAATGATATCATGATGTTCCGGCATGCAACTAGATAAATGATTATCGGTACGAATACGAATGGATATCGTAAAACTATAAATCTGTAATATTTGCTGTTTAATAAAACACATGTACTATTTTTATTCATATAGATATCGATATAATAATATAGCATGTTGCAAGTTAAACTTGCTTGATCGGATCTCACGACGAGATACGGATGCTACGTCCGACGTCGGATAAACGTCGCGTTGCAAACTTACACGCACATGACTGAACCTGGCTGATAAGTGACGTGACGTGATGACTAGGATGGACGACGACGGTGACTGGGTCGTCCGGATCGTCGGTGACGGGTGCGACTCCGGCGAGACGGTCGGAAAATCAAGAAAGAAAGGAAGAAGAAGAAGAAGAATAGGGTTGCTGGTGTTGAGTTCTGGGGACAGAGAACAGATGAGAAGATGACGATGGCGATGGGCAGTAGGGTTTTCTTGAGTTGGTTTTTGGGTTCTTGCAGCCGAGGGTTGAAGGTAGTGGTTTGTGGTGCCGGGGATCGGAGAGGGGGGTGAGGAAGGCGAGGGGACGAAGACGAGGAGGTGGTGGTGGCGAAGACGAGTCTCCGGCAAGGTTGGTGTTTCTGGGATTGGGTCGCAGGTTGTAATCGGGGTTGTGGTGGGTGCAGGGTGCTCTCGGATAGGAGAGGGGAGAGGAGGTGGCGAAGGTGATGATAAGGGCGAGGTGTTCGGCGGTGACGGTGCAGACGTGGGCTAGGGTTTGGGTTAACTCGTCGCGAGAGCAGTACAAAGAGAGAAGAAGAGAGAGAGAAAGAGTTGGTGAGGGTCTTTTAAGGTTTAATAATATATATAAGTTTAAAGAGAGAGAGACAGTGGGATGGATAGAGAGAGAGAGAGAGAAGGGATAGAGATACTGAGAGAGAGAATAGGATATATTTATATATATATATATATATATATATATATATATATATATATATATATATATATATATATATATATATATATGAGGTTAATGGAGGAAAGGTGCCATAGGAGGGGATTTCCTCCTATGGCGTCGAAAAAATGCACCCTCCGTGATTTTTTCGACGATCGGCATACATCACATCCATATTTATCATCTAAGATGTGGATACACCAAATTTCGTAAGGATACGACAGCGTCCCGGCCGTCAATCCGAGACCAAATGCGGAATAAAAACTTTTCAAACTGGCGCTAACGTAACCCTAAACTACGGATCGTGCCATTAACCGTATGCTACTAAACTGTAAAGGGGTTTAAGATATTATACCGATTGATCCGTGTCCTTCGGTCTTCATTCTCTTCCCCTAGCTTGTTGCGGCTGCCCCAACGAAATTTGCTCTCTGGTCTCGCTTGTCGAAGAGGCACCACGTCGAGGAATCTTTATACTGTCTCCCGCTTCAAACCGAAACAACCCGGACATCAAGTTTGCCAAAAGAGATGACCAAGATGAAATAGAGAAAGTGTGTGATTACTTTGTCTCAATACACTCTAAGGTTCTCAACACATGAGAGGGATAGAGTAGAGGTTGAAGAAGATGCTCATGGTGGAAGTTGTGAGCTCAAGAAATGAAAACCAAGTGAACAAAAAACCTAGCCCCCAGAACAAAAGAGATGGCTGCCTTCTTTTGTTCAAGTGAGTGTTTAGATATTTTGTGGTGTGAAAATGAGCTTCACACACTCACAAGATATCTCTACACTCACACACTTACAAAATAACTAAAAGGCTCATATAAAATATCTTAGCCATGATAAAACCATGTCATGCCAAGAATGAGTCACAAATTCCACCACATTAAACATTTAATCTAAATGTTTAAATCAAGAAAAGAACATGTCATCAACTAAAGATATCTTGTAACGAATTACAAGAATACCCCTCACCTGTATATATATACCCGCATCCGTATTCCGACTGAATACGAATATTACGAGATGAAAGTAATCCAACAATCTAATATTAGGATCCGGCTTAAACCAAATCCCACTAGTATGACCCGTCAATTCATGATCCGTGCACGAGTGCACGTATATGATCGAACCCTGCCATAATACCATATGGCCTCTACAACGTTTCGCCCGAAGTTGGGAAAACTTTCTATGGGGGACTCTAAAGACTCGTCAATACGCTGGCAGTGGGTTTAACCACAAGCACGTCAGTGGAACTAGCTGTACGTAACGGCTGCCCAGGTATTGAGCAAAAGAGAGGCCGATGAGCGAACTCATCCTGAAACCCTACTGAGCCTGTCAGTGAAAATATTCATACAGTCCGGTCCGTCCGTCTATGAGTATCGCATATTGGGCCTAGAGGGTGGAAAATGTCAGACCCCTAATAGCGGTTTAAGTCATGTCGGAGTGTAGCCCAGAACACCCTGAGAAACTACTGGAATACCTACTAGTAAATCTCACTTGCCCTGGTCAGGGACTTTGTGTAATGGCTCTCCAGACACAGCGTGATATCACCCCCAATACCGGGAGAGACGAATCCCCTGACGATCCGCTCACTGCCTCCATGTGGTTCGGGACCGTACCCAACTAAAACCTGTTTGCACGACTCCTTTGAGCCGTGGTAGGGTAGTAATCAAAGCACAGTGGGAACTCACATGAGACAAATGACGATCTCAGGTCGATAGACTAACACGTACATATGTCACCGGGGAATTGCTATCTGACGATAGGTACAATACCAACTAGCATGTTCCTGGCGAGTCCGTCCGGTATACTCATAATCCATTGGGCACATGTATACGTTTTAGGTGAACCAACTGAAATCAATGGCTTGTGAGACCGGCCATCGCCCCTCGTCGGGGTCTCGATCCGTATACACTAGTCTACTCTGGAATATCGATGCCCTGTCTCGAAACTCCCTCGACTAGGGACCTTTTAAGGATGTGCTTATAGACTACCCAACTCTCATGTATATGATTGCCATCATACTGCTGGTAGTCAGGCAAGAATCCTATGGGCTCTATCAACGTGTAATAGTGATCTGTAATGTCATTTAAAGCATGTACACGATAATAAAGACAAATCCGATAGCAAACTATCATCTCGAGTAAGACTGTCCTACCGGTATAGGTCCTCCCTCAATCATTGCAATCACGTGCCTGCGATCCAATAATTGACTTTGAGGGCACTATAGCCAACAATGTGACTATACCATTTTTTCACCGTTGATTTAGTTGGTGCAAAATTAATGGTTTACCGATAATAGAACTTTTTACATTGCTAATTCAACGGTGAAAAAGTAGTGGAATCACATGAAATTTGGTGTATGCATATCGTAGATGATAATGATGATGGTGGTGGATGCCGATCGTCGAAAAAAATGGCGGGGGTTGTATTTTTTCGATACCATAGGAGGAAATCCCCTCCTATAACTTCTTTTCTCCGTGTGTGTATATATATATATATATATATAACAGTTAGTCTTAAAATATTATAATATATATTTTGGGTTTAAACAGCTAATATTAAAATACTCCGAATATTGTCCGGGTCTCATCTAAAAATCTAGTTTTAAAATATTGAGAATATACGTAAAAATTAAAATCGTAATACGATATCCGATCAGTAAAATTGCATACCCCTAAGTACGAATCTACATAAATATACGCAGCGATCCAAACAAGTTTGTTTTAACAATTTGGACGTGAACACGATGCATGGATGCAAACATATGATATGGGGTATGATAACCTGCCATGCTAGATATGAAAATATATTATTTGGTTATTATTTGTATTATTTAAAAGATATGTGGATACAAAATATTATATATGTGTATATAGAATCTAGATGTGTATGGATCTTCTGTACTAGCAAAGATAGACATAATCTTGAATCATGATGGATTTCAAACATGCGGGTTGGGTCGGATACTAACCACAGTTATCAATTGCACTATCCGCACTTAAAAACAATAATAAACAAGAAATTGTCGCAAGATTTGAAATACTCCAAAATAAAATATAGCGTACATGCACTAGGGTGTTGCAATAAGTGGAGCAAATAGTTAACGGTTATGTGTAGTAGTTTAAAAATGATAGTTTGACCGGCAGACTTGACATGCATATGAAGGCACATGGAAAGAGAAAGAAGGGCATTATAGATATTTAATAAATTGTTCAAAGGCTTAAAAAAGTTATAGCCCTACAAACATGAAAAGTATGTATAAGTAACTTTTGTCAAACTTCTTAAACCTCGGGACCAGCGTTTCCAGTCCTAGGGGCCCTACTATATTTCCATTTATCCTTGTCCTTTTGGGAGCCATGTGTGTTTTTAAATTTCATTTTGTTGGCTTGTTAGAATATAAAGATATGTACCGGAAATTCAAAGTTTCAGTGGTGTAATGGGACATATTTTAAGATGGTACCAAAATAACTAAGTTCAAATCTCACATGTGGTGTATTTAAATAGTTTGTTTTTAAAAATTATGTAGTATGCGAACGTTTAGCATTAAATCATTTTTAATATTATTTAAGTTCCTACGAGAGCAACTAAATTCGAAGTATATGTCACTTTGCCTTAGAATTTCCACAGACAATGTGAAAATTTGGGTGTAGTGGGTGAAGGTACTCATATATGGGAATTCCTTAGATCACGACACGTAGCAGACAACACGTTTTCCATGTAAGCCCGCTAGATTTCTGAGAGCTATGGAACTGGAAAGTATGATATATTGGGGACATTTCCTGACGCCTTGCCTCCGAAATTGCACCTGACCTTTTAGAGGATCTCCTTGGAGTACGTTCTCCTTCGGCTGACCGCTGGCCAATAGCTCGTCTCTAAGCTATCCTATAGCCGAGAATCCTTAGCTCACCTGCTCGTCGCCGAGCTATCCAATATCTGAGATTTCTCAGCGTTCCTGTTTGTTCAGGAATACAGAGCACGAGCGTCCCCGTAACGGCTCCGCGTATCTCGCCACGACGAGATCTCCGCCACCCCACGTCCCGTATCTCGTCATTAATGAGCGTATATCTCGTCATTAATGAGCGTATCTTACTATTAATGGGCGTATCCCGCCATCAACGCAAACGTGAAGTAGGGACGTAACGGACGGCGAGAATCTCGCATTGACTCGCTCTATGTGACCTATAAACCCTTTTTCCAGATGACTCAGGAAACGAAAAAATTGAATCCAATACGCCGCTACTCTGCACATCTATTCCTCAGCTTGATTGTCGGAGGATCCTACGGTGGTTTCACATCCCGGGATTTCTTTTACAGGTAGCTCGGCGTTAACAACAACCAACAACCTATTGAGATCCACACCAAATCTTCACCACCAATCTTAACCATTCAGCCGCGCTAGCCGCAAGATCGACGGGGGCCAACATCTGAGGGAGATTCCAACGTCTATCAGTTGGTGTCGTCTGTGGGAACTTCTTTTCCACCCCAAAAAAGTTGATCTTCCGCATTCGATTCGATGGCCAGCGATCATTGCAACGAAGATCCCAGCACGAGCCATCCCGTCCTCCGTAATGGAAGTGGGGGCAGTTCTACTCCGCCTTCCAACGTCGTCGAAGCCTTATCTGCACGGATTGACAGACTCACAGCGATGGTGGACGTGCTCGCTTATGTCCAAACCGCCGGCCACGCCTGCCAAGCCGCTGCCCCTGCTACACGGAACGATGGCGTGCACGAGGCGGCAGAGGGGCGCGTTCAAGTTCTCGGCCTCGCTCGTGCCAATCTCGACGTCACGGAACCCCGGCATGCTGATTCCGGCAGTCGTAATCCACATACGAGGAATGACTCCATGACTCGCTGGGAGCCGAACAGTCTAACTCCGAGGTCTTAAGACCAACCAAATTATCGCTTCAACGCTCGCCGCGCTCTCTCGTCCTACGAAGAGACGTCGGTCAGGTCGCCTAATTCCAGAGAAGACGGATGTCACCATACTCATCGAGGCCACGCACATGGCGCGCATCGGGGCAAACCACGAAGGGTTCATCCCGAGAATATGAGGAACGTGATGGAGAGGATCCGAAGCCGCTCCATTGCAACGGCCTGAAGTAGAGACAACATGTACTCCAATTATGGAGATTCCTCAAGGTACCAACAGCGAATCGAGATTCTCGAGAAGAAGATCGAGGACATGTGGCTCGCCATCTGTTCACCCGGAGGATCGGCAAAGTACTCCGCGGATTCTCTCACGAGGCCTTTCACGGAGCAGTTATTAAGTGAGCGGGTCTCATCTCGGAACAAACCATCCAAGGTGGACCTCTTCGACAGGAAGTCCGACCCAAAGGACCACTTAGACGCGTTTACGGCGGGAATGAGCTTCTATGATAACTCAGACACGGCTCGGTGCCGAGCCTTCCCCACCACCCTCATCCGGGCCGGATGAGATTGGTTCCGCGACCTTACTCCACGTTCAATCTCAACCTTCGACGAGATGGCTACTCAGTTCATCGGTCATTTCGTCGGCAACCGATGACAGAAGAGGATGGTCGACTACCTGTTCACCGTCAAGAGAAAGGACAGGGAATCTTTTAAGGGTTATGTCACCCGGTTCTATAATACCCTCTTAGAGGTACCCGAGCACCGGGACGAGATGGTCATCACCGCTCTGAGATCCGATCTTAGGCACAAAGAGTGGCTCTAATCTTTTGCATTAGCGCAACCTAACACCATGCCCGAGGTAAAAGTCTGGACCGAGCAGGAGATCTAACTTGAATCTAAAGTGAACGCCAACCTTCCCCACGGGGACCGGACGGACCGAAAGAAACGGGACCGAGAGGAGAAGAAAAAGACTGATCGTCCGAAACCTTATTCTCCGAGGTTTCACGAGTACACTCCTCTGAATGTCTCTCAGGCCGACCTGCTAAAGGAGTCAAAGAGCGAGATATTTTTCAAATTCCCGCCGATGATACAAAGGCCGGATAAGTGACTCCGCGGCCCATACTGTGCCTTTCATCGGTTACAGGAGCACCCGACTGAGAACTGCAAACAGCTCCGTGATTATATCGAGGAGCTAATCTGCTTCGGTCACCTAGCGAAGTACCTACGAGACAAACGTTATGCATATCGGGAGCAAGCAGACCAACCCCCAACCGGAGAGTTGACGGTCTGACAGATCATGGTCGTCTCTGTTGGCCCGACTCCGAGCAACGAGGACATCCGCCGTATCCGGCCGGTCATGACCTTAGGTGATCCCCCTCCAAGAAGTGTAAAACGGTTTCTCCTATCACCTTCACCAATGAAGACATTCATGGCATATCCATCCTGCATAATGACCCCCTGGTGCTCATGGCCTGGGTAAATCGGTACGAAGTCAGGAGGATCTTCGTCGACTCGGGAAGCTCGGCGGATATCCTATTTTACGACTACTTCCAGTGTATGGGATTAGATCTGTCCGTTCTCCAACTTACCACGCACGTTATCTCTGGATTTACTAACTACTCAATCCAAACCAAGGGAATGATCACTCTCTCTTTCAACATTAGGGAGGCCGGAAGAACACGAACAATGTTGGTGACTTTCATCGTCGCCCGGGTTCCTTCATCTTATGGCATCCTCTTGGGTCACCCCACCTTAAATGCCCTTCAACTTCAGATCTTGACCTACCACCTTGCGCTCAAGTTTTCTCTGGGCAATAGGGGAATAAGCCGGGCCTACGGAGATCAGCAAACTGCTAGGGTATATCTCGTCTCGACGCTGCCCGAAGACAAAGAAGTTGATCTATTCGAGTGACCATGCGATCCTCGGGAATCGCTGGATACACGTGATGACATGAAGGAGATCCGGGGTTCCCCAGGGAAGGCTTTGTCCGAGGTCCTCCTCAAGGAGGGAGACAACAGCTGAACTGTACAGATCGGCTCCCACTTGACTGGGGAAATTCGGGACAACCTTATCCAGTTCCTCTGAAACAACTCCGATGTATTTGCTTAGACCTTCACGGATATGCCAGGGATCGATCCTAAGATGATCTCCCACAAGCTCGGAGTCGACTCAAAAGCTCGGTCGGTCCGACAAAAGAAAAGAAGCTTCGCGCTTGTCAAACAGAAAGCGATTGATGAGGAAGTGGACCGACTACTCGCGGCTGACTTTATCAGAAACCTGAACTACTTAGCTTGGCTAGCCAATGTAGTCATGGTTAAGAAAGCGAATGGGAAGTGGCGCATGTGCATCGACTTTACCGATTTGAACAAGGCCTGCCTGAAAGACAACTATCCGCTCCTTCGGATAGATCAGCTGGTGGATAGCTCGGCTGGTCACGAGCTGTTGAGCTTCATGGATACCTTCTCCGGTTATAATCAAATCCGGATGAACCCGGCGAACGAAGAGCTCACCGCCTTCACCACCAATCGAGAATTCTATCGCTACAAGGTAATGCCCTTCAGCCTAAAAAACGCTGGGGCAACATACCAACGGTTGGTCAACAAGCAATTCAAGCCACAGACCGGGAAGAATATGGAAGTCTACGTCGATGACAAGTTCGTGAAATCCACCCTGTCAGCCGGGCATACCGTGGACCTTGGCGAGACCTTTGAAGTCCTGTGTAAGTACAAAATGAAGTTGAATCCAGCTAAGTGTGCTTTCGGCGTCACGGGCGGAAAGTTCTCGGATTCATGGTCACACACCGAGGAATCGAGGCAAACCCAGAGAAGATCAAGGTCATCATTGACATGGCGGTGCCCAAGAGCAATGTATAAATCATGCGGCTCACAGGCATGGTGGCCGCTCTGAGTCGATTCATGTCCAGATCCGGCGAAAAGTGCCTACCTTTCTTTAGAGCCTTAAGGAAAATCCCCGGGTTCGAGTGGTCTGAAAAGTGTCAAGTCACCTTCGAGCAGCTCAAGACTAATCTGTCGACGCCACCGCTTCTCACCCGACCAGTCGAGGGGGACGAGCTGCTGCTGTTCTTGGCCGTCTCCGACCAGGTAACCAGCTCCATACTCATAAGAGAAGCCAAAGGGATACAAAGGCCAGTCTACTACGTTAACCATGTTTTCAAAGACGTGGAGGTCAGATACCCGGCAATTGAAAAGATGGTCCTGGCACTCGTCGTCTCCTCCGCGAAACTTCGGCACTATTTCATGGCTCATACGATCCTCGTTCTCACCGACCAACCCCTGGAGAACATCCTCGGTTCTCCCGAGTCGTCGGGCTTCTTGGAGAAGTGGAGCTGGGAGTTCTCGCAATTTGACATCTAATACCAACCAAGGAAAGCCATCAAAGCCCAAACCCTCGCCGATTTCGTGGTTGAATGTACCATTCCTAATAGAGAAGAAGCGTCGACATGAGATCCAAATCCACAACACTCAGTCGAAGAAAAGCTCAGTCCGATTCCGGACTGGGTACTCTATGTAGAAGATTCCTCCACAGAGGAAGGAAGTGGGGCTGGGCTGGTCATCCGCGACCCCAATGAATTCGAGATGGAATACTCTCTGTGATTCGACTTCAAGGCCTCAAACAACGCCGCGGAATATGAAGCCTTATTGGTCGGCCTACGAATCGCCTCGGGAGCGGGGCTAAAGAAAATTAGAATTCACAGCGACTCCGCATTGGTCGTCAGCTAAGTGACCGGACGATTCGAAGCCCGGGAACCTCTAATGATGAAATACCTCGCTGAGGTGAAAAGGCTATAGAAATTTTTTGATGAGGTCCAAGTAGAACAGGTTCCCCGGATCATGAACGTCGAAGAAGATGCCTTGAGCAAGCTCACTCCTATTCGGCCAATCACAAGAAGAACATCCTCTTCGAAGTCCTATCGTGACCTAGCATTGAAGATAAAGGAGCAATACACCGGATCTACACCACTCAAGGGAGTATCCCAGATTGGAGAAAGCCCATAGTGGAGTTCCTCAAGAATGGAGTTCTCCCCGAAGACCAAATGGAAGCACGCCGGCTTTGCATGAAAGCTCGCCACTTCATATGGAGCAAAGAAAACTTATACAAAAAGTCGTACACCTAATCTCTACTCAGATGCGTCGATTCCGATGAAGCTGAGTACGTTTTCCAAGAGATATACAAAGGAGTCGGAGGCACACATCAGGGGGGCGCAGTCTAGTTCAAAAGATGCTGCTACATGGGTATTATTGGCTGACCATCCACAGCGATGGGGAAAAGATCGTATGAAGGTGCAACTGATAACACTTATCAGTTTATATCCACAGCGATGGCCATCAATTTGTGTTTGTAATCATGTCCTGCGTAGCGCGACATCAACTCCCTATACCGGGAGAGACGAACCCCCTCGAACGCTCACTGCCTCCACATGCTTCGGGACTATACCCAACAAAAATCCGTTTGCACGTCTCCTTTAAGCCGTGGTATGATAGAAGTCAAAGTATAATAGGAACACACATGAGACACTATGACGATCTCAGGTCCTAGGGACTATCCTATACATATGTTATAAGAGAACTGCTACCTAACATTGGTATATTACCAAATAGGAGTTCTCGGTGAGTCCTTCCAGTGTAACTCATCTAATGAGCACCTGTATACAATCCTCGACGTCAAATACCAATAGCTGTAGGATCAGCTATCGCCCTCCAACCGGGTCAGGTAACGTACACACTAGTCTAAACTGGAGTTCCGATACCCAGTCTCGATACTCCTACGACTAGGAACATTTAAGGATGTGCTAATTGACTACTTAGGCCCTACTAGTATGATATTTATCATTGTCCTGGTAGTCAAGCAAAATCCTAAGGTTTTATCTTATGTCTAAATGATATGTGATAGTAAATAAATCACATCACATGAAAGATAAAGACAAACCAGATAGCATACTACCATCTCGAGTAAAATTGTTCTCTCATATAGGTCCTCTTTCAATTACAATAATTGTCTTGAGAGCACCCATATTTAACAATCTCCCATTTGTACTTAAGGTCAATTATTGCGGCATCTCATACCCAACTTCTGTACTGACAGTTTCGCAAACTGTGTTCGAGAACTAGCCTTAATGAGTAGACGTGGCATAGTGCATCTCTATGTTTCTCCCTAAATCTTAACTTCGCAGAGATCAAATATCTTCCGAACCGAGCGATACCTGCCTTAGTATTTGCTTGGACAGACGATGATATCTTGTTCATAAATGAACAATTATATCTAGCGAATTCTCAGGCGATATCCTTTGCTGATTCACAATCAGCATCTAGTGCCACGCTACCTCAGTATCCCACTTGGAACTCTTTCTAATATACCGCTCCTCAAAAGAAAGTAAACTTATAACTCGCGACAGATGCTCTATCTCCCATGTTTCCTGAGAAGCTAGAATCGGTAACTGCCTCCTTCAAGAGGCTGCCATTACCATATTCCAAGAACATCAAATGCTTTTCACTGCTACCCTATGTTTCTTCAGGATTGGACTGATATCCATATTTTGTATGGAGAGACACATGTGACCACCATTGTTTTACCGATTTGCAGCATATGAACATTACTTCCTATCATGGGTATGTCATCCACATACCATATAAGAAATCTGACAACACTCCCTACTACTTTCTTACAAATACCAGGTTCATCTCTCATTTTCATAAAATTAAACGCTTTGACCGTATCATCAAAACATATGATCCTTCTCTATTATGCCTGCTTTAGTCTAAAGATAGATTTAAATAACTTGCACACTTACCGCTTGTCACGCCCCACTTCCCAAAAGAGCGGTAACGGCACGTGACAAGCCCGCGACGTATTTATTCCGAGAAGGTCCTTTCTCGAAACAAATATGCTAAGCGTATATAAGCAATATAAAATGACAAGAAAAGACATGATAATGAAAATCCAACTTTATATATTTACATTTCTAACTTTCATAAGTCTCAAACTGAATATATGATGTCTGAAAACAAAGATATATAAAAGAAAGTGTCTAAACAAGTGGCATACTAGAAATAAAAGCTGAAAAGAAAGAACTAGTAGTTAGTCTGCTCCGAAAGCTGAGAGTAATCCTCCTGACTCGGCTCGATCTTCTCAATCTCTAGATCATCTGACGAACATTACAAGGAAACAAAAAATGGGTGGAATACCTGTCAGCGAACTTACGCTCGGTAAGTCTCCATGAAAAATGAGATGTGAATGTATATAAATGAATATGCGAGGTGACATGTGATATAGTATGAATGGAAATAAAACATGAACAAGTATAACATAGTAATGTTAATGACAGCTAGGTAAGCATGGCAAACAAGTATAACATGGCCGTGGAGTCTAGATAAGTGAACATGAAGTGAATGTAAGTGTCTTAAAAGGTCTCTAAAAGGGTAAAAGTAACCAACGTGAGTTCAAGTGTGAATGTCAACCAATCTTAAGAGTATTCTCGAACCCAAGGCTATTGTCCAGGGGTAAGGAATCATGGGCCCAAAATAGTGGGACTTCAATTATTATTAAAGTGTTCCAAAACCAGCAAGCTATCATTCAGTAGTTTAGAAACACGGGCCCTCATTCGTGAATTCGTGATTTGTACCATTTCAGTCCGGTACCATAGCAACATGATTTGTACCGTTTTATCCCGGTACCACAGCAACATGATTTGTATTAATGGGACTCATGAGATTCCATTAGATTCATACTCAAACTATCCCAATACCCCGTGTATATTAGTTTATGATTAATATTACAAGTCTTGATCGAATACATGAATAAAAAAGGTGATGTACGATATCAAGTTTTTAAGATTGAGTTCATGTAGTCATGTCAAGTGTAAGTCATGCCAATTGTATTCATGGTTCGAGTCAAGCTGGTTCAAGTGTACATATTGGGTTCAAGTATTCATGATTGAGTCGTGTCAAGATCAAGTCAATTCTAGCATGTAATGGTTTAATTACAAGTTATATAGATAAAAATAAATAAGCAATCACAGAACATGATATGAGATAAGTATACAGGTAACGTCCAAAAACAATGTTGTAAATAAGTATTATGTATGACTAATAAATCAAGTCAATCAATTTAAAAATATAAACAGTAATATAGATATAAGTGTTGTGCACACATGAGTTCCAGTCTCGCTTAAATATGACTGCCGGTTAGGGAGATATACCCGTTTTCGTCGTCGAGCAAAACAGATCAGAATCTGTTCAGCACCATCATATATTTTTGGGTTTCAGGTTACAAAAATTATTAGAAAATTGTAGGTCTTTCGATATGCTTATCCAAAACACTAAGATTTGCGCGATTTCGATTTCTGAAACTCTAGTTATGATCATTTTAATATCAACGTTTAAAACAGAAATTCAGATTTCTGGATAACAACCATATGTTATATTGCAAAATCTATATCGGGTTGTTTCATGCGTTTATAAGTAATCTAATATATATAAAATTATAGATCTATCAATTGTGCATCTACACACCTAAATTTTGTCACGAACGGACTCGTGAGTTCGAGTTATGTCCTATTTAAAAACAGTGTGCGAATCAGGACAGATTCAGTCCAGATTCATCACTTAATATTGTAACACAGTTTTCTAAATTTTACGTCGGTTTTCAGTAAAATGTTAAAACTAAGAAAATCTAGATCTTTCAATGTAGATACCCAAAACACCTGAGTTTTCTCAATTTGGATATCGTTATACTAAGTTATGTGTCCTACAATTTGACCGATAACTGCAGTTTTTTGTTTTACAAACAGTAAATAAAAACGATGTAATTCCTAAACAGTTATGCGGTTTGATCTGAAATTTTTACAGTAGATTTATAATTCTATCTATTTTTTATCCTAATGTTCTAAGAATTTCCAGAAGTGGAAATTAATTTATAAAAATTATTTTAAAGATAAAGGTTTTGTAAGATCGTATTTGAAAATGATAAATGTATGGTATTTATTTATAACTTTGTTTTCTTGTATGCAAAAGTAAATATAAATAATTAAAATTTCAGCGACAAATAATATGAATTAACATATGTGAAGTAAATATATGATCCAGTTATGATTGACCGTCTAAAACAACAATGTATGCACCAGATTAACGCTATGGAGTTATAATATGCAATTACAGAAACCGAAACACATTCTAAGAAACAAAGTCCCTTATGCAATAATTTAATTCAAGATAAATTATATTCCATACATGAAGTAATAGTGCTTACTAATAAATATGATAAAAATTGTGTTAAGAAAACCAATTTCATAAGGAATTTTACGATATTGCAAGTTAATATGGTGAGACATGATAGGAGATCAATATTCAAATAGTAAGATTTGAGTAGAGGGGAAAGGATGAGACTTACATATACAAGCCGGTATTATCACCGGGCTTGTCTATTCGCTGACAGCCTCGCGTTACTAGCGAGATCTTCTTGAGAATTTCTTCATGCTCTTTTTCGAGAAATCTAGATGAAGAGGGAAATGAGAAATAATAGAAATGTGTGATGAAAAAAAGAAATATGAGTGACATATAAAAAAGGTTTATGGCCACAATAATTCTAATTAATTGTAGCTCATAACTATTCTAATTATTTTGGGAGTTAAAAAGAAGATGAAATAAAAGATCTCATTTGAAGGTTATGAGAAAAATAAAAATTGATAAAAAATAATTGCAAGAATGGGGATTTGAACATGCAACCGATGGAATAACAAGGTAAGGACTTAACCAATGAGCTATAAGGTTGTTTATGCACATATTTAATAAGAATTAAGTATATGTTGTTGCTTGAAAAAAGAGTGGGCTTCTGGGCTCATAGTTTTATAAAAGAAAATGAAAATAAGATTGGATTTGGGTTATGGGCTGGGCTAGGTCTTGCGTTTAATTTGAAATAGGTTAAGATTTAGTTTAAAGATATGGGTTTAGGAAAAATAGATGGAATAATAAAATAATATATTTAATAGAAAACAAAATATACGGAAAATACTAAGAATAAATAAATACAATATTTTAATAAAGAAAGGACACACGAATGTATAGTAATATTAGGGTTGTTACACTGCTGCTCCCACTGACTAAGATAACCTACTGGCAGAGTCATATACATGTACACTTCTAAATCCAATTTAGAAAGACGTTATAGTCATCCACATGCCAGACATCATAGTCATGAAAGACAATATTGGTAAGTTTTATCTGTATGGAATTCAGCACAGACACTGAAGTAATAGTTTCATCACAATCCACAACGGGTATTTGATAAAAAAAAATTTCTACAAGTATAGTCTTATTACGTCAGTACCTTTCCATTTGCAGTATTCTCGAAAGATCTACTTACTCCTTATGGGTTTTATCCCTTCAGGAGCACCCAACAAAGTCAACATTTTGTTGCATTGCATAGAGTCCAACTAGCATAACTCAGCATCCAGCCATCAATCGGAAGTCACCACTTCTCATGACTTGCTGATAACTAGTAGGGTCATCATCACATGATGCAAGCTTCCTTGTCACCGTTAGTGAAGAAACCTTAGTACCTCTTAGGTGGCTGAGGTCACCTACCAAATCTGCGGAGTTGGCTAAGAATTATTAGGGTCAATTGAATCTCCAGGTTTTACTAAATCCTCAATAACTGTTTGTGGTTCTGAAATCACCTCCAGTTCTATCGTACTCCCATTAATTTCTTCTGCAAGAAATTTCTTTTCTAAAAAGGTGGTGTGTCGAGAACAAAACAACTTTTGACTTACAAAATGGTAGAAAGTTAAACCCTTGTCAATGCCTGGGATAACCCACAAACCGTCATTACTGAAATGTGCCTTGAGTTTATCCGGATTCTGGTTTTAAGCATAAACCGGACAACTCAACACCTTAACAGTCTTAAGATGATAACCTATTCTATATCACATATAGAATTTGAGGCACTGATTTAGGTGGAACCGGTATCAATTGATATGCATATATTCCTAGTGCATCCCTTTATTGAAAAAGGCGATTCGGTATTACTCATCATGGAGCACACCCACGGATGAGCAATCTGAGAGAGAATCAAATTCTCGATTATATTACTACGGAATACCTAGCATAAGTATCCACATTTTCGAATACTTCGAAGATTATTGATATTTCCAACAATTGGTTCTTTACTTTATTCCTATATCTTATAAACTTTTCAAAATCTTTGGTTTTGCATTTTAAAAAGAATGCGTGTCTAAAACCAGAGAACTCATAATAAAATTGAACGAAGTATGGGTACCAAGCTCTTATCCATGTGGACATTGGACAACATACATCATTATGTATAAACCTTATGAGTTCACTAACTTATACTCTCTGTGTTATAATATGAAAACTGTATTTTGGTTAAGAATGTACATCCTGTTTTTCAATACACCTTACCCAATTATCAGATGATAAAGGCAAATGTTCATAACATAATTTTGACAATTTATATCCCACTTTATCAAATGAAGAGACGGATATATCGGTTTTTTAAAGTTGGTGCATAATAATAGATATTCAAAACCAAAAGTTTGCTGAAAGGCAAAACCATGTGATTTCCCCAATAGCAACAACTGCTCCGATATCTGATATTGAGGATCAAATCATCTTTTCCAATATTCTAATCCTTCTCAGCATCTGTAACAACTTATAGATGTAGGATATTAATCCGGTATCTATATACCCAGGAGTTAGAATTAATTGAAAAACGGTTTTCGATTACAATCACATAGAATACATGAAATATCAAAATATTTCAAGGGGTGGCCGGGTATTCCAAGTAATGCCTCTTTCATTGCCCCAGGTCATAACAGTAGTTGCGTTTTCCTTTCCACTCATTTCGTCCCTTATTGTTGTTTCTCTGTCTTACCTCATGTATACCTAACTTATGCTAGTTGGTTTTCTTCTTACCCTTCCTGTCAGCTCCAGCATCGGAATTGGAAGAAGACTATCCAACAAGCGTAACTGGTATATTCTCCTTATATAAGGAGCTCTCAAACTTGAGATAAAGCGGAGAGAAGAGAAAAATGAATTGTATCAAATAAAATTCACTTTCTCTAGAACCTGCGGCCATTCTCAACAGAAACAATTTCTTCAAGTTCGTATTTAACTATACAATGGCCTTTCAAGCAATATGGATTTCTGTATCGGATATAGAGTGTTCTGAAGGAAGCAAAAATTGGAAGTGGTAGGGGTTAGGACATATGCGACTTTGTCGTGAAATAGGGCAATCATGACATTCCAAAACTATTGATTGTAAAATGGTTTAATAATTTAGTTTACGAGTTTTTAGTTTAGGGTCAGTCTAAGGTCGTTGCCAAAGAGAGAGAAAAGAAACACCCGTCGTGCACTTTATCAAGATTAGATTGGTATATTTATCTCATCAGGATGGCTCCCACCGTTCCGTCGAATCCTCCTTCAAATCTTAAAAGGAGAATTAGCCGAGATCATACCTTGAGAGTAACTATTACTCACAGTGGGAATCGAGATCCAAACTATCATGAAGTGGTAACCTTGACGGAGTCAACAAGTCACCCCCACACCATAGAAAGTATGAAATCTCATTGCAAATTTCAACACTTGAAACTCTCAGTATAGGTTTTTACCCCTGACGGCTTATGACGTTAACGAAGTCAACAAATTATAAGTCGCCTGTCAAGTTCAACCCGTCATTTCGTGATTAATATAGACCCACCCGTATGACCCTTAACGAAATCAACAAAGTCGTACGACCATTCTAACTAATCGCATCATATGCAAATAGGAAGACATCACTTAGCGACCGTACACTATGCCTCAACGAAGTCGACAAACGTAGCATGAATACTAAGTACCCTACTTCCTGAAATAACAAAGGACTACGGCTGGTTTTGAAGAAAACCTTTAACAGAATAAACTTGATCTAATCGTAGAAACTGAGTGGTTTTGCATATTTATAGTTACATAGACTATTACTTAAGTGCGGATTCCCCGTGAAGGGATCAGGGCTCTTACCTCATTGAATGAGATGCAGGATATTCCTAACCGAATATCTCGATACAAAGTAAAAGACTACGGTTATACAATTTGCAAATTTATAGTAATATAAACTTTTGCTTAAGAATGAACTCCCGATGAAGGGATCAAGGCTCTACCCTCGTCGAATGTGGTGCATGATATTCCTAACTGAATATTTCTGTGCAAAGTAAAAGATTTGACTATAACACTACAATATTTGATATTTGGTTTCTACAACGTGTTTTAGGTTTATTATCTTTGCATTAATCCGAATCAATGCAATCCCATAAAAAAAGATAATCACATTACCTAGTATCTACTCATACAATCACAGAAACGCATGAAAAGAAAAGAAAATGCACATATACGCCATCCGCATTTGCCACGGGCCCCCGGGTATTCACTGTAAGGTTACTTAACTTATGGCAGAGCCGGAGCAGGGCTAGCGTGGGTGCAAAACGTATATAGCATTTATTTATATCAGACACACACACACATATATCATATATACCATTATATATATATATATATCTGTTAGTGATATATGCTCTAGAGGCCATTATTGTATAGTACTGGATTGTATATTACATTTTGGAAGCTCGGGATACATACAGATATAATAACAGTCATGTTCAACATGATAATATGCTTTCTGGTTTGATTTTATATTAATATGTGTATATGTTTCTTTTAACGTATCGCTAATACATGTTGATAGAGCCCTTAGGATCTTTGCTTGACTACCTGTTGGATATAGTGCCCTCAAAGTCAATTATTGGATCGCAGGTACGTGATTACAATGATTGAGGGATGACCTATACCGATAGGATCGTCTTGCTCGAGATGATAGTATGCTATCTGGTTTGTCTTTATCATCGTGTACATGCTTTAGTTCACTATTGCATGTTGATAGATCCCATAGGATTCTTGCTTGACTGCCAGCAGTATGATGGCGATCATATATGTAGGAGCTGAGGTCTATAAGCACATCCTTAAAGTGTCCTTAGTCGCGGGAGTTTCGAGACAGGGCATCGATACTCCAGAGTAGACTAGTGTATACAGTCGAGAACCCGACGAGGGGCGGTGGCTGGTCTCACAAGATATTGGTGTCAGTTGGTTCACCTAAGTTGTATACAGGTGCTTATTGAGTTATGAGTACACCGGACAGGACTCGCCGGGAACATGCTAGTTGGTATTATACATATCGTCAGATAGCAGTTCCCTGGTGACATGTGTACAGGTTAGTCTATCGACCTGAGATCGTCATTTGTCTCGTGTGAGTTCCCACTGTGCTTTGATTACTACCCTACCACGGCTCAAAGGAGTCGTGCAAACAGGTTTTAGTTGGGTACAGTCCCGTGCCACATGGAGGCAGTGAGCGGATCGTCGGGGATTCGTCTCTCCCGGTATTGGGGGTGAGATCGCGCTGTGTTTAGGAGAGCCATTTCACGAAATCGCTGGCCAGGGTAATCGAGATTTACTGGTAGGTATTCCAGTAGTATCTCAGGGTGTTCTGGGCTTCACTCCGACATGACTTATACCGCTATTGGGGGTCTGACGTTTACCAGCCCCCTAGGCCCTATATGCGATACTCCTAGACGAACGGACCGGACTGTACGGATATTGTCACTGTCAGGTTGAGTAGGGTTTCTGGATGAGTTCGCTCGTCAGCTTCCCTTCCGATCAATACATGGGCAACCATTACGTACAGCTAGTACCTCTGACGTGCTAGTGGTTATACCCAGTGCCAGTGTATTGATGAGTCATTAGAGTACCCTACAGACAGTTTCCCAAGTTCAGGCGAAATGTTGTAGAGGCCGTATGGTTTTATGGCAGGGTTCGAACATGCACGTGCACTTGTGCATGTGTCATGGTTCGGACAGATAATACTAGTGGGATTTGGTTTAAGCCGGATCCTAGTATTATACTGTAGGAATATTTTTGTCTCATTGCATTTCGTATTCGGTCGGAATACAAATGCGGGTATGTATTTACAGTTGAGAGTAATCTCGTAATTCGTTACGGGATTACTTTTGAAGTTGCCAGTTTTTCTTCACCCGGTTAAACATAAGAATTAATGTTTAATATATTGTGAGCTTTGTCTTTGTCCTTTTTGGCCATCTCCTTCTTTTCCTTGCCAAGGCCGAAATTTGTCATGAGGAGTGGGCTTCTTTTTGTTGACTCACCACTTGAAAAAGATTCTCACCACCTCATTAATTTTCCACAGTGAGCAAAAAGTGGCTGAGCTCAGTTTGATGGCTTAATGCTCTCCATTTTCAAAAGCCAGAGAATTATTTTTCCTTCATTTTTTTTTGGGTGGCCGAGCACCATACAGGTGATGGCTGACCCCATCTTTTCACTAGCCTTGCAAAAATCCTATGCTCCAACATTTTTACATCCTGGCAACTTCAATTTACCTCCACCCAATCGCTTGGGTGCCTTAAGACAAAATATTCTACATTCTCTCTACTTCAATCTTGGACATGTCGGCTAGCAAACTTCATGTCCGAGTTGCCTCGGCTTCGAGGCGGTAGCCCGTATAAATATTCATAGACGTGGTGCCACTTCGACGGGCGTGATCGGGGAGCGGACTTCGTCGGCGCAGCAGCAAGGAGTTTGGTGCGGAGATTAAAAGACCGAAGGACACGGATCGATCGGTATAATCTTTCCAAACTCATTTTACATATTACTAGTTTACGGTTAATGGAACGATCCGGGTATTTGGGTCGCGGTAGCACCGGGATTGTAAAAAGTTTTTGTTCCCCATTTGGCGTCGGTTTGACGCCCGGGGCGCCGCCGTGGCCCAACATGGTATCAGAACCACGTCATTAACCTTTACTAGCTTGTTCTAACATGTTTAAAACATCGATCGAACAAAATTTCCGAAACCGCAATTTCAGTTCTAAAGTTTATGTCGAATTTTTTTTGTCGTCGAAAAATTATTTTGAGTGCTTCAGAAAAACAGGCAGGCTTTTGTAAGACCACTGTAGAAATTTTGTAGAATGGTCTCACAGCAACGCCGCAGAACTGCGACCTTACCCACGTTTTGGCCGCGGTTCCGCCGTAGTTCTGGGGCTTCATTGCACAATTTTTATTGTGGTGGTCTTGTGTGTGGAAATATGGTTTCTGGAATTTTTAGTTTTGGCCCAGATTATTTTGAGTGTTAGATTTGTACTTGGGGCCCACTTTGGGAAATTTTGTCGATCGAAATTTTAAATATGTTAGTTAACAATACTTACATTATATCTGCGACCGTGAATATCATTCGAGCGGTAAATCTTGTCTAATTGCTATAGTCCTTTTAGATGGGTTTGCGAACATGACATTCACGTTGATGTTCTGTGTTGTGCTGTGATGTTGAGGATTGGTCGTAGTGGATAGCTCTTGTGCAATGGTAGTGCAGTTTGGATTTATTTGTACATTTGATATTGCGGGACGAGCGTCCGACTTGTGGACTGCCGTCACTGCCTGTTTGTATATTATTCTTTTGGGGCACGACCGGATTGAGGTCGATGTACCCGTTGTATATATTTTTTTTCTTTTCTGTACTAGGATTACCCCGCGGTGGGGTGCACGGATAGCCGGGTTCTAGAGAGCAACGGGCCCGCATCTCATGGCGTTGAGACGGAGGAGGCTTCACTCTAGAATTGGCGGGCTATTCGCCGCACTCGTAGGGAGTATAGGTTGACCCAATGAGGGGTGCTCAAGTTTCCAGATTCCGTGAAGTGCTAGGTGGTCCATTCACTTTGTTGAAGGGGGCTGCCTTGCTTCAGGTTTTGGCGGGTAACTTACCGCACTCGTAGGAGTCTAGGTTTCATTGCACAAGCTATCCACACGACCAGGGGAACGTCGGGTTTCATTTGTGGCTCAAAGGAAACCCGGGGCTCCCAGATTATCTGTATTGTTCTGTGATGCTTATTACTTTTCTGTGATGTTGCATTTATCATACCTGGAGCGATTATTATATATTGATATATATATACTAGTAGATGTTGTATATGTTTTGCACCCGCGCTAGCCCAGTCCCCGCTCTGTCGTTAGTTAAGTAACCTAACGGGTGATGACGGGACCCAGTGGCGAATGCGGATGACCTATAGTACATCATATTTTCGTTCTTTTCTGGTGTGATCAATTGATGGGACTGCGTTAATTCTTATCAATGCAAGGAAACAAACCTATATTTGATGTTGTTGGAACCAATTTTTCAAAAGCTGTTATTACAAGGGCGTTCTCTTTTGTTTTGCACAGTGGTATTCGGTTATGAATATCCAGCACCTCAATCGACGAGGCAAGGGCCGAGATCCCTTCACCGGGAGTGACCCCTTGGATAAAGGTTTGCGTCAGGGTAATAACTTCACTATAGTCGATTACTTTTTGCTTTGCATCGTGGTATTCAGTTTGGAATATCCTGCACCCCATTCGACGGGGAAAGAGCCGAGATCCCTTCACCGGGAGTGACCTCTTTAGCAAAAGTTTTTGCCACTATATATTTATAAAACCACTTGGATTCCTTCAACGATATCAAGTTCATTACGCTAAAGGGTTTTCGCCAAAAACCAGCCGTAGCCCTCCGTCATTTCTGAAAAGCAGCGCCTAGTATTTGTGCTATGTTTGTTGGCTTCCGTCAAGGCATAGTGTGCGGTAGCTATGTGTTACTTTTCTGTAGCATGGATATGCATTAATCTAGGACAGTCGTGCAGCCTTGTTGGCATCCGTCAATGGCGAGTACAGGTGGATCTAAATTAATCAGGACAATGACGGGTAGAACTTAACTTGCAACTTATGATTTGTTGGCATCCGTTAAGGTCATAATCTGCTTGGGGTAAAAATCACATCGGGAGTTTCAAACATACAGGAAACTTGCCAAGATTGCGCATACCTTCTGGAGTGTGATGACGTGAGTGGCTTCCATCACGTTATCATGCGATGATAGTTGGATCCCGATTCCCACTGATGAGTTGGTTTACTCCTCGGGTGATCCCGACTAATTATTCTTTCAGGTTTGGAGGAGAATTTGAGAATACAGTGGGAGGTTTCCTGATTTCTGATTCAGGTTAGAGTGCACGCAGAGTGTTTCTTTTCTCTCTCTCTTTGACTGGGACCATGACCCGACCCTAGACAATAACTCCGTAACTATGTTAACCGAACTTTCTTATAACACTGGCTTTTGGATTGTCTGAGTTGCATATATCATTGCCACTCCTTCTTTTACCCTTTGTATTTCTCCAGAACACCCTGTATTATTACAAACATCCACTTCCATTGGATAAATCCATCGTATGGTTATATACGAACTCGGAGGAACTTCTTCGAGGATGGATTCTGGTTCTGGAGAGATTGAATAGGACTATTCAGTTGTCTTTTCCTTTTACCTTCTCTCAGGTTGTGAGGGCTCTTAGGATTAGGAGAGGGTACACCTATTACGCTTAATGGATAGTCTTCTTCCAAACTATAGGCAGGTGCCGAAAGGTAGGGAATGAAGAAAACCAATTAGCCTAAGTTGGGTGTACAGAAGGTAATAAGTAAAGACAAAATAAAGGGATTAGAAAGAGGGCAAAGTAAATTGCGACTGCTATCATTCACGACCGAACCACATATTTCATAGCCACTCCTAATTCACCTTTGTATTTCTCCAGAACACCCCGTATCACTACGAACATCCAATTCCATTGGATAAATCCATCATATGGTTATATACGAACTCGGAGGAACTTCTTCGAGGATGGATTCTGGTTCAGGAGAAATAGGAATAAGGTTTATCCAGTTGTTTTTTTATCTTTACCTTCTCTCATGTTGCGAGTACTCCTAGTATTATGAGAGTACACCTATTACGCTTATTGGATAGTCTTCTTCCAAACCATGGGCTGGTGCCGAACGGTAGGGAAGAAAGAAAACCATTAAGCCTAACGATGGTGTACAGAAGGTAACGACTAAAGACAAATAAAGGGAATTGGAGAGATGGCAGGGAAATATACGGTTACAGTCATGAATCTGCATTATGGAAGAGGCATTACTATGAATACCCGGATTCCCCTTCGAAACATTTTCATGTTTCAGTTTCACTGTGCATTATTAATTGAAAAACTGATTTCCCAAATTAGACCCTTACTCCAGGGTATGTGTTTACCAGGTATGATTCTCACATCTGTATGGTTTTATAGATAATGAGTGGGAGTAAGTTATTGGGAATTAGGTGATCATCCTCATTATATCGGAATTCGTTGTATTTGGTGATATTTGAGGAAATCGCCTGGGTACAATTTTCAACCTACGACGCACAGAATTTGAGTTATTCAACTCAGCAGACTTATATAAAGTATTGTATGTTGTCCAGTGTCCATTAGGAAAAAAGGGTTGGTCCTCGTACTATATTCTGTTTACTTGTGACTTCTCAAGTTTTTGGACAAGTGTTTCGTAGAAATACAAGGTCCAAGTTTGAGAAGTTATAGATACAAGAATAAAGTAGAGAACCAGGTGTCGCAAGTATCGGGATTCTTCAAGGTGATCGAAGATGTAGATACTTGTATGAGGTATTCAGTTGATAGTAATGGGTTTGAGAAACTTCTTTCTCTTTCAGGTTACTCATAATTGGACGCGCTCCTAAGTTGAGTAATGCTGATCGGCCTCTCTCAATTTAGTTGACATGCACTGGAGAAAGCTGCATGATTTGAATCTGGTTCCAATTAAATTAGTGCATTTGTTTCTATATTAGATATATATAGAATCAATTTATATCTTAACGATGTTAAGGTATAGGGAGTCGTCCGGCTGATGCTTAAAACCAGAATCCGGATAAACTCAGGGCACGTTTCAGTAATGGCTGTTTGTGGGTTATCCCGGGCTTTGATGAGGGTTAACTTTCTACCATCAGGAAGATTAATATTTATATTGTTCTTGACTTGCCACAGTTTTAGTAAAATGGAATTTTTTTTCCAGAAAACAGTAGTGGGAGTATGGTAGAACTGGAAGTGATTCCAGAACCGCAAACGATTACGGAAAATTTAATAGGACCTATATATTCAATCAGGTTTTGACATTCCATTAGCCACTCCGTAGATATGGTGGGTAACCTCAGGCGCCCGAGAGGTACTCCGGTATCCTCAAGGACGGTGATAGGGAGGTTCTTGTTTACCCAGACTTGACACTACTGTTGTTCCAGACTATGAGACCCGGCAGGAGGATGAGTATAACGTCGTTATAAACTAGCGTTAGAAGTGCACGTGTATATGACTCTGCCAGATGGTTGTCGTAGTCAGTGGGAGCAGCGGAAGCATAGTGGACAAGTAGCTTGTGTCTATTTATAGACCAAAGCAAATATAGCGGAGATAGATCATCTAATTTTGATGTAAGAGTCATAGTCTTTGACTTCATCAGAATAGGGGATAGATCTGTTAAGAAGGTAGTAGGGTGTGATGTCCTGGTATATGGATGACATACACAAAGTAGGAAGTAAAATTCCTATACTACGATCGGTTATACTGTGGTTGTCACATAGTAGTTTCTCCACAAAAGATATGGATATTATATCAGACATTCTGGTTACTGGATCTATGGTTTTAGATCTAGATTTGGGTAGTTTCCCAATCTGGGTACTTTGACAGCATTCTAAAGGTATTTTAGAATGAACGACTCCTGGCATGGTGGTGTATCTGCGGGTGATGGAGTCACCCTCTCTAAAGGTGTCTTACAGACTAAAGAGAAGAGAGATGTGCATGATTGGTAGATCACTTACTTAGGCAATTGGGTTGATCATGAGATGTCATGTACCACACCAGATGTTGTTTTTGCACTAGATGCAATAAGTTGATATTAATCCAATCTTGGAGAAACGTTCGGAAGCAGTTTTAGAACATAAGTGGTTGTTCTATGGATTTGATAACGACAGCCTCCTTCGGGAGACAGTTATCATTCCAAGCTTCCAAGATGACCTGGATGACAGAGTAACTGTCAGAGTTATAGTTTTCCCTCTGACGAGGGGCAGTAGTTTGGACAGGTGGTCCAAGCGGATACTGAGGGAGGCATGGTGCAGGATACTGATTAAATTCAGTTGACGATACAGTCTAGGATGTTTGCTGGATTTGGAGTTCATTTGCGAACTGGGTCCCATCAGATATCCAGACATATTCTAAGGCAGGTATTGCTAATTTCGGGAGATGGCTTTCTCAGCGAACTTGAGACAAAGAGAGACATGTAAAGATACATCAGGGCGGATCCACTCACAGAGGCTATTTCTCGAACACAATAGTTTTACAAACGAGCTTTGTGAAACTGATTAGTAGAGGAGTTGGATGTTCGGTATCACACGAGCTGTGAGTACGCGACATCGCAATAATTAGCCTTAAGTGCAAGTGGGAGATTGTTCGATATAGTGCCCTCAAAGTCAATTATTGGATCGCAGGTACGTGATTGCAATGATTGAGGGAGGACCTATACCGATAGGACAGTCTTGCTCGAGATGATAGTATGCTATCTGGTTTGTCTTTATCATCGTGTACATGCTTTAGTTCACTATTGCATGTTAATAGAGCCCATAGGATTCTTGCTTGAATGCCAGCAGTATGATGGCGATCATATACGTGGGAGCTGGGGTCTATAAGCACATCCTTAAAGTGTCCCTAGTCATGGGAGTTTCGAGACAGGGCATCGATACTCCAGAGTAGACTAGTGTATACAGTCGAGACCTTGACGAGGGGCGGTGTCCGGTCTCACAAGCCATTGGTGTCAGTTGGTTCACCTAAGATGTATACAGGTGCTCATTGAGTTAAGAGTACACCGGACAGGACTCGCCGGGAATATGCTAGTTGGTATTATACATATCGTCAGATAGCAGTTCCCTGGTGACATGTGTACAGGTTAATCTGTCGACCTGAGATCGTCATTTGTCTCGTGTGAGTTTCCACTGTGCTTTGATTATTACCCTACCACGGCTAAAAGGAGTCGTGCAAACAGGTTTTAGTTGGGTACAGTCTCGAGTCACATGGATGCAGTGAGCGGATCGTCGGGGATTCGTCTCTCCCGGTATTGGGGGTGAGATCGCGCTGTGTTTAGGAGAGCCATTACACGAAATCCTTGGCCAGGGTAATCGAGATTTACTGGTAGGTATTCCAGTAGTATCTCAGGGTGTTCTGGGCTTCACTCCGACATGACTTATACTGCTATTGAGGGTCTGACGTTTTCCAGCCCCCTAGGCCTAATATGCGATACTCATAGACGAACGGACCGGACTGTACGAATATTGTCACAGTCAGGCTGAGTAGGGTTTGCTGGATGAGTTCGCTCGTCAGCTTCCCTTCCGATCAATACATGGGCAACCGTTACGTACAGCTAGTACCTCTGACGTGCTAGTGGTTATACCCAGTGCCAGTGTATTGATGAGTTATTAGAGTCCCCCACAGACAGTTTCCCAAGTTCGGGCGAAACGTTGTAGAGGCCGTATGGTTTTATGGCAGGGTTCGAACATGCACGTGCACTTGTGCATGTGTCATGGTTCGGACAGATAATACTAGTGGGCTTTGGTTTAAGCCGGATCCTAGTATTATACTGTAGGAATATTTTTGTCTCATTGCATTTCGTATTCGGTCGGAATACAAATGCGGGTATGTATTTGTAAGTACACGGTAGCGCCCCGGCCGTCTAACAGACGCCAAATGCGGAACAAAAACTTTTTAGCTGGCGCTATCGCATACTATAACCCGGATCTGCCATTAAAGCTAAACTAACAAACTACAAAGTGGGTAGAAATGTTATACCGAACGATCCGAGTCCTTCGGTCTTCAACCATCATCCCATGCTTTGTTGCAGATGATCCGAACTCGCTCGATCTCCGGTCTCGTCGTCCAGGTGGCACCACGTCGACGGATCTTTAAACGGGCTCCCGCCTCTGAACCGAGGCAACTCGATCATCAAATTTGCTAAAAGAGATGACCAAGATTGATGTAGAGAATGAGTAGAACATTTTGTCTCGTTACGTCCAAGGCTATAGACGAACGGTTAATGAAGTTGCCATTTGGAAATGTGATGGAATAAAATGAGCTATGAAATTTCCATACACCAAACTATCATAATCTTTTCAAGCAAAAATAACCATTTTTTTTACTAGAATGGGCCGGCTATATCTATAGAAGGAGGGAGGTGAATGTAGGAGAGAGGAGGAGGTGACCATAAGGAAATGATACTTATCATAACACAACATCAAAGAATGAATCACTAAAATCATTTAATGCAAAATGGTGATTCATAATAACACATCACCATTTCATTAAATGAACAATTAATGCTAATGAATGATATATGAACCTAGTCACCATAATCTAGAACCTTCAAGAACCATGACTCACCCAATGAAAAAGATAAATCCGTCTTTAACCGAATGTTAAAAACGGGTGATAGAAAACAGGAAACTGGCAACTTCCAAAAGTGATCCTGAAACGAATTTCAGGATAACCCCGTAATAGTATAAACATACCCGCATTTGTATTACGACCGAATACAAATGCAACTGAGACAAAGATATTATATCTACACAGTATAATACTTGGATCCGGCTTAAACCAAAGCCTACCAGTATTATCTGCCCGAAATATGACACGTGCGTAAACGCACGTGCATTTTCCGAACCCTGCCATAAAAACATACGGCCTCTACAACGTTTCGCCCGAACTTGGGAAACTGTCTGTGGGGGACTCTAATGACTCATCAATACACAGGCACTGCGTATAACCACTAGCACGTCAGAGGTACTATCTGTACGTAACGGTTGCCTATGTATTGATTGGAAGGGAAGCTGACGAGCGAACTCATCCAGAAACCCTACTGAGCCTGACAGTGACAATATCTGTATAGTCCGGTCCATTCGTCTATGAGTATCGCATATAGGGCCTAGGGGGCCGGTAAACGTCGGACCCCCAATAGCTGTATAAGTCGTGTCAGAAAGAGAAGCCCGGAACACCCTGAGATACTACTGGAATACCTACCAGTAAATCTCGATTACCCTGGCCAGGGATTTCGTGTAATGGCTCTCCTAAACACAACGTGATCCCACCCCCAATACCGGGAGAGACGAATCCCCGATGATCTGCTCACTGCCTCCATGTGGCTCGGGACTGTACCCAAAAAATACCTGTTTGCACGACTCCTTTGACCCGTGGTAGGTTATAAATCAAAGCACAGTGGGAACTCACACGAGACAAATGATGATCCCAGGTCGATAGACTAACCTGTACACATGTCACTAGGGAACTGCTATCCGACGATATGTATAATACCAACTAGCATGTTCCCGGCGAGTCCTGTCTGGTGTACTCATAACTCAATGAGCACCTGTATACATCTTAGGTGAACCAACTGACACTAATGGCTTGTGAGACCGGCCACCGCCCCTCGTCGGGGTCTCGACTGTATACACCAGTCTACACTGGAGTATCGATGCCCTGTCTCGAAACTCCCACGACTAGGGACACTTTAAGGATGTGCTTACAGACCCCAGCTCTCACGTATATGATCGCCATTATACTGCCGGCAGTCAAGCAAGAATCCCATGGGCTCAATTAACATGCAATAGTGAACTAAAGCATGTATACGATGATAAAGACAAACCAGATAGCATACTATCATCTCGAGTAAGACAGTCATGTCGGTATAGGTCCTCCCTCAATCATTGCAATCACGTGCTTGCGATCGAATAATTGACTTAGAGGGCACTATATCCAACAATCTCCCACTTGCACTTAAGGCTATTATTGCGATGTCGCATACTCATAGCCTCTGTGAGTGTATCCGCCCGGATGTTTCTTTCTATGTCTCTCTTAATCTCAAGTTCGCGGAGAAAGCCATCTCCCGAATCGAGTAATAGGTGTCTTAGGATATGTCTGGATATCTGATGGGGCCTAGTTCATAAATGAACTCCAAATCCAAACTTCTTAGACTGTATTGATAACTGAACCTAACTGAACCTAATCAGTATCACGCACTATGCCTCCCACAGTATCCTTTTGGACCACCTGTCCATAATACCGTCCCTCGTTAGAGGGAAAACTATAACTCTGACAATCACTCTGTCATCCAGGTCACCTTGGAAGCCTGGAATGATAACCGTCTCCCGAAGGAGGCTGCCGTCATCAAATCCGTAGAACATACATTCATGTTCTAAAACTGCTTCCTAATGTTTCTCCACGATTGGATTAATATAAACTTTTCGCATCTAGTGCAAAAATAACATCTGGTGTGGTACTTGACATTTCATGATTGACTCAATTGCCAAAGCAAGTTATCTGCCAATCATGCACATCCCTCTCTTTTCAGTCTGTAAGACACCTTTAGAGATGGTGACTCCATTATCTGCATGTACACCACCATGCCAGGAGTCATCTATTCTAAAATACCATTAGAATACTGTCAAAGTACCCAGATTGGGAAACTACCCAATTCTAGATCTAAAGCCATAGATCTAGTAACGAGAATGTCTGATATTACATCCATGTCCTTTGTGGAGAAACAATTGTGTGACGACCAAAGTACAACCGATCGTAGTATAGGAATTTTACTTCCTACTCTGTGTATGTCATCCAAATACCAGGACATCACACCCTACTACCTTCTTAACAGATCCATCCCCTATTCTGATGAAGTCAAAGCCATGACTTTTACATCAAAATTAGATGATCTAATCTCTGCTATATATGCTCACGCCTATAAATAGACATAAGCTACTTGCCCACTATACTTCCGCTGCTCCCACTGACCACAACAACCCTCTGGCAGAATAATATATACGTGTACTTCTAAAACTAGTTTAGAACGACGCTATACATATCCTCCTGCCGGGTCTCATAGTTTGAAACAATAGTAGTGCCAAGTCTGGGTAAACAAGAACCTCCCTGTCACCGTCCTTGAGGCTACCTAAGTACCTCTCGGGAGTCTAAGGTTACCCACCATATCTGCGGAGTGGCTAATGGAATGTCAAAACCTGATTGAATATATAGGTTCTATTAAATTTTCCGTAATCGTTTGCGGTTCTGGAATCACTTCCAGTTCTACCATACTCCCACTACTGTTTTCTAAAAAAATCCATTTTACTAAAACTATGGCGAGTCAAGAAACAATATCACTATTGATCTTCCAGATGGTAGAAAATCAACCCTCGTCAAAGCTAGGGTCAACCCGCAAACTTCCATTACAGAAACGTGCCTTGAGTTATCCAGTGTCTGGTTTTAAGCATAAGCTGGACAACTCCCCTTACCTTAACATCGTTAAGATATGAAGCATTCTATATCCAATATAAAAACTTTGGCACTTATTTAATTGGAACCAGATTCAAATCATGGAACTGTCTCTAGTGCATACCATCTCAATGGAGAAAGGCTAATCAACATTACTCAACTTAGGAATATATCCAATTATGAGTAACCTGAAAGAGAAACAAGTTTCTCAAAACCATTAACTGAACACCAATCATATGAATCTACATCTTCGATTTCTTTGAAGAATCCCGATACTTGCGACACTTGGTTCTCTACTTTATTCCTATACCCACAGCTTCTCAAAACTTAGACATTGTATTTCTACGAAATACTTGTTTAAAAGCTAGAGAAGTTACAAGTAAACAGAACAGAGTACGAGGACCAACCCTTTGTCCTGATGGACACTGGACAACATACAATACTCTGTATAAGTCCACTGAGTTGAATAACTCAAAACCTATGCGTCGTAGGTTGAAAACTGTACCCAGGCGATTTCCTCAAATATCACCAATTACAACGAATTCCGATATAATGAGGATGATCACTTAATTCCCAATAACTTACTCCCACTCATCATCTGTAAAAAAATACAGATGTGAGAATCATACCTGGTAAATACATACCCTGGAGTAAGTTTGTAATCGGGAAATCAGTTTTCTTTTAACAATGTACTGAAACATGAAAATGTTTCGTAGGGGTTTCCTGGTATTACTAGTAATTCCTTTTCCATTATTCAAATTCATGACTGTAACCGTATATTTCCCTGCCATCTCTCCAATTCCCTTTATTTGTCTTTAGTCGTTACCTTCTGTACACCATCGTTAGGCTAAATGGTTTTCTTCCTTCCCTACCGTTCGGCACCAGCCTATGGTTTGGAAGAAGACTATCCAGTAAGCATAATATGTGTACCCTCCTAAATCAAGGAGTACTCGCAACTTGAGAGAAGGTGATGATAAAAGACAATTGAATAATACCTTATTCCTATTTCTCCTGAACCAGAATCCATCATCGAAAAAGATCCTTCGAGTTCGTATATAACCATACGATAGATTTATCCAATGGAATTGGATGTTCGTAGTGATATGGGTTGTTCTGGAGAAATGAAAGGGTAAAAGAAGGAGCGATAATGACTTATGCAACTTTAGACAATCCAAAAGTCAGTATTTTAAGAAGGTTCGGTCAACTTGGTCACTGAGTTATAGTCTAGGGTCGGTCAAAAGTCGCAGCCAAAGAGAGAGAGAAAAGAAACACTCTGTGTGCACTCTAACCTAGATCAGAATGGTTATTACTTTATCTAATCAGGAAACCTCCCACTGTAATCTCAAATTCTCCTCCAAACCTGAAAGAAGAATTAGTCGGGATCACTCGAAGAGTAAACCAACTCATCAGTGGGAATCGGGATCCAACTCTCATCGCATGTTAACGTGACGGTATCCACTCACGTTATCACACTCCAGAAGGTATGCGCAAGTTTGGCAAGTTTCCTGTATGTTTGAAACTCCCGATGTAATTTTTATCCCATGCTCTTATGACCTTGACGTAGGCCAACAAATCATAAGTCACATGTCAAGTTCTACCCGTCGTTGTCCTGATTAATTTAGGTCTATCGTACATGCCCTTGACGTAGGCCAACAAGGCTGTACGTCTGTCCTAAACTAATGCATCTATCTATGCAACAAATGAATATCCCAGCAGCTACCAAACACTATGCCTTGACGTAGGCCAACAAACATAGCTTGAATACTACTGACCATCCATAAGAAATGACGGAGGGTTACGGCTGGTTTTTGGCGAAAAACCTTTAACGTAATGAACTTGATCTCGTTGAAGGAACCCGATAGCTTTTTATAAAATATAACGGCGAAAACCTTTGCTAAAGAGGTCACTCCCGGTGAAGGGATCTCGGCTCTTTCCTAGTGGAATGAGGTGCAGGATATTCCATCTGAATACCGCGATGCAAAGCAACTTGTGATCGACTATATTGAAGTTATTACCCTGACGCAAACTTCTGCCCAAGGGGTCACTCCCGGTGAAGGGATCTCAGCCTTGCCTCGTCGAATGAGGTGCTGTATATTCATAACCGAATACCTCTGTGCATAACAAAAGGAAACGTCTTTGTAATAACTCTTTTTAAAATTTGTTCCAACAATATCAAATATAGGTTTGTTTTATCCTTGTACTGATAAGAATCAATGCAGTCCCATCAATTAATCACACCAGAAAAGAATGAAAAATAAAATGTACGTATATGCCATCCGCATTCGCCACTGGGTCCCGTCATCACCCGTTAGGTTACTTAACTAACGACAGAACGGGAACTGGACTAGCGCGGGTGCAAAACATATACAACATCTAATAGTATATATACCAATATACAATAATCGCTCCAAGCGTGATAATATACAACATTACAGAAAAAGTAATAAGCATCACAGAACAATACAGATAATCTGGGATCCCCGGGTTTCACAGAGCTGCCGCTGAAACCCGACGTTCCCCTGGTCGTATGGATAGCCTGTGCAATGAAACCTAGACCCCTACGGGTGTGGCAAGTTACCCGCCAAAACCTGAAGAGAGGCAACCCCCTACAGCATAGTGAATGGACCACCCGACACTTCACGGAATCCGGTAACTTGAGCTCCCCTCCTTGGGTCAACCTGTACCCCTACGAGTGCGGCGAATAGTCTGCCAATTCTAGAGTGAGGCCCCTTTGCCTCTTAAAGCCATGAGATACGGACCCGTTGCCTTCCAGAACCCGGCTATCCGTGCACTCCGTCGCGGGGTAAACCTATTACAGAAATAAAAATATGTACAACGGGTACATCGACCTCAGCCCGGTCGTGCCCCAAAAGAATATTATATAAACAGGCAGTGACGGCAGTCCACATGTTGGACGCTCGCCCCACAATATTAAATGTACAAATAAATCCAAACAGCACTATCATTGCACACTGCTATCCACCACGACAAATCCGCAACATCACAGCACAACACAGAACATCAACGCGAATGTCACGTTCGCAAATCCGTCTAAAAAGACTATAGCAATTAGACGCAATTTATCGCTCAAATGACATTCCCGGTCGGAGATATAATATAAGTACTGTAAACTAACACGTTTAAATTTAGATCGAAAAAAATTCCCGAAGTGGGCCCCACAAACATCAGATACAGTAATAAAAACTGGGCCCAAAAGAATAATACCAGAAACCACAATTTCCCAAGACGAAAGCCTAGAAGAAAAAATGGCCCACCAATTCACCAAGACGGCCGCGCTTCCGCGGTCAAAGCTAGGCATTGACCGCGGATCTGCGGCCGGACGGTCGAATTGGTGGATCGTGTTTCTGCTGTTTCCATTAAAAAACCTGCTTGATTTTCAGGTATGGTCAAAATAATTTTTAGAACAGATTTAAAATTAACAGAAACTTTAAACATGGAAATTGCGATTTTGAAAATTCTGCTCGATCGATATTTTAAACGCGTTAGCACAAGTTAGTAAAGCTTAATGGTGAGGCTCTGATACCACTTTAAGTACACGTAGCGCCCCGGCCGTCTAACAGACGCCAAATGCGGAACAAAAACTTTTTAGCTGGCGCTATCGCATACTATAACCCGGATCTGCCATTAAAGCTAAACTAACAAACTACAAAGTGGGTAAAAATGTTATACCGAACGATCCGAGTCCTTCGGTCTTCAACCATCATCCCATGCTTTGTTGCAGATGATCCGAACTCGCTCGATCTCCGGTCTCGTCGTCCAGGTGGCACCACGTCGACGGATCTTTAAACGGGCTCCCGCCTCTGAACCGAGGCAACTCGATCATCAAGTTTGCTAAAAGAGATGACCAAGATTGATGTAGAGAATGAGTAGAACATTTTGTCTCGTTACGTCCAAGGCTATAGACGAACGGTTAATGAAGTTTCCATTTGGAAATGTGATAGAATAAAATGAGCTATGAAATTTCCATACACCAAACTATCATAATCTTTTCAAGCAAAAATAACCATTCTTTTTACTAGAATGGGCCGGCCATATCTATAGAAGGAGGGAGGTGAGTGTAGGAGAGAGGAGGAGGTGACCATAAGGAAATGATACTTATCATAACACAACATCAAAGAATGAATCACTAAAATCATTTAATGCAAAATGGTGATTCATAATAACACATCACCATTTCATTAAATGAACAATTGATGCTAATGAATGATACATGAACCTAGTCACCATAATCTAGAACCTTCTAGAACCATGACTCACCCAATGAAAAAGATAAATCCGTCTTTAACCGAATGTTAAAAACGGGTGATAGAAAACAGGAAACTGGCAACTTCCAAAAGTGATCCTGAAACGAATTTCAGGATAACCCCGTAATAGTATAAACATACCCGCATTTGTATTACGACCGAATACAAATGCAACTGAGACAAAGATATTATATCTACACAGTATAATACTTGGATCCGGCTTAAACCAAAGCCTACTAGTATTATCTGCCCGAAATATGACACGTGCGTAAACGCACGTGCATTTTCCGAACCCTGCCATAAAAACATACGGCCTCTACAACGTTTCGCCCGAACTTGGGAAACTGTCTGTGGGGGACTCTAATGACTCATCAATACACAGGCACTGGGTATAACCACTAGCACATCAGAGGTACTATCTGTACGTAACGGTTGCCTATGTATTGATTGGAAGGGAAGCTGACGAGCGAACTCATCCAGAAACCCTACTGAGCCTGACAGTGACAATATCCTTACAGTCCGGTCCATTCGTCTATGAGTATCGCATATAGGGCCTAGGGGGCCGGTAAACGTCAAACCCCCAATAGCTGTATAAGTCGTGTCAGAGAGAGAAGCCCAGAACACCCTGAGATACTACGGGAATACCTACCAGTAAATCTCGATTACCCTGGCCAGGGATTTCGTGTAATGGCTCTCCTAAACACAGCGCGATCCCACCCCCAATACCGGGAGAGACGAATCCCCGATGATCTGCTCACTGCCTCCATGTGGCTCGGGACTGTACCCAAAAAATACTTGTTTGCACGACTCCTTTGACCCGTGGTAGGGTATAAATCAAAGCACAGTGGGAACTCACACGAGAAAAATGACGATCCCAGGTCGACAGACTAACCTGTACACATGTCACTAGGAAACTGCTATCCGACGATATGTATAATACCAACTAGAATGTTCCCGGCGAGTCCTGTCCGGTGTACTCATAACTCAATGAGAACCTGTATACATCTTAGGTGAACCAACTGACACCAATGGCTTGTGAGACCGGCCACCGCCCCTCGTCGGGGTCTCGACTGTATACACTAGTCTACACTGGAGTATCGATGCCCTGTCTCGAAACTCCCACGACTAGGGACACTTTAAGGATGCGCTTATAGACCCCAGCTCTCACGTATATGATCGCCATCATACTGCCGGCAGTCAAGCAAGAATCCTATGGGCTCAGTTAACATGTAATAGTGAACTAAAGTATGTATACGATGATAAAGACAAAACCAGATAGCAACTGTCATCTCGAGTAAGACAGTCATGTCGGTATAGGTCCTCCCTCAATCATTGCAATCACGTGCCTGCGATTGAATAATTGACTTAGAGGGCACTATATCCAACAGTATTTACAGTTGAGAGTAATCTCGTAATTCGTTACGGGATTACTTTTGAAGTTTCCAGTTTTTCTTCACCCGGTTAAACATTAGAATTAATGTTTAATATATATATTGTGAGCTTTGTCTTTGTCCTTTTTGGCCATCTCCTTCTTTTCCTTGCCAAGGCCAAAATTTGTCATGGGGAGTGGGCTTCTTTTTGTTGACTCACCACTTGAAAAAGCTTCTCACGACCTCACTAATTTTCCACAGTGAGCAAAAAGTGGCCGAGCTCAGTTTGATGGCTTAATGCTCTCCATTTTCAAAAGCCAGAGAACTATTTTTCCTTCATCTTTTATTTTGGGTGGACGAGCACCATACAGGTGATGGCCGACCGCATCTTTTCACTAGCCTTGCAAAAATCCTATGCTCTAACATTTCTACATCCTGGCAACTTCAATTTACCTCCACCCAATCGCTTGGGTGCCTTAAGACAAAATATTCTACATTCTCTCTATTTCAATCTTGGACATGTCGGCTAGCAAACTTCATGTCCGAGTTGCCTCGGTTTCGAGGCGGGAGCCCGTATAAAGATTCATAGACGTGGTGCCACTTCGACAGGTGTGATCGGGGAGCGGACTTCGTCGGTGCAGCAGCAAGGAGTTTGGTGCGGAGATTAAAAGACCGAAGGACACGGATCGATCGGTATAATCTTTCCAAACTCATTTTACATATTACTAGTTTACGGTTAATGGAACGATCCGGGTATTTAGGTCGCGGTAGCGTCGGGATTGTAAAAAGTTTTTGTTTCGCATTTGGCGTCGGTTTGACGCCCGGGGCGCCGCCGTGGCCCAACACTACCAGCGTTGTGATGGCAGCCACACTAGTGGGAGCTGGGTAGTCTATAAGCACATCCTTAAACTTGTTCATAGTTGTAGGATTATCAAGACTTGGCATCAATTCTGCAGAGTAGACTAGTGTATACGCTTCTTATCCCCATCAGGGGAAGTGGCCTGTCCTACAACCATTGGTATATGGTACCAAAAATAGTATACATGTGCTCATTAGGTTATGAGTTACACTGGACAGACTCGCTAAAAATCGCTGGTTGGTATTATACCTATCGTCAGTTAGGAGCTCCCCGGTGACATGAGTACAGGTTAGTCCATTGACTTGACATCACTATTCATCTCGAGTGTGTTTCCACTGTACTTAGATTACTACTCTACCACAGCTCAAATGAGTCGTGCAAATAGGTAGTAGTTGGGTGCAGCCCCAAAGGACTTGAAGGAAGTAGGGGATAGAAGGGATTCGTCTCTCCCGGTATTGGGAGTTGATATCGCGCTGTGTATGGTTAGCCAATGCACAAAGTCTCTCGTTAGGGCAATTGAGATTTACTGGTAGGTACACCAGTATTTTCTCAAGGTGTATTGAGCTCCACACCGACACAACTTATTGCGCTATTAGGGGTCTGATGTTTGCCACCCCCTAGGCCCGATATGCGATACTCTTAGACGAACAGACCGTACTGTACAGAGAATGTCACCTATAGGCTCAGTAGGGTTTTCAGACGAGTTATCGTGTCGATCTTCCCGTCGACAGATAGATGGGTAGCCATTATGTACAACTAGTGCCACTGACATGGTTGTGGTTAAACCCACTGCCAGCGTATTGTCGAGTCTTTAGAGTTCCACACAGAGGGTTTCCCGGTTTAGACGAAATGGTGTAGTTTGCATATGGTTTTACGCAGGGGTGTTCGATTGAACACGTGTATTTATACACATGCTTTAATCGAACGGTTTAGTAGTACTGGCAGGTTTGAAAGACAGCCAGTTTTGATGCTTGTATTATATTGCTCTCTTTTGGGTATTTGTATTTTAACACGAATACAGTAGTTATATGAATACGTGTATTTGTATAGATACGGGTATTTGTGCTTTGATACAAATACATGTATTTATTTCTAAATATGAATACGCGTATTTGTATTTTTGGTACAAATACAATATTCGTATTTTGGTAGAAATATGATATATGTATTTATTCGGGTATGGGTATACGTGTTTATATACTTACATTTATATTTATAAGTGTTTGTTTATGTGTATCTAGTGAGGTGGCTACACTCTCTCACTCACCTCTCCATCATTTAATGAAGAGCATGTGGGCTTGTGACTCACCCTAGTGAGTCATTTGTCCACCCACTCTTTTGTTTTAGTGATGTAGAGATAAGTATGAGAGTGTGAGATATTTTCATAAGAGTGTGGTTGATTTTTATCAAGTGAGAGTTTACTCTAGTAGCCATCTTCATCTTCTTCTTCCTCTTCCTCGATTCTCTCTCTTGAGTTGTGAGGATTAAAAGAGAGCATTTAGTTTCACAAACTACATCATTCTAAGTATCTTATCTTGGTAAGACTTGATCTTTAGTTGCTTCGAACGAAGCTATCGCTTGAATCGGTATCCTCGGGTGGATCATCTTTGACACGGAAGATCGGCTTCGAGAGCTCGTTCCATCAATCTAAGGATATTGTGGAGTCCACCTTTCAAGATTCGAAGGACTGTCTACAAAGGTTGTATTCTCAACTGAGTAGTTAAAACTCTAGTTAGGGGTTGCTTAGTATAGTGTTTGGGCTTGTATCCTAGGGATTTAGTGTTATGTGCTCAAGATTTTAAAGTTTTTGATTCCGCATAGCCGTAGTTGACTCAACAAGGAGCACATATACACTTACACTAGTATAAGAGCCTACCCAAACACTTAACTAACAAAATAGACAAACTTTAGAGTTTCGAAACCGAAATAGTTCCGTAACGATAAATCTGAATCCAAGTTATTGTCATTTTTTCAGAGCCTCTAAATTTTTTTAAACAATTGCAGAGTGCTCTTTATGATATAACTAGAACACCAGAGAAAAACACGACACTAATTCCAAAATTCACCCGCCAGATTTCCTCAAAGTCCCGATATGGGCGGTTTTACTGTAGCATTTTGTCTCATGTTTCTTGTGGTGTTTTGTACTCTTGGATTTAGGATTTATGGTATTGTTTGATTTTGCCCAGATTTCATCTATTTTTATCTTTGTGCTTGGGCAATACGGAGTGTTTCTAAGTCAAAATTCTAACATCGTTTATTCGTTTTAAGTTCGTATATGTGTTTCTAAACGTCGACTAATTGCTATACGTCGATTAGTAGGGGTTGCACATATCTAGTATCTTGTTTGTGGATATGATGTATTATATTGTCGTGATTGAATAGCCGGGGGATGTGAGAAGAGTGTTCTTTTCTTTCATTCATGTAATTTGTAAAGTGATGTAATATTCTTTTGTGGGGCACATCCGGATTGAGGTTGTAACCACCGTTGTATTATTTCATTTACTTTTTCTTGCACCTAGGATAGACCCAAGGTGGGGTGCACAAACTACCGGGTTCTTGAAGTGCCGAGTGGCCTACTCATCTCATTGAACGAGGTTGCTTCACTTCGGGGATTTGGCGGGAAGTTTGCCGCATCCGTAGGGGTCTAGGGCGAGGGTTTGGTAATTCATCACGACCGTGGAATCTGCTTTTCGTTCTTGGCTAAAATGAAACACGGAAATCCTAGTATATCTAATATATTTATCTGTGTTACTTGTGCTGTGTTCTGTGATCTGGAATGGTTATTATTGCGTGAGACGAATGGCTATATATATAGATTATATATATAATAAACGTTTCTTATGTTTTGCACGCGCGCTAGCCCTACCCCCGCTCTGCCGTTAGTTAAGTAACCAAACAGTGCACGACGGGGCCCTATGGCGAATGCGGATGGTATAAGCGTACATTCTATTTTCATTTCTTTCTGCAATGATAGGGTTAAATGATAGGACCTCATTAATATTGTTTAATGCAAAGAAAACAAAACAAAGTTAAATCGTTGGAAAAATTTCAAAACCACTCGGTTTTCTTTAAAAATAACTTTTAAATACGGAGCCTAAACCACTCCTTTTAAAAGTTATCATGGTTTCTTCGACTATATCAAGTTCATTACGATCACGGTTTTCGCAAAAACCAGCCGTAGCCCTCCGTCATTTCAGATGGGTATTCAGTAGTATTCAAGCTATGTATTTTGACCTTTGCCAAAATATAGTGATCGGTAGCTGTTGGGTATTCATCTGTAGCATAGATAGATGGGTTAATATGGGACAGGCGTACAGCTATTTTGGTCTTAGTCAAGAGTTTGTACGAATTGGTTCAGATTAACCTGGACAATGACGGGTAGAACTTGACTTGCGTTTTATGATATTTTGGCCTTCGTCAAGGTCATAAGCGCCTGAGGCAAAAATCCACATCGGGAGTTTCAAAGGAAAAGGAAACTTGCTAGTTTTGCATATCATCTGGAGTGTGATGATTTTGGTAAGATTACTTCAAAGTTGTCACATAATGATAGTTGAATCCCGATCCCACCATGAGTTTTATTACTTCTCGGGAGAGTTTTTCACTTTACAATCAATACTATAAACCAAGTAGATGTCTAGAACGGTGTCAGCAGGGCTATGCTTCCAGGGAAAAGAGGTTATTTAATTAAGAAACTGTAAGTCTAAGCTAGCGCCCCGGCAGTCTACAGACGCCAAATGCGGAACAAAAAAAAACTTTTAACTGGCGCTATCGTATACTTTAACCCGGATCTGCCATTATTGCTAAACTAACAAACTGTAAAGAGTGTAGAAAGGTTATACCGAACGATCCGAGTCCTTCGTTCTTTAACCATCATCCCACGCTCCGTTGCGGCTGCTCCGATCTCGTCGATCTCCGATCTCCTCGTCGAGGTGGCACCACGTCGACGATTCTTTAAACGGGCTCCCGCCTCTGACTCGAGGCAACTCGATCGTCAAGTTTGCTAAAAGAGACGACCAAGAATGAGGTAGAGAATGAGTAGATGACTTTGTCTCACTTCGTCCAAGTCCGTGGACGATCGGTTAATGAAGTTGCCACTCGGATTGGGTGATGGAATGAAAAGGCAATGAAATTTCCATGCACCCCAAATACTATCATAATCTTTTCTACAAAATGAATCAAGCATCAAGTGAATGAGAGAGAGGAGGGGGCCGGCCATATATAGATGGAGGGAGGTGAGTGTAGGAGAGGGGAGAGGTAACCATAAGATGAAAGCTTCTCACTAAATATCCTAAGGTTAACAAAACCCATTAAAGCTAAAGCATGAGTCATAAAGAAACATTGAATCAAAAAACCTAGTCACCAAAAACATTAATGACACCATTAATGCACTAATGACTCACCATGTCAAGTCACTCTCTCTAGAATCTTCTAGAAGAATCCATACCCATCTTAAGAAAAGATAAACCCGTCTTTAACCGAATGTTAAAAGACGGCTGATAGAAAACTGGAAACTGGCAACTTCCAAAAGTGATCCTGAAACGAATTTCAGGACAACCTCGAAACTGTATAAATATACCCGTATTTGTATTACGACCGAATACAAATGCAACTGAGACAAAGATATTATACCTACTCAATATAATACTCGGATCCGGCTTAAACCAAAGCCGACCAGTATCATCTGCCCGAAAAAATAACACGTACGTAAACGCACGTGCATTTTCCGAACCCTGCCATAAAACCATACGGCCTCTACAACGTTTCGCCCGAACTTGGGAAACTGTCTGTGGGGGACTCTAATGACTCGTCAGTACCCTGGCAGTGGGTTTAACCACAAACCGTCAGCGGCACTAGCAATGCGTAACGGCTGCCCATGGACTGACCTCAAGGGAGGCTGATGAGCGAACTCATCCAGAAACCCTACTGAGCCTAACAGTGACAATGTATATACAGTCCGGTCCGTTCGTCTATGAGTATCGCATATCTGCCTAGGGAGCTAGAAACGTCAGACCCCCAATAGCAGTATAAGTCGTGTCGGAGTGTAGCCCAATAACACCCTGAGATACTACTGGAGTACCTACCAGTAAATCTCCTGCCACGGCCGTGGTCTATGTGTAATGGCTCTCCTAGACACAGCACGATCTCGCCCCCAATACCGGGAGAGACGAATCCCCTGCCGATCCGCTCACGTGCCTCCATATGGCTCGGGACTGTACCCAAAAACTACCTGTTTGCACGACTCCTTTGAGCCGTGGTAGGGTAGAAATCAAAGCACAGTGGGAACTCACACGAGACAAATGACGACCTCAGGTCGATGAACTAACCTGTACACATGTCACCAGGGAACTGCTATCTGACGATAGATATAGTACTAACTAGCAGATTCCCGGCGAGTCCTGTCCGGTGTACTCATAACCCAATAAGCACCTGTATACATCTTAGGTGATCCAACTGACACCAGTGGCTTGTGAGACCGGCCACCGCCCCTCATCGGGGTCTCGACTGTATACACTCGTCTACTCCGGAGTATCGATGCCCTGTCTCGAAACTCCCACGACTAGGGACCACAATTAAGGATATGCGTATAAACCACCCAACTCTCACGTATATGATCGCCATCATACTGTTGGTGGTAAAACAAGATCCTAAGGGCTCTATCAAAGTGTAACATGTAATCAGTCACCTGAACATGTACACGACTGATAAAGGCAAACCAGATAGCATACTATCATCTCGAGTAAGATTGTCCTACCGGTATAGGTCCTCCGCAATCATTGCAATCACGTACCTGCGATCCAATAATTGACTATGAGGGCACTATCTCCAACAATCTCCCACTTGCACTCAAGGCTAATTATTGTGATGTCGACTACTCACAGCCCGTGTGAAACCGAACATCCAACTCCTCTACTAATCAGTATCACAAAGCCCGTTTGTAAAACTATTGTGTTCGAGAAATAGCCTTAGTGAGTGGATCCGCCTAGAAGTTTCTTTCTATATCTCTCTTAATCTCAAATTCACGGAGAAAGCCATCTCCTGAATCGAGTAATACCTGTCTTAGAATATGTCTGGATATCTGATGGGACCTAGTTCATAAATGAACTCCAAATCCAAACTTCTTAGACTGTATCGATCATTGAACCTAATCAGTATCCTGCACCATGCCTCCCTCAGTATTCTCTTGGACCACCTGTCCATAATACTGTCCCTCGTCGGAGGGAAAACTATAACTCTGACAATCACTCTGTCAACCATGTCACCTTTGAAGCCTGGAATGATAACCGTCTCCCGAAGGAGGCTGCCGTCATCAAATCCGTAGAACAAGTACTTATGTTCTAAAACTGCTTCCTTATGTTTCTCCAGGATTGGATTAATACAAACTTATTGCATCTAGTGCAAAAACAACATCTGGTGTGGTACTTGACATCTCATGATTGACTCAATTGCCTAAGCAAGTGATCTGCCAATCATGCACATCCCTCTCCCCTTTAGTCTATACGACACCTTTAGAGAGGGTGACTCCATCACCTGCAGGTACACCACCATGCTAGGAGTCATCTATTCTAAAAACCATTAGAATATCTGTCAAAGTACCCACATTGGGAAACTACCCTAATCCAGATCTAAAACCATAGATCTAGAAACCAGAATGTCAAATATTATATCCATATCCTGTCTGGAGAAACAACTGTGTGACGACCACAGTACAACCGATCGTAGTATAGGAATTTTACTTCCTACTCTGTGTATGTCATCCAAATACCATGACATCACACCCTACTACCTTCTTAACAGATCCATCCCCTATTCTGATTGAAGTCAAACCCATGACTGTCACATCAAAAATTAGATGATCTATCTCCGCTATAACTGCTCTAGTCTATAAATAGACGTAAGCTACTTGCCCACCATGCTTCCGTTGCTCCCACTGACTACGACAACCCTCCTACCGGGTCTCATAACCTGGAACAACAGTAGTGTCAAGTCTGGGTAGATAAGAACCTCCCTGTCACCGTCCTTGAGGCTACCGAAGTACCTCTCGGGTGTCTGAGGTTACCCACCAAATCTGCGGAGTGGCTATTGGAATGTCAAACCTGATTGAATATATAGGTCCTATTAAATTTTCCGTAATCGTTCGCGGTTCTGGAATCACTTCCAGTTCTACCATACTCCCACTACTGTTTTCTGAAAAAGATCTATTTTACTAAAACTGTGGCGAGTCAAGAACAATATCACTATTGATCTTCCAAATGGTAGAATATCAACCCTCGTCATAGCCAGGGTCAACCCACAAACAGCCATTACAGAAACGTGCCCTGAGTTATCCAGAGTCTGGTTTTAAGCATAAGCTGGACAACTCCCCGTACCTTAACATCTTTTAAGGTACGATCCATTCTATATCCAATACAGAAACTTTGGCACTTATTTAATTGGAACCATATTCAAATCATGCAGCTGTCTCCAGTGCATATCAACTTAATGGAAAAAGGCTAATCAGCATTACTCAACTTAGGAATCCATCCAATTATGAGCAACCTGAAAGAGAAACATGTTTCTCAAAACCATCACTATCATCTGAATACCAATCAAAAGAATCTACATCTTCGATCTCTTTGAAGAATCCCGATACTTGTGATACCTGGTTCTCTACTTTATTCTTATACCCACAACTTCTCAAAACTTAGACCTTGTATTTCTACGAAACACTTGTCTAAATACTAGAGAAGTTATAAGTAAACAGAACATCGTACGAGGACCTACCCCTTTGTCCTGATGGACACTTGGACAACATACAATACTCTGTATAAGTCCGTTGAGTTAAACAACTCAAAACCTGTGCATCGTAGGTTGAAAACTGTACCCTGGCGATTTCCTCAAATAGCACCAATTACAACGAATTCCGATATAATGAGGATAATCACCTAACTCCCAATAACTTACTCTCACTCATCATCTGTAAAACCATACAGATATGAGAATGAAACCTGGTAAATACATACCCTTGGAGTAAGTGTCTAATCGGGAAAACAGGTTTTCTTTTAACAATGCACTGAAACATGAAAATGTTTCGTAGGGGTATCCTGGTATTCATAGCAATGCCTCTTCCATAATCCAATTCATGACTTCAACCGTATATTTTACTGCCGTCTCTCCAAATCCCTTTATTTGTCTTTAGTCGTTACCTTCTGTACACCATCGTTAGGCTAAATGGTTTTCTTCCTTCCCTACCGTTCGGCACCAGCCTATGGTTTGGAAGAAGACTATCCAGTAAGCATAATAGGTGTACCCTCCTAAACCAAGGAGTACTCATATCTTGAGAGAAGGTGATGATAAAAGACAACTGAATAATACCTTATTCATTTAAAGGTGAAATAGGAGTGGCGATGAAGTACGCGGTTTTGGTCGTGAATGATATCAGTCGCAATTTACTTTGCCCTCTTTCTAATCCCTTTATTTTGTCTTTACATATTACCTTCTGCACACCCTACTTAGGCTAATTGGTTTTCTTCATTCCCTACCTTTCGGCACCAGCCTATGGTTTGGAATAAGACTATCCAATAAGCGTAATAGGTGTACTCTCCTAAACCAAGGAGCTCTCGCAACCTGAGAGAAGGTGATAATAAAAGACAACTGAATAAACCAATTCTATTTCTCCTGAACCTGGATCCATCCTCGAAGAAATCCCTTCGAGTTCGTATATAACCATACGATGGATCTATCCAATGGAAGTGGATATCCGTAGTAATACGGGTGTTCTGAGAAATTCAAAGGGTAAAAGAAGGAGTGGCAATGACTTATGCAACATAGACAATCCAAAAGCCAGTATTTTAAGAAGGTTCGGTCAACCTGGTCACTGAGTCATCGTCTAGGGTCGGTCAAAGGTCGCTGCCAAAGAGAGAGAGAAAAGAAACACTCTGCGTGCACTCTAACCTAGATCAGAATGGTTATCACTTTATCTAATCCGGAAACCTCCCACTGTCCTGTCAAAATCTCCTCCAAACATAAAGAAGAATCAATCGGGATCACCCGAAGAGTAAACCAACTCATCAGTGGGAATCGGGATCCAACTCTCATCGCATGATAACGTGATGGAATGCATCCACGTTACTCATACTCCAGAAGGTATGCGCATACTTGGCAAGTTTCAGTTTCTTTAGAAACTCCCGATAAGATTTTTGCCCCATGCTCTTATAACCTTGGCTTTGGTCAAAGTGTCATAAGTCACATGCCAAGTTCTACCCGTCACTATCTTGTCAATTTGAACCCACCCGCCCATGCCCCTGACTTTGGCCAATCGGCAGAACGACTGTCCCAAACTAACTCATCTATCTATGCAACAATTGAATACCCAGCAGCTACCAAACACTATGCCTTAACTTTGGCTAAAATGCATAGCTTGAATACTGCTGAATACCTAAAAGAAGTGACGGAGAGCTACGGCTGGTTTTTGGCGAAAAACCTTTAACGTAGTGAACTTGATATCGCTGAAGGAACCTGATAGCTTTTTAAAATATAGCGGCGAAAACCTTTTGCTAAAGAGGTCATTCCCGGTAAAGGGATCTCGGCTCTTTCCTCGTGGAATGAGGTGCAGGATATTCCACTGAATACCGCGATGCAAAGCAACTTGTAATCGACTATAGTGAAATTATTACGCTGACGCAAACTTCTGCCCAAGGGGTCAGTCCCGGTGAAGGGATATCGGCCCTTGCCCCGTCGAATGAGGTGCAGGATATTCCACTGAATACCGCTATGCATAACAAAAGAAAACGTCTTTGCAATAACACCTTTTAAATTTGTTCCAACAACTGTAAACAGGTTTGTTTTACTTTGCATTGATCAGAATCAACACAGTCCCATCATTTAATCACACCAGAAAAGAACGAAAATAAAATGTACGTATATGCCATCCGCATTCGTCACTGGGTCCCGTCATCACCCGTTAGGTTACTTAACTAACGACAGAGCGGGGACTGGACTAGCGCGGGTGTAAAACATATACAACATTTAATAGTATATAAACCAATATACAATAATCGCTCCAGGCGTGATAATATGCAACATTACAGAAAAGTAATAAGCATCATAGAACAATACAGATAATCTGGGATCCCCGGGTTTCACAGAGCCGCTGCTGAAACCCGACGTTCCCCTGTCGTGTGGATAGCCTGTGTAATGAAACCTAGACCCCTACGGGTGCGACAAGTTACCCGCCAAAACCTGAAGCGAGGCAGCCCCCTACAGCATAGTGAATGGACCACCCAGCACTTCACGGAATCCGGTAATCTTGGGCACCTCTCCTTGGGTCAACCTGTACCCCCTACGAGTGCGGCGAATAGTCTGCCAATTCTAGAGTGGGGCCCCTCTGCCTCTCAAAGCCATGAGATGCGGACCCATTGCTTCTCAGAACCCGGCTATCCGTGCACTCCGTCTCGGGGCAAAACCTAGTACAGTAATGAAAAATAGTACAATTGGTACATCGACCGCAACCTGATCGTGCCCCAAAAGAATATTATACAACAGGCAGTGACGGCAGTCCACAAGTTGGACGCTCGCCCCGCAATATCAAATGTACAAATAAACTCAACCGGTACTACCATTGCACACTGCTATCCACCACGACAAATCCGCAACATCACAGCACAACACAGAACATCAACGCGAATGTCATGTTCGCAAACCCGTCTAAAAGAACTATAGCAATCAGACGCGGTTTACCGATCAAATGACATTCCCGGTCGGAGATATAATGTAAGCACTGTAAACTAACATGTTTAAATTTTGATCGACCAAATATCAAGAAGTGGGCCCCACGACTTACTGGTGAACAGTAACAAAACCTGGGCCCAAACGATATATACCAAAAACCCCAAAATCCAACAGAGAACCCACTGTACAAATTTGGGAGCATGAGCTCACCAAGTGGCCGCGGATGCGCGGCCAAACCATGGGTTTGGCCGCGTTTTCACGGCGGTTTGGTGGAGTCACGTGCCCAAATTTGGTCGTGGTTCTTAGAAAAGCCTGCACAGATTTTTAAGACATGTAGAAAAATTTTAGGAGACCATTTAAAATCGACAGAAACTGTGAGCTTGGAATTTTGCAATTTTCGATTTCCGGTTCGATCGATCTTTTAAACGCGTTAGCACAAGTTAGTATAGCAAAATGGTTAGGCTCTGATACCACTGTAAGTCTACGCTAGCGCCCCGGCAGTCTACAGACGCCAAATGCGGAACAAAAAAAAAACTTTTAACTGGCGCTATCGTATACTTTAACCCGGATCTGCCATTATTGCTAAACTAACAAACTGTAAAGAGTGTAGAAAGGTTATACCGAACGATCCGAGTCCTTCGTTCTTTAACCATCATCCCACGCTCCGTTGCGGCTGCTCCGATCTCGTCGATCTCCGATCTCCTCGTCGAGGTGGCACCACGTCGACGATTCTTTAAACGGGCTCCCGCCTCTGACTCGAGGCAACTCGATCGTCAAGTTTGCTAAAAGAGACGACCAAGAATGAGGTAGAGAATGAGTAGATGACTTTTTCTTACTTCGTCCAAGTCCGTGGACGATCGGTTAATGAAGTTGCCACTCGGATTGGGTGATGGAATGAAAAGGCAATGAAATTTCCATGCACCCCAAATACTATCATAATCTTTTCTATAAAATGAATCAAGCATCAAGTGAATGAGAGAGAGGAGGGGGCCGACCATATATAGATGGAGGGAGGTGAGTGTAGGAGAGGGGAGAGGTAACCATAAGATGAAAGCTTCTCACTAAATATCCTAAGGTTAACAAAACCCATTAAAACTAAAGCATGAGTCATAAAGAAACATTGAATCAAAAAACCTAGTCACCAAAAATATTAATGACACCATTAATGCACTAATGACTCACCATGTCAAGTCACTCTCTCTAGAATCTTCTAGAAGAATCCATACCCATCTTAAGAAAAGATAAACCCGTCTTTAACCGAATGTTAAAAGACGGCTGATAGAAAACTGGAAACTGGCAACTTCCAAAAGTGATCCTGAAACGAATTTCAGGACAACCCCGAAACTGTATAAATATACTCGTATTTGTATTACCACCGAATACAAATGCAACTGAGACAAAGATATTATACCTACTCAATATAATACTCGGATCCGGCTTAAACCAAAGCCGACCAGTATCATCTGCCCGAAAAAATAACACGTGCGTAAACGCACGTGCATTTTCCGAACCCTGCCATAAAACCATACGGCCTCTACAACGTTTCGCCCGAACTTGGGAAACTGTCTGTGGGGGACTCTAATGACTCGTCAGTACCCTGGCAGTGGGTTTAACCACAAACCGTCAGCGGCACTAGCAATGCGTAACGGCTGCCCATGGACTGACCTCAAGGGAGGCTGATGAGCGAACTCATCCAGAAACCCTACTGAGCCTAACAGTGACAATGTATATACAGTCCGGTCCGTTCGTCTATGAGTATCGCATATCTGCCTAGGGAGCTAGAAACGTCAGACCCCCAATAGCAGTATAAGTCGTGTCGGAGTGTAGCCCAATAACACCCTGAGATACTACTGGAGTACCTACCAGTAAATCTCCTGCCACGGCCGTGGGCTATGTGTAATGGCTCTCCTAGACACAGCACGATCTCGCCCCCAATACCGGGAGAGACGAATCCCCTGCCGATCCGCTCACGTGCCTCCATATGGCTCGGGACTGTACCCAAAAACTACCTGTTTGCACGACTCCTTTGAACCGTGGTAGGGTAGAAATCAAAGCACAGTGGGAACTCACACGAGACAAATGACGACCTCAGGTCGATGAACTAACCTGTACATATGTCATCAGGGAACTGCTATCTGACGATAGATATAGTACTAACTAGCAGATTCCTGGCGAGTCCTGTCCGGTGTACTCATAACCCAATGAGCACCTGTATACATCTTAGGTGATCCAACTGACACCAGTGGCTTGTGAGACCGGCCACCGCCCCTCGTCGGGGTCTCGACTGTATACACTAGTCTGCTTCGGAGTATCGATGCCCTGTCTCGAAACTCCCACGACTAGGGACCACAATTAAGGATATGCGTATAAACCACCCAACTCTCACGTATATGATCGCTATCATACTGTTGGTGGTACAACAAGATCCTAAGGGCTCTATCAAAGTGTAACATGTAATCAGTCACCTGAACATGTTCCCGACTGATAAAGGCAAACCAGATAGCATACTATCATCTCGAGTAAGATTGTCCTACCGGTATAGGTCCTCCGTAATCATTGCAATCACGTACCTGCGATCCAATAATTGACTATGAGGGCACTATCTCCAACAGAAACTTCACAAAAGTGTTGTAAAACCTCCCTCGAAATACCGACACTAGCCCGGCTGAAAGGTTAAGCAAGAATTGAAGGGTGCGATTAATCCCGACTAATTCTTCTTTTATGGATTGAAGGGGGATTTGAGGAAACAGTGGGAGCCATCATGTTTAGATAAACTAATAACTAATCCAAACTTGCAAGAGCATCATACTGAGTGTTTCTTCTTTCTCTTCTAATTGCAGCGACCAAGATGACCGGGCTTAAGTTACTATTAGATAAAAATATATTGACGGAGCCAAACTATAAAGATTGGCTAAGAAATGTCCAGATGACCATTACCTATGACAAGCCGAGCTACCTCCTTACTACAAAAGCCCTACCGTCCCTGGTCCAGATTCCACTGTCGCGGATATTGAGATCCGCAAGACATAGGAATTAGAATGTGCGAAAGCCAAATACCTCATGCTGGCCTCAATGGATAATGAACACCAGAGGCGGCACGAGAAGATGGACTTAGTTTCCATCTTCCTCCACACCAAAGATTTATATGGAGAGCAATCTCGTATCGCAAGATACGAGACCTCGAAGTAATTATTTCAGGTGAGGTTGGCTATCGGGTCATCTATAGGGGACCACGTCTTTAAGATGATCAGCTATATTGAAGAGCTCGCGGACCTTGGGATCATGTTGGAGAACGAGTTATATACAGAATTGATTCTACAGTCCGTCCCCTCTACCTATACCCAGTTTATATTGAATTTCAATATTCAAGAGAAGGAAGCTACACTTCCAGAGCTCATCAACATGTTGAGGAGTGCAGAGGGTGTAAGTGCACGGCGGCGCCCCGGCCGTCAATCCGACGCCGGAATGCGAAAACGAAACTTTTCTAAACACTAGAACCGGCACCATCGCGCACTAAAATCCCGGATCGGGCCATTAACCTAACTCTAGCAAACTAGAAAAGGAGCAGAAAGCTATACCGAGCGACCCGTGTCCTTCGGTCTTCGGCCTCCACTCCGATCTCCTCGCAGAATCTCCGGTCTTCAGCTCCTCGTCGGAACGGGCACCACATCGCCGGGTTCTTTTACGGGCTCCCACCTCTGGACCGAGGCAACTCGGGCACGAAGTTGGCGAGCCGACGTGTCCAAGAAATGCTGTAGACTAGTGTAGAAACCATTATCTCAATGGGGTTGAAGTTGCCTTTGATGATTGAGGAGGAGAAGAAGAACTTTGAAATTGAGCTATATGATTTTGTGGCTAGCAAAATGAATGATAATCTTTTTCCCCCACACCCAAAAATGAATCTTTCTCTCCCCTATAGTAGTGGCCGGCCATGCTCTTGGTGGAGGGAAAAAGAATAATAATGTAAGTAGAGAAAAAAAATGAGTGATAATGAGAAAAGGATCACAACAACATCAACCTCCATCCATTCACAAAGCACATCTCATTAATGCAAAGGAATAGACTCAAAAAGAATCAAATGATGATAGTCAAATCATAATCTCTCCTTTCACAAGAAACCCCCTCCACAATACTAATTTGCACAATTGCAAATTAGCCCTTCCCATCATAAAAGTCCGGCCGTGAAGGAACAAAGGAAAACTGGCCGAAACGGAATGCAAACTGGCAACTTCAGAAAACTGATCCCGTAATAAATAACAGGAAAACCCCGTGACTGTATATACATACCCGCATTTGTATTCCCACTGAATACAAATGCAAAGAGACAAAATCTACACTGTACAATACTAGGATCTGGCTTAAACCAAAGCCCGCTAGTATTATCCGTCCGATCTTGATCCGTGCAATACCGCACGTATAAGATCGAACTCTGCCATATCTCCATACGGCCTCTACAGCGTTTCGCCCGAAACTTGAGAAAACGGTCTGTGGGGGACTCTAAAGACTCGTCAATACTTTGGCTGTGGATTTAACCACTAGCACGTCAGAGGTATTAGCCATACGTGACGGGCTACCAGGTATTGACCAAAATGGACGTCGATGAGCGAACTCATCCTGACACCCTACTGAGCCTTTCAGTGACAATATCCATATTTTCTGGTCCGTTCGTCTATGAGCATCGCATGGCGGGCCTAGGGGGTTGGTAAAAGTCAGACCCCCAAAAGCGGTACAAGTCGTGTCGGAGTGTAGCCCAGAACATCCTGAGATACTACTGGAATACCCACCAGTAAATCTCCTGCCTTGGCCAAGGACTTTCATGTACTGGCTCTCCTAGACACAGCGCGACCTCACCCCCAATACCGGGAGAGACGAACCCCTGCAGATACGCTCACTGCCTCCATGTGGCTCGGGACTGTACCCAACTAAAACCTGTTTGCACATCTCCTTTGAGCGTGGTAGGGTAGTAATCAAAGTACAGTGGGAACTCATACGAGACAAATGACGATCTCAGGTCGATGAACTAACCTGTACACATGTCACCATGGAACTGCAATCTGACGTCAGGTATAAGACCAACTAGCATGTTCCCGGCGAGTCCTGTCCGGTGTACTCATAACCCAATGAGCACCTGTATACATCTTAGGTGAACCAACTGACACCAGTGGCTTGTGAGACCGGCCACCACCCCTCGTCGGGGTCTCGACTGTATACACTAGTCTACTCTGGAGTATCGATGCCCTGTCTCGAAACCCCCACGACTAGGGACCTTTTAAGGATGTGCTTATAGACCCCAGCTCCCACGTATATGATCGCCCTCATACTGCTGGCAGTCAAGCAAGAATCCTAGGAGCTCTATCAACGTGCAATAGTGACCTGTAAGGTCACCTAAAGCAGTACACGATGATAAAGATAAACCAGATAGCATACTATCATCTTGAGTAAGACTGTCCTACTGGTATAGGTCCTCCCTCAATCATTGTAATCACGTGCCTGTGATCCAATAATTGACTCTGATGGCACTATCTCCAATAGAGGGCACCTTAAAGAAAACCAGGGAGACACCCGCTCTACTTATTGGGGAATCTTCTTTCTCTAGATCCAAGGTGAAAGCCAAGAAGAAGAAGGTCCCCACTAAGCCGAACGGCGGTGTCGGTAAGGCACAGGGGAAGGGCAAGGAAAAATTTGGAGGGCCGATAGTAGGTAAAGAGGAATGCTTCTATTATCAAAGGAAAGGACATTGGAAGAAGGACTACAGGGCTTGGAAAGCCAAGAACTAGGATTCGAAACAAATTATGGTTTCGGTTTCAGGTTTGTTTATGATTGAAAATTGTTTGTCAATCAACTTTACTTTCTAGGTATTGAATACCGGCTCAGGATCTTATATCTGTAATTCATTGCAGGCACTAAGAAACCATAGATTTATAAAGGCAGGTGATATGACCCTCAGGGTTGCTAACAGAGCGAGCGTGGATGCTGTTTCCGTAGGGGAATATCATCTAGGGTTGACAAGTGGACACATTTTGGTTTTGCGTAACTGTTTTTGTGTACCAAGTTTGACATGTAATATCATCTCTGTATCTTTATTATCTAAAGAAGGTTATGATTTTACATTAGTAAGCGATATTGTAAATATTCACCTTAATCATGGTTTGATTGGGTCAGGTACACTAGACAACGGTATACACGTATTAAATCAACACCAGGTTTTCAATGTCCAAAACAAACTTAAAAGAAAGACTCCAGAATTAAATCAAGCTTTCTTATGGTATTGTAGACTAAGTCATATCAATGAAACACGGTTGAGGAAGTTATATAGAGAGGTATATTTGGATCCGTTTGAATATCTGTTTTATGCTGTTGGCTATAGTGCCCTCAAGCCAATTATTGAATCGCAGGCAAGCGATTGCGATGACTGAAGGAGGACCTATACCGGTAAAACAGTCTTACTCGAGATGATAGTATACTATCTGGTTTGTCTTTATCATCATGTATCTGCTTTAGGTGGATTTACTGATCACTATTACATATTGATAGAGCCCTTAGGATTCATGCTTGACCACCTGCAGTATGATGGAGATCATATATGGGAGCTGGGTGATCTATAAGCACATCCTTAAATTTCCCTAGTAGTGGGAGTTTCGAGACTGGGCATCAATACTCCAGAGTAGACTAGTGTATACTGATCGAGACCCCGACGAGGGGCGGTGGTCGATCTCACAAGCCATTGGTGTTAGTTTGTTCACCTAAGATGTATACAGGTGCTCATTGGGTTATGAGTACACCGGACGGACTCGCCGGGAACCTGCTAGTTGGTATTATACCTATTGTCAGATAGCAGTTCCCTGATGACATGTGTACACGTCAGTTTATCGATCTGAGATCGTCATTTTTCTTGTGTGAGTTCCCACTATGCTTTGATTACTATCCTACCACGGCTCAAAGGAATCGTGTAAACAGGTTTTAGTTGGGTACAGTCCCGAGCCATATGGAGGCAGTAAGCAGATCGTCAGGGAATTCGTCTCTTCCGGTATTGGGGGTTGATGTCGCGTTGTGCACGGGTGGCCATCACCAGAAATCCTTGGCCAAGGTAGTCGAGAATTACTGATCTAGGATCGGTAGTTTCTCAGGCGGTGATGGGTTTCATACCGACACTGAATGTCAAGTTGTCAGGGGTCTGACTTCATCCACCCCTAGACTCGATATGCGATACTCATAGACGGACGGACCGGACTGTACGGATATTGTCACTGTCAGGTTCAGTAAGGGTTTCAGGATGAGTTTGCTCGTTGGCCTCCCTTTCGCTCAATACCTGGGTAGCCGTTACATACAGCTAGTGCTGCTGATGTGCTTGTAGTTAAACCTACTGCTAGTGTATCGACGAGTCTTTAGAGTCCCACACAGAGGGTTTCCCTGCTTCGGGAGAAACGTTGTAGATGCAGTATGGTTTTATGGTAGGGTTCGATCATATACGCGCACTTGTGCACGGATCATGATTCGGACGGATAATACTAGCGGGCTTTGGTTTAAGACGGATCCTAGTATTATATTGTTGGATTATTTTCGTCTCGTTGTATTCGTATTCTTTCGGAATACGGATACGGGTATGTATATACGGATGAGGGGTATTCTTGTAATTCTATTACAAAATTACTTTAGAAGTTGCCATTTCATTTCTTTTTTGCATTAAAAATTTTGGTTTAAATGTTTATGTGAGTGGAAGTGTGACTCATCGTTTGGCATTGATTCATGCATGTGCACTTGGTGACTCATGGTGATGAGTCATGGTGGCATGATGAATCTTTTGTTGTATTGTGAGCATGGGAAAAGCAAGGCAGATATTATTTTTGGCAAGGCTTTTCTTGAATTGATATATTAGTTCACAACAAATACCACACAAGAACTTAGCCCATTTTCTTCACTTGCCTTTTTCTATGCTTCACACTTCTCCCATGGCATCTTCTTCTACCTCTACCCTATATGTCTCATGTGTTGAGAAACCTATGGTGTATTGAGACAATCTAATCACAAACACTCTCTACTTCATCTTGGCTATCTAGGGTAGCAAACTAGATACTCGAGTTTCCTCGGTTTTGTGGTCGGAGCCCGTATTACATACTCTCAAGGTGGATCGTCTTCGATGGGGGAGACCGGAGATCAAACTTGATCAAGGAAGCCACGAGGAAATTGGGACAGAGGTTGAAGACCGAAGGACATGGATCATTCGGTCTAACCTTTCTAAACTCTTTTGCATATAACTAGTGTAGGGTTAATGGTAGATCCGCGGAATACGGTTTCGTTAGCGCCGGTTTTTTAAAGTTTTTGTTCCGCATTTTTCCACGGATTGATGGCCGGGGCGCTGGCGTAATACCAACATGGTATCAGAGCCAACCCGTTAACCTCATACTAGTTGATTTAGACGATATTAAAGTATCGAAACCGAAACAACTCCGAAACAATACCAACTTGTATTCTAGTTTCTGTCAATTTTATTTTAGTCTTCTAAAAATATTTAAACAATTGCAGAAGACTACTTATGTGACTACTAGAACACCCACCAAATACAAGCCCCAAATGACTTGCTTGGCCGGCGAGAATTGGATAAAATCCGGCCTGGCCGGTTTTTGTAATAATTTAGGACTTGAGTTTTGGTGTGTTGTCTAGTCTCTGGAATATTGGTTCAGTGGTATTGTTTGTTTAGCCCAGTTTGGATATGCTGTTATCCTTTAGTTTGGGGGCAATTCGGGGTGTTTCAAAGTCGATATTTAGACACTGTTTGAATGTTTACAGTACATACGTTACTATCTGCGACCGTGAATGTCATTAGAGCGGTACAACTTGTCTAATTGCTATATGTCTTTAAGACGGGTTTGCGAACGTGACATTCACGTTGATGTTCTATATTGTGGCTGAATCGTCGTGGTGTATAGCTTGAGTGTAATGATAGTACAGTTTAGTTTCATTTTTGCATTTGATATCGCGGGGCGAGCGTCCAACAAGTGGGCTGCCGTCACTGCCTTCTTGTATATTATTTATTTGGGGCACAACCGGGTTGAGGTCGATGTCACCGTTGTACATATTTTCTTTTCTGTACTAGGATTTCCCTATGGTGGAGTGCACAGATAGCCGGGTTCTAGAAGGAGACGGGCCCGCATCTCATGGCGTTGAGACGTAGGGGCCTCACTCGAGAATTGGCGGGCTATTCGCCGCACTCGTAGGGGGTACAGGTTGAACCAAGGAGGGGTGCTCAAGTTACCGGATTCCATGAAGTGCCGGGTGGCCCATTCACTTTGATGAAGGGGGTTGCCTCACTTCTGGTTTTCGCAGGTAACTTGCCGCGCTCGTAGGGGTCTAGGTTTTCATTGCACATGCTATCCACATGACCAGGGGAACGTCGGGTTTCACTTGCGGCTCAAAAGAAACCCGGGGCTCCCAGATTATCAGTATTGTTCTGTGATGCTTATCACTATTCTGTGATGTTGCATATATCATACCTGGAACGATTATTATATATTTATATATATACTAGTAGATATTTTATATGTTTTGCACCCGTGCTAGTCCCGTCCCCGCTCTGTCGTTAGTTAAGTAACCTAACGGGTGATGACGGGGCCAGTGGCGAATGCGGATGGCATATACGTATATCATATTTTCGTTCTTTTCTGGTGTGATTAATTAATGGGATTGCGTTGATTCCGATCAATGCAAGGTAAACAAACCTATATGATGGTGTTAGAACAAATTTTCAAAAGTTGTTATTACAAGGACGTTTTCTTTTGTTTTGTACAGCGGTATTCGGTTATGAATATTCAGCACCTCATTCCACGAGGCAAGAGCCGAGATCCCTTCATCGGGAGTGACCTCTTAGGCAGAAGTTTGCGTCAGGGTAATAACTTCACTATAGTCAATTAGTTTTTCTTTGCATAGTGGTATTCAGTTTGGAATATCCTGCACCTCATTCGACGAGGAAAGAGCCGAGATCCCTTCACCGGGAGTGACCTCTTTAGCAAAAGTTTTCGCCACTATATATTTATAAAACCACTTGGATTCCTTCAACGATATCAAGTTCATTACATTAAAGGTTTTTTGCCAAAAACCAGTCGTAGCCCTCCATCATTTCTTACAGGTATTACTTAGTATTCATGATATGTATGTTGACCTCTGTCAAGGCACAGTGCTTGGTAGCTGGGTAATGCTTGTTTGTTGCATAGATATGCGATTAGTTAGGACAGTCGCACGGTCATTTTGACCACTGTCAAGGGCACGTGCGGGTGGGTCTAAGTTAATCCAGGACAATGACGGGTTGAACTTAACCTGCGACTTATGATATGTTGACCTCTGTCAAGGTCATAAGCCGCTTGGGGTAAAAATCACATCGGGAGTTTCAAACACACAGGAAACTTGCCAGGCATGCGCAGACCTTCTGGAGTGTGATAACTTGAGTGGATTCCATCAGGTTATCATACGATGATAGTTGGATCCCGATTCCCACTGATGAGTTGGTTTACTCCTCGGGTGATTTTAGATGATCCCGACCAATTCTTCTTTCGGGTTTGGAGGAGAATTTGATGATACAGTGGGAGACATCCTGATTAGATAAAGTGATTAACCATTCTGATCTAGGTTAGAATGCACCCTGAGTGTTTCTTTTCTCTCTCTCTTTGGTAGCGACCATGGCCCGACCCTAAACTAGAACTCATAAACCAAGTTAACTGAACCTTCTTAAAACACACTGGCTTTTGGATTGTCAGAGTTGCATACTTCATTGCCACTCATACTTTTACCCTTTGATTTTCTCCGGAACATTCCGTATCACTACGAAGATCCACAGTTATTGAATATGACCATCGTATAGTTACATACGAACTCAAACAAACTTGTTTCAGATTCGAGAATGGTTTCCGGTTCTGGAGAAATTAAATAGGACTATTCAGTTGTCTTTTCCTTTTACCTTCTCTCAGGTTATGAGGGCTCCTAGGATTAGGAGAGAGTACACCTATTGCTCTTATTGGATAGTCTTCTTCCAAACCATAGGCAGGTGCCGAAAGGCGGGGAAGGAAGAAAACCAATTAGCCTAAGTGTGGTGTACAGAAGGTAATAAGTAAAGACAAATAAAGGGATTAGAAAGAGGGCAAAGTAAATTGCGACCGCTATCATTCATGACGAAATCTATGTATTTCATCGCCACTCCTACTTCACCTTTGAATTTCTCCAGAACATCCCGCATCACTATGAAAATCTACATTTATTGGATAATCCATCATATAGTTATATACGAACTCGAAGCAACTTGTTCTAGTTCGAGGATGGATTCTGGTTCAGGAGAAATAGAATAAGGATTATTTAGTTGTCTTTTATCTTTACCTTTTCTCAGGTTGCGAGGGCTCCTGGTATTTAAGAGAGTACAACTATTACGTTTATTGGATAGTCTTATTCCAAACCATAGGCTGGTGCCGAACGGTAGGGAAGGAAGAAAACCATTTAGCCTAAGGGTAGTGTACAGAAGATAACGAGTAAAGACAAATAAAGGGATTTGGAGAGATGGCAAGGAAATATAAGGTTACAGTCATGAATCTGGATAATGGAAGAGGCATTACTAGGAATACCCGGCTACCCCTTCGAAACATTTTCATGTTTCAGTTTCACTGTGCGTTGTTAATTGAAAACCGATTTCCCAATTAGATCCCTACTCCAGGGTGTGTATTTACCATGTTTGATTCTCACATCTGTATGGTTTTACAAATGATGAGTGGGAGTAATTTATTGGGAATTAGGTGATTATATCCTCATTATATCGGAATTCGTTGTAATTGGTGATATTTGAGGAAATCACCCGGGGTTTTGCCTGACGGCAAATATTTGGTTTTGAATATCCGTTATTATGCACCAATTTCAAACTGATATATCTGTACGTTTATTTTATAAAGTGAGATATAACTTTTTGAAATTATGTCCATGGCATTTACCTATATCAGTTGATGATTGGGTAAGGAGCATTAAACAGCGGTGTAATTCTTCTTAACCATAGTACAGTTTTCAACCTATGACACATAGGGTTTGAGTTATTCAACTCGGGGGACATATACAAAGTATTGTATGTTGTCCAGTGTCCATTAGGACAAAGGGGTTGGTACTCGTACTATATTCTGTTTACTTATGACTTTTCCACTTTTAAACAAGTATTTCGTAGAAATACAAGGTCCAAGTTTTGAGAAGTTATAGGTACAAGAATAAAATAGAGAACCATGTGTTGTAAGTATCAGGATTCTTCAAGGTGATCGAAGATGTAGAAATTTGTGTTTGGTATTCTATTGATAGTAATGATTTTGAGAACTTGCTTCCTTTTCAGGTTACTCATATATGGATGTACTCCTAGTTGAGTAATGCTGATCGGCCTCCTTCCATTTAGTTGATATACATTGGAGACAGCTGCATGATTTGAATCTGATTCCAATTAAATTAGTGCCTCTATTTCTATATTGTATATAGAATGGTTCATATCTTAACGATGTTAAGATATATGGAGTTGTCCGGCTTATGCTTAAAACCAGACTCTGGATAACTCAAGGCATGTTTCAGTAATAGTAGTTAGTGGGTTATCCCGGGCTATGATGAGTGTTAACTTTCTACCATCTGGAAGATCAATAGTGATATTGTTCTTAACTCGCCACAGTTTTAGCAAAATGGACTTTTTCAAAAAACAGTAGTGGGAGTGGTAGAACTGGAAGTGATTCCTGAACCATAAACAATTACTGAAAGTTTAATAGAACCTAAAGATTCAACTGGTTTTGACATTCCATTAGCCACTCCGCAGAAATGGTGGGTAACCTCAAGCGCCCGAGAGGTACTTCGGTATCCTCAAAGACGGTGATAGGGAGGTTCTTGTTTATCCAGACTTTCCATTACTGTTGTTCTAGACTATGAGACCCGGCAAGAGGATGAGTATAGCGTCGTTCTAAACTAGCTTTAGAAGTGCATGCGTATATGACCCTGCCAGAGGGTTGTTATAGTCAGTAGGAGCAGCGGAAGCATAGTGGACAAGTAGATTGTGTCTATTTATAGACTAAAGCAAGTACAGCGGACATAGATCATCTATTTTTTATGTGACAGTCATAGGCTTTGACTTCATTAGAATAGGAGATGGATCTGTTAAGAAGGTAGTAGGGCGTGATGTCCTGGTATTTGGATGACATGCACTTTGTAGGAAGTGAAATTCCTATACTACGATCGGTTATACTATGGTTGTCACGCAGTGGTTTCTCCACATAGGATATGGATATTATATAAGGCATTCTGGTTACTAGATCTATGGTTTTAGATCTAGATTTGGGTAGTTTCCCAATCTGGGTACTTTAACACTATTTTAAAGGTGTTTTGGAATGGATGACTCCTGCCATGGTGGTGTACCTGCAGGTGATGGAGTCACCCTCTCTAAAGGTGTCTTACAGATTAAAGAGGAGAGGGATGTGCATGATTGGCATATCACTTGCTTAAGCAATTGAGTCAATCATGAGATGTCAAGTACCACACCAGATGTTGTTTTTGCACTAGCTGCAATAAGTTTATATATTAATCCAATCCTGGAGAAACGTTCGAAAGCAGTTTATGAACATAAGTGGATGTTCTAGGGATATGGTAACAGCAGCCTTTTTCGCGAGACGGTTATCATTCCAGGTTTCCAAGGTGACCTGGATGATAGAGTGACTGTCAGAGTTATAGTCTTCCCTCTTGATTGAGGGGCAGTAGTTTGGACAGGTGGTCCAAGCGGATATTGAGAGTGGCATGGCGCGGGATACTGATTAAATTCAGTGGACGGTACAGTCTAAAAAGTTTTGCTGGATTTGGAGTTCATTTGTGAAATGGGTCCCATCAGATATTCAGGCATATGCTAAGACATGTATTGCTCATTTTGGGAGATGGCTTTCTCCGCGAACTTGAGATAAAGAGAGACATAGAAAGAAATATTAGAGCGGATCCACTCACTGAGGCTATTTCTCGAACGCGATAGTTTCATAATAGAGCTTTGTGAAACTGATTGGTAGAGAAGTTGGGTGTTCGGTATCACACGGGTTGTGAGTATGCGACACCGCAATAATTAACCTTAAGTGCAAGTGGGAGATTATTGGCTATAGTGCCTTCAAGTTAATTATTGGATCGCAGGCACGCGATCGCGATGATTGAAAGAGGACCTATACCGGTAGAACAGTCTTACTTGAGATGATAGTATTCTATCTGGTTTGTCTTTATCACTATATATCTGCTTTAGGTGGCATTACTGATCACTATTACATGTTGATAGAGCCCTTAGGATTCATGCTTGACTACCTACGGTATGATGGCGATCATAACATGGGAGCTGGGTGATCTATAAGCACATCCTTAAATGTCCCTAGTCGTAGGAGTTTTGATACTGGGCATCGATACTCCAGAGTAGACTAGTGTATACTGATCGAGACGCTAACGAGGGGTGGTGGCCGGTCTCACAAGCCATTGGTGTTAGTTTTTTCACCTAAGATGTATACAGGTGCTCATTGGGTTATGAGTACACCGGACGGACTCACCGGGAACCTGCTAGTTGGTATTATACCTATTGTCAGATAGCAGTTCCCTGGTGACATGTGTACAGGTTAGTCTATCGACCTGAGATCGTCATTTGTCTCGTGTGAGTTCCCACTGTGCTTTGATTACTACCCTACTACGGCTCAAAGGATTTATGCAAACAGGTTTTAGTTGGGTACAGTCCCGAGCCATATTGAGGCAGTGAGCAGAGCGTCAGGGAATTCGTCTCTCCCGGTATTGGGGGTTGATATCGCGTTGTGCACGGGTGGCCATCATCAGAAATCCTTGGCCAAGGTAGTCGAGAATTACTGATCTAGGATCGGTAGTTTCTCAGGCGGTGATGGGTTTCATACCAACACTGAATGTCAAGTTGTTAGGGGTGACTTCATCCACCTCCTAGACTCGATATGTGATACTCATAGACGGACGGACCGGACTGTACGATATTGTCACTGTCAGGTTCGATAGGGGTTTCAGGATGAGTTTGCTCGTCGGCCTGCCTTTCGCTCAATACCTGGGTAGCCGTTACGTACAGCTAGTGCCGCTGACGTGCTTGTGGTTAAACCCACTACCAGCGTATTGATAAGTCTTTAGAGTCCCACACAGAGGGTTTTCCTGCTTCGGGCGAAACGTTGTAGAGGCCGTATGGTTTTATGGCAGGGTTCGATCATATACATGCACTTATGCACGGATCATGATTCGGACGGATAATACCAGTGGGCTTTGGTTTAAGCCGGATCCTAGTATTATATTGTTGGATTATTTTCGTCTCGTTGTATTCGTATTCTTTCGGAATACGAATACGGGTATGTATATACGGATGAGGGGTATTCTTCTAATTCTATTACAAAATTACCTTAGAAGTTGCCATTTCATTTCTTTTTTGCATTAAACATTTTGATTTAAATGTTTATGTGAGTGGAAGTGTGACTCGTGGTTTGGCATTGAATCATGCTTGTGCACTTGGTGACTCATGGTGATGAGTCATGGTGGCATGATGAATCTTTTGTTGTATTGTGAGATATTTGTTGTGAGCATGGGAAAAGCATGGCAGATATTTTTTTTTGGCAAGGCTTTTCTTGAGTTGATATATTAGCTCACAACAAATACCACACAAGAACTTAGCCCATTTTCTTCACTTGCCTTTTTCTATGCTTCACACTTCTCCTATGGCATCTTCTTCTACCTCCACCCTATATGTCTCATGTGTTGAGAAACCTAGGGTGTATTGAGACAATTTAATCACAAACACTCTCCACTTCATCTTGGTGATTGATGTGAAACGAAAGAGTGTGTTTGAAGTTAACCGCAATCAGAACGGTGTCGCGCGTAGCTAGACCGAGGTGAGTACGGGTCGTCCTCAGGGAAACGTGGAACCTTCTACTCTTACTTTAGATGTGTTGAAAGAGAGAAGGAAATAAGAATCTTGTGAAAAGTTTCTAGATCTACGTTAAGCAAGAATGCAAAAATATAGATCTAGATTATTTTAGAGATTTAGATAATATAATATGAGGGTTTGTAGGGTTCGTTAGGATTTAGTAGTCATGGACGATTAATTAAAAGTTACCCTTTTTTATCCATTAATAGATTTAAAACTAGAACGATGGTGATGCGTGTAGATTAGGGTTTCTGGAGGGAAAAGGAATCCCACTCTTAACCCTTATCTCGACACGGAACTCCGTTCAAATCTAGTATTTACCAAAAAAAATCATTAATCTAATCTCTAATCACGGTCGGAACTAGCAAAGAATTGCTAGCGCGCCCGATTAGGATGTTAATGATTCTTTTGATAAAGTTCATAAACTTTATAGGACTTAAAAAGGGTTTAGGGATGTTCATCATCCATTAGCCTACCCTAATCCTACGAACCCTAACAAGCGGAGAATTACTCGCGCATGTTGGGAGAAGAAGATGAAAAGACAGAGAGGGGAAACATAATGTAAAATGCAAAAGAATTAAATAAAATAACTACATTTATTAATCACTTGAACAATCTACACTTTATTCCGTAGAAAATGATTACAAACTAGTTGCTTCTCGATCTTTCCTATGGAGGTAGACGAACAGTTGATGATCATCCTGGATGCGTGAGTGTCTAGGGCTTCGTGATCGCGTTGGCTTGATGATTTTTCCAAGAGGCTCTCGGTCCTTATTTATAGTCACAGAGCTAGAACCCTAGTTTCCTAATATGGAAACTAGTTGTTAGGATCCTAACCACCACAATCCCATATCTCAACTCTTCAAATCCGCGGCGGAACCGCGGCCATTGGATAGGTTTGGCCGTGGATCCGCCCCCTTTTGGTGAGATCACGGCCTCTAATTTTTGTAGCTTCATATCTGTAACACTTGGTAATCTTTTGAGTATGTAGACTTTGAAAATCTTTTCTACATTTCTACCAGAATTAGTTTCTTGAATATCTTTGGTAGTTTTGATTTGCCAACTTTGATTTCCTTGATTTTAGCCCTGAAAATTCTGCACAATAACTCAACAAACAATATTAGTAGAGTTTGTTTTATTGAGATATTAACTTAACCATTAAGAATTGGTCAAAGGTATTAATAAGGTAAGCATATTTAAATAGGCCAAATGTTACATGGATATTATATGCTTACTTTTTCCTACAAAATGTTATTTATAATATATAAACACATGAAAATAGTATTTTTACAGATAAACCCTCATATGTATCATATATTATAATAAACACCTTTTATTATATAGAAATAGTAGGAAAAATGTCATATTAAATATGCAGTTTTATCAACTGAACAAATACCCCCAAACTTATTTTTGATCGTCCCGAGCAAACTAGTTTATTCAAGAGAAGGAGAAAAAGAAAGGAGAAAACTAAGTACACTTTCGTAGGCAAACACGATTGCACTGAGCACGTGCAACAAGCCGTTAAACCTCTAGGTGTCCCTAGTAGGAGGAGTGTTGTCTCCTGAGGGTTTTCAGCGGATTACACTCACAAAATCCTATAATAAAAGAGAGATGGTGAAATTTACATATAAAGATAAGAACCATATATGAAAGACTTTGAAAATAAGAGTTTCCAACTATACTAGCTTTTCAGTTGTCATGAGCCCTATCTTAATAGTCATGAAAAATGTTAGAAATCACATCATCCCTCAATAAAACATCGTCTTTATTCTTCATTCCTACCTTTCGTCCAAACATTGATCATATAACCCTACGTGTGTGTGTAATGAACATCCCTACACTCGGAGAATTCAATTCAAGCTATCATACTCTTGTCCATCTACCTCAGTATTTTTTAACTTGATGAATATTTAGATTTGCTCACACATTTTCATGCGACCGTTAATACTTCTTGAGGTACTAACCGACCGATTACTTATGTGCTTGCTGATTAGGTGATAGTATTTTCCTCGTCTTGCACCACCTAAGGCTTAGCAGTGACTCCCAAACCAGTTGGTCTAAGGCACTAGGTGATGAAGCACCCTCGCTATATTTTTTTATTGCTGCCTTGGCGATAACAAAACCAGTGTTCATTTTTTTCTTTTCACCATTTTTATATTTTCTTCATTTTTTTATTTCCTTCAAACTTTTGGCTTTTAGACAAGAGCATTTCAAGGTATCCTCTACTATCCCGAGTTTCAAGACGTGTGTAAGTGCATATAGTAGGATATCAACATTCAAATGTTTGGCTTCCAGAATAGAGACTATTTTTCAGACTTATTTTTATCCTCAGATTAGTGACTTCCTTCATCTTACTAACCCTTGGGACAACAGCTCATAACTACTTATTACCAGTTCGTTTAAGAAAACTTCTAATTTTCTTGGTTTTCTTAAACTATTCCTATCTTTCATATATAATTTTTCACTTTCTACTCTTTTGTTATAAAGAAAACATTTAAAATTTTTGAAAATGTTGTGCTTATGCAAAGTATGATACAAATTGATGTGTAAATAAGCACAAACCTCCCCCAAACCTGTTTACAGCAGTGTCCTCACTGATGTCATCCGTTAAGCTCAAAAACCTGTAGACTTGGGAGGAAATTATTAATGGGGGCAAGAATATATAAAAGTGAAAATCCTCCCCTAAACTTATTTTTGGCTCATAATTTTGTAAAAATCATTTTCTTTCGAGAGCCAAAATATGACCCCTCCCAAACTTGAGTTAAACAATGTTAATCTTTTAAAATCACACAAGAGGGTCAAGGTTATTGGTCAATGCCAAGCTTTGCAAAGAACGAAGGTCAACACCAACCATTCAAAAATTTTATCGATGAAGCACCAAGGTTGGTGGAAGAACATGTCACCTTTCGACGTGAAGAAGTGGGGAGGTGATAAGAGGTGTAATGGAAAATAATTGTGTCTCAATTTGGAAAGATGACACAGTGATAGTGATGATGGATTAATCGCATTATCGTGATTGTACAGAAGAAGGGGTGGAGGTTCAATTTCTTTGTCTTGGAGTTGATTCATCTCAACACACGTGTCTTGAAAAAATGCGAGTTCATCAGCGAAAATTTCCTCAAAACTTTCGTCGATACCCCTAAGAATAATGTCATCAGAAAAAATGGGGTGATCGTCAGACTCTATAAAAAGTTCCTCATCAGCGTTAGATGTTGACCCGGACAACTCGGTGGAAGAGTCCGTGTCAAGCAACAACATATGAAAAGAGTCAGTATCATGGGGTTGATCAAATTCGTTGCTGTCGACATCCATTAATTCGACAGAACACATATGAGCATAGGGTTCGGAGGGTTCACTTCCCAACTTGTAAATGTTAAGCTCAATTGACTTCTTTCTAAAGGATAGGGTCATAGAGCCGTTTCTACAATTGATTACTGCGTTGGAAGTGGCCAAAAAGGGTCGACCGAGTATCACCGGGATTTTATTGCGTGGGTTTGCCACAGGTTGTGTATCAATAACGATAAAGTCCACAGGAAATATAAATTCCCCGACTTTGATTAAAACATCCTCTAGCTCACCCCTAGGTTGGGTGATAGATCGATCGGCCATCTGAAGAGTGCAATGCGCCGGTTTTAACTCTCCGATCCCTAATTGCTCATAAACAGAATATGGAAGTAAGTTAACACTAGCACCTAAATCGAGTAGAGCACGATTGATATTTTTACCCCCAATAGAAATTGAAATTGTAGGACTTCCGGGGTCCTTTCGTTTCTTGGGTAGTTGTTGTGTAAAAGCTGTGCTCACATTACTCTCAAGGAAAACTTTTTTAGGTACTTGAACTTTTCTCTTCCTAGTGCACAAGTCCTTTAGGATTTTCGCATATGACGGAACTTGTTGAATAGCATCTAGGAGAGGAATGTTTATGTTAACTTGCTTAAAAATTTCCACAATCTTCTCCATTTGTGGACTTGGTCTGTTGCCCCTTAACCTGTTTGGATAAGGTGCTTGATCAATAAGTTTTGGGTCCAACGTTTGTGGAGAAGACTGTGGGGACGGATTCGATCCCAAAATTGGAGTGGGAATCGACTTAGATAGATTCGGCGAAATGTTCGAGCCTTGGGGAAAACGGAGAATAGGCTCGGGTGAAGGTGGAAGACTAGATGAATTAGGGGAAGAAGAAGAAGAAGAAGATGGGGTATCAAATGTGTCACTAACATCAAATTGCTCACCCACTCGGTTATTCAGTACTCTCCCCGATCTCAACGTAGTAACGGCATTCATATTATGATTTTGTGAATGGCCAGGATTCGGTAGGGGTTGAGATGGGAGTTTCCCTTTCTTTCTCGCACTCATTGCGGCGTTTAACTGTGCGATTTGGTTTTCTAATGATTTAATACTCTCACCATGGGAGGCGGAGTTTTTCGTTATGGTATCAATAGAAGACCTCATCTCAGCCGAAAATTGCATGGATTGTTTCATGAACATATCCAAAGTTTGTGCAAGTGAGTTGTCAGTACCGGCCACTTGTGGTGTAGAAATGTTGGCCGGATTTTGGAAATTCTGTGACTGAAAGGGGGGCTGATTCTGTGGCTGTGTTTGCTGTGGAGGAGGTCTTTGATAATTGCTTTGTTGGTTTTGATTCCAAGCAAAGTTAGGATGATTCCTCCATCCTTGATTGTACGTGGAAGAATAAGGGTCGTTTCTAGGTCGCTGCTGTAAAGCAGCATTAGCTTGAAACAATGCATTCATAGGACATTCTTCCGTTAAGTGTGAAGGATCCGAACAGCAACCACAGACGGTCTTAGGAAGCGTGACCCGATTTAGGGAGAATGATGAGAACTTGTTTTCAATAGCGTCGAGTTTCTTCTGTATCGCTGCCATTTCGGCTTTTACTGCGATAGAAACATTGAGCTGGTGAATAACTCCCTTAGTTGAAGGCGGTCTTACGCTTTCCCACTGCAACGTGTGTTCAGCAAGGTCTTCCAGATACTTCCAAGCTTCACCGTCATCTTTAGACATGAAATTGCATTGACACATTGTTTCAAGCATCTGCTTTGTCGCTGGATTAATGCCCTCATATATAATCCGACATAAATCCCATCTATTGATTCCATGATGAGGACATTGGACAAGCAGATCTTTAAAACGTTCAAAGCACTTCCAAAATGGTTCATTGGGAAGCTGGGTGAACTGGTTGATCTCGCTCCTAACACGTGCAGTCTTATGGTTTGGGTAAAACTTCTTAAGAAATGCTATGACAAATTTATCCCAATTAGTGATAGAGTGTGCGGCAGTATTGTAAAGCCATTTTTCTGCCAAGTCGCACAGTGTGAATGGGAGAAGACGTAAGCGCATAGCATCTAAAGTCAATTGTGAAGTACCCATCATTGCGCATACGTTTTCGAATTTGGTGATGAAAACGTATGCATCTTCCGATTCAAGCCCATGAAATTTGGGCAGCAGATTGATGTAGTGGGGTTTAATTTCAAAATTATCCCCGTTAGGTGGTGGAAGAGATAGACAAGTGGGAAGAGGACCACGGATAGGATAGCATCTCTCTTGGAGAGAAATACGCGGTGGATTCTGCGCACCTTCGGGCGGTGGCAGCGTGGTGTTATAATCTGATGGAGTACTATCTATCTCGGTCGTGTGTGGTGGGGGAAAAGAAGATGAAGAAGTACCGACTTCGGCGTCGATAGCAGGAACGCGGACAAGACGGGCACTAGGATCCCGTGTCCAGCCAAGCATGCACTAAGCGGGTTTAGTGCAAGTGGCAGTGTGTATGTAATTTAAAATTGGCTTGTTTTGAAAAAAAGTGGGACTCGAGACAAATCTCCCTAAGATGCACAAGCAACCCTAGAACTAAGGTCACCTAGGTCCAATCTCTATACCGCTCCTAGACTTCCAAAGGAAAAGCCGTAGGATAAATCCTCCATCGCCTCCGTACTACCTTTGTAGCCAGATAAGTGCCAGGTAAGTGGGAAGGAACCACAGTAGTGGGCCTAATTAAAAACCACTAGCCTTTGACACACTTGCCTAGGCACTACAAAAGTAATGCGGATAAACGATAGATTACCCACGACCTTCCTCTGTCCTTATTGAGCGCGACAGTCCTTAGAGTCTGGTCTAGATATTTTTTAAATTATTGTAGGGTTGATGCAGATGCTCGGTTTGTGATTTGTGGGGCTTAGGAAGGGTGATGAAATCCCCACCTAATCTTGATTTGGTCTTTGCCCCTTAAAGTCCGTATTAAAATATGCAAAACAAAACCAATCACAAAACTTTTGCAAAAAGATTTTTGAGCGGCGCTATTTTGCAAAGAATCCTGCAGAAAATAGATTTTATTGGATTTTAGAGGAGAGAGAAAGAGTTAAGAAAGATACCCGAGAAATGTGAAACCATAGATCTCCTGTTTCCTCAAGTCCGTGACTCCAGATTCCCTCGCAAAATTCACACAAAAATCGTTAAATATGCAATTTGCAGTTTTGTTTTAATAATGATATGAATTGTCTAAGAATTCAACACAAATAGTAAGAATAAAAAATTACGCGCGTATCCCAGGCAACGGCGCCATTTGATTGATTGGAAAGATGAGTGTGTTTGAAGTTAACCGCAATCAGAACGGTGTCGCGCGTAGCTAGACCGAGGTGAGTACGGGTCGTCCTCAGGGAAACGTGGAACCTTCTACTCTTACTTTAGATGTGTTGAAAGAGAGGAGGAAATAAGAATCTTGTGAAAAGTTTTTAGATCTACGTTAAGCAAGAATGCAAAAATATAGATCTAGATTATTTTAGAGATTTAGATAATATAATATGAGGGCTTGTAGGGTTCGTTAGGATTTAGTAGTCATGGACGATTAATTAAAAGTTACCCTTTTTTATCCATTAATAGATTTAAAACTAGAACGATGGTGATGCGTGTAGATTAGGGTTTCTGGAGGGAAAAGGAATCCCACTCTTAACCCTTATCTCGACACGGAACTCCGTTCAAATCTAGTATTTACCAAAAAAATCATTAATCTAATCTCTAATCGCGGTCGGAACTAGCAAAGAATTGCTAGCGCGCCCGATTAGGATGTTAATGATTCTTTTGATAAAGTTCATAAACTTTATAGGACTTAAAAAGGGTTTAGGGATGTTCATCATCCATTAGCCTACCCTAATCCTACGAACCCTAACAAGCGGAGAATTACTCGCGCATGTTGGGAGAAGAAGATGAAAAGACAGAGAGGGGAAACATAATGTAAAATGCAAAAGAATTAAATAAAATAACTACATTTATTAATCACTTGAACAATCTACACTTTATTCCGTAGAAAATGATTACAAACTAGTTGCTTCTCGATCTTTCCTATGGAGGTAGACGAACAGTTGATGATCAGCCTGGATGCGTGAGTGTCTAGGGCTTCGTGATCGCGTTGGCTTGATGATTTTTCCAAGAGGCTCTCGGTCCTTATTTATAGTCACAGAGCTAGAACCCTAGTTTCCTAATATGGAAACTAGTTGTTAGGATCCTAACCACCACAATCCCATATCTCAACTCTTCAAATCCGCGGCGGAACCGCGGCCATTGGATAGGTTTGGCCGTGGATCCGCCCCCTTTTGGTGAGATCACGGCCTCTAATTTTTGTAGCTTCATATCTGTAACACTTGGTAATCTTTTGAGTATGTAGACTTTGAAAATCTTTTCTACATTTCTACCAGAATTAGTTTCTTGAATATCTTTGGTAGATTTGATTTGCCAACTTTGATTTCCTTGATTTTAGCCCTGAAAATTCTGCACAATAACTCAACAAACAATATTAGTAGAGTTTGTTTTATTGAGATATTAACTTAACCATTAAGAATTGGTCAAAGGTATTAATAAGGTAAGCATATTTAAATAGGCCAAATGTTACATGGATATTATATGCTTACTTTTTCCTACAAAATGTTATTTATAATATATAAACACATGAAAATAGTATTTTTACAGATAAACCCTCATATGTATCATATATTATAATAAACACCTTTTATTATATAGAAATAGTAGGAAAAATGTCATATTAAATATGCAGTTTTATCAACTGAACACTTGGCTATCTAGGGTAGCAAACTAGATACTCGAGTTGCCTCGGTTTTGAGGTCGGAGCCCGTATTACATACTCTCAAGGTGGATCGTCTTCGATGGGCGAGACCGGAGATCAAACTTGATCAAGGAAGCCGCGAGGAGCTTGGGACCGAGGTTGAAGACCGAATGACACAGATCATTCGGTATAACCATTCTAAACTCCTTTGCATATAACTAGTGTAGGGTTAATGGTCGATCCGCGGAATAGGGTTTCGTTAGCGCCGGTTTTTTAAAGTTTTTGTTCCGCATTTGGCCACGGATTGATGGTCGGGGTGCTGGCGTAATACCAACATATACATCTTGTCAATCTTGTCTCAAAGGAAATATGACAAAGATTCCGTTCACTGGACACAGAGTAAGAGCCACCGAGCTCTTGGGACTCGTACACAGCGACGTGTGTGGTCCAATGTCTACACATGCAAGAAGTGGTTATTCCTACTTCATTACTTTTACGGATTATTTCTCAAGGTATGGACATGTATTCTTGATGAAACATAAATCCGAGGCCTTTGAGAAATTCCAGGAATACAAGAATGAAGTGGAAAAACAAACATGCAAAAGTATCAAGACACTTCGATCTGATCGAGGTGGTGAATACTTAAGTGCAAAGTTCCAGGATTATTTAAAAGAGAATGGAATTCTCCCTCAGCTTACTCCTCCATTTACACTTCAATACAACGGTGTATCGGAAAGGCGGAACCGTGCCTTATTAGATATGATGCATTTCATGATGAGTAACGCTGAGTTATCGTGATCCTTCTGGGGTTATGCATTAAAATCTGCTGTATATCTTTTGAACAAAGTTCCTACTAAGTCAGTGCCCACCACACCATAGGAAATGTGGAGTGGGAAAAAACCCTATCTTAAGTATCTTAAGATATAGGGATGTCCAGTTTTTGTCAAAAAGCAGCATGCGAAAAAGTTCGAGGCACGATCAGTATTGTGTAAGTTTGTGGGATACCTAAGGAACTCCAAGGGGTATCTTTTCTATTACGCAGAGGAACAAAAGGTTTTTGTTTCTCGGCATGCCGACTTTCTGGAGACTCAATTTCTTGAAAAAAAATAAGTGGGAGCACAATAGAACTAGAAGAAATTGCAGAACCATTCTATTACTGAAAGTATAGTGGAACCAAAAGTTTCAATAGAACCGGACGTCCCTGCGCCACTCCACAGATCTAGTAGGTAGTCTCATCCACCTGAGAGATACTACGGTTTTCTTGTAGACGGGGAAGGAGAGGATTGCATCATCAATGATGATGAGCCGACTAGTTTCCAGCAGGCCATTACGAGCAGAGACTCAGTAAAGTGGATGGATGCAATGCGGACTGAAATGGAACCATGTACACTAACAAAGTTTGGACTTTGGACATTGTACCTCAAGGGATAAAACCCGTCGGCAGCAAATGGATCTACATAAAGAAGATTGGTGTAGATGGACAGGTTGAAACCTATAAGGCTAGACTTGTAGCAAAAGGTTTTCATCAAAGACCTGGCTTAGACTATGATGAAACCTTTTCTCCAGTGGCTATTCTTAAATCCATTCAGATCCTACTTGCCATTGTTGCCTTCCATGATTATGAAATTTGGCAGATGGACGTAAAGACCACTTTTCTGAATGGAAATTTGGAAGATTGTGTTTATATAGATCAGCCAGAGGGTTTCATAGAGAGTGAGAGCAGCGGAATAGTTTGCAAGTTGCTTAAATTCATTTATGGATTAAAGAAGGTATCGCGGAGTTGGAACATTTGCTTTGATGAGACGGTCAAAGAATTTGACTTTATCAAAAATCCAGATGAACCATGCATTTATAGTAAGATTGTAGCGAGAACCGTAGTATTACTCGTTTTGTACGTGGATGACTTTCTCCTGATAGGAAATGGCATTCTTATGCTACAATCAGTCAAAGGATTCTTGTCACAGAAGTTCTCCATGAAAGACCTGGGTGATGCCTTCTACATTCCGGGGATCCAGATCTATCGTGATAGATCTAAGAGGATGTTGGGACTTTTACAGTCCAGGTACATTATCACCAGACTGAAAAGATTCAATATGGAAGATTCCAAACATGTTAATTTACCGGCTTATCATGGGATCACCCTCTCCAAAGAGATGTCTTCTAAGACTGATTTAGAAAGGGACCGCATGAGTATTATATCCTACGCTTCTGCGGTAGGATCTATAATGTATGTGATGTTGTGTACCGGACCAGATGTTGCTTACGCATTGAGCATGGTAAGCAGGTATCAGTCAAACCTTGGGGAGAAGCACTACATAGCAGTTAAGAACATTCTTAAGTACCTGAGAAGGACTAAGGAGATGTTCTTCGTGTACGGCTGTAAAGACCTCCAGATCGAGGCATTCACTGACTCCACCTTTCAGAGTGACAATGATGACTCCAAATCCATGTCGGATTATGTCTTCACTCTCAATGGAGGGGCGGTCTATTGGAAGAGTTGCAAACAAGATACCGTTGCTGACTCGACAATGGAGGCAGAGTATATCACTGCTTGTGACGCCGTGAAAGAAGCAGTCTGGATGAGAAAATTCATAACAGAACTTCAGGTGGTTCCGTTCTTTGTTGACCCAATACCTTTGTATTGTGACAACCACGGGGCTATAGCTTTAGCGAAGAAACCAAGGTACCATCAGAAGTCCAGACATATCTTGAGACGGTATCACCTGATCAGGGAGATCGTGGATCACTGGGAGATCGAGGTGCGGAGAGTAGACACGGAGAACAACACTGCAGATCCACTCAGAAAGGCCATCTCTCAGACGCAGTTCGAGAGGCTATTCGAGATGTTAAGTCTGCGATATGCCAATACATGGCTTTAGTGCAAATGGGAGATTGTTAGTGATATATGCCCTAGAGGCCATTATTGTATAGTACTGGATTTTATATTACATTTTGGATGCTTAGGATATATACAGATATAATAATAGTCTTGCTCAACATGATAATATATTATCTAGTTTGATTCTATCTTAACATGTGTAAATATTTCTTTTAACTATCGCTAATACATGTTGATAGAGCCCTTAGGATCTTTGCTTGACTACCAGCGTTGTGATGGCAGTCATATTAGTGTGAGCTAGGTAGTATATAAGCATTTCCTTAAACTTGTCCCTAGTCATAGGATTATCGAGACAGGGCATCGATACTTCAGAATAGACCAATGTATACGCTTCTTATCCCCGTCAGGGGAGGTGGCCTGTCCTACAGCCATTGGTATACAGTACCAAAGATAGTATACAGGTGCTTATTGGGTTATGAGTTACATTGGACGGACTCGCTGGAAACTGTTGGTTGGTATTATACCTATCGTCAATTAGCAGCTCCCCGGTGATATGAGTACAGGTTAGTCCGTTGACTTGACATCACTATTCGTCTCGAGTGTGTTCCTACTGTACTTAGATTACTACTCTACCACGGCTCAAATGAGTCATGCAAACAGATAGTAGTTGGGTGCAGCCCCGAAGCACTTGAAGGTAGTAGGGGATAGAAGGGATCCGTCTCTCCCGGTATTGGGAGTTGATATCGCGCTGTGTACGGTTAGCCAATACACAAAGCCCCTGGCCAGGGCAAGTAATATTTGCTGGTAGGTATACCAGTAGTTTCTCAGGGTGTATTGGGCTCTACACCGACAGGACTTATTGCGCTATCAGAGGTCTGACGTTTGCCACCCCTAGGTCCGATATATGATACTCTTCGACGAACAGACCGGACTGTACGGAGAATGTCACCTATAGGCTCAGTAGAGTTTTCGGACGAGTTATCGTGTCGATCTTCCCGTCGACAGATACCTGGGTAGCCATTACATACAACCAGTGCCACTGACGTGATTGTGGTTAAACCCACTGCTAGCATATTGTCGAGTCTTTAGAGCCACAAAGAGGGTTTCCCAGTTCAGGTGAAACGGTGTAATTTGCGTATGGTTTTACGCAGGTGTGTTCGATTGAACACGTGTATTTATACACGTGCTTTAATCAGATGGTTTAGTAGTACTTGCAGGTTTGAAAGACAGCCAGTTTTGATGCTAGTATTATATTGCTCTCTTTTGGATATTTGTATTTTAACACGAATACGGTATTTATACAAATATGTGTATTTGTATAAATATGGGTATTTGTGCTTTGATACAAATACATGTATTTCTTTCTAAATATGAATACGCGTATTTTGTATTTTCGGTACAAATACGGTATTCGTATTTTGGTAGAAATACGGTATACGTATTTATACGGGTATGGATATACTTGTTTATATACTTACATTTATATTTATAAGTGTTTGCATATGTGTATCTAGTGAGGTGGATACACTGTCTCAATCACCTCTCCATCATTTAATGAAGAGTATGTGGGCTTATGACTCACCTTAGTGATTCACTTGCCCACCCACTCTTTTGTTTTAGTGATGTAGAGATAAGTATGAGAGTGAGATATTTTCATGAGAGTGTGCTTGAGTTTTATCAAGTGAGCATTTATCTCTAGTAGCCATCTTCATCTTCTTCTTCTTTCTCAATTCTCACTCTTGAGTTGTGAGGATTAAAAGAGAGCATTTAGTTTCACGAACTACATCACTCTAAGTATCTTGTATTGGCAAGCCTTGATCTTTAGTTGCTTTGGACGAAACTATCGCTTAAATCGGCATCCTCGGATGGATCGCTTTGACACGGAAGATCGGCTTTGAGAGCTCGTTCCATCAACCCAAGGAGCTTGTGGAGTCCACCTTTCAAGATCCAAAGGACCGTCTACAAAGGTTGTATTCTCAACCGAATAGTTAAAACTCTAGTTAGGCTTTTCTTAGTATAGTGTTTGGGCTTTTATCCTGAGGATTTAGTGTTATGTGCTCAGGATTTTAAAGTTTTGGATTCCGTATAACCGTAGTTGACACGGTAAGGAGCACATATACACTTACAATATCATCGCAAGAAGATAATCAATATTAGAGGAAAGCGATAAATATCATCATAGGCTGGTAATCACATCGCAATCAAGTAATGAACATCAAAGAATAGGAATGGTCGGATCACCTAAGAATCCCGCTTTTCGTTCAAGCTACAATCGAAATGCGAGATTCCCCGGTCGTGTGAACAACCCGTGCACAGCCAAAAACAGACCCCTACGAGTGCGGCAAGCTACCAGGCAACCCAAGAAACGGAAAACCCAATATCATCATCATGAGGGGGCCACCCGATGCTTTCTCGCATCCGGTGACTTGAGCATTCCTCCGCGGGTCTATCCTATACCCCCTACAAGTGCGGAAAGCAACCCGCTAATCTTAGACTCGAGCGACCCGGTCTCAACCCCTTGAGATGGACACCCGCTGTAATCTAGAATTCGGTTGCTCGTGTGATTCTCCGCAGGGTAATTCTAAACCCGTATTGTACAACGGCGACAATGATCGCAACCTGATCGTGTTCCGGCAAATAATAATACATCAAATGATGACTATAGCCACATGTGATCCGCTAAGTCCGAAACAAAGAATATACATATGGTGGAAACGGCGGCCACAAGATGGAGATTGTCCCAAACAAATGAATATACAAGATGGTTATAAGCATGAATGGAAATAATACTTATCGCAACATCACACTTCCGCACGGGAGCTATTTATTTCGCGACAATCCAACACATTCTAACACACCAATATCTCAGACTCACTTATGCAACCCAGTCAAATTGAACACTTCAATTCATCAGCGTTAAGCACCGCGTATCGCATACGCCGACGAGTTAAACCAATTAAACACTTTAATCGTCTTAACTTATCACCCATGGCCAACAAATCACAAAAAAACAACATCGAGGCAAAACCGTTAATTCAACACTTGAAAAAACACTATTCACTCCGACATAGAAAACCGTTAATTCGGGCGTATCGGATACGCCGATGATACAACTAAATTAAACACTTTAATATAGTTCATACTATCACAAATGACTAGCGAATCCAACAACTTTTTAAGTCGAAGCGAAGAATTCGAAAATTGAAAACACTATTCACCTCGACACTAAATCAGCAATTTTTGGCTCAGAAACGCGTCGAAACGAACTCGAAACGCGCCAAAACTTCGCATGGACCTCGAGGAAAAAATTAAATACCATTTTGAAATGTTCTCGAGGGTGGCATGACCTTTGGTCACCATTATGGTGGCCAGAGGCCATGCCAGACCCGAGAGCACCCATATGGGTCCTCTCGGGTCATCAACCCCCGGGAGCACTTTGAATAGAGCACTTTGAATAGACCACCTCCGTAGCATTCTATAGCAGTATAAGTTAATGTAGATCACATCTACAATGTCCGAGCACAAAAAATAGAGCCTAAAAGAATTGATTTAAGTCAATGTTTGAAAACAAGTGAACACTTCATATTGATTCAAAAGTTTTGGATTTCAAATTGGCCAAAAACAAGTTGTAGTCTTTTGGTATGCTCTGATACCACTGTCGGGTTTCTAGACATCTCTAGTAGGGTTTAAAGCGTGGCAGAAGCGGTAATTTTAAAATCTACAGAGCTACAACAAATCTAAACCAAAAAGCAAAACTTGCATCTAAACTAATAAGCTAAAAACTAAAGTTTAGAGGGTTACAACCTTTGTAGCGCGTTAGCCATCTTTCCATAGACTCCAGCTAGTCTTCACGAAGCCCAGAACAAGCTATCTCGATGATCTCCTCGCCGAAGATGATCATCCTTAAGATAACTCCAACACAAGCAATAGCTTCAAATTGATTTCATCAAAATAAAGTAACCCACTAATTAAACTTGATAAGAATGATTAGTAGGAGATGTAAAATTATTTTCTTACTTAATTTTTCTCTTTACTTTTCATTCCTCACTTGAGGAAAAGTCAAGAGAGGAAGAAGAAGCATGGAGAAGGTGCGAGTGTAAAGAAGATAAGCATGAATAAAACCTTTTTAACTAGAAACAAGAATGAGTTATAAATCAAACGACTCACACAAATGAGTCATTAAAAATAACCATCTCATGAATTCTACAACCATGACTCATTCTGATTTTTTTCATATAATTCTTATACTCCCATCATACATGTATCAATATACATGTCTTATTATTTATATCAAATATAAATAATAATTTAAAGAGAAGAAAATAATTAAGTGAGTATGATATTAGTTAATATATAAATATATCAATATATAAATATACATTTAATTATTAAATCAATACTTGATTTAATAATCCAGCTATATCATATATGTTAGGAATATGTATGCCCTAGAGACCATTATTGTATGATATAGTGGATACTTGGACATATATATAGAGGACTTTCTTGCTCGACATGATAGTATGCTATCTGGTTGCTCTTTATCTTAACATGTACACTAGTATTATTAAACTATCTCTCTGACACATGTTGATAAAGCCCTTAGGATGCTAGCTTGACTACCAGGACTATGATGCGGATCAACTACTAGGACTTGTGTAGTCCATAAGCACATCCTTTAATTGTTCCTAGTCGAGAGAGTATCGAGACAGGGCATCGATATTCCAGAATAGACTAGTGTGTACGTTTCTTGACCCTGTAGGGGGCAATGGTTGATCTCATAACTATTGGTGTTTGACATCAAGATTGTACACAGGTGCTCATTAGAGAATGGGTACACGGAACATGACTCACCGAGAACTCCTAGAAGGTACTATACCTATCGTCAGATAGCAGTTCTCTGGTGGCACTGGTATATGTTAGTCTGTAGACTCGGGGTCGTCATAGAGTCTTGTGTGGTTCCAACCGTGCTTTGATTTCCTCCCTACCATGGCTCAAAAAATTCGTGCAAACAGGTGGATTTTGGGTACACTCCCGAGTCACATAGAGGTAATGAGCGATAGGAGGGGTTTCGTCTCTCCTGATATTGGGAGTTGATATTGCACTATGCTCGATTGGCAATAACAGTAAGTCCCGGGCCAGGGCTGATGAGATTTACTGGAAAGAGTTATCAGTAGTTTCTCGAACCGTTATGAGCCATACATCGGCATGACTTATCAAGTTACTGGAGTATGACGAATCCACCCCTAGACTCGATATGCGACATATCAGACGAAGAGACCGAACTGTACGGTATGTGTTACTTATAGGCTTCATGATAGTTTGGACAAGCTTACTTGTTGATCTTCTATTCGCTCAATACCTAGGTAGCCGTTACGTCCATCTAGTACCACCTGTTAGTTGTATGTATGCCCTAGAGGCCAGTATTGTACAGATGATGTATATTATATTGGATGCTTGGACATATATAGAGAGGACTTTCTTGCTCGATATGATAGTATGCTATCTGGTTGCTCTTTATCTTAACATGTATACTTGTCTCTTGATGCTGTCTTATAGTTACATATTGGTAAAGCCCTTAGGATGTGTACTTGACTACCTGGACTATGATGCAGATCATACTAGTGAGGACGGAGTAGCCCATAAGTACATCCTTTAATGTTCCTAGTCGTAGGTGTATCGAGACAGGGCATCGATATACCAGAGTAGACTAGCGTATACGCTTCTCGACCCATGAGATGGGCGATGGATGGTCCCATATCCATTGGTGTTTGATATCAGAGATGGTATACGGGTGCTCAGTGGAGACTGGGTACACTGGACGGACTCGCTGAGAACTCCCAGATGATATTATAGCTCACGTCAGATGGCAGTTCTCTGATGACACTTGTGCAGGTTAGTCTGTAGACCCGAGATCGTCATAGAGTCTTGTGTGATTCCCAATGTGCTTTGATTTCCACCTTACCACGTCCAAGAGGGCATGCAAAAGGGTGGTTTTTGGGTACAGTCCCGAGTCACATGGAGGCAATGAGCGATAGGAGGGGTTTCGTCTCTCCCGGTATTGAGGGTTGATGTTGCGCTGTGCTCGATTGGCCATAACAGGGAAGTCCCTGGCCAGGGCTGATTTAGAGATTTACTGGTAAGTGTTACCAGTAGTTTCTCAACCCGTTATGAGCCTCACATCGGCACGACTTATCGGTTATTGGGGTCTGACGTTTACCACCCTTAGACTTGATATGCGACATATCAGACAAGGAGACCGGACTATACGGGAAGTGTTACTGTTAGGCTTTTACAGGAGTTGGAGCGGGCTTGCTTGCTGATCTTCTGATCGCTCAATACCTGGGTAGTCATTACGTCCAGCTAGTACCGCTGACGGCTTGTGGGTGCTTGATGTGATCATCACCTACCGCCGGTGTATTGACGAGTCTTTAGAGTCCTACATAGAGGTTTTACTGGCTCAGGCAAAACGAAATAGGAGCACGTATATGATATGTGTGGGACCAAGAATAATGCGTATATGTGATTCCGTATTCTATTCTTTTGACTTTTTGTATCGGTCGGTTATATGTGATATAGCCGGGTTATTGAATCAAGTGTTGATTCGATAAGTCGATACATTGGATGTTAGTCGGTTATATGAGATATGACCGGATTATTAAGTCAAGTGTTGATTTAATAATTTTGTGTATAATTGTATATATGATATACTAATTTACATTAACTAACATTTGTTCACTTAAGGATTTTTCTCACATGTGCACAACTTTAATATATATGTGATATTTATTAAAATGTGTTTTCTTTTTGTATCATGGTTGTTGATACAACATTCATGGGTGTATGAGACTAACACCATGCTATTTGTTATGTTGGATTTAATATTTAAAGTAATTACAAAATTAGTGAAAGATTAGAAAAATGCATGAAGCTTGTGGAAGCTTGTGGATGCATTGACTAAGTCCACTAAGTTTGTTTTTACTTTGGATATTTATTAACCTAACCATCACACTTAGCCATGGTTGTGTCTCTACATGAGTTAGTATATGATACCCACTCACCATGGTTAGCTTTCTCACTTGATCATTATCCTCATCTCATTATTTCTTCATCTTCTTCCTTGAGCTAAAAAGCTCTCTAGGGTTTGATCCAAAATGAGAAACATTGTGAGAAAATAAATTCTAAATTGAACCCACTTCCTATTTCTCCATCCTCTACTAGACTAGCACTTTAGTTTAGGGTGTTTGCTTCACTAATTCTCTAGTTAGTAAGATAGAAGCTTGAGTTGGTATTCTCTTGACGTAGAACATCTTCGGCCTCGAAGACTTCAAGCAAGGACGCTTCTTTCGCCTCGTGAAGCCATGCAAGAGTCCGGGAGAACCATAATCGCTGCGAAGGGACTACAACAAGGAGCTTTTGAAGTGAAGGACCGATCTACAAAGGTTGTATTTTCTTCTTCACTTAGATAGTAAAGATGTTTACTTGCATGTGTAACCCTAATAGTCTAGCAAAGATCTTGTTTAGGGTTGTTCGGCACGGCTAAAATTTTAATCGGGCATGGTTGATGCCTTATAGAACCTTGTTAGAGTGCCTAGTAACCCTACAGTGGTATCAGAGCCTAGCTAGAGCATTAGGCGTCGTGTTTACGAAGTTAAAACTCCGAACGAACCCCGAAACGTCAAAATGACCCCCTCTCTGGACATTTTTTAAAAATGTATTTTTTTCTATATTAAAAATACCTAAAAAAATCAGCAGAGAAATATAAGTATTACTGTTGAAAACGAGCATGCAATTCGTACGGACCGCCGCGGAACCGCGGCCATACCTTTCTTGGGCCGCGGATCCGCGGCCGTACTGTTTAATTGGGCTTTGGTTTTGCAACAGTAATATCCGTAGCTGCTAGTTTATATTTCTGGGTATTTTTAATCTGACTCAAGTGTTGAGTGTTCTGGGGATTATTTTGAATTCGTTGATTCGATCGAAAAATTTAATTTCGTTCTTTTTCCGGATAATTTAGAAACTATTAAAATGTTTGAACGGATATCATTAACTCATTTTTTTCCGGTACGAAAAAATTTCAAGTGTTGAATTTTTCTTGGGTTTAAATCTTTCGGAAAAACGTGCAAGTAACGCGATGGACCCTCTAGAAGAACACAAACCTTAACTCGATTATGTGACCGTCTGAACCGCCTCTAAACCTTAGGGTTTGGGCCAGTACGGTGTTGCCACATGTGAGGCTTTGGCTTGACCCTTCTACGGCTGGACCATTGCTACTGTGACGTATTCTGGAATTTTTGAACTCTGCTCAAGTGTTGAGCTATTTAGGAAATCTTGGGTATTTGATTATTCGATCGGAAAGTTTAATATTGTCTATTTATCTGGAATGTGATACAATATGTGGAATTCATATAGTTAGGCATGAAATGCGAAGTATGTGATATTTCGGATTTATGATGTCTAAAGTAATTGTGGATTCCAAATGTTGTAGTTTTACACTTTCTTTTCTGCGACCATAAGTGTAATATGTGATATCGCCGGTTTCGTTGCTATATGTCAACGACAATTGGGATGCGCATATTTGCTTACGTTGATGACATGTGATGTTATGTGTTGCTGGATATGTTATATTGGATCGTCGCGTTTTTGAATAGCCGGGGGTTTTATGTGAGATGAGGGTTTTTATTTTCATTCATGTAAAATTAAATGTATGTAATATTCTTTTATTGGGGCACTTCCGGGATGAGAATGATGTCACCATTGTATATTGTTTACTTTTTCGCATTAGGTAGACCCAAGGAGAAGAGCACAAGTAACCGGGTTCTAGAGTCCAGTGGTAGACTAACTCGAGGAGTCGAGTCCGGGTATTCTAACTCTAGAATTGGAAGGGTTGCTTGCAGATCTCGTAGGGGTCTAGGGGTGTGGGTTTGGCTATTCATCGCGACCGTGGAATCCGTGTTTTATACAGGCTCAAAATAAAACACGGACCTCCTAGTATATCCATTATTTCATATGATTCTTCTGCTGCGATATCTGTGATGTGATCATTTGATATGTTGTGATAGATACTGTATATAGTATATATGATATATTATATAGACATTACTTATGTTTTACACTCACGCTAGCCCTGCCCCGCTCTTCCGTTAGTTACCTAACCTAACGGTGCATGAGGGGACATCGAGGCGAATGCGGATGGCATAAGTGTACGTCGTATTTATTTGTGATGTTTAGGTGACTTAAATGATGGGACTTCATTAATATGATTAATGAAAGAAAAGAAACCTAAAAGATGTTGTAGAATCAAATTTTCAAAAAGGGTAGCTACAGTTTTTGCTTTGCATAGCGATATATATGATATATCCTGCACCTTATTCGATGAGGAAAGAGCCGAGATCCCTTCACCGGGAGTGACCTCTATAGCAAAACTGGCAGATGCTACAACACTCGGTTTGTCTTTTGATTGCTTTTGGAGTTTTTGCTTTGCATAGCGATATATATGATATATCCTGCACCTTATTCCATAAGGAAAGAGCCGAGATCCCTTCACCGGGAGTGACCTCTTTAGCAAAACTAATGAAAACCTCAAAATCACTCCATTTCAAAATTCACTCGATTCTACAACGATATCAAGTTCATTACGCAATAGGTTTTTAGAAAAACCTGTCGTAGCCCTCCGTCATTTCAGATAAGTTGTATATAGTATTCGTGCTGCATTTGTTGGCTTTCGTCAAGGTGTAGTGTGCGGTAGCTATATGCTGCTTATCTGTTGCATATGATGCAATTGGATTAGGGTAGTCGTACGACTTTGTTGGCTTTCGTCAAGGGTCGTGCGGGTGGGTTTAATTCAGTCAAGAAATGTACGGGTTGAACTTGACTAGCGGGCTATGGTTTGTTGGCTTTCGTCAAGGTCATAGCACGTTAGGGGTAAAATATTATCGGGAATTTCAAGTGTTGAAATTTGCAATGAGATTACATACCTTCTATGAGATAGTTGGATCCCGATACCCACTGCGAGTAATTGTTACTCCTGGGAGAGTTTTACACAGGACAATTAGCCGATCAAGTAGGTGTCTAGAAAGGTGTCAACGGGGTTACGCCTATGGGAAAATGAGGTTTACTTTAATTAGGTCCGTGTGAAAGCACGGGGAACCTCCCTCAAAGTACCGACACTAGCCTGGCTGAAAGATTGGCGAAATTGTAGCGTGTAATTAATCCCGGCTAGTCTTTCCTTTTAGGGTTTGAAGGAAGATTTGATAAAAACAGTGCGAGCCATCCTGATTAGATAAAATAATAACCAATCTGATCTTGCAAGAGCATACGCTAAAGTGTTTTCTTCTCTCTCTCCAGGTAGCGACCATATCATGCCTTAATCAAGATAATAATATGGATGTATTGACCGAACCCGCATGTTATACTGTGCCGGGGAACGTTGGTTCCGTTCTTTCTTATAAAAGTTATAAGAATGAATAGGATATAGGGGAATACCAGGATTCCCATGCCACCCGAATGAAGAAAGTGCATGATGATGCATTTCCTTCGGGTGTGTTCGTTACGGAGAACTGTTTCTCCATTTGCTCTACGTCCTGGGTATTAGATACCGGGTCAGGATCCCATATATGTAATCAGTTACATGGGCTGAGAAAAGGTAGAGAACTTGGAGAAGGTGATAAAGACACAAGGGTTGGAAATGGTGCAATTGTTGCAGCTATAACCGTCGGGGAATATCACCTTGTATTACCAACTGGTAATACATTGATTCTGAACGAAAGCTATTACATGCCGAACCTGATATGCAATATTATATTGGTTTCTTTATTGAGTAAAGAGGGATATAATTTTGTATTACAGGATAATGTTATGAACATTTTCCTGAACTAAAAGTTGGTTAGATCAGGCACGTTGTGCAATGGCATTTATGTTCTAAATCAATCAACAGTTCTGAGCATAACAAACACACATAAAAGGAAGAGTTCAGAAATGAACGAATCCTTCTTGTGGCATTGTAGACTTGATCATATAAATACGACACGGCTAGCTAAGTTGCATAAGGATGGATATTTGAAACCGTTCGAATTTTCATCTTATGACACTTGCCAGTCATGTCTCAAAGGCAAGATGACCAAAACTCCGTTTACGGGACACGGAGAAAGAGTTACTGAACTCTTGGGACTGATACATAGCGATGTATGCGGTCCCATGTCTACGCATGCCAGGGATGGTTCTTCGTACTTCATTACATTCACCGACGATCTCTCAAGATACGGACATGTGTTCTTGATAAAACACAGGTCTGAAGCTTTTGAGAAATTTAGAGAATATAAACAAGAAGTCGAGAACCAAACCGGGAAAAGTATTAAAATCCTTCGATCTGATCGAGGAGGTGAATACTTGAGCAATGAATTCCTGGACTTCCTAAAAGAGAATGGGATTCTCTCTCAGCTAACTCCTCCATATACACCACAGCACAACGGTGTATCAGAACGGAGGAACCGCACCCTATTAGATATGGTGCGCTATATGATGAGCACAGCTGAGTTACCTATTTCCTTCTGGGGGTATGCTCTAGAGACAACCATACATCTATTGAATATGGCCCCCACCAAATCTGTGTCTACCACTCCATATGAGATATAGAAAGGGAAGAGACCATGTCTTAATTATGTTAAGATATGGGGTTGTCCAGCCTATATCAAACGAAAAAATCCGGACAAACTCGAGGCACGGTCTGTTCTATGCAAATTTGTAGGATATCCCAAGAATTCACAAGGGTATATCTTCTACCACACTGAAGAACAAAAAGTATTTGTTTCTCGGCATGCCACCTTTTTAGAAAAGGAATTTCTTGCAAAAGAGATTAATGGTCATGAGGTAGAACTGGAAGAGGTTCCAGCTATAAAAGCTGCAACAGAAGATCTAGTGGAACCAGAGGATTGGTAGTTCCCGATGAATCCCAGCCACTCCGCTGATCTAGTAGGGTTCCTCACCCACCTGAGAGACACTACGGTTTTCTCATGGATGGTGGGAGCGAGGATTGCATCATGGAGGATGATGACCCAACTAGTCTCGAGCAGGCCATCACGAGCGGGGACTCAGTGAAATGGCTGGATGCAATGCGGTCCGAGATGGAATCCATGTACACCAACAAAGTATGGACTTTGGAAGATGCTCCTGAAGGGGTAAAACCCATTGGGAGCAAGTGGATCTTCAAGAAAAAACTTGGTGTAGATGGGAAAGTGGAGACTTTCAAAGCTAGACTTGTTGCAAAGGGCTTTCGTCAAAGACCAGGTATGGACTATGACGAAACCTTTTCTCCAGTGGCTATGCTTAAATCCATCCGGATCATGCTTGCCATCACTGCATATCATGACTACGAAATTTGGCAAATGGATGTTAAGACCGCTTTTCTAAACGGTGATTTAGAAGAGAGCATGTACATGACTCAGCCAGAGGGCTTCGTAGCTAGTGGGAGCAGTGGGAAGGTGTGCAAGCTGCTTAAATCCATTTATGGATTAAAGCAAGAATCGCGGAGTTGGAACATCTGCTTTGACGTCGTTATCAAAGAGTTTGATTTCGTCAAAAACGTAGATGAACCTTGTATCTACAAGAAGGTGACAGAGAGTAAGGTTGTCTTCCTCGTATTGTACGTGGACGGCATACTCTTGATAGGAAATGACATTCCTATGCTGCAATCGGTCAAGCTCTTCTTATCACAAAGATTCTCAATGAAAGATCTAGGTGATGCCTCCTGCATACTGGGAATTATGATCTATAGAGATAGATCTAAAAGGATATTGGGATTGTCCCAATCCAGGTACATTGACACCATACTAAAGAGGTTTAGTATGGAAGAATCCAAGCGTGGGAAATTACCCACGATCTCTGGACTCACTCTCTCTAAAGAGATGCCTCCTAAGACGGATTTGGAGAGAGCTCGCATGCAAGGGATACCCTATGCTTCGGCTGTAGGCTCTATCATGTACGCAATGCTATGTACCAGACCCGATGTAGCACACTCACTAAGTGTAGTGAGTAGGTATCAAGCTGATCCTGGAGAGAGTCACTGGACAGCTGTGAAGAGCATTCTCAAGTACTTACGAAGGACTAAAGAGATGCTCTTGGTGTATGGTAACGGAGAACTCCAAGTGGAGTCCTTTACCGATTCGAGCTTCTAGAGTGATAAGGACGACTCTAAGTCGCACTCGGGATTTGTCTTTACCCTTTACGGAGGGGCGGTTAGCTGGAAGAGTTCCAAGCAGGAAACCGTGGCAGACATGACGATGGAGGCTGAATACATCGCTGCCAACGATGCTGCCAAAGAGGCTGTCTGGATCAAGAAGTTCATTACTGAACTTGGAATGGTTCCATCCATTGAGCATCCAATACCTTTGTATTGTGATAACTATGGAGCGGTGGCTTTGGCCAAGGAACCCAGGTCCCATCAGCGATCCAGGCATATTCTGAGGCGGTATCACCTAATCCGGGAGATAGTAGATCGTCGGGAGATCGAGGTCAGGAGGGTTGACACGAAAAACAACACTGCGGATCCACTCACGAAGGCCATTCCCCAGATACAGTTTGAGAGACTCTTCGGGATGCTTGGTATGCGTTACTACAGCAGCTGGCCCTAGTGCAAGTAGGAGATTGTTAGTTTTATGTATGCCCTAGAGGCCAGTATTGTACAGATGATGTATATTATATTGGATGCTTGGACATATATAGAGAGGACTTTCTTGCTCGATATGATAGTATGCTATCTGGTTGCTCTTTATCTTAACATGTATACTTGTCTCTTGATGCTGTCTTATAGTTACATGTTGGTAAAGCCATTAGGATGTGTACTTGACTACCTGGACTATGATGCAGATCATACTAGTGGGGATGGAGTAGTCCATAAGTACATCCTTTAATATTCCTAGTCGTAGGTGTATCGAGACAGGGCATCGATATACCAGTGTAGACTAGCGTATACGCTTCTCAACCCATGAGATGGGCGATGAATGATCCCATATCCATTGGTGTTTGACATCGGATATGGTATACGGGTGCTCAGTGGAGACTGGGTACACTGGACGGACTCGCCGAGAACTCCCAGATGGTATTATACCTCACGTCAGATGGCAGTTCTCTGGTGACACTTGTGCAGGCTAGTCTGTAGACCCGAGATCGTCATAGAGTCTTGTGTGATTCCCAATGTGCTTTGATTTCCACCTTACCACGTCCAAGAGGGCATGCAAAAGGGTGGTTTTTGGGTACAGTCCCGAGTCACATGGAGGCAATGAGCGATAGGAGGGGTTTCGTCTCTCCCGGTATTGGGGGTTGATGTTGCGTTGTGTTCGATTGGCCATAACAGGGAAGTCCCTGACCAGGGCTGATTTAGAGATTTACTGGTAAGTGTTACCAGTAGTTTCTCGACCCGTTATGAGCCTCACATCGGCATGACTCATCGGTTATTGGGGTCTGACGTTTACCACCCCTAGACTTGATATGCGACATATCAGACAAGGAGACCGAACTGTACGGGAAGTGTTACCGTTAGGCTTTTACAGGAGCTGGAGCGGGCTTGCTTGCTGATCTTCTGATCGCTCAATACCCGGGTAGCCATTACGTCCATCTAGTACCGCTGACAGCTTATGGGTGCTTGATGTGATCATCACCTACTGCCGGTGTATTGACGAGTCTTTAGAGTCCTACATAGAGGTTTTACTGGCTCAGGAAAAACGAAATAGGAGCACGTATATGATATGTACGGGACCGAGAATAATGCGTGTATGTGATACCGTATTCTATTCTCGCGACTTTTTGTATCGGTCGGTTATATGTGATATAGCCGGGTTATTGAATCAAGTGTTGATTCGATAAGTCGATACATTGGATGTTAGTCGGTTATATGAGATATGACCGGATTATTAAGTCAAGTGTTGATTTAATAATTTTGTGTATAATTGTATATATGATATACTAATTTACATTAACTAACATTTGTTCACTTAAGGATTTTTCTCACATGTGCACAACTTTAATATATATGTGATATATATTAAAATGTGTTTTCTTTTTGTATCATGGTTGTTGATACAACATTCATGGGTGTATGAGACTAACACCATGCTATTTGTTATGTTGGGTTTAATATTTAAAGTAATTACAAAATTAGTGAAAGATTAGAAAAATGCATGAAGCTTGTGGAAGCTTGTGGATGCATTGACTAAGTCCAATAAGTTTGTTTTTACTTTGGATATTTGTTAACCTAACCATCACACTTAGCCATGGTTGTGTCTCTACATGAGTTAGTATATGATACTCACTCACCATGGTTAGCTTTCTCACTTGATCATTATCCTCATCTCATTATTTCTTCATCTTCTTCCTTGAGCTAAAAAGCTCTCTAGGGTTTGATCCAAAATGAGAAACATTGTGAGAAAATAAATTCTAAAGTGAATCCACTTCCTATTTCTCCATTCTCTACTAGACTAACACTTTAGTTTAGGGTGTTTGCTTCACTAATTCTCTAGTTAGTGAGGTAGAAGCTTGAGTTGGTATTCCCTCGACGTAGAACATCTTCGGCCTCGAAGACTTCAAGCAAGGATGCTTCTTTCGCCTCGTGAAGCCATGCAAGAGTCCGGGAGAACCATAATCGCAACGAAGGGACTACAACAAGGAGCTTTTGAAGTGATGGACCGATCTACAAAGGTTGTATTTTCTTCTTCACTTAGATAGTAAAGATGTTTACTTGCATGTGTAACCCTAATAGTCTAGCAAAGATCTTGTTTAGGGTTGATTGGCACGGTTAAATTTTAATCGGGCATGGTTGATGCCTTGTAGAACCTTGTTAGAGTGCCTAGTAACCCTACACCACCGACGGCTTGTGGGTAACTAATGTGATCATTACCTACTACTGGCGTATTGACGAGTCTTTAGAGTCCCACATAGAAGTTTCCTATTTCAAGCGAAACGAAGTAGGACACATATGCTGATATGTGCGGGGGCCTGTTTAAATACGTGTATGTGATACCATATTCTAATCTGGTGGTTATTTGTTATCGGTTAGATTATATGTGATATAACCAAATTATTGAATCAAGTGTTGATTTGATAATGTCATATACAGATAAATGATATTAGTCGGTTATATGTGATATAACCGGATTATTAAATCAAGTGTTGATTTAATAATATAATATTTATTTATATTTGATATAATTATATATTAACTAATATTAATGCTCACTAATTATTTTGTTTTCTTAATATATATATATATATATATATATATATATATATATATATATATATGCATATATTAATATATGCGTATATGCATACATATATTAATATATGCACGCGTGTGTGTGTGTGTGTGTGTGTATTATGAAGCATGGCATGGATTTTCTACCTTTAGAAAGTAGAAAAAGAGGTGGAAAATTGGGAGACTTTTAAAGGAATGGGTGAAGCATGGCTTTGCATTATTTTATTTCATTTGTGTACACTATTGAAGTATGGTTGAAATTTATTCTTGCAATTTATTCTATACTTCAATAAGTGAACTCATTTGAAGAAGCTATTCTACACTTGTTCATTTTTCTAGAGTTCATTTTTCTCTAGCTTATTTGCCCTAGCCATTTTTGAGCTCTCTCCATTTTCTATCTTCTTCTTCCTCCACCTCAAACCCCTAACCCTCACATGTGATGTGAACAATAGGGCTTTGCATCAACCTAGTGATCTTAGAACCCCTACTTCACCATCCTGCACTTGATTAGCACTTAAGTTTATGGGGTTTCCTTTACTAAAGAGAGTTTAGTGAAAATGTAGCTTGGATTAGAGGAACTTCGGGTGGGACATCTTCGACACGAAGATCGCGAAGCAAGTTCGTGCACTTCTTCAAGTGGAGCTTAAAGGAGTCGTAGGGACTACTACCCGAAGCTATAGAAAAGAAAGAAAAGATCTACAAAGGTTGTAATAGCTTTCTCTTAGTGTAAAGCTCTTAATATATCATGCTTAACCCTAATCATCTAGTTTGATCCTTAGTTAGTGTAGCTTAGCACCCCAATTTTTTTAAAATTTCATGCTTGATGCCGGTTTAAACTTCATGGTGATGTTAGGATAAACATTCATGATATCAGAGCCAAGCTAGAAAATTAGGGGAAGTCTTTACGACGTTAAAGTGTTCGATCGATTTTCGAAGCTCGAAATTTTATCAAGTTTCTGTCCTTTTCAAAAGTTGAAATTTTCGAGATTAAAAATATGCAGAAAATTGTGCAGGGTATTTTATGGAGCCCTAAGAAAAACGATACCCTAACTCCACTAAACTGCCGCGGAACCGCGGCCTAACCCGTGTTTTAGCCGCGGTTCCGCCACAAGTTTATTGAGTTGTGGGTTTGTTCTTCGTGTGCTACTCCATTGGAATATTTGGCACTTTCTGGATGTTTTTAATGAGGCTAAAGTTGTTGAGGTCTCTGTGATTTGTGGGTGTTTGATGAATCAATCAAAGTGTTTAGCGTCGTATAAATTATGATGTTATGTGATACAATTTTTAGAATCCAAAATAATTGGTTTTGTGAAAACTAGATAGTGATCGGTAAATCAAGCGTTTTAGTCTCGATTAATCGATTTCCATGGAGTTTTGATTCGGATCAAAACTCCGTCGCAATCGTGTATAGTACGCGAACGACAGTCGGGAATCTTGTTGAATTATCCGACTCCTTATTGAAAAGAGTTTTCAGTTTGAAACTAAAATGCAAGATTTATAAGGTTAGGCATGAAATTCGGAATATGAGATATTCCGGGTTTATGATGTCTAAGGTATTTGCGGATTTTAAATATTGTAGTTTTTCATTTCTTTTCTGCGACCGTAAGTGTAATATGTGGGGTATCCCCAATCTCGTTGCTATATATCATCGAAATTCGGGATACACATATTTACTTAGGTTGATGACATGTGATGTTATGTGTTGCAGTGATATGTTATATTGGATCGTCATGAATGAATAGGCGTTTTTTTTTAAGTAAGATGGGAGTTTTTCTATTTTCATTCATGTAAAAATGTATGTTATATTCTTTTATTGGGACACTTCCGGGTTAAGGATGATTTCACCATTGATGTATATTATTTACTATTTTGCATTTGGATAGATCCAAGGCAGGGAGCACAAGTAGCTGGGTTCTGGAGTCCAGTGGGAGACTATCTCGAGGAGTCGAGACCGGGTCTCCTAACTCTAGAATTGGCAGGGTTGCTTGCCGCTCTCGTAGGGGTCTAGGGATGTGGGTTTGGCTATTCATCAGGACCGTAGAATCCGTGTTTTTCATCACTGGCTAAATTTAAAACACGGACCTCCTAGTATATCCAATAGTTCATATGTTGAATTCTGCTGCTTGAGTTATGTGATGTGATCATATAACTGCGTGAGACGAATGCTATATATATATGATATATATAATAAACGTTGCTTATGTTTTGCACCCGCGCTAGTCCAGCCCCCGCTCTGCCGTTAGTTAAGTAACCTAACGGTGCATGACGGGGCCTCGTGGCGAATGCGAATGGCATAAGCGTACGTTTTATTTTTGTTTCTTTTCTGTGATGTTTAGGAAAACATAAATGATGAGACTTCATTAATGAGATTAATGGAAAGAAAAGAAACCTAAAGATGTTGTAGAATCGAAATTTTAAAAGGTAGCTCTAGTTCTTGCTTTGCAGAGTGATATTTCTTGATGAATATCTAGCACCTCATTCGATGAGGAAAGAACCGAGATCCCTTCACCGGGAGTGACCCCTTTAGCAAAACTAGCAAATGCTACAACCCACTCAGTTTTGTTTTTTATAGCTTCTCTAGTTCTTGCTTCGCATAGTGGTATTCCTTGATGAATATCCAGCACCTCATTCGATGAGGAAAGAGCCAAGATCCCTTCACCGGGAGTGACCTCTTTAGCAAAACTAGCAAAAGCTACAAAAAACACTGCTTTTCAAATCACTAGATTCTACAACGATATCAAGTTTATTACATTAAAGGTTTTCATCAAAACCATTCGTAGCCATCCGTCATTTCAGATAAGTGCTATTTAGTATTCGTGCTGCGTTTGTTGGCTTTCGTCAAGGCGTAGTCTACGATAGCTGATTAGTGCTTATTTGTCGCATATGATGCGATTGGATTAGGGTAGTCGTATGACCTTATTGGCCTGCGTTAAAGGTCGTGCGGGTGGGTTTAATTCAATCACGAAATGAACGGGTTGAACTTGACTAGCGGCCTATGGTCTGTTGGCCTTCATCAAGGTCATAGGTCGTTAGAGGTAAAAACTGTTAGTTATGTGTATGCCCTAGAGACCATTATTGTACATATGATGTATATTATAATGGATGCTTAGACATATATAGAGATGGCTTTCTTGCTCGACATGATAGTATGCTATCCGGTTGCTCTTTGTCTTAACATATAGACTTGTATTGTGATACTGTCTTTCTCTTACATGTTGATAAAGCCCTTAGGATGAGTACTTGACTACTAGGACTATGATGGAGATCATACTAGTGGGGCCAGGGTAGTCCACAAGTACATTCTTTAATTTTTTCTAGTTGAGGGTGTATCGAGACAGGGCATCGATATTCCAGAGTAGAGTAGCGTATACGCTTCTTGCCCTATATGATGGGCAATGGATGATCCCACATCCATTGGTGTTTGACATCAAAGATGGTATACGGGTGCTCAGTGGAGACTGGGTACACTGAACGGACTCTCCGAGAACTCCTAGTTGGTATTATACCTATCGTCAGATAGCAGTTCTCTGGTGACACTGGTACAGGTTAGTCTGTAGACCTGAGATCGTCATGGAGTCTTGTGTGATTCCCACTGTACTTTGATTTTCACCTTACCACGTTCAAGAGAACATGAAAAACGGTGGCTTTTGGGTACAGTCCCGAATCATATGGAGGTAATGAGCGATAGGAGGGGATTCGTCTCTCCCGGTATTGGAGGTTGATGTTGCGCTATCTCGATTGGCTATAACAGGAAGTCCCTGGCCAGGGATGACACGGAGATCTACTGTTAAGTGTTATCAGTGGTTTCTCGACCCGTTGTGAGCCTCACATCGGCACGACTTATCGGTTACTGGGGTCTGACGTTTACCACCGCTATACTGGATATGCGACATATTAGACGAAAAGACCAAACTGTACAGTAGTGTTACTGACAGGATTTACAGAATTATGAGCAGGCTTACTTGTTGATCTTCTGATCGCTCAATATTCGGGTAGCCGTCACGTCCAGCTAGTACCGCTGACGGCTTGTAGGTGCTTGATATGATCATCACCTACTGCCGGCGTATTGACGAGTCTTTAGAGTCCTACACAGAGGTTTACTGGCTCAGGCAAAAAGAAGTTGGAGCACATATGTGATATGTGCGGGACCGAGATTAATACGAGTATGTGATATCGTATTCTATTCTCGCGATTTGAGATATCGGTCGGTTATATGTGTAAGTCCACGGTAGCGCCCCGGCCGTCTAACAGACGCCAAATGCGGAACAAAAACTTTTACAACTGGCGCTATCGCGTACTGTAACCCGGATCTGCCATTAAAGCTAAACTAACAAACTACAAAGAGGGTATAAAGGTTATACCGAACGATCCGAGTCATTCGTTCTTTAACCATCATCCCACGCTCCATTGCGGCTGCTCCGATCTCCGATCTTCTCGTCCAGGTGGCACCACGTCATCGGATCTTTAAACGGGCTCCCGCCTCTGACCCGAGGCAACTCGGTCATCAAGTTTGCTAAAAGAGATGACCAAGATTGATGTAGAGAATGAGTAGAACACTTTTTCTCGCTTCGTCCAAAGCCATGGACGAACGGTTAATGAAGTTGCCTTTTGGAATCGGGTAAATGAGAAATGAGCATACAAATTTTCATGAACCAAAATCTATCATCTTTTTCCCAATCAAGTGAGTGAGTGTCAATCAAGAGGAGGGGAGGGGCCGGCCATATATAGAGTGGGGGGAGGTGAGTGTAGGAGAGGGGGGTGACCACAACAATTAATGAAGAGAATGAATCACCTAAACACCTAGTATGAACTCATTTAAAGAAACAATGATTCATAACACATAGTCATCAACTCATAAAAGCTCCATTAATGCACTAAGCCACCTCACCATCCTAGTCACCATCCTAGTCACCATCTAGAAGCTTCCACACTCATCTCAAGAAAAGATAAATCCGCATTTAACCGAATGTTAAATACGGCTGATAGAAAACTGGAAACTGGCAACTTCCAAAAGTGATCCCGAAACGAATTTCAGGATAACCCCGTAACTGTATAAATATACCCGCATTTGTATTACGACCGAATACAAATGCAACTGAGACAAAGATATTATATCTACTAAGTATAATACTCGAATCCGGCTTAAACCAAAGCCCACCAGTATTATCTGCCCGAAATATGACACGTGCGTAAACACACGTGCATTTTCCGAACCCTGCCATAAAACCATACGGCCTCTACAACGTTTCTCCCGAACTTGGGAAACTATCTGTGGGGGGGTCTAATGACTCGTCAGTATCCTGGCAGTGGGTTTAACCACAAGCCGTCAGCGGCACTAGCTGTGCGTAACGGCTGCCCATGTACTGACCTCAAGGGAATCCGATGAGCGAACTCATCCCGAAACCCTACTGAGCCTAACAGTGACAATGTATATACAGTCCGGTCCGTTCGTCTATGAGTATCGCATATCCGGCCTAGGGGGCTAGTAACGTCAGACCCCCAATAGCGGTATAAGTCTTGTCGAGACAAGCCCTGAACACCCTGAGAAACTACCGGAGTACCTACCAGTAATTCTCACCTGCCTTGGCCAAGGACTTGGTGTAATGGCTTTCCTAGACACAGCGCGATCTCCACCCCCAATACCGGGAGAGACGAATCCCCTGCCGATCCGCTCACATGCCTCCATGTGGCTCGGGACTGTACCCAAAAACTACCTGTTTGCACGACTCCTTTGAGCCGTGGTAGGGTAGAAATCAAAGCACAATGGGAACTCACACGAGATAAATGACGACCTCAGGTCGATGGACTAACCTGTACACATGTCACCAGGGAACTGCTATCTGACGATATGTATAATACCAACTAGCAGGTTCCCGGCGAGTCCTGTCCGGTGTACTCATAACCCAATGAGCACCTGTATACATCTTAGGTGATCCAACTGACACCAGTGGCTTGTGAGACCGGCCACCGCCCCTCGTCGGGGTCTCGACTGTATACACTAGTCTACTCCGGAGTATCGATGCCCTGTCTCGAAACTCCCACGACTAGGGACCACTATAAAGGATGTGCTTATGGACTACCCAACTCTCACGTATATGATCGCCCTCATACTGTTGGTAGTCAAGCAAGATCCTAAGGGCTCTATCAACGTGTAACATGTAATCAGTCACCTGAACATGTACACGACTGATAAAGGCAAACCAGATAGCATACTATCATCTCGAGTAAGACTGTCCTACCAGTATAGGTCCTCCTCAATCATTGCAATCACGTTCCTGCGATCCAATAATTGACTTTGAGGGCACTATATCCAACAATATGTAATATAGCCGGGTTATCGAATCAAGTGTTGATTCGATAATTTGATACATATTATATTAGTCGGTTATATGTGATATAGCTGGATTATTAAATCAAATGTTGATTTGATAATTTAATGTATAATTGTATATTTGATATGCTAATTTACATTAACTAATATTTGCTCACTTACACTTTTCTTTTCTCACATGTGCACACTTAATATATATGTGATATATATTATTTGTGTTTTCTTTTTTGTGTCATGCTTGATGATACACACTACATGGGTATATGAGACTTATACCATGCCATTAGATTATTAGAGTTTTATTTATTTAATGCAAATTTAAATTGGTGGGAATTAATCATGGTTGCAAACTTTAGAAGCTTGTGGAAACCCTCGACTTAGTCCACTAAATTTGTCTTGCATTAGATATTTATTAACCTAACCATAATCTTTAGCCATGGTTTATTCTCTTCATGAGTTATATGTGATATGAACTCAAACATGGTTGTGATTCACTCTCTCATCCATTATTTGCTTCATCTTCTTCATTGAGCTCTCTAGCTTTCTCAAGGTGAAGAAATAGAGTGAGAAAATTAATTCTAAAGTGAGCAAAAATCCTACTTCATCATCCTTTACTGGATTAGCCATTTAGTTTAGGGTGTTAGCTTCACTAATCCCTAATTAGTGAAGATGTAGCTTGTATTGATGTCTCCTCGACGTAGATCATCTTCGGCCATGAAGATTTCATACAAGCTTGTTCCTTTCATCTTATGGAGCCACTCTGGAGTTCGGAAGATCACTACTTGGAGCGAGGGGACTAACTACACGGAGCTATTGAAGTGAAGGACCGGTTTACAAAGGTTTTATTTCTTGTTTACTTAGTTGTAAAGTTGTTTACACTATGTATTGTCTGAATCTCTAGTTAAGATTCTTGGATTAGGGTTATGTAACATGGCAAAAATTTGAATTTGGCATGGACGATGCCTCCCGAAACCTTGCTGTCGTGCTAGGTAACCCTACAGTGGTATCAGAGCCAGGATAGAGAATTACACGATGTTTGTTAGATTACGAAACCGAAACTACTCCGAAACTTGAAACAATAAAACCTAGTTTCTGTCTAATTTTTTAAGTCGTCGAAGAAATTTTTAAGCAACTGCAGAATGTTATATGAGATGTAACATGAACACTGGACAAATACAAACCCAATTGGACGGTTTTGACCCGGCCACATTCATCAAAATTCTGAGCTGGCCGTCCCGCTGTGCTCAGTTTTGGTTCGTATTCGTTTGGTGTTCTGGTCTCTGGGTTTTGGTGTTTCAGGTGTTGCTTGTTTTTTTCTAAAATTGCATGAGATGTTAATTTTCTATAAAGGCCATTCGGAGTGTTTCGTAGTCATAATTCTAACATTGTTTCGGGTTATCTAGACGGTGTTAAAAAGTTTGAACGGATATCAATAACCCAGTTTTTCCCTCCACGGAAAATTTTCCAAGAGTTGGATTTTTTTCAAGTTAAAGAACATTCAAAAATCATGCAAATAATGCAATGGACCCTCTAGAAGAACGAAACCCTAACTCAATCCTGCAGGGTTCCTTAGGGTGGCAGCAAGGTTTCGGGAGGTATTGTCCATGCCAATTTCAAAAATTTGTCGTTCTAGCTAACCCCAACCCCAGAATCTTTACTAAAAAATCGGACGAAAATATATGTAAACAACTTTACATCTAAGTGAATGAGGAATACAACCTTTGTAGACCAGTCCTTCACTTCTAATGTTCCGTGTAGTAGTCCCTTCGCTGCAAGTCATGAACACCCGAAATCTAGAAAGGGTTCTCCCGGAGAAATGTACAAGCTTGCTCGAAGTCTTCGAGGCCGAAGATGATCTACACCGAGGAGACTCAAGCTCATGCTACCTCTTCACTAATGATGAAATTAGTGAATCAAACACCCTAAACTAAATGGCTAATAGTAGAGGAGGATGAAGTAGGAAATGGGCTCACTTTTGTTTTCTTTTTCTCACAATATTTTCTCCTCTTGAGAAAAGCTAGTAAGCTTTCTCAATGAAGAAGAAGATGAAGTGATGAAGATGAGAAAATGAACTCATGTGGTCAGAATAACAACCATGGGTGAGTTAGTGTCATACACTAACCCATGTAGAGATTAAACCATGGCTAACAATAATGGTTAGGTTAAAAAATATCTACAGGTAAAACAAAAAGAGTGGACTTGGTCAATGGTTCCACAAGCTTCTACAAGCTTCAACCATGTGACTTAATTCCGCTAATTTTGATTTACTTTAAATAAATAAAACCTTAACATTATTATTAGTATGGTGTGAGTCTCATACACCCATGAACCATGTGGCATCTAGCATGACACAAAAGTTGTATATTAATATATATCACATATATACTAAGTGTACATAAGTAAGAAAAAGAAATGTTTAAGTGAGCTAATATTAGTTAATGTAAATTAATATATCACATATATAATTATACATTAAATTATTAAATCAACACTTGATTTAATAATCCGGCTATATCACATACAACCGACTAATATCAAATGTAACAATCCATTGAATCAACACTTGATCAGATAACCCGGCTATATCACATATAACCGACCGATATCACATATCGCGAGAATAGAATGTGGTATCACATACGCGCATTAATCTCGGTCCCGCACATATCACATATGTGCTCCTACTCCGTTTCGCATGAACCAGGAAACCTCTGTGTAGGACTCTAAAGACTCGTCAATACGCCGGCAGTAGGTGATGATCATATCAAACACCCACAAGCCGCAAGCAGTCTGCTAAACATAACGGCCACCCGGGTATTGAGCGATCAGAAGATCAACAAGCAAGCCTGCTCATACTCATGCGAATCCAATCAGTAACATTACCGTACAGTCCGGTCTCTTCGTCAGATATGTCGCATATCTCGCCTGGGGGTGGTAAACGTCAGACCCCAATAGCTTGATAAGTCATGCCGATATGAGGCTCATAACGGGTCGAGAAACTACTGATAACACTTACCAGTAAATCTCAGAAATGGCCTTGGCCAGGGACTTCCTGTTATGGCCAATCGAGCACAGCGCAATATCAACCCCCAATACCGGGAGAGACGAAATACCCTCCTATCGCTCATTGCCTCCATATGACTCGGGACTGTACCCAAAAACCACCGTTTTGCACATTCTCTTGAACGTGGTAAGGTGGAAATCAAAGCACAGTAGGAATCACACAAGACTCTATGACGATCTCGGGTCGACAGACTAACCTGTACCAGTATCACCAGAGAACTGCCATCTGACGTGAGGTATAATACCATCTAGGAGTTCTCGGCAAGTCCGTCAGGTATACCCAGTCTCCACTGAGCACCCGTATATCATCTCTGATGTCAAACACCAATGGATATGGGATCATCCATCGCCCATCTACATGGGTCGAGAAGGTAAACACTAGTCTACTCTGGTATATCGATGCCCCGCCTCGATACACCCATGACTAGGGACATTAAAGGATGTACTCACAGACTAACTTTGTCCCACTAGTATGATCTGCATCATAATCCAGGTAGTCAAGTACACATCTTAAGGGCTTTATCAACATGTAACAGAGAGGCAATCAGTGTACATGTTAAGATAAAGAGTAACCAGATAGCATACTATCATGAAGAGCAAGAAAGTCCTCCCTATGTATGTCCAAGCATCCACTATAATATACATCAAATGTACAATAATGACCTCTAAGGCATACATATAACTAACAGATTTTGTGACCATAAGAACCACCGCCAAACCCTAGGGTTTGCGGTAGTTCCGCGGTGCCATAGGTGAGGCAAGGGTTGACCCTTCTACGGTTAGTTCATAAGTACTGTGGCATATACTGAGTATTTTTAAACTACGCTCAAGTGTTAAGCTCTTTGGGAAATTTTGGGTGTTTGTTGATTTGATCGGAATGTTTAACATCGTTTAGATTTTTGTGGAATGTGATACAATATTTGGAATTCATTTGGTTAGACATGAAATCCAAAGTATGTGATATTTCAGGTTTATGATGTCTAAGGTGATTGTGGATTCCAAATGTTGTAGTTTGACATTTTCTTTTCTGCGACCGTAAGTGTAATATGTGGTGTATCGCCGGTTTCGTTGCTATATGTCAACGACAATTGGGATACACATATTTACTTACGTTGATGACATGTGATGTTATGTTTTGCTGTGATATATTATATTGGATCGCCGTGTTTTGAATAACCGGAGGTTTTACGTGAGATGAGAGTTTTTATTTTCATTCATGTAAAATTCATTCTATGTAGTATTCTTTTATTGGGGCACTTCCGGGTTGAGTATGATGTCACCATTGTTGTATATTATTTACTTTTCCGCATTAGGATAGACCCAAGGTGGGGAGCACAAGTAACCGGGTTCTAGAGTCCAGTGGGAGACCATCTCGAGGAGTCGAGCCCGGGTCTCCTAACTCTAGAATTGGTAGGGTTGCTTGCCGCTCTCGTAGGGGTCTAGAGATGTGGGTTTGGTTATTCATCGCGTCTGTGGAATCTGTGTTTTATACTGGCTTAATTTAAAACATGGAATTCCTAGTATATCCAATATTTCATATGTTATCTTCTGCTGCTGATATTCTATGATATGATCACTTTTTATGCGTGAGACAAATGCTTTATTATTATATATAATAAACGTTGCTTATGTTTTGCACCCGCGCTAGTCCTGCCCCGCTATGCCGTTAGTTAAGTAACCTAATGGTGCATAACGGGACACTGTGACGAATGCGGATGGCATAAGCATACGTTGTATTTTCGTTTCTTCTGTGATGCTTAGGAAGCATAAATGATGGGACTTCATTAATGAGATTAATGAAAGAAAAGAAACCTAAAAGATGTTGTAGAATCAAATTTTTCAAAAAGGGTAGCTCTAGTTTTTGCTTTGCATAGCGTTATTCCTTGTAGAATATCCAGCACCTTATTCGATAAGGAAAGAGCCGAGATCCCTTCATCGGGAGTGGCCTCTTTAGCAAAAGCTAGTAGATGCTACAACTCACTCGGTTTTGTTTTTGATTGCTTCTATAGTTCTTGCTTTGCATAGTGGTATTTGTGAAATATCCTGCACCTTATTCGATAAGGAAAGAGCCGAGATCCCTTCACCGGGAGTGACCTCTTTAGTGAAACTAGTAAAAGACTAAAAAACACTCCTTTAAAAAATCACTCGATTCTACAACGATATCAAGTTCATTACGCAAAAGGTTTTTTAAAACCTGTCGTAACCCTCCGACATTTCAGATAAGTAATATTTAGTATTGGTGCTACGTTTGTTGGCTTTCGTCAAGGCGTAGTGTGCGGTAGCAACTTGCTGCTTATCTGCTGCATATGATGCGATTGGATTAGAGTAGTCGTACATCTTTGTTGGCTTTTGTCAAGGGTCGTGCGGGTGGGTTTAATTCAATCATGAAATGTACGGGTTGAACTTGACTAGCGGACTATGGTTTGTTGGCTTTCGTCAAGGTCATAGGACGTCAGGGGCAGATTATTATCGGGAAATTCAAGTGTTGAAATTTGCAATGAGATTGCATACCTTCTATGAGATAGTTGATTCCTGATACCCACTGCGAGTAAGAGTTACTCCTAGGAGAGTTTTACACATCACAATTAGCCGATCAATTAGGTGTCTAGAAAGGTGTTAACGGGGTTACGTCCCTGGGAAAATAAGATTTATTTTAATTAGGTCAGTGCAAAAGCACGAGGAACCTCCCTCAAAGTACCAACACTGGCCTGGCCGAAAGATTGGCGAACTTGTAAAGGTGTAATTAATCCCGGCCAGTCTTACCTTTTAGGGTTTGAAGGAAGATTTGATAAAAACAGTGAGATCCATCCTGATTAGATAAGATAATAACCAATCTAATCTTGCAAGAGTATACACTAAAATGTTTTCTTCTCTCTCTTTCCAGGTAGCGACCATGTCAAGCCTTAATCAAGATAATAATATGGATGTATTGACCGAACCCGCTTGTTATACTGAGCAGGGGAATGTTGGTTCCATTCTTTATTATAATTGTTATAAGACTGAGCAAGGAATAGGGACATATCCGGATTCATACGCCACCCAAACGAAAAATAAACATGTTGATGTATCTTCTTCGGGTGTGTTAGTTATCGAGAACTGTTTCTCAGTACACTCTACGTCCTGGGTATTAGATACTGGATCGGGATCCCATATATGTAATATGTTGCATGGGCTGAGGAAAGGTAGAGAACTGCGAATGGGTGATTATTCCGTAAGAGTAGGGAATGGTGCAAATGTTGCAGCCAAAGCAGTTGGCGAATATCTCCTTGTATTACCAAATGGTAATACATTGATTCTGAACGAATGCTATTACATACCGACCCTGATATGCAATCTTATATCAGTTTTTTTATTAAGTAAAGAAGGATATAATTTTGTAGTACATGATAAAGTTATGAACATCTTCCAGAATCAAAAGTTGATTGGATCAGGCTCGTTAAATAATGGCATATACGTTCTAAATCAAACCATAGTTCTTAATATACAAAACACACATAAAAGGAAGAGTTCAGAAATGAACGAATCCTTCTTGTGGATTGTAGACTAGGTCATATCAATGCGACACGACTAGCTAAGTTACATAAAGATGGATATTTGAATCCGTTCGAATTATCATCTTATGAAACTTGCCAGTCATGTCTCAATGGCAAAATGACCAAAACTCTGTTTAGTGGACACGGAGAAAAAGATACGAAACTCTTAGGACTGATACATAGTGATGTGTGCGGTCCTATGTCTACACATGCCAGGAATGGTTTCTCGTACTTCATTACATTCACTGACGATCTCTCAAGATACGGACATGTGTTCCTGTTGAAACACAAGTCTGAAGCATTTGAGAAATTCAAAGAATATAAGCACGAAGTCGAGAACCAAACGGGTAAAAGTATTAAAATCCTACGATCTGATCGGGGAGGAGAATACTTGAGCACGGAATTCCGTGACTATCTAAAAGAGAATGGGATTCTCTCTCAGCTTACTCCTCCGTATACACCACAGCACAACGGTGTATCGGAGCGGAGGAATCGCACCCTATTGGATATGGTGCGTTCTATGATGAGCACCGTTGAGTTACCTATTTCCTTTTGGGGGTATGCACTGGAGACAACCATGCACCTATTGAATATGGTCCATACCAAATCAGAGCCTACCACTCCATATGAGATAAGAGACCATGTCTTAATTATGTTAAGATATAGGGTTGTCCAGCCTATGTCAAAAGGCACAATCCGAACAAACTCGAGAGAAGGTCTGTTCTGTGCAAGTTTGTAGGATATCCCAAAAACTCACAAGGGTATATCTTATACCACACCGAGGAACAAAAGGTGTTTGTTTCTCGACATGCCACCTTTTTAGAAAAGGAATTTCTTGTGAAAGAAATTTGTGGCGAGGAGGTAGAGCTGGAAGAAGTTCCAGCGATACAAACTACGACAGAAGTTTTGGTGGAACCAGAGGATTCAGTAATCTCCAACGAACCCCAGGCTCTCCTCCGATCTAGTAGGGTTCCTCATCCACCTGAGAGATACTACGGTTTTCTCGTTGATGGTGGGAGCGAGGATTGCATCATGGAAGATGATGACCCAACTAGCTTCGAGCAGGCCATCACGAGCGGTGACTCTATGAAATGGCTGGATGCAATGCGATCTGAGATGGAATCCATGTACACCAACAAAGTATGGACTTTGGAAGTTGCTCCTGAAGGGGTAAAACCCATTGGGAGCAAATGGATCTTTAAGAAGAAACTTGGTGTAGATGGAAAAGTTGAGACTTTCAAAGCTAAACTTGTTGCAAAAGGTTTTCGTCAACGACCAAGTGTGGATTATGATGAAACCTTTTCTCCAGTAGCTATGCTTAAGTCCATCCGGATCCTACTTGCCATCGCTGCATACCATGACTACGAAATCTGGCAAATGGATGTTAAGACCACTTTTCTAAATGGTGATTTAGAAGAGTGTGTGTACATGACTCAGCCAGAGGGCTTCGTAGACAGTATGAGCAGCGGAAAGGTGTGCAAGCTGCTTAAATCCATCTACGGGTTAAAACAGGCATGCGGAGTTGGAACATCTGTTTTAATGTTGTATTCAAAGAGTTTGATTTCATCAAGAACGTAGATGAACCTTGTATATACAAGAAGGTGGCAGAGAGTAAGGTTGTCTTCCTCGTATTGTACGTGGATGGCATACTCTTGATAGGAAATAATGTTCCTATGCTGAACTTGGTCAAGCTCTTCTTATCACATAGATTCTTAATGAAAGATCTAGGTGATGCCTCCTACATCTTGAGGATTAAGATCTATAGAGATAGATCTAAATGGATACTGGGATTGTCCCAATCCAGGTATATTGACACCATATTAAATAGGTTTAGTATGGAAGAACCCAAGCATGGGAATTTACCCATGATCACAGGACTCACTCTCTCCAAAGAGATGTCTCTCAAGACTGATTTGGAAAGAGCTCGCATGCAAGGGATACCCTATGCTTCGGCAGTAGGCTCTATCATATACGTGATGTTATGTACCAGACCCGATGTAGCATACTCACTAAGTGTAGTGAGTAGGTATCAAGAAGATCTAGGAGATAGTCACTGGACAGCTGTAAAGAACATTCTCAAGTAATTGAGAAGGACTAAAGAGATGTTCTTGGTGTATGGTAACGGAGAACTCCAAGTGGAGTCCTTTACCGATTCGCGCTTCCAGAATGATAAGGACTACTCTAAGTCGATCTCAGGATTTGTCATTACCCTCAATGGAGGGGCGGTTTGTTGGAAGAGTTCCAAACAGAAAACTGTGGCAGACTCGACGATGGAGGCTGAATACATCACTGCCAACGATGCTGCCAAAGAGGCTGTTTGGATGAAGAAGTTCATAAACGAACTTGGAGTGGTTCCGTCCATCGAGCATCCAATACCTTTGTATTATGATAACAATGAAGCAGTGGCTTTGGCCAAGGAACCCAGGTCCCATCAGCGATCCAGGCATATTCTGAGGCAGTATCACCTGATCCGAGAGATAGTTGATCGCCGGGAGATCGAGGTTAGGAGAGTTGAAACGAAGAACAACACAGCGGATCCACTCACGAAGGCCATACCACAGATACAATTTGAGAGACTCTTCGGGATGTTGGGTATGAGATACTACAACAACTGGCCTAAGTGCAAGTGGGAGATTGTTAGTTATGTGTATGCCCTAGAGTCCATTATTGTACATATATATTATAGTGGATGCTTGGACATATACAGAGAGGACTTTCTTACTCGACATGATAGTATGCTATCTGGTTGCTCTTTGTCTTAACATGTAGACTTGTATTGTGATACTGTCTTGCTCTCACATGTTGATAAAGCCCTTAGGATGAGTACTTGACTTCTAGGACTATGATGGAGATTATACTAGTAGGGCCAGGGTAGTCCACAAGTACATCCTTTGTTCCTAGTCGAGAGTGTATCGAGATAGGGCATCGATATTCCAGAGTAGACTAGCGTATACGCTTCTTGACCTATATGATAGGCAATGGATGATCCCACATCCATTGGTGTTTGACATCAAAGATGGTATATGGGTGCTCAGTGGAGACTGGGTACACTGAACGGACTCACCGATAACTCCTAGTTGGTATTATACCTATCGTCAGATAGCAGTTCTCTGGTGACACTGGTACAGTTTAGTCTGTAGACCCGAGATCGTCATAGAGTCTTGTGTGATTCCCACTGTGCTTTGATTTTCACCTTACCACGTTCAAGAGAACGTGCAAAACGGTGGCTTTTGGGTACAGTCCCAAATCACAAAGAGGCAATGAGCGATAGGAGAGGATTCGTCTCTCCCGATATTGGGGGTTGGTGTTGCGCTGTGCTCGATTGGCTATAACAGGAAGTCCCTGGTCAGAGCTGATAAGGAGATCTACTGTTAAGTGTTATCTGTAGTTTCTCGACTCGTTATGAGCCTCACATCGGCACGATTTATCGGTTACTGGGGTCTGACGTTTACCACCTCTAGACTGGATATGCGACATATCAGACGAAGAGACCGGACTATACGGTAGTGTTACTGACAGGATTTACAGGAGTATGAGCAGACTTGCTTGTTGATTTTTTGATCGCTCAATACCTGGGTAGCCGTTACGTCTAGCTAGTACCGCTGACGGCTTGTGGGTACTTGATATGATCATCACCTACTGCCGGCGTATTGACGAGTCTTTAGAGTCCTACACGGAGGTTTACTGGCTCAGGCAAAATGAAGTAGGAGCACATATGTGATATGTGTGGGACCGAGATTAATACGAGTATGTGATACCGTATTCTATTCTTGCGATTTGAGATATCGGTCGGTTATATGTGATATAGCCGGGTTATCGAATCAAGTGATGATTCGATAAATTGATACATATTATATTAGTCGGTTATATGTGATATAGCCGGATTATTAAATCAAATGTTGATTTGATAATTTAATGTATAATTGTATAATTGATATGCTAATTTACATTAACTAATATTTGCTCACTTACACTTTTCTTTTCTCACATATGCACACTTAATATATATGTGATATATATTATTTGTGTTTTCTTTTTTGTGTCATGCTTGATGATACACACTACATGGGTGTATGAGACTTATACCATGCCATTAGATTATTCGGATTTTATTTATTTAATGCAAATTTAAATTGGTGGGAATTAAGCATGGTTGCAAGGTTTGGAAGCTTGTGGAAACCCTTGACTTAGTCCACTAAATTGTCTTGCATTAGATATTTATTATGCTAACCATAGTCTTTAGCCATGGTTTATTCTCTACATGAGTTATATGTGATATATACTTACCCATGGTTGCGATTCACTCTCTCATCCATTATTTGCTTCATCTTTTTCATTAAGCTCTCTAACTTTCTCAAGGTGAAGAAATAGAGTGAGAAAATTAATTCTAAAGTGAGAAAAAATTCTACTCCATCATTCTCTACTAGATTAGCCATTTAGTTTAGGGTGTTAGCTTCACTAATCCCTAATTAGTGAAGAGGTAGCTTGGGTTGGTGTCTCCTCGACGTAGATCATCTTCAGCCTCGAAGACTTCGTGCAAGTTTGTTCCTTTCATCTTGTGGAGCCACTCTAGAGTCCGGAAGATCACTATTTGGAGCGAGGAGACTACTATACGGAGCTATTGATGTGAAAGACCGGTCTACAAAGGTTGTATTCCTTATTCACTTAATTTTAAAGTTGTTTACACTATGTATTGTCCAAATCTCTAGTTAAGATTCTCGTATTAGGGTTATATAGGAGGGCAAAAATTTGAATTTGGCATGGACGATGCATCCCGAAACCTTGCAGTCGTGCTAGGTAACCCTACAAAAACAGATATTGGGTATTTCAATTATTGAAATTTGCAATGAGATTGCTTACCTTCTATGAGATAGTTGGATCCCGATACCCACTACGAGTAAGAGTTACTCCTGGAAGAGTTTTTCACTTTATAATTAGCCGATCCAGCAGGTGTCTAAGAAAGGTGTTAACGGGGTTATGCCCCTGCGAAAATGAGGTTATTTAATTAGTTCCATGCGAAAGCATGGGGAGACTCCCTCGGAATACCAATACCTGCCTGGCTGACCGATTAGCGAATTTGTAGGGTGTAATTAATCCCGGCTAATCTTACCTTTTATGGTTTGAAGGAAGATTTGATAAAAATAGTGGGAGCCATTCTGATTAGATAAGATAATAACCAATCTAATCTTGCAAAGAGCGCACGCTAAAGCGTTTTCTTCTTTCTCTCTCCAGGTAGCGACCAATGACATGCCTTAATCAAGATAATAATATGGATGTATTGACTGAACCCGCTTATTATACTGAGCTGGGGAACGTTGGTTTCGCTTTTTCTTATGATTGTTATAAGTCTGAGCAAGGAATAGGGGAATACCCGGATTCCCATGCCACCTGAACGAATAAGGAGCATGTTGATACATCTTCTTCGGGTGTGTTCGTTATCGAGAACTGTTTCTCAGTTTGCTCTACATTCTGGGTATTGGATACCGGATTAGGATCCTACGTTTGTAATTTTTCACATGGGTTAAGAAGAGGTAGAGAACTGGGAAAGAGTGATATGTCTCTCAATATAGTGAACGGTACAATTGTTGCAGCCAAAACAGTTGGCGAATATCACCTGGTATTACCAAATGGTAATACAATGATTCTGAACGACTGTTTTTACGTACCAAATATGATGTGCAATATTATATCAGTTTATTTGTTACATAAAGAAGGATATAACTTTGTATTGGAGGATAATATTATGAACATTTTTCTAAATCAAGTGTTGATTGGGTTTTGTACGCTATGTAACGGTATATACGTTCTAAATCAAACTACAGTTCTAAACGTACAGAACACACACAAGAGGAAAAGTTCAGAAATGAACGAAGCCTTCTTATGGTATTGTAGACTAGGTCATATCAATGCGACAAGACTAGCTAAGTTGCATAAAGATGGACATTTGAATCAGTTCGAATTTATATCTTATGAAACTTGCGAGTCATGTCTCAAAGGGAAGATGACCAAAACTCCATTTACTGGACAAGAAGAAAGAGCTACTGAACTCTTGGGACTGATATATAGTGATGATGCGGTCTCATGTCTACACATGCCTGGAATGGTTTCTCATACTTCATTACATTCACCGAAGTTCTCTCAAGATACGGATATGTGTTCCTGATGAAACACAAATCTGAATCTTTTAAGAAATTCAAGAAATATAAGTGCGAAGTAGAGAACCAAACGGGTAAAAGTATTAAAATCCTACGATCTGATCGGGGAGGAGAATACTTAAGCATGGAATTCCGAGACTATTTAAAAGAGAATGGGATTCTCTCTCAGTTTACTCCTCCGTATACACCAACGGAGTATCGGAGCGGAGAAATCGCACCCTATTAGATACGGTGCGCTCTATGATGAATGTTGCCGAGTTACCTATTTCCTTTTGGGGACATGCACTTGAGACAACTGCATACATATTGAATATGGTTCCCACTAAATCCGTGCCTACCACTCCATATGAGATATGGAAATGGAAGAGACCATGTCTTAATTTTATTAAGATATGGGGTTGTATGGATTATGTGAAAACACAAAATCCGGACAAGCTCGAGACAAGGTCAGTTCTGTGCAAGTTTGTAGGATATCCCAAACATTCGTAAGGGTATATCTTCTACCACACCGAGGAACAAAAGGTGTTTGTTTCTCGACATGCCACCTTTTTAGAAAAGGAATTTCTTGTGAAAGAAATTAGTGGCAATGAGGTAGAACTGGAAGAAGTTCCAGCTACATAAACTATAACTGACAATTTGGTAGAACCGGAGGATTCAATAGTCCCCGATGAACCTCAGCCACTCTGCAGATCTAGTAGGGTTCCTCATCCACTTGAGAGATACCACGGTTTTGTCATAGGCGGTGGGTGCGAGGATTGCATCATGGAAGATTAAGACCCAACTAGTTTTGAGCAGGCCATCACAAGTGGAGACTTTGTAAAATGGCCAGATGCTATGCGATCTGAGATGGAATCCATGTACACCAACAAGTTATGGACTTTGGAAGTTACTCCTGAAGGGGTAATACCCATCGGGAACAAGTGGATCTTTAAGAAGAAAATTGGTGTAGATGGAAAAGTTGAGACTTTTAAAGCTAGACTTTTAGCAAAAGGTTTTCGTCAACGACCAGGTGTCGACTATGATGAAACCTTTTCTCTTGTAGCTATGCTTAAGTCCATCAGGATCTTACTTGCCATTGCTGCATACCATAACTATGAAATCTGGCAGATGGACGTCAAGACCGCTTTTCTAAATGGTGATTTAGAAAAGAGCGTGTACATGACACAGCCAGAGGGCTTCATAGACAGTGGGAGCAGCGGAAGTGTGTGCAAGCTGCTTAAATCAATCTACAAATTAAAGCAGGCATCGCGGAGCTGGAACATCTGTTTTAATGAAACTATCAAAGAGTTTGACTTTATAAAAAATATAGATGAACCATGTATATACAAGAAGGTAGTAGAGAGTAAGATTGTCTTCCTCGTATTGTATGTGAATGACATACTCTTGATAGGAAATGATATTCCTATGCTACACTCGGTCAAGCTCTTCTTATCACACAAGTTCTCCGTGAAAGATGTGGGTGATGCCTCCTACATCCTGGGGATAAAGATCTATAGAGATAGATCTAAATGGATGTTAGGATTGTTCCAATCCATGTACATAGACACCATACTAAAGAAGTTTAGTATAGAAGATTCTAAGCGTGGTAATTTACCCGCTTGTTCAGAAATCACTCTCTCCAAAGAGATGTCTCTCAAGACTGAATTTAGAGAGGGCTCGCATGCAAGCGATACCCTATGCTTCGGCAGTCGGGTCTATCATGTATGCGATATTATGTACCAGACCAGATGTAGCTTACTCACTGCGTGTAGTGAGTAGGTATCAAAAGCACTAGACAGCTGTGAAGAACATTCTTAAGTATTTGAGAAGGATAAAAGAAATGTTCTTGGTGTATGGTAACGGTGAACTCTAAGTGGAGTCCTTTACCGATTCGAGCTTCCAGAGTGATAAAGACGACAGTAAGTCGGTTTCAGGTTTTGTTTCACTCTCAATGGAGGGGAGGTATGTTGCAAGAGTTCAAAGCAAGATACCGTAGCAGACACGATGATAGAGGCTGAATACATCGCTGCCAACGATGCTTCCAAAACGGCTGTCTGGATGAAGAAGTTCATAGCTGAACTTGGTGCGGTTCCAACCATTGAGCATCCAATACCTGTGTATTGTGATAACAATAGAGCTGTGGGTTTGGCCAAGGAACCCCGATCCCATTAGCAATCCAGACATATTCTTAGGCGGTATCACCTAATCCGGGAGATAGTAGATCGATGGGAGATCGAGGTCCGGAGAGTTGACACGAAGGACAACGTAGCGGATCCATTCACGAAGGCCCTCCCCCAGACGCAGTTTGAGAGACTTTTTGGGATGTTGGGTATGAGATACTACAGCACATGGCCTTATTGCAAGTAGGAGATTTTTAGGAATATGTATACCCTAGAGGCCATTATTGTATGATATAGTGGAATATAGAGGATTTTCTTGCTGGACATGATAGTATGCTATCCGGTTGCTCTTTATCTTAACATGTACACTTGTACTATTATACTATCTCTCTGATACATGTTGTTAAAACCCTTAGGATGTTAGCTTGACTACCAGGACTATGATGCAGATCATACTACTAGGACTTGTGTAATCCACAAGCACATCCTTTAATTGTTCCTACTCGAGGGAGTATCGAGACGGGGCATCGATATTCCAGAGTAGACTAGTGTGTACGTTTCTTGACCCTGTAGGGGGCGATGGTTGATCCCATAACCATTGGTGTTTGACATCAAAGATTATACACAGGTGCTCATTAGAGAATGGGTATACCGAACAGGACTCACCGAGAACTCCTAGATGATATAATACCTATCGTCAGATAGCAGTTCTCTGGTGACACTGGTACAGGTTATTCTATAGACCTGAGATCGTCATAGAGTCTTGTGTGGTTCCCACTGTGCTTTGATTTCCTCCCTACCATGGCTCAAAAGAGTCGAGCGATCAGGTGGATTTTGGGTACAGTCCCGAGTCATATGGAGGTAATGAGCGATAGGAGGGGTTTCGTCGCCCCCGGTATTGGGAGTTGATGTTGCGCTATACTCGATTAGCTATAACAGTAAGTCACTGTCCAGGGTTGATGAGATTTACTGGTAAGAATTATTAGTAATTTCTCGAACCGTTATGAGCCATACATATGCATGACTTATTAAGTTACTGGGGTCTAACGAATCCACCCCTAGACTCGATATGCGACATATCAGAAGAAGAGACTGGACTGTACGGTAAGTGTTACTTATAGGCTTCATGGGAGTTTGGACAAGCTTGCTTATTGATCTTTTATTTGATCAATACCTGGGTAGCCGTTTCGTCCAGCTAGTACTGCTGACGGCTTGTGGGTAACTGATGTGATCGTTACCTACTGCTGGCGTATTGACGAGTCTTTAGAGTCCCACACAAAAGTTTCCTAGTTCAAGCGAAACAAAGTAGGGCACATATGCTGATATGTGCGGGGGCCTGATTAAATACGTGTATGTGATATCGTATTCTAATCTGGCAGTTATTTATTATCAGTTAGGCTATATGTGATATAACCGAATTATTGAATTAAGTGTTGATTTGATAATGTGATATACAGATAAATGATATTAGTTGGTTATATGTGATATAACCGGATTATTAAATCAAGTGTTGATTTAATAATATAATATATATTTATATTTGATATAATTATATATTAACTAATATTAATGCTCACTAATTATTTTGTTTTCTTAATATATGTATATATGATATATACATATATTAATATATATATATATATATATATATATATATATATTATAAAGCATGTCATGGATTTTCTATTTTTAGAAAATAGAAAAAGAGGTGGAAAATGGGGAGACTTTTAAAGGAATGGATGAAGCATGGCTTTGCATTATTTTATTTCATTTGTGTACACTATTGAAGCATGGTTGCAATTTATTATTGCAATTTATTCCATGCTTCAATAAGTGAACTCATTTGAAGAAGCCATTCTACACTTGTTCATTTTTCTAGAGTTCATTTTTCTCTAGCTCATTTGCCCTAGCCATTTTTGAACTCTCTCCATTTTCTATCTTCTTCTTCCTCCGCCTCAAAGTCCTAACCCTCATATGTGATGTGAATCATATTCATTTTTCTAGAGTTCATTTTTCTCTAGCTCATTTGCCCTAACCATTTTTGAGCTCTCTCTATTTTCTATCTTCTTCTTCCTCCACCTCAAAGCTCTAACTCTCACATGTGATGTGAACCATAGGACTTTGTGTCAACCTAGTGAGCTTAGAACCCCTACTTCATTATCCTACACTTGATTAACACTTAAGTATAGGGTGTTTCCTTCACTAAAGAGAGTTTAGTGAAGAGGTAGCTTGGATTAGAGGAACTTCAGGTGGATCATCTTTGACACGAAGATCATGAAGTAAGTTCATGCACTTCTTCAAGTGGAGCCTAGAGGAGTCGTAGGGAATACTACCCGGAGCTATAGAAGAGATGGACTAGGTCTACAAAGCTTGTAATATCTTTCTCTTAGTGTAAAGCTCTTAATATATCATGCTTAACACTAATCATCTAGTTTGATCCTTAGTTAGTGTAGCTTAGCACCCCAAATTTTTTAAAATTGCATGCTTGATGCCGGTTTAAACCTCATGGTGGTGCTAGGGTAAACTTTCAATATATATACCGGCTAATATCAATAAACACCCGATTAAAATACGTGTATCAAATACACGTGTTTAATCGAACTCATGTACGTAACCCTATATGTGCCCTACTCATTTCGCATATGCTGGAAAACCTCTATGCGGGACTCTAAAGACGTGACAATATGCTGGCAGTAGGTTAGGATCATAACCATAACTCACAAGTACGTCTGCGATACTAGCTGCATGTAACGGCTACCCAGGTATTGAACGAAAAAAGATCAACGAGTAACCTCATCTGAACCCTGCAAATTCTATCAGTGACATTACCGTACAGTCCGGTCTCTTCGTCTAAGAGTATCACATATCGGGTCTAGAGTTTAGAATCTGTCAGACCCCAATAACTCGATAAGTCATGCGACAGAGAACTCATAACCAATCAGAGATACAACTGATAACACTTATTAGTTTATCTCCACCGCGATAGCCATCGACTTGTGGTTGTAGTCTTGTCATGCATAGAGCGACATCAACTCCCTATACTGGGAGAAATGAATCCCCTCGAACGCTTACTGCCTCCACATGCTTCGGGACTATACCCAACAAAAATCTGTTTACACGACTCCTTTGAGCCATGGTAGGGTAGAAGTCAAAGTATAGCGGGAACACACATGAGACAATATGACGATCTCAGGTCCTAGGGGCTACCCTATACATATGTCACAAGAAAACTGCTACCTGACATTGGTATATTACCAAATAGGAGTCCTCAGTGAGTCCTTCCAGTGTAACTCATCCAATGAGCACCTGTATACAATCCTCGATGTCAAACATCAATAGCTGTACGATCAGCTATCGCCCTCCAACCGGGTCAGGAAACGTACACACTAGTTTAAACTGGAGTACCGATGCCCATTCTCGATACTCCTACAACTAGGGACATTTAAGCATGTGCTTATTGACTCTTAGGCCCTACTAGTATGATCTCCATTATCGTCCTGGTAGTCAAGCAAAATCATAGGGCTTTTTCTCATGTCTAAACGATATGTGATAGTAAATAAAACGCATCACATGAAAGATAAAAATAAACCAGATAATATACTATCATTTCGAGTAAGATTGTTCTCTCATATAGGTCCTCCTTCAATAACAATAATTGCTTTGAGGGCACCTATATCCAACAAAGACAACTAAAAGCAAATCGACAGGAGTGCCTGAGAGGGGGTTAAGGCTCCACTATTTATAGCCTCAACGAAAATTCCCTAACAGTAGAGATCCTCTCCTACCAGTTCGTGAATTACAGAGTATCATATCCACCTGATAGGGTGCTGCAACACGACACCCGACTATTGGCCGCCTCTCTTTCACACGGATCCGGGAAGATTTAACGACGCCTTCGAGAGATTCACACGGATCTTGAGATACCCGCCATTCGCCACGTAGCATCGGGAATCAGGGTGGCGCGAACATCGACGTCATAGCAATCCAACCGTCCGTTGACCAAACCCCGGCCAAATTCAAGTCGAATAGATTCCTGCTCGGAAGCCCTCTCATGAGGCCATCGAGTAGCTTCCTGCCCGGCTAAATTAAAGTCGAGTAGATTCTTGCTTGGAAACCCTCTCACGAGACCGCCTGGTAGCTTCCTGCCTAGCTAAATTCGCAACGAGTAGATGTCATGACCCAGAAATGACACGTGACCGGCATTTGGACCTCGTGAAGTCTATAGGACCCCATCGTAACCTAAGTAAGCCGAAAACCCAAAAATCTAAACCATTTTAAGGAAAATAGCGGAGGTGAAGTTTTGAAAAGGTATAAATGAAATCAACTGGTTTCATATAAAGTATAAATAAGTTCGTTTTAAATACAAGCATGTAATATACTAAAGTTTGAAAACATTTTCGTCATTTGAAATTAGGGCAGCACCTCCTTTGTAAATTTTGATAAAAACAGGTACATAATCAATAATAATATGGCATCCCCAAGCGGGAGCTAGCTTTTCACCAATTGGCGGAATCACAACCACGCAATTTGAAATATACGACTCCTAAGACGAAGATCAATCACAGAAGAAAATAAATAAAACCAAAACATTTTCAAATCCAATATAAGAATATATACAAGCCACGACTCTAAGTCTAAAAGAATATATAAGCCTCTGGTTTCTAAGTCTACCAAGTATACATAGTCTGGTTGATGTAGTTTTAACTAGATACAAAGAAATATAAAAGTATACAAGGGTGGTTACGCTCTGAATTGTAACCCACCTACCCAAGCAATCACCCGAAAGAAGCTGTATGCCAGTAAGCCGCTACTGATCCGAGCGGTCGATCCTGCAAGAAAACTATGGCACAACGGGGGTGAGTTGCCAACTCATGAGTAGAAGACATCATCAGGTAGAAATCGAATGTATGATGAACTCCTAAGTCATACAATAATAATAATATAATACCGTGTGGTAACAAGGGTGATCATGTATACATAAGTATAATAATAATAATATCGTGCATGTGTCAATATACGGTACCATGTCATTTGCGTCATATATATGTATATATGTGTATCATCCAGCGTGTGTCCATCAACGACACATCAAATCATCATAAAACCTCAGTGCCCGGTATCGACACTCGAAATTATCATAAAATCCGTGTCCAGTATCGACACGTAAATCCTCATATCTCAGGCGCCGTCTCATCGGATCGACCCTTATATTCATCTTTCTCATATCACTCCAGTCGGTATACTCCGGATATCCGCCGAGTCCAGTACAATCACCAGTAGGTAGTGTTCCCCTGCCAAGCTCAACGCCTTTCTATACGATCTTCTTGCCCCGGGGTACCATACGGGGTCCACCATGTACCCGCAGACGGTGACTCCTCACTCCTCGAATCGGGTAATCATCATAACTCAGCACTGAGAAATCTCATGGTGGACATTGAAATATCATATCAAGAGAAACCGCATTTTTAAAACAATAATAAGTTTTTAAAATATATCTACGGTTTCTCAAATCCAGAAATCTCATGAAAACAGAATCTCATAAGCATGTAGCAATAATGAAACAATATGTACAGGCACAGAACAATACTGTAATGCATAGCAAGTGTGTTCATATGAGCGTGTCGTTTAACTAGGTAAGGTAGTGTAATAACAGAATTAGTATGTATGGTACTGGGTACTAAACAATAACTAAAATGCTACAGGTTATAAGGTGATACGGTGACATAGCAATTTCTAATGTGTATGTGGCATGGAAATTACCGATGATGTGTGTGTGAGCCGGCAAGTTGGTGTACGTGTAATATGTGCATTATCGGTAATGGTGCTTGTGTCCTAGTAAACGAAGTCACGTACAGATAGGGTATAAGGCGTATGCAGAAATAAGAAATCATAGCGTGAGCATAAACAGAATAAAGAAATTGTAAACGCGAACAATATAAAGATACGCAACTACATATGAGCTATACAATTATAGTTTAAAATAGTACGAAGCGTTGTTTTTAGAAAAATAGGGGGCTACGATAGTTTTTGAGAAAGATACCATTTGAAAAGTCGTAGGGTCCATTGAAGTTATCATTTAAAAGTACATAATGATTCGTTAGTTTTGAAAATAGGTATGGCTCTAAATATATCCTAATATCTACTAAAGTGATTTAAAAACAATATTTCTCGAGTCGATATATAAGTCGGCAATTTATCCTCATCATATCACGTACGGTATAATCCATCATACGATATCATCAATCAATATTACGGATCTATCGTCACGTACATCATCTCGAATCATATCATTATATATCATCTCATGTCATCATGTATCATATCATATCACGTCGTCTCATATCATCATATCCAATCATATCGACTCATATCATCAAATCGGATCATATCTTCATCTCATCATATTATCATATTTATATATTTATATAAGTAGATATAGTTCATAGGTTAAAGAACAGCACTAGGGGTATAACTTTTACTTGTTAGGAATATGTATGCCATAGAGATCATTATTGTATATTATAGTGGATGCTTGGACACACACACACACACATAGGACTTTCTAGCTCGACATGATAGTATGCTATCTGGTTGCTCTTTATCATAACATGTGCACTTGTTTTAGTTTACTATTTCACCAATTCATGTTGATAAAGCCTTTAGGATGTTTTGCATGACTACTAAGACTGTGATGTAGATCATACTAATGGTGCTTGTGTCGTCCGCAAGCACATCCTTGATTTGTTCCTAGTCGAGGGAGTATCGAGACAGGGCATTGATATTCTAGAGTAGACTAGTGTGTACGTTTCTTGACCCTGTATGGGGCGATGGTTGATCCGAAAGCCATTAGTGTTTGATATCAAAGATTGTACACAGGTGCTTATTGGAGAATGGGTGCATTGAACATGACTCGCCGAGAACTCCTAGATGGTACCATACCTATCGTCAGATAGAAGTTCTCTGGTGACACTTATACAGATTAGTCTGTAGACCCGAGATCGTCATAGTGTCTTGTGTGGTTCCCACTATGCTTTGATTTCCTCCCTACCACGGTTCTACTGAGTCATACAAACAGGTGGTTTTTGGGTACAGTTCCGAGTCACATGGAGGCAATGAGCAATAGGAGAGGTTTCGTCTCTCCCGGTATTGGGAGTTGATGTTGTGCTATGCGCGATTGGCTATAACCGCAAGTCCCTAGCCAGGGTTGATGAGAATTATTGATAAGTGTTATCAGTAGTTTCTCGGTTGGTTATAGGCTACACATCGGTATGAATTATCAAGTTATTGGGGTCTGACGATTCCACCCCCAAGACTCGATATGTGACATATCAGACGAAGAGCCTGGACTGCACAGTAAGTGTTGCCTATAGGCTATACGGGAGTTTGGACAAGTTTTCTTGTTGATCTTCTATTTGTTCAATACTTGGGTAGCCGTTACGTCCAGCTAGTACCGCTGACGGCTTGTAGGTGTTTGATATGATCATTGCCTACTGCTAGAGTATTGGCGAGTTTTTAAAGTCCTACATAGAGGTTTCTTAGCTCAAGCAAAGCGAAATAGGGCATGTATAAAGATATGTGCGGGAGCTTGATTGAATACGAGTATATGATACTATATTCTAATCTAGCGTTTTTGATATTAGCCGGATTATATATGATATAACCGGATTATTGAATCAAGTGTTGATTTAATAATTTGATATATATATATATATATATATATTAACTAATATAATGCTCACTTTAATTCTTTTCCTCTCTCTATATATTATTTATATTTGATATAAACAACATATATTTTGTTGTATCATTGTTGGATGTATGAGAGAATCATATTGAGTTGAGGATAAGTTCAAAGGGATTTCTTTTATGAATTTACAAAGAAAACAATGAGTCATTAACTATAGAAACTTGGTGAACCTTGGAGAGCCTTGTTTAGAAGATGACTCATTATTTCTTTTCCTTATTCATATAAGTTTGTCTTTTTCTTTTGCTTATCCTTACCCCAAGCTCACTCTCTCATGATCTTCTTCTTCTTACTTCACTTGCAACACTATTCATGCAATAAGAAAAATAAGAGAAGAATTTTTAGTGAGAAAAATCCCTACTTCATCAACCTAAACTACTTTAGCAAATTAGTATAGGTTGTTCTCTTCACTATTTCATAGATTAGTGAAGTGTAAGCTTGAGTGTGAGAAGTTTCGAGGTGGACCATCTTCGACGACGAAGACTTCGAGCAAGCCCGTTCAAACTTTCAAGTGGAGTCAAAGAAGAGTTCTAGGACATCCTTCAAGTAGAATTCTCGTCCGCAAACTACAACTGGACACTGATCAAACCCCATAGTTGCTTTCAGAACTACATTTCCGGAACTGACATTCCAGCTTGAAATGAGTGGCTTCACGGGAATCGCACGCGTTCCAACGAATAGTTAGGACATGAAGCAGTGTGACGCTCCAGTGTCGAAAAGTGCGAGTGCAGGAAAGGTGGCTACTAGTATAGTACCTAAGTTGTGTGAGTTTGGGCTTAGATATAGGAAAAGTACAGTGATATACAAGGATTAAAAAATCGAAAGGATGGGAGGTTACCAGTGATGACTTGGCATGTGGCTTCGGCCTCCTCGACCGTCATTGTAAAAGCCCGACGTCGTGGTACATTCCTCCTTGCTGGAGGCACATTCTTCTATCCTTGGGGCATGTTTCTTTATGCCTGATGGAATTGACGTTGACGCTGTGCAGGAGGTCCACATAGAGCTGGTGCCGGGAGAGCTAGAAGAGGTGCAAGAGCCTGAATGGCTGGCCGCTACGGAACTGTGATTGCAGGTCTGGGTGCTGGAGATGTGTTGAAACGATATGGACATGCTCCTATGGCGTGAGTGGAAGTGCCACAAGCCAAACACAGGCCATTTGTACGCCTGCAGTCCTTTGCCAGGTGTCCCGTCCTCTTGCAGTAGAAACAAAAGTCTGGACTGGACCGGTTAAATGATCCTCCCGCTCTTCTGGGTGCAAAAGTTGGCCTAGAAGAGGCTCCTCCTAATATCTAAGTGGCAGGGCATTTCACACCGGCAGTCTGCGGTCTGCCCTTCTTCTTCACAACTGCCTCATAGCGTCGGGTAGCCTTCAAAGCAAGTTCATGTGCTGGGAAATCCCCTGTAGCGAGTGCAGCTTGGATTTCCGGGTCCAACCTTTGCTGAAATCGTCATGCCCGGATCTCAGCGGTAGGAATCAGGTGTGCGGCGAACCTGTTACGACCTTGTGTTAGCAGTGTAATGAGTGAGATCAAGAATTTGAATTTGAGACAATATCTTATCTGGTAAGTATGGTAAACTCAGCATCGTATTCATCCACAGATTTGACCTACATCGAGCCTTATTGTAGATGGATGAACTGTTGTTTCATGTCAAAACGGGCATTCTCAGGGAAGTACTTCGTATCGAACAGATCGTGAAATGTCTTCCACTCTATTGGTTGGGTGAGACGGCTTTCTTCGGCCTTCCACCAGACTCTAGCATTGTCTGTCAGTTGCAGCTTAGCAACTCTTACCCAGGCAATATCTGGCATTTGAGCTGCTGCCAGATCATCTTCAATCGATTGAGCCCAATCTTCTGCCTCAAGTGGGCTCTCTTTCCCAGAGAAATGTTTTGGGTGCAGTACCGAAAATTGTTTGACTCCGGGTGCCTCGACTTCAGGGCGGTGCATAAGGATAGCAGTCTGCTGCTGCTGACCCTCCAAAAGGCTCTTGATAGCCTCAAGTAGTACCATTTGCTCATTGATGGGAGCTGTAACGGTAGGGGGTGGTGGTAGAGTAGGCGGTAGGGTATTGCCATTGACATTGGTACTGGTGTTGTTAGGAGAATCCTTAACCTTTATAGAAAAAGGAATGGTTAGGAGAAATTAGAAATGTAAGGAATGTATAGTTGCTGATTCTTATAATTCTTGTGATATATTTCTTAAGACTTCTTGCAGAACTGACCTGCATGGGACGCCAACAAAACCTGTCACGCCCTGCTTCCCAGTAGACAGAAATGGTGACGTGGCAGGCCACAACGTATTTACTAAGAAATAAATACATTAAGCATAATTAAGCAATATATAAAAATGTACAAGAATGATAAGTGATATAAAATAAAACAATAACTTTTTTTACATTCATCTTTACATACAACTGTTTGAAAAGAAAAGATATAATGATTAAACCAGTGCCTAAACAATAGCATACAAAATGAAAGTGCAGGTGAACTAGTAGTCAGGCTGAGTGGTGAGCTGGTCCAAGTCCTCCTGGCTAGGTTCGATCTCTTGAGAGTCCGGTCCTCCTGACGAGCATTCCAAAGAAAGAAATAGAAAAGAATATCGTCAGTGAAATACCGCTCGGTAAGTCTCAAAAGAAGAAAGAGAAGATGGTATATAAAGTGAGAATGAACAAGTAAAATATATGAATGATTACTGGTATATGATAGTAATTATAACGTGATTGTTTGTAGTTTGGTAGAAAAGGTATTCATGTATACGAGAGGAGTCCATCTTACCCCGTAGACTATGGTAACATATAGTACAAGGCCCCGTCATAACCTATGGGACAACAGCACGAGAATTCATGTAGGTGTATTTTAAGTGACCTCTCGTGCTACAATATTAGTTTCGTACCAATCTACCCCTTTATCCCCGCGTATTGTATTGTATAGATTTTTTTTACACGTCTTTCCGAAACCATGGATACAAAATGTTCAAGTAGTCATGTTCAGGATGTAGTCATGTATTCAAGTAGTCATGTCAAGATATAACCATGGTTCCGTCAAGTCAAGTATACACGTTTGATATTGATATTTGGATTCGAGTATTCATGTTCATGATTAAGTATTCATGTTTGATTTTGGATCTAGGTTTGAATTGGACTCAGATTGAGTCAGACACTTATAAACAGATTTAGCTCTTGAATTAGTTTCGGGAGTCATCGGTAACTGCTGCAAATGGACGGCAGGATTTGTGTCTTTTTCCAATACAATTACTATTGATAACTCCATTAAGTTGGCTACCTTAAATAGGCAAGCACTCACTTTCTCCGTCTTCCTGGGATTCAAGAGAATTGATCACGCTTAAATCTATATTTACTAAAGTCCTTAAATAATTTTTTATATATCTCGAGGGGGTTTTATGAAAAATACTTTTAATATAGTTAAAAGTAAATCTCGAGGGTGATTGGTATTACTTAGGGTTTTCATGAGTATGGATTTTAAGTATTTGGGTATTTTAGTGATATACACTTAACTTGGAAAGTTCATGATATTTTATTAAAAAAATTGTCTTTTTTGGTATCTTGATGGTATTTTATTGGCAAACTTGTTAATCTTTCATTTTGAGAAAAATTATAGGTTTATTATATTTGAAAATATGGCTTTATAATTTTTATATAATTTTTAAAAATTAATTTTATTTTATTTAGAAAATTCGTATTTCTTAAAAAAGTATTTAAATCCTTTCGAGGTCGAATGCTCCGTGAGGAGGTGTGCATCTTACTCTACTAGCCCAAGGATGTGCAATAATGCGTACCATCTATTAGCAGGTCCCCTAAAGAGGGTTGTAGATGAATAATCGCAAAGAAAATAAAATACTGATTTAAAAGAAATCCGGTTTTAGATTTATATGGTATTTTATTGTAAAGTATTCTTCGTAACAAATATTCATACAAAAGAGGCATCGTGCTATGAAACCAAGTGTGCGTGTAGGGTAGGTATTACCCCGTGAAGTTTTTCTAAAGGTATTGTTTTAATGAATACTAAAAGAGGTGTTTATAAAGTTCAAGGTATTTTAATGAAAATGTTTTACTATGATTGTTTCATATGAGAATTTTGATGAAATTTGATTCTAAACATTAGGATTTAAGGTTACAAGTGATGTAGTAAAATTAGATTGATTAAATTGTAAAGGAAAAGGGAGTTATATGTTTTTAGAAAAGAAGATGTCGGTAATAACTCCACTTTTACCGATATAAAATTTGAAAAGTAATTTCAATTGAAAGAAGGAGATTTGGAAGGGACTTACAGTTTAGAAAACTTAAAGAAAGGTTAGAAAGGAAAGGGTGTCATCGTGGCATCGCGGGATCTCCGGAATTGGCTTCGATCTTCGCCGGAACCAACTTGCTCGCTAACTCCACTTTACTTCACTTGCACCAGAAACTTTTTAGAGAGTTTTGTCTAGAATTTTCAGAATGGTGTTGAGCCAAGGTAAGGGGGTATTTATAGTGGAGAATTAGGGTTTGGGAATTAAAATTGTGGATTAAAAAATATTAAAATTGTGGATTAAAAAATATTAAAATGGTGTTTAATTGTGAAATGTAAGGTCTCTGTTTGATTGCGGGGAAATCAAACAGCGCAGAGAAGTTAGGGGTAGCTGAAGAGGTGTGTGTGCAAAGCCCGGGCTTCATTGGCCTCATCCTGACCATCCCCGCCGGTTTTTAAGCACATTTGGCCGGTCGATCTCGAGAGTTGGGTTTCGAGATTTGTGACACCTGATCAAATCCCTGTTTACTCCATTTTATACATGTTTGATTTTTCTGAACTTTTCATTTCTCGTGTATTGCACGTGAAATCTTTTGGGCTTCCAAAAAGTTAAAAAGAAAAATCAGAAAAAATAATTGTGTCTAATGGGAATCGAATACAGGGGCCACGTCACAGCAATGCAAAGGCTTTACAAGTGAGCTACAAGTTGTTTCTTGCTGTTATTTCAGAAAAGTAACTTATAACTCAAACTCAGGCCGTAAAAACTCATTTCTTGTATATTAACAGAAAATTTCCGTACAAAGATTTCAGTGTCTCTACCCTCCTTATAAAAATTATGTCCTCGAAATTTACAATTTACATAGGGACTAATTTTCAGATAGATAAGGGTATCTTGCAGGCATGTCTTCTTCTCATTCCCATGTTGATTCTCCTGGAGAATCCCTTCTCCACATCACTCGGACCAAGTTTACTTCCTTGTTCTGCAGTGTCTTCACCTTTCGGTCCAGGATCTCAATGGGTTGTTGCTCGCATGTTAGATCAGTCTGTACTATGAGCTCTGAGTGATCAAGTATGTGACTGGGGTAGCTCACATATCGTCGTAGCTGGGATATATAGAACACGTTGTGCACTTCTTCCAGTGAGAGTGGTAGTGCTAAACAGTATGCCACTTCTCCAACTCGTTCGAGTATGTCGAACGGTCCTATGCATCTTGAACTTTGCTTACCCCTCTTGCCAAAGTGGATCACTCCTCGGTTTGGAGATATCTTTAGAAAAACATGGTCTCCAGGTTGGAACTCCAGATGTCGACACTTTGCATCTGCCCAATGCTTCTGTCAGTCTTGGGCTATGCGCATTTTTTCCCTGATCATGCGAACTACGTCCAGAGTTTCCACGATCATCTCTGGTCTAAGGAGTTCACGATCTCCGATGTCATCCCAACTTAGCGGTGAATGACACTTCCGCCCGTAGAGCGCTGCGAATGGTGCCATTCCGATGCTTTCCTAATAGCTGTTGTTGTATGAAAACTCCACAAGGTGCAGGCGATCTTCCTATGAACCTCCGAAGTCTAACATACAAGCTCTTAGCATGTCTTCCAGAATCTGAATTGTTCGCTCGGATTGTCCGTCTGTTTGTGGATGACAAGCTGTGCTGAAATTCAGACTCGTTCCCATGCTAGCTTGCAGACTTTGCCAGAATTATGATCGGAATCTGGTATCACGATCGAAGACGATGCAAATAGGTACTCCATGTAATCTCACGATCTTCTGTATGAGTTCATGGGTATCAAATATAGTACATCTTGAAGGTTTAAATCTTACTTTAGATTTATGCTTACCTCCATGTACTTCTTTACTAACGTCTCGGTTGATTAGCCAACTCGAAATGGAATAAAGTGAACCGACTTGGTGAGTCGATCCACAATAACCCATATTGCGTCGTTACCCTTCGTACTGCGAGGAAGGGCAGTCACGAAGTCCATGGTAATGTGCTGCCATTTCCATTCTGGGATTGGTAACGGTTGAAATTGACCAGCAGTTCTGTGATATTCAGCCTTCACTTTATGACACACCAAACACTTGGCTACGCTTCTTACTACTTCGCGCTTCATTCCATGCCGCCAGTAGTATTGCCGTAGATCCTTGTACATTTTCATACCACCAGGATGTACAGAATAAGGAGAGCTGTGAGCTTCTTTTATCAACTCTTCTCGAACTGGGCCATTTGGTACATATAATCGAGTTCCATATCGCAAGCATCTATCTTCATGGATGATGAAGTCAGTTCGAAGTCCACTTTCTACTTGTTCTTGGATCTTTTGTAGCTTGGCATCATTTGCTTGAGCTATCTTGATCTGATTGACAAGAGTGGACTAGACTTGTAAGCTCATCAAATATGAAGCGTTACGTGGCATAACTACTTCGATCGCCAATCCGTGCAATTCTTGTTGTAGATTCCACTAAGCGATAAGGTTTATTACTAATGGCTGGCGACTAAGTGCATCATGAACTACATTCACCTTCCCATGATGATATTGTAGGTTGATGTCGAAGTCCGCCATGAGTTCTAGCCATCTTCTCTGCCACACGTTTAGTTCCTTCTGAGTGAATAAATACTTCAGACTCTTATGGTCAGTGTGAATATCCACCCGTTCACCCAAATGATAGTGGCGCCAAATCTTAAGTGCGAAGATGACGGCCGCCAACTCCAGATCATGTGTTGGATTGTTGCGCTCATGTACCTTTAGCCGTCTTGATACAAAAGCCATAACTTTTCCATGCTGGCGTAGAACACATCCTAATCCTTTACCGGACGCATCACAATCCACAACGAATCCTTCAGATTGATCCGGTATTACAAGAATAGGAGCTGAGGTTAATCTTGACTTGAGTTCTACAAAAGCATTTTCACATGCTTCTGACCACACGAATGCTTCATCTTTACGTGTGAGCTTGGTCAGGGGTGTTGAAATCTTTGAAAAGCCTTTAATGAATCGTCGGTAGTATCCTGCTAATCCCAAGAAACTTCGTATATCTTTCACCTTCTTTAGTGTCGGTCACTCACTGACAGCTGACACCTTAGCTGGATCTACTGAGATTCCTTCGCCTGAAACAATATGTCCGAGAAATCCGACTTGATGTAGCCAAAATTCACACTTGTTGTACTTAGCGTAAAGCTGATGTTGTCGCAATGTCTCCAGGACAATCCGTAAGTGCTCGACGTGTTCTTTCCGATTCTTTGAATACACCAGGATATCGTCGATGAAGATGACAACGAATCTGTCTAAGTACCCTCGGAAAACTTGGTCCATCTAGTTAATGAAGACCGCAGGTACATTGGTCACTCCAAATAGCATTACGAGATACTTATAATGACCATATCGAGTCCAAAACACCGTCTTCGGAATATCGGAATCTTTGACCTTCACCTGATGATAACCCGAACGAAGATCTATCTTCGAAAATACACAAGACCCACTTAGTTGATCAAAAAGGTCATTGATGCGCGGTAGTGGATACTTGTTCTTAATCGTCACTCCGTTCAGAGCTCGATAATTCACACACATCCTGTATGAACCTTCTTTCTTCTTCACGAGTAACACTGGAGATCCCCAACTTGAAGTACTGGGACGAATCTAACCTTTCTTCAGGAGTTCATCCAACTGAATACGGATCTCTTTAATCCTTTAGGACTTAGCCGGTACGGATCTTTGATTACTGGTTGCGCACCAGGTAGTAAATTGATACTAAACTCAAGAGCTCGATCGAGAGGCAAACCTGTGATATCTTCAGGGAACACATCCTCGAACTCTCGAACCACTTTGGTATTTTCTTCTTTTGCCGGGAGAAAAACACTTCTGCATCCTTTGGTTTAGCGCGATATCTTCCTGGCTCCAAAGTTCTATCTCCACTCTTGAAATAGAAGACTGGGTGATCTGGTATCTCAAATACTACTCTCCTTTGACGGCGGTCAATAGTAGTATAGAATAATCCCAACCAATCCATTACCAACACAACATCGAAATTTGGAATGTCCAGTAATTTGAAATTCGCGTAGAATTCTCGTCCGCAAACTACAACTGGACACTGATCAAACCCTATAGTTTCTTTCAGAACTCCATTCCCGGAACAGACATTCCAGCTTGAAATGAGTGGTTTTACGAGAATCGCATGCGTTCTCACGAATCGTTGGGACATGAAGCAGTGTGAAGCTCCAGTGTTGAAAAGTGCGAGTGCAGGAAGGGTGGCTACTAGTATAGTACCTAAGTTGTATGAGTTTGGGCTTAGATAAAGGAAAAGTATAGTGATATACGAGGATTGAAATATTGAAAAGATGGGAGGTTACCAGTGATGACTTGGCATGTGGCTTCGGCCTCCTCGACCATCATTGTAAAAGCATGACATCGTGGTACATTCCTCCTTGATGGAGACACATTCCTCTGTCCTTGGGGCATGTTTCTCTGCCCTTGAGGCATGTTTCTCTGTGCCGGATAGAATTGACGTTGAGGCTGTACAGGAGGTCCACATAGAGCTGGTGCAGGAAGAGCTAGGCGAGGTGCAGGAGCCTGAATGGTTGGCCGCTGCGGAACTATGATTGCGGGTCTAGGTGCTAGAGCTGTGTTGAAAAGATATGGACATGTCCTATGGCGTGAGTAGAAGCGCCATAAACCAAACACAGGCCATTTACAGGCCTGCAGTCTTTCGCCAGGTGTCCCGTCCTCTTGCAGTAGAAACAAAAGTATGGACTGGACCGGTTAAACGATCCTCCCGATCTCTTGGATGCAAAAGTTGGCCTAGAAGAGGCTCCTCATAACATCTGGGTGATAGGGCGTTTCACACCGGCAGTCTGCGGTCTGCACTTCTTCTTCACAACTGCCTCATAGCTTCGGGCAGCCTTCAAAGCAAGTTCATGGGTTGGGAAATCCCCTGTAGCGAGTGCAGCTTGGATTTTCGGGTCCAACCCTTGCTGAAATCTTCATGCCCGGATCTCAGCAGTAGGAATCAGGTGTGCAGCGAACCTGTTACGACCTTATGTTAGCAGTGTAATGAGTGAGATCAGGATTTGAATTTGAGACAATATCTTACTTGCCAAGTATGGTAAACTCAGCATCGTATTCATCCACAGACTTGACCCACATCGAGCCTTATTGTAGATGGATGAACTGCTGTTCCATGTTAAAACGGGCAGTCTCAGGGAAGTACTTTGCATCGAACAGATCGCGAAATGTCTTCCACTCTATCGGTTGGGTGAGACGGCTTTCTTCAGCCTTCCATCAGGCTCTAGCATTGTCTGTCAGTTGTAGTTTAGCAACTCTCACCGAGGAAATATCCGGCACTTAAGCTGCTACCAGATCATCTTCAATCGATTGAGCTCATTCGTCTGCCTCAAGTGGGCTCTCTTTCCCAGAGAAATGTTTTGGGTGCAGTGCCCGAAATTGTTTGACTCCGGGTGCCTCGGCTTCAGGACGGTGCATGAGGATAGCAGTCTGCTGCTGCTGACCCTCCAGAAGGCCCTTGATAGCCTCAAGTAGTACTGTTTGCTCATTGATGGGAGCTGTAACTGTAGGTGGTAGTGGTAGAGTAGGCGGTAAGGTATTGCCATTGACATTGGTACTGGTGTTGTTGGGAGAATCGATAACCTTGATAGAAAAAGGAATGGTTATGATAGATTCAAGAAATTAGAAATGTAAGGAATGTATAGTTGCTGATACTTATAATTCTTATGATATATTGCTTAAGACTTCATGCAGAACTGACATGCATGGGCCGCCAACAAAACCTGTCACACCCCGCTTCCTAGTAGACGGAAATGGTGACGTGGCAGGCCGCAACGTATTTACTAAGAAATAAATACGTTAAGCGTAATTAAGCAATATATAAAAATGTACAAGACTGACAAGTGATATAAAATAAAATAGTAACTTTATTTACATTCATCTTTATATACAACTGTTTGAAAAGAAAAGATACAATGAGTAAAGCAGTGCCTAAACAATGGCATACAAAATGAAAGTGCAGGTGAACTAGTAGTCAGGCTGAGTGGTGAGTCCAAGTCCTCCTAGCTAGGCTCGATCTCCTGAGAGTCTGGTTCTCCTAATGAACAATCCAAAAAAAGAAATAGAAAAGAATGTCGGCGGCGATCTAACGCTCGGTAAGTCCCAAAAGAAGAAAGAGAAGATGGTATATAAAGTGAGAATGAACAAGTAAAGTATATGACTGATTACTGGTATATGATATTATTATAATGTAGTTGTTTGTAGTTTGGTAAATGAGGTATTCATTTATATGAGAGGAGTCCATCTTATCCCGTAGACTATGGTAACATGTAGTACAAGGCCCCGTTATAACCCACGGGACAACGGCACGAGAATTCATGTAGGTGTCTTTTAAGTGACCTCTTTTACCACAATATACGTTCCATACCAATCTACCCCTTTATCCCCACGTATTGTATTGTATAGATTTTGTTTACAGGTCTTGCCGAAACCATGGATACAAAATGTTCTAGTAGTCATATTTAGGATATAGTCATGTATTCAAGTAGTTATGTCAAGTTATAACCATGGTTCCGTCAAGTCAAGTCAAGTATATATGTTTGATATTGATATTTGGATTCGAGTATTCATGTTCATGATTAAGTATTCTTGTTTGATTTTGGATTCAGGTTTGAATTGGATTCAGACTGAGTCAGACACTTATAAACAGATTTAGCTCTTAAATTAGGTTCGGGAGTCATCGGTAACTGCTGCACATGGACGGCAGGATTCGTGTATTTTTTCAAGACAATTACCATTGATAACTCCGTTAAGTTGTCTATCTTAAATAGGCAAGCACTCACTTTCTCCGGCTCCCTGGGACTCAAAAGAATTGATCTCGCTTAAATCTATATTTACTAAAGTCCTTAAATATTGTTTTATATATCTCGAGGGGGTTTTATACAAAATATTTTTAATATAGTTAAAAAGTAAACCTCGAGGATGATTAGTATTACTTAGAGTTTTCATGAGTATGGATTTTAAGTATTTGAGTATTTTAGTGATATACACTTAATTTGGAAAGTTCATGGTATTTTATTGAAAAACTTGACCTTTTTGGTATCTTGGTGGTATTTTATTGGCAAACTTGTTAATCTTTCATTTTGAGAAAAATTATAGGTTTATTATATTTGAAAATATGGCTTTATAATTATTATATAATTTTTAAAAATTAATTTTATTTTATTTAGAAAATTCGTATTTCTTAAAAACGTATTTAAATCCTTTCGAGATCGAATGCTCCGTGAGGAGGTCTTCATCTCGCTTTACTAGCCCAAGGATATGAGATAATCCGCACCATCCATTAGCGGGTCCCCTAAAGAGGGTTGTAGATTCATAATCGCAAAGAAAATGAAGTATCACTTTAAAAGTAATCCGGTTTAGGTTTATGTGGTATTTTATTGTAAAGTTTTCTTCGTAACAAATATTCATACAAAAGTGGCATCATGCTATGGAACTAAGTGTGCGTGTGGGGTAGGTTGTTACCCCGTGAAGTTTTCCTAAATGTATTGTTTTAGCAAATACTAAAAGAGGTGTTTAAAAAGTTCAAGCTATTTTAATGAAAAAGTTCTATTATGATTGTTTCACATGAGAATTTTAATAAAATTTGATTCTAAATATTAGGGTTTAAGGTTACAAGTGATGTAGTAAAATAGATTGATTAAATTTTAAAGGAAAAGGGAGTTATATGTTTATAGAAAAGATGATGTCGGTAATAACTCCACTTTTACCATTATAAAATTTGAAGAGTAATTTCAATAGAAAGAAGAAGATTTGGAAGGAACTTACGGTTTAGAAAACTTAAAGAAGGGTTAGGAAGGAAAGGGTGTCGTCGTGGCGTCGTAGGAGCTCCGGAATTGGCTTCGATCTTCGTCGGAACCAACTTGCTCGCTAACTCCACTTTACTTCACTTGTACCAAGAACTTTTTAGAGAGTTTTGGCTAGAATTTTCAGAATGGTGCTGAGCCAAGATAGGGGGTGATATTTATAGTGGAGAATTAGGGTTTGGGAATTAAAATTATGGATTAAAAAGCATTAAAATGGTGTTTAATTGTGAAATGAAAGGTCTCTGTTTGATTGCAGGAAAATCAAACAGTGCAGAGGGGTTAGGGGTAGCTGAAGAGGTGTGTGTGTAAAGCCCGGGCTTCATTGGCCTCATCCTGACCGTCCCCGCTGGTTTTTAAGCACATTTTGTCAGTCGATCTTGAGAGTTGGGTCTTGAGATTCGTGCCACCTGGTCAAATCTCTGCTTACTCCATTTTCCACATGTTTGATTTTTCTGAACTTTTCATTTCCCGTGTATTCCACGTGAAATATTTTGGGCTTCCAAAAAGTTAAAAAGAAAAATCAGAAAAAATAATTATGTCTGATGGGAATCAAACATAGGGCTACGTCACAGCAGTGCAAAGGCTTTACCAGTGAGCTATAAGTTGTTTCTTACTGTTATTTCACAAAAGTAACTTATTACTCAAACTCAGGCTGTAAAAACTCATTTCTTGTATATTAACAAAAAAATTTCGTACAAAGATTTCAGAGTCGGTACAATAGCTCTTTTGAAAACCGCTTCAGTAAATATCGATGTATGTAAAAACACTCGGGTACTGTCCTCAGACCAGTCTTGCTCGGCTACTATATAATATAATGTATATCATAAAATGCGATGCTCAAAAAGAAGGAAACAACCTCAATAGGTGTATACAAAATTACCACGTGCGTCTGGTGCGCACGGAAATCAAAGTCAAGTACAAGTTCCACGAATGTGCATGAAAACAAAAACTGAGTACAACGGGTGTGCACGAAAGCATCTGTCGAGTACATCGGTGTGCACGACAACAACATCAAATGCATCTGGAGGGCACGAAATCTCAATCAAGGGCCTCAAATATGCACAAAACCACATCAAGTACGCAGAGTGTGCGTGAAATCTAAATCAAGTGCATCAAGTCCGTACAAAAACAATCTAGTGCCCTAGGATGCACGAAAATCAAAACTAATGCGTCGAAAGCGCATATAAACAACATCGAGTGTATGAATCAAAATCAGGTGCATACAACATGCACGAAATCAAAATCAAATATATCAATGTACACAAAATCATAAATATGTGCAACTGCGTGCACAAAACAACATAGAGTGCAATGGATATGCACAAAAACACAATCAAGTGTAACTGGTGTATAAAAACATAACCCAAGTGCAGCTACGGTCACAAAAATATCAATCATGAATCCAAATCATCAAAACACAAAATTCTAAAACGATAAAGGCGTGATACTCGGATAACCAAATCGCAAATCAAAAATAACATTGAGGCACACCTCTTTCAATGTCGAAAGGTGCCAATGCACCGGAGCTGGCAGATCAAGAATTCATACTTGTTTTCTGCCCACGGTCTGGCATTCTCTGTCTCTAGGCCCTTGTTCTCTCTGTGGATCTCCAATTCCATGATCTCCCGGTTCGACGGCCTGGTTAGGAGTAACGACGGAAACAGTCCCGCTCTGAAGCCTCGTTGAATATCTCCTGACCAATTAACATGGCCACTTGCATTGTAGCACGTCAACGATGACGGCCTCTGGCCATCTGAGTACATGCCATACAACCGATCCTGAGTCTAAATCTTTATCGCTGAAGTGTTCCGGAAAGAATCTGCTATGGCCTCTTCCGATATCATCTCTGCGAACAGCCCGGAAGTTGGCACTCTTAAATTAATCCATTTTTTGTTCCGGGACGGCAGCAATCTTATCATAACTTTCCTCTGGAAATGTGGTCGTATCCTACGCCTCTGCGTATGTAACAATTCTCTGGCATCGACGGAGAGGAACACTCATTGAGATCTCGCATGAATCTCTTGATCCACTTTTCTTCAATATCGATCAAATCGGAATCGTACCTTGATAACTGTATAAACAGCAATTCATCCTCCATCACCGTCATATCCGAAGTCTCTCGTAAGACTCGAAGCTACGAACTCAGGCATCATCACCACTCTGTGGAAGACATTCGGCCGATTACGTCCTCGAGAACTCGTCCAAGTTATCGGAGGAATACACATTGTTCGTCTTCTCTCAATCGACTTACACCAGGTATATGCAAGACCCTTCACTGAAGCTAGCCAACTCAACTGATCTCGCATCGGGGCATCCAAACAAACGAATTATCCTAGTCACTTTATCCAAGAAAGACTAGAGATCTTCTATCACATCCCTGCCTGTAAAGTCTTGTGGCTTCAGCTTCGTAAACTCTGGAGGCGATATCTCGTCAATCTCAGCAACAGTTGGTTCATCTGTCTGCACGGTAAACAACACTACGATCTCTGGAGTAGGATATACGTCAACAGTCCTCTCAATCTGACCGGCCTCATGCAATGGCCCGATCATCTGTTGCAGATCCCGAACGCTCATCTCAAACGAGAAATCCTAGTATAACGATAAATCAACCTGCTCGTGTGTCACCGAAGTAGCATCGTGTCAGTCCTCGTCCCTGACGAGCTCGTTCTGACCGCATCTCTAGCCGCAGCTCTCTCAGCTCGCGTAGCCATAGTGACAAGAACCATAAACAAATATCGATGAGGATAGATCATAATAATGAATAGAAATATGGATCTCAAGATATACACATCCTAAGGTTACTTAAGCGGAGCAGTGTAACGTAAATATTCTGCGTAACATACACACGGTACGTCACTCTACTTGAGTTGCCTACTCCATCAACCAAGGTCAACCTACGTAACGAAAGTTCGGGTCTAATACCCCTTCAGTCAAGTCTAAGTTCCGCAAGGTCAAGCCTAGGTTCCGAAATATACGCCCTAGACTGCGCATAGTCAAACCTAGACTCGAACCAAGGTTAAACGTAACGCTCTGATACTAACTTTATCATGACCCGGAAATGACACATGACCGGCACTTGGATTACGTGAAGTCTATAAGGCCCCACCGTAACCCAAGTAAGTCGAAAACCCAGAAATCTAAACCTTTTTAAGGAAAATAGCGGAGATGAAGTTTTGAAAAGGTATAAATGAAATCAAGTGGTTTCTTTTAAAGTATAAATAAGTTCATTTGAAATGCAAGCATGTAATATACTAAAGTTTGAAAGCATTTTCGCCATTTGAAAATTGGGCAGCACCTCCTTTATAAATTTTGATAAAAACAGGTAAATAATCAATAATAATATGGTATCCCCAACCGGGAGCTAGCTCTTCACCAATTGGCGGAATCACAACCACGCAATATGAAATATACGATGCCCAAGGCGAAAATCAATCACAGAGGGAAATAAAGAAAACCAAAACATTTTCAAATCTAATATAAGAATATATACAAGCCATGACTCTAACTCTGAAAAAAATATACAAGTCTCTGGTTTCTAAGTCTACCAAATAAACATAGTCTGGTTGATGGGGCTTTTAACTAGATACAAAGAAATAGAAAAGTATACAATGGTGGTTACGCTCTGAACTGTAACCCACCTATCCAAGTAGTCACCCGAAAGAAGCTGTGTGCCAGAAAGCTGCTACTGATCCAAGCGGTCAATCCTGCAAGAAAACTATGGCACAACGGGGGTGAGTTGCCAATTCGTGAGTAGAAGACATCAACAGGTAGAAATCGAATGCATGACGATCTCCTAGGTCATACAATAATAATAATATAATACCGTGTGGTAACAAGGGTGATCGTGTACACATAAATATAATAATAATAATAATATCATGCCTGTGTCAATATATGGTACCATATCATCTGTGTCATATATATGTATATATGTGTTGTTAGTTATATGTATGCCCTAGAGGCCATTACTGTACATACGATGTATATTGTAATGGATGCTTGGACATATATAGGGAGGACTTTCTTGCTCGACATGATAGTATGCTATCTGGTAGTACTTTATCTTAACATGTACTCTGATTGTCTCTATATTACATGTTGATAAAGCCCTTAGGATATGTACTCGACTACTGGGACAATGATGAGATCATACTAGTGGGGCCACGGTAGTCGACGAGTACATCCTATAACTGTTCCTAGTCGAGAGTGTATCGAGACAGGGCATCGATACGTCAGAGTAGACTAGCGTATACGCATCTTGACCCATATGATGGGCGATGGATGATCCCATATCCATCAGTGTTTGACATCAAGGATGGTGTACGGGTGCTCAGTAAAGACTGGGTACACTGGACGGACTCACCGAGAACTCCCAGATGGTATTATACCTCACGTCAGATGGCAGTTCTCCGGTGACACTGGTACAGAGTAGTCTGTTGACCCGAGATCGTCATAGAGTCTTGTGTGATTCTCACTGTGCTTTGATTTCCATCATACCACGTCCAAGAGGGCATGCAAAAAGGTGGCTTTTGGGTACAGTCCCGAATCACATGGAGGCAATGAGCGATAGGAGGGGATTCGTCTCTCCCGGTATAGGGAGTTGATATTGTGCTGTGTTCGATTGGCTATAACTGGAAATCCCTATCCAGGGTTGCTGAGATTTACTGGTAAGTGTTATCAGTAGTATCTCAAACTGTTATAGACCTCATATCGACACGACTTATCGAGCTACTGGGGTCTAACGTTTACCACCCCTAGGCGAGATATGCGACATATCAGACGACGAGACCGGACTGTACGGGAGTGTTACTGATTGGATTCACAGGAGAATGTACAGTCTTGCTTGTTGATCTTCTGATCGCTCAATACCCGGGTGGCCGTTATGTTTAGCAGACCGCTTGCAGCTTGTAGGTGTTTGATATGATCATCACCTACTGCCGGCGTATTGACGAGTCTTTAGAGTCCTACACAGGGGTTTCCTGGCTCAAGCGAAACGGAGTAGGAGCACATATGTGATATGTGCGGGACCGAGATTAATACGATATGAGATATCGTATTCTATTCTCGTGATTCGTGACATTGATCGGTTGTATGCGATATAGCCGGGTTATCGGATCAAGTGTTGATTCGATAAGTTGTTACACATGATATTAGTCGGTTATAGCCGGGTTATTAAATCAAGAGTTGATTTAATAATTTAATGTATAATTATATATTTGATATATTACATTACATTAACTAGTATTAGCTCACTTAAGATTTATTTTCTCACATGATTGTGCATAAGTGTATATGTGATATATATTTATGTACAAATGATTGTGTCATGCTTGATGATACATCAAAGATGGGTGTATGAGACTTATACCAAGATTAGGGTAAAGATTAGGGTTTTGTTTATATCTTAAGAATAACAAAAGAGAAAGACTTTGTCAAAGTTCTCAAGCTTTCATGAAGCTTGTGGAAACATTGACAAAGTCAACTCTTTTGTCATTCTTTAGGATATTTAGTTAACCCAACCCTTAACCATATACCTTGGTCAATTCTCTACATGAGTTAAGCATGATAGCTTAACTCACCCATGGTTACATTATTGAGGTTAAATAATTCATATGATGGTATTATTCTTTCTTCTTCTTCTTGATCAAGCTCCTTGAAAAAGCTTTCAAGCTCTAATGGTTCTTTGAGAAAAAGTGTGAGAAAATCAATTCTAAAGTGAGCCCACCTCCTACTTCTTCATCCTCTACCACTTGCCATGTAGTAGAGTGTGTTCTCTTCACAAAGTTCATGACCTAGTGAAGGAATAGCTTGAGTTAATGTCTCCCCGACGTAGATCATCTTCGGCCTCGAAGTTATCGAAGCAAGCACGTTCGTTCTTCTTGTGGAGCTTCTCTAGAGTCCGGAGTTCATGATCGCAGCGAAGGGGACATCTATACGGAGCTATTGAAGTGAAGGACTGGATCTACAAAGGTTGTAATCCCTCTCACTTAGTGTTAAAATGTTTAACATGCTTGTTTTCGCCTAAACTCTAGTTTAAAGATCCGGCTTTGGGTTGTTCGGCATGGCTAAATTTTTAATCGGGCATGGTTGATGCCTCGTAGACCCTTGTGGCAGTACCTAGTAACCCTACAGTTGTATCAGAGCCAAGATAGAGCTTTAGGAGAAGTCTAGGCGAAGTTTAAAGTCCGATCGAACTCCGAATACCCGGTTTATACCCCTCTCTGTACATTTTCTAAAAATGTGATTTTTTCAGCATTAAAAATACTCAGAAAAACAAGCAGGAAAAACTAAGAATTACTGTGAAGTACGGCCCATTAATTCGCTCACATGACCGCGGAACCGCGGCCAAACCATGGGTTTGGCGGCTGTTCCGCGGCCAACATATTGAATTAGTCCCTGGAATTTCATATATTTATTCTTAGGTCCTTTCTTGTTATTTTTTTCTGGGAATTTTTTAATTCCACTCAAGTGTTGAGTTTTCTAGGGTTGTATTGGGGACTCGTTGATTCGATCAGATAATTTAATTTTGTTTAGTTTTGTCCGGATAATTTTTAGAAACTGTTAAAAAGTTCGAACGGATATCAATAACTCACTTTTTTCCCTGTCGGAAATTTTTTCAAAAGTTGGATTTTTTCTCGAGTTTAAGAACGTCCTAAGTCGTGCAAGTAACTCGGTGAACCCTCTAGAAGACAACAAACCTTAACTCGATTATGTGACCGTCTTGAACTGCCTCTAAACCTTAGGGTTTGGGGCAGTACGGCGTGCCACATATAAGGTATTGGCTTGACCCTTCTACGGCTGGACCATTGGTACTGTGGCATGTGATGGATATTTTTAAACTGATTTCAAGTGTTGAGATATATTGGGGAAATCTTGGGTGTTTGATTATTCGATCGGAAAGTTTAACATTGTCTATTTATCTGGAATGTGATACAATAATTGGAATCCACAGGTAGTTATGAGATAACTAATTTGAATGTTATAAATCTAGCACTTCAGTCTCAAATGATCGGTTGCCACGGAATTTTGATGCGATCAAAAGTCCGTCGCAATCACGTAATGTACGCGGATACTCGCCGGGTAAACTTAATATACAGCAACGCCCAATAGCCCCGACCAAGTGACTGTAGGAGAACCCCGTCGCCAAAAGCATCCGTTCGGGTGCTTGCGGCAGCGGTGTTCCGCCTTAGTGCACTTCGTCGACGGCATCCGGGGGTGCGGCCGTCTACTAAAGTTTGCGATGAGCATTTGATCAAGATGTCGGGAATCTTGTTGAATTGCCCGACTTGATATTGAAAAGAGTTTTCGATAATGAGACTAAAATGCGGGGTTTATAATTGTTAGGCATGCGATGTCTAAGGAATTCATTTGGTTAGGCATGCGATGTCTAAGAAGGTTGCGGATTCCAACTGTTGTAGTTTTACACTTTCTTTTCTGTGACCGTAAGCGTAGTATGTGGTGTATCGCCGGCTTCGTTGCTATACATCAACGATAATCGGGATACGCATACTTGCTTACGTTGATGATATGAGATATTATGTGTTGTTGTGATATGTTATATTGGATCATCGCGTTTTGAATAGCCGGGGGTTTTATGTGAGATGAGAGTTTTTCTTTTTCATTCATGTAAAATTCAATTGTATGTAATACTCTTTTGTTGGGGCACTTCCGGGCTGAGGATGATGTCACCATTGTATATTATTTACTTTTCCGTATTAGGTAGACCCAAGGCGGGGAGCACAAGTAACCGGGTTCTAGGGTCCAGTGGGAGACCATCTCGAGGAGTCGAGACCGGGCCTCCTAACCCTAGAATTGGCAGTGTTGCTTACCGCTCTCGTAGGGGTCTAGGGATGTGGGTTTGGCTATTCATCACAACCGTGGAATCCATGTTTTATACAGGCTCGTATTAAAAACACGGACGTCCTAGTATATCCAATATTTCATATATGTTCTTCTGCTGCAATGTTCTGTGATGAGATCATATTACTGCCTGAGACGAATGTTTATATTATATATATGAGATATATGTTATATTGCAGATTTCGTTTCAAATGTGATGCTTATGAAGCATATTAAAATGGGACTTCATTAATGAGATTAATGAAAATAAAAGAAACCTAAAGATGTTGTAGAAACTTGTTTAAAAACTGGTAGCTCTAGTTCTTGCTTTGCATAGCGGTGTTCCTTATAGAACATCCAGCACCTTATTCGATAAGGAAAGAGCCAAGATACCTTCACCGGGAGTGACCTCTTTAGTGAAACTAGCATATGCTACACACTCAGTTTGTCTTTTGATTGCTTCTATAGTTCTTGCTTTGCACAGCGATATTTGTGAAATATGCTGCACCTTATTCGATGAGGAAAGGGCCGACGATCCCTTCACTGGGAGTGACCCCTTTAGCAAAACTAGAAAAGTCTCAAAAACACTCCATTTAAAATCACTCGATTCTACAACGATATCAAGTTCATTACGCAAAGGGTTTTCATAAAAACCTGTCGTAGCCCTCCGTCATTTTAGGAAGTAGAGTACTTAGTATTCGTGCTGCGTAAGTCGACTTTAGTTGAGGCGTAGTGTACGGTAGCTAAGTGATGTCTTCCTACACAGCATATGATGCGATTAGTTAGGACATTCATGTGATTATGTCGACCATAGTTGAGGGTCATGTAGGGTGGGTCTGATTAATCATGAAATGACGGGTAGAACTTGACTAGTGCTTATGATATGTTGACCTTAGTTAAGGTCATAAGTGCTAGGGGTAAAATATTATTGGGAATTTCAAGTGTTGAAATTTGCAATGAGATTGCATACCTTCTATGAGATAGTTGGATCCCAATACCCGCTGCGAGTAAGAGTTACTCCTGCGAGAGTTTTACACATTACAATTAGCCGATCAAGTAGGTGTCTAGAAAGGTGTCAACGGGGTTACGCCCCTGGGAAAACGAGGTTTACTTTAATTAGGTTCGTGCGAAAGCACGGGGGACCTCCCTCAAAGTACCGACACTAGCCTGGCTGAAAGATTGGCGAACTTGTAGCGTGTAATTAATCCCGGCTAGTCTTTCCTTTTAGGGTTTGAAGGAAGATTTGACTAAAACAGTGGGAGACATCCTGATTAGATAAATTGATAACCAATCTAATCTTGTAAAAGCGCACGCTGAGTGTTGTTCTTCTCTCTCTCTCCAGGTAGCGACCATATCACGCCTTAATCAAGATAATAATATGGATATATTGACCGAACCCGCTTGTTATACTGAGCTGGGGAACGTTGGTCCTGCTCCAACTTATAATTGTTATAAGACAGAGCAGGAAATAGGGGATTACCAGAATTCCTGTGCCGCCCAAACGAAGAAAGTACATGTTGATGCATCTTCTTCGAGTGTGTTCATTACACAGAACTGTTTCTCGGTATCCTTTACGTCCTGGATATGAGATACCGAATCAGGATCCTACATATGTAATATGTTACATGGGCTACAGATTGGTAGAGAACTGAGAACGGATGATAAGTTTCATGAGATAGAAACGGTGCAAGTGTTGCAGCCAAGTCTGTTGGTCACTATCACCCTATATTACCAGAATACATTGATTCTGAACGAATGTTATTAGATACCGAACCTGATGTACAACATCATATCAGTTTCTTTATTAGTAAAGAAAGGATATAATTTTGTATAGTTGGACAATGTTTTGAACATTTCCTATATCAAGAGTTGATCGGTTCAGGCACGTTATCTAAAAGCAAAGACGTTCTAAATCAAACTACAGTTCATAGTATACAGAACACACACAAGAGGAAGAGTTCAGAAATGAACGAATCCTTCTTGAGGCATTGTAGACTAGGTCATATCAATGCGACCCGACTAGCTGAAGTTACATAAAGATGCATATTTAAATTAGTTTGAATTTACATCTTGTGAAACTTGCCGGTCATGTCACAGAGATATGATGACCACAGCTCCGTTTATTGGAAACATAGAAAGAGTTAGTGAACTCTTGGGATTGATACATGCTGATGTATGAAAGTCCCCTGTCTACACATGCCAAGACCGGTTCTTTGTACTTCATTACATTCTCTGATGATCTCTCAAGATTCAGACATATGTGTTCCCCTCCGAAAGGCGGCGCACAAGACTACGATGTCCTGACGCTGGCGATTCGGGGCAGATGCTATTTGGTTTTATCTGTCCACCTCTCCGAAGACGCCAAGTTGATTTATGGCACCGTGTATCGGAGGTTTAGACGGATGCGGCCGATGTAGCAGACTTCGTCAGATTCCCCCTCGCGGTGAGGGTTTTTTTGATTGTGGGGACGCTCTTCCCTGCAGGCGCAAGCCCCTGCAGTTAATTACACTACCGCATCGCAGTAACAACTTTCTCCTTCTCCAGCTGGTCACTTCGTGTCGTGGGTGTTTGTTTTGTTTGTAGTTGCCCGTGGATTGTATACGGAGACTAATTTATGTCGTCGCCCATAGGACGTGGATTAGTCCAAATCTGAATTTACTTAGATTTGGGTTTGGGGTTTTTTGTTTAAGGATACGTTAGCCGTATTTGAGGCTAAGATCAACTTAAACGCTCGTTAAGGATATGTTAGTCCAGTTTGAGACTAAGATCAACTTAACGGGATCGTTTAGATCCGACAAAAAAGCGTTTGGGCTCTATTGTTCCAGTTTAGGGACATAGTGGTCCAACATTCCTATTTTGGGGGCGGATATTGGTTTAAGGACGCATAAGTCCATGAGTTTAAGGACCCCACAGTCCGTATTAATGTGTGGTTGTCAGGACCCGTCACCTCTCTGACGACGTTGAAGGATTACAACGACAAATATCAGAGGAGTTCAGAGATGTACCCTTGAACCAAAGTTGGTTGAGAGATCTATAGTCCAATTTGGGACTAAAGTTTGTTTGAAGGTTTGATTTAAGGACACGTTAGCCATATTTGAGGCTAAGATCAACTTAATCGTTTGTTAAGAATACGTTAGTCCAATTTGAGACTAAGATCAACTTAACGGGATCGTTTAGATCCGACAAAAGAGCGTTTGGGCTCTATTGTTCCAGTTTAGGGACATGGTGGTCCAATGCCAGTTTAGGGACATGGTGGTCCATCGTTAGTTTAAGGACGTTTCGGTCCGATATTAGTTCAAGGACGTTTCGGTCCGATATTAGTTTAAGGACGTTTCGGTCCGATATTAGTTTAAGGACGTTTCGGTCCATATTCCAATTTTGGGACGAATATTAGTTTAAGGACGTTTCGTTCCATAGGTAGTTTTGGGACATTGCGGTCCAATATTAGTTTAAGGACGTTTCGGTCCAATATTGACGTATGTGGTCATCGGGACCCGTCACCTCTCTGACGCCGTTGAAGGATTACAACGATAAGTGTCAGAGGAGCTCGGAGATGTACACTCGAACCGGATATAAATTGATTTAAGAGAGAGTTGTGCTCAGTCAATTTTATTTAAGGACTTACGGCCAAGATTGGGCTAAGTCCGGTTGAAAATGTTCACATTTTGTTTGCATCTGGCCTGTTAGGCCACTGTTTGGGCTTTCCCCTTTTTAGAATGATGCATAGCATTACTTCAGGCTATTCATGCCTATTTTGACTGGGTTCTGCCCTTTTTATTATAATGCAGAGCATTTGTTTTGGTCCATTGGACCTCTCAATTGGTCTCTGCCCCTTTAAATAATACATAGCATTATTTTTGGTCTGTTTAGACTTTTTAATTGGGCTCTGCCTTTTTAAAATAATGTGCAGCACTTTTATTTGGTCCCTTGGACCTTTGATTGGGCTCTGCCCTTTAATAATGCATTGCATTAGATACCCTGACAGCGTCCCACATGGCTTGTCAGGTACTTTGCGCAATTAATGAGCGCAAACGCTCGTGGAGGTGACACGTGTCACATTCTGGTGAGCGCAAGCGCAACAGCGCAGTGCGCTGCGCTGCTGCGCTGCTGACACATGGCGCTTCCTAGCGGCTTGCGCAATAGCGCAGTTTTGGCAAGTGCTGGGCACTATTCTTATTTTTTTGGATCAATTTCAGATCAGAGAAAATAAGTTTTTTCTTGTTTTCTAAAGAACCAGTGGTTCATATAAGGTGCAAGGCACTGTTATCTTGAGAATCTTTTAGATTCAGAACCAATGGTTCATAAAAAGAAGTGCAAGGCACTGTTTATTATTTATTATTATTTTTTTTTCTTTTCTTTTCATTAGAGATCCTAGATCTTGTTCTCAGATCAATGATCTGTTCTAAAGGTTTTTACCTTTTTCTTTGTTCTTGAGGATTTCTCTCCAATTCTTCAGAGTCTTCTCTGTTTAATTTTTCACAAAAAATATGTTCCTCCTTTTGAATTAAGGTCTGGGGTCCTTTTTATAGTGCCCATAAATTAGTTAAATTTGTTAAAGAGATCTTTCTCTGAGTGATTTGGGGAATTTTCCCCACCGTTGGATCTTTGATCCAAAGGCCTCTGTTTTACAGAAGAAAATCTTCTTGTTTTAACAAGAACAGAAAAGATTTCTTTAAAATTTCAATTCTGTTTTGCGCAAACGCCCCAGCACTCGACACGTGTCGCGCAGCTGTGCTTGCGCACCTGCGCAGACACGTGTCGTGCAGCGCAGCGCTTGCGTAGCTGTGCTTGCGCAACTGCGCAGACACGCGTCGTGCAGCGCAGCGCTTGCGCAGCTGTGCTTGCGCAACTGCGCAGACACGTGTCGCGCAGCGCTTGCGCAGTTGTGCTTGCGCAACTGCGCAGACTCGTGTCGCGCAGCGCAGCTGAAGCGTTGCTTCCTTTAATTTTTGTTTTAAATAGAGCTTTGCTCTGATTGGTGCGCTGCCTCGGGCGTTGCGCTGATGTATCAACTTTTGACACGTGACGCGTTGCGCGCAGCGCAAAGAATTTGAATCGTTGCTTCATTTGCTAAAGTTTAAATTTTAAAAGTAGAGCTTTGCTCTGATTGGGGGAAGATGAAGCGTTGCTTCATCTTCCGCCTTGGAATTTGAACAGAGCTTTGCTCTGATTGGGGTAAACAAATGCCCCCCCACTGTTGCGCTTACGTGGCCCCCAAACGTGAGCGCAGCAGTGGCAGAATTCTAACCGTCGCGGAAACTCTTGGAAGTTGAAAGGGCATTTGATGCCTATAAATAGGACATTTGGTCCTCAACAGATGATCATCATCTTTTAAGAATTATATTTTCATAGCTCAGAGCCCTGCTCTTTCTTTTCAAGAACTTCAAGAGTTAAACTCTTAAAACTTTTAGGTGAAAATTTTAATTTGAATTAAGTTAAATTAATTTTCGTTGACAGGGCCTTGCTTTCAATAGATCCCTGATCTAAAGGAAACCCATTTAGGGTTTCACTTAGCAGAGCTTTGCTCTATAGGTCTAAAGGGATCTAAAGAGAACTAAAGGGGACCCTATTAGGGTTCCATTAATAGAGCTCTGCTCTCTGAAAGATTTTCCTTGGATTTTCTTAATTCATTAATGGAGTTTTGCTCTATCCAAATCATATAGAAGAACTCTTAAGAGTGTTTCATTGATCTTGGAGTTTAAAGATGGTATTTTATTTCTCAGTGCATTGTATCGTTTTGCTTAATCAGTCTTTCTGATAATTCTGTTGATCCTCTTTCATAGGAACAATGGACGCCCACATGTATGCTCTTAACGAGATCATCTCTTACGGGGACATCCGCCGACTTGGCCGCTCTCAAAATCGAGAGTTCACAAACGAGGAGTGTGCTGAAATAATGAGCCGCTTCGACGCGTACAATGGTCCCCTGCTTCCCCGGCGTTCCTCCCTTCTTAAGCTTATCGTGGGAGCCATCTGGGAAGCGCTTCCCCTGTTCTGTTCCGGTGTGCCGCTTAGGGCGCTGGATGCCGCTGAGGATAAGGTGCACTCGGTGTACCTGTTGAACTTTATCTCAAAGAGACGGCGAGGCAGTCTTATCGATCTCTTGCACGAGGTTTTTCAACAGTCTGCCATACTCGCTGCTTATCGGAGGGTGGAAGACATCAGGAGGGATCCCGACGCTTGCGCTCGCGAAAGAAAGCACACCAGGATGGTCCGCAAGGCCTGGAAATTCATAGATAGGGTCGCTTTCGAGTTCCTCAATCCATGTCCTGGGTTTGAGGTTATACCTTTGTAATAATATTTCTCATTTATTGCTTTATGATTGTAAGAATTCTTGGCAATATTAATGGAAAAGTTTTATCCCAGCTTGTCTTATTTTTTGTTCTGAGTCTTTTGCCTATGCATGAATGAGTGTGTCTCAAACGCTTGATCAAACGTAAATCGGATGCACCTTCTGTTGCTTTCTCCTTTCTCTTATTATTGGCATGCTGTCTTGATAAACATAATTGACAGATAATGGCGTAGGCATCTTAGTTTCTTCAAGAGATAGCGATGGCTTAGGCCGCAGGTTCAGATCTGCTGCCTAAGACTTTTCAACTCTATGAGCCGTGAGGGTCTCATAGAGATTTTTCTCCCTACGGATCGAGAGGATCTCGTAGGTGGATTTTTTCTCCTTAGGAATCGTGAGGATTCCTAAGTGTGATTTTCTCTTATAAGTCATAAGGATCCTATAAGAGAATTTTTCCCTCTTACGAGTCGAGAGGACCCGTAAGCGGTTGTCTCCCTCCTTGTCGAAACTCGAGTTTGGAGAGTGAGACCCGTGAATAGTATGCAAGAGACCGTTTTGGGCCAACTTGCGGGGTCCCAGTGCTTAGGAAACAGGCTTCTTTTATGCCCACTGCCTAAGGCTTTATCTCACGAGTCGAGCCGCCTCAACAATTTTTTCACAAGTCGAGACGAATCGAGCGTTTCTCGCAAGAACATCTTAACGTCGCATTTAAGCTCTGCTCTTTACGACAGAAGCCCGTTAAGGTTGGTGGTACTTAGGGTTTTGGCCATCGTACCGTCGCATAAGCTGATGTAGTCCTCGATAGGCAATCGTGCTGTTCGAGTAGCCCTGCGACTGCCGTGTCTCTGATCCCTTCGAAGGCTGGACAAGACGTCTTCAAGCAATCCTTTTTGGTAGTTTGACCGTCGGAAGAGCAAGCGTTAGGAATTTGCCATGTTGCTTTTTACTTGAGGTTAGGCTTATTTTGGCGAGCCCCGATGAGTCATAACCACTCCGCGCTGGTGTGGGAATGATCTCCGATAGTCTTTCGGGCTTTATGTGAGTTGCCGTCAAGACCCTGAAGCTAAGAATTTGGCATTTGCTTCATTTTGCTGGCATCGCGTCTGCTGTATCGAGACGAATGTCGCGGTTGTTTTTAGTTTTCTGATGAACCGTCGAGGCTTGGAACTAGGGATTTTGCCGTGGCTCCGTTTGTTTGATTGTCGCGTCCGAATCCCGCTGGAGGAAGAACGCTGGGGTGACAAATCGTCTGCTGTATCGAAATGAACGTCGGGGTGGAGCTGGGATTTTGCCGTGGCTCTGTTTGTTTGATTGTCGCGTCCGAATCCCGCTGGAGGAAGAACGCTGAGGTGACAACTCATCTGCTATATCGAAACGAACGTCGGGGTGGAGCTGGGATTTTGCCGTGGCTCCGTTTGTTTGATTGTCGCGTCCGAATCCCGCTGGAGGAAGAACGCTGGGGTGACAACTCGTCTGCTGTATCGAAACGAACGTCGGGGTGGAGCTGAGATTTTGTCGTGGCTCCGTTTGTTTGATTGTCGCGTCCGAATCCCGCTGGAGGAAGAACGCTGGGGTGACAACTCGTCTGCTGTATCGAAATGAACGTCGGGGTGGAGCTGGGATTTTGCCGTGGCTCCGTTTGTTTGATTGTCGCGTCCGAATCCCGCTAGAGGAAGAACGCTGAGGTGACAACTCATCTGCTGTATCGAAACGAACGTCGGGGTGGAGCTGGGATTTTGCCGTGGCTCCGTTTGTTTGATTGTCGCGTCCGAATCCCGCTGGAGGAAGAACGCTGAGGTGACAACTCATCTGCTATATCGAAACGAACGTCGGGGTGGAGCTGGGATTTTGCCGTGGCTCCGTTTGTTTGATTGTCGCGTCCGAATCCCGCTGGAGGAAGAACGCTGGGGTGACAACTCGTCTGCTGTATCGAGACAGACGTCGAGGTTGTCTCTAAGTTGCTGGTGAACCGCCGAGGTTTGGAACTAGGGATTTTACCGTGGCTCCATTCGTTTGATGACGTCGCGTCTGAAGTGTCGAGATGAACGTCGAGGTGGTGACCATTTCACGCTGACATGAGACGATCTCCAGTTGTCTTTCTGGGTTTATATGGGTTGCCGTCAAGACCTTGAAGCTAGGCATTTGGCCTTTGCTTCGTTTGCTTTGTCATGTTCGAAGCTTGTTGGAGGAAGAACGTTATTGTTGACATTGCGTCCACTGTGTCGAGATGAACGTCGAGGTGGTGACCATTTCACGCTGACATGAGACGATCTCCAGTTGTCTTTCTGGCTTTATATGACTCGCCGTTAAGACCTTGAAGCTAGGAATTTGGCCTTCGCTTCATTTGCTTTGGTGTGTCCAAATCCTGTTGGAGGAAGGACATTGTTGTTGACATTGAATCTGCTGTATCGAGACGAATGCCGAGGTGGAGCTGGGATTTTGCCGTTACTCCGCTTGTTTGATGATGTGGTCTTTTGTTGACGTTGTATCTGCATCTTGATGGACTGCGAAAGAACGTCGTTGTTAACATCTCGTCTGTTGTATCGAGACGATTGTTGAGATGAAGCTGGGATTTTGCCGTCGCTTCGTTTTGTTTTGACCGTGAGGTCTTTTGTTGGTGTTGTATTCGCATCTTAATGGGTTGCGAAGGAACACCTTTGTTAACATCTCGTCTACTGTATTGAGACGATTGTTAAGATGAAGCTGGGATTTTGCCGTAGCTTCGCTTTGTTTCGACCACGAGGTCTTTTGTTGGCGTTGTATCTGCATCTGGTTGGAATGAGGAGAAACGCCGTTGGTGATCTCTAAGTTGTCGATATCGACGTCGAGACCCTGAGGCTAGGGATCTTCTTTTTGCTCCGTTTGTTGACATTGTGTCTGCAATATTGCGACAAATGTCGAGATTGCCTTTAGGTCGTCTATGAACCGTCGAGATTTGGCTTCGCTTTCTGGTAGAGCCTGTTGGGAAGGTATAGTTCCCTCTTTGTTTGTGCCCCTGGATTGTATACAGGGATCGACGTGATCTCACCTGTAGGGCAAAAGTTTCATTATATTATTTTGTTATTGTTTTATTTCCGCGATGCTCTATCATTTCAGCTTTTATATCGCGAAGGTCGCGATTGCCCAATCATTTCGGCTATTTTTCCGCGGTGCCCAATCATTTCGGCTGTTTATTTTATATTTACTCGCTGCTTTTTATTGCGAGTTGCCCAATCATTTCGTCTATTTTGTGTGCACATGTTTTTACTTGCTGCTTTTTATTGCAAGTTGCCCCATCATTTTGGCTATTTCGTATGCATGTGCGGCCTACTGGCTTTTCACCGTAAACTTGAAATTAGACACCGATTTCGGCATCAGCACCGCTACAACTGGGATATTTCTAGGAGCGAATCATCATTTGCCTTTGTCAATGTCAAACAAAGAAGGCTTAGCGAACAGGGTTAAGGTCCTGTCGACTAAGGCTTTTGACTTCATGAGCCGTAACGGTCCCACAAAGGTATTTCTCCCTACAAGTCGTGAGGATCTTGTAGGTGTATTTTCTCCTTAGGAATCGTGAGGATTCCTAAGTGTGTGTTCCTCTGTAAGTCGTAAAGATCCTACAAGAGGGTTTTCTCCTTGTAAGTCGAATGGACTTATAAGGGTTGTTCACCATGCGAACATATCCCCAGTCACGGATGGGACTTGCTTAGGGAAATGTTTATTCACGCCCGTGGATTGTATACAAGAGCCAGTATTGGACCACTTGTAGGGCCATAACGAAAGTTGTGGGGGTTGCTTAAGCACAGATTTAAGTCTCTGTAACTTAAGACTTTCAAATCTTATGAACCGTGAGGGTCCCATAAGAGAGTTCTCCTTACGAGTCGTGAGGATCTTGCAAGTGTATTTTCTCCTTAGGAATCATGGGGATCCCTAAGTGTGATGCTCCCTTTGTGAGTCGTAAGGATCTCACGCGGGTGGTTTCTCCTTACAAGGTCGAGGGGACCTTATAAGTGTCTTTTAACGAGCTTGTGCCCTTTCGGGTTTTCACGAACACTCGCCGGTAGCCCTGATGTTTTTACTCACGGAGCCCTTTCGGGTTTTCATCCGTGCCCGTTTCGCTTATGGACATACCGTCTCCTTTTTTTTTACGAGGTCGCGCCCATTCGGGTTTTCACGAACACTCGCCGGTAGTCCTGCTGTTTTTACTCATGGAGCACTTTCGGGTTTTCATCCGTGCCCGTTTTGCTTATGGACATACCATTTTTACTTTTTTTTTATTTCTTTTTTTTTATTCTTTATATATATTTTTTTTTTATATTTTTTTTTATCTCGTCAGCCTAAGGATGCTGCTGTAGTAGTTTAAAGACATTTCGGTCATTTGCAAGTTTTAGGACATTGCGGTCCATCATTAGTTTAAGGACATCTCGGTCCGCCGTCGCCGTATTTGAGGCGAATATCTAGTTTATTGACTTTTCGGTCTATGGGTCTTTCTCTATGACTGACCATGATGCCCCCGGCGTATCCATCTTTCTCGTAGCATGCGGTTGTGGCGGGTTCACCTTCCAATTTTCGGACAGCGCGAACTTGCCTTGTTGGTATTGGTCTTCAACCCAGTTCTTGAAGACGTAGCAATCCTCGATCAGATGACCTACCGTTTGATGGTAAGGGCAATAATTAGGATTATTAACATCGCCTAGCCGCAACGGACGTTTTGGACTCGGCAGATTGATGAGTCTGTCGCACACTGCCAGCTCGAACAGTCCCCTTGTTTTATCTTGCGGAAACGAGTAAGGACGTTTCAACTTTTCCTGGAGGGGTTTCCGCGTGTTGCTTTGGCTAGCAACCGGTCTAGGGTCACTTAATTGTTGTTGAGCGCTGGCGACAAAGGCCGTTTTTCCTTTTCCTTTATCCTTTTTGTTCGCTCCGTTGTTTGCGGGGCCGGGATTTTTTCCAAGTAGTGTGCGATTGCATGGCTGAACGTTCTCGCAGATCCTCAATTCCTTCATTTTTGAAATAGATTCCCTGAGGGAAGGGTTAGGGGTAGCTTCTTCGTCAGAGTCGCTTCCAAAGGTGATAATTTGCGATACCTTAGAGTCGGCCGTATGACAATCGTCGGCGGCTCTTTTGCGCTCATCTATCACATTTTTCTGATGTCTACGAGCTTCACATTTTGTCCTGTCGAAGTGTTGCTTTTGAGCAACATACCCTTGCCACTAACAGTTAAAAGATTCGCAGTCTTCGGTAGGATGTATGATCTTCTGATGATATAAACAGAAGTTAGGGTGCATCTCTACCTCAGCGAGAGTATTTTCTTCAGAGGGCGGTAGCTTCATTCCTACTGATAAAGCTTTGGCGAACCTTTTCCTCGTCTTGAATTTGTTTTTATCCGCAGTGGATGGCTTTTGATTTGACGGGAATGCCTTGGCTCTTTCCAGTATGGCCATTTCATGCTCTTGATTGGCTTTTGTTTTCAGACGAATTTCATTTAGGAAGACATCGATCAGCTCATCTGATGGCTGTAGAATTTCCGGTTTGGGGTTCACCATTGGTTTCTCGGCGCAAGAAGCTTCTTCATGATCTGCCAGTGAGTGAGAAATCACATAACAAGTCGCTACGTAGTCTTCAGATTCATCTGATGAGTTTTCTCCATCGTTTTCATCCTTGACTAAAGAACAAGCTGCCCCCGGCGTGTCCGTCTTCTTTGGAGAATGCGGCTGTGGTGGGTTTACCTTCCAGTTTTCCGACAGCGCGAACTTGCCTTGTAGGTACTGATCCTCGATCCATCCCTTAAAGACAAAACAATCTTTGATCGGGTGACTTACCGTTTGGTGGTAAGGGCAGTAATTGGGATTATTGAGATCCCCTGGTCGCAACGGACGTTTTGGATTCGGCAGACTAATGAGTCTGTTGCGCGCTGCCAGCTCGAACAGTCTTCTCGTTTTATTCTGCGGAAACGAGTAAGGACGTCCTGGCCTCTCTTCGAGGGATGGGCGTGGGCGCACATTGTTTTGGCGAACGACTGGCTTTGATGTGTTCGACTATTGCTGAGCATTGGCGACGACGATCGCTCTCCCTTTTCCTTTCTCATTTCGGGAATCTGGTTTTGGAGGAGACGGTCCATGGCTCATCTGGTCCATTTGGGTCGATCAGGGCCTGGAAGGTGGTCGGCCTGAAGAACATCATGAATTGCGAGATGGTCGCCTGCGGATCGAGAGTGCCCACAAACATGCCTACCGCAGGTGCCTCTTCTATGCGTTGTTCGTATTTTGACCATAGGTTCCGCCATCGTGTTGCGTATTGGACCCACGTTTCGCCTGGCTTTATCCTGGCATTTATCAGTGCTGTTATCGGGGTGCGTTCACTAGCACTCGCGAATCTTTGCGTGAACAGTAACTCTATCTCCGCAAATGTTTTAACAGAGTCATTAGGTAGCTCCGAATACCATTCAAAGGCTATTTCTGCTAAGCTGCCGACGAATTGGCGAAGCAACAGTTTGTCATCGCCTCCAGTGTTGCCGCATAAGGCCCTGAATTGAGCGACATGCTGATGCGGATTCCCTATCCCTTTATATACGTGAAACTTAGGGATCGTATATCCCGGCGGGTAACTGATTTGGTCATACCAGCCCGGATAGGGTCGTCCAGTTCTAACAATTTGCCCAGCCGCTTCACTCGCCTGATGAGCTCGTATTTGCTGAGCTATATAGTCGTCAAGCGCGGCCTTGGAAATGGTTTCTTCCTTGGCTGCTGAAAGAGCCGGAGGAGGATCAGATGTTTCCCCTCCATCATCTTCAACAATGATTGGAGGGTCTTCAGCTCGAGGGTCCGGCTGTGACATCATCCCTACCATATCTTGGAAGAGGAGGGCCATTTTCTTTATGCTGGCTGCTTGTTCCGCAGCCTCTTTATCCTTTTTCTCTAATATCCGGCGAAGAAACTCAGCGTCAGTTTCTTGTTCTTGACGCTCATCCGAGAACGTTTCAGAGCTTTCTTTTAGCCCAGTGAGTGCAGCCATTGTAGTCATCATTTTCTGAAGCTTTTGTTGTTGCTCCTGGGCTTTCGTCACGGATCGGGTGAGCGGTCGGTGGCCCGTAGAAGTACGTCTTTCCTCCTTTCCAGAAGCCATATAAACAGTGTGCACCACCATGCCCCCAGACTTAGGGCGTTTGTGTTCGGTGTCTTTGCGATTTGCCGAAGACACGGGGGCTTTTTGCGGCTTCCTTTTTTGAGTGATTGGAGTTAAGGGAGCCGTTGTAGTGGGCACCCAAGTAGCTTTTGTTTTTTGTGGTTTGACAGAGTAATCCTTCCCCTGCCGAACCTTCATCTTTTTCTGTCATCGGAGGCAGTCTTGATCGATCACCGACTCTTGGACCTGTCGCCAGACTTTGTAAATTTTAGAGGACAGCCGTTGAGGGGGCTGCTCTAGCTTCTTCTCTAGAGTATTCTCCACAGGTGAAGGAGTTCGTTTCAACATCGCAGTAGGAGAGTTTCTGCACACCGTATTCAGCAATTCAAAGTTGTTCCCGATTGGAACAGCAGTATCGATCCCCACCGTTGGAGCTGGAGGAGTAAATCCAGAGGGGAAGTTGCCCCCAGCCTTCTTTACTCGGCGCCAGTGGCGACGTCGAGCATGTCGTGCTAATGGAGTTGTTTCAGCTATAGGGGTGACCTCCTCATGCCCCCTGTGTTGGTCAGAATATGCTGGTACCGGCCTTTTAAAGATCGACGTCCGTTGAACAGGGACGGCCAACCTGTCAGAAGTGGACTTCCGAACATGGGAAGCAACCTTGGTGACTTTGCCAAGAACGGGAGCTGGGTGGCTATCCGCTTTGGGATAACGCCTTCTGGTATGGCAGGCTTCTTCATGGGCCCGATGGAGCTCTGGCCTAATCCATTAAAACCTGAAGCAGTGGAGTTGGGCGACCTGTTGAGAGGGGTCGCGGCAGTGGTAAGTCGATCGAAGACCGACTTCTTTGGAGCTTCTTGCAATGTCATTGGGGCGTTGAAGCTCATTGGTGGGAGCATGGTCCCAAAAAATAGTCCAGTGGTGGCTTGAGCCACCTGCTCCACCGGCATTTTGAAAAGGGAGGCCGCTTGGGGCCCATAAGTCACTCCTCCAGTAATGACGGAGCGAGAGTTGTTGCTGCAGGCGATGCAGTTCGAAGCCATCGATCTTTTGTTTTCTACACGGAGCAAGACACCAAATCTTAGTACCTTGAAACCACAGGCAACCACAGTAAACCGCGATTAGTCCGCGAACACGGCATACAAAGTGTGGAGTGGAAAGAGGAAAAGGTCCCACCGGGCGTGCCAGAATCTGTTCCCCTCCGAAAGGCGGCGCACAAGACTACGATGTCCTGACGCTGGCGATTCGGGGCAGATGCTATTTGGTTTTATCTGTCCACCTCTCCGAAGACGCTAAGTTGATTTATGGCACCGTGTATCGGAGGTTTAGACGGATGCGGCCGATGTAGCAGACTTCGTCAGATTCCCCCTCGCGGTGAGGGGTTTTTTGATTGTGGGGACGCTCTTCCCTGCAGGCGCAAGCCCCTGCAGTTAATTACGCTACCGCATCGCGGTAACAACTTTCTCCTTCTCCAGCTGGTCACTTCGTGTCGTGGGTGTTTGTTTTGTTTGTAGTTGCCCGTGGATTGTATACGGAGACTAATTTATGTCGTCGCCCGTAGGACGTGGATTAGTCCAAATCCGTATTTACTTAGATTTGGGTTTGGGGTTTTTGTTTAAGGATACGTTAGCCGTATTTGAGGCTAAGATCAACTTAAACGTTCGTTAAGGATACGTTAGTCCAGTTTGAGACTAAGATCAACTTAACGGGATCATTTAGATCCGACAAAAAAGCGTTTGGGCTCTATTGTTCCAGTTTAGGGACATAGTGGTCCAACATTCCCAATTTGGGGGCGGATATTGGTTTAAGGACGCATAAGTCCATGAGTTTAAGGACCCCACAGTCCGTATTAATGTGTGGTTGTCAGGACCCGTCACCTCTCTGACGATGTTGAAGGATTACAACGACAAATATCAGAGGAGTTCAGAGATGTACCCATAAACCAAAGTTGGTTGAGAGATCTATAGTCCAATTTGGGACTAAAGTTTGTTTGAAGGTTTGATTTAAGGACACGTTAGCCATATTTGAGGCTAAGATCAACGTAATCGTTTGTTAAGGATACGTTAGTCCAATTTGAGACTAAGATCAACTTAACGGGATCGTTTAGATCCGACAAAAGAGCGTTTGGGCTCTATTGTTCCAGTTTAGGGACATGGTGGTCCAATGCCAGTTTAGGAACATGGTGGTCCATCGTTAGTTTAAGGACGTTTCGGTCCGATATTAGTTTAAGGACGTTTCGGTCCGATATTAGTTTAAGGACGTTTCGGTCCATATTCCCATTTTGGGACGAATATTAGTTTAAGGACGTTTCGGTCCATAGGTAGTTTAGGGACATTGCGGTCCAATATTAGTTTAAGGACGTTTCGGTCCAATATTGACGTATGTGGTCATCGGGACCCGTCACCTCTCTGACGTCGTTGAACGATTACAACGATAAGTGTCAGAGGAGCTCGGAGATGTACCCTCGAACCGGATATAAATTGATTTAAGAGAGAGTTGTGCTCAGTCAATTTTATTTAAGGACTTACGACCAAGATTGGGCTAAGTCTAGTTGAAAATGTTCACATTTTGTTTGCATCTGGCCTGTTAGGCCACTGTTTGGGCTTTCTCCATTTTAGGATGATGCATAGCATTACTTCAGGCTATTCATGCCTATTTTGACTGGGCTCTGCCCTTTTTATTATAATGCAGAGCATTTGTTTTGGTCCATTGGACCTCTCAATTGGGCTCTGCCCCTTTAAATAATGCATAGCATTATTTTTGGTTTGTTTAGACTTTTTAATTGGGCTCTGCCATTTTAAAAAAATGTGCAACACTTTTATTTGGTCCCTTGGACCTTTGATTGGGCTCTGCCCTTTAATAATGCATTGCATTAGATACCCTGACAGTGTCCCACATGGCTTGTCAGGTACTTTGCGCAATTAATGAGCGCAAGCGCTCGTGGAGGTGACACGTGTCACGTTCTGGTGAGCGCAAGCGCAACAGCGCAGTGCGCTGCGCTGCTGCGCTGCTGACACGTGGCGCTTCCTAGCGGCTTGCGCAATAGCACAGTTTTGGCAAGTGCTGGGCACTGTTCTTATTTTTTTGGATCAATTTCAGATCAGAGAAAACAAGTTTTTTCTTGTTTTCTAAAGAACCAGTGGTTCATATAAGGTGCAAGGCACTGTTATCTTGAGAATCTTTTAGATTCAGAACCAATGGTTCATAAAAAGAAGTGCAAGGCACTGTTTATTTTTTTTTTTTTTCTTTTCATTAGAGATCCTAGATCTTGTTCTCAGATCAATGATCTGTTCTAAAGGTTTTTACCTTTTTCTTTGTTCTTGAGGATTTCTCTCCAATTCTTCAGAGTCTTCTCTGTTTAATTTTTCACAAAAAATATGTTCCTCCTTTTGAATTGAGTTCTAGGATCCTTTTTATAGTGCCCATAAATTAGTTAAATTTGTTAAAGAGATCTTTCTCTGAGTGATTTGGGGAATTTTCCCCACCGTTGGATCTTTGATCCAAAGGCCTCTGTTTTACAGAAGAAAATCTTCTTGTTTTAACAAGAACAGAAAAAATTTCTTTAAAAATTCAATTCTGTTTTGCGCAAACGCCCCAGCGCTCGACACGTGTCGCGCAGCGCAGCGCTTGCGCAGCTGTGCTTGCGCACCTGCGCAGACACGTGTCGTGCAGCACAGCGCTTGCGCAGCTGTGCTGCACAGACACGTGTCGTGCAGGGCTGTGCTTGCGCAGCTGTGCTTGTGCAACTGCGCAGACACGCGTCGCGCAGCGCAGCGCTTGCGCAGCTGTGCTTGAGCAACTGCGCAAACACGCGTCGCGCAGCGCAGCGTTTGCGCAGCTGAAGCGTTGCTTCCTTTAATTTTTGTTTTAAATAGAGCTTTGCTCTGATTGGTGCGCTGCCTCGGGCGTTGCGCTGATGTATCAACTTTTGACACGTGACGCGTTGCGCGCAGCGCAAAGAATTTGAAGCGTTGCTTCATTTGCTAAAGTTTAAATTTTCAAAGTAGAGCTTTGCTCTGATTGGGGGAAGATGAAGCGTTGCTTCATCTTCCGCCTTGGAATTTGAACAGAGCTTTGCTCTGATTGAGGTAAACAATATGTTCCTGTTGAAACACAAGTCCGAACCTTTTGAGATATTCACAGAATATAAGTTAGAAGTAGAGAACCAAAATACGGGTATAAGTATTATATCCTTTGATGAGATCAGGGAGGAGAATACTTGATCACGGAATTCCTGGACTATTCTAAAGGAGAATCAGATTCTTTCTCGGCATTACTCCTCCGTATACACCATAGCACGATGGTATATCGGGATGGAGCAATAGCACCCTATGTGATATGGTGTGCTCTATGATGAGTACTACTGAGTTTCCTATTTCCTTTTAGGAGTTATGCACTTGAGAAGCTGCATGCCTATTGAATGTGGATTCAATAGTTTCCAACGAACCTCAGCCTCTCCGCCGATCTAGTAGGGTTCCTCATCCACCTGAGAGAGACTTCGGTTTCTCTATGACAGTGGGAGCGACGATTGCATCATGAGATGATGACCCAACTAGTTTCGAGCTGGCCATCAGGAGTGGGACTCTGTAAGAATGGCTGGATGCTTAGCGATCTGAGATGGAATCCTTATACACCAACAAAGTATGGACTTTGGTTGCTTTATCTGAAGGGTTAAATCCCCATCAGGAGCAAGTATATCTTGAGAAGATTACTTGGTGTACATAGAAAAGTTGAGACTTTCAAAGCTATGCTTAAGTCCATCCAGATCCTACTTGCCACGGCTACATTCCATGACTACGATATCTGGTGGTTGGGTGTCATGACTACTTTTCTAAATGATGTTTTAAAAGAGAGCGTCTATAAGTACACAGCCAGAGGGCTTCGTAGACAGTGGGAGCGGCGGAAACATGTGCAAGATGTTTTATGTGATAAAGCAGGCATCGTGGAGTTGGAACGTCTGTTTTGATGTGGAAGTCAAAGAGTTTGACTTCATCAAAATGGTAGATGAACCTTGTATATACAAAAAAGTAGTAGGGAGTATGGTGGTGATCCTCGTAGAGTACGTGGATGACATACTCTTGATAGGGAAGGAGTTTCCTATGCTACGCTCGGTCAATCTCCGCCTATCATAAGGATTCTCCATATAGGATCAAAGTGATACCTCCTAAATCCTGGGTTTTGGATCTATGAGATAGATCTAATTGGATGTTAGGATACTCACTAGTTGTAGTGAGATGGTATCAATCGATCCTGGGGAGAATCACTGGAAAGGTTCCAGGGTGATAAGGATGACTGAATGTCGGTCGCAGGCATTGTCTTTACCCTCAGTGGAGGGACGGTATGTTGGAAGAGTTCCAAGCTAGATACCGTGACTTACTAGACGATTAAAGGCAAGATACATCGTTACCAAGGATGCTACCAAAGAGGCAGTCTGGATATATAAGTTCATGAGATGAACTTCGTTCCTACCATTGTGTGACAATGGAGTTGCGGCTTATGCCAAGGAACCCCCGTCCCATCAGAATCCAGATATAATTCTTAGGCAGTATCACCTGATCATGGAGATGGTTGATCTCCAGGGAGATCGAGGTTAGGAGAGAAGACACAGAGGACAACAGCGCGGATCCATTCACAAAGGCCTTTTTCCCAGTAGAGACTTTTATGGGATGGTTGAGTATGAGATACTTCAACCGCAACTAATTGTTGGGTATGTGATACCACAACAGATGGCCCTAGTACAAGTAGGAGATTGTTAGTTATATGTATGCCCTAGAGGACATTACTGTACATACGATGTATATTGTAATGGATGCTTGGACATATATAGGGAGGACTTTCTTGCTTGACATGATAGTATGCTATCAGGTTGTACTTTATCTTAACATGTACTCTGATTGTCTCTATATTACATGTTGATAAAACCCTTAGGATATGTACTCGACTACTGGGAATATGATGGGATCATACTAGTGGGGCCACGGTAGTCGACGAGTACATCCTATAACTGTTCCTAGTCGAGGTTGTATCGAGACAGGGCATCGATACACCAGAGTAGACTAGCGTATACGCATCTTGACCCATATGATGGGCGATGGATGATCCCATATCCATCGGTGTTTGACATCAAAGATGGTGTACGGGTGCTCAGTAGAGACTGGGTACACTGGACGGGCTCGCCGAGAACTCCCAGATGGTATTATACCTCATGTCAGATGGCAGTTCTCCGGTGACACTGGTACAGAGTAGTCTGTTGACCCGAGATCGTCATAGAGTCTTATGTGATTCCCACTGTGCTTTGATTTCCATCATACCACGTCTAAGAAGGCGTGCAAAAAGGTGGCTTTTTGGTACAGTCCCGAATCACATGGAGGCAATGAGCGATAGGAGGGGATTCGTCTCTCCCGGTATAGGGAGTTGATGTTGTGCTGTGTTCGATTGGCTATAACTGGAAATCCCTGGCCAGGGTTGCTGAGATTTACTGTTAAGTGTTATCAGTAGTTTCTCGAACTGTTATAGACCTCATATCGCACGACTTATCGAGCTCCTGGGTTCTGACGTTTACCACCCCTAGGCGAGATATGCGACATATCAGACGACGAGACCGGACTGTACGGGAGTATTACTGATTGGATTCACAGGAGAATGTACAGGCTTGCTTGTTGATCTTCTGATCGCTCAATACCCGGGTGGCCGTTACGTTTAGCAGACCGCTTGCGGCTTGTGGGTGTTTGATATGATCATCACCTACTGCCGGCGTATTGACGAGTCTTTAGAGTCCTATACAGGGGTTTCCTGGCTCAAGCGAAACGGAGTAGGAGCACATATGTGATATGTGCGGGACCGAGATTAATACGATATGAGATACCGTATTCTATTCTCGCGATTCGTGACATTGATCGGTTGTATGCGATATAGCCGGGTTATCGGATCAAGTGTTGATTCGATAAGTTGTTACACATGATATTAGTTGGTTATAGCCGGGTTATTAAATCAAGAGTTGATTTAATAATTTAATGTATAATTATATATTTGATATATTACATTACATTAACTAGTATTAGCTCACTTAAGATTTATTTTCTCACATGATTGTGCATAAGTGTATATGTGATATATATTTGTGTACAAATGATTGTGTCATGCTTGATGATACATCAAAGATGGGTGTATGAGACTTATACCAAGATTAGGGTAAATATTAGGGTTTTTTTTATATCTTAAGAATAACAAAAGAGAAAGACTTTGTCAAAGTTCTCAAGCTTTCATGAAGCTTGTGGAAACATTGACAAAGTCAACTCTTTTGTCATTCTTTAGGATATTTAGTTAACCCAACCCTTAACCATATACCTTGGTCAATTCTCTACATGAGTTAAGCATGATAGCTTAACTCACCCATGGTTACATTATTGAGGTTAAATAATTCATATGATGATATTATTCTTTCTTCTTCTTCTTGATCAAGCTCCTTGAAAAAGCTTTCAAGCTCTAATGGTGCTTTGAGAAAAAGTGTGAGAAAATCAATTCTAAAGTGAGCCCACCTCCTACTTCTTCATCCTCTACCACTTGCCATGTAGTAGAGTGTGTTCTCTTCACAAAGTTCATGACCTAATGAGGGAATAGCTTGAGTTAGTGTCTCCCCGACGTAGATCATCTTCGGCCTCGAAGTCATCGAAGCAAGCACGTTCGTTCTTCTTGTGGAGCTTCTCTAGAGTCCGGAGTTCATGATCGCAGCGAAGGGGACATCTATACGGAGCTATTGAAGTGAAGGACCGGATCTACAAAGGTTGCAATACCTCTCACTTAGTGTTAAAATGTTTAACATGCTTGTTTTCGCCTAAACTCTAGTTTAAAGATCCGGCTTTGGGTTGTTCGGCACGGCTAAATTTTTAATCGGGCATGGTTGATGCCTCGTAGACCCTTGTGGCAGTGCCTAGTAACCCTACATGTGTATCATCCAACGTGTGTCCATCAACGATACATTAAATCATCATAAAACCTGAGTGCTCAGCATCGACACTCGAAATCATCATAAAACCCGTGTCCAGCATCAACACGTAAATCCTTATATCTCAAGCGTCGTTTCATCAGATTGGCCCTTATATTCATCTGTCTCATACCAGTCCAGTCGGTATCCTCCGGATATCCGTCGAGTCCAATAATGTCACCGATAGGTTGTGTTCCCCTGCCAGACTCAACGCCTTTCTATACGATCTTCTTGCCCTTGGGTACCGTACCGGGTCCACCATGTACCCACAGACGGTGACTCCTCACTCCTCGAATCGGATAATCATCATAGCTCAGCACTGAGAAATATCATGGTGGACGTTGAAATATCATATCAAGAGAAACCGTGTTTTTAAAACAATCATAAGTTTTTAAAATATATCTGCGGTTCTCAAATCCAGAAATCTCATGAAAACAGAATCTCATAAGTATGTAGCAATAATGAAACAATATGTACATGTTGGGTTCCTTAGCACTCTCACTAGGCTTTATAAGGCATCGGGTATGCAATTTTAAAAAATCTAGAGAGCAAAGCAACCCAAACCAAGGATCTAACTAGAGAATTAGGGTAAAACTATACAAGTAAACATCTTTACTCTAAGTGAACAAGGAATACAACTTTTGTAGGCCGGTCCTTCACTTCTAAAGCTCCATGTAATAGCCCCTTAGCTCCAAGTGGTGGTCTTCCGGACTCTCGTTAGGTTCCACTAGGCGAAAGGAACAAGCTTGCTTAAAGATCTTCGAGGCCGAAAATGATCTACGTCGAGAAATCTCCAACTCAAGCCACCTCTTCACTAATGGAGAATTAGTGAAGCAAACAACCTATACTAAATGGCTGGTTTGGTATAGATTGATGAAGTAGGAATTTTGCTCACTTTAGAATTATTTTTCTCTCTCTCTCGTTCTTCATCTCAAGAAAAACTAGAGAGCTAAATTGAGATGAAGAAGAAGATGATGTGGTGAATAATGGCAATCATGGGTGAGAAAATATCACAAAAGATATTTGTAGAGACTTAACCATGGCTAAAAATAATGGTTGGGTTAATAAATATCTAGAGTAAAACAAAATTAGTGGACTAAGTCAATGGTTTCTACAAGCTTCTACAAGCCTCCAACACATGACAATTTCCACCTAATTTTGTTTATTCCCTAAATAAATAATCACCATAATTATCTCAAGTATGGTATGAGTCTTATACACCCATGTATAATGTATCATCAAGCATGACACAAAAAGAATACATTAATATATATCACATATATATTAAATATATAGGTAGAAAATAAATTCTTACGTGAGCTAATATTAGTTAATATATATTAATATATCAAATATACAATTATATATTAAATTATTAAATCAACACTTGATTTAATAATCCGGCTATATCATATATAACCGACTAATATCATTTATATCAATTTATCGAATCAACACTTGATTCAATAACCCGGCTATATCTCATATAACCGATCGATATCATTTATCGCGAGATTAGAATATGGTATCTCATACACATATTAATCTCAGTCCTGCACATATAACATATGTGCCCTACTTCGTTTCGCTTAAGCCAGGAAACCTCTGTGTAGGACTCTAAAGACTCGTCAATACGCCGGCAGTAGGTAATGATCATATCAGTTACCCACAAGCCGTGAGCGGTCTAGCTGGATGTAAACGCTACCCGGGTATTGAGCGATCAGAAGATCAACAAGCAAGCGTGTCCTTACTCCACTACCGTACAGTCCGGTCTCTTCATCCGATGCGTCGCATATATAGCCTGGGGGTGATAAACGTCAGACCCCAATAGCTTGATAAGTTATACCGATGTGAGGCTCATAACGGTTCGAGAAACTACTGATAACACTTACTAGTAAATCTCAGAAACCCTGGCCAGGGATTTTCTGTTATAACCAATCGAGCACAGCGCAACATCAACCCCCAATACCGAGGGAGACAAAACCCTTCCTATCGCTCATTGCCTCCATATGACTCGGGACTGTACCCAAAAACCACTTATTTGCACACTCTTTTGAACGTGGTAGGGTGGAAATCAAAGCATAGTGGGAATCGCACAAGACTCTATGACGATCTCGGATCTACAGACTAACCTGTACCGGTGTTACCAGAGAACTGCTATCTAACGATAAATATAATACCATCTAGGAGTTCTCGATGAGTCTTGTTCGGTGAACCCAGTCTCCACTGTGCACCCGTATTTGATGTCAAACACCAATGGATGTGGGATCATCCATCGCCCATCAAATGGGTCAAGAAACGTATACGCTAATCTACTCTGGAATATCGATGCCCTATCTCGATACTCCCATGAATAGGAACGATTAAAGGATGGACTTATTGACTACCCTGGCCCTACTAGTATGATCTCCATCATATTCCTGGTAGTCAAGTACACATCCTAAGGGTTTTATCAACATATAAGAGAGAGACAGTATAAAGATACAAGTATACATGTTAAGATAAAGAGCAACCAGATACTATCATGTCGAGCAAGAAAGTCCTCTCTATATATGTCCAAGCATCCACTATAATATAAAATCATGTACAATAATGGCCTCTAGGTCATACATACAACTAACAATCTCCCACTTGCACTAAGGCCAGTTTTTGTAGTATCTCATACCCAACATCCCGAAGAGTCTCTCAAACTGTATCTGGGGTATGGACTTCGTGAGTGGATCCGCCGTGTTATTCTTCGTGTCAACTCTCTTGACCTCGATCTCCCGACGATCAACTATCTCTCGGATCAGGTGATACTGCCTAAGAATATGTCTGGATCGCTGATGGGGCCCGGGTTCCTTGGCTAAAGCCACTGCTCCATTGTTATCACAATACAAAGGTATTGGATGCTCGATGGGTGGAACCATACCAAGTTTGGTTATGAACTTCTTCATCCAGACAGCCTCTTCGGCGGCATCGTTGGCAGCGATGTATTCAGCTTCCATCGTCGAGTCTGCCACGGTATCTTGCTTGGAACTCTTCCAATATACCTCCCCTCCATTGAGGGTAAAGACAAAACCCGAGACTGACCTAGAGTCTTCCTTATCACTCTGGAAGCTCGAATCGGTAAAGGAATCTACTTGGAGTTCACCGTTACCATACAACAAGAATATTTCTTTAGTCCTTCTCAAGTACTTAAGAATGTTCTTCACAGCTATCCAGTGATTCTCCCCAGGATTTGATTAATACCTGCTTACAACACTAAGTGTGTACGCTACATCCGGTCGGGTACATAACATCGCATACATGAAAGACCCGACTGCCGAAGCATAGGGTATCTCTTGTATGCGAGCCCTCTCCAAATCAGTCTTGGGGACATCTCTTTGGAGAGAGTGATTCCTGAGATCGTGGGTAAATTCCCACGCTTGGAATCTTCCATACTAAATCTCTTTAGTATGGTGTCAATGTACCTAGATTGGGACAATCCCAACATCCGTTTAGATCTATCTCTATAGATCTTAATCCCCAGGATGTAGGAGGCATCACCCAGATCCTACATGGAGAATTGTTCACACCATAATATTGCATTATTATATTCCCCATTCTTATTCTTTTTATAAATAAATGGGTGCTTTTGACGCATGTCTGCTACATGTTACAGGTTACAGGTTCTTGGACAGAAAACGGTGAAAACGATGTAAAGACGATGCAAAAGTGGACTTTAACCAATAAACAGAAGACTCTTGATCAAGCCGACATAAGGAACAATTCACAAAGCAAGATTCAAGACATCGACTCAAAGCGAACGGGTAGAAATCCACTACAATGTTCACTGAAAATCTGGAAGAGAACCAGAAGCCCAATTAATAAAAGAACCAATTTTTCAGTAGCCCAAAATGACCCAGAAGCATACCCAAAAGTTTGAGGACTTGAACCAACAAATGGGCCGCGGAACCGCGGCCCAAGCCTGCCATTGGCCGCGGTTCCGCGGCCAAGTGAAGCCCTCATGAAAAAGTATTTTTATCATAATTTGGGTGCGGCGCTGACTAGTCAATATAAGGGCTATTTTTGTAATTTCAGACATGCGAAACAAATGTAACCCTAGAGTTTCTTATTCTTTATAAATAGGAACTCTAATCATTGTAATTCTTATGCCTCCCTTTAATGAATAAAATTTAGAAATTTTTTGGAGAGCATCGGTGTTTCTTCTCCATTCAGAAATTCAGATCTGACAACCCTGCATGGATGATTGGAGGGATCCATCTGTAAGTAATTTAATTTCTTGCCTTAGTGTAGATTTAAATTCCTTGCCCTAGGTAGATTTAATTTCATGCCCTAGGAACTTGTTTAGAGTTAGCTTTGGGGAAGGATTTTGAGAGATGGGATCTCTCATCCCTTTCTTACCCACCAAATATTTACAATAGGACTCCATGCATACATGCACATACCGCTCCCTACGGCACTTTATCCCTTGAGGTAGCGGTGATACCGTAGTATAAAGGCCCGGGTGTGATGTTTTCCATGGAGGTTAGGGTAAGGATCTCTAAAGGAAGGACAAGAACCTAGAGGAAGGAACACCTTCCCGAACGGATCTAATCCATTTTATTGATAATTACCATAACTCCTTACAGATCTTCATTCGGGTATAGAAAGCGTTGAGGTTTACTTGCATTTCCAAACCATCCCTAAACCTAGCCCTTGCAAGAATAGATCTAGATAATTAGTTTAGATTAATTAGGTTTTTAGATTTAATAATTAATCCGAACACCCTTCGGAATTAACTCGTAAGCGCGAATCGGAAATTCACAACATCCCTGTGGACCGACCCGTACTCACCGGCTAGCTTCATGCGACGCCGTTCTTGATTGCGGTTACAAATATTTTTGATCTATCTTTTAAAAAGCGCAAGCACGCTAAATCATCAATCAAATGGCGTAGTTGCCGGGGATGGCGTAGAACTTTCCTTTTCGCAATTTCGGGTTAATCATAAAATTTAAAAAATCTGAAAAAATCAAAAAAATTATAAAAAATATATATTTTGTTATTTTTGGAAGGGATACTTTGTGTGAATTTTGCAGGATCTACGCACAAATTCGGATCTGAAAATCTACAGAAAGCGAAACAGCAAATAGACGATCCTATCAACAGAAGATCGCAACAACAGAGGAGCAGAAAAAAAAATTTAGAGGACTGAGTCTACAAGTCAACCGCGGTGATCTGTTGCAAAAAAAAAAAAACTCTGAACCGCCTGAACCGCCGCCGGAACCGCCTTTTGGTCGCGGAACCGCCGCGGCCTGGTCGATTCAGGGCTTGAAAAAAAAAGGCAGAAGCGCGATTAAAAAAAAACAGTTCCGCCACTGCAAATTTCTGTGAGTTTTCTCTCTCCTCCTCTGCAAATCTTGATATATCTTCTGTAAATTTGCCTGCAGGATTTCTTTGCGCTCAAAAATCTTATTCCTCTCCAAAATAACAATCTTGTGCAGGATTTTTGGGCCCAGCTTGAACTAAATTGATTGCAAGTAATATTTTGCTGTTGCATATCTTTTCTATAAAATATTTTGCTGTTGCATATCTTTTCTCTAAAATCTTTTTGCAACAAAATTTTTCCAAATAAAGAAAATCAATGAACAATGAAAATAAAAAGGACAAATATTTTATAGAGCTTGCAAAATTTTTTAGCCCCAAATAAATCCTTGCACCACCCAACCTTCCTTCTTGTCACCTTTCTTCTTCTAACATGGGTACCCCACACAATAAATCATTAGCCGAACTTTGGTATCCCGAACCTAATTTTGCGTCATACATCAATTTGTTCGGAAAATTTAAAGACGATCCCTCCTTGCCAAAAATATCTTTGAAAGATCAAATAGAGGCGTCTAGGAGAAATAGTTTGACTTTTCAACCCACTTTGTGTCAACCGAGTCAACCTTTACCACCTACATATGTTGATACCACTTCTTCAAGTCCTTCTGTCACTCCTAGGCCGATGTCCATTGCTGAGCATATTGCTCAATCTCGCAGTAGATCTTTCACCCCTCTCCACTCATCTAGTTCTAGGGACCCGCACGATTATTCACCTTTTTATCCATATGTTGACCCTACCCCTGCCTAACCACCCACTTCCTACAAGTCATACCGGTCCTTCCCACCTTCACTAGACACTGTTTCGACATAGCCATTAGGGAGTTTCACATATCCAACCAATTTTGAATCTTTTACTGAAACCCCCTCACCACCTAAGTCTAGTTTGGAAGAGTCGTTGGAAGCGTACATTGCAGCAACAAATAAAATGATGAGGAATGTGGAAGCGTCCATGGCCGCCCTTATGCAACCTAGTGAACCGGTAGCTAGTGTCCCGCTAGCTCCAAATTTTTCAATGTATGAGGCAGCAGTTGGACAGAGTGAGAATGAGAGAGGATTTTCAAATCAAACCTACCCTTACCCAATTGAAGCTCACAACTCCTGTTTTCCATCGATTGCCCTAAATAGTTCACCTGTTGAAAATAAAAATGAGTTGTGTGATTTTGTAGTGTTTGATTTGCCAGATTGTGAGGAACCCCTTTCGAGTGAAACCGCACCTAATCCTGTCGATCTTTACACCTCCACTCTAGAACCTAAATCGATAGATATCCATGCTTTTGATGAGGTGTCGAAAGAAATTGATTTTCACTTGATTGAGGATATAGACGCCGGGAATATTTCGGATGATGAACCTGTCGATTTAATTGAAATTTTATGTTCAAATCATCATCCTGAGTTATTAAATGTTTCTCCCGAATCTCATATGCGTCTAGATTTTGATGATAACGGCATGGATGAGTTAAATATTGAGGATAGTATTGAGGAGAGTCTTGAGGATAATATTGAGGTTGAATCATTTTTATTTGATGTGTCTGATTTTCCAATTCATCCTCCTGAACCTTTGACTGTTATATCACCCTCCCTCCTTCCCATCGTTCCGACCCTGCTTGAAGACTGTGAGCTTGAAACCTTTTCCTTTGAATCTGACACAATTCTCACAGACGATAACACCTACGAGTGTTTCACTTTTTCGGACAATGCTGATGACTCACCGCCCGAGTTTGAGTCCTTTACATTTTCAGATGAGCCATCAGACTCGGTTGATTATAGTAGTTTCGAACCATTAATGGAATCTTTCAAGTTCGAAACAGTTTACTACGGTGAGAAAGATACTATCCCTAATTCACTCCCTTTCGTCTTTCCCATTGTTCAGACCGAACAAATGACCGTTATGCTTTCATCTCCTATACCAAGTTCGGCGTACCCATGTTTTCTTGCGAATCTTGAGGGATTTGATCCCATTTCTCGACGAGTAGATAGGTTAGCGCAATCGCTTATAACATATCGGTCATCACATATTGCGCTAATTTATTCACTCAATTTACACCCTCAAGATCGTACTCCACTTCCTTCTTCTTTTCGCCATTCTTCTCCCCCACCGAGACCATATTCTACCATTCTTCTTTCCACACGGTCTCGCGTGCTTCTCATTTTCTTGCACCAACTATATCATTTTCACGATAAGATTTTTGAATGGTTGGTGCTAACTTTTGGCTTGTGCAAGGCCAAGCTTAAGTTTGGGGGAATCTTTGTATATATGTATATATTTTTTGCTTTCTTTTCTATAAAAAAAAATTAAAAAAATTTTCAAAACATTAAAACAAATATTTAAAAAATTATAAATAAATAAACAGGGGAGTGCCGGTATTTTGACCCTCTTGGTTCAGCATGACAGTGAGGACACTGTCAAGTTCAAGTTTGGGGGTATGCTCGGTACGTCTTCTTCCTTCGCATTCATTTGTACATATTTTTGCATTTGCATATTTATTTGAAAAACCCATAAAAATTGAAAATTTTCAAAAATTATAAAGATTATTGTATTCAATTTTGGCTATAATTGACTTGAGTTTGATAAATAGGTTAACTGGCTAGGAACAACTAAATCTTAGACTTAGTAAATTAAAAACCCTAAAAATAACATTCCTTAAAGTTTAACGGTAGAAAGTATATGCCTTGTAGTTTATTTAGAAATAGGCAAATTTTGGGTTCACTTCTTGGGCTAGGTCGAAACGAAGGAAAAATATTGAAGCTTTTATTAGAGTATAAGTTTGAAAAATAGTTCCTAGCTTAAGTCTAGATTCTGAAAATGTATACCCTACAACTTGCACAATCACGCACCTTGAAACTTTGAATAGTAGAAGAGACCTTGAAATGCTCTTGTCTAAAGTCCTTAGTACAATGAAAATAAAAAGAAAAAAAAAGTGAATAAAGAAAAAAATGGACACTGGTTTTTGTGATTACTTAAGGCTGTAAAAATAGAAAAATATTTAGCGAGGGTGCTTCATCACCTAGTGTCTTAGACCAACTGGTTTGGGAGTCACTGCTAAAGCCTTGGGTGTTGCAAAACTAGGAAGTACGCTTTAAAGTGCTAACGTATCTTGTAATCGGTTGTTGGTACCTCAAGAAGTATTAACGGTCGCATGAAGGATGTGTAAGCAAATTTCATTTAAAAATTCACTAATTAATAAGTGCTTTGGACAATGGACGAGAGTACGATTGCTTGATTTGAATTTCCAAATGTAGGGGTGATATTTACACACACGTAGGGATATGTGATTGGAATTTAGATAAGAGAGAGGAATGAAAAATAGAACTTATATCTTTAATAGAGTTGATAGAAATTCCTAAGTGGGGATGAAATCCTAGAAGGAAGACGTAAGAGATGCCGAAAGCTAAGTAGGTCTACATAACATATATAATCTTAAGTTAAATAATGAGGAAGTGTGAAGAATATGGGTGGATAATTTGCGAGACAAAAGGTAATAGAATTCCTTGTTAGAAAACCTAATTAGAGAACAAAAGTCAATGGGCCGAGTTGATAGGATTTTGTGGGTGTAATCCGCTGAAAACCCTCAGGAGACAACACTCCTCCTACTAGGGACACCTAGAGGTTTAACGGCTTGTTGCACGTGCTCAGTGCAATCGCGTTTCCCTGCGAAAGTGCGGGTAGGATTTTAGTGAATAAAAAATAAGTTTGCTCGAGGACGAGCAAAAGACAAGTTTGGGGGTATTTGTTCACACCATAATATTGCATTATTATATTCCTCATTCTTATTCTTTTTATAAATAAATGGGTGCTTTTGACGCATGTCTGCTACATGTTACAGGTTACAGGTTCTTGGACAGAAAACAGTGAAAACGATGTAAAGACGATGCAAAAGTGGACTTTAACCAATAAACAGAAGACTCTTGATCAAGCCGACATAAGGAACAATTTACAAAGCAAGATTCAAGACATCGACTCAAAGCGAACGGGTAGAAATCCACTACAATGTTCACTGGAAATCTGGAAGAGAACCAGAAGCCCAATTAATAAAAGAACCAATTTTTCAGTACCCCAAAATGACCCAGAAGCATACCCAAAAGTTTGAGGACTTGAACCAACAAATGGGCCGCGGAACCGCGGCCCAAGCCTGCCATTGGCCGCGGTTCCGCGGCCAAGTGAAGCTCTCATGAAAAAGTATTTTTATCATAATTTGGGTGCGGCGCTGACTAGTCAATATAAGGGCTATTTTTGTAATTTCAGACATGCGAAACAAATGTAACCCTAGGGTTTCCTATTCTTTATAAATAGGAACTCTAATCATTGTAATTCTTATGCCTCACTTTAATGAATAAAATTTAGAAATCTTTTGGAGAGCATCGGTGTTTCTTCTCCATTCAGAAATTCAGATCTGACAACCCTGCATGGATGATTGGAGGGATCCATCTGTAAGTAATTTAATTTCTTGCCTTAGTGTAGATTTAAATTCCTTTCCCTAGGTAGATTTAATTTCATGCCCTAGGAACTTGTTTAGAGTTAGCTTTGGGGAAGGATTTTGAGAGATGAGATCTCTCATCCCTTTCTTACCCACCAAATATTTACAATAGGACTCCATGCATACATGCACATACCGCTCCCTACGGCACTCTATCCCTTGAGGTAGCGGTGATACCGTAGTATAAAGGCCCGGGTGTGATGTTTTTCATGGAGGTTAGGGTAAGGATCTCTAAAGGAAGGACAAGAACCTAGAGGAAGGAACACCTTCCTGAACGGATCTAATCCACTTTATTGATAATTACCATAACTCCTCACAGATCTTCATTCGGGTATAGAAAGCGTTGAGGTTTACTTGCATTTCCAAACCATCCCTAAACCTAGCCCTAGCAAGAATAGATCTAGATAATTAGTATAGATTAATTAGGTTTTTAGATTTAATAATTAATCCGAACACCCTTCGGAATTAACTCGTAAGCGCGAATCGGAAATTCACAACATCCCTGTGGACCGACCCGTACTCACCGGCTAGCTTCATGCGACGCCGTTCTTGATTGCGGTTACAAATATTTTTTATCTATCTTTTAAAAAGCGCAAGCACGCTAAATCATCAATCAAGAATCTTTGTGATAAGAAGAGCTTGACCGAGTGCAGCATAGGAACATCATTTCCTATCAAGAGTATGTCATCCACGTACAATACTAAGAAGACAACCTTACTCTCTGCAACCTTTTTGTATATACACTGCTCATCTACGTTTTTGATAAAGTCAAACTCTTTGACTGCCACATCAAAATAGATGTTCCAACTCCGCGATACCTGCTTCAATCCATAGATTGATTTAAGCAGCCTGCACACCTTTCCGCTTCTCCCGCAATCTACGAAGCCCTATGGCTGAGTCATGTACATGCTATCTTCTAAATCACCATTTAGAAAAGCGGTCTTGACATCCATCTGCCAGATTTCGTAGTCATGGTATGCAGCGATGGTAAGTAGGATCCGGATGGACTTAAGTATAGCCACTGCAGAAAAGGTTTCATCATAATCCACACCTAGTGGTTGACGAAAACCTAACATTGAAAGTCTCAACATTTCCATCTACACCAAGTTTCTTCTTAAAGATCCACTTGCTACCAATGGGTTTTACCCCTTCAGGAGCAAGTTTCAAAGTCCATACTTTGTTTGTGTACATGGATTCCATCTCAGGTCGCATTGCATCCAGCCATTTCACAGAGTCCCCACTCGTGATGGCCTGCTCGAAACTAGTTGGGCCATCATCTTCTATGATGCAATACTCGCTCCCACCGTCAATGAGAAAACTGTAGTATCTCTCAGGTGGATGAGGAACCCTACTAGATCTGCGGAATGGCTGAGGTTCGTCGGGGACTATTGAATCCTCTGGCTCTACCAAATCATCAGCTGTAGTTTGTGTAGCTGGAACTTCTTCCAGTTCTACCTCATTACCACTAATTTCTTTTACAAAAAATTCCTTTTCTAAGAAGGTGGCATGTTGAGCAACAAACACCCTTTGTTCCTCACTATGGTAGAAGATATATCCATATGAATTCTTTGGATATCCCACAAACTTGCAAAGAAATGATCTTGCCTCGAGTTTGTCTGGATTTTGCTTTTTGACATAGGCTGGACAACCCCATATCTTAACTCATTTAAGATATGGTCTCTTTCCACTCCGTATCTCATATGGTGTTTTAGGCACCGATTTAGATGGAACTTGATTCAATAGGTATGCGGCTATCCCCAGTGCATAACCCCAAAAGGAAATAGGTAACTCAGCAGTACTCATCATAGAGAACACCATATCTAATAGGGTGTGATTCCTCCGCTTTGATACACTGTTGTGCTGTAGTGTATACGGAAGAGTAAGCTGAGAGAGAATCCCATTTCTTTTAGAAAGTCCAGGAATTCCATGCTTAAGTATTCTCCTCCCCGATCGGATCGATAGATTTTAATACTTTTACCTGTCTGGTTCTCAACTTCATGCTTAAATTCTTTGAATTTCTCAAAAGCTTCAGACTTGTGTTTCAACAGGAACACATGTCTGAATCTTGAAAGATCGTCAGTGAATGTAATAAAGTACGAAGAACCATTCCTGGCATGTGTAGACATAGGACCGTATACATCACTATATATCAGTCCCAAGAGTTCAGTAGCACTTTCTCCGTGTCCAGTAAACGGAGTTTTGGTCATTTGCCTTTGAGACATGACCGGTAAGTTTCATAAGATGTAAATTCGAATGGGTTCAAATATCTATCCTTATGTAACTTAGCTAGTCGTGTTGCATTGACATGACCTAGTCTACAATGCCACAAGAAAAATTCATTCATTTCTGAACTTTTCCTCTTGTGTGTGTTTTATACGTTAAGAACTGTGGTTTGATTTAGAACGTATATGCCATTACTTAACGAGCCCGATCCAATCAACTTTTGATTTAGGAAAATTTTCATAACATTACCCTGCAATACAAAATTATATCCTTCTTTACTTAATAAAAAAACTGATATAATATTGCATATCAGGTTCGGTATGTAATAACATTCGTTCAGAATCAATGTATTACCAGTTGGTAATACAAGGTGATATTCGCCAACTACTTTGGCTGCAACATTTGCAACATTCCTTACTCTTACAGAATGATCACATATTTCCAGTTCTCTACCTTTCTTTAGCCCATGTAACATATTACATATTTGGGATCCCGATCCGGTATCTAATACCCAGGACATAGAGTGTACCGAGAAACAGTTCTCGAAAACAAACACAACCGAAGAAGATGCATCAACATACTCATTTCACGTTTGGGTGGCGTGAGAATCCGGATATTCCCTTATTTCCTGCTCGGACTTATAACAATTATAAGATAGAGTGGAACCAACGTTTCCCAGCCCAGTATAACAAGCGGGTTTGGTCAATACATCCATATCATTATCTTGATTAAGGCATGTCATAGTCGCTAGAGAGAAGAAAACACTTTAGCGTATGCTCTTGCAAGATTAGATTGGTTATTATTTTATCTAATCAGGATGGTTCCCACTGTTTTTATCAAATCTTCCTTTAAACCCTAAAAGGTAAGACAAGCCGGGATTAATTACACCCTACAAGTTCGCCAATTTTTCAGTCAGGCCAGTGTCGGTACTTTGAGGGAGGTTCCCCGTGCTTTCGCACGGACCTAATTAAAATAAACCATGTTTTCCTATAGACATAACCCCGTTGACACCTTTCTAGTCACCTACTTGATCGGCTAATTGTAAAGTGCAAAACTCTCACAGGAGTAACTCTTACTCGCAGTGGGTATCGGGATCTAACTATCTCATAGAAGGTATGCAATCTCATTGCAAATTTCAACACTTAAAATTCCCAATATCTTTTGCCCCAAGCGATTTATGACCTTGACAAGGTCAACAAACCATAAACCGCAAGTCAATTTCAACCCATTCATTTTCTGATTGAATTAAACCCACTCGCATGACCCTTGACAAGGTCAACAAGGCCGTACGACTACCCTAATCCAATCGCATCACATGCTTACAGATAAGCACCAATCAGCTACCGTACACTACGCCTTGACAAGGTCAACAAATGCAGCACGGATACTAAATAGCAATTATCTGAAATGACGGAGGGCTACGACGGGTTTTTAAGAAAACCTTTTGCGTAATGAACTTAATATTGCTGTAGAATCAAGTGATTTGAAAAGGAGTGGTTTAAGCTCCACTTTTAAAATCGAATAGTTTTCAAAACAAACCTAATAGGTTGTAGCATTTGCTAGCTTTTTCTAAATAGGTCATTCCCGGTGAAGAGATCTCGGCTCTTTCCTTATCGAATAAGGTGTTGGATATTCATCAAGGAATACCGCTATGCAAAGCAAGAACTAGAGCTAACTTTTTGAAAATTTGATTCTACAGCTTCTTTAGGTTTCTTTCCTTTCATTAATCTCATTCATGAAGTCCCATCATTTATGCTTCCTAAGCATCACAGAAGAAAAGAAAATACAACGTACGCTTATGCCATCCGCATTCGTTTCGGGGTCCCGTCATGCACCGTTAGGTTAGTTAACTAACGGCGAAGCGGGGGCAGGACTAGTGCAGATGCAAAACATAAGCAACGTTTATTATATATCATATATATAATATTAAGCATTTGTCTCATGCGGTTATATGATCTCATCACAGAACATTGCAGCAGAAGTCAACATATGAAATATTGGATATAGTAGAAGTTCCGCGTTTTAAATTAAGCCAGTAAGAAACTTCCACGGTCGTGATGAATAGCCAAAACCACATCCCTAGACCCCTACGAGAGCGGAAAGCAACCGTGCCAATTCTAGAGTTAGGAGACCCGGTCTCGACTCCTCGAGATGGTCTCCCACTGGACTTTAGAACCCGGTTACTTGTGCTCCCCACCTTGGGTCTATCCTAATGCGAAAAAGTAAATAATATATATCAATGGTAACATCATCCTCAACCCGGAAGTGTCCCAATAAAAGAATATTACATACAAGTTTTTACATGAATGAAAATGAAAAACTCTCATCTCACGCAAAAAAACCCGGCTATTCAAAACACGACGATCCAATATAACATATCACACCAACACATAACATCACATGTCATCAACGTAAGTAAATATGCGTATCCTAATTGTCATTGACGTATAGCAACGAAACCGGCGATACACCACATATTACACTTACAGTCACAGAAAAGAAAGTGAAAACTATAACAATTGGAATCCGCAACGTCCTTAGACATCATAAACCCGAAATATCACATACTTCAGATTTCATGCCTAACCATATGAATTCCTTAGATATCATAAACCCGGAATATCTCATATTCCGAATTTCATACCTAACCTTATAAACCCCGCATTTTAGTCTCAATATTGAAAACACTTTTCAATAACCAGTCGGGTAATTCAACAAGATTCCCGACAACCTGATCGAATGCTCATCGGAAACTTTAGTAGATGGCCATACCCCCGATGCCGTCGACGAAGTGCACTTAGGCGGAATACCACGGCCGCGAGCACCCGGGGGGATGCTTTTGGCAACGGGGTTTTCTTACAGTCACTTGGTCGGGGCTATGGGGCGTGGCTATCTAATAATGTTACCCGGCGAGTATCTGCGTACACTACGTGATTGCGATGGAGTTTTGATTTATATCAAAACCCCGTGGCAACCGATCAAATGAGACTAAATTGCTAGATTTATAAAATTCAAACTAGTTTTCATAAAACTAATTATTGTGGATTCCAAATATTGTATCACAAATCACAGATATCTAGACGATGTTAAACATTTCGATCGAATTAACAAACTCCCAAAATTTCCAGAGAGCTCAACACTTGAGTCACAATTAAAAATACCAAGACAGTGCCCCAAGCACCTACGGACCAACACAAGAAGCCACGCTCCCTGCCTCACCAAAGGAGCCGCAGAACCACCGCCAAAGGCATGCTTTGGCCACGCTTCCGCGGCCGTTTGGTCGAGTTAGGCCGTCGTTTTTATTGTGGGTCCATAGAATACCCTGCACAATTTTTTGAATATTTTTAACTTGGAAAAATCTAACATTTGGAAAAATTTCCAGAGAGCATAGGAAATATGGAGTTTTGATGTTCAATTGAATTGTTTAACGCCATCTAGGTTACCCTAAAGCTCTAGCTTGGCTCTGATCCACTGTTGGGTTCTTTAGCACTCTCACTAGGTTTTATAAGGTATCGGGTATGCAATTTAAAAAAATCTAAAGAGCAAAGCAACCCAAACCAAGGATCTAACTAGAGAATTAAAGTAAAACTATACAAGTAAACATCTTTACTCTAAGTGAATAAGGAATACAATTTTTATAGACCGATCCTTCACTTCTAAAGCTCCATGTAGTAGTCCCTTAGCTCCAAGTGGTGGTCTCCCGGACTCTCGTTAAGCTCCACTAGGCGAATGGAACAAGCTTCCTTAAAGATCTTCGAGGCCGAAGATGATCTACGTCGAGAAATCTCCAACTCAAGCTACCTCTTCACTAATGGAGAATTAGTGAAGCAAACAATCTATACTAAATGGCTAGTTTGGTATAGATTGATGAAGTAGGAATTTTGCTCACTTTAGAATTATTTCTCTCTCTCTCTCTTTCTTCATCTCAAGAAAAATTAGAGAGCTAAATTGAGATGAAGAAGAAGATGAAGTGGTGAATAATGGTAACCATGGGTGAGAAAATATCACAAAAGAAATTTGTAAAGACTTAACCATGACTAAAGATAATGGTTGGGTTAATAAATATCTAGAGTAAAACAAAATTAGTGGACTAAGTCAATGGTTTCCACAAGCTTCTACAAGCCTCCGACACATGACAATTTCCACCTAATTTTGTTTATTCCCTAAATAAATAATCACCATAATTATCTCAAGTATGGTATGAGTCTTATACATCCATGTATAATGTATCATCAAGTATGACACAAAAAGAATACATTAATATATATCACATATATATTAAATGTATAGGTAGAAATAAATTCTTAAGTGAGCTAATATTAGTTAATATATATTATTATATCAAATATATAATTATATATTAAATCATTAAATCAACACTTGATTTAATAATCCGGCTATATCACATATAACCGACTAATATCATTTATATCAATTTATCGAATCAACACTTGATACAATAACCCGGCTATATCTCATATAACCGACCGATATCATATATCGCGAGATTAGAATACGGTATCTCATACACATATTAATCTCGGTCCCGCACATATCACATATGTGCCCTATTTCGTTTCGCTTGAGCCAGAAAATCTCTGTGTAGGACTCTAAAGACTCGTCAATACGCCGGCAGTAGGTAACGATCAGTTACCCATAAGCCGTCAGCGGTACTAGCTGGACGTAACGGCTACCCGGATATTGAGCGATCAGAAGATCAACAAGCAAGCTTGTCCCATGAATCCAATAAGTAACACCACCGTACAGTCCGGTCTCTTCATCTAACTATAATGTACAATCATGTACAATAATGGCCTCTAGGCCATACATACAACTAACAGTACAGGTACAGAACAATACTGTAATGCATAGCAAGTGTGTTCATATGAGCGTGCCGTTTAACTAGGTAAGCAAGTGCAATAATTGAACTAGTATGTGTGGTACTGGGTACTAAACAATAACTAAAATGCTACAGGTTATAAGGTGATACGGTGACGTAGTAATTTCTAATGCGTACGTGGCATGGCAATTATCGATGATGTGTGTGTGAGTCGGCAAGTAGATGCTCGTGAAACATGTGCATCATCGGTAATGGTGCTTGTGTCTTAGTAAACGAAGTCACGTACAGATAGGATATAAGGCGTATGCAGAAATAAGAAATCGTAGCGCGATCATAAACAGAATAAAGAAATCGTAAATGCGAACAATATAAAGATACGCAACTACATAAGAGCCATACAGATATAGTTTAAAATAGTATGAATCGTTGTTTTTTGAAAAATAGGGGCTACGATATTTTTTGAGAAAGATACCATTTGAAAAATCGTAGCTTTCCCTGAAATTATCATTTAAAAGTGTGTAACGATTCATTAGTTTTGAAAATAGGTATGGCTCTAAATATATCCTAATATCTACTTAAGTGATTTAAAAACAATATTTCTCGAGTCGATATATAATTCGGCGATCCATCATCATCATATCACATACGGTATAATCCATCGTACGATATCATCAATCAATAGTACGGATCTATAGTCACGTTCATCATCTCGTATCATATCATCATATATCATCTCATGTCATCATGTATCATATCATATCACGTCGCCTCATATCATCATATCCAATCATATCGACTCATATCATCAAATCGGATTATATCCTCATCTCATCATATCATCATATTTATATATTTACATAAGTAGATATAGTTCATAGGTTAAGGAACGACACTAGGGGTATAACTTCTACTAAGTTTACTACTATCGCATATAGTATTTTGGTAACCCTATAGACTAGGTATACATATCTGATATATATATATATAACTAGTATCCAAGTACTACGGTTGCGGGGGTGTTATACGCCATCCACCCGACTTCCTCCGTAGATATACATCTACTCACCTACAACGCCTCGCTCAAGTCGATACCGACGGATGTTTTGTCCTCCTTCATTGTCCCGGAAGTCCACGCGCTTGTACCTACAAATCAAAGCATATCGTATCGCATCAAAATCAAATTTGAAAACCGACACGACACGCAAAGCGCACATAGGATAGAACCTATGATCAACGCGCGATAAAATGACAAAATACTATCTGACATCGACGTACGAACGTCGAACGATCAAGTCACATCAAGAAAATCCAAAAATTCAAGTTTCAAATATCGGAAAACATTGCCAAAACCAACTCAAAATGCTCCCAGATTTTGGCACAGGTAGTCTGGGACAAAACAAACAATACAGTGGCTAAGTTATAAAGAGTGTGAACTACAGGCCAAACCCCAACATCTAAATCCAAAATTCAACCGCCAGAAAGTGCTACAGTAACCGCCGGTGGCGGTTGAATTTTGGAATTTGGGTCTCGTTCTTCTGTGGTGGTCTCCTAGTGGACTAATCAGGTCAATATAATTGTTTGTTTATCTTGCAAGCGCCACGTGTGAACCACGTACGACGCACGTGAGCCCGCCACGTTGTTACAACTCCAATTTCAGTGTATAAAAATTTGTTTAAAACTTAATGTATACTTGGGGTATTTGCATTTATTGTGATTACTACAAGTAATTGTTTTGCTTTTTAATAGCAAGAAGGAGCTTGTGGCTCATTGGTAAGACCTTGCACTGCTGAACCAAAACACCAGAGTTCAAATCCCATCCCCCATATTATTTTTTAATATTGTTTTATTTTGAATTTTTAGAAGTCCAAGGGTCTACAAATGCATAACTCGTAAAAAAAACCACTACACATGTAAAACAAACTGGACCAGGGGGAAGACTAAGCGACGACGGACCGACGGCGACCGACCCCGGCCTAACTCGGCTCGGATCGGCCGGCGACTCGGCCGCCGCCACGCCGATTCGTCAACACAAAAGCCATGTATTTTCACCTCCCCATAACTCCTGCATACTTTAATTCCTTGGATTGGTTCCATAGCTCTTTAAAATCCCATTAGACCCTATTTTTATTACAAATTAATACAATTTTCAATACACCCCTTCACCTAACCTTATCCCTAGCTTTACCCTATAAATACCACCCCAAGACACACACCCCTCACTCACAATTCTGTACAAATTCTCAAGAAATTCCTCTAGAAATTTTAGTGTGCAGTTAAAGTTAACAAAGGGAGAAATTTCGGCGATTTTCCGACGACGACCCTAAGAGCTCCCGGCGACGAAACGATGCACCGGCGCCTCCTACCGTTTTCTCTTTCTCATACCTAACCTACAAACCCGTAAGTCCCACCTCCCTCTTCTCTATTCTTTTCTAAAAACATATATTTCTAAAACTCGACGGAATCGGGGTTAATCAGATGTCTGATTCGGTTCTTCATAAAAATCTCACTTTTTCTTAAATACAATCATACTAAACCCTTAAATGTTAACTATTAAACATTAACAGGTCATATTGAACAAGTTCCATATCAAAAGGATTTCTATTTCAATTTCTATCGTATTTTTTTCACTAAAATACCATGTAGTTTAATTTCGACATTTAAAACATCACAATCTTGCTATACCTTTAAGTAGATCACGAGGTAATGACCTACCTCCTCACACACTCATATGAAACATAGCACAAAATCTTTCGGGAACATAGAATACGGGAAAACGAAACTTTACATATAAATACCACTAACTATTAAAACCGTTTTCTATAAGATTACATATTTTTTATAAATCTTGCAAAGCGCCGCTACAACCCATTTTGGGGAACCCGGTTGGGATGGTGCGGATTATCGCACATCCCTAGGCTTAGTAGTGCGAGATGCAGACCTCCGCAAGGAGCATTCGGTCTCGAAAGATTTAAAATACAAATATCTTAAGAAAATGAGATTTCTAGAAATATAATATATATTAAAATTATTTTTATATAAATATATATATATATATATGTATCATTAAAATATCTATTTTTGTGATAATATAAATATTCCAACTTTTTCTAAAATCACAAGAATCACTTTATATTAAAATACAATGAATTCCATACAAGTTCAATATTACAATTAAATACCCTATATTATGAAATTATGTTATTTTCATTAGAAATATCACAAATATAAAATCTACATCTTTGACAACTCTAAAGACGATAATTAAATACTTGGGGTGTGTTTTGAAAATTATACAAAAGTATTTTTACATAAAACTCCATCAGGTTCTATAAATTACCCTAAGGACCCTAGTAAATATAGGTTTAAGCGGGACCAGTCTCTTGAGTCTCAGAGAGCCATAGATATGGGTGCTTGCCAATCTAAGGTAGACAACTTAACAACGGTGTTATCAACACAGTAATCATCTTTGAAAAAGACACAGATCCTGCCGTCCATGTGCAGCGGTTACCGATAACATCAAAACCTAATTCAGAACTTCAATTTCTTTTCTAATTGTTCTGACTCAGACTGAGTCTTATTATAATAATCTGACTTGAATATGATTTAAGTACAATCTACAATTACAATTCAACATGAATCCCTGAATACATATATTCAATCTATTCAATCTGTATTGACTGAACCGAACCATGGAAATACTTCCATTTACATGATTCTCCAGTTACATCAATTTACTGATATCACGGTTTCGGCAAGTCATCCATCTATACAAGACAATACAAGTTATAATACAACACAAACAATACAAATAAGACATCGCGGGGTTTAAGGGGTATTGGTACGGAAGGTGTTAGAAGTGGCACGAGACTGCAAGAATTAAGACACCTAACCTATATTCTGTTGTTGTTATACCGTGGCATAACGGTTCCTTGTACTTCCATTTGCCCTAGTCTCTAGCATATAGGGACTCCTCTCGTATACACTGGCATCTTTCTGTACCAAACTACAAACAACAGCGTTAACACTAATTATAACTTTAAAAGTTATACTCCCTCTCTTACTCTCTGTCTATTATCCTTATCATTTATCTTTAGGACTTACCGAGTGATTGTTCGCTGACGACATTCCTTCTCTTTCTTCTTTGGAATGCTGTCAGGTGATCTGGACACTCAGGAGATCGAGCCTACTAGTGAGGACTTGGATCAGCTTGCCTACGACCCAGAGCTCTAGCTTCATTGTACACATTTTTATTTTAGTACTTTTCATTTCTGTTATGCCACTGTTTAGGCATTGCTTTCATTCATATGTATTTACTTTTCCATGCATTGTACAAAAGAATGTTAATAAATAAAATTGTTGTTCAGTTATATCTATTATCTTTGTCTTTTGTGCATTTTCATTTATATTGCTTAGATACGCTTAGCGTATTTACTTCACCGTAAATACGTAGCGGCCTCGTCACGTCCCCTTCGTCGTACACCGGGAAGCAGGGCGTGACAGGTTTTGTTGATGGCCCATGCAGGTCAGAGCTGTATGGAACACTATCATGCAGTTCTGTTCTGCGTGAACAACCTAAGTAATATAACACAAGAACCAGCAACTAAAACATTCTTTACAATTCATATTTCTTGAATCTTATCATTTCATATACTTTGAATTTATCCTAACCCAAAATTTTTCTTTCAAGGTTATGGATTCCCCAAACAACACCAACACCAACTTCAACAACACTCCACCTCCACTACCAATCACACCTGTCTTCCTTGCTCCGCTCAACGAGCAGACGGTTCTGCTTGAGGCAATCCACAGCCTCCTCGAGGGACAGCAGCAGCAGACTGCTCTTTTAATGAACCGTCCCGAGGCAGAAGCACCTAGGATGAAGCAATTCAGGGCTTTGCACTCAAAACAGTTCTCAGGAAAGGAGAGCCCACTGGAAGCTGAGAAATAAGCTCAGAGTATCGAAGATGATCTGGCAGCGGCACAAGTGCCAGACGGAGCTTGGGTCCGTGTTGCGAAACTGCAGCTCACGGACAAAGCACGAAATTGGTGGAAGGCAGAAGAAAGCCGTCTTGAACAACCCATCAAATGGAAAACTTTCCGCGACATGTTCGACGCTAAGTACTTCCCTGAGACTGCCAGGTTCGACATGGAACAGCAGTTCATCCATCTGCAACAAGGTTCGATGTGGACCAAGTCAGTAGATGTGTATGATGCTGAGTTCACCATACTTAGTCGGTAAGATATGTCTCAATAATTTGAATTTTTAAAATATCACATACTACACAGCCAACACAATCCTTTAACAGATTATGGCACACCTGATATCGACGGATGAGATCAGAGCCTGTCGATTTAAACAAGGTTTGGATTCGGAGATCCAGGCTGCACTGGCCACATGAGATTTTCCGACTCATGAATCGGCTCTGAAAGTTGCCCGCCGTTATGAGGCAGTGGTAAAGGCGAGGGGCAGACCTCAGTCTACAGGAGTTAAGCGCCCTGCCAACCAGATGGCAGGAGGAGCCTCGTCAAGGCCACCTTTTGTGCAAAGGCGACCGGAAGTACTGAACAACAGGCCCAGCCCAGCCTTTTTACCTACTGCAAGAGAATTAGACATATGATGAAAGACTGTCGGCGAGCCAACCGTCTTTTCTTAGTCTGCGGCTCAGCTGCTCATGATATTGGGTCTTGTCCCCAAAGACAAAACCCAGTTGCTGCACCCAGGCCAGCGATCAATTACCAGCAGCGACCGGCCCTTCAAGCACCTGCTCCAAGACTTGCACTACCTGCTCCACCACCTAGAGGACCATAAACTGCACCTTCTCCTCGTCAGTTCCATCAAGCACAAAGGAACATTCGAAGAAATGCTCCTCAGGCCAGGAGGAATGTACCACGTGTTGGAGATAGTGCCCTCAGAGTAAATTATTGGATCGCAGGCACGTGATTGCAATGATTGCGGAGGACCTATGCCGGTAGGACAGTCTTACTCGAGATGATAGTATGCTATCTGGTTTGCCTTTATCAGTCGTGTACATGTTCAGGTGACTGATTACATGTTACACTTTGATAGAGCCCTTAGGATCTTGCTTTACTACCAACAGTATGATGGCGATCATATACGTGAGAGTTGGGTGGTTTATACGCATATCCTTAATTGTGGTCCCTAGTCGTGGGAGTTTCGAGACAGGGCATCGATACTCCGGAGTAGACTAGTGTATACAGTCGAGACCCCGACGAGGGGCGGTGGCCGGTCTCACAAGCTACTGGTGTCAGTTGGATCACCTAAGATGTATACAGGTGCTCATTGGGTTATGAGTGCACCGGACAGGACTCGCCGGGAACCTGCTAGTTGGTATTATACATATCGTCAGATAGCAGTTCCCTGGTGACATGTGTACAGGTTAGTTCATCGACCTGAGGTCGTCATTTATCTCGTGTGAGTTCCCACTGTGCTTTGATTTCTACCCTACCACGGCTCAAAGGAGTCGTGCAAACAGGTAGTTTTTGGGTACAGTCCCGAGCCACATGGAGGCACGTGAGCGGATCGGCAGGGGATTCGTCTCTCCCGGTATTGGGGGTGAGATCGTGCTGTATCTAGGAGAGCCATTACACAAAGCCCACGGCCGTGGCAGGAGATTTACTGGTAGGTACTCCAGTAGTATCTCAGGGTGTTATTGGGCTACACTCCGACACGACTTATACTGCTATTGGTGGTCTGACGTTACTAGCCCCCTAGGCAGATATGTGATACTCATAGACGAACGGACCGGACTGTATATGCATTGTCACTGTTAGGCTCAGTAGGGTTTCCGGATGAGTTCGCTCATCGGGCTCCCTTGAGGTCAGTCCATGGGCAGCCGTTACGCATAGCTAGTGCCGCTGACGGTTTGTGGTTAAACCCACTGCCAGGGTACTGACGAGTCATTAGAGTTCCCCACAGACAGTTTCCCAAGTTCGGGCGAAACGTTGTAGAGGCCGTATGGTTTTATGGCAGGGTTCGGAAAATGCACGTGCGTTTACGCACGTGTCAGATTTCGGGCAGATGATACTGATCGGCTTTGGTTTAAGCCGGATCCGAGTATTATATTGAGTAGATATAATATCTTTGTCTCAGTTGCATTTGTATTCGGTCGTAATACAAATGCGAGTATATTTATACAGTTACGGGGTTATCCTGAAATTCGTTTCGGGATCACTTTTGGAAGTTGCCAGTTTCCAGTTTTCTATCAGCCGTCTTTTAACATTCGGTTAAAGACGGATTTATCTTTTCTTGGATGAGGGTGAGTCATGCTTCTAGAAGGTTCTAGAAGGTGGTGACTAGGTTAGAATGGTGTTGAGTTTTCATTGGTTGCTTTTTGTGTTCACACTTTGTGTTCACACTTTGTGTTCACACATGATATTTGTTCTTGTGGTCACCTCCCCTCTCCTACACTCACCCCCCCCCCGCATTGCTATATATGGCCGGCCCCTCCTCACTCTCACACACTTACTTGATGTTTCATTTGGTAAAAAGATTATGATAGATTTTGGGGTGTATGGAATTTCACAGCTCATTTCATTCCATCACCCGATTCCCATGGCAACTTCATTAACCGTTCGTTCATAGCCTTGGACGTAACGAGACAAAGTATTCTACTCATTCTCTACATCATTCTTGGTCGTCTCTTTTAGCAAACTTGACGACCGAGTTGCCTCGAGTCAGAGGCGGGAGCCCGTTTAAAGAATCGTTGACGTGGTGCCACCTGGAAGAGGAGATCGGAGATTGACGAGATCGGAGCAGCCGCAACGGAGCGTGGGATGATGGTTAAAGAACGAAGGACTCGGATCGTTCGGTATAACCTTTCTACACTCTTTACAGTTTGTTAGTTTAGCAACAATGGCAGGTCCGGGTTAAAGTATACGATAGCGCCAGTTAAAAAGTTTTTGTTCCGCATTTGGCGTCTGTAGACGGCCGGGGCGCTACCGTAGACTTACAGTGGTATCAGAGCCCCACCATTTTGCTTTACTAACTTGTACTAACGCGTTTAAAACATCGATCAGACCGAATATCAAAAACTGCAAAATTTCCATTCTGAGTTTCTGTCGATTTTTAAAGGGTTCCAAAAATTATTTTTGATATCACAGAAAGTTGTGCAGGGTTTTCTAAGAACATCGTACAAATTTGGGCACATGACTCAACAAAACCGCCGCGGAATCGCGATCAAACCTATGGTTTGACCGCGCATCCGCGGCCTGTCTGTGAGATCATGGCTCCAAATTTGCACAGTGGCTTCTTGACTGGAAATTGGGGTTTTTGGTATATATCTTTTGGGCCCAGATTTTGTTACTGTACAGCAGATGTTCGTGGGGCCCACTTCGTGATATTTAGTCGATCGAAATTTAAACATGTTAGTTTACAGTACTTACATTATATCTCCGACCGGAAATGTCATTTGATCGGTAAACCGCGTCTGATTGCTATAGTTCTTTTAGACGGGTTTGCGAACGTGACATTCGCATTGATGTTCTGTGTTGTGCTGTGATGTTGCGGATTTGTCGTGGTGGATAGCAGTGTGCAATGGTGGTGCAGTTTGGATTTATTTGTACATTTGATATTGCGGGGCGAGCGTCCAACATGTGGACTGTCGTCACTGCCTGTTGTATAATATTCTTTTGGGGCACGACCGGGTCGAGGTCGATGTACCCATTGTACATATTTTTCATTTCTGTACTAGTTTTACCCCGCGACGGAGTGAACGGATAGCCGGGTTCCGGAGGGCAACGGGTCCGCATCTCATGGCTTTGAGAGGCAGAGGGGCCTCACTCTAGAATTGGCAGACTATTCGCCGCACTCGTAGGGGGTACAGGTTGACCCAAGGAGGGGTGCTCAAGCTACCGGATTCCGTGAAGTGCAGGGTGGTCCATTCACTTTGCTGTAGGGGGCTGCCTCGCTTCAAGTTTTGGCGGGTAACTTGCCGCACCCGTAGGGGTCTAAGTTTCATTGCACAGGCTATCCACACGACCAGGGGAACGTCGGGTTTCAGCAGCGGCTCTGTGAAACCCGGGGATCCCAGATTATCTGTATTGTTCTGTGATGCTTATTACTTTTCTGTAATGTTGCATATTATCACGCCTGGAGCGATTATTGTATATTGGTTTATATACTATTAGATGTTGTATATGTTTTACACCCGCGCTAGTCCAGTCCCCGCTCTGTCGTTAGTTAAGTAACCTAACGGGCGATGACGGGACCCAGTGACGAATGCGGATGGCATATACGTACATTTTATTTTCGTTCTTTTCTGGTGTGATTGATTGATGGGACTGCGTTGATTCTGATCAATGCAAAGTAAAAGCAAACCTGTTTGCAGTTGTTGGAACAAATTTAAAAATTGTTATTGCAAAGACATTTCCTTTTGTTTTGCATAGCGGTATTCAGTGGAATATCCTGCACCTCATTCGACGGGGCAAGGGCCGATATCCCTTCACCGGGACTGACCCCTGTTTACCCCAATCAGAGCAAAGCTCTGTTCAAATTCCAAGGTGAAAGATGAAGCAACGCTTCATCTTCCCCCAATCAGAGCAAAGCTCTACTTTGAAAATTTAAACTTTAGCAAATGAAGTAACGCTTCAAATTCTTTGCGCTGCGCGCAACGCGTCACGTGTCAAAAGTTGATACATCAGCGCAACGCCCGAGGCAGCGGACCAATCAGAGCAAAGCTCTATTTAAAACAAAAATTAAAGGAAGCAACGCTTCAGCTGCGCGACACGTGTCTGCGCAGTTGCGCAAGCACAGCTGCGCTGCGCGACGCGTGTCTGCGCAGTTGCGCAAGCACAGCTGCGCAAGCGCTGCGCTGCACGACACGTGTCTGTGCAGCACAGCTGCGCAAGCGCTGCGCTGCACGACACGTGTCTGCACAGGTGCGCAAGCGCTGCGCTGTGCGACACGTGTCGAGCGCTGGGGCGTTTGCGCAAAACAGAATTGAAATTTTAAAGAAATCTTTTCTGTTCTTGTTAAAACAAGAAGATTTTCTTCTGTAAAACAGAGGCCTTTGGATCAAAGATCCAACGGTGGGGAAAATTCCCCAAATCACTCAGAGAAAGATCTCTTTAACAAATTTAACTAATTTATGGGCACTATAAAAAGGACCCCAGACCTCAATTCAAAAGGAGGAACATATTTTTTATGAAAAATTAAACAGAGAAGACTCTGAAGAATTGGAGAGAAATCCTCAAGAACAAAGAAAAAGGTAAAAACCTTTACAACAGATCATTGATCTGAGAACAAGATCTAGGATCTCTAATGAAAAGAAAAGAAAAAAAATAATAATAAATAATAAACAGTGCCTTGCACTTCTTTTTATGAACCATTGGTTCTGAATCTAAAAGATTCTCAAGATAACAGTGCCTTGCACCTTATATGAACCACTGGTTCTTTAGAAAACAAGAAAAAACTTGTTTTCTCTGATCTGAAATTGATCCAAAAAAATAAGAACAGTGCCCAGCACTTGCCAAAACTGCGCTATTGCGCAAGCCGCCAGGAAGCGCCACGTGTCAGCAGTGCAGCAGCGCAGCGCACTGCGCTGTCCACTTGCGCTCACCAGAACGTGACACGTGTCACCTCCACGAGCGCTTGCGCTCATTAATTGCGCAAAGTACCTGACAAGCCATGTGGGACACTGTCAGGGTATCTAATGCAATGCATTATTAAAGGGCAGAGCCCAATCAAAGGTCCAAGGGACCAAATAAAAGTGCTGCACATTATTTTAAAAAGGCAGAGCCCAATTAAAAAGTCTAAACAGACCAAAAATAATGCTATGCATTATTTAAAGGGGCAGAGCCCAATTGAGAGGTCCAATGGACCAAAAAAAATGCTCTGCATTATAATAAAAAGGGCAGAGCCCAGTCAAAATAGGCATGAATAGCCTGAAGTAATGCTATGCATCATTCTAAAAAGGGGAAAGCCCAAACAGTGGCCTAACAGGCCAGATGCAAACAAAATATGAACATTTTCAACTGGACTTAGCCCAATCTTGGCCGTAAGTCCTTAAATAAAATTGACTGAGCACAACTCTCTCTTAAATCAATTTATATCCGGTTCGAGGGTACATCTCCGAGCTCCTCTGACACTTATCGTTGTAATCCTTCAACGACGTCAGAGAGGTGACGGGTCCCGATGACCACATACGTCAATATTGGACCGAAACGTCCTTAAACTAATATTGGACCGCAATGTCCCTAAACTACCTATGGACCGAAACGTCCTTAAACTAATATTCGTCCCAAAATGGGAATATGGACCGAACCGTCCTTAAACTAATATCGGACCGAAACGTCCTTAAACTAATATCGGACCGAAACGTCCTTGAACTAATATCGGACCGAAACGTCCTTAAACTAACGATGGACCACCATGTCCCTAAACTGGCATTGGACCACCATGTCCCTAAACTGGAACAATAGAGCACAAACGCTCTTTTGTCGGATCTAAACGATCCCGTTAAGTTGATCTTAGTCTCAAATTGGACTAACGTATCCTTAACAAACGATTAAGTTGATCTTAGCCTCAAATATGGCTAACGTGTCCTTAAATCAAACATTTAAACAAACTTTAGTCCCAAATTGGACTATAGATATCTCAACCAACTTTGGTTCAAGGGTACATCTCTGAACTCCTCTGATATTTGTCGTTGTAATCCTTCAACGTCGTCAGAGAGGTGACGGGTCCTGACAACCACACATTAATACGGACTGTGGGGTCCTTAAACTCATGGACTTATGCGTCCTTAAACCAATATCCGCCACCAAAATGGGAATATTGGACCACTATGTCCATAAACTGGAACAATAGAGCCCAAACGCTTTTTTGTCGGATCTAAACGATCCCGTTAAGTTGATCTTAGTCTCAAACTGGAATAACGTATCCTTAACGAACGTTTAAGTTGATCTTAGCCTCAAATACGGCTAACGTATCCTTAAACAAAAAACCCCAAACCCAAATCTAAGTAAATACGGATTTGGACTAATCCACGTCCTACGGGCGACGACATAAATTAGTCTCCGTATACAATCCACGGGCAACTACAAACAAAACAAACACCCACGACACGAAGTGACCAGCTGGAGAAGGAGAAAGTTGTTACCGCGATGCGGTAGCGTAATTAACTGCAGGGGCTTGCGTCTGCAGGGAAGAGCGTCCCCACAATCAAAAAACCCCTCACCGCGAGGGGGAATCTGACGAAGTCTGCTACATCGGCCGCATCCGTCTAAACCTCCGATACACGGTGCCATAAATCAACTTAGCGTCTTCGGAGAGGTGGACAGATAAAACCAAATAGCATCTGCCCCGAATCGCCAGGGTCAGGACATCGTAGTCTTGTGCGCCGCCTTTCGGAGGGGAACAGATTCTGGCACGCCCGGTGGGACCTTTTCCTCTTTCCACTCCACACTTCGTGTGCCGTGTTCGCGAACTAATCGCGGTTTACTGTGGTTGCCTGTGGATTCAAGGTACTAAGATTTGGTGTCTTGCTCCGTGCAGAAAACAAAAGATCGATGGCTTCGAACTGCATAGCCTGCAGCAACAACTCTCGCTCCGTCATTACTGGAGGAGTGACTTATGGGCCCCAAGCGGCCTCCCTTTTCAAAATGCCGGTGGAGCAGGTGGCTCAAGCCACCACTGGACTATTTTTTGGGACCATGCTCCCACCAATGAGCTTCAACGCCCCAATGACATTGCAAGAAGCTCCAAAGAAGTCGGTCTTTGATCGACTTACCACTGCCGCGACCCCTCTCAACAGGTCGCCCAACTCCACTGCTTCAGGTTTTAATGGATTAGGCCAGAGCTCCATCGGGCCCATGAAGAAGCCTGCCATACCAGAAGGCGTTATCCCGAAGCGGATAGCCATCCCAGCTCCCGTTCTTGGCAAAGTCACCAAGGTTGCTTCCCATGTTCGGAAGTCCGCTTCTGATAGGTTGGCCGTCCCCGTTCAACGGACGTCGATCTTTAAAAGGCCGGTACCAGCATATTCTGACCAATACAGGGGGCATGAGGAGGTCACCCCTATAGCTGAAACAACTCCATTAGTACGACATGCTCGACGTCGCCACTGGAGCCGAGTAAAGAAGGCTGGGGGCAACTTCCCCTCTGGATTTACTCCTCCAGCTCCAACGGTGGGGATCGATACTGCTGTTCCAATCGGGAACAACTTTGAATTGCTGAATACGGTGCGCAGAAACTCTCCTACTGCGATGTTGAAACGAACTCCTTCACCTGTGGAGAATACTCCAGAGAAGAAGCTAGAGTAGCCCCCTCAACGGCTGTCCTCTAAAATTTACAAAGTCTGGCGACAGGTCCAAGAGTCGGTGATCGATCAAGACTGCCTCCGACGACAGAAAAAGATGAAGGTTCGGCAGGGGAAGGATTACTCTGTCAAACCACAAAAAGCAAAAGCTACTTGGGTGCCCACTACAACGGCTCCCTTAACTCCAATCACTCAAAAAAGGAGGCCGCAAAAAGCCCCTGTGTCTTCGGCAAATCGCAAAGACACCGAACACAAACGCCCCAAGTCTGGGGGCATGGTGGTGCACACTGTTTATATGGCTTCTGGAAAGGAGGAAAGCCGCACTTCTACGGGCCACCGACCGCTCACCCGATCCGTGACGAAAGCCCAGGAGCAACAACAATAGCTTCACGAAATGATGACTACAATGGCTGCACTCACTGGGCCAAAAGAAAGCTCTGAAACGTTCTCGGATGAGCGTCAAGAACAAGAAACTGACGCTGAGTTTCTTCGCCGGATATTAGAGAAAAAGGATAAAGAGGCTGCGGAACAAGCAGCCAGCATAAAGAAAATGGCCCTCCTCTTCCAAGATATGGTAGGGATGATGTCACAGCCGGACCCTCCAGCTGAAGACCCTCCAATCATTGTTGAAGATGATGGAGGGGAAACATCTGATCCTCCTCCGGCTCTTTCAGCAGCCAAGGAAGAAACCATTTCCAAGGCCGCGCTTGACGACTATATAGCTCAACAAATACGAGCTCATCAGGCGAGTGAAGCGGCTGGGTAAATTGTTAGAACTGGACGACCCTATCCGGGCTGGTATGACCAAATCAGTTACCCGCCGGGATATACGATCCCTAAGTTTCATGTATATAAAGGGACAGAGAATCCGCATCAGCATGTCGCTCAATTCAGGGCCTTATGCGGCAACACTGGAGGCGATGACAAACTGTTGCTTCGCCAATTCATCGACAGCTTAACAGAAATAGCCTTTGAATGGTATTCGGAGCTACCTAATGACTCTGTTAAAACATTTGCGGAGATAGAGTTGCTGTTCACGCAAAGATTCGCGAGTGCTAGTGAACGCACCCCGATAACAGCACTGATAAATGCCAAGATAAAGCCAGGCGAAACGTGGGTCCAATACGCAACACGATGGCGGAACCTATGGTCAAAATGCGAACAACGCATAGAAGAGGCACCTGCAGTAGGCATGTTTGTGGGCACTCTCGATCCGCAGGCGACCATCTCGCAATTCATGATGTTCTTCAGGCCGACCACCTTCCAGGCCCTGATTGACAAATTAGCCCAAATGGACCAGATGAGCCATGGACCGTCTTCTCCAAAACCAGATTCCCGAAATGAGAAAGGAAAAGGGAGAGCGATCATCGTCGCCAATGCTCAGCAACAGTCGAATAACTCAAAGCCGGTCGTTCGCCAAAACAACGTGCGCCCACGCCCATCCCTCGAAGAGAGGCTAGGACGTCCTTACTCATTTCCGCAGAATAAAACGAGAAAACTGTTCGAGCTGGCAGCGCGCAACAGACTCATTAGTCTGCCGAATCCAAAACGTCCGTTGCGACCAGGGGATCTCAATAATCCCGATTACTGCCCTTACCACCAAACGGTAAGTCACCCGATCGAAGATTGTTTTGTCTTTAAGGGATGAATCGAGGATCGGTACCTACAAGGCAAGTTCGCGCTGTCGGAAAACTGGAAGGTAAACCCACCACAGCCGCATTCTCCAAAGAAGACGGACACGCCGGGGGCAGCTTGTTCTTTAGTCAAGGATGAAAACGATGGAGAAAACTCATCAGATGAATCTGAAGACTACGTAGCGACTTGTCATGTGATTTCTCACTCACTGGCAGATCATGAAGAAGCTTCTTGCGCCGAGAAACCAATGGTGAACCCCGAACCGGAAATTCTACAGCCATCAGACGAGCTGATCGATGTCTTCCTAAATGAAATTCGTCTGAAAGCAAAAGCCAATCAAGTGCATGAAATGGCCATACTGGAAAGAGCCAAGGCATTCCCGTCAAATCAAAAGCCATCCACTGCGGATAAAAACAAATTCAAGACGAGGAAAAGGTTCGCCAAAGCTTTATCAGTAGGAATGAAGCTACCGCCCTCTGAAGAAAATACTCTCGCTGAGGTAGAGATGCACCCTAACTTCTGTTTATATCATCAGAAAATCATACATCCTACCGAAGACTGCGAATCTTTTAACTGTTGGTGGCAAGGGTATGTCGCTCAAAAGCAACACTTCGACAGGACAAAATGTGAAGCTCGTAGACATCAGAAAAATGTGATAGATGAGCGCAAAAGAGCCGCCGACGATTGTCATACGGCCGACTCTAAGGTATCGCAAATTATCACCTTTGGAAGCGACTCTGACGAAGAAGCTACCCCCAACCCTTCCCTCAAGGAATCTATTTCAAAAATGAAGGAATTGAGGAGCTGCGAGAACGTTCAGCCATGCAATCGCACGCTACTCGGAAAAAATCCCGGCCCCGCAAACAACGGAGCGAACAAAAAGGATAAAGGAAAAGGAAAAATGGCCTTCGTCGCCAGCGCTCAACAACAATTAAGTGACCCTAAACCAGTTGCTCGCCAAAGCAACAAGCGGCAACCCCTCCAGGAAAAGTTGAAACGTCCTTACTCGTTTCCGCAAGATAAAACAAGGGGACTGTTCGAGCTGGCAGTGTGCGACAGACTCATCAATCTGCCGAGTCCAAAACGTCCGTTGCGGCTAGGCGATGTTAATAATCCTAATTATTGCCCTTACCATCAAACGGTAGGTCATCTGATCGAGGATTGCTACGTCTTCAAGAACTGGGTTGAAGACCAATACCAACAAGGCAAGTTCGCGCTGTCCGAAAATTGGAAGGTGAACCCGCCACAACCGCATGCTCCGAGAAAGATGGATACGCCGGGGGCATCATGGTCAGTCATAGAGAAAGACCCATAGACCGAAAAGTCAATAAACTAGATATTCGCCTCAAATACGGCGACGGCGGACCAAGATGTTCTTAAACTAATGATGGACCGTAATGTCCTAAAATTTGCAAATGACCGAAATGTCTTTTAAACTACTACAGCAGCATCCTTAGGCTGACGAGATAAAAAAAATATAAAACAATATATATATATAAAGAATAAAAAAAAAGAAATAAAAAAAAGTAAAAATGGTATGTCCATAAGCAAAACGGGCACGGATGAAAACCCGAAAGGGCTCCGTGAGTAAAAATATCAGGGCTACCGGCGAGTGTTCGTGAAAACCCGAAAGGGCACAACCTCGTTAAAAGACACTTATAAGGTCCCCTCAACCTTGTAAGGAGAAACCACCAGCGTGAGATCCTTACGACTCACAAAGGGAGCAGCACACTTAGGGATCCCCACGATTCCTAAGGAGAAAATACACTTGCGAGATCCTCACGACTCGTAAGGAGAACTCTCTTATGGGACCCTCACGGCTCATAAGATTTGAAAGACTTAAGTTACAGAGACCTAAACCTGTTCTTAAGCAACCCCCACAACTTTCGTTATGGCCCTACAAGTGGTCCAATACTGGCTCTTGTATACAATCCACGGGCGCGAATAAACATTTCCCTAAGCAAGTCCCATCCGTGACTGGGGATATGTTCGCATGGTGAACAACCCTTATAAGTCTATTCGACTTACAAGGAGAAAACCCTCTTGTAGGATCTTTACGACTTACAGAGGAACACACACTTAGGAATCCTCACGATTCCTAAGGAGAAAATACACCTACAAGATCCTCACGACTTGTAGGGAGAAATACCTTTGTGGGACCGTTACGGCTCATGAAGTCAAAAGCCTTAGTCGACAGGACCTTAACCCTGTTCGCTAAGCCTTCTTTGTTTGACATCGACAAAGGCAAATGATGATTCGCTCCTGGCAATATCCCAGTTGCAGCGGTGCTGATGCCGAAATCGGTGTCTAATTTCAAGTTTACGGTGAAAAGCCAGTAGGCCGCACATGCATACGAAATAGCCGAAATGATGGGGCAACTTGCAATAAAAAGCAGCAAGTAAAAACATGTGCACACCAAATAGCCGAAATGATTGGGCAACTCGCAATAAAAAGCAGCGAGTAAATATAAAATAAACAGCCGAAATGATTGGGCACCGCGGAAAAATAGCCGAAATGATTGGGCAATCGCGACCTTCGCGATATAAAAGCTGAAATGATAGAGCATCGCGGAAATAAAACAATAACAAAATAATATAATGAAACTTTTGCCCTACAGGTGAGATCACGTCGATCCCTGTATACAATCCAGGGGCACAAACAAAGAGGGAACTATACCTTCCCAACAGGCTCCACCAGAAAGCGAAGCCAAATCTCGACGGTTCATAGACGACCTAAAGGCAATCTCGACATTTGTCGCAATATTGCAGACACAATGTCAATAAACGGAGCAAAAAGAAGAATCCTAGCTTCAGGGTCTCGACGTCGATATCGACAACTTAGAGATTACCAACGGCGTTTCTCCTCATTCCAACCAGATGCAGATACAACGCCAACAAAAGACCTCGAGGTCGAAACAAAGCGAAGCTACGGCAAAATCCCAGCTTCATCTCAACAATCGTATCAATACAGTAGACGAGATGTTAACAAAGGTGTTCCTTCGCAACCCATTAAGATGCGAATACAACGCCAACAAAAGACCTCGCGGTCAAAACAAAACGAAGCGACGGAAAAATCCCAGCTTCATCTCAACAATCGTCTCGATACAACAGACGAGATGTTAAAAACGACGTTCTTTCGCAGTCCATTAAGATGCAGATACAACGTCAACAAAAGACCACATCATCAAACAAGCGGAGTAACGGCAAAATCCCAGCTCCACCTCGGCATTCGTCTCGATACAGCAGATGCAATATCAACAACAATGTCCTTCCTCCAACAGGATTTGGACACACCAAAGCAAATGAAGCGAAGGCCAAATTCCTAGCTTCAAGGTCTTAACGGCGAGTCATATAAAGCCAGAAAGACAACTGGAGATCGCCTCATGTCAGCGTGAAATGGTCACCACCTCGACGTTCGTCTCGACACAGTGGACGCAATGTCAACAATAACGTTCTTCCTCCAACAAGCTTCGAACATGACAAAGCAAACGAAGCAAAGGCCAAATGCCTAGCTTCAAGGTCTTGACGGCAACCCATATAAACCCAGAAAGACAACTGGAGATCGTCTCATGTCAGCGTGAAATGGTCACCACCTCGACGTTCGTCTCGACACTTCAGACGCAACGTCATCAAACGAATGGAGCCACGGTAAAATCCCTAGTTCCAAACCTCGGCGGTTCACCAGCAACCTAGAGACAACCTCGACGTCCATCTCGATACAGCAGACGAGTTGTCACCCCAGCGTTCTTCCTCCAACGGGATTCGGACGCGACAATCAAACAAACGGAGCCACGGCAAAATCTCAGCTCCACCCCGACGTTCGTTTCGATACAGCAGACGAGTTGTCACCCCAGCGTTCTTCCTCCAGCGGGATTCGGACGCGACAATCAAACAAATAGAGCCACGGCAAAATCCCAGCTCCACCCCGACGTTCGTTTCGATACAGCAGATGAGTTGTCACCTCAGCGTTCTTCCTCCAGCGGGATTCGGACGCGACAATCAAACAAACGGAGCCACGGCAAAATCTCAGCTCCACCCCGACTTTCGTTTCGATACAGCAGACGAGTTGTCACCCCAGCGTTCTTCCTCCAGCGGGATTCGGACGCGACAATCAAACAAACGGAGCCACGGAAAAATCCCAGCTCCACCCCGATGTTCGTTTCAATACAGCAGATGAGTTGTCACCTCAGCGTTCTTCCTCCAGCGGGATTTGGACGCGACAATCAAACAAACGGAGCCACGGCAAAATCCCAGCTCCACCCCGACGTTCATTTCGATACAGCAGACGAGTTGTCACCCCAGCGTTCTTCCTCCAGCGGGATTCGGACGCGACAATCAAACAAACGGAGCCACGGCAAAATCCCTAGTTCCAAGCCTCGACGGTTCATCGGCAAACTAAAAACAACCGCGACATTCGTCTCGATACAGCAGACGCGATGCCAGCAAAACGAAGCAAAGGCCAAATTCCTAGCTTCAGGGTCTTGACGGCAACTCACATAAAGCCCGAAAGACTATCGGAGATCATCCCCACACCAGCGCGTAGTGGTTATGACTCATCGGGGCTCGCCAAAATAAGCCTAACCTCAAGTAAAAAGCGACATGGCAAATTCCTAACGCTTGCTCTTCCGACGGTCAAACTACCAAGGAGGATTGCTTGAAGACGTCTTGTCCAGCCCCCGAAGGGATCAGAGACACGGCAGTCGCAGGGCTACTCGAACAGCACGATTGCCTATCGAAGACTACATCAGCTTATGCGACGGTACGATGGCCAAAACCCTAAGTACCACCAACCTTAACGGGCTTCTATCGTAAAGAGCACAGGTTAAATGCGACGTTAAGATGTTCTTGCGAGAAACGCTCGATTCGTCTCGACTTGTGAAAAAATTGTTGAGGCGGCTCGACTCGTGAGATAAAGCCTTAGGCAGTGGGCATAAAAGAAGCCTGTTTCCTAAGCACTGGGACCCCGCAAGTTGGCCCAAAACGGTCTCTTGCATACTATTCACGGGTCTCACTCTCCAAACTCGAGTTTCGACAAGGAGGGAGACAACCGCTTACGGGTCCTCTCGACTTGTAAGAGGGAAAAATTCTCTTATAGGATCCTTACGACTTATAAGAGAAAATCACACTTAGGAATCCTCACGATTCCTAAGGAGAAAAAATCCACCTACGAGATCCTCTCGATCCGTAGGGAGAAAAATCTCTATGAGACCCTCACGGCTCATAGAGTTGAAAAGTCTTAGGCAGCAGATCTGAACCTGCGGCCTAAGCCATCGCTATCTCTTAAAGAAACTAAGATGCCTATGCCATTATATGTCAATTATGTTTATCAAGACAGCATGCCAATAATAAGAGAAAGGAGAAAGCAACAGAAGGAGCATCCGATTTACGTTTGATCAAGCGTTCGAGACACACTCATTCATGCATAGACAAAAGACTCAGAACAAAAAATAAGACAAGCTGGGATAAAACTTTTCCATTAATATTGCTAAGAATTCTTACAATCATAAAGCAATAAATGAGAAATATTATTACAAAGGTATAACCTCAAACCCAGGACATGGATTGAGGAACTCGAAAGCGACCCTATCTATGACTTTCCAGGCCTCGCGGACCATCCCGGTGTGCTTTCTTTCGCGAGCGCAAGCGTCAGGATCCCCCTTGATGTCTTCCACCCTCCGATAAGCAGCGAGTATGGCAGACTGTTGAAAAACCTCGTGCAACAGATCGATAAGACTGTCTCGCCGTCTCTTTGAGATAAAGTTCAACAGGTACACCGAGTGCACCTTATCCTCAGCGGCATCCAGCGCCCTAAGCGGCACACCGGAACAGAACAGGGGAAGCGCTTCCCAGATGGCTCCCACGATAAGCTTAAGAAGGGAGGAACGCCGGGGAAGCAGGGGACCATTGTACGCGTCGAAGCGGCTCATTATTTCAGCACACTCCTCGTTTGTGAACTCTCGATTTTGAGAGCGGCCAATTCGGCGGATGTCCCCGTAAGAGATGATCTCGTTAAGAGCATACATGTGGGCGTCCATTGTTCCTGTGAAAGAGGATCAACAGAATTATCAGAAAGACTGATTAAGCAAAACGATACAATGCACTGAGAAATAAAATACCATCTTTAAACTCCAAGATCAATGAAACACTCTTAAGAGTTCTTCTATATGATTTGGATAGAGCAAAGCTCCATTAATGAATGTAGAAAATCCAAGGAAAATCTTTCAGAGAGCAGAGCTCTATTAATGGAACCCTAATAGGGTCCCCTTTAGTTCTCTTTAGATCCCTTTAGACCTATAGAGCAAAGCTCTGCTAAGTGAAACCCTAAATGGGTTTCCTTTAGATCAGGGATCTATTGAGAGCAAGGCTCTATCAATGAAAATTAATTTAACTTAATTCAAATTAAAATTTTCACCTAAAAGTTTTAAGAGTTTAACTCTTGAAGTTCTTGAAAAGAAAGAGCAGGGCTCTGAGTTCTGAAAGTAAAATTCTTAAAAGATGATGATCATCTGTTGAGGACCAAAGGTCCTATTTATAGGCATCAAATGCCCTTTCAACTTCCAAGAGTTTCCGCGACGGTTAGAATTCTGCCACTGCTGCGCTCACGTTTGGGGGCCACGTAAGCGCAACAGTGGGGGGGCATTTGTTTACCCCAATCAGAGCAAAGCTCTGTTCAAATTCCAAGACGGAAGATAAAGCAACGCTTCATCTTCCCCCAATCAGAGCAAAGGTCTACTTTGAAAATTTAAACTTTAGCAAATGAAGCAACGCTTCAAATTCTTTGCGCTGCGCGCAACGCGTCACGTGTCAAAAGTTGATACATCAGCGCAACGCCCGAGGCAGCGCACCAATCAGAGCAAAGCTCTATTTAAAACAAAAATTAAAGGAAGCAACGCTTCAGCTGCGCTGCGCGACACGTGTCTGCGCAGTTGCGCAAGCACAGCTGCGCAAGCGCTGCGCTGCGCGACACGTGTCTGCGCAGTTGCGCAAGCACAGCTGCGCAAGCGCTGCACTGCACGACACGTGTCTGTGCAGCACAGCTGCGCAAGCGCTGTGCTGCACGACACGTGTCTGCACAGGTGCGCAAGCGCTGCGCTGCGCGACACGTGTTGAGCGCTGGGGCGTTTGCGCAAAACAGAATTGAAATTTTAAAGAAATCTTTTCTGTTCTTGTTAAAACAAGAAGATTTTCTTCTGTAAAACAGAGGCCTTTGGATCAAAGATCCAACGGTGGGGAAAATTCCCCAAATCACTCAGAGAAAGATCTCTTTAACAAATTTAACTAATTTATCGGCACTATAAAAAGGACCCCTGACCTCAATTCAAAAGGATGAACATATTTTTTGTGAAAAATTAAACAGAGAAGACTCTGAAGAATTGGAGAGAAATCCTCAAGAACAAAGAAAAAGATAAAAACCTTTAGAACAGATCATTGATCTGAGAACAAGATCTAGGATCTCTAATGAAAAGAAAAAAATAATAATAATAAATAATAAACAGTGCCTTGCACTTCTTTTTATGAACCATTGGTTCTGAATCTAAAAGATTCTCAAGATAACAGTGCCTTGCACCTTATATGAACCACTGGTTCTTTAGAAAACAAGAAAAAACTTATTTTCTCTGATCTGAAATTGATCCAAAAAAATAAGAACAGTGCCCAGCACTTGCCAAAACTGCGCTATTACGCAAGTCGCCAGGAAGCGCCACGTGTCAGCAGTGCAGCAGCGCAGCGCACTAACGCAGCGCACTGCGCTGTTGCGCTTGCGCTCACCAGAACATGACACGTGTCACCTCCACGAGCGCTTGTGCTCATTAATTGCGCAAAGTACCTGACAAGCCATGTGGGACACTGTCAGGGTATCTAATGCAATGCATTATTAAAGGGCAGAGCCCAATCAAAGGTCCAAGGGACCAAATAAAAGTGCTGCACATTATTTTAAAACGGTAGAGCCCAATTAAAAAGTCTAAACACACCAAAAATAATGCTATGCATTATTTAAAGGGGCAGAGCCCAATTGAGAGGTCCAATGGACCAAAACAAATGCTCTGCATTATAATAAAAAGGGCAGAGCCCAGTCAAAATAGGCATGAATAGCCTGAAGTAATGCTATGCATCATTCTAAAAAGGGGAAAGCCCAAACAGTGGCCTAACAGGCCAGATGCAAACAAAATGTGAACATTTTCAACTGGACTTAGCCCAATCTTGGCCGTAAGTCCTTAAATAAAATTGACTGAGCACAACTCTCTCTTAAATCAATTTATATCCGGTTCGAGGGTACATCTCCGAGCTCCTCTGACGCTTATCGTTGTAATCCTTCAACGACGTCAGAGAGGTGACGGGTCCCGATGACCACATACGTCAATATTGGACCGAAACGTTCTTAAACTAATATTGGACCATAATGTCCCTAAACTACCTATGGACCGAAACGTCCTTAAACTAATATTCGTCCCAAAATGGGAATATGGACCGAAACGTCCTTAAACTAATATTGGACCGAAACGTCCTTAAACTAATATCGGACCGAAACGTCCTTAAACTAATATCGGACCGAAACGTCCTTGAACTAATATCGGACCGAAACGTCCTTAAACTAACGATAGACCACCATGTCCCTAAACTGGAACAATAGAGCCCAAACGCTCTTTTGTCGGATCTAAACGATCCCGTTAAGTTGATCTTAGTCTCAAATTGGACTAACGTATCCTTAACAAACGATTAAGTTGATCTTAGCCTCAAATATGGCTAACGTGTCCTTAAACCAAACCTTCAAACAAACTTTAGTCCCAAATTGGACTATAGATCTCTCAACCAACTTTGGTTCAAGGGTACATCTCTGAACTCCTCTGATATTTGTCGTTGTAATCCTTCAACGTCGTCAGAGAGGTGACGGGTCCTGACAACCACACATTAATACGGACTGTGGGGTCCTTAAACTCATGGACTTATGCGTCCTTAAACCAATATCCGCCCCTAAAATGGGAATGTTGGACCACTATGTCCATAAACTGGAACAATAGAGCCCAAACGCTTTTTTGTCGGATCTAAACGATCCCGTTAAGTTGATCTTTGTCTCAAACTGGACTAACGTATCCTTAACGAACGTTTAAGTTGATCTTAGCCTCAAATACGGCTAACGTATCCTTAAACAAAAAACACCAAACCCAAATCTAAGTAAATACGGATTTGGACTAATCCACGTCCTACGGGCGACGACATAAATTAGTCTCCGTATACAATCCACGGGCAACTACAAAAAAAACAAACACCCACGACACGAAGTGACCAGCTGGAGAAGGAGAAAGTTGTTACCGCGATGCGGTAGCGTAATTAACTGCAGGGGCTTGCGCCTGCAGGGAAGAGCGTCCCCACAATCAAAAAACCCCTCACCGCGGGGGGGAATCTGACGAAGTCTGCTACATCGGCCGCATCCGTCTAAACCTCCGATACACGGTGCCATAAATCAACTTGGCGTCTTCGGAGAGGTGGACAGATAAAACCAAATAGCATCTGCCCCGAATCGCCAGCGTCAGGACATCGTAGTCTTGTGCGCCGCCTTTCGGAGAGGAACAACCCCTTGGACAGAAGTTTGCGTCAGGGTAATAACTTCACTATAGTCGATTACAAGTTGCTTTGCATCGCGGTATTCAGTGGAATATCCTGCACCTCATTCCACGAGGAAAGAGCCGAGATCCCTTCACCGGGACTGACCTCTTTAGCAAAAGGTTTTCGCCACTATATTTTTATAAAAGCTATCAGGTTCCTTCAGCGATATCAAGTTCACTACGTTAAAGGTTTTTCGCCAAAAACCAGCCGTAGCCCTCCGTCATTTCTTTTGGGTATTCAGTAGTATTCAAGCTATGTATTTTGACCAACGCCAAGGCATAGTGTTTGGTAGCTGCTGGGTATTCATTTGTTGCATAGATAGATGAGTTGGTTTGGGACAGTCGTTCTGCCATTTTGGCCAACATCAAGGGCATGTGCGGATGGGTTCAAATTGACAAGATAGTGACGGGTAGAACTTGGCATGTGACTTATGGCATTTTGACCAACGCCAAGGTCATAAGAGCATGGGGCAAAAATCATATCGGGAGTTTCTAAAGAAACTGAAACTTGCCAAGTATGCGCATACCTTCTGGAGTGTGAGTAACGTGAGTGGATTCCGTCACATTATCATGCGATGAGAGTTGGATCACGATTCCCACTGATGAGTTGGTTTACTCTTCGGGTAATCCCGATTGATTCTTCTTTTAGGTTTGGAGGAGAGTTTGACGGTTCAGTAGGAGGTTTCCGAATTAGATAAAGTGATAACCATTCTGATCTAGGTTAGAGTGCACGCAGAGTGTTTCTTTTCTCTCTCTCTTTGGCAGCGACCTTTGACCGACCCTAGACTATGACTCAGTGACCAAGTTGACCGAACCTTCTTAAAATACTGGCTTTTGGATTGTCTGAGTTGCATAAGTCATTGCCACTCCTTCTTTTACCCTTTGTATTTCTCAGAACACCCGTATTACTACGGACATCCACTTCCATTGGATAGATCCATCGTATGGTTATATACGAACTCGAAGGGACTTCTTCGAGGATGGATCCAGGTTCAGGAGAAATAGAATTGGTTTATTCAGTTGTATTTTATTATCACCTTCTCTCAGGTTGCGAGGGCTCCTTGGTTTAGGAGAGTACACCTATTACGCTTATTGGATAGTCTTATTCCAAACCATAGGCAGGTGCCGAAAGGTAGGGAATGAAGAAAACCAATTAGCCTAAGTAGGGTGTACAGAAGGAAATAACTAAAGACAAAATAAAGGGATTAGAAAGAGGGCAAAGTAAATTACGACTGCTATCATTCACGACCAAACCGCGTACTTCATCGCCACTCCTATTTCACCTTTAATAGAATAAGGTATTATTCAGTTGTCTTTTATCATCACCTTCTCTCAATATGCGAGTACTCCTTAGTTTAGGAGGGTACACCTATTATGCTTACTGGATAGTCTTCTTCCAAACCATAGGCTGGTGCCGAACGGTAGGGAAGGAAGAAAACCATTTAGCCGAACGATGGTGTACAGAAGGTAATGACTAAAGACAAATAAAGGGATTTGGAGAAATGGCAAAGAAATATACGGTTAAAGTCATGAATTAGATTATGGAAGAGGCATTACTAGGAATACCAAGATACCCCTACGAAACATTTTCATGTTTCAGTGCATTGTTAAAAGAAAACTGTTTTCCCGATTAGATACTTACTCCAAGGGTATGTATTTACCAGGTTTCATTCTCATATCTGTATGGTTTTACAGATGATGAGTGGGAGTAAGTTATTGGGAATTAGGTAATTATCCTCATTTTATCGGAATTCGTTGTAATTGGTGATATTTGAGGAAATCGCCAGGGTACAGTTTTCAACCTACGACGCACAGGTTTTGAGTTGTTTAACTCAGCGGACTTATACAGAGTATTGTATGTTGTCCAAGTGTCCATCAGGACAAAGGGGTAGGTCCTCGTACTATGTTCTGTTTACTTATGACTTCTCTAGTTTTTAGACAAGTGTTTCGTAGAAATACAAGGTCTAAGTTTTGAGAAGTTGTGGGTATAAGAATAAAGTAGAGAACCAGGTATCACAAGTATTGGGATTCTTCAAAGAGATCGAAGATGTAGATTCTTGTGATTGGTATTCAGATGATAGTAATGGTTTTGAGAAACTTGTTTCTCTTTCAGGTTACTCATAATTGGATGGATTCCTAAGTTGAGTAATGCTGATTAGCCTCTTTCCATTAAGTTGATATGCACTGGAGACAGCTGCATGATTTGAATATGGTTCCAATTAAATAAGTGCCAAAGTTTCTATATTGGATATAGAATGGTTCATACCTTAAAAGATGTTAAGGTACGGGGAGTTGTCCAGATTATGCTTAAAACCAGACTCTGGATAACTCTGGGCACGTTTCTGTAATGGCTGTTTGTGGGTTGACCCTGGCTATGACGAGGGTTGATTTTCTACCATTTGGAAGATCAATAGTGATATTGTTCTTGACTCGCCACAGTTTTAGTAAAATGGATCTTTTTCAGAAAACAATAGTGGGAGTATGGTAGAACTGGAAGTGATTCCAGAACCGCGAACGATTACGGAAAATTTAATAGGACCTATATATTCAATCAGGTTTGACATTCCAATAGCCACTCCGCAGATATGGTGGATAACCTCAGACACCCGAGAGGTACTCCGGTAGCCTCAAGGACGGTGACAGGGAGGTTCTTGTTTACCCAGACTTGACACTACTGTTGTTCCAGACTGTGAGACCCGGCAGGAGGTTAAGTATAGCGTCGTTCTAAACTAGCTTTAGAAGTGCACGTGTATATTATTCTGCCAGAGGGTTGTCGTAGTCAGTGGGAGCAGCGGAAGCATAGTGGGCAAGTAGCTTATGTCTATTTATAGACTAGAGCAGATATAGCGGAGATAGATCATCTAATTTTGATGTGACAGTCATGGGTTTGACTTCAATCAGAATAGGGGATGGATCTATAAAGAAGGTAGTAGGGTGTGATGTCATGGTATTTGGATGACATACACAGAGTAGGAAGTAAAATTCCTATACTACGATCGGTTGTACTGTGGTCGTCACACAGTTGTTTCTCCAGACAGGATATGGATATAATATTTGACATTCTGGTTTCTAGATCTATGGTTTTAGATCTGGATTTGGGTAGTTTCCCAATGTGGGCACTTTGACAGTATTCTAATGGTTTTTAGAATAGATGACTCCTGGCATGGTGGTGTACCTGCAGGTGATGGAGTCACCCTCTCTAAAGGTGTCTTATGGACTAAAGGGGAGAGGGATGTGCATGATTGACAGATCACTTGCTTAGGTAATTGAGTCAATCGTGAGATGTCAAGTACCACACCAGATGTTGTTTTTGCACTAGATGCAATAAGTTTGTATTAATCCAATCCTGGAGAAACATAAGGAAGAAGTTTTAGAACATAAGTACAAGTTCTACGGATTTGATGACGGCAGCCTCCTTCGAGAGACGGTTATCATTCCAGGCTTCAAAGGTGACATGGATGACAGAGTGATTGTCAGAGTTATAGTTTTTCCTCTGACGAGGGACAGTATTATGGACAGGTGGTCCAAGAGGATATGGTGGGAGGCTTGGTGCAGGATACTGATTAGGTTCAGTGATCGATACAGTCTAAGAAGTTTGGATTTGGAGTTCATTTATGAACTAGGTCCCATCAGATATCCAGATATACTCTAAGATAGGTATTACTCAATTCGGGAGATGGCTTTCTCCGCGAACTTGAGATTAAGAGAGATATAGAAAGAAACATCTAGGTGGATCCACTCACTGAGGCTATTTCTCGAACACAATAGTTTTACAAACGGGCTTTGTGAAACTGATTAGTAGAGGAGTTGGATGTTCGGTTTCACACGGGCTGTGAGTAGTCGACATCGCAATAATTAGCCTTGAGTGCAAGTGGGAGATTGTTGGAGATAGTGCCCTCAGAGTCAATTATTGGATCGCAGGCACGTGATTGCAATGATTGCGGAGGACCTATACCGGTAGGACAGTCTTACTCGAGATGATAGTATGCTATCTGGTTTGCCTTTATCAGTCGTGTACATGTTCAGGTGACTGATTACATGTTACACTTTGATAGAGCCCTTAGGATCTTGCTTTACTACCAACAGTATGATGGCGATCATATACGTGAGAGTTGGGTGGTTTATACGCATATCCTTAATTGTGGTCCCTAGTCGTGGGAGTTTCGAGACAGGGCATCGATACTCCGGAGTAGACTAGTGTATACAGTTGAGACCCCGACGAGGGGCGGTGGCCGGTCTCACAAGCCACTGGTGTCAGTTGGATCACCTAAGATGTATACAGGTGCTCATTGGGTTATGAGTACACCGGACAGGACTCGTCGGGAACCTGCTAGTTGGTATTATACATATCGTCAGATAGCAGTTCCCTGGTGACATGTGTACAGGTTAGTTCATCGACCTGAGGTCGTCATTTGTCTCGTGTGAATTCCCACTGTGCTTTGATTTCTACCCTACCACGGCTCAAAGGAGTTGTGCAAACAGGTAGTTTATGGGTACAGTCCCGAGCCACATGGAGGCACGTGAGCGGATCGGCAGGGGATTCGTCTCTTCCGGTATTGGGGGTGAGATCGTGCTGTGTCTAGGAGAGCCATTACACAAAGCCCACGGCCGTGGCAGGAGATTTACTGGTAGGTACTCCAGTAGTATCTCAGGGTGTTATTGGGCTACACTCCGACACGACTTATACTGCTATTGGGGGTCTGACGTTACTAGCCCCCTAGGCAGATATGCGATACTCATAGACGAACGGACCGGACTGTATATGCATTGTCACTGTTAGGCTCAGTAGGGTTTCCAGATGAGTTCGCTCATCGGCCTCCCTTGAGGTCAGTCCATGGGCAGCCGTTACGCATAGCTAGTGCCGCTGACGGTTTGTGGTTAAACCCACTGCCAGGGTACTGACGAGTCATTAGAGTTACCCACAGACAGTTTCCCAAGTTCGGGCGAAACGTTGTAGAGGCCGTATGGTTTTATGGCAGGGTTCGGAAAATGCACGTGCGTTTACGCACGTGTCAGATTTCGGGCAGATGATACTAGTCGGCTTTGGTTTAAGCCGGATCCGAGTATTATATTGAGTAGATATAATATCTTTGTCTCAGTTGCATTTGTATTCAGTCGTAATACAAATGCGGGTATATTTATACAGTTACGGGGTTATCCTGAAATTCGTTTCGGGATCACTTTTGGAAGTTGCCAGTTTCCAGTTTTCTATCAGCCGTCTTTTAACATTCGGTTAAAGACGGATTTATCTTTTCTTGGATGAGGATGAGTCATGCTTCTAGAAGGTTCTAGAAGGTGGTGACTAGGTTAGAATGGTGTTGAGTTTTCATTGGTTGCTTTTTATGTTCACACTTTGTGTTCACACATGATATTTGTTCTTGTGGTCACCTCCCCTCTCCTACACTCACCCCCCCCCATTGCTATATATGGCCGGCCCCTCCTCACTCTCACACACTTACTTGATGTTTCATTTGGTAAAAAGATTATGATAGATTTTGGGGTGTATGGAATTTCACAGCTCATTTCATTCCATCACCCGATTCCCATGTCAACTTCATTAACCGTTCGTCCATAGCCTTGGACGTAACGAGACAAAGTATTCTACTCATTCTCTACATCATTCTTGGTCGTCTCTTTTAGCAAACTTGACGACCGAGTTGCCTCGAGTCAGAGGCGGGAGCCCGTTTAAAGAATCGTTGACGTGGTGCCACCTGGACGAGGAGATCGGAGATCGACGAGATCGGAGCAGCCGCAACGGAGCGTGGGATGATGGTTAAAGAACGAAGGACTCGGATCGTTCGGTATAACCTTTCTACACTCTTTACAGTTTGTTAGTTTAGCAACAATGGTAGATCCGGGTTAAAGTATACGATACCGCCAGTTAAAAAGTTTTTGTTCCGCATTTGGCGTCTGTAGACGGCCGGGGCGCTACCGTAGACTTACACCACGGCGCCAGGCTTTCACGATGACCGTGGAAAAAGCTGAGGCCACTGGCCAAGTTATCACTGGTAACCTTTTTCTTCTCAACCTTTCTTTCAATTTTGCTACTTATCTACATACTTTTCCCTATACCTAAATCATATCCCACATACCTTAGGTACAATCTTAGTAGCCTCACTCCCTGCACTAACACTCTTCGATACTGGAGCATCTCACTGCTTTATGTCGCAACGGTTCGTTCGAATACGATTCCAGTCACACCGCTTGTATCCTGCTGGAATGTCAGTTCAGGAAATGGTGTTCTAAAGGCAACAATGGGATACAGCTTGTGTCCAGTAGTCGTCTTCAGCAGAGAATTCTATGCTGACTTCAAAGTACTGGACATACTAAACTTCGATGTGGTTCTAGGTATGGATTGGCTTGGAACCTTTTTTGCTACCATCGACTGTCGTCAAAGGAAGGTAGTATTTGAGATTCCAGATCATCCGATCTTCTATTTCAAAAGTGGAGACCGCACCCTGGAGCCAAGTACATACAAAGCGAAGCCAAAGAAGACAGTGATTGCTGCAACTCAAGCAGAGGAAGAATCAAGGCCAGAAGTGGTTCGAGAGTTCAACGACGTGTTTCCTGACGATATATCAGGTTTGCCTCCCGATCGAGCTCTTGATGTCAGCATTGATTTAGTACCAGAAGCACAACCGGTGATCAAAGCACCTTATCGATTAAGTCTGGAAGGTTTGAAAGAAGTCCGAACACAGCTGGACGAATTATTGGCGAAAGGATGGATTCATCCCAGCACTTCAAGTTGGGGATCACCAGTACTACTTGTGAAGAAGAAAGAAGGTTCATACAGAATGTGCATCGATTATAGAGCCTTGAACGAAGTCACTATAAAGAACAAGTATCCGCTACCACGTATCGACGATTTATTCGATCAGCTAAGTGGATCTTGTGTTTTCTCCATATTAGATCTTCGTTCAGGATATCATCAGGTGAAGGTCAAGGAAGCTGATATTCATAAAACGGCATTCAAAACTCGCTATGGTCATTACGAATTTCTAGTGATGCCATTTTGAGTGACCAACGCACCAGCAATATTCATGAACCTGATGAATCAAGTTTTCCGGGAGTACTTAGACAGGTTTGTTGTCATCTTCATCGACGACATCCTGGTGTATTCTAAGAGTCGGAAAGAACATGCCAACCACCTACGAATTGTCCTGGAAACTCTACGACAACATCAGCTCTATGCTAAGTACAGCAAGTGCGTGTTTTGGCTAGATCAAGTTGGTTTTCTTAGACATATCGTATCAGGAGAAGGAATCTCTGTGGATCCAGCGAAAGTTTCAGCAGTAAGCGAATGCCCGACACCAAAGTCAGTGAAGGACATTCGGAGTTTTTTAGGTTTGGCTGGATATTACAGAAGCTTCATTGAAGGCTTTTCAAAGATAGCAACACCCCTGACCAAGCTCACACGTAAAGATGAAGATTTTGTGTGGTCAGAAGCATGCGAACAGGCTTTCGTAGAACACAAGTCAAGGTTGACATCAGCGCCTATTCTCGTTATACCGGACCAGTCTGGAAGTTTCGAAGTGCATTGTGATGCATCCGGTAAGGGATTAGGATGTGTTCTACATCAGCACGGTAAGGTTGTGGCTCATGCTTCAAGACAGCTGAAGACTCATGAGCGCAATTATCCGACGCATGATTTGGAATTGGCAGCCGTCATCTTTGCTCTCAAGATTTGGCGCCATTATCTTCTTGGTGAACGAGTGAACATATATTCGGATCACAAGAGTCTGAAATATGTGTTTACTCAGAAGGAATTGAATATGCGGCAGAGACGATGGTTAGAACTCATGGCGGACTTTGACATCAACCTGCAATATCACCTAGGAAAAGTGAATGTGGTTCCAGATGCTCTTAGTCGCCAACCATTAGCAATGCATCTCACCGCTCAGTGGAAGCTTCAACAGGACTTGCATCAGATGGAGATTGAAGTAGTCATGCCAGGTAACGCTTCAAGTTTGATGAATTTACAAGTTCAATCTACCATTGTCACCCAGATCAAAGCAGCTCAAGCAAGTGATGCTAAGTTGCAAAAGATCAGAGAACAAGTGGAGAATGGATTCAGAACAGACTCATCACCCATGAAGACGGATCTTTGAGATACGGCAGCAGATTATGTGTACCAAAAGATCCTGTTCGGGAAGAGTTAATGAAAGAAGCTCACAGCTCTCCCTACTCAGTACACCCTGGAGGTACAAAGATGTACAAAGATCTACGTCAGAATTACTGGTGGCATGGAATGAAGCATGAAGTAGCCAGAAGCGTCGCTAAATGTTTGGTGTGTCAGCAAGTAAAGGCTGAACATCACAGGACAGCTGGACTATTTCAACCGTTACCAATCCCAGAATGGAAGTGGCAACACATCACAATGGATTTTGTGACTGCACTTCCTCGCAGCACAAAGGGTAACGATGCGTTATGAGTCATTGTGGATCAACTCACAAAGTCGGCTCACTTCATCCCATTTCGAGTTGGCCAATCAACTGAGATATTAGCAAAGAAGTACATGAAGGTAATAATCTACTTAAGATTTAAACTCTTCAAATATAACTAACTCTGATACCCATGAACTCATATAGGAGATTGTGCGACTTCATAGAGTACCGGTCTGCATTGTTTCCGATCGTGACACCAGATTCCGATCGCAATTTTGGCAGAGTCTGCAAGCAAGCTTAGGAATAGGTCTGAACTTCAGCACGGCTTATCATCCACAAACAGATGGTCAGTCTGAGCGAACTATTCAGATCTTGGAGGATATGCTCAGAGCGTGTATGTTAGACTTCAGAGGATCGTTGGAAGATCATCTACATCTTGTGGAGTTTTCGTACAACAACAGCTACCAAGCAAGCATAGGAATGCCACCTTTTGCAGCACTATATGGAAGAAAGTGTCGATCACCATTAAGTTAGGACAATATCGGAGATAGAGAACTTCTTGGACCTGAGATGATAGTAGCAACTGTTGATGTGGTTCGTACCATCAGAGAAAGAATGCGCATAGTCCAAGATCGACAGAAGTATTGGGCTGATGCAAAGTGACATCACTTGGAGTTCCAGCCAGGAGATCACGTATTCTTAAAGATATCTCCAAACCGCGGAGTGATTCGATTTGGAAGATGGGGAAAGCTATGTCCGAGATACATTGGACCGTTCGACATACTCGAACGAGTCGGTGAAGTGGCATACCGCTTAGCACTTCCACCTTCATTGGAAGGAGTGCATAACGTATTCCACATATCCCAACTCAGAAGGTATGTGAGTGACCCCAGTCACATTCTCGATCATTCCGAGCTCACTATACAGCCTGACTTATCTTGTGATCAACAACCTGTTGAGATCCTGGACAGGAAAATGAAGTCACTTCAGAACAAGGAAGTCAACTTGGTTCGAGTGTTGTGGAGAAAAGACACTCCAGGAGAATCAACATGGGAAAGGGAAGATGAGATGCGTGCAAGATATCCTCACCTCTTTGTAAACTAGTCCTTAAAATAAAAGTTGTAAATTTCGAGGACGAAATTTTTGTAAGAAGGGTAGACTGTAACAACTCCAATTTAGTGTACAAAAATTTGTTTAAAAATTAATGTATACTTGGGGTATTTGCATTTACTGTGATTACTACAAGTAATTGTTTTGCTTTTTAATAGCAAGAAGGAGCTTGTAGCTCATTGGTAAGACCTTGCACTACTGAATCAAAGCACCAGAGTTCAAATCCCATCCTCCACATTATTTTTTAATATTATTTTATTTTGAATTTTTAGAAGTCCAAGGGTCTACACTCGTAAAAACCCCACTACACATGTAAAACAAACTGGACCAGGGAGAAGACCAAGCGACGATGGACCGACAGCGACAGACCCCGGCCTGACTCGGCCCGGATCGGCTGGCGACTCGGTCGACTCGGCCGCCGCCGCCGGACGGACTCGGCTGGACCGCCGAGTCGTCAACACAAAAGTCATGCCTTTTCATCTCCCCATCACTCCTGCATACTTTAATTCCTTAGATCGGTTCCAGAGCTCTTTAAAATCCCATTAAACCCTATTTTTATTACAAATTAATACAATTTTCAATACACCCTTCGCCTAACCCTAACCCTAGATTTACCCTATAAATACCACCCCTACACACACACCCTTCACTTACAATTCTGTCCAAACTCTCAAGAAATTCCTCTAGAAATTTTAGTGTGTAATTGAAGTTACCAAAGGGCGAAATTTCGGCGATTTTCCGACGACGACACTAGGAACTTCCGGCGACGAAACGACGCACCGGCACCTCCTACCGTTTCCTCTTCCTCATCCCTAACCTACAAACCCGTAAGTCCCACCTCTCTCTTCTCTATTCTTTTCTACAAACATGTATTTCTAAAACCCGACAGAATCGGGGTTAATCCGATGTCCGATTCGGTTCTTCCTAAAAATCTCACTTTCTCTTAAATACAATCATACTAAACCCTTACATGTTAACTATTAAACATTAACAAGTCATATTGAACAAGTTCCATATCAAAAGGATTTCTATTTTAATTTCTAACGTATTTTTTTCACTAAAATACCATGTAGTTTAATTATACCTTTAACTAGATCACGAGGTAATGACCTACCTCCTCACACACTCATATGCAACATAGCACAATACCTTTCGGGAATATAGAATACGGGAAAATGAAACTTTACATATAAATACCACTAACTATTAAAACAGTTTTCTATAAGATTACGTATTTTTTATAAATCTTTGCAAGGCGCCGCTACAACCCATTTTGGGGAACTCGACTGGGATGGTGCGGATTATCGCACATCACGGGGCTTAGTAGTGCGAGATGCAGACCTCCGCAAGGAGCATTCGGTCTCGAAAGATTTAAAATACAAATATCTTAAGAAAATGAGATTTCTAGAAATATAATATATATTAAAATTATTTTTATATAAATATATATATATATATATGTATCATTAAAATATCTATTTTTGTGATAATATAAATATTCCAACTTTTTCTAAAATCACAAGAATCGCTTTACATTAAAATACCATGAATTCCATACAAGTTCAATATTACAATTAAATACCCTATATTATGAAATTAGGTTATTTTTATTAAAAATATCATAAATATAAAATCTACATCTATGACAACTCTAAATACGATAATTAAATACTTGGGGTGTATTTTGAAAATTATACAAAAGTATTTTACATAAAACCCCCTCAAGTTCTATAAATTACCCTAAGGACCCTAGTAAGTATAGGTTTAAGCGGGACCAGTCTCTTGAGTCTCAGGGAGCCGGAGATATGGGTGCTTGCCTATCTAAGATAGACAACTTAACAACGGTGTAATCAACATGGTAATCGTCTTTGAAAAAGACACAAATCCTGCCGCCCATGTGCAGCGGTCACCGATAACATCAAAACCTAATTCAGGACTTCAATTTCTTTTCTAATTGTTCCGATTCAGACTGAGTCTCATTATAATAATCTGACTTGAATATGATTCAAGTACAATCTACAATTCAACATGAATCCCTGAATACATATATTCAATCTATTCAATCTGTATTGTCTGAACCGAACCATGGATATACTTCCATTTACATGATTCTCCAGTTACATCCATTTACTGATATCATGGTTTCGGCAAGTCATCCATCTACAAGACAATACAAGTTACAATACAACACAAACAAGATATCGCGGGGTTTAAAAGGTAGATTGGTACGGAAGGTGTTAGAAGTGGCACGAGACTGCAAGATTTAAGACATCTAACCTATATTCCATTGCTGTTATACTGTGGCATAACGGTTCCTTGTACTTCCATTTGCCCTAGTCTCTAGCATATAAGGACTCCTCTCATATACACTGGCATTCTTCTGTACCAAGCTACAAACAACAGCGTTAACACTAATTACAACTTTAAAAGTTATACTCCATCTCTTACTCTCTGTCTATTATCCTTATCCTTTATCTTTGGGACTTACCGAGCGATTGTTCGCTGGCGACATTCCTTCTCTTTCTTCTTTGGAATGTTGCCAGGTGATCTGGACACTCAGGAGATCGAGCCTACTAGTGAAGACTTGGATCAGCTTGCCTACGACCCAGAGCTCTAGCTTCATTGTACACATTTTTATTTTAGTGCTTTTCATTTCTGTTATTTCACTGTTTAAGCATTGCTTTCATTCAGATGTATTTACTTTTCCATGCATTGTACAAAAGAATATTAATAAATAAAGTTGTTGTACAGTTATATCTACTGTCTTTGTCTCTTATGCATTTTCATTTATATTGCTTAGATACGCGTATCGTATTTACTTCACTGTAAATACGTAGCGGCCTCGTCGCATCCCCTTCGCCATACACCGGGAAGCGGGGCGTGACACATGTGCGCACCACGTGCAACGCACTTGCGCCCACCAAGTGCGCAACAAGTGCGACGCACGTACGCCCACGCTGTGCGTCCGCCATGTGCAATGCACGTGCGCCCAACACGTGCGACGCATGTGCACGCGAACACAAAGAAACCATTTTCAAGAAGTTAGAAGTTTAAGCTCTAACCTGTTCTTCCCCATGATGAATAGGACATGGTTCAAAGGGTACATCCCTCCACACCTTCGATATATGGCGCTGTAATCTCTCTGCGTCGTCGAAGAGGTGGTGGGTCTCAACGACCAATAATCTCTCTTTCTAAATAAGGAGGAGAGACCTCCCGTAAGTTTCTGTAAAAATACATAAGGCTCTCAAAAGGTTCCACAAAATAACAAAGAATTTAATTTTCAATAAAGAAGATTGTCTCCATTCTCAAAACCCTAAGTAAAGAAAATATCGAGATCAAAATATCTCTTTTACCTAACATATCTAAGGGTTTAAAGAACTTAGTTCTTTCTATGGATTTGAGATCCGCAAGACAAATCTCCCACAAGTTGAAAATTTAATTCTCATCGGAAAGATCTTGTTCTTGAGAATCAAAAATTCAGGAAAGAACAAAATTGAAAAGAAAGAAGATAAAGTTCATAATACTCCAGGAACTTAGTTTTTTCAAATCAAGAATTTAGTTCTTTAAAGAACCCGATTCAAGATCCTCAAAATAGTGATCTTGGCGAGCCTTAATGGTCCAAACACCATTAAAAGAGGTTTAACCTCTCTGAAAATATGAACATGGAAAATATGGAGTTCATAATACTCTAGAAACTTAGTTCCTTCAACTCAAGAACTTAGTTCTTAAAGAAATGATCCTAGATCCTCAAAATAATGATCTTGGTGATCGTTAATGGTCAAAATACCATTAACAGAGATTTAAGTTCTCTAAAAATATCAACTGAGATTAAATCTCCAAAAACATAGCGCCTCACATTAAACACATGTGGGCGCCTAAAAAAATTAGTGCTTAGCACTAGTGCAGCGCCTCACGTGAAACACACGTGGGCGCCATAAAAAGCTAGTGCTTAGCACTAATGCAGCGCCTCACGTGAAACACACGTGGGCACCATAAAAAAAACTAGTGCTTAGCACTATTTCAGCGCCTCACGTGAAACACACGTGAGCGCTTAGCACTGCCGGGTAGTACAGAAACCCAGTCTTAACCCAAATTGGTTAAGTTTCCTTAGGTTAAACCTCTTTGATTCTTCAAGCGAGCCCATATGCTCGTGATTTCCAAACTGATCCTAGTCTCAAATATGACTAATGATCTCTTATTGATAATATCCAAAATGATATTCATCCCATATCTCCTAAGGTAATCTTAGTCTTAAATAAGGCTAATGATTCTTAGATGATCCACCATGATCTTTTCCCTAAAATACGAGATTTGGTTTAAGGGTAAATCTCTCCACACCTCTGATATATGTCGTTGTAATTTCTCAACGTCTTTAGAAAGGTGGCGGATCCCGACAACCAACAACTCCTTCCATCCTACATTAATGCACTTCCAAATTGACGTGCACCCCTCAAATCGGATCGCACCCCAAATTGGGTGCATTCCATGTCACCATCGTTCACTCCACCACGTAACAAATACATGTGCCCTCAAGATAGAATAATGGACCGAAATGTCCTTAAATTAATTTTCACCCCAAACACGGCCATAATGGACCGAAATGTCCTTAAACTAATCTTTGTCCTAAAATGGAAATGTTGGACCGAAATGTCCTTAAATTAATATTCGTCCCAAACATGGCGATAATAGACTGTGATGTCCTTAAACTGAAATAATTGATCCGTTGTTAGTTTAGGGACATCTCGGTCCGGTCTTTCGGCGGTGAACAGATTCTGGCACGCCCGGTGGGAAATTTTCCTCTTTCCACTCCATTCTTCATGCGTCGTGTTTTTCCGTGATTAAATAATCGTGGTATATATGTTTGTTATTGCTCTTGGGTGATGAGATACTGAAGCTGGTGTTCCGTCTTTTCCTAAAATGGCGTTTGCTTCCACTCATCACAACTCAGGCTCTGTCACATCTAGTGGAGTCAAATATGGGCCACTTGCAGCCTCAAGTCTCTGCAATCCGTCTCTTTAAGAAATGAAGGGGCTTCTCATTGGTTCTATGCTCCCACCTCCCACCTTTGACGCCTCAACGCTGAAGGAGGAATCCCAGAAGAAGTCTGTCTTCCACAGGCTGGCTACTCAAGTTTCTGCTTTGCCGACGGAATCGATCTCCAAACAACTTATACCTTCCAAAGGTCATGGTCGACGCAAGGGGAAGAATATTCAAGCTCTCAAAGAAAATAGGGGCAGGCTCAGCAAAATCCTGAGGCTAATAAAATTCCGACCGTAAGAAACGGTCGACGTCGATATCGGCGCCGTACAAAACAAGCTGGGAGCAGTTCTCCATCAGCGTTGACTCCACCTGCTTCAACTCTGATGATGAATGCTGCTGTTCTAACCAGGAACAGCTTTAAACTGCTGCGAAAGGTCAGACAAAATTCTCCCACCACAGTATTGAAGAAATCTCCGCAGTCCGTGGAAATCCAACGAGAGCAGAAACCATTTCGCTCCCTAAAAGAACTTTCCTCATCTATATATAAGTTGTGGAAGAAGGTGAAGGACTCAATCGCCAACCGCGGCACTTCCCCTAAGTGTTAGCTAAACTCTGACAACTCCCTTTCCAAATACAAGGGGAATCATCCCAAGGCGGTTCCTGCTACAATGTTTCCTCCTAAAACCAAAGCGACTTCTCATAACAAAAGAGGCCTGATAAAGCCCAAGTGCTCGAGGCAAACTCCGAGGGTCAAAGCTTGAAATGCCCCAAGCCTGGGGGTATAGTAGTTCATACAGTCTACATGGTGAACTCTAAAGACGATGGTCACACTTATACTAGTCATGGACCTCAAACTCGGTCCCTGACAAAGGTTCAACTGCAACGTGAAAAGCTACAGGAGATGCTTTCTCAGGTGGCAGCACTCGCTAATCCATCTTCTAATGTATATCCTAAAGATGCGCCTGAAGAAAGAACAGGGCAGGAATCGGATATTGACTTCCTAAAGCGCGCTCTCAAAAAGAGAGATAAAGAAGCGGCAAAAATGTCCGTTAAAATGAACCAAATGGCCTTTCTGATCCAGAATATAGCTGGAATGATGGTTCAATCGGAGCCACTGGAAGATTAACTGCCGGTAGTCGCTCTCAAAGATAAGGGTGACATTGAAAATTCTCTGCAAGCCTCATCAATGGCTGAAGAGGAAATGATTCCAAAAGCAAAGCTGGACGAATATATCGCTCAGCAAATCAAAGCTCACTACGCCTGTGATACTGCAAATAGATCGATCAAGACTGGTCAACCATATCCGGTATGCTATGATCAAATACAGTACCCGCCAGAGTACACACTTCCAACGTTCTACATGTACAAAGGAACTGGAAATCTTCGCTAGCACATCGCGCGTTTTAAATCCATTTGCGGCAACATTGTAGGAAATGACATATTGCTCCTCCGACAGTTCGTCAGCAGTCTGACATCATCGCCTTCGAATGGTACACGGGACTCCCAAATGATTCTGTAAGAACCTTCAATGAGATGGATATGCTCTTCTGTCAGAGGTTCACTGGTGTGAATAAACACACTACAATAGCAGCGTTGGTCAACGAAACAGTTGGACAAAATGAAACCTGGGTTCAATATATTACTTAATGGTGAAATCTCTGGTCAAAATGTGAGCAACGCATCGACGAAGCTGCAGCCGTGGGAATGTTCATAACCACCCTTGACCCAAATTCAAACGTGTTCCATATATGGTCTTTTTCAAGCTGAAAACCTTCCAAGAACTCATGGATAAAATGGCTTGATTGGATCAAATGAGCTAAGACTTTTCCTCATCTAATGAAGATAAATGATAAGCAAAGGCAATGTGGCATTGGTCGCCAACGCTCAACAAAAATGAGCGAATCTGAAGCAATTTGTCACCAAAATTGCGACGACGTGGGTACTCGCTCCTCCTGAAATATACACAGGGGACATATTCCTCACTTGTGACATTTCAAAAAATAAAATATTGTTTTTGGGAATTTTTATAATTAAATAATAAAATATTGAATATTTTAAATAAGGCGGTATAATTAAATACCGATAAATGGGGGAAATTTTGGAAAATTATGGAAATTACTAAAAAGATGGTGTTTTATGGAATTATGCAATTTTTAAGTTTTTATGAGTAATTATATGCTAAATTAGTGCTAATCGCGATTAAAAATCGCTAATCGCGCTTTAAGCGTATTTTATGCAAAACATGCACCATATCATTTTTACACTTGTTACATATTTTTCCATAGCTTTCCTTCATGTTTTATAGCATGGTTGTTGATTTATTAGAAAAAAGAAAAGAAAAAGAAAAGATTAGAATAAGAGGCATGGGTAAGAGAGAGAAAGAGAGGGTGAGGGGTCAAACATGGGACTTGAGCCATCCCTCTTCAATTATTCACACATTTCTCTCCTCTCCCTCTTCCCTCTAGCTGCTGCTGCTGCGGCCCCTCTCTTCCTCCTCCACTACAACCCCCAAAACTCCATGAAAAACACCTCAAAACCCAAGTCCCTTTTCATTAAAAAGATGCATGAGCTAACTAGCTACCCCATGGACCAAGAAAGCAAAGATTTTGAGGACTTTGGGCAACTCAAATGAGGTATTTTCTGAACCTTTAGCTTAATATTTCCTTTGCTTTTACCGCCATGTTAGATTAGAACCGATATTGTGTAGTTTGGGTGAACTTTGAAAATTCTAGTTAGGGTTAAAGGAAATTGAGAGTTGTGATGTGAAATTGAGCTCAGTAGAGACCACACAAACCCCCTAGTGCTAGAATTCAGACCTAAACCAGAGACTAGAACCCCGGAATACGGATTTTAAAAACCCGATATCGGAAAATTATGGATTTTGTGGATGTAAAATGAAATCTGCTAACACTCGGGCTACCTGAAAATTATTTTGCAAGGGCAGTGATACATGCAGGTGATTTAGAACATACCCTAAAAACCCTAGCCCCTAACTCCCTAACTTGGCCACGGATTTATTCCTTCTGGCCGCAATTTGAGGCCAGTCCTGGAGCTTTGTGGCTTGTTCTTGCTCTGTAGCTCCTACATCTGTAAATTAGACCCTTGGCATATGCAAAATTGACCAATTTGACATAGGGTGAAATCTGGGACCATTTTCAATAGTTGATGTTTTGATTCGGGTTTCGTTTTGTGTATTTTAAATTCTGGATTTGCGTATTTGTGTTTTACCTCGATCACTTACGTTTGTACGACGATATCGAGGGTTGTTTGGTGGTTTTGAAAGCATAGTCCATAGGTTCTAACCTATAGGCCTTAGCATGTCGTTTTGGTTTTCGTATGTGGTTTCGTCTTCGAATTAGATTTTAATACGCTTTGCGATACGTTATGATGTGTAGGTACCCCACAAAGACTTCGAGACGACAAGAAAGCGCGTGGCGGCGTCGGCAACGGAAAGCGAAAGCAAGGTGAATAGATTATATCTACGGGGGAAGTCGGGTGGATGGCGTATAGCACCCCCGCAGTTCAATGTTTAGTATACTATATATATATACTATATATATGTGTATGATAGCGTTAAGTGTGATATGGATATTCTAGATGTGATTAGGTGTACTATGGTTAGATTAGGGTTTAGAAGTAAACTAGTATAGTTTCCTAGTTGCGAACCCTAGAATAGGTTTACACCCACACACACACACATGCTTACTTGTTATACTTATACCTGGATGATGAGGATAGTGGATGATATTTGGAGATGAGTCGATAAGATTGGGTATAGTGCCGTGAGATCGGTGATATGATGTGGTTCGTATTTGGGATACGACATGAGATTTTAGCGGGCCTTTGGGCGTGTTTTCATACACGCACATATATTTATATAGATGGTATCAGTTGTACTAGACTTAGATCAGTACCCCAGTTCATGAGATATGATGATAAGGATACCAGATAATTAATGAGATGAATGTGATATTGACCCGTACCCAGATTTGGGATGCCGTACGATGATTTACCGTACGAGCATTAATTGATGATAAGATCCGCACTCATGACTCGAGCATGTCATATGATATTGTATCGTACGCGGTACCTTTGAGGCGGGATCACCGACTATTATATTTATATATATATATATATATATATATATATATATATATATCGACTCAGAATTAGGTGGTTTCCATACCCCTCCCGATTAGTTGTTAGTTAGATCTGTGGGTTGTATAGTAGATGTTAGACTAGACCCGAGTCATACCTATTTCAAAAACTAACGAATCGGGAATATTTTAAAGACGGGTAAAGGGATTCTACGTATATTTTCAAAAGACGCACATTTTCTTAAAAACAATGTAGCCCTTATTTTACTAAAAACCCTGATTCGTCTTCTTTCAAATGGCAAAACAGTATAATATAGATACATTGATGTAGATTCTGCACTGTTATGTTTATTATTCATTTGCCACATATTCTTGCTGTTCGCATCGCATTGCATGTTTAAATATGTTTAATGTTATATTAAAACCATGCTGTCAGGACACCAGCACCATTATCGATGATGCGTATGTTCCACGTACACCTTCTTGTCAGCTCACACACTTCATCATTGATAATTGTCATGTCACTACACAGTAGGATTATTGCATCAGGATATGATCCCTTGCATGGCATACTTGTGTACTTACATATTGTACACTCATACTTGTGCACATACCTATTGTACACTCATACTTGTGCACTTACATATTGTACACTCATACTTGTGTACTTACATATTGTACACTCATATTTGTGCACATACCTATTGTACACTCATACTTGTGCACATACCTATTGTACACTCATACTTGTGTACTTACATATTGTACACTCATGCTTGTGCACATACATATTGTACACCCATTTTTGCATACATACGTATTTGCACATACATAGATGATTCTGGATTGATTTGGAGGTTTGGGAACCGCAAGATATATTTTAAAACTGTATTCATTTTAAAAGAGCGGTTTCCCTCAATATGTGCATATTACTATTCCATGTTGCATGATATACTGATATGCTTACATTTCTTTTATATGTCGCATACATCATGCCTTATGATTATACGCATTGAGATATGTTGTTTTCATGATATTTCTGGATTTGGGAACCGTGGGTATTTCAAAAGAGAGTATATATTGTTCTAAAAACCCAGTTACCCTTGATATGATATTTCAGTGCGTCCACCATGTGTTTTCTCGGTTCTGAGAGTGGCATGTGAAACCCGATTCGAGGAGCGGTAGGCACCGTCTGCGGGTACATGGTGGACCCGGTGAGGTACCCCGTGGCAAGAAGACTCGTATATGTTGGACGGTGAGCCTGGCAGGGAAGTACTACCTACCAGTGATTGTATTTGAGCTCGGCGGATATCCGGAGGATACCGACCAGAGTTGAGAGATGAGACGGGCCGATCCGGACTGACGGAGCCTGTGGGCCGATCCGGACTGACGGAGCCCTATGTATATGAGGATTTATGTGCTGATGCTAGGCAAAGGTTTCATGATGTTTTCGAGTGTCGATGCTAGACACTCAGGTTCCATGATTTTGATATGTCGCGAGAGACACATGTTGATTTACATCCTCATACTTCCATGCATATGCTTTATGATATTTACATGCATGATGCTTATTGTCATTGGGTGACACGTGGATGAGATCCACATACATACAGACATTGATTACATAGTTGGATGATATCCACACTCTTATAGACTGCATGGTATAGTTGGCATTGATTCATGTTGATTATATTGATCATACCTCATATTTATGATATGTTATTACCTGAGGCACTGACACGAGCACATGGGATTACACTTATATATAGATGTTTACCCTGGCCACCTTTTCATGCTTCAGACTTATTCATATTGAGGATATTATTATTATTGATCGTATTGACCTAGGATTGAGTCATACATATGATTTCTGCTCTGTGATGTTTTCTATTCACGAGTTGGCAACTCACCCCCGCTGTGCCACAGTTCTTGCAGGTTTTGCCGTACAGGTTTCATTGCGGCTTTTCTGGCACACTGCTTCCTTTCTGGATGATTACTTTGGTAGGTGGGTTCACTCGCATCGTGACCACCCTTATATTTATTTTAATCAGTTGTATCTAGTAATTCCATCAACCAAACATGTATATTTATTTCAGACTTAGAAAACCAGTTGTGTATTATTTCGACCTTAGAGTCGCGCGTTGTAGTATTACGGTTTTCATACTGATTTTGAATTTCCTTTTTGAGTTTTGATCCTCGCCCTTCGGCGTTGTATATTATACTGCTTGCGTGGTTGTGACCGTCGATTAACGAAGAGCTAGCTCCCGCTTGGGGATGCTTTTTATCATTGTATATATATTATTCATGTTGTATCCCGTTTGGTGCCAGTATTTACAAAGGAAACTCTGCCGAAATTTTCAGAAAAGACTAGATATTTTAAAAATGCATATTCGGTTTACTTATTTAAAAACCTTGCTTTTAAAACATGTTTTCTTTACTTCTTAAAAATTAGTTTTCTTATTTACTCCTTAAAATGGTTTTAGATTTCTTGGCTTTTGCCTTACTTGAATTAGATGAGGTCCTATAAACTTCATATGATTCAAGAGCCAGTCACGTGCTATTTCGGGTCGTGACATCACTGGCAGAAGAATCTCTACGTGGGATGGTCCTTTCTTCTCAAAGAATAGAAAGAATATCAAGGGATCTATAAGCGGGTCCTGCAATCATGTGGAATATCCCACTTGAACCAAAAACCATGGGAAGGATGTGAAATACATGTCCCGCTCCGAATTAGTTCATTCTTCCAGGAAGGAGGAAGACTCGGCAGAAGGAATGACGTGATATCTCGCTCCTTCGTATATGACGAAGACGTTCCATCAGTATCGAAAAGCGACTTTGATGAGCAGGGGGTAAGTGTCGTTTAAAATACCCGGTATTTCCCGCAAAACAACCTGATTGCTGCGACGGTAAAATAAGCAGTCCAAGAGGGTGAAGACAGCCTAAGGTGCGAAGTGTCCATGCATACAAAAGACATGCAGCAGCGCCTCGGTAGGCAAGTGTTGGAAGGAATGAGTTATGTAACGTCCCGATCGAATGAAAAAAGAACGGACCGAGAAGTCCCTAAACTAAAATTTCGCCTCAAACATAACGATAACGGACCGAGATGTTCTTAAACTAACAATGGACCGAGAAGTCCTTAAACTAAAATTTCGCCTCAAATATGGCAATAACGGACGGAGATGTTTTTAAACTAACAACGGACCGAGAAGTCCTTAAACTAACTATTCGCTTCAAACATGGCAATAATGGACTGAAATGTTCTTAAACTAGCACATCTCCCCCAAATACGGTGATATGCTCTCTTGAGATCTATATTTCAATCGAAGTCTTAGCAGCAAAGATTGTAACTTAAGTCCCACTGGCTGCACAGCTATTATAGTAATGAAGCCACCCCAAAGTCCCACCGACAAATTGATAGGCACTTGTAGCGAAACTACTCTCAGGCATTCAATCGTTAAAAAAAGGGTATATCCACAAGCGAAATGGGTACGGATGAAAACCCAAAAGGGCGCCGTAGGTAAAAACAGCAGGGCTACCGATGAGCTTGTGAAAACCCGGAAGGACGCAATCTCGTAAAAAAAAGGTATGTCCACGAGCGAAATGGGCACGGATGAAAACGTAAAAGGGCGCCGTGAATAAAACCAGCAAGGTTACCGGCGAGTTTGTGAAAACCTGAAAGGGCGCAATCTCGTTTAAAAAAATAAACAAAAAGAGAAGAAAAAAAGGTATGTCCACAAGAAAAATGGACACAGATAAAAACCTGAAAGGACGCCATGAGCAAAAACAGCGGGACTGCCGGTGAGTTTGTGAAAATCCGAAAGGGCGCAATCTCATTTAAAAAAAAAGAGAGAAAAAGAAAAAGAAAAAAGAAAAACGGTATGTCCACAAGCAAAATGGGCACGGATGAAAACCCGAAAGGACGCCGTGAGTAAAAACAGTAGGTCTGCCGGTGAGTTTGTGAAAACCAGAAAAGGGCGCAAACTCGTAAAATAAAAAAATTCATGTGCACTTGCAAGATCTTCTCGACCTTGTGAGGAGAAAAAAAAACATGCGTGAGATCCTTACGACTCACAAAGAAGCAACACATTTAGGAATCCCCACGATTCCTAAGGAGAAAGTACACCTATGAGGTCCTCACGACTCGTAGAGAGAAATACCTTTATGAGACCCTTACGGCTCATAAAGTCAAAAAGCCTTGGTCGATAGGATCCTAACCCTGTTTGCTAAGCCACCTTTGTTCAAATCAGTAAAGGTAAATGATGAGTCGCTCTTGGCAATCTTCCAGTCGTAGTGATGTTGATGCCTAAAAAGGTATCAAACTTCAACTCCGCTCACGGCAAATGATAATTCACTCCTGGTAATATTCCAGTCGTAGCGAAACTGATGCCAAAATTGGTATCAGGACCCAAGTCCCCGACTCGCAACAAAATCAGCGAGCAAAAAAAATGCATATGAAACAGCCGAAATGATGGGGCAACTCGTAATAAAAATCAGCGAGCAAAAAAATATATGTATATGAAACAGCCGAAATGTTTGGGCAACTCGCAATAAAAAATAGCGATTAAAAAAACGATATAGCCGAAATGATTGGGCAATAACGACTTTCGCGACATAAAAGCTGAAAAGATAGAGCATCGCGGAAAGAAATAAAAAAATGAAAATGAAACCTTTCTGCCCTACAGGTAGATCCACACCGACCCTTGTATACAATCTATGGGCACAAATGAAAGAAAGGGTACCATATTTTCCCACCAGGCTCTATCAAAAGGAGAGCCATATTTTAATGGCAACATATACAACTTAGAGGTCATCCCGACGTTCTTCTCATTCCGACAGGACGCAGATACAACGTCAACAAAGCTCCAAGGATCCAATACAAAAAAGGAGTGATGGCAAAATCCTAATTCCAGCTCGACGTGCTTCTCATGCTAGCAGTATGCAAACGCAACGTCAATAAGGACCCAAGGGCCAAATCAAAGTGGAGCGATGGCATATTCCTAGCTACAGATCTTGACGGCGACATTTACAGCCTAGAGATCGACTCAACATGCTTCTCATGCCAGCAGGGTGGAGACGCGACGTCAACAAAGACCCAAGGGTCGAATAAAAAAGGAGTGATGTTAAAATCCTAACTTCAGCTCGACGTGCTTCTCATGCCAGCAGGATATAGACGCGGCGTCATCAAAGACCCAAGGATCAAACAAAATAGGAGTAATGGTAAAATCCCAGCTCCAGCTCGACGTTCCTTCTCGGTGCAGACGCGGCATCAACAAAGGCTCCAAGGAGCCAAATCAAAAAGCAGTGACGGCAAAATCCTAACTCCAGCTCGACGTGCTTCTCATGCCAGCATGATGTAGACGCAACGTCATCACAGACCCAAGGGTCAAATAAAAAAAGAGTAATGGAAAAATCCCAGCTCCAGCTCGACATTCCTTCTCGGTACAGATATGACGTCAACAAAGGCTCCAAAGAGCCAAATCAAAAAGGAGTGACGGCAAAATCCTAGCTCCAAGTCTTGACGGTACATATACAACCTAGAGACTATCTCTGTGTACCCTCCCTCCTCATTCCAACAAGGGCAAACACGACAATCAAATAAAAGTGAGGTGATGGAAAAATCCTAACTTCAGGTCTTAATGGCAATATCTAAAGCTTAGAGATCACCCCGACGTTCTTCTTATTCCAGCAGGATGCAGACGCAACGTCAACAAAAGACCCAAGGGTCAAAGCAAAAATAGAGCCATGGCAAAATCCTACTTCCAAGTCTTGACGGTATATATACAACCTAGAGACTATCCCGACATTCCCCCTCATTTTAGCAGGATGCGAACGTAGCTATCAAATGAAATTGGAGTAATGGCATATTCCTAGCTCCGGACTTCGACTGCAATACACGCAACATAGAGGTCCTACAGATGTCTACCCAACTTCAGCAAAGAATCGGCGCGATATCGTCAAAGCAACAAAAAAAAAGAAGCGAAGTGACGCTATATTCCCAGCTTCGGATCTTAACGGCAACTCATATAAAGCCTAAAAGACCATTGGAGATCATCCCACCCTAGAAGGGTGCGGTTATGGCTCATCGGGGCTCCAAATTGAGCCTAACCTCAGGTAAAAAGCGTCATGGAAAATTCCTAACGCTTGCTCTTCCGACAGTAATATACCCTAAGGAGATTACTTGAAGGCGCCTTGTCCAACCTCCGAAGGGATCAGAGACACGACAGTCGCGGGGCGACTCAAACAGCGGCTTAAAAACTGCATATTGAGGAATATATCAGCTAACGCGATGATACCATAGACTAAAACCCTAGTACCACAAACCTAACGGATCCCTATCAAAAAAGGGGGTTATCTATATTTCACGTTAGGATACACCTCCGAGATCCTCTCGACTCGTCGAAAACATCTTTATGAAACTCTCATGGCTCATAAAGGTGAAAAGCCTTAGGCGACGGGGATATCAACTTGTTCCTAAGTACGGTGGTCCTACAAGTAGGTCCAAATTGACTCTTATATACTATCCATGGGCCACATTCTCCAAACTCGCATACTGATGAGGAGGAGAAACCACTTACGAGTCCTCTCGACTCGTAAGGGGACAATTCTCTTGAGAGATCCTTACGACTCTCAAGAGAAAACACACTTAGGAGTCCTCACGAATTTTAAGGAGAAAAGACACCTACGAGATCCTCTCGACCCGTAGGGAGAAAAGTTTTTATGAGTCCTCATGACTCATAAAATTGAAAAGCCTTAGGCGACAGATCTAAATCTGTTTCCTAAGCCATCGCTTCCCTACAAAAAATTCCAAACTGACTCTTGTACACTATCTACGGGCCACATTCGCCAATAAAGTGAAAAAGCCACTTGCGGGTCCTCTCGACTCGTAAGGAGAAAATACTTGTGTGAGATCTTTACGACTCACGAAAGTGAAAGACACTTAGGAATCCTCATGATTTCTAGGGAGAATACACACCTATGAGATCCTCACAACTCATAGGGAGAAAAACCTTTTTGAGGCCCTTACGGCTCATGAAAATGAAAAAGTCTTAGACGACAGGGACCTAAACCAGTCTCCTGAGCCATCAATTCTATGGAGATGCATAACTTTGCACTAATTAATCCATATACATACCTACGTTGGTAAAGTAGTGGGGGTATTTTTTTCCACCAAAAATTTCTGCGCAAAGGAGCCCAAGGTATCAAATGGCAGCAATACGCTTAAGAAAATACAAACCAGTATTTTCCGGGCTGTATTTTGCCAAACTCCTGAACGAGAATCAGGTAAATTCTAAAGGCATCGAAAGTGTCTCGAAAAGTTCTTCGATTTGATATATTACGGGCGCCATAACTTTTCCGGAATCAAAAGTTATGAGTAAATGCGTTATGCACGTATAATCTAAGTAATTCTCTACTGCATGGGGGATACATTTTTAGTCCCACATCGGGAAAAAGAGAGATCCCTTCTCTACCACTCTCCTATAAATAAAAGGGGATACCTCTTAGAAAAAATAGGATTCAATGCTCAAAGAATCTTAGTTCTCCAAGTTAGGCCTTAGCTGCCCCCTCCATAATGCGTATATGCGCAACCGCCATGTGCACTACGTGCAACGCACGTCCACCTTCCACGTGCGCACCACATGCGAGGATTCAATTCTCAAAAGAGCTTAGTTCTCCATATGAGCTTAGTTCTCCAAGTTAGGGACTTAGTTGTCCCCTCATAATGCGCATATGCGCAAGCGCACGTGCGTCCGCCACGTGCGAGGATTCAATCCTCAAATGAGTTTAGTTCTCCAAGTTAGGGCCTTAGCTGCCCCCCATGATGTGCGCCCGCCACGTGCGACGCATGTGCGCCCTCCAAGTGCGCACCACGTGCGACGCACGTGCGCCCACCAAGTGCGCAACACGTGCAACGCAAGTGCGCCCAACACGTGCGCGAACGCAAAAAAAACTTTTTCAAGCAGTTAGAAGTTTAAGCTCCAACCATTAACAGAGATTTAAGTTCTCTACAAATATCAACATAGATTAAATCTCCAAAAACATAACGCCTCACGTGACATACACATGAGCGCCTGAAAAAGTTAGTGCTTAGCACTAGTGGTGCGCCTCACGTGAAACACACGTGGGCGCCACAAAATCTAATGTTTAGCACTAGTGCAGCGCCTCACGTGAAACACACGTGGGCGTTACAAAAAAAGCTAGTGATTAGCACTATTTCAGCGCCTCACGTGAAACACATATGAGTGTTGTATAACTGAGTGCTTAGCACTGCTGGGTAGTACAGAAACCCAGTCTTAACCCAAATTGGCTAAGTTTTTTGAAGTTAAACCTCTTTGATTCTTCAAGCGAGCCCATATGCTCGTGATTTCCAAACTGATCGTAGTCTCAAACATGACTAATCATCTCTCATTGATGATATCCAAAATGATATTTATCACATATCTCCTAAGCTAATCTTAGTCCTTAATGATTCTTAGATGATCCACCATGATCTTTTCCCTAAAATACGGGATTTGATTTAAGGGTACATCTCTCCACACCTCTGATATATGTCGTTGTAATTCCTCAACATCTTCAGAGAGGTGGCGGGTCCCGACAACCAACAACTCCATCCATCCCACATTAACGCACTTCCAAATTGATGTGCACCCCTCAAATCGGATCACACCCTAAATTGGGTGCATTCCATGTCCCTATCGTTCACTCCGCCACGTAATAAATACATGTGCGCTCAAGATGGAATAATGGACCGAAATGTTCTTAAACTAATTTTCGCCCCAAACACGACCATAATGGACCGAAATGTCCTTAAACTAACATTCGCCCTAAACATAGCGATAATGGACCGAAATATTCTTAAACTGATATTCACCCCAAACATAGCGATAATGGACCATAATGTTCTTAAACTAAAATAATTGGGCCCAAATGCTCATATATTTTAAGTCGATCTTAATCTCAAATCAGATTAACGGTCCTTAAATAAACCAAACCCAAATCTAAATTATACGGATTTGGACTGATCCGTGCCCTATAGGTGGCGACATAAAATAGTCTCCGTATACAATCCATGGGCAACCAAAATAAAACAAACACACACGAAACGAAGTGAACTGTTGGATAAGGAGAAAGTGGTTATCGTAATGCGATAACGTAATTAACTGCAGGGGCTTGCTCCTGCAGGGAAGAGCGTCCCCATAATCAAAAAACCCTCACAAACGAGAAGGAATCTGATGAAGTCTTCTACAACGGTCGCATCTGTCCAAACCTTCATAAATAAACTTGGTATTTTCGGAGAGGTGGATGGATAAGTCCAAATAGATATGCCCCAAATTCAGGCAAGACGATCCATCCCAGTTCATCTCTATTTTCGGCCGTGAACAACCTTTAGTGATAGCGAACGTTCATAGTGATTTATAGCGAACTTTGTATTGTCGAACGTGAGTGGTATTGGATTAGTTTTGTCAAGTACGCTGGTGATAAGTGATTGATTTATGGAAGTGAATAGTGCAATGAAAATGAATAAGATCATGATTTGGCGCGTGCTTGTACACAAATAGTCCTATACGTATAGTTATTGTGACCTGGGGAAAAGAGGAAATTAAAGCGGAATTGAACTCATATTTAGCGAGGTACAGTGACTTAGAGGATGATCATTCGATATTAGTGATATATATATATATATATATATATACATTAGGTCGTGAGCCTAGCGGCATGGCTGCAGGGTTATGTCTCGGGCAACAGTGGACTGTAGTCTTGGGCATACACGAGACCCTTATTAAACACGAGCATTCTTTTCCACCGATTGATTTCAATTAACTTAGTGACTGATAAGTAGTGACATACACATTGTGTGGTTGCTGACATGATACATATACCATACTGTTCATATTCACTTGATATTCATTATTCTCATGTTTTTGTACTCTGCCGCACATTTCATGTTTAATAACATTGTACACACTCTATATATTTATTGTTATATGTGTCGCCCTGCCGATCTGAGTGTGCATGCTCAGAGGACAAAGTAGACCCTGATAAGAGCAGGACCTGCCATTTGAGATCGCGGAGGTTTAGACCGCGACATCAGCGCTATTGCCACAAGAACACTGTTACTTCTTTTGGTTAGTTATTTCTTTTATGCAAATAAATGTATTCTGAACTCTGTTATTTTAATATAATAAAGTTGTGAACCATGATTTTCTTTACTCTAGTGTTGTGTTTACTGATTATCATGTAATACTAGAAACCGAAGTGTGATTACGGCGGGATTATTTCTTGACCGTAGGAGCATAGCTGGCCTAGTCACCCCTCGCATTCCGTATTTTAGAAAGCGGGACGTGACAAACGCCGTGACGTTCCCAAGCAATCCACTGCACAAAATCCTCGGCACCAAACTGGATAGAGAAAATCGGGCAGACTACTCTCGATCAGACCCATAAATAGGTCGGAACAAGAGTGGAGGGTTAATGATGATACTCAAATGTGGGAATTCCCCAGATCACGACACGTAGAAGATGACGTGTCTTCCACGTAAACACGCTAGATTCCTAAGGACTACAGAGCTGGAATAAGTATGATGCATTGGGGACATTTCTCGATGCCTCGCCTCCGAGGTTGCACGCGACCTTTTAGAGGACCTTCCCGGAGTACGTCCCCCCTTCGGCTGACCGCCAGCCAATAGCTCGTCTTTGAGCTATCCTATAACTGAGACTCTTCAGCTCATTTGCTCGTCCTCGAGCTATCCTATATCTGAAATTTTTCAGCGTCCCTGTTTGGCCGGGAGCTCAGAACACGAGCGCCCATGTAACAGCTACGTGTGTCTCGCCACGACAAGATCTCCGCCACCCCACGTCCCGCATCCTACGCTCGCGTATCTCGTCATTAATGAGCGTATCCCGCCATTAACGTGAACATGACGCAGGGGCGTAACGGACGGCGAGAAACTCGTATCGGCTCACTCCATGCGACCGCTATATAAACCCCTTTTCCAGACGACTCAGATAACGAAAAATTTGAATCCAATACGCCGCTACTCTGCTCATCTATTTCTCGGTACTTACTTGATCGTCGGAGAGTCTTATGGTGGTTTCCCATCCCGGGACTTCCTTTACAGGTAGTTCAGCGTTAACAACAACCAACAACCCATTGAGATACACATCCAACCTTCACCATCAATTTCAACCGTTCAGCCTTGCTGGCCGCAAGATCGGCGGGGGACAACATCTGAGAAAGATTCCGACCTCCATCAGTGGGAGACGGGAGTGAAGAAATTTCCTTATTTTTTTAAGTTTGTTTGGAAAAAGACAAAATTTAATGTGTTTTTGAGTTCTAATAGTAAAGATAACGGTACTGAAGGAACAGCCGTAATAAGATTTCAAATATTCCACTGCCCATGATAAGAATTTTCCTTTTCTGCCGGAAATCAATCGGTCCACTCAAATAAAACCACAACATCAAGGTAATCGATATATCCACCCCCTTTTCGTTTCACTCACGCTCTCTCTCCCCCTCTCTCTCTCTCTCTCTCTTTCAACAGCATCATAAAAGATTCGTGAATCTATCAACCGAAACCAGATCCCTTCTCAAATCGCACCACCGCCTTCATTCTCCCCCAAATCGAAACCCTAACCCTAGAAAGAAGAAATTCAATCCATGGCGTCTCCTCCCTCGTTGAGCGACTTCCCCGAAGACGTCCAGCTCAGCGTCCTTTCCCACCTCTCCCCGCTCCAGGCCTCCGCCGTCGCCTGCACCTCCCGCCACTTCGCCTCCCTCTGCTCCCCCAAGTCGCCGACCTCCTCCGACCTCTACCTCTCGATGTACCGCCGCCGCCGGGATCCAAAACCCTAGTCTCCAGCTGGACCGCAAACAACAACTTCCCCGTCCTCTACAAGACCCTCGACCGCTGGGACCCACTCCTTGGCTTCGGGCGCCAAATCGGAGGCGCCGCGAGCAACCCGCGGTCGCCGCCTCTCGTCCTCTTCGAGTGGGGCCGATCCTTCATCACGGCGTCGAGGGTCTCCGCCTCGGGCGAGGCCGGGAGCTACAACGTCGTAAAGACGCCGTTTTTATGGCTGGGGATCTCCAAGGACGGCGAGCCGGTGAGCTTCTTATCGGATCCGGAAGCAGATTCGGACCTGGTGCCGGTCAGCGTGAGCTTCATGGGGGAGAAACATATGGTGGTGGAGGAGAGCAGCGGCAGCTTGGATTCGAGGAAGGATGTGGATTTTAAGGTCTTGGGATTGCCGCCAGATCAGGTGACGATCGAGGTTTATCGGTATTTCACAAACCAGACGAGCCCGATCGGGGAGAAGGGAATGAGGAAGCAGAGGAAGAAGAAGATTGGGAGAGGGAAGAGGTGGGAGGCCGAGCATTTTGTCAAGATTGTGAATTCCTGCCCGAGCCCGGCAAGGCCTTTGCAAGGGCTTTGGAAGGTAATTGGCTTTTTTCGTTCTATCGGAATTTGCTATATGTTGGAAAGATTGAGCCTTTAGGTCGGTTGAGTGTTGAGGTTGGATATCTGAGAGATCTGAGGAGAAACTTAAATGCAGACTAGGTGAAAAAGGTTACTTGCATGCCTACGGCGCATGTGTATTCAGAGTGTGACTTGTGAACACATAGCTAGATGTATGCAGCCGGAATCCCATGTCAGCCTCTTAGTAGGCTTGCATGCGAGTAGCACCTAAAACTTCGCGTTACCAAATTTATTGATAACATCAAACCTAGCAAGTGCAATAATGACGGGTATTTTTGCAACTTAGGGCATGTTTGTTTAGACAGAAGTAACATGGAATTAAGGTTATACATGGAAGTAAGCTTACTTAATCCTTCTCTTTAATAGTTTCAAAAAGTAATAACATATAACTATTAAAAAAGTACCTTTTGTGTTTGTTTTCTTTATGAAAGAAACCTAGAAAGTTGCTTCATTTTTTACTTCTTCAAAAAACATACAAACAAATATTAGAAGTAAGATTTAAGTTTACTTCCATGACAATTTTTTTTGGAAGCTAATTCATTTTTACTTCCGGTTTTTCTAGTACTTCTGGCAATCAGGGCCTATTTGGTTTGCCGGAAGTAATATTGAAGTAGTTTCTAAAAAAGTTGTCATGAAAGTAGATCTAAATCTTACTTCTAATGTTTGTTTGTATGTTTTTTGAAAAAGGAAGTAAAAAATGAAGAAACTTCTTAGGTTGCTTTCATAAAGCAAACAAACACAAAAGGTATTTTTTAATAATAATATATCACTACTTTTTGGAAGTAATAAAGAGAAGGATTAAATAATTAATTCTTTTCTAATTCCTTGCGCTCCGTGGTTGCTTTCCATCCAAAATGAGGGAAAGAAAATTTTGGAAGTAAGCATGTTACATATGATCTACCTCATTACCATGAAGTAATCCGTGCAAACAAATATGCCCTTACTCAAGTTTGGAGTGATAGATCAATAGGTGAAGGCACGATAGGTATAGGAAGGAAACTAGATATATGATGTTTGAGCCTCAACCTTTCGTACGAGTTAGAACATCCCTTAGCCAATTCAAACTCGGATCCTAAGTTGGTAGATTTATTTGGGTGATTCTCTAAAAAGAAAGTGAACGATTACTCATTTAACAAAGTTGCTGGTCCTGACGGAGAAAGCAATTTATATAGGTGGCCCCAAAATTTTGAAAATAATGAGAACATAACGAAGATGGATAAGCAAGACAAGAAGCAAAAAAAAATGCTGTTGGGTCATTACCAACTTAATCATGATTTTATATGACATTTTACAGTCATCAACTGATAGTTGAGTTAAAAATCAATAATATGTGCATATTACATGGATAAAACATGGATAGTAAATGAACATTCATGAAGATCTGTTTGAAAATTTGAAGTTAAAGAAATCATGGATGATCCGCTATAATCTGTGAGCGGGTTCCATGGGTTAGTTCTCTTAGAAGAATCAATTGATTTACATGATAAGCACTTGGATGGGCTGAGGTAATAATAATACCTAGCATTTAAATTAACTTGTGCTTACAGTATAATGAATTCCATCATCAGTCCTCTGTTCTAAATGTGAGAAAGCTTCTTTGTTGATCCCATGTTTCTTGTAATGAAAATACGACTAGAAGTTGTGCAACTAATTTTAATAAAATACTCTTAATGTTGTTTTCCACTGAATTACCTTTAAATTTTTTTATCACAGCAAACACCCTTAAACTTTTCAATGGATTTTTCCCTCACAAAAATACCCTTTGCTGTGAATGTTACTTAAGGGCGTTCTACTGTTCTAGTGAAACTTTTCGTATTTATAAAGCAATAGGTTCAGATCAATGCATCTTATTGATAATATTTCATCTATTGCCTAGCAGAGTTTGCATTTTCCTGAAACAACATTCCTATAATAGGGAATCTGCGAAAGCATGAACTTGGATTTCTATCTCATATCGTACGATGACATTGGTGGTATAACTTGCCGACGAGTTGGCAATTCGGGAGAACCTTTTTCTGGCTATTACCCTGTATTCTGGACTTCAAACACTGCATTTCTTAATTCCCCATTTTCTGGAGAAGAGCAGGATATTTATATTAGCCGTCGACACTTGGCTCCGAATCATTGTGACACCGATCATGGGGTCGTCTCTCGAATCCTCTATATCAACTCGAGTTATGATTTGGTGCTACCGAATTTGACTGGATCTTCTGGTGATCCACGGAATGTCGAGGGCAGGATATGGGTTTATGAGGGTGGGAATTTCGGGTTTGGGTTTCGAAGGAATAATTTTATTGTCGATTTGAAGCACATTACGATTGATGGGTGTCTACTCGACACTGTCGTGGATCATGGCAGCAGTTCTAGTCCTTAGGCCCCTGTAGGTTTATGATGTACCAAACTTTGCTTGTGTTTATAGCTAGCCATAGCTTGCATGGTTCTATGATCTGCAAGTAGTAAGATCTTTGGTGAATAAATCAATGGTTATTTGATCTTCTTGTAAAATTTGTCTTTCTGTTTTTGTAACTTGTGAGATCTCATTTGATATTTAATTAACTTTCATATTATTGTGGTGGCTGATTATTTTCTAAGGTGAAAGAATGATATGTAAATGAGTTTAGCGTTGTCTTGAGAAATTATATGTGCCCTGCACAACATAATCCTTGTTATAATTTAGATTCACAAACATATAATATTTGTAGGGTAATACTTGGTTGTGTTTATTACAAGTTGGTGTTCTATGGTCATTGGATTTGTAAAATTTATGATGAATAATCTCCGTCCTCAACATGGCTTTCATATTGGAGTTTAGAAACTTTCGTTCTGTGAGCTCAAAAGTTGAGACAACCGGAGTTTGATAAACATCTATCCAACCAAAGTTTTTTGAACTCCAAGGCCTTGTTTGGATATGGAGTTGGGATATCTATTTTGGAAGTTGGGATAACTGTAGTTATCTCAACTCCAAATTTTGGAGTTTAGATAACTCCGAAGTTGACCACGTATCAAACTTAAATATTTAACCGGAGGTAGGACCATGCAATCTAGAGTTTGCCTCATCTCTCACTCCACTTAAACTCCACTTAAACCCCTGTTATCCTAACTCCATACCCGAACATGGCCCTTTTTCATTACGGGTTTCTTGCTTAATGTGATGATCCTAATTTCCCTTGTTTATTATCTTTATCTAAGGTCTTTGACCATAACCGTTATCAATCTCTTCTTTTTTCCTCCATGTCTATTCCTCCGAAAACATACAGAAATACGGTCGCTGAGGTCAACCATGGTTATTCGCTGCGGCCGTTGCTGCACCAAAGTGGGCATACCCGAACATGGCCCTTTTTCATTACGGGTTTCTTGCTCAATGTGATGATCCTAATTTCCCTTGTTTATTATCTTTATCTAAGGTCTTTGACCATAACCGTTATCAATCTCTTCTTTTTTCCTCCATGTCTATTCCTCCGAAAACATACAGAAATACGGTCGCTGAGGTCAACCATGGTTATTCGCTGCGGCCGTTGCTGCACCAAAGTGGGCATAGCCAGTGTTTTTTAGATAAAGTTAACTTTGGGCTGGGAGCTAGCTGGGACTGGGGCTGGCGACCGCGTCCCTATCTCCTTTTTGGAATAATCCATGTCATATTAACTAGAGATTGATTTATTTCTATTTCTAAAGACTGACACGTTTATGTTGAAGTTTATGGATTTGGAACTCTGCTATTTGGTTCCCTGCCATTATGGTGCTCTAGAAGCATCATGACCGTATCACACATGCAAAGCACATGAAATACACCAACATCAAAGGCTCTATGTTTTACACTGTTTGGCAACCGGTCGGGACTGTTAATTTTAAGATCAAAAAATTCCTCACAGTTAATCTTAATAGCATGGAATAGTAGAGTGAGAATCGCAGGCACTACTTCATATAGCATAAGCAGTGTTCTGGAGCATTGGCAATTAATACTAAAACGTTACCAAACGCATCCATTAACTGTTAACTGAAGTCATGATAATGTTGCATCAGCAAACAGTCGTCCTCATTTATTTACATATACATCTCCAAGTTACCAAGAAATATAAGGGTGGTTATCTATTCACAACATGCACCTTTTAATCTTATCTAATCTAATATTTATTGCGTTTTGCTTGTATGAGTCTGCCAGCTATAATTAATCATTTCCGTTGTTGTAGCTATATTATTTTGAGGCTTTTATCTTAGGTTACAATGGGACTGCAGGGGCTCTAAGCCCATAACCGCAGTATCCAGACTGAAGGTCTCGTGGGCTTAGAGGCCTATGTGCAAGAAAACCTATGAGCCCTATGGGTGGGCTGCAGTCTCGACACTGCAGTGGGCATGGAATGTCCCTGCAGGCCCCTTTTGCTTTTCCATGTTAAACCAAGTTATCTTTATTATTATAACCCAAACTTTTTGGGTGGTGGTGTAATTATTACATTATTTTTACAATAGAAATAATTAGAAAAAAAGGGAAAAATTGCTACAAGCAAAAATGATCAACTGTATTATACATCTCGTCTTAATAAAAAAAAAATGAAATATATTCTCTCATTCAATATTCAATATGTCAACATCAAGCGTTTTTAAATGTTTTTTTAATTCAAAATTCAAACTTTCCTCCCTCATTCTCTCTCTCTCTCTCACATGCACTCTGATTTATTAGTAAATAAAAGGAAAAAAAAATTCAAACATATGCATCATAAATTTGAACAAATTTATAGACAACCCATTTCAATTTTTTCGTTTTTTAAATTTTTTTTATATCTTTATCCATGACATCTAATATATGCAGACGCATGCAAAATACTAGTTATTCTTATATCTCACCTTGTTAGATTATATTTTTATATTCTCTCAACTAATCATAAGTTTGGAGTTGTTTGTGCCTTGGAGATTCTTACCTGACATGCTATTTAATTACAGATTTAAAAATGCTGCTACGTACGTAAAATGTTCAGGTTTTGCACAAAAGACTCTCAATCGGAATCCGTTGGGGTGTTAGAATATTTTATCATTTAATAATTTGCAAATAATTTATTTATTGTGTTCCTCAACCAATTTTTCTGACTTTGTAAATATTCATTTTTATCAGAATATATTGAACATGGCATCATACTTTTTCCTTAAAAAGAAAAAATTATATTGCTATTTGGCAAATGTTGATCACGAAAAACTGCATTTCAATACTGCTCATTCGATAATGTGAATAATCGGTGTTATTAACCCGTGCCTGCTCAATAAATACAGAATACAGGTATTCGTGACAAGACGCTGGAAACACACTCAACATGCACGGAAACGACATATTTGAGCCGATACTGCAATCAGAACGGATAGCCGATCTTTATTCAAGAAGTTTTAGCAGCAAAACAAGTGTGCATAACAAAAAGATTCAGATGGTCCAACATGTACAAATACAAGTGTGAACTTTGCTTAAAACGGGTGCATGAACCAGCCATAATGCATGTGTATGTGTGAACACATTTGATGCAAGCGGGCAAGTGCAAGTGGGCTTGGTATGATGAGTAATGAAGGTGTGATGTGATATTTAAAAGTTTGATCATTTTCCTTTCAATACTTCAGATTAAAATCCAACTTGCTACAAAATAAATAAATTGCCATAGAGAGATGGCGGAGTTGTCAGGAGATCACACAACAAATACGGGCCCCAAAGCCGCCGATCTGGCCGCCGGTTTGTTCATTTGAGCCACCAATTGCGGCCCCACTTGCTCCATTTTGGCTCGAATTTATTCTGGGCACTCCTACCAGTCACATCACCCCATTTATATTGTTTATTTTTTGTGATGAGATCCCTATAAATACTAGAACAGAGAGCAAATAAGAAACTACTTTTTGATGCCACTTTAATCCTAAATTTTGTCAATTTAGTTCGAGTCTTTGCACATAGTAGTTTAGTTAATTTTGAGTTTTTTATTTTTATTTGATCTTGCAAGCATAAGAGGTTGTAAGTTTAGATTTTAGTATTTGAATTCATTATCTTTTACTTGTTATTGCACTTCAATAAAACTTCAATTTCATGCACCTGGTTCATCGTATTTTCTTACTTTTACTTTACTTGCAATGTTTCTTTTGATATTTTCTGTCTTGTTTTTTCTTTTTCTTTATGAAATAATTTGTGAGTAATTTTCTTAGGGAAAGAGAAGGGTGATGTTTGAGTTAGGATTTCTCTTCACCTTTTCCTTTGCCCGACACCTTACAAATTGAACTCCGACTAAAACTCACGCAATCTGCTCCCTTAGACACCTCTATCCTACATGATAGCGGTGATTCCTAATTGACACCGGTTGTGTTTGGGGCCGAAGGTGAGAGATAAGAGACAAGAACGGAAGGACAAGAGTCGATAAGTACAGATTTAGTGCACAATGCAAATACCCTACTTAAGGAGCATAATCCACGTTATTGCCGATTATCCTAACGTCAATAGTCAAGAGAGGAACACAATAAAGTGTACGGATTTTCCTAACTTAAACTAACCTAGCTCTATTCCTAACATGCGTTCTTTTGAACATATACACAACACATAGGTTGGTGACGAACAATCCGGCCTTTTGACTTAACTCGTTAGAACAAGAAGCGAAATGCATATCTTCTCCCTGCGAGCGACCCGTACTTATCTCGATTAGATACGTGCGTTATTGTCTTGATTGCGGTTGTCACGTCCCGCTTCCCAAAATACGGAATACGAAGGGTGACAAGGCCAGCCATGCTCCTACGGTCAAGAAAATATCATGCCGTAGTCACACTTCGGTTTCTAGCATTACGTGGTAATTAGTAATCATAGCACAAGTAATGAGAAATGCAGTCACTAAACAGATACAAAACTAACCAAATATAAATCAAGGAAAAGACAACGCTAGCGTGGCTGATCTAGATGTCCGCAATATTCTCGAGTTACGATAGATCCTGATCCGAGCTAAGTCCACTTCTCACTCTGAGCATGTATACTCAGGTCGTCAGAGCGACACAATAGCAATATATACATATATAATGTGCAATGATGATAAACATAAAGCAGTAAGTATAGAACAATGACGCGAGCATGAAATAACCGATACATGTAACGATAAAGCAAGCGTATCAGATCGGTAATCAATGCAATGTCCATGTCACTAAGGCTATCAGTCTCTAAGTCTCACTGTCCAACTCACTAAACCTATCGTCGGTCCAAGTGTGAGCGCCAACCACCGCAGGAGTATTCCTAACCCAAGGATAGGCCCCAGGGGCAAGGGAACACGTGCCCGAATCACGCTTGCTAATAATCAGTAATATCATCCATACGACTCCCGAAATCGCTATATATATGCCGGCAGTGAGACTCCTGAGATTCTGTTGATCGAACTCACACTCAAACTACCCCACACCCAGTGGTCTACATCAAACACCGACCATGAATCCAAATACTAGTCGCTTCATGACAAGCCTACGCGAGAACTGGAGACAAGGTCTCCATCAAGTATGTCTCGACTGGTATCCAAGATAAATGGACAGTGTTCGACGTCTTACTTATGACACTAATATAAATGCTTCCATAACCGTCCCATTCCAGTTATAGTTATACTTATATATGTCCCATAGGCGTTGACAATGCAATAACTATTTGGTTCCGCTGATTATGTACAAGTACGTGTCACTTCACTTATTCATTCATGCTTTTACACTAACGTACTTGCCACAATCAATCAGTAACATTTATCACTTAGTAATGTAACACGATCACTAGGTTATCAATGCATATGACCACTATTCAAATGAGAGTATAACCACTACATAATATGATGAGAATGCAATTAATTATGATACGAATAAAAATATAGCAGCCGGTGTCATACCACTTGCAAAATTTACTATAAATCGTACGTGTAGAATTAAGCAAAACAATATAAAAGGGGTAAGCAGTATATTTAATTATCTGTCCATAAAAATTCGTTTCGTGTCAATTGGGTTTCAGGTTTGCTAGTTATGGTCATTTCATTTTAAGTGTTTACTGCTGGAAATCCAATTTCTGAACTGGAAGTCCGTTTCGTAACACGTTTTATTCCCTTCTCAGAGTATAATTAGGCGACGCTACTGTTCAACTGATTGTAGGGATATGAGTTAACTTTACAGCACAGGAGACGGATCAACAATAGTCATCTTGGTTTAGGAGTTATGATCAGATTACCGATGAAGGTTGCAAACTGAAATGGCAGAAATCTGCCGTACAAGTCATCCGTTTAAAATATGATTTAAATACCAAATGATACTAGAATTTAGTGAAACCAGTACAATTGGAAAGCTAAAACAATTGTCTACGCAGAGATAATTGGCTCCGCATACTATCTGTAGGGTTACTAGGCATACTAAGGAGGCTCTACAAGGCATCGACCATGCCGGATTAAAGTTTTTAGGTGCTTAACAACCCTAAGCAAGATCGTTAACTAGAGATTTGGCGAATCATAAAGCTAGTAGATAACAATTATCACTAAAGGGAAGGGACTACAACCTTTGTAGATCCGGTCCTCCACTTCCATAGCTCTGTGACGACGTCCCTTCGCTGCGATCAACCAACTCCCAGACTCTCGGACGGCTCCATGAGGAAATTGCAACGGGATCGCTTGAAGTCTTCGGTGCCGAAGATGATCTACGTCGAGGGAATACAGACTCAAGTTTCTACCTCACTAATCAAAGAATTAGTGAAGCAAACACCCTAAACTAAAGTGCTAGTCTAGTAGAGGATGGTGAGATAGGAAGTGGGTACTCTTTAGATTTTGATTTCTCACTTGGATTCATCACTTGATAATTTTCTAGCAAGCTTTTCTTTTTCTTCATGAAGAAGAAGAAGAAGAGAAAAGAATAAGAATAATCAAAAATGAATTATCAAGTGATGTTTATCATAATGCAACCATGGGTGAGGTTAACTCATGTAGAGAATAAACAAGGGTTTAGGTTGATGGTTAGGTTAAGGCATAAAACAAAATGGTAAGACTTTTTCAAAGATGCTAGCATGCTTCATGAAGCTTCTAGCAAAGAAACAAAAAAGCCACCATTTAGTTTTTTCCAAAATTAAATAAATAAATAAATATAACCTTAACCATTAACCTAAACTATGGTTTAAAGCATACACACCCAAGTTTGCATGTATTATCAAACATGATACAATCTTGTGCACAAAAACATATCACATATACAACTTGTGCACTTCAAGTGAGAAAATCAATCTAAAGTGAACCAATACTAGTTAATGTAAAGCAATATATCAAATATATAATTATACATTAAATCATTAAATCAACACTTGATTTAACGATCCGGTCATATCGCATATAACCGACTAATATCCAATGTATCGACTTATCGAATCAATCATTGATTCGATAACTAGGTTATATCGCATACAACCAATCGATACAATCATCGCGAGAATAGAATACGGTATCACATACTTGCATCATTCTCGGTCCCGCACATATCACATATGCGCTCCTATCTCGTTTTGCCTGAGCCAGTACAACCTCTGTGTAGGACTCTAAAGACTCGTCAATACGCCGGCAGTAGGTGATGATCATATCAAACACCCACAAGCCGTCAGCGGTACTAGCTGGACGTAACGGTTACCCGGGTATTGAGCGATCAGAAGATCAGCAAGCAAGCCCGCTCCAACTCCTGCAAAAAGCCTGACAGTGACACTACCGTACAGTCCGGTCTCCTCGTCTGATATGTCGCATATCAAGTCTAGGGGTGGTAAACGTCAGACCCCAATAACCGATAAGTCATGCCGATGAGAGGCTCATAGCGGGTCGAGAAACTACTGGTAACACTTACCAGTAAATCTCTAAACTAGCCCTGGCCAGGGACTTCCCTGTTATGGCCAATCGAGCACTGCGCAACATCAACCCCCAATACCGGCAGAGACGAAACCCCTCATATCGCTCATTGCCTCTATGTGACTCGGGACTGTACCCAAAAATCACCGTTTTGCATGCCCTCTTGGACGTGGTAAGGTGGAAATCAAAGCACAGTGGGAATCACACAAGACTCTATGACGATCTCGGGTCTACAGACTAACCTGTACCAGTGTCACCAGAGAACTGCCATCTGACGTAAGGTATAATACCATCTGGGAGTTCTCGGTGAGTCCGTCCAGTGTACCCAGTCTCCACTGAGCACCCGTATATCATCTCTGATGTCAAACACCAATGGATATGGGATCATCCATCGCCCATCCGTATGGGTCGAGAAGGTATACGCTAGTCTACTCTGGTATATCGATGCCCCGTCTCGATATACCCACGACTAGGGACCTTGAAGGATGTACTTATGGACTACCATGTCCCCACTAGTATGATCCACATCACAGTCCAGGTAGTCAAGTACACATCCTAAGGGCTTTACCAACATGTAACAGAGAGACAATCAGTATACACGTTAAGGTAAAGAGTAACCAGATAGCATTATGTCGAGCAAGAAAGTCCTCCCTATATATGTCTAAGCATCCACTACAATATACAACACATGTATAGTAATGGCCTCTAGGGCATACATATAACTAACACTATCACAATTAAACATTAAGGTTTCAGGTATATAAATACATGTCAAGTGTAAGTTCCTGCTATGGACTGCAGTCCAAGGTCAGGTAAGTTTTTTGTTTTCGATGCTCATAAGATATATCTAACAGTAAAGCTACACGTCGTGTTAAATATTATGCAGTACCCTTCGCAACGAACCTAGACACGCTGTGATTGGATTTTTCTGGAATTAATCATGAATTTAACAGTGTCAAGTGTTCGGTAAAACGTAAGTTTCAGTATAGACATTAGAGCATCACTTTATGCGTGAAAACGACTTCAATTTGCCACCGAATTTCTACAGAGTGTTTGTTAATACTATCAGGGTCTAAATATCATGATTTCCGCCATATGTTATTTAGTTATCGTTTATAGTTCACATCAAATACTTAGGGTAGCATCCGGTAAACAACCGAAACACTAGTTTCTTTAATCAATTGAATTTAAATATTATCCATATAGCCTCTATGTAATTCTAACGCAGTAATAAGCCCTAATCAAGCTCTAATCAATGAAACCGTACTATGGTTCACTATGCAATTTCAACGGTGGTTACGATCTAAATATAGTTATATATACACATCAAGTTATTATGAAATTGCTTCTTCTCATGTTTAAAATAGCATGATAAACAAGTGAGGGATTTCTCTTGCCTTAGTCGCTGATATAGCAGCGGCGAACGTGCAGATTATGTGTCTCGACACACGAGCCAATGATAAATGTCGCGGAACCGGCACTGCGTGACGCGAGGTTCGAGAGAGATAGAGGTTGCGACGATCGTGTGCGATGTTGCAACGGCGACTGCGTTGATCACCATGACGACTACAGAGACTGAAGTCACGGCTTGGACGGCAATGACGGTTACCGGAACAGCGGCTATTGGCGATCGATGCAAGTGCTCGATGAAATGACGGAACTTGATTTTGGCGTCGATGAGGCACGGAGCTCGGTTGCGGCTCGAGGTGCGAGGAGGTCGGCTCGATGCGATGGAGGCTCGGCGATGGGGTTCTCGGGTGCACTGCAAGGCGCTTGGGTCGACGTCAAGGTGGCTATTGTAGGAGTTGGTCTCGGGTCTGGGTGCTCAACTTGTAATGGGGTGAGGGAGAAGGAGCTGGAAGTTGCGGCGAGGCCAGGGAGCTCATGGCGGATGTCAGAGGTGTGCTGGGGTCGCCGGTGGTTGAAGTGGAGCTCGGGGCGGGTTGGATGCTTGGTGGTGCTGCAGGGTTAGGTTGTTGATGATGGTGGCAGTGGTTGTTGGTGGCGTTCTCGAAGTGGTGGTAGGTTCTGGAGTTGGGTGAGAAGAAGGGGAGCTCAGCTAGGTGTCGCGATAGTGACGGTAGGTGTGCGTGGTGAAGGCGAGATCGTCGGTGGTGTTGGATCAGCGATGAGGGGAGATGGAGCTCGGGGTCTGTAGCCGAGAAGTTTGTGGGGGTGATCGGTGTCGTCGGTGATTAGGAGGAGACCGGTGGTGTAGTGGCGAGATCGTTTTTCCATTTTGTTTTACTTAATTGGTCGGAGCTTGAGCTCGTCGGTGTCGAAAGAGGGGTCATGGCGAGCGAAGGTGATCATGAGGTCGAGGTAGGGGTCCTTGCAATCTGAGGAGGAAGGGGTGTTGGAAAGAGAGGAGAGAGATGTTGAGGTTGTTGAGAGGGAGGCGAGGAAAGCGAGAGGATCGTGAAGAGGAGCGGGTCGTGAGGGGGTAGCGTGAGGTAGGCGGGAAAAGAGAAGGGGAAAGAGAAGAAGAAGACGTGGGCGTGGGAGTGGGGAGTTCGGGTCAGGTCGGTGCTAGGTCCACGTTACCCACCCCGGTCCTTTCGGGGAGGCGGAATAGGTAAAAATCAAAATTTTCTCACAAGGTAACATTGACCAACCATGAAGGATCTATGCTAAACAAAAACTAACATGCTAACAACAAGTTCTAGCTACCATGTTGAATGGTTATACCTAGATCTTGAACTCCTTCTCTTCTTGTTGTGGTCCTCCTTCTTGCTTGCTCCTTGGAGTGGTGTAGACGGCTCCTCCTCTTCGTCTTCTCTTTGCCGAAGAAAGATCCACCCGAGGTCTCTACCTTGAGCTCCTACCTCAACCAAGAGGTAACTAGAGTACTTGGTTTGCTAGACAAAGAACCCTAGAAAGAGTAGAGAGATGTTTTGATGGTTTAGCCTCAAAAGCTTATGATTTTCAACACATGAAACACTTAAGCTTTGAGAGAGGAAAAGGAAGAGCTTTTTCAAGAGAGAGAAAGAGCATGAGAGAATGAACTAGAATAATACAACCATGCTCTCATATGAGAGAATATGAAATAATAATAATAACAAAAGAAAATTGTGATGGTTAGTTTGGAATGACCATTATCATTTCATAATAAATGCAATTTTCAAGAATCAAGAAGTATCTTGCAAGTGAAATGATGATGGTCAAAAGGTCAACAAAAGTCAACCGGTCAACCAAAGTCAAATGGTCAACCTAACCATGGCACAATTATCCTTAATTAATATCATTAATCATATTTCTCAATCTCAATAGGGTTTAGAAAAAGTCAACTGTCAAAAACCCTAATGAGTTTCCTCTGCCTCTGTCAACTGTGCATACACACCCGCATCCGTGTTCCGAGGAATACGAATACAATGAGACAAAACCAATTCCAAAACAAATACTAGGATCTGGCTCAAACCAAAGCCCGCTAGTAATAACTGCCCGGACACCAAACGTGCACAAGCGCGCGGATATGAACGAACCCCGTCGCAAAACCATGCGACCTCTACTCTGTTTTGCCCAAAGGCGAATAACCCTCTGTGTGGGACTCTAAAGGCTCGACACTACGCTGGCAGTGGGTTTAACCACAGGCCGCAAGCGGTACTAGCTGTACGTAACGGTCCCCAGGTAGATGCCGATAAGAAGACCGACGAGGTGAACCCATCCGAACTCCTACTGAGCCTAAACGTGACAATCTCCGTACAGTCCAGTCTGTTCGTCTAAGAGTATCGCATGGCGGGCCTAGGGGGCGGTAAACATCAGTCCCCTAATAGCGGTACAAGTCGTGTCGGAGTGTAGCCCAGAACACCCTGAGAAACTACTGGAAACACTACCAGTAAATCTCGCTTGCCCTGGCCAGGGACGACTATGTGTAATGGCTCTCCTAGACACAGCGCGATATTAACTCCCAATACCGGGAGAGACGAATCCTGTCTAACCGTCACTGCCTCCAAGTGCTTCGGGACTGCACCCAACTACTACCTGTTTGCACGACTCAATAAAGCCGTGGTAGGGTAGTAATCTAAGAACAGTGGGAACACACTTGAGGCGAAGTGACAATGTCAAGTCAACGGACTAAGCTGTACTCATATCACCTGGGAACTGTTAACTGACGATAGGTATAATACCAACCAACAGTTCCCGACGAGTCCTGTCCAGTGTACTCGTAACCTAACGAGCACCTGCATACTATCTCCAGTACGATGTACTGATGGCTGTGGGACAAACCATCTCCCCTGCTGGGACGAGAAGCGTATGCACCAGTCTACTCTGGAGTATCGATGCCCTGTCTCGATAATCCTATGACTAGGGACCTGTATAAGGATGTGTTTACCCAATCAGAGCAAAGCTCTGTTCAAATTCCAAGGCGGGAAATGAAGCAACGCTTCTGTTTTCCCCAATCAGAGCAAAGCTCTGTTTTAAAATTTAAAATAAAAACAAAGGAAGCAATGCTTCAGATGATTTGCGCTCTGCACTGCGCGACACGTGTCAGCGCAGTTGCGCTGCACTCTGCGTTGTGCAGTTGCGCTAGCGCAGTTGCGCTGCGCGACACGTGTCAAGCGCAGATGCGCTTGCGCCAACTGTGCCAGCATTTAAACAATAAATTCTGAAAAGATCTTTCCAATCTTATTGAAAACAAGAAGATTATCTTCTGTAAAACAGAGCCCTTGGATCAAAAATCCAACGGTGAGGAAATATCCCAAGATCAATCAGAGAAAGATCTCTGTAACCAACCTAACAAACTAATTGGCCCTATATAAAGGCCCCTAAACTCCAAGTCTAAAATACAGACAGATATACAGAGATAGAGATACAGAACTCCTCTAAAACTTTGAGAAGAACTCGAAGGAAAGAAAAAGGTAAAACCTTTAGAAAAAAGAAGAATTTCTTCTAAAAAAGATCAATAAAAAGATCCAATAAAAAAAGAAAGAAGTAATTTTACTTCTTTATGAGATCTTTCGATCTATATAAAGGCATTGCCTTTTGATGAACCACTGGTTCTTGATATTTGAGGTAGAACCTCTCTGGAAAAAGAAAAACTTGTTTTCTTTGATCTAAATTTGATCAAGATATTAAAACAGTGCCTTGCACTTTTGAAATTTGCACTGTTGCGCTCCTTGGATTGGCGCAAGCCACCAGAGAGCACCACGTGTCAATCACAGAACAACTGCGCCTTGCGCTTCTAAAAAACAGAGCACTGCTCTCTTGGTTTGGCGCAAGTCACCAGAGCGCGCCACGTGTCAGCAGCGCATTGGCACAACGCACTGCGCTAATAGACTTGCGCTCACCAGCGCGTGACACGTGTCACCTCCACATGAATTTGCGACTTGCGCTCCTCAATTGGCGCAAAGCGCCTGACAAGCCACGTGGGGCACTGTCAGAACATTTAATGTAGTGCATTATTAAAAAGGGCAGAGCCCAATTAAAAGGTCTATCAGACCAAAATGCAATGCCTTATTTAAAAAAAGGGCAGAGCCCAATTAAAAGGTCTATCAGACCAAATACAAAAAATGCAGTGCATTATTAAAAAAGGGCAGAGCCCAAATAAAAGCCTGACAGGCCAAACACAAATAAAATGTTAAACATTTTCAAATGGACTTAACCCAATTCTGGCCGTAAGTCCTCAAATTAAATTGAACTGAGCACAACTGCTCTCTCAAATCAATTTACATCCGGTTCAATGGTACATCTCCGAACTCCTCTGATATTTTTCGTTGTAATCCTTCAACGTCGCCAGAGAGGTGACGGGTCCCGACAACCATATATTGCTACGGACTGTGGGGTCCTTAAACTCATGGACTAATGCGTCCTTAAACAAATATTCGTCCCCAAAATGGGAATGTTGGACCACCATGTCCCTAAACTGGTAATATGGACTGTGGGGTCCTTAAACTCATGGACTAATGCGTCCTTAAACCAATATTCGTCCCCAAAATGGGAATGTTGGACCACCATGTCCCTAAACTGGTAATACGGACTGTGGGGTCCTTAAACTCATGGACTAATGCGTCCTTAAACCAACATTCGTCCCCAAAATGGGAATGTTGGACCACCATGTCCCTAAACTGGTAATACGGACTGTGGGGTCCTTAAACTCATGGACTAATGCGTCCTTAAACCAACATTCGTCCCCAAAATGGGAATGTTGGACCACCATGTCCCTAAACTGGTAATACGGACTGAGGAGTCCTCAAACTCATGGACTAATGCGTCCTTAAACCAACATCCATTCCCAAAATGGGAATGTTGGACCACTATGTCCCTAAACTGGCAATGGACCACCATGTCCTTAAACTTGAAATCGACCGCAATATCTCTAAACTAAACAATAGAGCCCCAAATGCCCTCTTGTCGGATCTAAACGATCCCGTTAAGTTGATCTTAGTCTCAAATTAGACTAACGTATCATTAACAAACGTTTGAGTTGATCTTAGCCTCAAATATGGCTAACGTATCCTTAAACCAAAACCCCAAACCCAAATCTAAGAAAATATGGATTTGGACTAATCCACGTCCTACGGGAGACGACATAAATTAGTCTCCATATACAATCCGCGGGCAACCAAAAACAAAACAAACACCCACGACACGAAGTGAACATCTGGAGAAGGAGAAAGTTGTTACCATAATGCGGTAGCGTAATTAACTGCAGGGGTTTGCGCCTGCAGGGAAGAGCGTCCACACAATCAAAAACCCCTCAAGCGAGGGAGAATATGACGAAGTCTGCTACATCGGCCGCATCCGTCTAAACCTCCGATACACGGTGCCATAAATCAACTTGGCATCTTCGGAGAGGTGGACGGATAAAACCAAATAGCATCTGCCCCGAATCTCAGGCAAGACGTCTCTCACGTCGCGCCGGCATTCGGAGGGGAACAGATTCTGGCACGCCCGGTGGGACCTTTTCCTCTTTCCACTCCACACTTCGTGTGTCGTGTTTTTCCCGCGATCAAACAATCGCGGTGTGTATGTTTTTGGTTGCCCTTAGGAGAGTGGATATTGAAGCCGGCATTTCGTCTCTATGAAGAATGGAATGTTCTCCCACCCTAGCAACTCAGGCTCTGTCATATCCGGCGGAGTCAAGTATGGGTCACTTGCAGCCTCAAATCTTTGCAATCCGGCTCTTCAAGAAATCAACGGGCTTCTTTTTAGGTCGATGCTCCCACCTTCCACCCTCGGTGCCTCAACGCTGATGGAGGAAGCCCACAGGATGTCTGTCGTCCACAGGCAGGCTCCCCAAGCAGTAGCCTTGCCGACGGAATCGGTCCTCAAACAACTGGCACATGCTAAAGACCAAGGTCGACGCAGGGGGCAGAATATTCAAGCTCTTCAAGAAATCAATGGCTTCAAACTGCACTAACTGCAACAGCAACTCTCGCTCTGTCCCATCTGAATGAGTAACCTACGGGCCCCAAGCGGCCTCCCTTTTCACTATGCTAGTGGAGAAGGTAACTCAAGCCACCACTGGGCTTCTCTTCGGGACCATGCTCCCGCCAACGAGCTTCAGCGCTCCTGTACCATCGCAAGAAGCTCCCAAGAAGTCGTTTTTCAGCGCTCCTGTACTTATTTACGCCCTACTTTGCATTATACTATATATAAGCACACACAAAAAATTGTGATAATAAAAGAGTAGAAAGTGAAAAGTTATATTTAAAAGATAGGAATAGTTTAAGAAAAATAAGAAAGTTAGATGTTTCCTTAAATGAAACTAGTAATAAGTAGTTATGAGCTGTTGTCCCAAGGGTTAGTAAGATGAAGGAAATTAATAATCTGAGGATAAAAATAAGTCTGAAAAATAGTTCCTATTCTGGAAGCCAAACATTTTGAACGTTGATACCCTACTATTCGCACTTACACACGTCTTGAAGCTCAGGATAGTAGAGGATACCTTGAAATGCTCTTGTCTAAAAGCCGAGGGAAATAAAAGTGGAGAATAAAAGATAAAATGGTGAGAAAAATGAACACTGGTTTTGTTATCGCCAAGGCAGCAATAAAAAAATATAGCGAGGGTGCCTCTTCACCTAGTGCCTTAGACCAACTGGTCTGGGAGTCACTGCTAAGCCTTAGGTGGTGCAAGATGAGGAAAAACACCGTATTAGCGAGCACATGAGTAATCGGTCGGTTAGTACCTCAAGAAGTATTAACGGTCGCATGAAGAATGTGTGAGCAAATTCCATCTAAAAGTACTAAGGTAGATGGACAAGAGTATGATTGCTTGAATTGAATTCTCTGAGTGTAGGGATGTCCAGTTCACACACGTAAGGGTATATGATCAATGTTTGGAAGAAAGGTAGGAATGAAAACTAAAGGCGATGTTTTATTGAGGGATAATGTGATTTCTAACATTTTTTCATGACCATTAAGATAGGGCTCATAGCAACTGAAAAGCTTGTGTAGTTGAAAACTCTTATTTTCAAGTTCTTTCTTTTATAGTTCTTATCTTTATATAACTTTCACCAGCTCTCTTTTATTATATGATTTTGTGGGTGTAATCCGCTGAAAACCCTCAGGAGACAACACTCCTCCTACTAGGGATATGCCACTGGCGCCGAGTAAGGAAGGCTGGGGGCAACTCTCCTTCTGGACTGACTCCGCCGACTCCAACGGCGGAAATTGATGTTGCTGTTCCAACTGGGAATAGCTTTGAACCACTTAGGAAGGTCCGCGAGAACTCTCCGACCGCTGTGCTGACAAGATCTCTTCCACCTATGGAGAGCGCTACAAAGGTGAAGCCGGAACAGCCCCCCTCAACGGCTGTCCTTTAAAATTTACAAGGTCTGGCGTCAAGTCCAAGACTCCGTGGTGGATCAAGACTACCTCCGCCGACAGAAAAAGATGAAGGTTCGGCAGGAGAAGGATTACTCTGTCAAGCCAGAAAAAGCAACAACTGGCTGGGTGCCCACTGCAATGGCTCCCTCAACGTCAATCACTCAAAAGAAAAGGAGGCCGCAAAAAGCCCCTGTGAACATGGCGAACCGTAAAAGCGCTGAATCTAAACGCCCCAAGTCTGGGGACATGGTGGTGCACACCGTTTATATGGCTTCAGAAAATGAGGAAAGCCGCGCTTCGATGGGTGACCGACCGCTCACCCGATCCATGACAAAAGCCCAAGAGCAGCAGCAGAAGCTCCAAGAAATGATGACTACAATGGCCGCACTCACCGGGCCAAAAGAAAGCTCGGAGGCATCATCAGAACAGCGTCACGAGCAAGAAACCGATGCTGACTTCTTACGTAGAATCCTCGAAAAGAAAGACAAAGAAGCCGCAGAGCAAGCGGCTAACATAAAACAAATGGCGCTCCTCTTCCAAGATATGGTAGGGATGATGTTACAGCCGGACCCTCCAGCTGAAGACCCTCCAATCATTGTTGGAGACGACGGAGGGGAGACATCTAATCCTCCTCCGGCTCTTTCAACAGCCAAGGAGGAGACAGTTTCCAAAGCTTCCCTGGATGACTATATTGCTCAACATATACGAGTTCACCAGGCAACTGAGGCAGCCGGTCAAGTTGTCAAAACGGGGCGACCATATCCGAGCTGGTATGATCAGATCAAATACCCGTCGGGCTACACGATCCCAAAATTCCATGTCTACAAGGGGACAGGCAATCCCCATCAACATGTTGCCCAGTTCAGAGCTCTCTGTGGCAACACCGGCGGCGATGATAAGCTCCTGCTTCGCCAATTCATCGGCAGCTTGGCGGAAATGGCCTTCGAATGGTATTCGGAGCTACCTAACGACTCCGTCAAAAGTTTCGCAGAAATGGAGTTGTTGTTCACCCAGCGATTTGCAAGCGCTAGTGAACACACCCCGATCACCGCATTGATCAACGCCAGGGTGAAGCCGGGCGAGACGTGGGTTCAGTACACAATCCGATGGCGGAATCTATGGTCGAAGTGCGAGCAGCGCATCGAAGAAGCACCAGCGGTGGGCATGTTCGTGGGCACTCTAGACCCTCATGCAACTATTTCACAGTTCATGATGTTCTTTAAACCGACCACGTTCCAGGCTTTAATTGATAAGCTAGCCCAGATGGATCAAATGGGTCACAGACCGTCTCCTCCAAAGCCGGAACCCCGAAATGACAAGGGTAAAGGGAAGGCGGCCTTCGTTGCGAACACCCAACAGCAGCCCAGTGCCCCAAAGCTAGCAGATCAACTGGAAGAGAGACGGCGGTATTATAATGAGAAAATGAAGCGCCCTTACTCATTCCCGCGGGATAAAACGAAGAGGCTGTTCGAGCTGGCGATGCGCAATAGGCTTATCTATCTCCCGAATCTAAGGAGACCACCGCAGCCCAGCGAGGTGAATAATCCCAATTATTGCCCTTACCACCAAACGGTAAGTCACCCGATCGAGGATTGCTTCGTCTTTAAGGGATGGATCGAGGATCAGTACCTACAAGGCAAGTTTGCGCTGTCTGAAGAGTGGAAAGTAAACCCACCACAGCCACACACTCCAAAGAAGACGGGCATGCCGGGGGCAACTTGTTCTTTTGTTGAAGAAGCTCCATGGGAGGTCGTGCTTTCCGCCAAAACCAAAAAGATGCTGAATGATCTCCAGACATGCCCGGCGATCAGATGGAAGAACCTGTTGGAACCTGAGATCATCAAGGGGATGCTGAAGCCGCGCCCAACTCCAAAGATTGGTGATAGCCAAAATACTCACACTCAGCCGTCAAAATCTTTGAAAAAGAAGAAGAAGTCCAAAAAGGCTGTGAAGCCTGGTGACAAGCGCACGAGCCTGCAAAAACATATTGACGCGCTGGAGGAATATAATCAGAAGGCGCGGACTCCCATCACGCTCCAAGAATTCCTCAGCCACGTCTTTCAGGAGGAAGATGATGGAGAAAGCTCGTCGGATGAATCTGAGGGTTACGTAGCAAGTTGTCATGTGATCTCTCACTCGTTTACAGACGATGAAAAGGCTTCTTGCACAAAGAAACTGGGGGCAGGTCTCGAACCAGAACTTCTAGGACCATCAGATGAAATGATTGATGCATTCCTAAACGAGGTCCGTCAGAAAAGCAAAGCCAATCGAGAGCGTGAACTGGCAATATTTGAAAAGGCTAAACGCCAACGACTGGAGGAAAAGGTCGAGACATCCTGAATGGAACAAAGCATCCCTATCACCAGCAAAAGCAAGCTTAAAGTAAGGAAACAATTCGCTAGGGCCCTGGCAATAGGAATGAAGTTGCCCTCTTTCAAAGAAAATTCCCCTGGCAATATACGTCTTGATGAAGCGGAAATACATCCTAACTTCTGCCTATACCATCAGAGGATTGCACACCCTACCGAGGAGTGCATAGCCTTTAAAAACTGGTGGCAGGGATATGTTGCCTATCGACGATACGTTCAACGAGTGAAGCGCAAGGATCGTCGGGAACGGAAAAGCATGACAGATGAGCGCGAAAGAGCTGCTGGCAACTGTCACATAGCCGACACCAAGGGATCGCAGGTTATCACCTTTGGAAGCGACTCTGACGAAGAAATCGCCCTCGGTCCTCTCTCTGAGGAATCCACCTCCGGCACACAACATGCGAAGATTTGCGAAAAAATCTAGCTGCGTAATCGTGCATTGACTGATGACCGAAACGTCCTTAAACTAATGACGGACCACTACGTCCTAAAACTAGCTGTTGACCGAGATGTCGATAAACTACGGTGGATTGCAACATCCTAAAGCCGATACCAAAAAAAAGAATAAATAAAAACGGTATGCCCATAAGCAAAAAGGGCACGGATGAAAACCCGAAAGGGCTCCGTGAGTAAAAACAGCAGGGCTACCGGCGAGTGTTTGTGAAAACCCGGAAGGGCGCAACCTCGTTATATAAAAAAAAAAGAATAAAAAGAAAGAAAACGGTATGTCCACAAGCAAAATGGGCACGGATGAAAACCCGAAAGGGCTCCGTGAGTAAAAACAGCAGGGCTACCGGCGAGTGTTTGTGAAAACCCGAAGGGGCGCAACCTCGTTAAAAGACACTTACAGGATCCTCTCGACCTTGTAAGGAGAAACCACCTACGTGAGATCCTTACGACTCACAAGGGAGCCACACACTTAGGGATCCTCACGATTCCTAAAGAGAAATTACACTTGCGAGATCCTCACGACTCGTAAGGAGAACTCTCTTATGGGACCCTCACGGCTCATAAGATTTGAAAGTCTTAAGTTACAGAGACATGAACCTGTTCTTAAGCAACCCCCACAATCTTCGATATTGCCCTACAAGTGGCTCAATACTGACCCTTGTATACAATCCACGGGCGCGAATAAACATTTCCCCAGCAAAGTCCCACCCGTGATTGGGGATATGTCCATATGGTGAACAACCCTTGTAAGTCCTCTCGACTTATAAGGAGAAAACCCTCTTATAGGATCCTTACGACTTATAAGAGAACATACACTTAGGAATCCCCACGATTCCTAAGGAGAAAACACACCTGCGAGATCCTCACGACTCGCAGGGAGAAATACCTTTGTGAGACCCTTACGGCTCATGAAGTCAAAAGCCTTAGTCGACAGAATCCTAACCCTGTTTACTAAGCCACCTTTGTTCGACATCGACAGAGGCAAATGCTGATTCACTCCTGGCAATTTCCCAGTTGTAGCGATACTGATGCCTAAACCGGTATCAAATTCCAAGTCCTTTCATGGCAAATGATGATTCGCTCCTGGGAATATCCCAGTTGTAGCGATGCTGATGCCTAAACCGGTATCAAATTCCAAGTCCTTTCATGGCAAATGATGATTCGCTCCTGGCAATATTCCAGTCGTAGCGATGCTGATGCTAAGGCATCAGATTCCAAGTTCCACACCCGCGATAAAAAATCAGCGAGCCAAAAATGCATATGAAATAGCCGAAATGATGGGGCAACTTGCAACGAAATCAGCAAGTAAAAATGTATGCATGCAAAATAGCCGAAATGATTGGGCAATTCGCAATAAAAAGCAGCGAGTAAAAGAAAAAAAACAGCCGAAATGATTGGGCAGCTCGCAATAAAAAGCAGCGAGTGAAAAGAAAAATAGCCGAAATGATTGGGCACCGCGAAAAATAGCCGAAATGATTGGGCAATCGCGACCTTCGCGATATAAAAACTGAAATGATAGAGCATTGCGGAAATAAAATAATAATATAAAAAAAATGAATGAAATTTATGCCCTACAGGTGAGATCACATCGATCCCTGTATGCAATCCAGGGGCACAAACAAAGAGGGAACCATACCTTCCCAACAGGCTCTACCAGAAAGCGAAGCCAAATCTCGACGGTTCATGGACAATCTAGAGACAACCTCGACATTTGTTGCAATATTGCAGACACAATGTCAACAAACGAAGCAAAAGAAGATCCCTAGCTTCAGGGTCTCGACGTCGATATCGACAACTTAGAGATCACCAACGGTGTTTCTCCTCACTCCAACCAGATGCAGACATGATGTCAACAACCGAGCTCAGAGTCGCAATGAAACGGAGCCACGACATAGTCCCTAGTTCCAAATCTTAACGGCAATATCTACAGCCTAAGAATCAGCAACGGCGTTCCTTCGCAGTCCAGCAGGATGCAGATACAACGTCAACGAAAGACCCCATGGTCGAAACAAAGCGGAGTGACGGCAAAATCCCGGCTCTACCTCAGCATTCGTCTCGTTACAGCAGACGCAATGTCAGCAACGACGTTCCTTCGCAATCCAGCAGGATGCAGATGCAACGTCAACGAAAGAACCCATGGTTGAAACAAAACGGAGTGACGGCAAAATCCCTAGCTCAAAGTCTCGACGGTTCATAGGCAACCTAGAGACAACCTCGATTCAGGGAAATCAACGTCCTTGACGAGAGCACCTCGATTCGCATCGACCCGTAGAGAAATCAGCGTCTTTGCAGGAATACCTCGATTCGTCTCAACCCCAGGGAAATCAATGTCCTTGGCAAAAACCTCGATTCAGGGAAATCAGTGTCCTTGACGAGAGCATCTCGATTCGCGTCGACCCGCATAGAAATCAGCGTCTTTGCAGGAATACATCGATTCGTCTCAACCCCAGGGAAATCGGTGTCCTTGGAAAAAACCTCGATTCAGGGAAATCAGCGTCCTTGACGAGAACATCTCGATTCGCGTCGACCCGCAAGGAAATCAGTGTCTTTGCAGGAATACCTCGATTCGTCTCAACCCCAGGGAAATCAGTGTCCTTGGCTAAAACCTCGATTCAGGGAAATCAGTGTCCTTGACGAGAGCATCTCGATTCGCGTCGACTCGCAGAGAAATCAGTGTCTTTGCAGGAATACATCGATTCGTCTCAACCCCAGGGAAATCAGTGTCCTTGGAAAAAACCTCGATTCAGGGAAATCAGCATCCTTGACGAGAGCATCTCGATTCGCGTCGACCCGCAAGGAAATCAGTGTCTTTGCAGGAATACCTCGATTCGTTTCAACTCCGAGGAAATCAGTGTCCTTGGCAAATACCTCGATTCAGGGAAATCAGCGTCCTTGACGAGAGCATCTTGATTCGCGTCGACCCGCAGAGAAATCAGTGTCTTTGCAGGAATATCTCGATTCGTCTCAACCCCAGGGAAATCAGTGTCCTTGGCAAATACCTCGATTCAGGGAAATCAGCGTCCTTGACGAGAGCATCTTGATTCGCGTCGACCCGCAGAGAAATCAGTGTCTTTGCAGGAATAACTTGATGCGTTTCAACTCCGAGGAAATCAGTGTCCTTGGCAAATACCTCGATTCAGGGAAATCAGCGTCCTTGACGAGAGCATCTTGATTCGCGTCGACCCGCAGAGAAATCAATGTCTTTGCAGGAATACCTCGATTCGTTTCAACTCCGAGGAAATCATTGTCCTTGGCAAATACCTCGATTCAGGGAAATCAGCGTCCTTGACGAGAGCATCTTGATTCGCGTCGACCCGCAGAGAAATCAGTGTCTTTGCAGGAATACCTCGATGCGTTTCAACTCCGAGGAAATCAGTGTCCTTGGCAAATACTTCGATTCAGGGAAATAAGCGTCCATGACGAGAGCATCTTGATTCGCGTCGGCCCGCAGAGAAATTAGTGTCTTTGCAGGAATACCTCGATTTGTTTCAACTTCGAGGAAATCAGTGTCCTTGGCAAAAACCTCGATTCAAGGAAATCAGCGTCCTTGACGAGAGCATCTTGATTCGCGCCGACCCGCAGAGAAATCGGTGTCTCTGCAGGAATATACAACGTCAGCAAAGCGGAGTGACGGCAAAATCCTAGCTCCACTTCAGCATTCGTCTCGATACAACAGACGAAATGTCACGACGGCGTTCTTCCTCCAACAGGATTCGGACATGACAAAGCAAACGAAGCGAATGCCAAATTCCTAGCTTCAGGGTCTTAACGGCAAGTCATATAAAGCCTGAAAGACTATCGGAGATCATCCCACACCAGCGCGGAGTGGTTATGACTCATCGGGGCTCTCCAAAATGAGCCTAACCTCAAGTAAAAAGCGGCATGGCAAAATTCCTAAACGCTTGCTCTTCCGACGGTCAAACTGCCTAGGAGGATTGCTTGAAGACGTCTTGTCCAGCCCCCGAAGGGATCAGAGACACGACAATCGCAAGGCTACTCGAACAGCAAGATTGCCTATCGAGGAATACATCAGCCAACGCGACGGTACGACGGACAAAACCTTAGTACCACAGACCCTAACGGGCCTTTGTCATAAAGAGCAGAGGTTAACTGTGACGTTAGGATATTCTTACGAGAAATGCTCGATTCGTTTCGACTCGTGAGGAAATTAGTGTCTTTACGAGAACTACTCGATATGTTTCGACTCGTGAGGAAAATCCTTAGGTAGCGGGGATTAAAAAACCTGTTTCCTAAGCACTAAGACCCTGCAAGTCGGTCCGAAAATAGACTCTTGCATACTATTCACGGGTCACACTCTCCAAAGTCGAATCTCGACAAGGAGGGAAACAACCGCTTACGGGTCCTCTCGACTCGTAAGAGGGAAAAATTCTCTTATAACATCCTTACGACTTATAAGAGAAAACGCACTTAGGAATTCTCACGATTTCTAAGTAGAAAATACACCTACGAGATCCTCTCGATCCGTAGGGAGGAAAGTATTTGTGAGACCCTCATGGCTCATAAAGTTGAAAAGTCTTAGGCAGCAGATCTGAACCTGCCTCCTAAGCCATCACTACTCTTCGAATTATTCAAGACGGAATGTGCTATATCACCTACAGGCTGTGCTTACTTAAGGAATATGCCAATAACAAAGCAGAAAATAAAAGGAAGGAGGCAAAAGATTTGTCATTCATACTTGGAAAATTCTTACATCAAGACAATAAACAAAAATAGCATTATTGAAATGTTTATAAGGATATAACCTCAAATCCAGGACATGGATTGAGGAACTCAAAAGTGACCTTGTCCAGAACTTTCCAAGCCTGGCGAACCATCCTGGTGTGCTTTCTTTCGCGAGCACGGGAGTCGGGATCCCCACTGATGTCCTCTACCCTCCGATAGGCAGCAAGAATGGCGGACTGTTGAAAGGCCTGGTGCAAGAGATCGACAAGATTGTCTCGCCGTCTCTTCGAGATTAGGTTCATCAGGTACACCGAGTGCACCTTATCCTCGGCGACGTCCAATGCCCCAAGCGGCACGCCGGTACAGAATAGAGGGAGTGCTTCCCAGATCGCTCCTACAATGAGCCTTAGAAGAGAGGAACGCCGAGGAAGCAGTTGACCATTGTATGTGTCAAAGTGATTCATGATTTCAGCACACTCGACGTTGGTGAACTCTCGATTCTGAGAACGGCCGAGTCGGCGAATGTCCCCATAAGAGATGATTTCATCAAGGTCATACATATGGGCGTCCATTACTCCTGTAAAAGAAAAGCAGCAATATTAGCAGACAGACTGATTAAGCAAGACGATATAATTCATCGAAAAATAAAATGCCGTTTTTAACCTCCAAGATCCATGAAAAACTCCTAAGAGTTCTTCTGTATGATTTGGAAGGAGCAAAGCCCTATTGATGAATTAAGAAAATACAAGGAAAATCTTTTAAAGAGCACAGCTTTATTAATGGAACCCTAATAGGGTTCTCTTTAGCTCTCTTTAGATCCCTTTAGACCATAGAGCAAAGCTCTGCTAAGTGAAACCTCAAATGGGTTTTCTTTAGATCAGGGATCTATTGAGAGCAAGGCTCTTAAAATTAATTTAATCTAATCTAATTTTTACCTAAAAATTCTCTAGAGTTTGAACTCTTAAAAGTGCTTAAACAAAAGAGTAAGGCTCTGAATAAAAATTCCTATGAAGAGATGAAAATCATCTAAGGGACCAAAGGTCCTATTTATAGGCATTAAGAGAGCCGTTTCAACTTCCAAAAGTTGGCGCAACGGTTGGAATTCTGCCACCGCTCCGCTCACGTTTGGGGCCACGTAAGCGCAACGGGGGGGGGGGGGCATTTGCTTACCCAATCAGAGTAAAGCTCTGTTCAAATCCCAAGGCGGGAAATGAAGCAACGCTTCTGTTTCCCCCAATCAGAGCAAAGCTCTGTTTTAAAATTTAAAATAAAAACAAAGGAAGCAACGCTTCAGATGATTTGCGCTCTATGTTGCGCGACACGTGTCAGCGCAGTTGCGCTGCGCGACACGTGTCAAGCGCAGGTGCGCTTGCGCCAACTGTGCCAGCATTTAAACAATAAAATTCTGAAAAGATCTTTCCAATCTTGTTAAAAACAAGAAGATTATCTTCTGTAAAACAGAGCCCTTGGATCAAAGATCCAACGGTGGGGAAATATCCCCAGATCAATCAGAGAAAGATCTCTGTAACCAACCTAACAAACTAATTGGCCCTATATAAAGGCCCCTAGACTCCAAGTCTAAAATACAGACAGATATACAGAGATAGAGATACAGAACTCCTCTAAAACTTTGAGAAGAACTCGAAGAAAAGAAAAAGGTAAAACCTTTAGAAAAAAGAAGAATTTCTTCTAAAAAAGATCAATAAAAAGATCCAATAAAAAAAGAAAGAAGTAATTTTACTTCTTTATGAGATCTTTCGATCTATATAAAGGCATTGCCTTTTGATGAACCACTGGTTCTTGATATTTGAGGTAGAACCGACTGGAAAAAGAAAAACTTGTTTTCTTTGATCTAAATTTGATCAAGATATTAAAACAGTGCCTTGCACTTTTGAAATTTGCAATGTTGCGCTCCTTGGATTGACGCAAGCCACCAGAGAGCGCCACGTGTCAATCACAGAACAAATGCGCCTTGCGCTTCTAAAAAACATAGCACTGCTCTCTTGGTTTGGCGCAGGTCACCAGAGCGCGCCACGTGTCAGCAGCGCATTAGCGCAGCGCACTGGCGCAGCGCACTGCGCTAATAGACTTGCGCTCACCAGCGCGTGACACGTGTCACCTCCACATGAATTTGCACCTTGCGCTCCTCAGTTGGCGCAAAGCGCCTGACATGCCACATTGGGCACTGTCAGAACATTTAATGCAGTGCATTATTAAAAAGGGCAGAGCCCAATTAAAAGGTCTATCAGACCAAAATGCAATGCCTTATTTAAAAAAGGGGCAGAGCCCAATTAAAAGGTCTATCAGACCAAATACAAAAAATGCAGTGCATTATTAAAAAAGAGCAGAGCCCAAATAAAGGCCTGACAGGCCAAACACAAATAAAATGTTAAATATTTTCAAATGGACTTAACCCAATTATGGCTGTAAGTCCTCAAATTAAATTGAACTAAGCACAACTGCTCTCTCAAATCAATTTACATCCGGTTCAAGGGTACATCTCCGAACTCCTCTGATATTTTTCGTTGAAATCCTTCAACGTCGTCAGAGAGGTGACGGGTCCCGACAACCACATATTGCTACGGACTGTGGGGTCCTTAAACTCATGGACTAATGCGTCCTTAAACCAATATTCGTCCCCAAAATGGGAATGTTGGACCACCATGTCCCTAAACTGGTAATACGGACTGTGGGGTTCTTAAACTCATGGACTAATGCGTCCTTAAACCAACATTCGCCCCCAAAATGGGAATGTTGGACCACCATGTCCCTAAACTGGTAATACGGACTGTGAGGTCCTTAAACTCATGGACTAATGCGTCCTTAAACCAACATTCGTCTCCAAAATAGGAATGTTGGACCACCATGTCCCTAAACTGGTAATACGGACTGAGGAGTCCTCAAACTCATGGACTAATGCGTCCTTAAACCAACATCCGTCCCCAAAATGGGAATGTTGGACCACAATGTCCCTAAACTGGCAATGGACCACCATGTCCTTAAACTGGAAATTGACCGCAATGTCTCTAAACTAAACAATAGAGCCCCAAATGCTCTCTTGTCGGATCTAAACGATCCCGTTAAGTTGATCTTAGTCTCAAATTAGACTAACGTATCCTTAACAAACGTTTGAGTTAATCTTAGCCTCAAATATGGCTAACGTATCCTTAAACCAAAACCCCAAACCCAAATCTAAGAAAATACGGATTTGGACTAATCCACGTCCTACGGGCGACGACATAAATTAGTCTCCGTATACAATCCACGGGCAACCACAAACAAAACAAACACCCACGACACGAAGTGAACATCTGGAGAAGGAGAAAGTTGTTACCGCAATGTGGTATCGTAATTAACTGCAGGGGCTTGCGCCTGCAGGGAAGAGCGTCCCCACAATCAAAAACCCCTCTAGCGAGGGGGAATCTGACGAAGTCTGCTACATCGGCCGCATCCGTCTAAACCTCCGATACACGGTGCCATAAATCAACTTGGCATCTTCGGAGAGGTGGACAGATAAAACCAAATAGCATCTGCCCCGAATCTCAGGCAAGACGTCTCTCACGTAGCGCCGCCATTCGGAGGGGAACAGGATGTGCTTTTAGACTACTCAGCCCCCACTAGTGTGATCTCCATCACAACGCCGGTAATCAAGCAAAGATCCTAAGGGCTCCATCAATATGTATTAGCGATATGTTAAAAGAAACATATACATATTTTAAGATAGAAACAAACCAAGTAGCATACTACTATATTGAGCAAGACTATCGTAAACCCGTATATATATATATATATATATATATCCCAAGCCTCCAAAATGTATTATACAAACTAGTACTATACAATAAAGGCCTCTAGGGCATACATATCCAACAATATCCCACTTGCACTAAAGGCCGGTAATTGGTGTACCGCATACCCAACGTCTGCTCTATGGCCAGCTGCTGGCGTACCGCATACCCAATAGCTCAAAAAGTCGCTCGAACTGTATTTGAGGGAGGGCCTTTGTGAATGGATCCGCCGTATTGTCTTTTGTGTCCACTCTCCGTACCTCGATCTCCTGGCAATCAATGATCTTTCTGATCAGGTGATACCGCCTTAAGATGTGTCTGGACTTTTGATGGGACCTTGGTTCCTTTGCTAAAGCTATAGCCCCATTGTTATCGCAATACAAAGGTATTGGGTCAACAATGGACGGAACCACCTGAAGTTCACTAATGAATTTCTTCATCCAGACCGTCTCTTTTGCGGCATCGCTTGCAGCAATGTATTCAGCCTCCATCATCGAGTCTGCGACGGTATCCTGTTTGGAACTTCTCCAACACACCGCCCCTCCGTTGAGGGTAAACACAAAACCCGAGACAGACTTGCTGTCATCTTTGTCACTCTGGAAGCTTGAATCGGTAAAGGACTCGACCCTAAGGTCTCCATTACCGTAAACCAGGAACATCTCCTTAGTCCTTCTCAGGTACTTGAGAATGTTCTTCACTGTCGTCCAGTGGTTCTCACCTGGGTCTGACTGATACTGGCTCACCACGCTCAGCGCGTAAGCTACATCTGGTCTTGTACATAGCATCACATACATTATAGATCCTACCGCCGAAGCGTAGGGTATAGTGCTCATGCGAACCCTCTTCTCGTCAGTCTTAGGGGACATCTTCTTGGAGAGGGTGATTCCGTGCAATGCGGGTTTATTACCGCTCTTGGAATCTTCCATACTAAATCTCTTTAATACGGTCTCTATGTACCTGGACTGCGAAAGTCCCAGTAACCTCTTGGATCTATCTCTGTAGATCTTGATCCCCAAAATGTACGAGGCATCACCCAGGTCCTTCATAGAGAACCGTTGTGACAAGAATAGCTTGACCGATTGTAGCATAGGAATGTCATTTCCTATCAAAAGAATGTCGTCCACGTACAAGACTAGGAATACGACAGTTCGTCCTACAATCTTCTTATAAATACAAGGCTCATCATCGTTCTTGATGAAATCAAATTCCTTGATTGCTTCATCAAAACAGATGTTCCAGCTCCGCGATGCTTGCTTTAATCCATAAATGGATTTAAGCAACTTGCACACCTTCCCACTGCTCCCACTGTCTACAAAACCTTCTGGCTGATCATATAAACGCATTCTTCCAAACTGCCGTTTTTACGTCCATCTGCCAGATTTCATAGTTATGGAAGGCAGCAATGGCAAGTAGGATCCGGATGGATTTGAGCATAGCCACTGGAGAAAAAGTTTCGTCATAGTCCACACCAGGTCTTTGACGAAAACCTTTTGGAACGAGTCTAGCCTTATAGGTTTCCACCTGTCCATTTACACCAAGTTTCCTTTTGTAGATCCATTTGCATCCAACGGGTTTTACCCCAGGTGGAGCAATATCCAAGGTCCACACTTTATTGGTGTACACGGACTCCATTTCGAATCGCATAGCATCCAGCCACTTATCAGAGTCCCTACTGATAATGGCCTGCCTGAAACTGGTAGGATCATCTTCTTCCAAGATGCAATCCTCTCGATCCCCGTCTACGAGAAAACCGTAGTATCTCTCGGGCGGATGAGAAATCCTACCAGACCTGCGGAGTGGCTGAGGTTCGTCTGGGGTTATTGAATTCAGTGGTTCCTCCAAATTTTCAGTTACATTTTGTGGTTCATGGATTTCTCCCAGTTCTACCGAACTCCCACTAGTTTCTTTTGCAAGAAACTCCCTTTCTAAAAAGGTAGCATGGCGAGATACAAACACCTTCTGTTCCTCAGTGTGGTAGAACAGATATCCTAGTGAATCTTTAGGATATCCCACAAATTTACATAGAACTGAACGTGCCTGAAGCTTGTCCAGTTTCTGTGTTTTCACATAGGCTGGACAACCCCATACCTTAATAAATTTAAGACATGGTTTCTTACTGCTCCATATTTCATACGGAGTTTTAGGCACAGATTTGGACGGAACTTGATTCAAAAGGTATGCCACTGTCTGAAGCGCATGTCCCCAGAATGAAAGAGGCAACTCAGCACTACTCATCATGAAGCGAACCATATCCAATAGGGTACGATTCCTCCGCTCCGATACACCGTTGTGCTGTGGTGTATAAGGAGGAGTAAGCTGAGAGAGAATACCATTCTCTTTTAAGTAATCTAGGAATTCCGTGCTTAAGTACTCCCCTCCTCTATCAGACCGGAGGATCTTGATACTTTTGCCTATCTGGTTCTCTACTTCGTTTCTGAATTCTCTGAATTTATCAAAAGCTTCAGATTTGTGTTTCATCAGATACACGTATCCGAACCTAGAGAGATCGTCAGTGAATGTGATGAAGTATGAGAACCCACCCCTTACATGTATAGACATTGGACCACATACATCACTGTGTATGAGTCCCAAGAGCTCTGTTGCTCTTTCTCCATGTCCGGTGAACGGAGATTTGGTCATCTTTCCTTTGAGACAAGACTGACAAGTTTCATAAGATGAAAACTCGAACGTATCCAAGAGTCCATCTTTATGCAACTTACTTAGTCTTTTCTCTCCGATATGACCAAGTCTACAATGCCATAAGTAGGATTCGTTCGTATCCGAACTCTTCCTCTTGCGTGTGTTTTGTATATTGAGAACTGTATTCTGATTTAGAACATAGATACCATTACACAGTGTACCTTCTGCAACCAGTACCTTATCAAGGTAAATGTTCATGATATTTCTATCAAGAACAAAGTTATATCCATCTTTATCGAGTAAAGAAACAGATATGATGTTACAAACCATGGAAGGTATATAGTAGCAATTGTTCAAAATCATAGTATTGCCATTTGGCAACACTAAGTGATATTCACCGACGGCTGCAGCATTAACTTGTGCTCCGTTCGCTACCCTGGGCGACATATCACCAGGTGCAACTTTCCTACTTTTTCTCAGTCCCTGCAATAAATTACAGATATGAGATCCTGATCCGGTATCAAGTACCCAGGAGGTAGGGCTGACCGTAAAGCAGTTCTCGATTACAAGAACACCTGAAGTAGATGCAAAACTATGCTTCTTCTTCAACTGGGTATCCTTGGAATCCATACAATCATCTTTCCCTTGCTCATACTTACGATTGCCATCATAAGTTAGAGCCAAACCGATGTTCCCCTGCCCCGAATAAGAATTCGGATCGATCAAGCGATACAATTTATTATCTTGATTAGGGCGTGAAATGGCTGCTACCTGGAGAAAGAGAAAAGAAACACTCAGCGTGCGCTCTTGCAAGATTAGATTGGTTATTAATTTATTTAACCAGGATGGCTCCCACTGTTTCCTCAAATTCTTCTTCAAACCCTAAAAGAAGAACTAGTCAGGATTAATCGCACATCACAATACTTGCTTAACCTTTCAGCCAGGATAGTGTTGGTACTTCGAGGGAGGTTTTCGAACGCTTTCGCGAAGTTCCTTAATTACATAACCTCTTTTCCCTGGAGGCGTAGCCCCGCTAACACCGTTCTAGACACCTACTTGGTTTATAGCATTGATTGTTAAGTGAAATAATCTCCCGAGAGTAATCCAACTCATCAGTGGGATCGGGATCCAACTATCATTGTGTGATGACCTAGATGGAATCCACTCTAGTCACGAAGGTATGTTGAATCTGCAAGTTTCCTGTATGTTTGAAACTCCCGATGTGGTTTTTGCCCCTAGGACCCAAGTGACCTTGACGAATAATCAACAAATCAAAAGGTCATAGTCAAGTTCAACCCGTCGTTATCCAGGATTGCATTAGACCCGCCCGCATGATCCTTGACGAATAATCAACAAAATCATGCGACCGTCCTAACCAATCGCATCTATCAGTGCAACAGAGAATTATTACTTAGCTACCGTTCACTGTGCCTTGACGAATAATCAACAAACGCAGCATGAATACTAAGTATTAATTATCTGAAACGACGGAGGGCTACGGCTGGGTTTTTGGCGAAAAACCCGTTAACGTAATGAACTTGATTTCGCTGAAGGAACCTGATAGCCTTTAAAAATATATAGTGGCGAAAACTTTTGCTAAAGAGGTCACTCCCTGTGAAGGGATCTCGGCTCTTTCCTCATCGAATGAGGTGCAGGATATTCCAAACTGAATATCTCGATGCAAAGCAAGAATAATCGACTATAGTGAAGTTATTACCCTGACGCAAACTTCTGTCAGAGGGGCCACTCCCGATGAAGGGATCTCGGCCCTTGCCTCGTCGAATGAGCTGCTGGGTATTCATAACCGAATCCCTCTGTGCAAAACAAAAGAGAACGTCCTTGCAATAACAGCTTTTTGAAAAATTGTTCGGACAACATCTTTTAGGTTTGTTTTTCTTTGCATTAATATAATGCGTCCCATCAATTAATCCTACCATTGCAGAAAACAACGAAAATATGACGTACGCTTATGCCATCCGCATTCGCCACGGGGCCCCGTCATCACCCGTTAGGTTACTTAACTAACGACAGAGCGAGGGCTGGATTAGCGCGGATGCAAAATATAAGCAACGCCTACTAGATATCATATATATAGATATATACATTCGTCAGATGCAATGATAGCCATTCCAGATCACAGATGAACACATTGGATATGCTAGGAATCCGCGTCTCGTTCGAGCCTGCAACGAAAGACGGATTACACGGTCGCGATGAATAGCCAAACCCCACCCTAGACCTCTATGGGTGCGGCAAACTACCCGCCAAGTACCCGAAGTGAAGCAACCTCCCTCAACAACGTGAGTAGGCCACTCGGCACTTCAAAGTACCTGGTAGTTTGTGCACCCCTCCTTGGGTCTATCCTAGGAGCAAAAACAGTAAAAAAAATAATATACAATGGCGGCTACAACCTCATCCCGGATGTGCGGCCATAAAAATAATATTATATCAATTTACAATTTACATCAAATTAAAGATAAATAAACTCTCATCCCACATACCCCGGTTATTCATCCGCGACAATCCAACAAGTTCATATACACAATCCAACATCACAGATCACAGATATGTACAACTCCCACTAATCGACGTATAGCGATTAGTCGACGTTCAGTACATATAACACATTACAGATATAACCATTTAGCTAAAGTTTATAGAATTTCGATCAATAACTGTATTTGAATCTACCCCAAGTAAAATCCAGTACTCAAACAAATCTGGGCAGAAACAAAAATTCCCAGAATACACAAAACCAACACAAAGAACCCCAGAAGAATTTTTGTGCGCCGCCGAGTTGACTCGGCCGCGGAACCGCGGCGGATGGCTTGGATCGGCCGCGGATCCGCGGTCCTATGAGCGATTCAGGCGCCCAAAATTCTACAGATTTCTCAAAAAAAGCATGCTTGTATTTTTCATGTCTGTGGAAATATTTTTAGGCCAGTTTTGAAATTCGACAGAAAATACAATATTTTGGTGTGTTTTCGGGATTTTTTCCGGATCGAAGTTCTAAACACTTTGCTAACAGTTAGTTGTTGTTTAGCTAGGCTCTGATACCACTGTTAGGTCCACGTTACCCACCCCGGTCCTTTCGGGGAGGCGGAATAGGTAAAAATCAAAATTTTCTTACAAGGTAACATTGACCAACCATGAAGGATCTTTGATAAACAAAAACTAACATGCTAACAACAAGTTCTAGCTACTATGTTGAATGGTTATACCTAGATCTTGAACTCCTTCTCTTCTTGTTGTGGTCCTCCTTCTTGCTTGCTCCTTGGAGTGGTATAGACGGCTCCTCCTCTTCGCCTTCTCTTTGTCGAAGAAAGATCCACCCGAGGGCTTCTATCTTGAGCTCCTACCTCAACCAAGAGGTAACTAGAGTGCTTGGTTTGCTAGACAAAGAACCCTAGAAAGAGTAGAGAGATGTTTTGATGATTTAGTCTCAAAAGCTTATGATTTTCAACACATGAAACACTTAAGCTTTGAAAGAGGAAGAGGGAGAGCTTTTTCAAGAGAGAGAAAGAGCATGAGAGAATGAACTAGAATAATACAACCATGCTCTCATATGAGAGAATATGAAATAATAATAATAACAAAAGAAAATTGTGATGGTTAGTTTGGAATGACCATTATCATTTCATAATAAATGCAATTTGCAAGAATCAAGAAGCATCTTACAAGTGAAATGATGATGGTCAAAAGGTCAACAAAAGTCAACCGGTCAACCAAAGTCAAAAGGTCAACAAAAGTCAAATGGTCAACCTAACCATGGCACAATTATCCTTAATTAATATCATTAATCATATTTCTCATTCTCATTAGAGTTTAGAAAAAGGCAACTGTCAAAAACCCTAATGAGTTTCCTCTGCCTCTGTCAACTGTGCATACACACCCGCATCCGTGTTCCGAGAAACACGAATACAATGAGACAAAACCAATCCCAAAACAAATACTAGGATCTGGCTCAAACCAAAGCCCACTAGTAATAACTGCCCGGACACCAAACGTGCACAAGCGCGCGGATATGAACGAACCCCGTCGCAAAACCATGCGACCTCTACTCTGTTTTGCCCAAAGGCGAATAAACCTCCGTGTGGGACTCTAAAGGCTCGACACTACGCTGGCAGTGAGTTTAACCACAGGCCGCAAGCGGTACTAGCTGTACGTAACGGTCCCCAGGTAGATGCCGATAAGAAGACCGACGAGGTGAACCCATCCGAACTCCTACTGAGCCTAAACGTGACAATCTCCGTACAGTCCGGTTTATTCGTCTAAGAGTATCGCATGGCGGGCCTAGGGGGCAGTAAACGTCAGTCCCCTAATAGCGGTACAAGTCGTGTCAGAGTGTAGCCCAGAACACCCTGAGAAACTACTGGAAACACTACCAGTAAATCTCGCTTGCCCTGGCCAGGGACGACTATGTGTAATGGCTCTCCTAGACATAGCGCTATATCAACTCCCAATACCGGGAGAGACGAATCCTGTCTAACCGTCACTGCCTCCAAGTGCTTCGGGACTGCACCCAACTACTACCTGTTTGCACGAATCAATAGAGCCGTGGTAGGGTAGTAATCTAAGAACAGTGGGAATACACTTGAGGCGAAGTGACAGTATCAAGTCAACAGACTAAGCTGTACTCATGTCACCTGGGAACTGTTAACTAACGATAGGTATAATACCAACCAACAGTTCCCGACGAGTCATGTCCAGTGTACTCGTAACCTAACGAGCACCCGCATACTATCTCCAGTACGACGTACTGATGGCTGTGGGACAGGCCATCTCCCCTGCTGGGACGAGAAGCGTATGCACCAGTTTACTCTGGAGTATCGATGCCCTGTCTCGATAATCCTACGACTAGGGACCTGTATAAGGATGTGCTTATAGACTACCCAGCCCCCACTAGTGTGATCGCCATCATAACGCCGGTAGTCAAGCAAAGATCTTAAGGGCTCCATCAATATGTATTAGTGATATGTTAAAAGAAACATATACACATATTAAGATAGAAACAAACCAAGTAGCATATTACTATATTGAGCAAGACTGTCGTAAACCCGTATATATATATATATATATATATATATATATATATATATATATCCCAAGCCTCCAAAATATATTATACAAACTAGTACTATACAATAATGGCCTCTAGGGCATATATATCCAACAGTCGGGTCGGGTTCGGGTAGGGAATGGGCTTGGGTTTGGGTTTAGGTTAGAAAAATAGAAAGGGGCTAGAGAAAATATAAAAATTATATTTAGAAAATATAGGAAATATTATTTGTAAAAATTTTAAATAGAAAATTTTTAGGGAAAGCATTTTTTTAAAATACGGAAGATATTCATAGGGAAACTGGGTATTACTTCATACCCCACTTACATAAAATTTCGTCCTCGAAATTAAAATAAACGATAAGCTATAAAATACCATACAAAAAGCAACAAAAATAAATCAAATACTACTATGTAGCGATTTACGCCAAAAGCAACTGGATGAAAATCAAAGATTTATATATGTATACGAAATAGCGCAGGTAAAAAAATAGCCACAGGTAAACACAAGGCATAACTATTTATAGTAATAAACTATATATACAATACTAGAAAAATAGAATAACAATAATAAACAATAGTAAATGATTGTCTGATAAGCCTTAAGAACGAAAACTACTTTGGTGAAACTACAACTCAAATAATAACTTTAGAATACTTATATGGTAAAAGTGTCGAAAATAGAACGAAGAATAAGTGAGCTAGTAATGAAAGCAACAAAAACGATATGTAACTAAAAGCATTGATAAGAAACAATTGAAATTTCCTTCCCTTTTTTTTGACTTGATAAGATATATTTAAAGTGTGGATATATTAGTAGTTTAAAACGGAAAAAGAATGAACCTTATATTGAATTTATAACATTATGAATGTAAGGGGAAAATATAAGAACAATATGTAATTTAGAGTAATATTATAAAAGGAATATGAAGCGATAAGATAAACGAATCATAGCACGACGAAGACGAGTAAGGAAATCGTATACATGAAATAACCAAGAACGAAAACATCGTAGAAAAAACATATGGAATAAATATGACTAGTCGCCAAACTAGATAACAATAGATAAAGTAAAGACAAGGACTAGTTTATATATAAAAAGTCCGGAGAAAATAAAATATAAGGAAATAATGATAAACCGAGACAGAGATGACATAGATATGAAATAAATAAACAAACTACTATCAAGCGGAATAACGATAATTGTATCAGAGAACATAGAAAATGAAGTATATTCATAAGTAACCAAACAAAAATATGAAAATGAAAAAATAGCTAGCATAAACAAGAAAAAAGCAAAGAGAAAATATGTAGATAATCAAGATAAAATGTGTATAAGAGAAACTAAACAGTTAATAAACATAACTTTAGGAGTTAAATAAGAGATCACTAATAAACTAACTGAATATAAACGATAACAATATAATAGAATGCTAAAGTAAAATAGAGTAGTAGTTAAATTGAGGTGGCATTCTGTAGTTAAAAGTAGAGCAAAGTCCAAACAAGAAATATGAAAAATAACACGACATATCAAGAAGAATAACAAAAAGAAAAGGTATTAGTATGGAAAATTCACCAGAAAGTAAAGTATACAATGTAAATCAAAACAATTGAAAGGCTTGGAAATAGTAGAGAACTTTGGGACAGTAAGTAAAACTAAAAATACTTACTAACACATAATGAAAATCTAACTAATTTATAAATAGGCAAAAATCTAAATTTAAAATAGTAAACGTTACTAATTATAACTATGTCAACAGAAAAATAATACTAGTAGTATACAGTAGACTAGCCGGAGAATGGATTGCGATATCTATATCGAAGATCGGTGCCGTGAGCAAGCATCCGAATGGAAGAAATGTGAAGAGGAATTGGGTTGTCCAGAATGATAAAAAGATAAAAGATGAAAATCGGATTCAAAATGAGGAAGAGATATAAGTTAACAAAGAGTATAGGGTTTGCCAATTTTAGACAGAGGTATGCGACAAAATATAACCTAATCGAAAAAGAGAGTCAGGGATGCAGTGACGAACCATGGTGTCAATTAAGTTTAGGGTATAAACATAGTGAGTCAAACAAAAGTAGGTAGTCACAATTCACAACTGTATTGCATTCAAACTAAGAGGTTCAACAGGTACAAGATTTAACGAAAGAAAACAGCTACTAAATAGAGTAACAATATCTTTATTGAAAGCAGGAAAGGTGATAACTCTGCGTCGATATCTAAATCTCTGCAATCTCGTAAAGCAAGTCTGAATCTTGTGTTGGGTCCGTTTCATCCTCGAAATTCAAGATACGAAAACAACCAAGTTGCTCAAGCAGATGTGGGAGGTGTTGACGAATCTCCTCCATGCAGCTCTTTCCTTCAAGGGTAAACATCGATAAGATGCCCGTCGGATCCAAAAATTAAGCATTGCCCTTTGGCCCGACGACAGTCCCTCTGAAATTGTTCTGGCCTCTTGCAATAACCACAACATTGGGTTCTTTGCTGCTTCTGTTGCTGAGAAACAAATGGACACTTCATCTGCACACCACCTCGTTGTTTGACAGGGATTCCCCTATGATTGGGGGCTCCCGCTGGTGTCTGAGCCATTTGCCTTCTTAATCCTTCGGCCAAGAGATCGTTGGTTCGTTCCTGGGCTTCCATCAAGCCTTGCAGTACATCTAAAATCCCGGCGGTCTGATTATGGGGAATGGAGGTGGAAGGAGAGTCGTTGGAAGCCATGGTCCTGAAACAACAAATTTTCGGACGGCATAAGACACAAGATATAAGAATCAGAATAAGATATAGAATTGACAACGAAACAAAAATTTGTGGTGAGGTGAAACTCAATCGAGCGAAAATCAAATGTAGAACTCCAAGTCACTCAAGTAGAGTGCTGCCTGGTAACTATGCTGCAGTTCATAGTTACAATCACATAACTCAACTAAGTCACCCAAAACTCTAGCGGATGAAATCAAAATGTAACTTGACAAACTATAGGGATTCTAGTCAAGGATAACAAGTTTACAATCTGGACCGAATGGGCGACTTAAATTGTCAAGCTTTATTCGGAAACTGTAATCCCAATCTAAACCTGGCTCTGATACCAACAAAACCATATCGCGCTCCGCTTCCCAAAATACGGAATACGAGGGGTGACAATGCCAGTCATGCTCCTACGGTCAAGGAAATATATTGCCGTAGTCACATTTCGGCTTCTAGCATTACGTTGTAATCAGTAATCATAGCACAAGTAATAAGAAATGCAGTCACTAATACTACCAAAACAGATACAAAACTAACCAGATAGAAATCAAGGAAAAGACAGCGCTGGCATGACTGATCTAGATGTCTGCAATATCCTCGAGGTACGACAGATCCTGATCCGAGCAAAGTCCACTTCTCACTCTGAGCATGCATACTCAGGTCGTCAGAGCGATACAATAGCAATATATACATATATAATGTGCAATGATGATAAACATAAAGCAGTAAATATAGAACAATGACGCGATCATGACATAACCGGTACATATAACGATAAAGCAAGTGTATCAGATCACTAATCAATGCAATGTCCATGTCACTAAGACTATCAGTCTCTAAGTCTCACTGTCCAAGTCACTAAACCTATCGTCAGTCCAAGTGTGAGCGTCAACCACCGCAGGAGTATTCCCAACCCAAGGATAGGCCCCAGGGGCAAGGAAACACGGGCCCGAATCACGCTCGCTAATAATCAGTAATACCATCCATATGACTCCCGAAATCGCTATATATATGCCGGTAGTAGGACTCCTGAGATTCCATTGATCGAACTCACACTCAAACCACCCCACACCCAATGATCTACATCAAACACCGACCATGAATCCAAATACTAGTCGCTCCATGACAAGTCTACGCGAGAACTGGAGACAGGGTCTCCATCAAGCATGTCTCGACTGGTATCCAAGATAAATGAACAGTGTTCGACGTCATACCTATGACACTAATATAAGCGCTTTCATAACCGTCACATTCCAGTTATAGTTACACTTATATATGTCCCATAGGCGTCAACAATGCAATAACTATTTGGTTCCGCTGATTGTGTACAAGTACGTATCACTTCACTTATTCATTCACGCTTTTACACTAACGTACTTGCCACAATCCAATCACTAGCATTTATCACTTGGTAATGTAACACGATCACTAGGTTATCAATGTATATGACCACTATTCAAATGAGAGTATAACTGCTACATAATATAATGAGAATGCAATTAATTATGATACGAATAAAAATATAGCAGCCAGTGCCATACCAGTTGCAAAATTTACTATAAATTACACGTGCAGAATTAAGCAAAACAATATAAAAGGGGTAAGCAGTATATTTAATTATCTGTCCATAAAAATTTGGTTCGTGTCAATTGGGTTTCATATTTGCTAGTTATGGTCATTTCATTTTAAGTGTTTACTGCTGGAAATCCAATTTCTGAACTAGAAGTCCGTTTCGTAACACGTTTTACTCCCTTCTGGGAGCATAATTAGGCGACGCTACTGTTCAACTAATTGTAGAACTATGAGTTAACTTTACAGCGCGGAAGACGGATCAACAATAGTCATCTTGGTTTAGGATTTATGATCAGATTATTGATGAAGGGTGCAAACTGAAATGGCAGAAATCTGCCGTACAAGTCATCCGTTTAAAATATGATTTAAATACCAAATGATACTAGAATTTAGTGAAACCGGTACCATTGGAAAGATAAAATAATTTTCTACGCAACGATAATTGGCTCCTCACACTATCATAATTAAAAATTAAGGTTTCAGGTGTATAAATGCATGTCAAAGGTAAGTTCCTGCTCCGGACTGCAGTCCAAGGTCAGGTAAGTTCTTTATTTTCGATGTTCATAAGATATATCTAACAGTAAAGATATACGTCGTGTTAAATATTATGAAGTACCCTTCGCAACGAACCCAAGCACGCTGCGATTGGATTTTTCTGGAATTAATCATGAATTTAACAGTGTCAAGTATTCGGTAAAACGTAAGTTTCAGTATAGACATTAGAGTATCACTTTATGCGTGAAAACCACTTCAATTTGCCACCGAATTTCTACAGAGTGTTTTTTTTAATACTATCAGGGTCTAAATATCATGATTTCCGCCATATGTGATTTAGTTAATGTTTATAGTTCACATCAAACACTTAGGGTAGCATCCGGTAAACGACCGAATCACTAGTTTTTTTTAACCAATTGAATTTAAATATTATCCATATAGCCTCTATGTAATACTAACGCAGTAATAAGCCCTAATCAAGCTCCAATCAATAAAACCGCACTATGGTTCACTATGCAATTTCAACGGTGGTTACGATCTAAATATAGTTATATAAACACATCAAGTTATTATGAAATTGCTTATAGTCATGTTTAAAATAGCATGATAAACAAGTGAGGGATTTCACTTGCCTTGATCGCTGATATAGAAGCGACGAACGTGCAAATTATGCGTCTCGACACATGAGCCAACGATAAACGTCGCGGAACCGGCACTGCGTGACGCGAGACTCGAACGCGATAGAGTTTGCGACGGACGTGTGCGATGTTGCGACGGCGACTGCGTTGATCACCATGACGGCTACAGAGACTAAAGTCACGGCTTGGACAGCGATGACGGTTACCGGAACAGCGGCGATTGGCGATCGATGCAAGTGCTTGATGAAATGACGGAACTCGATTTTGGCGTCGATAAGGCACGGAGCTCGGTTGCGGCTCGAGGTGCGGGAGGTCAGCTCGATGCGATGGAGGCTCGGCGATGGGGTTCTCAGGTGCACTGCAAGGGGACTTGGGTCGACGTCAAGGTGGCTATTGTTAGAGTTGGTCTCGGGTCTGGGTGCTCAGCTTGTAATGGGGTGAGGGAGAAGGATCTGGAGGTTGCGGCGAGGTCAGGGAGCTCGTGGCGGAGGTTGGAGGTGCGCTAGGGTCGCCGGTGGTTGAAGTGGAGCTCGAAGGCGGATTGGATGCTTGGTGGTGCTGCAGGGTTAGGTTGTTGATGATGGTGGCAGTGGGTGTTGATGGCGTTCTTGAAGTGGTGGTAGGTTCTCGAGTTGGGTGAGAAGAAGGGGAGCTCAGCTAGGTGTCGCGATGGAGACGGCAGGTGTGCGTGGTGAAGACGAGGTCGTCGGTGGTGCTGGATCGATGATGAGAGGAGATGGAGCTCGGGGTCTGTAGCCGAGGAGTTTGTGGGGGGGATCAGTGTCGTCGGTGGTTAGGAGGAGACCGGTGGTGCAGTGGCGACTTGAGCTCGTCGGTGTCGAAAGAGGGGTCATGGCGAGCGAAGGTGATCACAAGGTCGAGGTGGGGGTCCTTGCAATCGGAGGAGGAGTGGGTGTTGGGAAGAGAGGAGAGAGACGTTGAGGTTGTTGAGAGGGAGGCGAGGGGATCGCGTAGAGGAGCGGGTCGGGAGGAGGGGGGTAGCGCGAGGTAGACGGGAAAAGAGAAGGAGAAATGGAGGAAGAAGACGTGGATGTGTGAGTGGGAAGTTCGGGTCGGGTGGGGTTCGGGTAGGGAACGGGCTTTGGTTTGGGTGAGATTAGAAAAATAGAAAGGGGTTAGAGAAAATATAAAAATTATATTTAGAAAATATAGAAAATATTATTTGTAAAAATTTTAAACAGAAAAATTTTGCGGAAAGTATTTAATTAAAATACGGAAGATATTCATAAAGAAACTGGGTATTTCAGTAGTATTTTAGAACTTCATGGAACGCTATTTTTCATAACAATCAGAAAACAATATGAAATCAATCATTAAATGATAGATTAACAATGGCCACATGAATGTACATATGTTATTGTTTTAAGGAAAATGAAAATGTTGTGGCCTGACTTTTTCCTGTGTCAAAAAGTCCTAATCACACGTATGCAGCAGTCTATATAATAGAATTTGGATCAATTCAACTAACTGCAGTTTGTAGCCTTGTCCAAGTGACACCAATTCAAACCTTGAGAAATTTTTACCAAAATATAAACAAAAGAACCTTATAATTTTAATTAAATAATACATACCTAGACAAAGACTCCTACATATATATTCCCTTACAAAATAATCATCAGACTAGGAATTTTCATACATTTTCACATTCCATTGCCAAAACTCAACAAAAATGTGCAGCTGCGGCACATCAAAGTTTGCTCTCATGGACCTCGGCGACCCTCCGTCGCCACCGAAAGCATCGAAAAAGAAGCACAACAAGAACCCTTATGCCGCCTGTGGACTCGACAAGTTCTCTAAAGTCCTCGCCGAGCTCGAATCGAGACGAGAGAAGATCATGTCGATCACGGGGCCTCAGGCTCTGATAAGGTTCGTGTACGACAACACGCACGACTGGGTCCCGATCATAGTAAGGCCGAAACCAGAGAAGAAGAAACTTAAAGCGACGACACGAATTGAGATCAAAGAGACATCGGAGAAAGGAGCCGTCGTCAAGAAGAGAAGGATGAAGGGGAGTGAGAAGAGCTTGCCATGGTTGGGGTTGAGAGGTAGTTCATGTTATAATTATGATTTTCTTTTGGTCATGGTGGTGGTTTTGGGGGGTGTGGTGATATTTGGGAGGGTGTTTGCCATTTGTTGCACCTGTGTTTGGTGGTATATGATGCCTGTGGTTATAATGAAGGAGAAGGCTGTGAATAATAAGAGGAAGGACTATGGGAGGAGATTGAGTGAGAGGAGATTAATTAATAAAAGGGTAGTAATTTTGTGAAGATCATGGGTGATGCTTCTTCTTTGCTTTGTAATTTTTTTTTCCTTCGTTTTTTTTAATCTTTTGTTAGGATTTTCTAAGGTAAGTTCATGCATGTAAATTATCTATGAGACCAAGTACATGTAGGGTTTCATTGGGATCAATCCCCAACCTCAAAAAACTTTGTTTTTGATTTCTGTTTATCTCTTGGTTTCTTATTTTTCCTTGAGGCTTAAATGGAAGGTGATGCTATAAATATAAGGGTAAATTGTCAAAAAGCCCCCGGCCCCGTTCAGAAAGCTGTATAAAAATCCCTAGGCTTTTAGGCCTGGTAAAAAAAACCTGGGCCCATCGTAAATCCGTATATAAGTTATCTGTAGTATATAAGTTATCTGTAATATATAGGTAGTAAGCAGTTGCCTGTAATAACTAATCACTTGCCTGTAATATCTAAGCAGTGTAAGAGATATACGGACCTAAATGAAATCCAGCCCAGAGGTTTTTTACAAAGATTTTTAACAGTCAGTCGATCCTAGCAATTTCGAAAATTACAGGGTTATTTTACAACTCTCACGTGGTTTTTGACATCTCTCACGGGGCCCGAGGGCTTTTTGACAATTTACCCTTAAATTAATGAAATACCTTAAAGTCCGAATTGAGGGGGGGGGGGGGGGCGGGGGGCGGGGGGTTGAAACGAGAAGGTAAATGACAACAAAGGAGGCGAACATATATTGAAGATTTTCTTTGTTCTTGGCACTGGCCCGTGAGCCCTAACCTAAACACACAGCACATACAGCATATCCATGCACACCACACACTTTTTTTTGGCATTGGCCCGTAAGCTATAACCTAAAGCACACACCACACGCACGAGAGGACCCACGAATTTGCTCCGAAAGCATTAACTTCCCCATTTGGGTTCCTGGAGTTCGAACCCTGTATCCTCCCCAAAAGGGAAATTGCCCATACCGTCTGAACTAATGCTCATGTGATACAGAAGATTTTGAAAAGACAAGAACAAATACCAAAGAAATCATCCGAGATGGGGGCTTTAGCGTACTTTCTCCAATGCCTGAGTCAGTATCGACATATTGGGATTTAACATATACAGGATCAAAACTTGCATAGTGATTATATTCTTCTCCTCTCAAGATAGATTTTTCGGCTAATATGATTATAGAAAAATTTCTGTTGAATCACGTGACGACAATTATTCTCGAATTCATACTTCTCAATAATGAATGCAACCATACAAAATGATAGATTCTTACCCTCATTTCATATGGTACAAAAATATTATATTTTAAATTCTCAGTATTTTAGCCACCAAGTATCGGATGAAGAAAAATATGTGAAAATTACAGAACTTCAAGAATCAAATTGAGCACTAAACAATATAATTTCTAGAGAAGAGAACATGTGATGCGGAAAAAACAAATAAACATTGCCAACTTGGCCATATGGCAAGCAACCAAACAAGCACGCCGTCTTATTCCAATATAAGATATGCCTAACATGCATAAATTTTTCAACATCTAACAAAGTTTTAGCTAGATTGCTCAGCGACATTGACCATGAAATTTCAAGTTTCTTGTACATGTTTCCAAAGCGCCCCCCCCCCCCCCCCCCCCTCCCTCTCTATTCCTGCACATTTTTAGAAGCCTGAAAATCCTGTCTCATGCATTAACCATCTAAAAATGCTTAAGCAATAACTAAAGGAGATATTGATTGTGAAAAATGGGAGTAGCAAAACAGAAAATTTCAAGACTGAAGCATAATAACAAGACTAGTGTCTCAAATCAAGCGTACAAGAAGAGAGAACCAAACACTTCAGTTGTTAGCATTGGCAAATCCGTTGATGGCTTAAGTTTTTTATCACGCACAAGTTAATGATGCCATTAAGAACATAGACAAGTTTCCATTTTGGCCTATGCGAAGAATGCGAGTTATTTCTAATGCCATTAAAATAGGCATGTTAGTAGCATGCATTAACTGCTGTCTCTCACAAGCACCCAGAGTTCAAATCACAAGCCACTTAAAAGCACGCATTATATGTTAGTTTGACTAACTCCGCCGATGTGGTGCATAAACATCTTATTCATCCATAGTTTGTCGTAAATAAGGATTCTTTTGTTCAAGTCTCTCAAACTAGAGCTATTACACATTAGTCCTTCAATCTCAATATTTGCTCTTAGGTTCCTCATGTCAATTTACGACATCCATATTTCTTATATTATGTTAATGGATATTCCGTTTCTGTAAATTAATATGTTTTTCTTTTATCATTATGGCTCTCTTTTCCTTCTTTTCTTAATCTAACTCACCTAAATGATGCCCTAAACCTTTTAATATCACTTCTAAACCTGAATTTCACACTTCCATTTTTTTCAAGTTCCCCAAGGTTCTACTTCTTTCCTCCAGCAAAATGATAATTACATGTGTATGCTTAGGATATCACTATAGGAGTATAGGGTAAGGTCAATTTGGGATGGATTAGGCAATTGTTGCCCAACTTGAATAACTACTTAGATTAAAAGGACTTCAAACCAATATTAAGATTCAAGCGACTAATACTGTACTAGCTCTAAGTTGAGGGACTTGTATTGGAAACCCCGAAAGAAAATAATTTCTAGTGAGAGCAAACCATGACATCATGAAATGAAGAATAACAACTAGTGGTGTCTCAAAACAATGAAAGAATGATAGAAATTTTATGTCGATAACTTCCAAAGATAGTCTATGAACCTACCCTGAATCTTTTTGTCCGTGGACTATCGGAGATCGAATGAACAATCTGTGCCTGACGTCTTGGAGCTTCATTTCTTGTATATCGTGCTGACGCAGGCAAGGAAGACCTTTCTTGCATGTGACTTCTTGCAGCACCTCGCTGATGTTCAAAGAAACCGTCTCTGTCCCAAGTTACTTCGTAGTCCACTTTGAGACGTGATCCTTCCTGTATAGAACCAGATAATAATAATTATTTTTATTTTTTAAGTTGACCATCGTGAATTTACATATTGGAGAGCAAAATCAGGAGCAAAATCAGGAGCTACGCTCCTTAGGAGGTATCTTCCTTGTTGGATCAGTTCTACAAAACATAAATTGAAGAGTTGTAGTACAACATCCATTTATGCTGAATCAGTATTAAACAAATATTCAAAGGAGCATAACATAGCGATAACACAGAATTCTTTACCAAAATAGACATTTGCTGGTATAGATCAGGGGTTTTGTACTTTTGTGTTGGAAGATTCCATGCAGAGAACGAAATACAAAAAAGAAGAAAAAATGAACAATTTTCTAAGAAAAAAAGCATACCATGTCCAGCATCTATGGAAGTAAATCTAACTGACAAAATATAGAAATAAATTGAAATAAATCTTTCTCAAAAGGAATAGCGGTCATTTTCTGTAAGTTCTTGTGCCAAATGGAAGGTGAAAATTCCTCAACGGTGATGCCTACATATAGTAGCTAGTGATGGTACGAGACTCCAATCAAAAGAGTAAATTTGCCCATTTGATAACCACTATCCAAGATTATATAGTAAGATACAACACGCTTGTATTAGGTTTATACCTTCTGCATCGAACGGCCACACAACACCTTCATTGCATTATAGAAATCAACGTAATCCTCAAATTGAACCCAGGCCTTGCAGGTAAGTCCAGAAACAATATCCCCTTTTCCTTCTGAATTTTTACCTGAATCGTCCTCTCCAGCAACATTAAGTTTCCTAATTGATTCAAGTAAAAGATGTCAAAGGACATTGCACATAATGGATCTAAATATGCAGTCTGATGATGATAAATAAAAAGATAATGAACCATCATTGAATGCAAACTACCCTAGATGGTCTGGGCTTTAAAATGGGACGACGAATGTTGAGAATTAGGCATAATTTCACTACACCACCATAAACCATACCCGTTTTCACTGAACTATAAACTATTAAGGACTTCATAAATTACAAGTACCAAAAACTTTTATCTAAACACTACCCGGTTTTCATTAAACTACCATAACATCGTATTACAAATTCTGTTGACGCCATTACATTTGTTTAGTAAGACAGGGGTATAATACATTTTAAAAGGGTAATGATAATTCAAAGGTCATGGAAAGTACAATTATGATTAGATATATTTTCCATAACGACATGCGTTTAATGTGAAAAAGGTCATGGAAGGTGATCAAAATGAAGACAAGAATGCATCTCTCTCTCTCTCGCATATATATATATATATATATATATATATATATATATATATATATATGCGAGAGAGAGAGAGAGAGAGAGATTAATGGAGGAAAGAGGCCATAGGAGGGGATTTCCTCCTATGGCGTGGAAAAAATACAACCTCCGCCATTTTTTCCGACGATCGCCACCCATCATCATCGTCGTTATCATCTAAGATGTGCGTACACCAAATTTCATGTGATTCCACAACTTTTTCACCGTTGATTTAGTGGGTTCAAAATTAACGGTTTACCGACAATAGAACTTTTTACATTGCTAAATCAACGGTGAAAAAGTTGTAGAATCACATGAAATTTGGTTTACCCACATCTTAGATGATAACGATGAAGATGATGGGGGCCGATCGTCGAAAAAATTGGTGGAGGTTGTATTTTTTCCACGCCATAGGAGGAAATTTCCTCCTATGGCCTCTTTTCTCCATTATTCTCATATATATATATATATATATATATAGAGAGAGAGAGAGAGAGAGAGAGAGAGAGAGATGTGTGTGTGTGTGTGTAGGATAGGATAGGAAAAATGTCACCAGTTTTCCATAATAGCAGAATCATATAAGAAATTGCCATTTCGAAGGAAGAGCGGGAATAAGTACCTAATTTTTCCAAGCACTGAAAAGATAGTATGTGTAACCAACATTGAGGGCTTGGATGATACTCTTGGCTCAGCAAACCATCGTGAAGGAACACCTTTTACGATAACAGTGTCAGGACGCCGAGCCACACCTCTTGAAGAATTCCCTGTAAATTGACATTGCCATAAGAAAAGATTTCACACTATTAACTCCAAATTTCAGTTTGTATACACTTTACTATGTATAATTGGGTAGAAGTTTGGATGTTCGCTTCTTTTAGGGCCTGATTGGAGGGAGCCCCATTACTGTAGTAAAAGACGGGATATGTCTTTTGTTCCGTTAAATTGCTAGTTATATGTTTTGCAGCGGCCAAAAAAGATTTGCCAGGTTAGTTGAGCACGGCCTTGAACAAGCAAAATGGACGAAAAAGATTCATACAGCCAACAATAATAGTTTTGGGATAAAAGATTATTGTTGTTAAAGTGTCTGGTTAGATGTAAGGGTAAATTGCACAAAACCCACCTGTAGAATACCCAGTATAGAACTTGTCTTCCCCCCAATATATATATATATATATATATATATAATGAAGAAAAAAGGGTCCTAAAAGGCTTTTTCGTTAGGTGACGTCAAAAATATATACCATCCACGATTTTTTTCGACGATCGGCACCATCATCATCATTTTTATCATGTAAAATATGAATACACCAAATTTCATGTGTGTTATGAATATAATTAGTAATTACCTTTAGTCTCACATCGGCTATAATAGGAGAGGTGCTCTATGAGCTTCCATTTATATATACATATATAGGAACTCAAGTTTAATTAAGAAAATAAAATATTTCTTCTTGATACTTTTCATGATATCAAAGTTTTGAAAAGAATCGACAGACCCTAATTTTCCCAAAACCCTAACCATAATCCTCTTTCCCATGCCCTAGCCGTCTCTCCTCATGCCTTAGCTGCCTCCTTCCCTCTCCTCAGCCCTCACCACTAGCCGCCTCTCCTCATGCCCTAGCCGCCACCTCCCCTCTCTTCAGCCGTCACCATGTCTCACCCTGCACCCGCCTACGCCACACCCGCAACACGCCGCACCCATACCAGCACACCGGCACCACACACCAACACCATGCCTCCTGCACCCGGGATCGCAGCCTCCATGCCCGCTGCCCTTTGCTTGTAGACAGCCTCCTCCAATGATGTTGCCTCCTCCATGCCTATCGCAGCTCTCTCGAACCCTAGTCCTAGCCCTCGCCAACAGCCACATGGTCGTCTCCGCTCCCCTTGGTTAATGACGATGATCTATTGGATCGTCTTGCTCTGACTTTTTCATGCTTGTACTCGCTTGGATGTTAAACATCCTTATTCTCGCTCTCGTGATTTACCTCTGCGCCATTCATCATGAATCGGTCTCAATTATTGCTCATGGTCGTCCTCCTATTACCGCTCATGGGCGTGGTCCCGTGAACGTGGACGTGCCGGCCTTTATTGTGCTTATTGCGGTGGCAATAATCATCGCGAAGACTAGTATTGAAAGAAGCATGCTACCCTGATGATATACTTACAGCTCACCAAACATTCATACCAGTTGCTACTGACCGACCTTTCTCTTGTGCCGGCCATTTATCTTTATCCAGTACTGAGTGGGGATAGTTGCGTCGTCTACTCTCTTCTGTACCTCCTGCCAACATTTCTATTTCATCAGGTATATCGTTATTTTCTTATTCTAATTCGTGGGTCGTTGATTCCGGCACATCACATCACATGTCTCGTGATGGTGATCTTGCTTCTAATCCTTACAAGTTTATTTTCATGGCTGATGGTAATACCACACCTGTCTCTGGCTCTGCTGATTTATCACTTACTTCATCTTTTACATCTGAAAAATGTTTTAATTGTACCATCTTTAAAACAAAACTTTCTTTCTATTTGTCAGCTTACAAATGATTCTAACTACTCCGTAATATTCTATCTATCTCACTTTGTAATACAGAACCTTCTGTCGAAGCAGCGGATTGGTGGGGAAATGAAAAGAATGGACTGTACTACGTTGATCATCTTCTCAGTACGTATGCAATTGTCTCTACTATCCAGTGGTATCGATGACTTGGTTACCTTCCTCTTAATTCTTTACGTACTATGCTGCATTCTCTTACTTTATCAGAATTCAGTTGTGAATCATATATTCTTGGTAAACATCACTCCTCTTTTCCTCCAGTTAATAAAAGACATGATTTACCTTTTGCTTTAGTTCACCTCGATATTTGTGGTCCTTTTAAATTTCTAAGTGTGTTTGGTTATAAATATTTTGTGACAATTATCAATAATCATTCACGCATGACTTGGTTATATCTTCTGCGTAATAGGTCTGAATTTTTGTCTACCTTTAAAATTTCGTAGCTGAGATTATTAATCAATTTGATGTTTCTGTAAAGGCTCTTCGTTCAGATAATACTAAAGAGTATATTAGCACGAACTTTACTGCATTTTGTCAGATACATGGCATATTGTATCAAACTTCATGTTCTTATACTCCTAACCAAAATGGAATTGCTGAACAAAAGAACCGATATTTGCTTGAAATAACTCGTTCTCTTCTTTTGCATATGCATGTCCCTAAACGATTGTGGAATTTTACGGTCTTAGCTGGGTTTTTTTATATCAATCTTGTGCCTTCTCCGGTCCAAAGCAATCAGTCCCCTTTCTCTGTTTTATTTCCACAGGGCAACATCTTTCTTATTCCTCCTAAAGTGTTTGGTTGCCTATGCCATCCTCATATTCTAAGTCCTCAAGTAGACAAACTTGATCCTCATGCTACTCGTATGGTGTTTGTAGATTACTCACGATACCAGAAAAGGTATGTTTGATTTGACCCCACGACTTCTAAAGTTTGTACTTCATATGATTTGACTTTCTTAGAAGATTAGGCATATTTTCCACCACTTGTCAAAGACCCCACTCCTACTGTCTGTGTTCCTCACCTACCTTCCTCGGAACTTGATTCGTCTGTTCGACCTGTGCGTCCTATTTTTACGTTTGTGTCCCCTTATCCATAAGTGTATCATCGTCGTGACCCAAAAGTTCCATCCCTCCCACCATTCTACTCTTAACGATTCTTCTGCAGGTACTCCGATACAGTCCACCGGTCCTGCTCCTCCACCACTGCTGCCTTCAGAAGATCTCTCTTTCTATTGTCTTACGTAAGGGTAAGCATTCCTGTACTACAGCATATCCGATTTCTAATTTTGTTTTCTATTATAGACTGGCACCATCTGCTAGTCAGTTTGTTTTTTCCTTGTCTACCATCACTCTTTCTTTCTCTGTTTAGGAAGCTCTTCAACACTCAGGTTGGCATACAGCTATGTTAGAGGAGATCGCCGTATTGCGCTCTAATCAGACTTGGAAATTAGTACCTCCACTTTCAGATAAGAAGGTCGTCGGCTGTCGATGGGTCTATCCTATCAAGCATAATCCCGATGGGACGATTGGCAGTCTCAAAGCTCGATTGGTGGCTAAAGGCTTTACTCAGCAGTATGGATTAGATTATGTTAAGACTTCTTCGCTAGTTGCCAAATTGACCTCTGTTCTTATATCCTTGACTGTTTCTATGGTATGGACACTTCATTAGCTGGATGTGAAGAATGCTTTTCTTAATGGCGATCTTTCAGAGATTGTTTACATGCAGAAGCCTCCTGGATTTGAGCGACCGGAAGAGTCTATGGTTTGTTTCCTACATAAATCGTTATACTAATTGAACCAGTCACCGCGTGTCCGGTTTGAAAAGTTTAGTATGGTCTTATGACAGATTGGCTTCAAACGCAGTCGCGCCGACACATCTCTCTTTACACATAGTCGTTCTCAGGGCAGGATGATTGTGCCAGTGTATGTTGACGATATTATCATTACTGAAGATGATTCTGCTGGCATCTCCAAGGTGAATGAACATTTGACTTCATACTTCCATACCAAGGACTAAGCCCGGCTAATGAAGCAAATCGATGGCCAATCGATTCGCTTCGTGGTGACGTGGACGAATTTGTCGAGGCGATTCGCCTAGTCCGCCACGAATTGGCGAAGCGAGCGGGTTTCCAACTTTTCCGGCGGTGCTTCGTTGTAGTTTGCCTTGCCTAGCTCGCCGATTCGTCTCGCCTCGCCTCGTTGACCAAATCGCCACGAATTCGTCTCGAACCCGCCGCCCAACGGTCACAAACGGCCACATGCTCGATGAATCGCCCCGCCCCGCCTCGCCTTGGAATTCCTATCCAACGGCTCTTAATAGTCGGATCTTAGGTGAAGTGAGGCGAATTTCGATTCGCCTCGCCTCATAACGGCTAGAAACGGGCAAAAAATTCAAAACCCCCCAAAAACCTATAAATACCCCCCGAACCCCATTTCTTCTCGTTCCAAACTCTTTCTCTTTCAAATAAAATTTTCATCTCTCTAAAAAAAATCAATCTAAATCTCTAATACTATTGTGGCAATTTCTATCTCTTTAAAGAATAGAAGCTCCGATCCGATCCTCCGATGGTCTAACTCTAAGTTTTCGAAGCTCCGAGCCTTCGATCGACCCATTCTTCTCTCTTTCTTATTTCTTATTTTTAATTTCTTATTTTTAATTTTCTACTCTTTTTTAACATTTAGTTAAAATATTGATATGGAGGGTTCATCCGATATGCATCAAACCCAAATTCCTCATCCCGAACAAACGGAAGGATCCACCCATACATTACAAGAAGCTAAAAAACGGGTGACTACTAGTGATGTTTAGAATCACTATAAAATTGAATTTAGGGACGGTGTTAAATACACCGTTTGCAAATATTATGGCAATACATATAAACACAAGGATAGTGCCGGCATCAGTAGTTTGAATAAACATGCAAAAAACCCTTGGAAGCCCCGGTCGGTTCCTCCACTAAACAAACACAAATTGGTTTCGCCGGTCAAGATCTTTTTCAATATAATTATGATTTAAATGTTTCAGAAATGGCAAGATATGTTATGGCAGATGTATATGTTCTCAGAATCGGAGAAAGCGCGGATTTTGAGCAGTATGTTCAAACGGCGTTGTAACTGGCATTCCAAAAGGTTCCAAGGACTACGCTTAAAAGTCGTCGTTTTAGTCTCTACAACGACGGTAAACAAGTATTAATTGCTACTCTTGCTTCTTTAGATACCGGTATTTCATTAATTTTTGATGTTTGGACGGATAGAAGGGAACTTCCTTGGATGTGTATAGCACATTGGATAGATTCTAACTGGTTTTTGCAAAAAAGAATTATAGCTTTTAGACAATTTCCATACCAGCACAGTGATTTTCATATAACTTCTCAAATTAGATCTATTTTAGAAGAATATCATTGTGTAAATAATTTTTTTTCTATTTCTTTCGATAATACTAGCAACAATAATTCTGCTATTGCTGAACTCATTAGGCTATGCAAACAAATTTGCAATGGTCGTTTTTTCCATATTCGTTCTGCATGTCATATACTTAACCTTACTGTATAGGATGCATATACTGTATGTAATACAAATATTCAAACAATTAAAAATGCATGTAGGTTTATTAAAAGTTCTGGAAAAAGAAAAGGTAAATACAAAACTAGATGCCTTACTGCAGGTGTAAGGTCGTCTCTTAGAAAAGATGTGGCCACTAGGTGGAATAGTACATATGACATGCTTCGTACTGCATTAAAGACCGCCGGAATTATTAGTAACATGTGGAATGAACAAATGCCTGTAGAAAACCACTCAGCACCCGATCATGAGACGGTTGCAGGTCTTTTTAAAGATTTTCTTATAACTTTTAAAATAGCAACCGAACGGTTTTCTGCTACTCATCCCCCACTTCTCATATTCTTGTCTCTGAATTTATATAATATAGCTAATTGTTTTGCTTGTCACGTCGAAAATCCAGTACTTCACCATCCGATATTTAATATGCTAGCTAAGATTTCTAAATATTGCTCCGAAGTTCCAATTATTTACTGTTTATGTTCGGTAATGGACTCTAAAATTAAATTAGAAGGTTTAGAAGCTCTTTTAACCGGGTTCCACACGACCATGGGACATGGTATAAATATTGATACCTATGTTATTATCGTTAGAAGTAATTTAAATGAAATGTTTGATTTGTATGTTGCACGATCTTCTTTTGGTAGAACTAGTAGACCACCGCCCTCAACCAGTTCGCGAGCTTCAACTCCAGCTTTAGCACTTATTCGTCAGAAAAAAGGGCAAAAGGCCCGATAGCCTCATCATCAATATCTTTAAATGAGTTATCAATATTTTTACAAACTGAATCAGATGTAGATTTAACCATAGATGATTTTGATATTTTAGCCTGGTGGAAAAACCACGGGCATTTATATCCGGTGCTTTCTACTATGGTCTGTGATTTACTAACCATTTCAGTGTCCACAGTAGCGTCGAAAAGTGATTTTAGTACAAATGGTAGGATATTAAACGAAAACAGATGCAACTTGGCGTACGACACAATGAAGTGCATGATTTGCCCACAAGATTGGGAAGTAGCAGCCGTCAGAAAACAAAATGCAATTACTTTGGACTCGGATTATCTACCTGAGGAGCTTACAGGATCAGACGAGACCAACACCGAAAGAGGAAAAACCACAACCGGCGCCGACGAGTAGTGAGTAAGATATGTATTAGTAGAAAAAGAACTACGTGGACCTGATTCTCTCTCATTGAGATCAATATTTGGGAGGGATACGTAAGCAGCCCGAGTGGGTTCGGTCTTTAATGTAAAAAAAACAAATTATAGTATGAAATTGTAATTTGATTAAGATTTTTTTAATATAAAAACTTGTTTAAATTTCAAAATTTTAAGCCTAATTTTAATTTTTAATATATTTTCTAAAAAAAATAGCAACCGGGCCGAGCAAAAAATTCGCCTGGCTCGGCGAATTTGCCTCGCCTCGCGAATCGGCGAAGCGAGCGGGTTCTGGCTTTGTTACTGCTGCCCTCGCCTCGCTTAGCCGACGAAACGAACGAATTCCGTAGCAAGTTGCTTCGGCTCGCTTTATTAGCCACGCTTACCAAGGACCTTGGGCCACTTAGATACTTCATTGGAATTGAAGTATCACGGAACTCTGGTAGATTACAGCTCTCTCAGTGCAAGTATGTACTCGATTTTCTATCTGAGACAAGACTTCTGGGATATAGACCAGCAGACACTACTATGGATTCCACAGTCAAGCAATCTCGAGGTAAAGTACGTCAGTATATGCAGAATACTTTGACCTCTCACTTTAAGGCATTTGAGCATATTCTCATATATATCAAAGGTTCTCCAGGACAGGGTCTTCTCTGCAAACCGTCTATTTTGTCACTCACAGTCTTTGCAGATGCTGACTTTGCAATATCCATTGATGATCATCGTTCCCCTAATGGTTACTGTGTTTTCTTGGAAGGAAACTTGATTACGTAGATTAAGAAGCAGATTGCAGTGGCTCGTTTTTCTGCTGGGGTTGAGTATAGATCCATAACGCATACAGTAACTGAGTTGGTATAGCCTTTCTAACAGATCTTGGGGTTCCCTCTTCTTTTCCGACAACACTTTTCTGTGATAACAAAGCAGCGATCCACATTGTTGAGAATCCAGTTTTTCATTAGAGAACGAAGCATATAGAAATAGATTGCAACTTCATTCATGACAATGTGACAGACAAAGTGGTTGCACTACAACATGTTTCTTTTTCGGCTCAACTGGCATATATCCTTGCCAAACCTCTTTCCTCGATCGGTCTTCACTCGTCTTCAGTCCAAGCTTAGCATGATCGACATTTATGCTCCAGCTTGCGGGAAGTGTTATGAATATAATTAGTAATTAGCTTTAATCCTACATCAGCTATAATAGGAGAGATGGTCTATGACCCTCCCTATATATATATAGGAACTCATGTTTAATTAGGAAAATAAAATATTTCTTCTTGATTCTTTTCAATATGATTTCACCATTTTTTCATCATTGAATTAGCAATGTAAAAAGTTCTATTATCGGTAAACCGTTAATTTTGCACTCACTAAATCAACGGAGAAAAAGTGATGGAATCACATGAAATTTGGTGTATCCACATCTTGCATGATAAAGATGATGATAATTGGTGCCGATCATTGAAAAAACCACGGAATGTGTATTTTTTTAACGTCATAGAAGGAAATTCCCTCCTATGGCACATTTCCTCCATTATCCTATATATATATATATATATATATATATATATATATATTTGAGAATAATGAAAAAAGGCCTTAGGAGGCTTTTTCGTTAGGTAGCGTCAAAAATACTCTCTGCAATTTTTTTCGACGGTCGACACATATCATCTTTATCATGTAAGATGTGGATACACCAATTTTCATGTGATTCCACCACTTTTTCACCGTTGAATTAGCAATATAAAAAGTTTTATTGTCGGTAAACCGTTAATATATATATATATATATATATATATATATATATATATATATATATTACTTCGGGCACCCACCAACTCAGTGGCAAAAACACTAAAAAGAACACTCGAATCCTACTATAAACAACCAAATGATCGTCTGATTTAACTATAGTACTTGTTTGTGTGGTTTATACTTTAGAGTATAATTTGAGTGTTTTTTAGGGTTTTGATCGATGAACAAAGGGGGTGTTTGTGCTAATAAATCACCGGGGGCTATAAGTACTATAAAGGTAAATTATTGTGGGGTTTCTGCAATTAACCCTGGATGTAATTTTTGTTTAATAGAGAGACCAATACCTTTCATTCTTTTCCAACTATGACACTAGGTGTTGTGCACATGTTGAGCTCGCAGCTCAATTCCAAGTATTTAAAGAAAAAGAGTTTTGACCATGTAATTAAACCCAAAAGTATAATATAAAACACCAGACTTTAGTGACTTTAGTTTTAACCACATGTAACTCCAAACATAGAAAACCAAACAATGTATAAGAGTACGAAGAATATTGCCCTCCAACAAATTACATAAAGAAAATGTGCATTAACTTATTTAGTTTAGTTTCCACCCAAAGGTACCAAATCCTTTCCGGATACAATCATTGTCGTCCTCACTCCTCACTTTCAAAAGTAACCATGTTGAGAAATAACTAAAGTAAATACAACAACGAGTCAACAACAAGCCTTCATCCTAGAATTTTGTGGTCGGATATATGAATCTTTCTCTTTCATTTTGCTCAGTTAAGTACTGTCTCCTCAGTTAGATTAACAATTAACATATTAATCTTAATTGCCTCTATCCATATTCGTCTGGATCTACCCCTGCCCTTGGCTGGATATTAACTACAATTTTGTCACTTTTCAGTAACCAGAGCTTTGATTGGTCTATGTTGCACATATGACTTTAGTTTTCAGTCAGAACCACATATAACTCAAAACATACGGAACCAAACAAGCCGTAACTCAAATGATGTATAAGAATGAAGAATATTGCCCTCCAACAAATTACTTTAAGAAAATGTCCATTAACTTAGTTTAGTTTCCACCCAAAGGTACCAAATTCTTTGTCCACAATCCTTTCCGGATACAATCATTGACATCCTCACTCCTCACTTTCAATAGTAACCATGTTGAGAAATAACTAAAGTAAATACAAGTATCGTCTCCTCAGTTAAGTATCATCTCTTAAGTTAAATTAACAATTAACATATTGATCTTGATTGCCTCTATCCATGTTCGTCTAGATCTACCCCTGCCCTTGGTTGGGCATTAACCACAATTCTGTCACTTCTTCGAACCAACTTCTTCGAACTAGAGCTTTGATTGGTCTATGTTGCACATATGACCAAACCATCTCAATTGGCCCTATGTCATCTTATCATCTATGGGCCTCTAACTTGTTACAGATACACTCATTTCCTATCCTATGTTTTAGTGTTATTAGCATCCATCCATCTTAACATTCTTATTTCAACCGCTCACTTTTTGGACATGTTGTTTCTTAATTGCCCAACATTCTTGATTCATAAAGAAGTGCCGGCCTTATCGTTATTAGCAATAATGAAATTCCAGTTTTCAAAAGCAAAGACAAGGTCAAGGCTGTCATGTGGTCTCCAAGAAAAGGTGAGTTTCTACGAAGAGAAAAGCTAAAGTGAATGCAAAATTTTTAGTTTTGTGGGAACGAAATTCGATATTCAGCTCGATCTCGATTTTCAGCTCAAGTAAATGCAAACTAGGGTTAGGGATTTCTTACGATAGAACTCCTCCCAATCTCGCTTAACCCCCTCGAAATCCTCCTCCTTGGGGACCTCAACCCTCATCTCGAACCCAACCCCTTCGATATTCAGCTCGATCCCCTCCAATCTCTCCAAAACCTCGCTTTCCACTCCAAGAACCTCTTCTCAGCCCCAGCATCATCATCATCATCATCATCCTTCTTCTTCAAAAACCCTAAATCTCTCACATAGAGAGTCCCGAACGCGACAGGATCGTCTCTCTTGCGCTTGTTGAGGTCGGGGCGCTTCTTGACGGTGAGGTCGTCGTCGTCGGGGACGGAGAGGGCGAGGGAGAAACGGAGGAAGGAGAGGAGGGAGAGCTTCAGCCACCACTCGTCGATGGGTCTCACCGCAGGGTCGGAGCGGTGGAAGGCGAGGCGGAGCTTCAGGCAAGGGGCTAAAGGGAGGCCATTGCTGAGCTCGAGAGGCTCGCTGGTGGAGATCATTTGTTTGGGAGGCTTGGGTTTAATAAGGGTAAATCACACTAAAATACTCTCAATTATCACTGTTTTCGACAACTTTTTTTTTTTATAAACAACCACTAAAAATATTATATTTTCAAAAACGACCATAAAAAATAATAATTTTAAAAACAACCACTGAAACTTGTAACCTAACTAAATACTACCCTAAGGTTAAGATGGGAGCCAGCTTTGTTACGTTGAGCTGTTAGGAGGGAGCAAAAATACTGTTTTGCTCCTACAATGGCTATAACCTCTCTTTAAAATCCTCTTCCCTTGTTTCTTTAAGAAGCAGCTGCAGCAAATTTTATATTGCTTCTCGTACGTTAATAAACTTCCAAATTCAAGCCTCCAAAATAAAGTCTCCAAATTTACATCTCACATTGAAACCAAGAACTAGCGTCTTCATGCTCAATCTCTAGTTGGATGCCCCTATTCCTTAGATCGGCTGATGATGTTGATGATGAAAATCTCGGCGGTGATTTATGAATTATACACAACAGCCGAGAACGATGAGATCAAAACGCTGGTCGAATCTCTCTCATCATGCCATTCAATTCAATGAGCTCTAGCCGTCTCTTTCAAGTGTCATAAGGCAACCGGATTGAGACTGCACTTATTGATTCGATCACCTGTCGGAGATAAGATTAAAAACATGTTCTAAAATTATCTTGCCACTATAAACAATTGATGGAAAAGTTTAAATGAATTTGATTGCTTCTACGGTTAAACAAGCAAACTATTGTTACAAATACCCTCTCCTTCCTTTCAGTCCTAATGTCATCTTCCTCTCAATCCGGTATATCGAGTAATTTCTCTTATAACGAGAACATAAGAATATGCGGCCCTTTTCAATTGTCATTTGAAGAGAAAAGCAAGAAAACTAAAAATCATTTATTAGAATGTCCGCATCATTTCAGTAATTTTGTTGCATTTTTTAACATACAATCTTCATTCCAAGATTTGAAATATCAAGTTTTGGATTTTATATGGAATATGCTAAATTTATTAGGGGTGATATATAAGAAAACCCCTCGCCATTTTTCTTTGTAGTTTTGGACCCAAAACTCGTTTTCGCAAACATCCACGCTTAGCTGCGACAACTTTAATCAAAAAATCTCAACGAAGATCAGAATCAATGGCGCTGTGCTCGTGCTTTGGCCCATCGAAGGCGCAGCGAGAAGCGGAGCGCCTCGAATCGCAAGAAGCCCGCTCTCGCGCCGCCGAGGCTGCTCAAAAGAGGTACCAATAATTTTTTCCCAAATTCAAAAACCCTAATTTCTCAAATTGCTTCCTTTTTCCTTGGATTTTGATCGCGGATACGATCGCAGGCAAGAGCAGTTCGAGAAGTCGGCGGCGGGAAGGGCGGTGAAAGCGCAGATGGCGGCCGCGGCCGCGGCTAAGCAGTCGAATGCTTCTAACAAAGGGGAGCCTGTCCTCAAGGTGATTGATTTGGATTTGATTTTGGGATCTTTCTATAAATTGTTTGGGCTCAAAATTTGATTTTTGACTTAAAAGGTTCATATTTTTTTTGGTGGTGCAGTGGCAAATGGGGTGATTGGTATGTGATTGAAGCGGATGATAATAAGTGTGTAAGTTCTTCAATTTATAAATTTGATGCTATTATGCATATGAACATCTATTTTTTCCAAAGAGCTCTTGCAAATGAATTGACTGATCTATTGTTCGTCATTGTAACACATCTAATAAACACTCATGTGCTTTGGGCTAATTTTCCATTAATTCTCTTAAGCAATCCCCTCTCTCCCACTCCCAAACTTTCATTCCGGTACCAATTACCCCTGCCATTGACCAAATGACCAAACTACTCCCTTTCCGAGCTGAACTAAAATTTGATATTGTTTATAAACAACCCCAAATTCATAACAGGGCACCCAAATTCCTCAATCCTCGTCGATGACGGGTTAATGGTTCTAATTGAAAAAGAGAGAGGTCATTTTGATGAAGAAAAAGAAAGGGGGGGGTGGGGGCGCTCAAATGGGGGAAGGACAATTTTGGAATAAACAAGTTATAAGAGAAGTCACCTCGCATGACTTTTTCCTATTATTTTCCCTCACAAATTAACGCAATAAACTACAGGGTGTTTACGAAGTAGCAGAATGAAAGTTTTTTGGTGTGGTTTGGGGGGGGGGGGGGGGGTTGTTTTTGCATAACAGAATCAGTTTAGATAGGTTCTTGGGAATTAGTCGACGCCACATGGTTGTTTATAGGAAATAAACCTAATTCTAAATGACCGGTTTCTTCTTTCAAATTCTCACATATTAAGGAAAACATCCAGTAGGAGAAAGATAAAATATAATTGCTACAGGAAATTGTGTTCAACCCAACAAAACACATTTGCTAACCATATCGATGAAATTGAGAACTGCATTTAACCTATCCACGCTTTTCGTTGTGCCATCTCTCTTATCTCGGAATCTCAGATATATCAACTCTTATGCCAAATTGCTAAGGTTTAAGCAGTCGTATGGTTATATTTTGCTTTAGAAGTATTTGCTTGACTCAAATCTTAGAGGATGATGAATTGGATTGATAATAAAAACTTCATCAACATTTTAAAGGGCAGTCAGTCCATTAGTTGATCAGATGATGGCTTAGCGTACTTTGGCTTTTTGATCATTTTTACTCGGCACCACTAACATAGTCTAAACAATGATTTAGAAAGTGGGAGAGTACTAGTGCCCGAGAGATTTTTACTTGAGTTTAAAATCTTATAACTCATGATCAGATACATTCCAACTATTGTAAGAAACAACAGAAAAGAAATTGAACATCAAAATGTAATTATCTTAACTCTCTCTAATAAATCTCTTTTCGAGTCAAAACTAGGTATAACTTTTTACATTGACTTGCTTAAGTCAGCTTGTCTAGCTTATAGATTATACGGTTTATGCCCATGTAATTTGCTATACTAGAAAAGAGCTATAGGGTGTTTGTTGATTGGAGAGACTCACTCGTCTGCAGCGCGCCTCCATGCTTTAAAGTGTCATTTGTCGTTGGAACTGTATAATTTTCAGTTAGCTCGGTTCCAAAAGTAACTGAATGCAGGAGATCAGAATAATGTAGTTTAAGTTACAATACAATGAAACATCGGCACACAGCTCGAAGTACTGAAGTTTAAGTTGTATGCATTTGGAATTAAATTCGACTACAAGCAGCCCTACACACTCTTAAATAAGGGGGAGATGATAAACTTCTTACAGGAATTCCATTCATACCGAGACATGCATGTATGCGTATGTATGTTCGCGTAATCTTTCTAAAAAATGAACATGCATTTTGTGATCGAGATGGAGTTATTTCTGTTTCTCTGCACTTGCTGCATGTATATTGTCATTCCCTGCTCTTTAAAATTATCATGCTTGATCTGTGAATTGGTCAAAGAACTCACTATCATATCTTTATCTTCACAGGCTTGTGTGATGTTTATAAGGAGAAATGCTTTTATATAAAAATGGCATCTTCACGGGGAAATGCTTAAATGATAATCTGTATCTTTGTAAATAATTGTTATTGAGTCTCTGATTTTCTCCTGCTGTAGCCATGAGAGTTTAATTTGTTCATGGGCACTCTGTAAATACCCAATAATTGTGAAAAGATGCATTACCTTTTTACTTAATACTTGTTTAATCGTTTTGAAAAGTCACATGAAGAATTCTAGACTTATGTTAACTTTCAACTGTTTTGAGCTTTATGGTAATATACTGCAATCTCATGTACAGATACTGTGTTCATTCATTTGTTTCATGGAATTCAACTTGGGATCTAGCTTTGCTTCTTATTTTTGGCCATCATCGAGTATTTCTTCAATATAAGTCGTGACAATAAAAGGATCGGGAAAAATAAAAAAAGATGCCTGATGCAAAAACCCAATGAAACATGCAGTCTAAAAACTACATTTATATAAATAATTACAGAGATATATTTTGTTGAATTTGTAATATATAATTCCACACGCCTGTGTCTGGTAGAAAAATAAAACGCGGCATGTTAAGATATCTCTCACAATTATATTTTCCTCATTATTTGATGTAATATGTGCTTCGAAAAGGGGATACACCATCATTAATTCTATCTTGCTTCCATGTCTCTAATATATCCAAAGCTGATGGTGCTTTCGAGAACGAACTCTCCACATCAGCAGTTAAAAAGTCAAGTGAGGAATCACAAATAGAAGAATCTGAGTTCCTCTCTCTAAGCTTCAACCCCTTGGAACTTTCATCAAAGGTAAAGTCTTCTGCATTAATATCTCTCGGAACATCAAGTATAAGGTTGATCTCAGATGGAATTTGCCCATGGGATTTCACTGATTTTATAAAATTTGGAACAGGGTCTTCCATCACAAGGTTACTACTATTATAATCGAGATAGTTTGATAAATTCTGCAGTTTTTCTTTATCGATTCGCTCCAAGATGTTTGTCCACTGGCTTTCACTAACTTGCATTGAAGCATGAGCCATGCCATTGATGATAGTAACCGTTCTCTCGAAATTTTGTTGCAAGATTGTATTGTTTATCATTTCGGTGAAAAGCGATTTGTGAGGAATTTCTCCAGTTTCCAAAATTGAGTCAATTGCGTGTTCCAGTAAATGCCACTGTAGGAAAAACCAAAATAGAAGTTGGTGCATTTTCTTTCTCAATAAGAGGTTTGGATTGCTTACAAACCTTTATAACTGCTAAAAGATTGTGGTATGTAATTGGCAATCACTAAGCTCATGGTACCGCCTTGCAATCTATAAAGGGTTAATTGCTTAATTCTCAGTGCAAACAACCTTGTACCACTCACATCCCCCTCCAGTAATTTATTAGTGCAAACAACCTATCTGTTCATCCACCAAAACCACCCCCACACCCCCCCAAAAAAAAAACCCACTCAAAATTCCACTCCAAACATAAATTTTATTTATTAAAAAAAACAACAAAAAAGCTTCAACGCTTAAATTAGACAATAATTTGAGTTGTTTACAGCTGAATTGAGTGTTTTTTGGGTTTTGATCGCAAGCGGGGGGTATTTGTGCTAATAAATTACTTGGGAGGATCAGGTGCTATATGGGAAAAACTACATGTTTGTTTTGAGAAATTAACATGTTTAATAAATATGAAAACACTGAAAGGTCATGGTATTTTAGCGTAATTCAAGCATCTAAGTAAATCTTTTAGTATGACTATACAATTTTTAGTTTAAAAAAACCAACAATTTACCTTTCCAGTTCGAGATGCTGCAACTAGCAACCTTGCATGTTTGCTTTGATCTAGTCGAAAACCACAAAGGGCTGTCTCCTTGTAAACAAACTCAAAATATTCCCATTGTTGAGCCAAGGCAGATGCCTCAAGCATTGAGTTGTACGTAAATTCATCAGGTTTTAACTCTGTACCGTTATCATTAATCGATTCAAATAATTGTCTGGCTCTTGCAAACATGTCGCTCTGGCTATAAACTTTGAGCATAGCATTTATTGTACCAATATTAGGAATAGCGTGGTCTTTCATGTACTCGAAAATTGAGATGCAGTCGTGAGTGTGTCCTCCATCGAGAGAAGATAGAATCATGCCTGTGAATGTTACCTCCAACGGCTTAGAACGAGGAAGCCTTTTTAACTTTTCAACCTACATATGTGATTTTAAATCATGTAAGGCCACACTCAAAACCGATCCAATTAAGGCATGCTTCTTAAATTGCAAAATAAGTTGGGAAAAGAAAAAGAGATCCAAGAACTTATTAACATGAGGCATCATGTGTTAAATGTACACAAACCCTAAAAATGGGAAAACATGCCATATACACCTAATTGGTATATATTCTTAGGATAATGGAGAAAAGGTGCGATTGGAGGGAATTTCCTCCTATGGCGTCAAAAAAATACGCCCACCATGATTTTTTTCGACGATCGGCATCTATCATTATCATGTAAGATGTGGATACACCAAATTTCATGTGATTCCATCATTTTTTCACCGTTGATTTAGTGGGTGCAAAATTAACGGTTTACCGAAAATACAACTTTTTACATTGCTAATTCAACGGTAAAAAAGTGGTAGAATCACATGAAATTTGGTGTATCCACATCTTAGATGATAAAGATGGTGTTGATAGGTGCCGATCGTCGAATAAAATGGTGGTGGATATAGATTTTTGACGCCGCCTAACGAAAAAGCCTCCTAGGGCCTCTTTTCTTCATTATTCTCATATTCTTATACCTATTTTATACCTCATACATTCTATTTAGCATATTCAAACCAAGTTTAGACCCTCTGACCTGGAAATTTTGAAATGTTGCGATAAGAACACAATAGGATAATATAACTTAAAAGAAAACAATAGAACATGTCTAACTCTTAAATGGGAATTTCTATAATACCATAATGTAAATTTTTCCCCCGATGCACCATCTTGTAGTTGTTGTTAAGCATTCTTTTGTACATGTGTTCATCTAATCATCTAAGCCTTTCCACATCTAATGGGGTCGGCTATGAAGCAAGGCCCTTCGAAAATATGACGAAATTTCAAAAACTGGTTGCGATGCCAAATCTATCTTAAACTATGGTTAAATTCATGAACAAGCTATAGATAAGAGAAGGCTTGCCATAATTTTCAAAGACCAGATAGTCACCTCCAAATTCTTCAGGCTGGTAACAAGTCTAGAATACTGAGGGAGGATGATAGATTCTTCTGTAAGGAATTATCTTCAACTCGAAGGCACATATAAAGCTATCAGTGAAACAGAACACATTTCCACAAAGAACTGGTTCTTGCTCGAGCATTAGTCGCATTGGTAGAAGAATAGAAGGCGTGTGGCATGAATGCATAAGAAACATACCTTTGATATAATTAGAGGAACACATATAGAAAACCAAAAAGTGCTTTTAAAAAAGATTAATGACAATCTAACAAAACTGTTATCATTTGCATCAAGGTTCTATCTTACTGAATTAATATAAGATAGGTAAAATAAGGTCTAGTAAGAGTGCTATTATTCGAACAAAAGGTAATATTATATCAGTTCAACACACCTCTGCCAAAGCATCTTGCCATCTTCCCTTGTTGCAAAGGCAACATGCTAATTCATAATAAACGCTAGCTGTTCCAACCACTCCTCTTCGTTCCATGTCCCTGACTGCCTCAACTGCTTCATCTACTTTACCCTCTTCCCCAAACGTTTGCACGAGAACTGAATTTTTTTTTATTGGCAACAAAGTCACTACGTAATGAGCAATTTCAAAAATGAATAAAAATTATAGTATCGCTACCTTTATAAGTCAATGCTCTTGTGGCCAGACCACCTCTCCTCATTGTCTCAAAATATTTGTGAACCCGGTCGTACTTCCCTGATTTCAGCATCACCTTTTAACAAGCATTGGCTGTAAGACTAAAGATGCAAAATTTAATCTGAGGATAATAAATAAAGTACTGTGCACATATATTTAGAAAATGCTTCATGCTACATTATTCATCCGAGACTCACATTTCTTTAGGGAAAATGGTTGTCCTCGTTTAAATTTACACATAACTGTGCACTCCAAAACCATGCAAAAATACTTCAAAAATGCGCAAGTCTTGTTAGATAAACTTGGGTTGATGCTAGAGAACCTGCAGGGTCGAAGCATAGCTAGGATGTTTGCTGGGTCAAGCACAAAAGTTGGTAATAAATGCTTGGCTATAAATCTTCTATCGAAGTAAAATTAAACAAAACTAGTATTTTGCACGTGTGATGCACATGTGTATTAAATAAAGTTTTGATGTTGGATTTTAATCTTAACTAAACCTCTATAAAAATCTATTATCTTAATTAAAAATCTTCAACAATATTTTCAAATCTTTTGTCTACATGCTAATATATACACCCACTTGTATTGCACGTGCAAAAGGTTGATGATGTGGACCACCTTAAGTTATAGGATTTTTCTCGTTTTTCTGAATACTTATTTTTAATTAGTTGTAAAAGCACCACGGGCCCTCCCCCTCCTCTTCTGGTTATAATAGTAGAAATTTGGAACTTCAAGTGAATGATGAGGCGAGAAAATATTCTTGTTACAATATTTAATAATCATTTTATAGGTGTGGTTTGTTTTGTATAATTGCTTTATATCTGTAATATTTTCTAGATACTCACAAAACTAATTTTTAGAGTACATAGAATTTAATTCGGAGGATGGCGTGGAATGATGATGTGGGCATTGATCAGTCAAATTTACTGCATATTTTAATGGACATTTCCCCTACTATTATTAACTACTAAAAGGTGTTAATTGTAAATTAAGAACATATGTGGGTTTATTTGTAAAAAATTTATTATCATATGTTTATTCATTTATAATTAATATAATTAGTGAAAATATATGCATATAATATTTAAATAAAATATTCATACTAAAATATGCATATCATATCAAATATTTCTAAGATATCATATCATATAATTGGTTGAAATAATATCTCAAATAAAACAAATACTACTAATAAGATGAATTGAGATATTGTGCAGGTATTATAAAAGATTAGCTCAGGCCTGAACTATGAGTAGGAGATCCACAACAAATCAAAATATCAAACCAAATTTGCCGAATATTAGGAGCCAGTCGAAGAATCTCGCAATGGCAGAAACTAAGAGCAATATTTTCAGAATATTTTTATCAAGAGAATCTCCAAATATCGAGAGAAAAAGCCATGAGAAATCTGGAGGCGCAAACTCACCAGCTGGCGGCGGATCCACGGTCAATATAGGGTATAGGCGGCGGAACCATGGTTTATTATGGGCCCTAGGATCTAAAATCGCAGGAGCATGATCGTATTTATATCTACTCCAATATAGTATCTAGGGTTTCTAATTCCAAAGACTATATAAAGGACCGTGAGCTGTCTATCAAAAGCATTCCAAATTAAACATTCATCTATCCATCGATCGAGAGATCTAGCGAGCAACTAGGTTTTTTGTAATTTATTTTTTCAGCAAGCAATTTTGTAATGCACTAGTTGATCAATAAATGTAGTCTTTTCTTTTAATTTTTGTCGCATTTACTTTCTGCACTTTACTTTCCGCATTTACTTGCTGCACTTTATTTTCCGCATTACTTTTTGTACCTACATTCCGCAATTTTAATTTTTCATTATGAATTCATTTATCTTCCACCTCTTTTAAATCGCTAATATCCATGAGCGAGTAAATTCTTGCTTGCTAGGGTTTATAAGATATGGTAGAATAATAGATGGAAACTATAACGCAAATTCTTTTTAAAAGTTTTAATTTTTATAAACTTTAGCAAAATGAATGTTAACTCTCTTATCGGGCGCGCTATCAATTCATGATAGTCACGACCATGATTTGAGATTTGTTAATACTTGTTTCGTTAAGGGTTTGAGATAAATAGGGATCAATGGATGGACAATGGGCAGTAGAGGGAAACCCTAATTCCCTCCAAGAACCCTAATCCACATTCATCGCTATCTCTCTAGTATTAAACAATTAAAAGATAAAAAGATTTATATTTTTTACTTCATCCATTAACTACCAAGTCCTATAAACCTTACACGCCCTTCTATTATAAACTTTTCATCCATTCTTAATAGAAACGACAACAATCTCTCATCTCTTTTATCAACTCGTCTAAAACAAGAAAAACAGTTCACCGTTTCTCTGTGAACGACCCGTACTCACTAGCGGCTAGCTATTGCGACACCGTTATTGATTGCAGTATTTAAAACACACAGACACAGTTTTTCACAATCAATCGGACATCCTTAAAGTAAAGGATTTTTCTCAAATTTTTCATTTTTTGCTTTTTGAAAAAAAAACGTGAGAGCACCACACCCACCCCTCCCCTTTGCATCATAATAGTAGAGAAGATATGTGAATATACCCTATGGAAAGTCTCGAGAAAGAGGGGTTTAGAATTTGCTCCAAAGAATTGAATTTAATTATAGAATTACATCTATAGGCATAAAAGACAATGGGAGTAGTCCATTAACCATCAAATAATAAGATCATTCCAATTGTTTTCCAGGTTTGAAATGCACATCCACATAAGATGAGATTTGCCCTAAATTGTAAGATGGAACTTTTTTTTGAAGGTAAAATAGGATCTGTTTAAAAGAATTTTTGAAGGCAAAATACAATTTTATAAGCTACAGTTTGTTATTAAACATCCTTACACTGAGAGCAGCATAGGAGCAAATGCAGATGACATTGACTCGTGATATAGAATGAAAGACAATAAGTCTTTGAGGAAAATCATCAGTGACTTTAATAGAGAACTATCTGATGGAAAATAACAGACATTGTTAGGCGTGCCTGGCACTATCTGGCAGTCAAGGTCCCTAGGCATATTAATGTCAAGAATGATCTTAAAAGAAAGTACTGTTGGGTGTTACCTCCATTGCCAAGCCATAAGTTGTTTCAGTTGGTTTTTGTCCGCTAAGTCGCATCTGTTGCAGCACCCAAGATACTCCTTTCCACTGATGACTAGGGACACAAGCATTCAGCACCTGACAACATATAGACGACAATATCCAAAATTTCTTTTCAGGTTACAATTTAATATGTAAAGCAAACATTAGCAAAGGGATGCTCACGGCGTTATATATGATAATATCAGGTTCCAATCGTGGATCCCAACTTTTGTTCTTCATGTTCTTGATATTTTTGGATGGTTTCTGCCTCATGCATTCAATGATGCTAATTAGCTCATTCACAAGACCAGCTTGACCAAGCATAACAGCGATCGCATGGTATGCAGCCAAATCTGGATATAGCTTGCCATCACCCTGTATTCAATCAAAGCAGGTATAAGAAAATAGGTTAATGGTCCAAAAGCCTCCTGTAGTTTACCATGTATAGCACTTATACCCCCTCAAGTGATATATTAGCGCAAACACCCCCTCTGCTCATCCGCCATACCCTCAAAAGCACTCAAATTCTGCTTGAAACAATACAAACAGGTTCTAGAGTTAAATTAAACAGTAATTTGAGTTTGTTATAGTGTTTTTTAGTGTCTTAAAGGGTTTTGGTAGATGAACAGAGCGGTTCTGATAAATCACTTGAGGGGGTATAAGCTCTATACAAGGTAAACTACAGGGTGTTTCTGCAATTAGACCAAAGAAAAAAAAATAAAACCATATGCATCAGCAAGTCATTTCTAATTCCAGAGATTTTTGAAAGCAAAGAGTAGGAGATAAACAGTGAATTACTCGCATATAATTGAATATCTGGCTAGCTTCGCTGTACCTCCTTGCCTTGCCGAGAACAGATAAGAGCTTTGTGTATACAAACCTAACATAGATCAAAGTTAATCAACATCTGACTAGATTTTTTATCTATCTAAACGTGACCTGATCAGCAAAATTCAAGCTTAAACTTGTTAAAGTAAGAACCGTTTTACAAATCACACCTGCTTTTGTGATGTTCGTAATCCTTTTGGTTGTAAACCCATTCCACAACGGACATTGCAAGTTTCCAATCTCCTTGTTTGCCAAGCCTTTCAATTATTCTAAGTAAATGCATCTCTGAAAAGATTATACCCGATTGCTTCATCACCCTTGAAAACTTCCAATCTTGTATGCTTAGGTTTGTATAGCTTAGCCTGCACCGCATGTTTTTAGAAGCTGCAATATCATATTTTGTAACATCTAACAATAGGCAGAGAAATATACGAGGAACTCTGATTAATAGTTTCAAGGGACTATTTGGTTGAGTGTAATTGGAGACTCAAAATATTGTTGTTCCAATGTGTATTAGTTGCTCCAATGTATCGTTGTTGCTCAAACGTGTAGTTGAAAACTTGAAACCACGATTTGTGTCAGAACTTTGGCAAAAATACAATTTGAGTCGGAAAACATGTGGTTGAAACTACACTCAAGTCGAATGCTTTTGCAGCTATGACAGTTGGAATGTAAAAGTTAGAGGAACAAAATAGTTATTGCATTGCAATTGCATCCAACCGAACGCATAGTTTGCAATACATATAGTTAGAACGACAATTCAACAATATTAAAAAATGACAACTATAGTGGTTGGATTTGCATGCAGTTGCAAATGCATTACCTTTCCATCAAAGGAGATGTTTGGTTAGCAACAAAAAATAATTGCAACATTTGCATGCATCATTTGTTGCAAAAAGAAAGGGTCCAAATCCAATGTTTGGTTATCTTCAAGTTTTGTGATTGGATTTATAAATCCAAACCATTTTTTGTGTTTGGTTGAACAAAAAATAAAGGAAATGCAACATCTGTAGCAAATTTGTATATACAAAGCTTATGTGGTATCTATAATTATTACTATGCTCACCATTCCCAAAACCGCAACTCTTGTTACAACCAAAATGAGTGCAACAAATGTTGCAAGAATTTGATGCTTTTTGCAACTCCATTTCCATTTCTAACTCAAGTTTGTTGCTAACCAAACATATGAAATGGGGATTTTTTTTGCAACAAATGTTGAATGCATCTACATTTCCTAGCTACCAAACAACCCCTAAGTATGACTAATACCAAGTTAAAGGCATGTCAAGGTTTAGTCATATAACTCCTTGAAATATAATTCCACAGAAGCACAATAATAAGTGAAAGTCTAAATTTCACCAACATACAATGAAATGAATCAACTTTTCTTTTCCAGAAATTACCATATACTTTATAAATTGGATAATGCTTGAAGTCCATAATATTTATTGGGTAAATTGCTATATAATCCCCAAGGCTTCACCTTTATTGTATTTGCACTTCAATACCTTTATGATTTGTTCCATGCATATAAATACCCTAAAGTTCACTTCGTTATTAGCTAAATACCTTCAGATAACCTCCAATTAGTATATATGCAAATACCTAACCAATACCTTAGTAAAGTATGTTGTAAGATTAAGGAAAAGCTGATGATGGTGCTTTTTCTTCAGATATTACCATAAACTTTATAAACCGGAAAATGCTTATAACATCGTTGTATTGAGCAACATTGTCCATGATCAAAATACATGCACAAATACAAATATCCGACACAAAATGTCATAAGATCATACCTTTTCACTAAAAACTGAATCTCCTCATCATCGCTTATATTTTCCCTCAATCTAACCCCCTTCCCCTCCATCATCTCCCCAATTTCTTCAACATCATCATCAAGAACCAACCTCCCCCATTTCTATCCTCCAAAAGCCTCTCCAGGTTAGGTTCAAATAATAGTTATACAACTCCTTGAAATATAAGTATGCACATTCACATGATAAACAAAGTATAATATGTTCCAATGCACGTGCACAGGAACATATCCTGCGAATGCCCTCAAAAGGGCAGGAGGTGGGATAAGGGGGTTCCAACCAAATGAGTAGGACCCACACCCGCCCTTGTGAGACACACCCATAGGAAATGTTCATGTGCATGTGCACAGGACCATTTTCTTCGCAAACAAAAGGCTAAACTTCACTAAAATACCATGAAGCATCATCTCCTTTTCAGAAAATACTGTTAACTAATAACTATAGAATGAAAAATGCTCAAAGTTTTTCGAAATTATTTGCCGCTGACAAAGTTTATGGCATTTATCTTAAGATCGTTGATGATACTGCTAATCATTATATCATTGCATTAAGATAAGCAGCATTGTCCATGATCAAAACACAAAGCACAAAATGGCAAAAAGATCATACCTTTTCACTAAAAACCGAATCTTTTCATCTTCGCTAACATTTTCCCTCAATCTAACCCCCTTCACCCCTCCATCATCACTTCCCCCAGCTTCTTCGACATCGTCATCGAGAACCCACCTCAACCCCTCGCCATTCCTCTCCTCCAAAACCTCCCTCAGCTCGTCCAAGTGCTCCCATTTCAGCTTCCCAACGCCAAAACCCTCCAACTCGAAGCCCCCCTTCCTCTCCCATGGCTTCCCCTTGAGCTCCAAGTGAGCCGCAACCGCTCTGTACTCGGACTTGATCGACTCGAAGCGGGAGTCGTCGTCGTCTTCGTCGTCGATTTGGGGCTGGGGCTGGGATTGGGCGAGCTTTTTGGATCTGCGATTGGATTTCTGGATCTGTTTCTTGCGGAGAGCGTGGAGGATCTTGGGGGTTGGGGTCACTCCCTTTTTGACGAGGCTTTGCTTGAGGAGCTCCGTGTTGGGTTTTGGTGAGGAACGAGGGAGGAGTGGAGAGCGAGGGAGGGAGAGCTCCATGAGAGAGAGAGAGAAGGATAGGTTGCACTAAAATAACCTTAAATATTGTGGATGTTAACTAAAATGCCTTAAAAGTTTTTTATTACACTTAAATACCTTAAACTATGCCTTTTGATTTTAAAAGGGTTTTCAAACACCATCAAAGTAGCTCTTATCCCGTGTTTGGAAAGTTTGGAAAAATAGTTCCAGGGATTTTATTTGGGATAAATATATGTCTAAAGCCGAATGCATTTCTCTATTAATAAAATTCCAGACATGGTTGGATAATTTGGGGTAAAAATTTACATTAAATACGTACATTTTCTTTTAATGCATTATTGAGCTAAGATATTTTCTCTCGAAAAGATAGAGAGAAAGACTAGTTAAGGAAAAATTAGGTCCGAAATAAATTTTTTTTATCCTGGGAGCTATTTGATGTCCCCTTCCCCCTCCTCTAAATTTACCCATGAAAACACACCATCGAAACAGGCTTTTTTAAGATGGCTCCAATGCAGAGTGACGGATGTCGGATCTCGTCAAGATGTTACCTTCCGTAGATCTGCTGCGAGCGATGATGGACGGCTGAGATTGAGTTGGAGGTTGCCTTCTGAAGCGTGTGGATCTCAATGGGTTTGAGGTTGATGTGACCGAGCTACCTGTAAGGAAGTCCCAGGATCGTTGTGCCACCGAGGACCCTCCGACGATCAAGTTAGACCGGATATTTGAGCAGAGTAACGGTCTAGTGAGGAAAGAATGACTTACTTGAACCGTCTGAAAGAGGGGTTTATATAGTGGTGGCAACATGCAGGCAGGCGCAAGAATCACGCCGGCCATTACGCTCCCAGTGTCACGCCCGCGTGATGGGCTGGATCTCCCATTAATGACGAGACAGGCTCGTTAATGGGGGATCATGATGACGAGACAGGGTGGTTGTGCCACCGAGAACCCTCCGACGATCAAGTTAGATCGGATATTTGAGCAGAATAACGGTCTAGTGAGGAAAGAATGACTTACTTGAACTGTCTGAAAGAGGGGTTTATATAGTGGTGGCAACATGCAGGCAGGCGCAAGAATCAAGCCGGCCATTACGCTCCAGGCGTCACGCCCGCGTGATGGGCTGGATCTCCTATTACTGACGAGACAGGCTCGTTAATGGGGGATCATGATGGCGTGGAACGCGGGACGTGGCCGGCGGATATCTCGCGTATGGCGAGATTCGCGGAGGTGAGGCGGTTGCGCCTGCGATAGGTGTCGTTGGTCGGTCGATGAGACCGAGGAATATGAGCTCGGCGGGAGGCTCGGGGACGAGCGGGAGGCCGAGGTATCTTAGTTCCGCGGTAGCCCGGAGACGAGCTGAGAGGGCTGAGGAGGCCGATTGTGCAGGGGGCTCGGAGGTGAGCCAACGGTTGTTTGCAAGGCGGGCACAGGAAAGGTGTGGACGGTCACAGAAGGTCGGTTACGTCCATGGGTCGCAGACCCGGGGTATTTTACCGACGTACGGTTCCTGGTCCTTTCTTGCTAGCTTCGGGACATGTCATCTGCCACGTGTCACGATCTGGAAGATCGCCGATATCGAGCATCATCATTAGCCCCCCACTCTCGTCCCGACCTGTTCACGGGTCGGGTCGAGAGTGGTCTGCCGGGTCACCCGAGATGAGCTCCTTTTCGTAGATATCGTAAACATTCCTTCCCGGGCAATCGGCTGTATTTTCTTGATGACGTCAGCGGATCAAGGTCCAGATCCTGCATTAAAGAGGATGCACCAGATCGTGCGTACGTTCACCGAAGCGCTAGCCCACGTGTCTGGCGCTGGTTGGCTGAAGTGACGAGCCACATATTTCCGGTGTCCGATGGGGTACGACCAATACGCGTGCGACAGGTGGAGTGATAGTGGCCGTCGAATGCAATGAGTCGTTTCGACGGGAGATGACTGTCGCCGTTGAATGTGTACGCCGGTAGCTATAAATAGAGGCGGGGCCCTCATCAGGGCCCATACCTCTTCATAATTTACTCGTCCAGAGTCTCGTTGGCTCGGCGCTATCCTTTTTAGGTCGGATCTCTGTGTTTTCTCTTCCGAGGACTCATCCTCTCCACCAGGTTAGATGTCTTCTTATGAAGAGTCTGTAGAAATAGATCGGGTAGAGTCTAGGGAGTCCCCTGTAGATTCTTCCTCTTCATCTTCTGCTTCTTCTTCTTCTGAGTCGAGCCTGTTTCCCCCCTTGGCAGAACAAATGGACCGATCCAGGATTCTTGCTGCCCTCGGTGCCCTGTCCCGGAAGAGAGTCGAGGGCGTGGCCGTGCCTCGGGCTGGCCCGAGTTCTGCACCAAGGGAGTCGCAGGCGACGAGGCTATCCGCCTCGACCCGAGCCCTCGATGATTGCCGTGGCGGCGGCCAGAGGCGTCCGCGGGTTCCCGAACCCCAGATGAGGGAAGCGGAAGAGGACGAAGACGAGGTTCCTCTTAAGAGGAAGAAGACGGTTTCTCGCGCGCCACCGACTGAGATTCCCGAGGGGATTTCTGTGCAGGAGGGGGACGCCTGCTTCGTAGTCCCATCCGGGCTTTCCGTTGCTGCCAGCCTGCTCACTGATATGGAAGAGTTGGCCGGAGGCAAGATTCCGCGGGGGACCCTGAGGGCCCAAGTGGCAGCTATAGCTCAGGAGGCGGTGCAGGTACGTATTCCCTTATGTGTTATTTGTTGGGATTCCTTAGCACCCTACTGGGTTTTCACAGCAACTACCATGCTATATTTAAAAATTCTAAGGTACTAATCAATCCTAAGCTACGATCAAGCTAAAGTAAATAGACAAAATGAAACATGTAATCAACCATTACAAGTAGTGAGCAAGGAATACAACCTTTGTAGACCGATCCTTCACTTCTAAAGCTCCATGTTGACGTCCCTTCGCTGCGATCATCGAACCCCCGGACTCTAGTGATGGTTCACATGAAGAAATGGATGGGCTTGCTCGATGCCTTCGAAGACGAAGATGATCTACGTCGAGAAGACTCAAACCCAAGCTAACTCTTCACTAGGTGATGAACTTTGTGAAGAGAACACCCTAAATTAAATGGCAAGTAGTAGAGGATGATGAAGTAGGAAGTGGGCTCACTTTAGATTTTATTTTCTCACAATATTTCTTCATTAATCCAAAACCTAGAGAGCTTTGGAGTTGTGAAGAAGAAGATGAAGATGAGAGCAACCAAAGGAATGAGAATGGGTTATGCAACCATGGGTGAGTTAGTATCCCATACTAAACCATTATAGAAACTTAACCATGGATTAATTATAATGGTTGGGTTTAAAATATCTTAAGCAAAACAAAATGAGTGGACTTTGGTCAATAGTCTACAAGCTTCATGAAGCTTCAAGCCATGACCAATTTTCCACCTCATTTTGATTTACCAAGATAAATAAAAACCCCACATTATATGTAAGCATGGTGTAAGTCACACACACCCAAGTTTGCATGTATCATTAAGCATGACACAAACATGTACACAAGCATATATCACATATATACTTAATACATAATCAAGTGAGAAAAACAATCTTAAGTGAGCCAATACTAGTTAATGTAAAGTAATATATCAAATATATAATTATACATTAAATCATTAAATCAACACTTGATTTAATGATCCGGTCATATCACATATAACCGACTAATATCTAGTCTATCAATCTATCGAATCAACACTTGATTCGATAACCCGGCTATATCGCATATAACCGACCGATGATACAAATCGCGAGAATAGAATACGGTATCACATACGCGTATTAATCTCGGTCCCGCACATATCTCATATGTTCTCCTACTCCGTTTCGCCTGAGCCAGAAAACCTCTGTGTAGGAGTCTAAAGACTCGTCAATACGCCGGCAGTAGGTGATGATCATATCAAACACCCACAAGCCACAAGAGGCATGCTAAACGTAACGGCCACCCGGGTATTGAGTGATCAAAAGATCAACAAGCAAGCCTGCTCATACTCCTGCGAATCCAATCAGTAACACTTACCGTACAGTCTGGTCTCTTCGTCTGATATGTCGCATATCTCGTCTAGGGGTGGTAAACGTCAGACCCCAGTAACTCGATAAGTCGTGCCGATGTGAGGCTCATAACGGGTCGAGAAACTACTGTTAACACTTACCAGTAAATCTCTGAAACAGCACTGGCCAGTGACTTTTTGTTATAGCCAATCGAGCACAGCGCAACATCAACCCCCAATACCGAGAGAGACGAATCCCCACCTATTGCTCATTGCCTCCATGTGACTCGGGACTGTACCCTAAAACCATCGTTTTGCACGTTCTCATGAACGTGGTAAAGTGGAAATCAAAGCACAGTGGGAATCACACAAGTCTCTATGACGATCTCGGGTCGACAGACTAACCTATACCAGTGTCACCAGAGAACTGCCATCTGACGTGAGGTATAATACCATCTGGGAGTTCTCGGCGGGTCCGTCCAGTATACCCTGTTGGAGATAGTGCCCTCAGAGTCAATTATTGGATCACAGGCACGTGATTGCAATGATTGAGGGAGGACCTATCCCGGTAGGACAGTCTTACTCAAGATGATAGTATGCTATCTGGTTTATCTTTATCATCGTGTACTGTTTTAGGTGATCTGACATGTCACTATTGCACGTTGATAGAGCCCCTAGGATTCTTGCTTGACCACCAGCAGTATGAGGGCGATCATATACGTGAGAGCTGGTAGTCTATAAGCACATCCTTAAATGGTCCCTAGTCATGGGAGTTTCGAGACAGGGCATCGAAACTCCAGAGTAGACTAGTGTATATAGTCGAGACCCCGACGAGGGGCGGTGGACGGTATCACAAGCCATTGGTGTCAGTTGGATCACCTAAGATGTATACAGGTGCTCATTAGGTTATGAGTACACCGGACAGGACTCGCCGGGAACATGCTAGTTGGTCTTATACCTGACGTCAGATAGCAGTTCCCTGGTGACATGTGTACAGGTTAGTTCATCGACCTAGGGATCGTCATTTGTCTCGTGTGAGTTCCCACTATACTTTGATTACTACCCTACCACGTTCAAAGGAGACGTGCAAACAGGTTTTAGTTGGGTACAGTCCCGAGCCACATGGAGGCAGTGAGCGGATCTTCGGGGGTTTGTCTCTCCCGGTATTGGGGGTGAGGTCGCGCTGTGTCTAGGAGAGCCAGAACATGAAAAGTCCTTGGCCAAGGTAGGAGATTTACTGGTAGGTATTCCAGTAGTATCTCAGGGTGTTCTGGGCCGATCTCTGACACGACTTGTACCGCTTTTGGGGGTCTGACTTTTACCAACTCCCTAGGCCCGCCATGCGATGCTCATAGACGAACGGACCGGACTGTACGGATATTGTCACTGACAGGCTCAGTAGGGTGTCAGGATGAGTTCGCTCATCGATGTCCCTTTTAGTCAATACCTGGTAGCCCGTTACGTATTGGCTTATACCTCTGACGTGCTAGTGGTTAAATCCACAACTAAGGTGTTGACGAGTCTTTAGAGTCCCCAACATTCCGTTGCTCAAGTTTTCGGGCGAAACGCTGTAGAGGCCGTATGGAGATATGGCAGGGTTCGATCAGATACGTGCGGTATTGCACGGATCAGGATCAGACGGTTAGTACTAGAGGCCGTATGGTTATATGGCAGGGTTCGATCAGATACGTGCGGTATTGCACGGATCAGGATCGGACAGATAATACTAGCCGGCTTTGGTTTAAGCCGGATCCTAGTATAGTACAGTGTAGATTTTGTCTCTTTGCATTTGTATTCGGTTGGAATACAGATGCGGGTGTGTATACACAGTATCGGGGTTTTCCTGTAATTTATTACGGGACCAGTTTTCTGGAGTTGCCAGTTTGCTTTCCGTTTCGGCCATATTTCTTTGTATCTTTCATTGGCCGAAGATTGGTGGAGGAGCTTATTTGCATTTGTGCAAATAAGCAATTTGGAAGGGGGTCTTTGCATATTGTTGGTCTCATGATGGAGGACCATCCCTTGACTTTCTTGAGTTCATGATTGCTTGACTTTTTGAAGCAATCATGGTTGTTAATTGGTTGGTGGTGTGTGTGCTTTGATTGTGATCGTGATTCATGATAACATTTGACCTCTCTCTTGCATTATTCTTGTGGCTACCTCTTTCACACACAAAAAAAAAACACTCTCATTCTCTCCTCTCCATGACCATGGCCGGCCACATTGTGTGGGGCTGTCCCAATTTTTGGGCAAGGGAATTACACCCATTTGGCTTCACAAAATCCCATAGTTCCACCTCCAAAGTATAGTTCATTCTCCTCCACAAAATGGCAACCTCCATGAACCCCAAATGAGACATAGCCTCTACACGCATTCTACAGCAAATCTTGGGCACGTCGACTCGCCAGCTTCGTGCCCGAGTTGCCTCGGTATAGAGGTGGGAGCCCGTAAAAGAAGCCGGCGACGTGGTGCCCTTCCGGCGACGAGGTGGAGACCGGACATTCCGTGGGAGATCGGGACGACGACGAGAAGACCGGAGGACACGGATCACTCGGTATATCTCTCTTCCCATCTTGTAGTTAGCTAGGACTAGTCTAATGGCACGATCCGGGTTTATAGTGCGCGGTGGTGCCGGTTCAAGAAAATTTAAAGTTTATCACCGCTTCCGCATTTCGGCGTCGGATTGACGGCCGGGGCGCCGCCGTGCACTTACAGTGGTATCAGAGCCTCGCCATTAACATAGTCTAGCTTGGTCTAATGTGTTTTTCATTTCCGATCGAACAAAATTCCAAAACCCGCGTTTTTCATTACAACAGTTTTCTGTCGAAATTTTTTAGACTCCAAAAATTTTTCAGGTTGTTTTAGAATACTGTTAAAGAAGTTATAAGACATCTGGGAAAATTTGGTAGAGTGATACTGTAGAACCGCCGCGGAACCGCGGCCAAACCCCCCTTGGCGCCGCGGTTCCGCCGCCGTTCAGTGAGTTCACTGCACCACCTTTTCACAGTGATCTTTTTACAATGAAATAGGGGTTTTGGAATATTATTTTTAGGCCCAGAATTTCTGCATCTGCTACAGTATTGCTTGGGGCCCACTTGGTAAATTTTGATCGATCGGATATTTTAAACACATTGGTTCACAGTATTTACATTATATCTGCGACCGTGAATGTCACTTGATCGGTAAATCCTGTCTAACTGCTATAGCCCGGTTAGACGGATTTGCGAACGTGACTTTCACGTTGATGTTCTGTGTACTGCTGTGATGTTGCGGATTGGTCATGGGGATAACCTGGTTGCAGTGGTAGTACAGTTTTGTTGTATTATGTACATTTGATATTGCGGGGCGAGCGTCCGACATATGGACTACCGTCACTGCCTAATTGTATTATTATTTTGGGGCACGACCAGGTTGCGGTCGATGTACCCGTTGTATGTATATTTTACTTTCCGTACTAGGATTACCCCAAGGAGGGGTGCACGGATAGCCGGGTTCTAGAGGGCAACGGGCCCGCATCTCATGGCATTGAGACGGAGGGGACTTCACTCTAGGATTGGCGGGCTATTCGCCGCACTCGTAGGGGGTACAGGTTGACCCAGGAGGGGTGCCCAAGTTACCGGATTCCGTGAAGTGCTGGGTGGTCCATTCACGGTGCTGAAGGGGGCTGACTCGCTTCAGGTTTTGGCGGGTAACTTGCCGCACCCGTAGGGGTCTAGGATTTCATTGCACAGGCTATCCACACGACCAGGGGAACGTCGGGTTTCAGTAGTGGCTCTGTGAAACCCGGGGATCCCAGATATCTGTATTGTTCTGTGATGCTGGTACATTTCTGTGATGTTGCTTTTTTTTTTATCACGCCTTGAGCGAAATATAATATATTGGTATATATATTAGTAGATGTTGTATATGTTTTGCATCCGCGCTAGTCTAGTCCCCGCTCTGTCGTTAGTTAGCTAACTTAACGGGTAATGACGGGACCCAGTGGCGAATGCGGATGGCATATACGTACATCAGTATATTTTCGTTCTTTGTGGTGTGATCAATTGATGGGACTGCGTTGATTCGGATCAATACAAGTTAAAAACAAACCTATTCTGATGTTGTTGGAACACTTTTCAAAAAGCTGTTATTGCAACGACGTTCACTTTTGTTTTGCATCGTGGTATTCAGTTGGAATATCCTGCTCCTCAGTCGACGAGGCAAGGGCCGAGATCCCTTCACCGGGAGTGACCCCTTGGACAAAAAGTTTGCGTCAGGGCAATGACTTCACTATAGCCGATTACTTTTGCTTTGCACCGTGGTATTCAGTTGGAATATCCTGCACCTCATTCTACGGGGAAAGAGCCGAGATACCTTCACCGGGAGTGACCTCTTTAGCAAAGGTTTTCGTCACTATATTTTTTAAAAGCTATCCGTTCCTTCAACGATATCAAGTTCATTACGTTAAAGGTTTTCGCCAAAAACCATTCGTAGCCCTCCGTCATTTCAGTTAAATATTCGATAGTATTCAAGCTATGTATTTTGACCTCACGCCAAGGCATAGTGATTGGTAGCTGCCGGGTATTTATCTGTTGCATAGATAGATGCGTTGGTTTGGGACAGTCGTACTACTATTTTGGCCTACGTCAAGGGTATGTACGGGTGGGTTCAAATTAACCTGGACAATGACGGGTAGAACTTGACATGCGACTTATGATATTTTGACCTCACGCCAAGGTCATAAGTGTAGGGTTCCTAGGCACTCTCAAGAGGTCTCACAAGGCATCAACCATGCCAATTTCAAATTTTACGGGTGCCGAGAAACCCTAATACGGATCGTTGACTAGAATTTTAGGCGAAACAAGAAGCTAGTTAACAACTTAACTAAAAGAACGGAAATACAACCTTTGTAGATCCGGTCCTCCACCTCCACGGCTCCGTGATGAAGTCCCCTCGCTGTCCAAATCGAAACCCGGGCTCTAGCTCGGCTTCATCGGAGAAATGGGCGGGCTTGGTCGTCGGCTACGATGCCGAAGATGATCTACGTCGAGGCATCACAAGATCAAGCTCCCACTTCACCAAGTCATGAAACTTGTGAAGATAACACCCTTTACTACTTGGCAAGAGGTAGAGGATGAAGAAATAGGAGATGGGTTCACTTTAGAATTGGATTTCTCACTCATTTGCTCAAGTCACCATTGATGAAGTCTAGGTTTTCTTCTTGAAGAAGAAGAAGAAGAAGATGAAGAATATCATAAGTATTATGATAAGTTAATTTAAAATAGAAAAGAAAATCAATACTTATCATAATACAACCATGGTTAGGAGTAGAGAATTAACAAGGGTTAGTGAATGGTTGGGTTAAGACATGAAGACAAAATGGTGACATTAGTCAAACCTTCATGAAGCTTCAACAAGCTTCATCTTTGAAAGCAACCATTTTCTCTTTTTCTTTTGTCAAAACAAAATAAATAAATGCATAAATAAATCAAATGAAACCCTAACCATTAACTAACCATTATTTAAACACACACTTAACCAAGTTAACATGTATCATCAAACATGATACAATCAAGTGCACACAAGTATATCACATATACAACTTGTGCAAATCAAGTGAGAAAATACATTTAAAGTGAACCAATACTAGTTAATGCAAAGTAATATATCAAATATATAATTATGCATTAAATCATTAAATCAACACTTGATTCAATGATCCGGTCATGTCACACACAACCGACTAGTATACAATGTATCGATTTATCGAATCAATCCTTGATTCGATAACTAGGTTATATCGCATACAACCATTCGACACATTCATCGCGAGAATGAAATACGGTATCACATACACGCATTATTCTCGGTCCCGTACATATCTCATATGCGCTCCTATTTCGTTTCGCTTGAGCCAGGAAACCTCTATGTAGGACTCTAAAGACTCGTCAATACGCCGGTAGCAGATGATGATCATATCAAGCACCCACAAGCCGCAAGCGGTCTGCTAAACGTAACGGCCACCCGGGTATTGAGCGATCAGAAGATCGACGAGTAAGCCCGCTCACACTCCTGTGAATCCAACCAGTAACACTTACCGTACAGTCCGGTCTCGTCGTCTGATATGTCGCATATCTCGCCTAGGGGTGGTAAACGTCAGACCCCAATAGCTCGATAAGTCGTGTCGATATGAGGTCTATAACAGTTCAAGAAACTACTGGTAACACTTACCAGTATATCTCAGCAACCCTGGCCGGGGATTTCCGGTTATAGCCAATCGAACACAGCGCAACATCAACTCCCTATACCGGGAGAGACGAATCCCCTCCTATCGCTCATTGCCTCCATGTGATTCGGGACTGTACCCAAAAGCCACCATTTTGCACGCCCTCTTGGACGTGGTAAGGTGGAAATCAAAGCACAGTGGGAACCACACAAGACTCTATGACGATCTCGGGTCAACAGACTACTCTGTACCAGTGTCACCAGAGAACTGCCATCTGACGTAAGGTATAATACCATCTGGGAGTTCTCGGCGAGTCCCTCCAGTGTACCCAGTCTCCACTGAGCACCCGTATATCATCTCCGATGTCAAACACCAATGGATATGGGATCATCCATCGCCCATCTGTATGGGTCGAGAAGGTATACGCTAGTCTACTCTGGTATATCGATGCCCCGTCTCGATACACCCACGACTAGGGACCTTGAAGGATGTACTTATAGACTACCATGTTCCCACTAGTATGATCCGCATCATAGTCCAGGTAGTCAAGTACACATCCTAAGGGCTTTACCAACATGAAACATAGAGACAATCAGTATACACGTTAAGGTAAAGAGTAACCAGATAGCATACTATCATGTCGAGCAAGAAAGTCCTCCCTATATATATCCAAGCATCCACTACAATATACATCCTATGTATAGTAATGGCCTCTAGGGCATACATATAACTAACAATCTCCCACCTGCACTAGGGCCATCTGTATAGCAGTGGTTGTAGTATCTCATACTCAACCATCCCATATAAGTCTCTCTCTGGGAATAGGCCTTCGTAAGTGGATCCGCCGTGTTATCCTCTGAGTCTGCTCTCCTTACCTCGATCACCCTGGAGATCAACTATCTCCACGATCAGGTGATACTGCCTTAGAATATGTCTGGGTCACTGATGGGACCGGGGTTCCTTGGCTAAAGCCACACTTCCATTGTCACACAATGGTAGAAACCAAGTTCATCTCATGAACCTATATACACCCAAACTGCCTCTTTGGTAGCATCTTAAGTAGCGATGTATCCAGCCTTTATCGTCTAGTATGCCACGGTATCTAGCTTGGAACTCTTCCAACATACCATCCCTTTACTGAGGGTAAAGACAATGCCTGTGACTGATATTCAGTCGTCTTTATCACCCTGGAACCCTTCCAGTGATTCTCCCCAGGATCAACTGATACCATCTCACTACAACTAGTGAGTATCCTAACATCCACTTAGATCTATCTCATAGATCCAAAATCCAAGATTTAGTAGGTATCACTTTGATCCTATATGGAGAATCTTTGTGATAAGCGGAGATTGACCGAGCGTAGCATAGGAAACTCCTTTCTTATCAACAGTATGTCATCCACGTACACTACGAGGATCACTACCATACTCCCTACTACCTTTTTGTATATACAAGGTTCATCTACCATTTTGATGAAGTCAAGCTGTTTGACTAATTCATCAAAACAGATGTTCCAACTCCGCGATGCCTGCTTTATCATATAAAGCATCTTACACACGTTTCCGCTGCTCCCACTGTCTACGAAGCCCTCTGACTGTGTACTTACAGACTCTCTCTTCTAAAACAACATTTAGAAAAGCAGTCATGACACCCAACCACCAGATATCGTAGTTATGGTATGTAGCCGTGGTAAGTAGGATCTGGATGGACTTAAGCATAGCTACTGGAAAAAGGTTTCATCATTATCCACGCCTGGTCGATGATGAAAACCTTTAACAAGTCTAGCTTTGAAAGTCACAACCTTTCCATGTACACCAAGTAATCTTCTCAAGATATACTTGCTCCTGATGGGGATTTAACCCTTCAGATATAGCAACTAAAGTCCATACTTTGTTGGTGTATAAGGATTCCATCTCAGATCACTAAGCATCCAGCCATTCTTACAGAGTCTTAGTCCTGGTGGCCAGCCCGAAACTAGTAGGGTCATCATCTCATGATGCATTCCTCGCTCCCACTGTCATAGAGAAACCGAAGTATCTCTCAGGTGGGTGAGGAACCCTACTAGATCGGCGGAGAGGCTGAGGTTCGTTGGAATCTACTGAATCCTTTGGTTCTATCAAATCATCAGCTGCAGTTTGTATAGCTGGAACATTTCCAGTTCTACATAACAGACCTTGCTTCGAGCTTGTCCGGATTATGCTTTTAAACATAGGCCGGACAACCCCAAATCTTAACCAACTTAAGATTTGGGCTCTTTCCTTTCCATATCACATATGAAGCGGTAGGCAACTGATTTGATTGGAACCCTATTCAATAGGTATGCTGCTTCTCAAGCGCATAACTCCCTAAAAGGAAATAGGTAACTCAGTAGTACTCATCATAGAGCACACCTTATCATATAGGGTGTGATTGCTCCGCCCCGATATACCATCGTACTATGGTGTATACGGAGGAGTAATGCTGAGAGAGAATCTCATTCTCCTTTAGAATAGTCCAGGAATTCCATGCACAAGTATTCTCCTCCTTGATCTCATCAAAGGACATAATACTTATACCCGTATTTTGGTTCTCTACTTCTAACTTATATTCTGTGAATATCTCAAAGGGTTCGGACTTGTGTTTCAACAGGAACATATGTCTGAATCATGAGAGATCATCAGAGAACGTAATGAAGTATAAAGAACCAGTCCTGGCATGTGTAGACAGGGGACCTTACATACATCATCATATATCAGTCCCAAGAGTTTACTAACTCTTTCTTTGTTTCCAATAAACAGAGCTATGGTCATCTTATCTTTGTGACATGACCGGCAAGTTTCACAAGATGTAAATTCAAACTGATTTAAATATGCATCTTTATGTAACTTCAGCTAGTCGGGTCGCATTGATATGACCTAGTCTACAATACCTCAAGAAGGATCCGTTCATTTCTGAACTCTTTCTCTTGTGTGTGTTCTGTATACTAAGAACTGTAGTTTGATTTAGAACATCAATGCTTTTAGATAACGTGCCTGAATCGATCAACTTTTGATATAGGAAATGTTCAAAACATTATCCAACAATACAAAATTTTACCATTTCTTTACTAATAAAGAGACAGATATGATTTTGTATATCAGGTTCGGTATCTAATAACATTCGTTCAGAATCAATGTATTTGTAATACAGGGTGACAGTGACCAACAGACTTGGTTGCAACACTTGCCCCGTTTTCTGCCTCATGAAACTTATCACCCGTACTCAGTTTTTCTACATTTTTGTAGCCCTATGTAACAGATTACATATCTGGGATCCTGATCCGGTATCATATACCCAGGATGCGGAGGATACTGAGAAACAGTTCTTTGTAATGAACACACCCGAAGATGATGCATCAGCATGCACTCTCTTCGTCTGGGCGGCACGGGAAATCTGGTATTCCCCAATTTCCTGCTCTGTCTTATAACAATTATAAGTTGGAGCAGGACCAATGTTCCCCAGCTCAGTATAACAAGCGGCTTCGGTCAATGTATCCGTATTATAATCTTGATTAAGGCGTGATATGGTCGCTACCTGGAGAGAGAGAGAAGAAAACACTCAGCGTGCGCTCTTGCAAGAGTAGATTGGTTATTATTTTATCTAATCAGGATGGCTCCCACTGCTTTTTATCAAATCTTCCTTCAAACCCTAAAAGGAAAGACTAGCCGGGATTAATTACACGCTACAAGTTCGCCAATCTTTCAGCTAGGCCAGTGTCGGTACTTTGAGGGAGGTCCCCCGTGCTTTCGCACGAACCTAATTAATGTAAACCTCGTTTTTCCAGAGGCGTAAGCTCGTTAACACCTTTCTAGACACCTACTTGATCGGCTAATTGTAATGTGTAAAACTCTCCCAGGAGTAACTCTTACTCGCAGTGGGTATCGGGATCCAACTATCTCATAGAAGGTATGCAATCTCATTGCAAATTTCAACACTTGAAATTCCCGATAATATTTTGCCCCATGCGATCTATGACCTTGACTGAGTCAACAAACCATAGACCGCAAGTAAAGTTCAACCCGTCATTTCTCGATTGAATTAACCTCACCCGCACGACCCTTGACTGAGTCAACAAGGTCGCACGACTACCCTAATCCAATCGCATCATATGCTTTGCAGATAAGCACTAATCAGCTACCGCACACTACGCCTTGACTGAGTCAACAAACGCAGCACGAATACTAACTATTACCTATCTGAAATGACGGAGGGCTACGACAGGTTTTTCTGAAAACCTATTGCGTAATGAACTTGATATCGTTGTAGAATCAAATGATTTTGAAATGGAGTGCTTTTGAGGTTTTTCTAGTTTTGCTAAAGGAGTCACTCCCGGTGAAGGGATCGTCGGTCCTTTCCTCGTCGAATGAGGTGCGGGATATATCATATATATCACTGTGCAAAGCAAAAACTCTTAAAAGCAATCAAAAGACAAACCGAGTGTGTATGCTTTTTAGATAACGTGCCTGAACCAATCAACTCTTGATATAGGCAATGTTTAAAACATTATCCAACAATACAAAATTATATCCTTCTTTACTAAATAAAAAGACTGATATGGTGTTGTATATCAAGTTCGATATCTAATAACATTTGTTCAGAATCAATGTATTTGATAATATATGGTGATAACCGCCAACACTTTGGCTGCAACAATTGCACCGTTTCCAATTCTTGAAACTTTATCACCTGTTCTCAGTTCTCTACCTATCTGTAGCCCATGTAACAGATTACGTATGTGGGATCCTGATCTGGTATCTCATACCCAGGACGTAGAGGATACTGAGAAATAGTTCTCTGTAATGAACACACCCGAAAAGATGCATCATCATGCACTTTCTTCGTTTGGACGGCACGGGAATCCTGGTAATCCTCTATTTCCTGCTCAGTCTTATAACAATTATAAGTTGGAGCGGGACCAACATTCCCCGGCACAGTATAACAAGCGGGTTCGGTCAATACATCTATATTATTATCTTGATTAAGGCGTGACATGGTCGCTACCTGAAGAGAGAGAGAGAAGAAAACACTCAACGTATGCTCTTACAAGATCAGATTGGTTATTATTTTATCTAATCAGGATGGCTCCCACTGTTTTTATCAAATCTTCCTTCAAACCCTAAAAGGAAAGACTAGCCGGGATTAATTACACCCTACAATTTCGCCAATCTTTCAGCCAGGCCAGTGCTGGTACTTTGAGGGAGGTTCCTGTGCTTTCGCACGGACCTAATTAAAATAAATCTCGTTTTCCCAGGGGAGTAACCCCGTTGACACTTTTCTAGACACTTACTTGATCGGCTAATCGTAAAGTGCAAAACTCTCCCAGGAGTAACTCTTACTCGCAGTGGGTATCGGGATTCAACTATCTCATAGTATGCAATCTCATTGCAAATTTCAACACTTGAAATTCCCGATAATATTTTGCTCCTAGCATCCTATAATCTTAACGGAGGTCAAAAAACCATAGGCTACTAGTCAAGTTCAACCCGTACATTTCATGATTAAATTAAACCCACCCGCACGATCCTTGACGGAGGTCAACAAGATCGCACGACTACCCTAACTCAATCGCATCATATGCTTTTGCAGATAAGCATAAATAGCTACCGCACACTTCGTCTTGACGGAGGTCAACAAACGTAGCACGAATACTATGAAGTACTTATCTGAAATGACGGAGGGCTATGACAGGTTTTTCTGAAAACCTTTTGCGTAATGAACTTGATATCTTTGTAGAATTGGGTGATTTTGAAAAGGAGTGTTTTTTAGGCTTTTACTAGTTTTGCTAAAGAGGCCACTCCCGGTGAAGGGATCTCGGCTCTTTCCTTATCGAATAAGGTGCAGGATATTTCACAAATACCACTATGCAAAGCAAAAACTATAAAAGCAATCAAAAGGCAAACCGAGTTTGTAGCATCTGCTAGTTTCGCTAAAAAGGTCACTCCCGGTGAGGGATCTCGGCTCTTTCCTCATCGAATAAGGTGTTGGATATTCTACAAGGAATACCGCTATGCAAAGCAAGAACTAGAGCTACCAGTTTTTAAAACAAGTTTCTACAACATCTTTAGGTTTCTTTTCTTTCGTTAATCTCATTAATGAATGTCCTATCATTTTAAGTTATCTAAACATCACAGATAAATACAACGTACGCTTATGCCATCCGCATTCGTCTCGATGTCCCGTCATGCACCGTTAGGTTAGGTAACTAACGGCAGAGCGAGGCAGGGCTAGCGCGGGTGTAAAACATAAGCAACGTCTATATAATATATCATATATACTATATACAGTATCTATCTCAACATATCAAATGATCATATCACAGATATCGCAGCAGAACACAACATATGAAATATTGGATATACTAGGATTTCCGATTTTTATTTTAAGCCTGTATAAAACACGGATTTCACGGTCATGATGAATAGCCAAACCCAAATCCCTAGACCTCTACGAGAGCGGCAAGCAACCCTACCAATTCTAGAGTTAGGAGACCCGGACTCGACGCATCGAGATGGTCTCCCACTAGACTCTAGAACCCGGTTACTTGTTCCCCCTTCCTTGGGTCTATCCTAATGCGGAAAAGTAAATAATATACATCAACGGTGACATCTTCCTCAACCCGGAAGTGCCCAAGTAAAAGAATATTACATACATTGAATTTTACATAAATGAAAATGAAAAACTCCCATCTCACATAAAAAAAACCCGGCTATTCAAACACGACGATCCAATATAACATATCCCAGCAACACATAATATCGCATGTTATCAACGTAAGTAAATATGCGTATTCCAATTGTCGTTGGCATATAGCAACGAAACCGGCAATACACCACATATTACACTTACGGTCTCAGAAAAGAAAGTGAAAAAACTACAACAATTGGAATCCGCACTGCTCTTAGACATCATAAACCCAGAATATCACATATTCTGGATTTCATGCCTAACAATGCAAATTTTACATTTAGGTCTCAACCATGAAAACACTTTTCAAAGAAAGTCGGGTAATTCAACAAGATTCCCGATTCCGTCCGAGGCCGAAATGTTAAACTTGCATGCAACTAGATAGATTCCAATTATTGTATCCCATCACATGATATCCGGACGACGTTAAACTTTTCGATCGATTCATCAAAGTCCCACAATTTCCCGACAGCTCAACACTTGAGCACAGTTTTAATAATACCCGGAACATGCCGCAGTACCTATGGACCAACCGTAAAAGAGCAAACCCAAGCCTCACTCATGTCGCCACGGAACTGCGGCAAATCCTAGGGTATGTCCGCGGTTCCGCGATCCAAAAAAAGTCGAGTTAGGGTTTCATTCTTCTAAAAAGTCCACAGAATTATTTGCATGTTTTTCCGAATACGTTAAACTTGGAAAAACGGGTTTTTGACATTCGATCGAACTTTTTAACTTTGCCTAGATAACTTGTGAAAACCCAAATACAATGTTAAACCACAAATACGAAACACTCCGAATTGTTTATAGTGTAAGATTATATCTCATGCAAAATTAGCAAAAACAAACAACACCTGAAACACCAAAACCCATGCAATAGAACACTGGAAAAATTTGGAGGGGGGCTCAGATTTGGCCGAGATGGGGGGGTCTCGCCGGCCAAAAAATATCAGAATGCCTTCAAATTTCACCAGTGTTCATCTTATCACACATATATGATTCTGCACTTGTTTGAAAAAATTTTAGAGCTCATTTAAAAAACGACAGAATGCAGGTTTTGATGTTTAAAGTTTCGGAGCAGTTTCGGTTTCGTAATCTAACAAGCATCGTCTAATACTCTATCCCGGCTCTGATATCACTATTGGGATTCCTTAGCACCCTATTGGGTTTTCACAGCAACTACTTTGCTATATTTAAAAATTCTAAGATACTAATCAATCCTAAGCTAGGATCAAGCTAAAATAAACAAACAAAATGAAACATATAATCAACCATTACATGTAGTGAGCAAGGAATACAACCTTTGTAGACCGGTCCTTCACTTCTAAAGCTCTGTGTTGACGTCCCTTCGCTGCGATCATCGAACTCCCGAACTCTAGTGATGGTTCACATGAAAAAATGGACGGGCTTGCTCGATGTCTTTGAAGCCGAAAATGATCTACGTCGAGAAGACTCAAACCCAAGCTAACTCTTCACTAGGTGATGAACTTTGTGAAGAGAACACCCTAAACTAAATGGCAAGTAGTAGAGGATGATGAAGTAGGAAGTTGGCTCACTTTAGATTTTATTTTCTCACAATATTTCTTCATTAATCCAAAACCTAGAGAACTTTGGAGTTGTGAAGAAGAAGATGAAGATGAGAGCAACCAAAGGAATGAGAATGATTTATGCAACCATGGGTAAGTTAGTATCTCATACTAAACCATTGTAGAGACTTAACCATGGATTAATTATAATGGTTGGGTTTAAAATATCTTAAGTAAAACAAAATGAGTGGACTTTGGTCAATGGTCTACAAGCTTCATGAAGCTTCAAGCCATGACCAATTTTCCACCCCATTTTGATTTACCAAGATAAATAAAAACCCCACATTATATGTCAGCATGGTGTAAGTCACACACCCACCCAAGTTTGCATGTATCATCAAGCATGACACAAACATGTACACAAGCATATATCACATATATACTTAATACATAATCAGGTGAGAAAAACAATCTTAAGTGAGCCAATACTAGTTAATGTAAAGTAATATATCAAATATATAATTATACATTAAATCATTAAATCAACACTTGATTTAATGATCCGATCATATCACATATAACCGACTAATATCTAGTGTATCAATCTATTGAATCAACACTTGATTCGATAACCCGGCTATATCGCATATAACCGACCGATGATACAAATCGCGAGAATAGAATACGGTATCACATACGCGTATTAATCTCGGTCCCGCACATATCTCATATGTGCTCCTACTCCGTTTTGCCTGAACCAGGAAACTTCTGTGTAGGACTCTAAAGACTCGTCAATACGCCGGCAGTAGGTGATGATCATATCAAACACCCACAAGCCGCAAGAAGCGTGCTAAACGTAACGGCCACCCGGGTATTGAGTGATCAGAAAATCAACAAGAAAGCTTGCTCATACTCCTGCGAATCCAATCAGTAACACTTACCGTACAGTCCGGTCTCTTCGTCTGATATGTCGCATATCTCGTCTAGGGGTGGTAAACGTCAGACGCCAGTAACTCGATAAGTCGTGCCGATGTGAAGCTCATAACGGGTCGAGAAACTACTGGTAACACTTACCAGTAAATCTCTGAAACAGCCCTGGTTAGGAACTTCCTGTTATAGCCAACGAGCACAGCGCAACATCACCTCCAATACCGGGAGAGACGGATCCCCTCCTATCGCTCATTACCTCCATGTGACTTGGGAATGTACCTAAAAACCACCATTTTGCATGTTCTCATGAACGTGGTAAGTTGGAAATCAAAGCACAGTGGGAATCACACAAGACTCTATAACGATCTCGGGTCGACAGACTAATCTGTACCAGTGTCACCAGAGAACTGCCATCTGACGTGTGGTATAATACCATATGGGAGTTCACGGCGAATCCATCCTGTGTACCCAGTCTCCACTGAGCACCCGTATATCATCTTTGATGTCAAACACCAATGGATATGGGATCATCCATCGCCCATCTACATGGGTCGAGAAGCTATACGCTAGTCTACTCTGGTATATCGATGTACGGTCTCGATACACCCACGACTAGGGACATTAAAGGATGTACTTACCGACTACCTTTATCCCACTAGTATGATCTGCATCATAATCCAGGTTGTCAAGTACACATCCTAAGGGCTTTACCAACATGTAACAGAGAGACAATCAGTGTACATGTTAAGATAAAGAGTAACCAGATAACATACTATCATGTCGAGTAAGAAAGTCGTCCCTATATATGTCCAAGCATCCACTACAATATACATCTCATGTACAGTAATGGCCTTTAGGGCATACATATAACTAACATTATTTTGAGCGCCCTTTTTTCAGTTCAAGCGTCTTTAAGTTTCTCTGCTGTATTTCATCAGGTCCTTCAGCACTGCACCTTCGTTGCTCGCATGGAGGCCGAGGAGACTGCTCATGCTGTGAGGTTGGCAGGGGAGTCTTCTTCGGAGGCCGAGGACCTGCGACTCGAGCTGCGTCTGGAGAGGAGAGGATGGCCGTTCTCGAAGCCCAATTGGCCGCCGGGGAGCTTCACCGTCTCAAAGTGCCGGGTGTCCTATCACCGGCTAAGTGAGTCCTACCGAGCCATCGAGACTAAGTTGGCGGAGCTGGTCGATCGCTATGCAGCAGTGAAGAGGGTGAGGGATGCCAGCAGACGGGATGCCGAGACTGCGCTTCAGGCGGCGAAGGTTGCCGAGGTTCGAGCTCGAAAGGCGGTCGCTGATTACAAGGGGTCGGACCAGTTTTATGTCGACCTCGGCGAAGCCTCTACCATTGTATGGCATGAAGCTCTTGATGCCATCAAGGTGCAGTTTCCGGAGTTTGCCGACGGTGAGATCCGCGCTCGGGTCCCACTTTCGGCGGTCATGCCTCCGGCAGATGGTGATGAGGGAGGGGCTGCTGCTGAAGCGGAAGCCCTGGCTCCTGGGGATGGTACCGAGGAAGGTGAGGTCTTGGCGGGCTTGCGGCCTGAACTTGTTGGCTTTTCCTTTTTCTCTCTCTTTTTGTAAGCCTCTGAGCAATTTGGTAAGGCTGGGGAGCCTAGAGTACCTTGTAAAAGATTTTGGAAGTAGTTTGAATGAAACTTAGTCTTTTTCTTCTGCGTGACAATGCTTTTTCTGCGTGAGTACTTGAGCTTGTTGGTTCTGACCTCGATCAAGCGTTAGGCCGCAGGTCGACGGCCCGTGTTATAGATAACGATCGCCCTTCGAGTGCTTGTCGGTTAACCGCTGTGAATGAAGGTCGGTGTCCTCCAGCCCCCGGAGTCGAGGTGGTGATCGTTTATTTGAACAGTTTGGAGGAACCTTTGTTGCAAGAAGGTTGGTGCTTTCCAAAGAATTGGCTGAGCATTGTTGCTTCTTGGGGCCTCTTGGCGAGGGCTTTGATCCATAGCATGGGTTGGGCCGTAAGAAGCCTGCTAAGGGTGGACCGAGAAGGGTTTCTGCCCGGTTGCCACTTGGTGAGGGCTTAGATCCCTGGCGTCGTGGGGTAGTAAACTACCAGCCAGGGATAGCCGAGCAGGGTAGCCGCTCGGCTGCCTCTTGGTGAGGGCTTCGATCCCTGGCGTTGTGGGGTAGGGAACTACCAGCCAGGGATAACCGAGCAAGGGCGAGCCCGGTTGCCTCTTGGTGAGGGCTTTGATCCTTAGCGCGGGAGGGGCTGTAGGAGGTCTGCTAAGGATGGGCCAAGCATGGTTGCTGCCCGGTGCCTCTTGGCAAGGGCTTGGGTCCTTAAGGACTGGCCGATCAGGGTTGCTGCCCGGTGCTTCTTGGCGAGGGCTTTGATCCTTAGTGCGGGAGGGGCCGTAGGAGGCCTGCTAAGGATGGGTCGAGCAGGGTTGCTGCCCGTGCCTCTTGGCGAGGGCTTGGATCCTTAAGGACGGGCCGAGCAGGGTTGCTGCCCGGTGCCTCTTGGCGAGGGCTTCAATCCCTGGCGTTTCGGGGTAGGGAACTACCAGCCAGGGATAACCGAGCAAGGGCGAGCCCAGTTGCCTCTTGGTGAGGGCTTCGATCCTTGGCGTTGCGGGGTAGGGAACTACCAGCCAGGGATAACCGAGCAAGGGTGAGCACAGTTGCCTCTTGGCGAGGGCTTCGATCCCTGGCATCATGGGGGTAGGGAACTACCAGCCAAGGATAGCCAAGCAGAGTAGCTGCTCGGCTGCCTCTTGATGAGGGCTTCGATCCTTGGTGTTGCAGGGTAAGGAACTACCAGCCAGGGATAACTGAGCAAGGGCGAGCCTGGTTGCCTCTTGGCGAGGGCTTTGATCCCTGGCGTTGTGGGGTAGGGAACTACCAGCCAGGGATAGCCAAGCAGGGTAGCTGCTCGGCTGCCTCTTGATGAGGGCTTCGATCCTTGGCGTTGCGGGGGTAAGGAACTACCAGCCAGGGATAACCGAGCAAGGGCGAGCCCAGTTGCCTCTTGGCGAGGGCTTCGATCCCTGGCGTTGTGAGGTAGGGAACTACCAGCCAGGGATAGCCAAGCAGGGTAGCTGCTAGGTTACCTCTTGGTGAGGGCTTTGATCCCTGGCGTTGTGGGGTAGGGAACTACCAGTCAAGGATAACCGAGCAAGGGCGAGCCTGGTTGCCTCTTAGCGAAGGCTTGGATCCTTAAGGACGGGCTGAGCAGGGTTAATGCCCGGTGCCTCTTGCCGATGGCTTTGATCCTTAGCGCGGGAGGGGCCGTAAGAGGCCTGCTAAGGACGGGCCGAGCAGGGTTGCTGCCCGGTGCCTTTTGGCGAGGGCTTTGATCCTTAGTGCGGGAGGGGCCGTAAGAGGCCTGTTAAGGACGGGAAGAGCATGGTTGCTGCCCGGTGCCTCCTAGCGAGGGCTTTGATCCTTAAGGACTGGCCGAGCAGGGTCACTGCCCGGTGCCTCTTGGCGAGGGCTTAGATCCCTGGCGTCGTGGGGTAGTGAATTACCAGCCCGGGATAGCCGAGCAGGGTAGCCGCTCGGCTGCCTCTTAGCGAGGGCTTAGCGCGGGAGGGACCGTAAGAGGCCTGCTAAGGATGGACCGAGTAGTGAGACTGCCCGGTTGCCTCTTGGAGAGGGCTTAGATCCCCGGCGTCATGGGGTAGTGAACTACCAGCTCGGGATAGCCGAGCAGGGTAGCCACTCGGCTGCCTCTTGGTGAGGGCTTAGATCCTTAGCACGGGAGGGGTCGTAAGAGGCCTGCTAAGGATGGGCCGAGCAGGGTTGCTACCCGGTGCCTCTTGGCGAGGGCTTGGATTCTTAAGGACGGGCCGAGCAGGGTTGCTGCCCGGTGCCTCTTGGCGAGGGCTTTGATCCTTAGCGCAGGAGGGGACATAGGAGGCCTGCTAAGGATGGGCTGAGCAGGGTTGCTGCCCGGTGCCTCTTGGCGAGGGCTTGGATCCTTAAGGATGGGTCGAGCAGGGTTGCTACCCGGTGCCTCTTGGCGAGGGCTTCGATTCCTGGCGTTGCGGGGTAGGGAACTACCAGCCAGGGATAACCGAGCAAGGGCGAGCCCGGTTGCCTCTTGGTGAGGGCTTCGATCCTTGGCGTTGCGGGGTAGGAAACTACCAGCCAGGGATAACCGAGCAAGGGTGAGCTCGGTTGCTTCTTGGCGAGGGTTTCGATCCTTGGCGTTGCGGGGTAAGGAACTACCAGCCAGGGATAACCAAGCAGGGTAGCTGCTCGGCTGCCTCTTGATGAGGGCTTCGATCCTTGGCGTTGCGGGGTAGGGAAATACCAGCTAGGGATAACAGAGCAAGGGAGAGCCCAGTTGCCTCTTGGCGAGGGCTTCGATCTCTAGCGTTGCGGGGTAGGGAACTACTAGCCAGGGATAGCCAAGCAGGGTAGCAGCTCGGCTGCCTCTTGATGAGGGCTTCGATCCTTGGCGTTGCGTGGTAGGGAACTACCAGCCAGGGATAACCGAGCAAAGGCGATCCCGATTGCCTCTTGGCGAGGGCTTCGATCCCTGGTGTTGCAGGGTAGGGAACTACCATCTAGGCATAACCCTGCAGGGTAGCTGCTCGGCCACCTCTTGATGAGGGCTTTGATCCTTGGCGTTTTGGGGGTAGGGAACTACCAGCTAGGGATAACCGAGCAAGGGCGAGCCCGGTTGCCTCTTGGCGAGGGCTTGGATCCTTAGTGCGGGAGGGGCTGTAAGAGGCCTGCTAAGGAGGGACCGAGCAGGTTGCTGCCCGGTTGCCTCTTGGTGAGGGATTGGACCCTTAAGGATGGGCCGAGCAGGGTTAATGCCCGATGCCTCTTAGCGAGGGCTTTGATCCTTAGCGCGGGAGGGGCCGTAAGAGGCCTGCTAAGGACGGGCCGAGCAGGGTTGCTGCCCGGTGCCTCTTGGCGAGGGCTTTGATCCTTAGCGTGGGAGGGGCCGTAAGAGGCCTGCTAAGGACGGGCCGAGCAGGGTTGCTACCCGGTGCCTCTTGGCGAGGGCTTTGATCCTTAAGGACAGGCCGAGCAGGGTTGCTACCCGGTGCCTCTTGGCGAGGGCTTTGATCCTTAAGGACAGGCCGAGCAGGGTCACTGCCCGGTTCCTCTTGGCAGGGGCTTAGATCCCTGGCATCGTGGGGTAGTGAATTACCAGCCCAGGATAGCCGAGCAGGGTAGCCGCTTGGCTGCCTCTTGACGAGGGCTTCGATCCTTAGCGCGGGAGGGGCCGTAAGAGGCCTGCTAAGGATGGACCGAGCAGTGAGACTGTCCGGTTGCCTCTTAGCGAGGGCTTAGATCCCTGGCGTCATAGGGTAGTGAACTACCAGCCCTGGATAGCCGCTCAGCTGCCTCTTGGTGAGGGCTTCGATCCTTAGCGCGGGAGGGGCCGTAAGAGGCTTGCTAAGGATGGACCGAGCAGTGAGGTTGCCCGATCGCCTCTTGGCGAGGGCTTAGATCCCTGGCGTCGTGGGGTAGTGAACTACCGGCTCGGGATAGCCGAGCAGGGTAGCCGCTCGGCTGCCTCATGGTGAGGGCTTAGATCTCTGGCGTCGTGGGGTAGCGAACTACCAGCCAGGGATAACCGAGCAAGGGCGAGCCCGGTTGCCTCTTGACGAGGGCTTCGATCCCTGGCGTTGCGGGGTAGTGAACTACTATCCAGAGATAGCCGAGCAGGATAGCCGCTCGGCTACCTCTTAGTGAGGGCTTCGATCCCTGGCGTTGCGGGGTAGGGAACTACCAGCCAGGGATAGCCGAGCAGGGTAGCCGCTCGGCTGCCTCTGTCCGGCCTTCCCGGTGTGAGTATCGGGAAGAGGGCCAGTCGGGGGCGACACGTGTCATGAACGCGTGGGGGAGGCGAAGCGCCGGAGCCACGTCATTTTGGTTTCGCCGAGAAAGGCTCTATGTCTGCCGTGTGGCGTTACAGTTGTGGGTGAAACGAGCGACTGTTGGACTCCTAGGGCGTTGTGGGCTACAAAACGGAGGGAGCATTGATCACCCCTTCCTTCGCATCCAAAACGTAAGAATGGAGGACTTCCCTTTCACCATCCCCGGCATCGTAAACTTCGAGGACGTCTACCTCTACGATCAGCACTGCACCGAGGACACGGTGCGGTTAATGATAGGCCGCATTGACGATCATTTCGGCCGACTACTTCCCCGAAGCTCCTCCCTGCTCCAGCTATTGATGTACTCCATTTGGAGGGCATCGCCGGGGACCTACAACCCCTTGTCCGAACAGCTGAAGGACGAGGCGGTTGGTAAGCTAAAGTCTTTGCGGCGCTTCGGCCTGATCTCTGCGGGTCGGCGGGATCGCTCGGTGGCGCTCATCCTTGAGTGCTACCAATTGAGGCATGATGCCGACGTTCGCGGGCGGCATCAGAGGTAGGGGTTTGAGGCCGCGAGGGCTCGACTGGCGGAAATATCCTCGGAGTACCACGAGCAATGTTCTCTGCACTCCCTTCCCCCGCTATTGTAATTTTTCTTTTTTCGATGTACGGCTGAGGAGCCTATAGTACCCTTTTGAATAAACAAAACTCTTCCTTTTGCAATGTTTTATTGACCCCTTCTTATTATATAAACAGAAAGATCTCGAGAGAAGTTTTACATTGCCTTAGTAAAAGAAGTACACGCTAGTAGATATTCTTTTTATTGGTACGGTTTGAGCTTCTCGGCGGTGTAAGGCCATTAAAAACGATCGGCTCGGTTTCCTTGTCCTTCATCCTCGGATGGTTGTTTGCCTCTACGACCGGTGTGGGGTGCCGATCCTCGTAGGTACTCGACGTACCCCCCACCGACATGACCATAATTTAGCCGATTGCCAACTCGCCGGGAGAAGGACGCTGCTCCTGCTCGCGGTCAGCTTGTCGCTTGTCTCGTAAGTACGCTTCCAGGTGTCCCGAACGGATGAGCTCTTCAATATAGTCTCGGAGTTGCTTACAGCTCTCTGTGGAGTGGCCTTGCGACCTGTGGAAACCGCAGTAGGGGCCCTGGGTGCGCTTTGCCGCCATGCGCGAGATCGGGGGAGCTTGAAGGACCCCTCACCCTTAGCTTCCTCTAGCAGTACCGTCTGGGAGACGTTGAGCGGGGTGTACTATTGAAACTTCGGGGAGTAGGGCTTTGGCCGCTCAAGTCTCTTTCTCTCTTCCCTCGCCTTTTTCTTTTGGTCAGTTTGCTCTGCCCCGGGGAGATTTGCATTCACCTCGGACTCGATCTAGATCTCACGCTCGGTCCAGGCCTTTACCCCGGCCATGGTCTTAGGTTGCGCTAGTGCAAAGAAGCGTAACCACTCCTTATTCCTAAGACCAGACCTAAGTGCTGTAATGACCGTCTCGTCCCGATGTTCTAGGACCTCGAGAAGGGCGTTGTAGAAGCGGGTGACGTACCCTTTGAAGGTTTCTTTGTCCCCGCTCTTGATTGTGAAGAGATGGTCGACAGTCCGTTTCTGCCGTCTGTTCCCGACGAAGTGGCCGAGGAATTGGGTGGCCAGCTCGTCGAAGGTTGAGATCGAGCGTGGCACGAGTCCTCGGAACCAGTCTCGTCCGGAGCTGATGAGAGTGGCCGGGAAAGCTCGGCATTGGGCGGCGTCGGAGTTGTCTTGGAAGCTCATTCCTGCGGTGAATGCGTCCAAATGGTCCTTCGGGTCAGACTTACCATCGAAGAGAGAGACTTTGGGGGCTTATTCCGGGAGGAGACATGGACGACGAGCATGCCCTCGGTGAAGGGTTTTGTGAGTGAGTTGGCGACGTACTTAGTCCCGTCGCTCGAATGATGACCTTCTCGATGCATACCTTCGATTTTCTTTTCGAGGGCGTCGAGTCGGCCATGGTATCCCGACGATTCGGCACATTCCGATCTTTGGCCTATACTGTTGGAGACCTGTGTCTGGCCGCGGCCCCGGTTTCTTTTGATGAGGTTCCTTACGTCCCCTGGCGAGGTAGTTTTCGAGCTGCCGTGACGAGTCCCGTCCGCGCGACCCCGTCGAGGGAGGGGGTGTCGACCATGCCTGGGTGTAGGCGAGCTGACCAACACCTCCTCGGGAGGGACAGGGGCGCGATGAGGCTCGGGGCGAGGCTCTCTGGCGATGGACCTCGGTGTTGAACTGTGGGGCGCCCAGTGGGTCATGGAATATGTTGGCCTGGGAGATCTGTGGCCGTTGGAGGCAGTGAGGCGGTGGTCGGCAGTGCCGACGCGAGCAGAGTCTTCTCTCCCTCTGTAGGGGTCCCGGTCCCGAGGTGGGGGACCGGCGACCTGGGGAGCTTGGTCCGCCGTTTGGACACGGACGGGCGCATCCACGACGGACGCGGGCCGATCTATCCAGGCGGCTAGGGTGTTGATGGCGTTCGGGGGAGGAGATTCGTCGGCGCCTTCGTTGTAGGGGAGGCAGCGGCTAGTGCTTGGATCGTCGCGGTGATCGCTCACCATTGAATTGAGATCAGAAGATGAACTTTGTTCAGTTGGATCAAGAGTTTCCCACAGACGGCGCTATGGCGGATGTCGGATCTCGTCAAGATGTTAGCTTCCGTAGATCTGCTGTGAGCGATGATGGATGGCTGAGATTTAGTTGGAGGTTGCCTCCTGAAGCCTGTGGATCTCAATGGGTTTGAGGTTGATGTGACCGAGCTACCTGCAAGGAAGTCCCGGGGTGGTTGTGCTACCGAGGACCCTTTGACGATCAAGTTAGACCGGATATTTGAGCAGAGTAACGGCCTAGTGAGGAAAGAATGACTTACTTGAACCATCTGAAAGAGGGGTTTATATAGTGGTGGCAACAGGAAGGCAGGCGCGAGAATCACGCCGGCCGTTACGCTCCCAGCGTCACGCCCGCGTGATGGGCGGGATCTCCCATTAATGATGAGACGGGCTTGTTAATGGGGGATTATAATGGCATGGAACGCGGGACGTGGCCGGCGGATATCTCGAGCATGGCGAGATTCACGGAGGTGAGGCGGTTGGGCCTGCGATAGGTGCCGTCGGTCGGTCGATAAGACCGAGGAATATGAGCTCGGCGGGAGGCTCGTGGACGAGCGGGAGGCCGAGGTATCTTGGTTCTGCGGTAGCCCGGAGACGAGCTGAGAGGGCCGAGAAGGCCAATTGTGCAGGGGGCTCGGAGGCGAGCCAACAGTTGTTTACAAGGCGAGCACAGGAGTGGTGTGGTCGGTCGCAGAGGATCGGCTACGTCCATGGGCCGCAGACCCGGGGTATTTTACCGACGTACCATTCCTGGTCTTTTCTTGCTAGCTTCGGGACACGTCATCTGCCACGTGTCACAATCTGGGAGATCACCGATATCGAGCATCATCACAGAGGAAAAAATAAATCTAGCATTGTTATCTAGTAGATTTGATGTATCCAAGCATGTCTTTAAGGATATATTCATCATCACCATCCGAGCGCTTTTTCTCATCCATATAGAGCCGGCTATGAAGCAAAACTTCAATAAGACCTCACGAAGTTTTACGACCATCAATAAGGTATTAAGATAGTCAAAACGAATAGAGATTGTGAGATGTTACTATTGTATCTTTAGCATGGGATGTTTTCTGCTTTTGATGTGTTTTGTTTTGTAGAAGCGTCTATGCACGATGGCTCATTATATGATGACTCCTTGGATTAAATGCACTCGTTTAAATCTTTTTAATGAAGCAAGAGGGCTAATGATCACATCTTAAGCACTAAAAAAAAATTTCCCTGTTTTTGCCTGATGGAAAAGAAGAAGAAAATTTTGGCCGGAGTATAACCTTGGATTCCACACATTTAAGATTTGGATCGTCTAAACTTGAAAGCATGTAGTTTACCCCGAAAATCCTGACAGGATTAATTTTTCTATCTGTTGGCTATTGGGCTTCACCCGGCCCAATACCCGACCCTTCTAGTGGCGGTTTAATTTAATCTAATTAATACAATAACAACAACTGAGCCTTTTATCCCAAGCTTATGGGGTAGGCTACATGAACCAACATGAGAATTATGCTGGGTCCATCACATGAATCCTCCGCCTCCACTCACTTCTACCGAACAATATACTTTCATTGAGGCCTTTGGAAACCATATCTTTTCGTATCACCTCCATCAATGTTTTCTTCGGTCTCCCTTTCGCCCTTTTGATATTGCCTATATCGAGAGTATCCATTTATCGAACCGGTTCTTCCATAGGTCTGCGTCGTACATGACCAAACTATCTTAGTCGGTTTTCCCGCATCTTCTCCTCCACAGGTGCTACACCAACTTTTGTACGAATATTCTCATTTCGCACCTTATCTTTCTAGTGTTACCACACATCCAACGAAATATGCGCATCTCCGTTACATGCATCTTCTGTGTATGATTCTTCTTAGGAGCCCAGCATTCTGTACCATATAATAAGGCAGGCCGAACAGCGTTCCGATAAAACTTCCCTTTCAACTTTAATGGAAAGTTACGATCACACAAAATCCCTGTTGCACTCTGTCGGGACCCGGTTCCTGTTCACGGAGCAAAGTGCCACACAGAACAAAGTGCCATGCCAATTGTCATATAAAAGGTGCAGGGGCCACCTCTAGAGTCCGTGGGACCCACTGTAGAACAATAGGGAATCTTCGGAACACATTTCGAAAGAGGACCGAACTATATTATAAATATAGTGATACCACCCTCAGGCGTCTTCTAATTGAATCGGGATTACAGGAGCTTAAGAACTCCGTAGTTAAGCGTGCTCAGGCCAGAGAAGTTTTGGGATGTGTGACCTCCTGGGAAATGGCCCCTGGTCGGGTTCGGTTTGGTTCGCTTTAAAGGGCAAAACCGTACGGTTTCGGCCAGAGCGGATAATACCATTTGTACTAGGGCGTGAGGCGTTACATTTATGGTGGCCCATACAGGTCCCTCAGTAGTAGGTCTGTGGTTCGAGGACGAACCATTGTTCAAAGGTGGGGAGAATGTTGGGACCCGGTTCTTGTTCACGGAGCAAACTGCCACACAGAACAAAGTGTCATGCTAATTGTCATACCAAGGGGGCATAGGCCATCTCTTGAATCCGTGGGGCACCTCTAGAGTCCGTGGGACTGGGGAATCTTCGGAACACATTCCGAAAGAGGACCGAACTGTATTATAAATATAATGATACCACTCTCAATTACAGAGGCGTCTTTTAAGTGAATCGGCACTACAGGAACTTGAGAACTCCGTAGTTAAGTGTGCTCGGGCTAGGGAAGTCTTGGGATGGGTGACCTCCTGGGATGTGGCCCCTGGTCGGGTCCGGTTCGCTCTCCTCCATTTCAACCAACCAGCTTGGATCCTTTGATTAATATCGTTATCGATATCCCCATCCTTTTGGATGATAAAACTTAGATATCTAAACTTATCGCTCGGTGATATCTCTTGCCCTTCCAATATTATACCAATATGGTTTTGACTTCTCTGTTTGCTAAATTTGTAATGCATATATGCTGTCTTGGACCTGCTTAATCTGAACCCCCGAGATTCCAACGAGGTCGTCAATATAGCATTCGACGATTTCATATATGAGGTCATCGAAAATCTTCGTCATGGCCCTCTGATAGGTGGCACTGGCATTCTTTAGACCGAAAGGCATCACCTTGTAGCAGAATATGCCCAAAGGGGTCCGGAAAACGGTATGCTTCTTGTAACGTTTTAAAAATAAATAAATAAATAATTAATTAATTAAATAAATAAAATCCTTTAGGTGAATTTTCTGATAATCGGTAACATAAACCGTATTTTCCGTAAAACTCAACTACAATTATTTTGCAATATTGATTTAAATACGCCTATTTTAACTATATAATTGGTAGTATTTGGTATTTATTTAGTCACTTATAAATTATTAGTTTACCTAAATATTTTTTCTTAAGTAATTATTTTTAATATTAACATAAGCTTTTAATTATACATTAAATGGGTGCAAATTATAAATTGCAATGGGTTAATTTGACAAATGTGAACCATGACATATTAGAATTAAGATTGTTGCATTCTCTTCTCTTCTTTAACTGGTTTCAAAATTCTAGAGAATTCTAGGGTCAAATAGAATTAGGAAAATAAATAAAATTAATTAATTCATGAAAAGACTTAAGCGAGGTAATAATTTGAGAACTCTTCTACACATTTCTACACTCTTTTCTCACTCTCCCCTCATTCCTCTCTCCATGGACGAACCTCACATTGGGCAGCCCCCAATTTTCCCATCTCATTTTGCAACAAAAATCTTCAAAAATTCATGAAAAATCCAAAATAAAACCTTAAATTTCAAATCCAATCCCTACCCATTATTCATTAGCCTATCTAGCATGGATCTTAGAGAAAAGTTAGCACTTTGGAGACTATGATTTTCATGTTGGATCTCATATTTAGTGAGGTATAATCCTAACCCTAGTGTTAATTGTAGGTTAATTACTATAATTTAATGAATTTCGGTATTTAATTAGGGTTCTAATTGCTAGCTTGAAAATTCAAGAAAAGGTTTTTAAATCAAGTTAGGGTTTTTACTTCATCATTAAGTATGCAATGTTTAGTTTAACATGTTAGGTAATGCTAAACCTAATCTATAAGCTAAATTGTAAATTATTACAATTAATTTGTTCAAATTGCTTGATTTTTGCAAACTAGGTTTTTGTAGAATATGTATATAGGTGAGATAAAATTCTAGTGAGAATTTTTATCAATTATTCATGGTTTTAATGAGGAGATTAACATGTTAATTGAATGCAAAACCTAATTTGGTTACTAGTTTCAAATTGTTAGTTGGAAAATTGTGATAATTATGTTGTTTTGCAAACTAGGTTTTTAGAAATTAATTTAAAATGTGGGATTAAAATCTAGTTATGTTTTTTAGCACATCATTAAGGTTTCCATGAGTGGTTTAACAATTTAAAATATGCAAAATCTAGCTTAGTTGTTGAATTGTGAATTTTGCTTTAAAAAGTGTTAAAATTTGATATTTTTGCAAACTAGAATTTTGGGTTTAATGGAAATTGATGAGATTAAATTTAAGTAATGCTTTGTATGACTTAGTTATGATATTTAGTGAATATTATGGTCATTAGTTTCGTTAAAACATCAAGTTTCGAATTAAAATGGTTATTTGAGGCTTTCTAGGTTTTCGGAAATAAATCGATTTGATTTATTTTGAGGTTTTGACGAGTTGCAATCTATTTTATATTATAATTAGTGATTTTTGAAACCACGATTGGTGTGCTTGGGTTTTTCTCGATCAATTGGCGTTTGTACACCGATATCGAGGGTTATTTGGTTATTTTGTATGAGCGGGTCATAGGTTTTAACCTATGCGCGTTTCGTGCGTCGCTTTGGTTTTGTCCGCGATTTTGGTTTACGATATTATATATGTTTGCGTATAGGTACCCCTCACGTAGACTTCGGACGATGAAGAAGAGGATGGCGACATCGACTTCGGCAGACAAGGACCAGGTGAGTAGATGTATATCTACGGGGGAAGTCGGGTGGATGGCGTATAGCACCCCCGCAAACGTAAAATAAGGATATTACGTACTGTTATTAGGAAGTCGGACGTGACCTTAGATTCTTGGCGAGTAGAGTCCTATTGAAGACTTTAGGTTGGACTAGACTGATTTAGAAAGACTTAACCAGAGGATGACTGCCTTGGAAGGAATTCGTAGGTTTCATGTAGACACACACACACACGCACACACATAAACTTGACTTGGTGTGGGTGTGTGTGTGTGTGTGTGTGTGTGTAGGAATGTGTGTAGGTATACACACACACACACATACATACATACATACAACATATACATGTGATATGAGGAGGTTATATGATACACGGGGATGAGTCGATATGACTAGGCTTGATGCCATGATTTATTGGATATATGATCGAGTTATGACATGAGATGTGTTATGATAGTAGCAGATCGTTGGGCAATGAGATTATATAAAATATATTTTTATAAACGATAATATGTATTGATGACATTGGAATGAACGAGACTCTAGAATAGAACCCAGATTGTAATATGTGACTTAATCACGACATGATATTTTAGTGGATCATTTGACGATGTATATTTACACAGACGATGATATATGTTTGATGATATTGGGATGTATGCGATTATAGTACAGTACCTTTGATCATGATATTGTTTGATGATGATACTATACGAACGATGATGTATATATGTGATAGTTGACCCGTACCCCGATTTTGGGATGCCGTACGATGGATTTTACCATACGAGGCATAGATGTGATGATTGATCCGCACTCTTGACTCGAGGAAGTCGTACTATGCACGTGACACTATTGAGGCTGGATCGCTGACTACTAGAGATATCGACTCAGACTTTAGGAGAATTCTTCTTACCTTTCGACCAGTGTCTTTAGTTAGTTCCTTAGTTGGTTAGATATATCTTAGTTTAGGTTCGAGTCATACTTATTTTCAAACTGTTGAATCGTACTTTTTCAAACAACAAACCGTATGACTCGTAATCAGTATGTATTTTCTAGCTGTGCGTTACTGCATTTTCACCGTTATATTCATGTTGTGTTCATCGCATCGCATATTCATACGTATGTTCTTTAGCTAATATGAAGCTCTGCCTGTTAGGACACCAGCACCATTACCGATGATGCGCATGTTCCACATACACTTATTTGCCGGCTCACACACATCATCATCGGTAATTGCCATATCACGTACACTTTAGAACATATTATATTTTTATTGATATATCAGTTAAATGCTAGTCCAATATAATATTGTGTGATTACTCTCATGTGCTAGTTTAGACATTGCATTTATTACTTAGACACTTTATGCATTCACATTTTCATATTATCATGCAGTATTGTGGGGCTTATGCCGATACTCATTATTACTTACTCATGATTTTGGGATTTTGGATTTCTATGAGATTTCTGGATTTTGGGGAAAACCGCAAGAATATATATAAAAACTTCTCTCTCTCCCCCTCTCCTTTTAAAATATAAGTTGCGGTTTTTTCGTGATGTATGTTGTAAGTCGATGTAGTACACCCCAGTACTTATGGGGAGGCGGAATTTACAAAAACTATCAAGTTCAAACAACGAACATCGACTAACCGTATGAATCGAAGCTAAACCCTAAAAACCGTATTCTTATGAGTTTCTTTACATAAGAGATTAGGGATTATACCTAATGAACCGGTCCTTCTTCTTTATGTCCTCCTTGGTTCTCCTCGGCCTTCTCTAGGTAGTAGACGATCCACCCGAGAGCGAAACTCCAAGCTAAACCTCTAACTTGAGGTAACTAATCAACTTTGATTGCTAATCAAAGAAGCTAGGTGTAATATAGAGATGGTTATGGATTGATTAGTCTTACTAATCCTAGATCTCAACACATGAGGGTGAGGATTAGTCTTTTGAAGAGAGAGAGCTTGAGGAGAGAGAAGGTGAGAATGATTGTGTTGAGAATAGTAAATCTATCATAATATATATGAACCTTTAATATTCATCCATAAAAGAAAACTAAAATGATGAATAATGAAGTTTCATAAATATCTTGTGGTGATTCATAACCATGACTCATTAAGCATTTATCATGCATTAATGATATGCATGAATCACCCTCATGACTCACTAAACTCATTTAATGCAAATGACACCTAAACCTCCTTAGTCACCACTTCTAGAAGCTTCTCGCAAAATTACGAGAACGCCCCTCCGATCCGTAAAAATACGGAAAAACTTTAGACTGAAAAAATCCAATAACCGGATACCAGTAACTGGCTTAAACCAAAGCCGACTGGTAAAATCTGTCCGAAAGTCGTACGCGCGTAAACGCACGTATGCGTCCGAACCCTTTGTCGCAAAACCATGCAACCTCTATATCGTTTCGTCTGGAGTAGGAAACTCTCTGTGTGGGACTCTAGAGACTCGACTACTACGCTGGCAGTGGGTTTAACCACAGACCGCAAGCGGCACTAGCTGTACGTAACGGTCCCCAGGTAGTTGTCGATAAGAAGGACGATGAGTAAACCCATCCGAACTCCTACTGAGTCTGATGTGACAATCTCCATACAGTCCGGTCCGTTCGTCCATGACTATCGCATATCGGGCCTAGGGGGGCGGCAAGCGTCAGTCCCCTAATAGCGGTATAAGTCGTGTCGGAGTGAAGCCCATTACACCCTGAGAAACTGCTGGAACCTACCAGCAAATCTCGCTTGCCCTGGCCAGGGACTTTGCGTAATGGCTCTCTGACACAGCACGATATCTACTCCCAATACCGGGAGGGACGAATCCTGTCTAACCGCCACTGCCTCCAAGTGCTCGGGACTGCACCCAACTGCTACCTGTTTGCACGACTCCATAGAGCCGTGGTAGGGTAGCAATCTAAGAACAGTGGGACACACTCGAGGCGAAGTAGCAGTGTCAAGTCTGCGGACTACGCTGTACTCATGTCACCTGGGAACTGTTCACTGACGACTGGTATCAAACCAACCAACAGTTCCCTGTGAGTCCTGTCCGGTGTACCCGTAACCTAACGAGCACCTGTATACTATCTCCAGTACTACGTACTGATGGCTGTGGGACAGACCATCTCCCCAACTGGGATGAGAAGCGTACACACTAGTCTACTCCGGAGTATCGATGCTCTGTCTCGATAATCCAACGACCAGGGACCTGAATAAGGATGTGCTTGTAGACTACCCAGCCCCCACTAGTGTGACTGCCATCACAACGCTGGTAGCCAAGCAAGATCCTAAGAGCTCTATCAATACGTACACTCACATATTAAGATAGAAAAACCAAGTAGCATACTACCATGTTTAGCAAGACTGTTATATACATGTGAATATCCCAAGCTTCCATTAAGTAATATACAAGCTAGTATGATACAGTAATGGCCTTCTAGGGCATAAACACTAACAATCTCCCACTTGCACTAGGGCCATGTACTGGCATATCGCAGACCAATGATCTCGAGTAGCCTCTCGAACTGAATCTGAGGAAGGGCCTTCGTGAATGGATCAGCAATGTTCTCTTCTGAAGCAACTCTCCGAACCTCGATCTCCTGACGATCAATGATCTCCCTGATCAGGTGATACCGCCTCAAGATGTGTCTGGACTTCTGATGGGACCTTGGTTCCTTCGCTAAAGCTATAGCTCCGTTGTTGTCGCAATACAGAGGTATTGGATCAACTATGGTAGGAACCACCTGAAGTTCTGTTAGGAACTTCTTCATCCAGACTGCTTCTTTTGCGGCATCGCAAGCAGCTATATACTCCGCTTCCATCGTCGAGTCAGCAACGGTGTCCTGCTTGGAGCTCTTCCAGCACACCGCCCCTCCATTGAGGGTAAAGACATAACCCGACATGGACTTGGAATCGTCCTTATCACTCTGGAAGCCGGAATCAGCAAAGGCCTCCAACCTGAGGTCTTTTCCGCCGTAAACCAAGAACATCTCCTTAGTCCTCCTCAGGTACTTGAGAATGTTCTTTACTGCTCTCCAGTGTTTCTCCCCTGGGTCTGACTGATACCGGCTTACCACGCTCAGTGCGTAAGCTACATCTGGTCTGGTACACAACATCGCATACATTATAGAGCCTACCGCAGAAGCGTAGGGTATAATAGACATGCGTTCCCTTTCCAAATCAGTCTTGGGAGACATCTCTTTGGAGAGGGTGATTCCGTGACAAGCCGGTAGATTACCGCGCTTTGAATCTTCCATACTGAATCTTTTCAGTACAGTGTCGATATACCTGGACTGCGAAAGTCCCAACATCCTCTTGGATCTATCACGATAGATCCGGATCCCCAGAATGTAAGAGGCATCACCCAGGTCTTTCATGGAGAACCTGTGTGACAAGAATCCTTTGACAGATTGTAGCATAGGAATGTCATTTCCTATCAATAGAATGTCATCCACGTACAAGACGAGGAATACGACACTTCTGGCCACAACTTTACTATATATGCACGGTTCATCTGGATTTTTGATAAAGTCATATTCTTTGACTGTCTCATCAAAACAGATGTTCCAACTCCGCGATGCCTGCTTTAGTCCATAAATGGACTTAAGCAGCTTGCATACTTTCCCGCTGCTCCCACTCTGATTGAAACCCTCTGGCTGATCCATATAGACGCTCTCTTCTAAATTTCCATTCAGAAAAGCCGTCTTTACGTCCATCTGCCAGATTTCATAATCATGGAAGGCAGCAATAGCAAGAAGGACCCGAATGGATTTGAGCATAGCCACTGGAGAAAAAGTTTCGTCATAGTCCAAACCAGGTCTTTGACGAAAACCCTTTGCTACAAGTCTAGCCTTATAGGTTTCCACCTGTCCATCTACACCAATCTTTTTCTTGAAGATCCATTTGCATCCTATGGGTTTTACCCCATCTGGAGCAAAGTCCAAAGTCCATACTTTGTTGGTGTACATGGACTCCATTTCGGTCCGCATTGCATCTAGCCATCGTACCGAGTCGCCGCTCTGGATGGCCTGCCTGAAGTCAGTAGGTTCATCATCATCTATGATGCAATCCTCTCTATCCCCATCTATGAGAAAACCGTAGTATCTCTCAGGCGGACGAGACGGCCTACTACTCCTGCGGAGGGGTGCGGGAATGTTCTGTTCTTCTTGAACCTCTGGTTCTACCAAACTTTCAGTAGCAGTTTGTGGTTCTGGAATTTCTTCCAGTTCTATTTCGCTCCCACTTGATTCCTTTTCTAAAAACTGATGTTCTAGAAAATGGGCATTACGAGAAACAAATACTTTCTGTTCCTCTGCGTAATAGAATAGATATCCCCTGGAGTGCTTTGGATATCCCACAAACAAACATTTTACTGATCGTGCCTCGAGCTTGTCCACATGCTGCTTTTTAACAAAAGCTGGACATCCCCAAATCTTTACATACTGTAGATGGGGTTTCTTCCCACTCCACATCTGATATGGAGTGGTAGGCACAGTCTTGGTAGGTACCATGTTCAAAAGATATGCCGCTGATTCTAGCGCATAACCCCAGAAAGATCGCGGTAACTCAGTATTACTCATCATGGATCGTACCATATCCAATAGGGTTCGATTCCGTCTCTCCGATACACCGTTATGCTGTGGAGTGTATGGAGGAGTAAGCTGAGAGAGAATTCCTTTCTCTTTTAGGTAACCTAGGAACTCGGCACTTAAGTATTCACCACCTCGATCAGATCTAAGTGTCTTTATACTTTTGCCGGTTTGGTTTTCTACTTCATTCTTATACTCTTGGAATTTCTCAAAAGCCTCGGATTTATGTTTCATCAGATAAATGAATCCGTATCTTGAGTAATCATCCGTGAAAGTAATGAAATAGGAATAACCACCTCTCGCAAGTGTAGACATTGGACCGCATACATCACTGTGTATGAGTCCTAAGAGCTCGCTCGCTCTTACTCCTTGTCCAGTAAATGGAGTCTTTGTCATCTTTCCTTTGAGACAAGATTGACAAGTGTCATAAGTTTGATATTCGAACGTGTCCAAATATCCTTCTCTATGCAACTTAGTCAACCTTCTCTCATTGATGTGACCCAGTCTACAATGCCATAAGAAAGCTTTATTTAAATCTGGAGACTTTCTTTTTAGTGTGTTCTGGACATTGAAAATTTGGAGTTGGTTTAACACATATATGCCGTTATTTAGAGTACCGGACCCAATCAAACCATGATTAAGGTGGATGTTGACAACATCTCTTACAAACGTGAAATCATAACCTTTATTTGATAACAAGGAAACTGATATGATATTACACGTTAAGCTGGGTACAAAATAACAGTTATGTAAAACCAAAATGTGTCCATTCGTCAATCCTAGGTGATAATCCCCGACGGACGCAGCTCCCACGCTAGCTCCGTTAGCAACCCTGAGGATCATATCACCTTCCTTCAGCACTCTACGGTTTCTCAGTGCCTGCAATGAATTGCAAATATGAGATCCTGACCCGGTATCCAATACCCAGGAAGTAGAGTTGATCGACAGACAATTCTCAATAACAAACACACCTGAAGTCGAAGCCACAGCTTGCTTCGGTTCCTGGTTCTTGGCGTTCCACGCCTTGCAATCTTTCTTCCAGTGCCCTTTCCTGTGACAATGGAAGCACTCATCCAGGCCAACTACCGGTGCTGTAAACTTTTTCTTTCCCTTCTTTCCCACCTTACTAACACCTCCTCTAGGTCTGGGTGCGGCCTTCTTCTTCCTTCCTTTGGCCCTAGCCTTGGACCCGGAAGAAGATGAACCGCCAACAAACATAGCGGGTGTTTCCCTTGCCTTCTGCAAGGTGCCCTCTGCACTCCTTAACATGTTCAGGAGTTCCGCAAGTTCAACTTCTTTTCCTTGAAGATTGAAGTTGAGGATAAACTGGGCGTAGGTGGGAGGAAGGGACTGGAGAACAAGGTCTGTATAGAGCTCATTATCCAAAGTCGTCCCAAGGTCCGCGAGCTCTTCAATATAGCCGATCATCTGTAGGACATGTTCACCTACCGATGACCCGACAGCCAACCTCGCTCGAAATAATTTCTTAGAGGTCTCGTATCTTGCTATACGAGATTGCTCTCCATAAAGTTCCTTTGTATGGAGAAATATGCCATCTAAGGACATATCCTCGTGCCTCCTCTGATGTTCATTGTTCATCGAGGCAAGCACGATGCACTTGGCTCTCGCGCAATCTAAATCCCAGGTTTTACGGATTTCCTTATCCGCATTGCTGGATTTGGGACCAAGGACAGCAGGTGCTGTAGCGGTGAGGACGTACCCCAGTTTGTCATAGGTCAAAGCCATCTTGACATTCCGCAGCCAATCTTTATAGTTTGGCCCTGTCAGTATATTTTTCTCTAAAAGTAACTTAAGTCCAGTCATTTTCAGGGTCGCTGCAATTAGGAGAGAGAGAAGAAAACTCTTTAGCATGATGCTCTTGCAAGTTTAGAGTGGTTTTTAGTTTATCTAAACTGGATGGCTCCCACTGTTTCTCGAATCCTTCCTCAAACCATAAAAGAAGAATTAGCCAAGACTATTCTCACCGTACAATACTTGCTTAACCGTTCAGCCAGGCTGGTGTCGATACTTCGAGGGAGGTTTTCCAACGCTTTCGCGAAGTTCCTTAATTAAAGAACCTCTTTTCTCTGGGGGCGTAACCCCGCTGACACTTTTCTGGACACCTACTAGGTTTATAGCATTGATCGTTAAGCGACGAATATCCTGATAAGTAGCATATACTCACAGTAGGATCGGGATCCAAATATCATCGTATGATAATGTTGAAGGAATCCTACCAACATTCATCAAACTCCAAATGGTATGCATCTCTTTGCAAATTTCAGTTTCTTTAGAAATTCCCGATATAAGTTTTTACCCCATGCTCTTATGACCTTGGCGTTAGGTCAAAATGTCATAAGTCACATGTCAAGTTCTACCCATCATTATCCTGTCAGTTTGAACCCATCCGTATATATCCTTGACGTTCGGCCAAAATGATAATACGACTGTCCCAAACTAACTCATCTATCTATGCAACAAATGAATATCCAGCAGCTACCAAACACTATGCCTTGGCGTTAGGTCAAAATACATAGCTTGAATACTACTGAATACCCAGATGAAATGACGGAGGGCTACGAATGGTTTTGGCGAAACCGTGAACGTAGTGAACTTGATATAACCGAAGGAACCTGATAGCTTTTAAAAGGAGTGGTTAAATCTCCGCATTTAAAAATATCTGTTTTAAAAATAACCGAGTGGTTTCTTTTAAATTGTTCCAACGATTGTAACTTTGGTTTGTTTTACTTTGCATTATAGATAATGCGTCCCATCATTAACCTATCATTGCAGAAAACAACGAAAATATAACGTCCTCTTATGCCATCCGCATTCGCCACGGGGTCCCGTCATCACCCGTTAGGTTACTTAACTAACGACAGAGCGGGGGCTGGGCTAGCGCGGGTGTAAAACATAAGTGACGTCTAAATAGCTATAATAAATATAGATATTTTACATTCGTCTGACGCAATGATATTCATTCCAGAACACAGATAAACAATATTGGATTTGCAAGCAATCTGTATTTCTTTTGAGCCTGCAAGAAAAGACAGATTACACAGTTGTGATGAATAGCCGTTTACCCCACCCTCGACCCCTACGGGTACGGCAAACTACCCACCCGGCAGTCTGTGTACCCCACCTTGGGTCAGTCCTAGGAGCAAAAACAGTAAAATGAAATAATACAACGGTGGCTACGACCGCAACCTGGAAGTGCCCCGCGAAAATAATATTACAACAAATTACATTTACAACAAACGAATTAAACAATAACCCTTTGCTAACCCCGGCTATACACCACAACAGTCCAATACAGTTTATATGCACAAACAGATATAACCATTTCAGAAATGTGCAACCCCCTGCCAACCGACATACTAGCAGTTGGGGGAGGTTTACGAACACATCAAACAATCACAGATATAATCCAATACGCAAATACTGTATTTTTCGATCGAATAAACAACTTCAAAATTGCTCCAAAATCTGCTCTGTTAAACAGTAACCTGAGCAATAATTAAATATTCCAGAAAACCCCAAATCTCACAGGGGACCCACCCAAAAAAATTGAGCTCATAACTCGGCAACTCGGCCGCGGAAGCGCGGCGGATCGGTGGGATCCGCGGCGCTTCCGCGGCGCTACAGTCGAATCATGGGCTCGAATTTTTTGGGTGTTCTCCTGTACTCATGTCAAGCTCTCTGAACACACCAGAAAAATTTTAGGACTTCATTTTAGGTTCGACAGAAACTTAACAGAACTAGGGTTTTCCGGGATCGTTTTTTCGTTCGAAATTCGTACAAATTTGCGATTAAGTTATTTAGTGTTTAGCGAGGCTCTGATACCACTGTAAGTCGATGTAGTACACCCCAGTACTTATGGGGAGGCGGAATTTACAAAAACTATCAAGTTCAAACAACGAACATCGACTAACCGTATGAATCGAAGCTAAACCCTAAAAACCGTATTCTTATGAGTTTCTTTACATAAGAGATTAGGGATTATACCTAATGAACCGGTCCTTCTTCTTTATGTCCTCCTTGGTTCTCCTCGGCCTTCTCTAGGTAGTAGACGATCCACCCGAGAGCGAAACTCCAAGCTAAACCTCTAACTTGAGGTAACTAATCAACTTTGATTGCTAATCAAAGAAGCTAGGTGTAATATAGAGATGGTTATGGATTGATTAGTCTTACTAATCCTAGATCTCAACACATGAGGGTGAGGATTAGTCTTTTGAAGAGAGAGAGCTTGAGGAGAGAGAAGGTGAGAATGATTGTGTTGAGAATAGTAAATCTATCATAATATATATGAACCTTTAATATTCATCCATAAAAGAAAACTAAAATGATGAATAATGAAGTTTCATAAATATCTTGTGGTGATTCATAACCATGACTCATTAAGCATTTATCATGCATTAATGATATGCATGAATCACCCTCATGACTCACTAAACTCATTTAATGCAAATGACACCTAAACCTCCTTAGTCACCACTTCTAGAAGCTTCTCGCAAAATTACGAGAACGCCCCTCCGATCCGTAAAAATACGGAAAAACTTTAGACTGAAAAAATCCAATAACCGGATACCAGTAACTGGCTTAAACCAAAGCCGACTGGTAAAATCTGTCCGAAAGTCGTACGCGCGTAAACGCACGTATGCGTCCGAACCCTTTGTCGCAAAACCATGCAACCTCTATATCGTTTCGTCTGGAGTAGGAAACTCTCTGTGTGGGACTCTAGAGACTCGACTACTACGCTGGCAGTGGGTTTAACCACAGACCGCAAGCGGCACTAGCTGTACGTAACGGTCCCCAGGTAGTTGTCGATAAGAAGGCCGATGAGTAAACCCATCCGAACTCCTACTGAGTCTGATGTGACAATCTCCATACAGTCCGGTCCGTTCGTCCATGACTATCGCATATCGGGCCTAGGGGGGCGGCAAGCGTCAGTCCCCTAATAGCGGTATAAGTCGTGTCGGAGTGAAGCCCATTACACCCTGAGAAACTGCTGGAACCTACCAGCAAATCTCGCTTGCCCTGGCCAGGGACTTTGCGTAATGGCTCTCTGACACAGCACGATATCTACTCCCAATACCGGGAGGGACGAATCCTGTCTAACCGCCACTGCCTCCAAGTGCTCGGGACTGCACCCAACTGCTACCTGTTTGCACGACTCCATAGAGCCGTGGTAGGGTAGCAATCTAAGAACAGTGGGACACACTCGAGGCGAAGTAGCAGTGTCAAGTCTGCGGACTACGCTGTACTCATGTCACCTGGGAACTGTTCACTGACGACTGGTATCAAACCAACCAACAGTTCCCTGTGAGTCCTGTCCGGTGTACCCGTAACCTAACGAGCACCTGTATACTATCTCCAGTACTACGTACTGATGGCTGTGGGACAGACCATCTCCCCAACTGGGATGAGAAGCGTACACACTAGTCTACTCCGGAGTATCGATGCTCTGTCTCGATAATCCAACGACCAGGGACCTGAATAAGGATGTGCTTGTAGACTACCCAGCCCCCACTAGTGTGACTGCCATCACAACGCTGGTAGCCAAGCAAGATCCTAAGAGCTCTATCAATACGTACACTCACATATTAAGATAGAAAAACCAAGTAGCATACTACCATGTTTAGCAAGACTGTTATATACATGTGAATATCCCAAGCTTCCATTAAGTAATATACAAGCTAGTATGATACAGTAATGGCCTTCTAGGGCATAAACACTAACATATGTGTCGTCCACCATGAGATTTCATGTTTTCTGTTGGATTTCGAGACCCGATTCGAGGAGTGGATGAATCGTCTCGGGTACATGGTGGGCCCGGTATGGTACCCCGGGGCAAGAAAATCGAGTTGTAGACGATGAGCCTGGCAGGAGATGACTACCTACCGGTGATGTCTGGCGCAACGGATATCCGGAGGATACCGACCGTTGTCGTGAGATTTGATGATATGGGCCGATCCGGACTGACGGAGCCCGAGATATTGAGACTATGAGATATTGAGACCTTGAGATTTACATGTTTTGTGTCGATTCTTGACACGGATTTTCATGGATTTCATTGATGATGTTTCAGCCTACCACACAAATTTTACTATGATAAAAGTTAAAGATTTCTAACAGATATATCCAGATTTCATGGATGATTATTTTACATTCATGGTGCATGCATACTCATACACATGACATGTTACTACTCGAGGCACTGACACAAGTACTGAGTATTGCACTTACATATAAATTATTACCCTATCACTATTAGTTGTCTAGTATTAGGTTAAGTATATTATATGACCTAGGAGAGTGTCGTGCATGCGATTTCTACTCGTAGATGTCTTCTACTCACGAGTTGGCAACTCACCCCCGTTGTGCCAAATTTTTCTTACAGGTTTCGATATACAGGTTTTCTTGGCAGTTTGCTGGCACATCATTTCATTCAGGATGATTTGCTTGGTAGGTTGGTTAACTTGTATCAGGACCGCCGTTGTACTTTTATTATTTCATTTGTATCTAGTAAGCTCCATCAACCAGATTGTATTACTTGATAGATTTAGAAGACCAGTTATTTTTTTTATTTCGACCTTAGAGTCGCGCTTGTATTATTATGGTTTTTGGTGGTTTGGTTTTCTTTTGAGTTTTGAGCCTCGCCCTTCGGCGTTGTATATTAGTGCATTGTGTGGTTGTTTCCGCCTTTTGGTGTAGAGCTAGCTCCCGCTTGGGGATGTCTTTTTATTGTTTCTTATGTATATATTCTTATTTATACCCGTTTGGGGCCAGTTTTTATCATGGAGACTCTGCCGAAATTTTTGAGAAATTTGATGTTGCTTTTAAACATGTTTTCCTTTACTTCTTCTTTTAAATGGTTTAGATTTCTGGGCATCGGCTTACTTAGATTACGTTGCGCCTTTAGACGCTTCATAATTTAAGTGCCGGTCACATTCCGTACCTTCAGGTCGTGACACTTCTGGTCCTCAGGATGCATCTTTATCTGATTGTATCCTGATGAGCCGTCCATGAAGGAGAAAACTTCGTGAGTGGATATATTATCTATCATCTGCTCAGTGACCGGTACTGGAAAGTCGTCCTTTGGGCAAGGTTTGTTGAGATCCCGAAAGTCCACACATATGCGCACCGTCCCATTTTTCTTGATTACTGGAACAATGTTGGCGATCCAGTCAGGATATTGAACCTCTTAGATGAAGCCTGAGTCGATTAGCTTCTTGACCTCGGCGTTGATGCTCATTTCAAGCTCGAGCCGCATTCTTCTCGGTGCTTGTTTGATCGGCTTGACGTCCGGAGATATCGCCAATTTATGCACAGCAATATCTGGATCTAGTCCCGGCATCTCGGAATTGTTCCATGTGAAGCAGTCTTTATACTGCATGAGCACGTCTTTAAGCGTAGCCTCCTTTTCTTCAGACAATAGTTCACTGACGAATGTCGGCCATGGGTCGTTTGCCATTCCCAAGTCGATTTTTCTGAGGTCATCTGCAGTAGTATGTATCCCATCTTCCAGCTCTTTTGGCGCCGGTGGAAATTCTGAGATCAACTCATCTTCATTGTTTTCGAAGCACCAAGAGAGGTCATCCATATTCTCGGGTTCTTTTTCTGACAGCGTTATCGCGTGACAGGTATGAGATCGTTTCCAAGACCAATGTTGATCTGGTTCTACTCTCATCACATAAGTGGCTTTTGATTCATGCTTCCGTGGCGGACTTACCCTCCAACTGTCGGATAGAGCGAATATGCCGAGTTGATACTGGTCTTCAACTTAGTTCTTGAAGGTGAAGCAGTCTTCGAGAGTATGTCTTATCGCTCGGTGATAGGAGCAATAGTCTGGGTGAGAAACTTTGCCTGCTTGCTCGGGGTGCTTGGACTCCGGGAGTGTCATCATTTGATATTTTATGACAAGCTCGAATATCTTCTTTGTCTTGTCTTGGGGAAAAGAATATGCTCGACCCATCTTCTTTATAAGAGACGGATCCCGGCTGCTCATTTCTGCTTCGCGTGGCTTTTTGGACCCGCTACACTGCTGTCGAACATATTTTCCGTTCTTCAGTTTATTTTTGCCTCCGTGTCGATTCTTCTTTGTGACGGGCTGGCGACGAAGGGCATCGTCATTCTTTGTAGATTGCTGAAGGAGGCGCTACGTCATGGCTTTCTCGTAAATAGCCATTTCGCGATTATGGTCATCCTTGCTCTTCTGACGGGCTTCGTTCAGCAGTAGGTCGATGATCTTGTCATACAATTCCAAGGGTTTTGATTCCGGTTCTGGATCCGCCCTCAGCTCATTTTGTATAACGCTGATATCGATGTCGACCATTTCTTACGGTCGGGATTTGATTACCTTCAGGTTTTGCCGAGCCTGCCCCCTGTTTCCTTTGAGAGCTTGAATATTTTGCCCCCTGTGTCGACCTTGGTCCTTGACAAGTGCCAGTTGTTTAAGGACTGATTCCGTCGGCAAAACTGCTGCTTGGGGTGCCCGCCTGTTGAAGACAGATTTCCTCTGGGCTTCCTCCATCGGCGTTGAGGCACCGAGGGTGGAAGGTGGGAGTATCGACCCAAAGAGAAGCCCGTTGATTTTTTGAAGAGCCGGATTGCAGAGATTTGAGCCTGCAAGTGGCCCGTACTTGCCTCCACCAGATATGACAGAGCCTGTATTGCTATGGTGGGAACAAACGCCATTCTTCATAAAGACGAAGCGCCGACTTCAGTATCCACTTCCCTAAGGGCAACCACAAACATACACACCGCGATTATCTGATCATGGGAAATACACGACATACGAAGTGTGGAGTGGAAAGAGGAAAAGGTCCCACCGGGCGTGCCAGAATCTGTTCTCCACCGAAAGATGCGACCGGGACGTTGGGACGTCCGGCCTGAACTTCGAGGGCAGATGCTATTTGGTGCTATTCGTCCACCTCTCCGAAAATGCTAAGTTGATTTATGGCACCATGTATCGGAGGTTTAAATGAACGCGGCCGATGTAATAGACTTTGTCAGATTCCCCCTCGTTGAGGGATTTTTGATTGTGGGGATGCTCTTCCCTGCAAGCGCAAGCCCCTGCAGTTAATTACACTACCGCATCGCGGTAACCACTTTCTCCTTCTCCAGATGGTCACTTCATGTCGTGTGTGTTTGTTTTGTTTTTGGTTGCCCGTGGATTGTATACGGAGACTAATTTATGTTGTCGCCCGTAGGGCGTGGATTAGTTCAAATCCGTATTTTCTTAGATTTGGGTTTGGGGGTTGGGTTTAAGGATACATTAGTCTCATTTGAGACTAAGATCAACTTAAACGTATGTTAAGGATACGTTAGTCTAATTCAGACTAAGATCAACTTAACGGGATCGTTTAGATCCGACAAAAGAGCATTTAGGCTCTATTGTTTAGTTTAGGGACATTGCGGTCCAAGGTTAGTTTAAGGACAATACGGTCCAATGTTAGTTTAAGGACATCTCGGTCCAGTTTAAAGACATCATAATTTGTAAAGGTTAAGGACATCATAGTCCATGGGCTTAAGGACCCCATAGTCCGTAGTTTAAAGATGTCATAGTCTATAAAGTTTAAGGACATCATAGTCCATGAGTTTAAGGACCCCACAGTCCATGAAATGATTGGTTATGGGGACCCGTCACCTCTCTAAAGAAGGATTACAACGAAAAATATCAAAGGAGTGAAGAGATGTACCCTTGAACCAATGTTGATTAGGAAATCTGTAGTCCAATTTGGGACTAAGATCAATTAATTAGATTATGAGCACATGAGCTCAGTTAAATCTGAATTGAGGACTTATGGCCAACTTAGGTTAAGTCAAATTAGGTTTAAAATGTTGGACCTTTGTTTGGACTGTTGAACATTGGTCTGGGCTCAGCCTCCCATTATTTAGCAATGCTAAGCATGGGTCTGGTTTCTGACCATATTTTGTCTTTTATTGAGTGCTGAGCACTCATATGCCATATGAGATGATAAATCTTGGAAGACAAGGATGTACTTTGAGGTTCAGTCAAAAGGGGGGTCTTGCCTTTGGAAGACTTAGCCAATTTGGGCTAAGACTGGTTCAAATATAGTGTTAAACACTAGAGTACATTCGGCGATCACGTGTTCCCACGTGACACATTTAAAATAGTGTTAAACACTAGGGACGAGGTGCTCAAAAATAGTGTTAAACACTAAAATTGAAGCACTCACGTGAGGCGCCTGAGAATTGGGCTAAACTTTCTTTATTTTACTCTCAGAATATGCAGGTAAGTGTTAAACACTTAATTTCCATGATTATCATGTGCGGACACGTGATGGTGCCCACAGTCTGTTATGCTCTTCTTATTTTGAAGAGTCTGTTCAAGGGTCATGTGAGCACGTGACCTGATCTTGTTCGTTCTTTTTTGATCTCTGAGGGGAATGGTCACGTGTTGACATGTGATCATACTGGGTACTTACTTGATGCTTTTACGTGCATGGAGAGTTTTAAGTCCCTTATTTAAGAATTAAATTCTTTTATAGGGTTAAACCCTAATTTTATTTAGAGAAATTAAATTCCTATGTATTTGGAAGAATTAAATTATTTAAACTCGATTCTCCTTCTAAGTTTTGGATCTGCATGGCAGAATCTCCCCGATGAGAATTAAATTCTCAACTTATAGGGAGATCTGCTTCTGCAGATCTTCAACCATGAAGAAGAACTAAGTTCTTATTTTAAGGGTTAAACCCTATCTTTGTTGGAGGAATTAAATTCCTAAGTATTTGGAAGAATTAAATTCTTTAAACTTAATTCTCCCTCTAAGTTTTGGATCTGCATGGCAGAATCTCCCCGATGAGAATTAAATTCTCAACTTATGGGGAGATCTGCTTCTGCAGATCTTCAACCAAAGGAAGAACTAAGTTCTTATTCAGAAGAGTTAAACTCTTAGTTTGAGAATTAAATTCTCTTTTTGTTTTGTGGGAGCTTATAGAATGATCTCTTTCCCTTTCTTACCTAGGGTTTCTTTCTTTTTCTGAAGAAATCTTCTTTCTCTCTAGAGAATTAAATTCTCTTCTTTTTTCTCTCTGTTGTTGTCTCTCCTTTTTTCTTCCCCCTTGACTCCTATTTATAGGAGAAAAAAAGAATCAGTTTGTTTAGTCAATCTTTCATTGAAAGATTTTGTAACCAACATGATCTTTTAGATCACTCAGTGAATTTTACTCACCATTGGATTTTTAATTCAAAAGATATTTTATCTGTTACTCCTGGCAAATTTCAGGGAAATCTTTCCTTGTATAGAATCTTTCTATAAATTGGTGATTTTTAATCACCATTGGATTTTTTAATCCAACGGTGCTCCACTTTATAGAGCACAATCTTTTTTGTTTGGAAAGATTTAGGGAAATATTAAGGTTTTTGATTTCCCTTAATTAGAATTTAATTCTATTAGTTCAGAAGGTTTAAGAGCCTATCACGTGTTGGCGCGTGACCCCACTAATTGACCATTTAATTAGATTTTAATTCTATCAGTTCAGAGATCTTAGGAACTCATCACGTGTTGGCACGTGACCCCCGGATCAAGCATTTAACCATAATTTAATTCTGTTATTTTGAAGAGCTCAGGAACTTATCACGTGTCAGCACGTGACCCTTGGTCACGTGTGAGCACGTGATGCCCCATTGGGGTTTTTCCTTGTTGTTTTATTATACTTCAGTGGGCTTAAAGGCCTATCACGTGTGGGCACGTAACCTCATTTGATTATGATTCAATTCTTATCATTTCAGAGCCCTCAGGAAGCCATTACGTGTCAGCACGTGACCCTCGATCACGTGTGTGCACGTGATGCCCCATTGGGGTTTTTCCTTATATTTTATGAGGGAACAAATGCCCCCACAACGTCGTTCTCACGTGTTTGCACGTGAGTGCAACGTTGTAAGTTTTGTAGCCGTTGGATCTGCCTAGGAGACAGGGAAGATGAATCGTTTCCTATCATGTTTTATCAATACAAGGGTCTCTTCAGCAGCGCCTCCACTCCTTCATCTTCTCCCTTTTTATGTTTACTTGCGTTCTTTATTAAGCTCTGTCACACTGTTGTTGGTGCTCACGTTTTTGGCACGTGAGGCACTGCTTAATGGGTCGTTTCGTCTCCTTGCACTGATTTCAACGAGTCACCTCTTTTCATTTCCAAAGCTCTCCACTTTTTCCGGCCCTTGGGAATAGTTCCACTATGCACAACATTTTCTGTGCATAGCATTGAATGCTCCCCTTTATAAACCGAAGCCATGCCTTTCTTTCTCCCTTCAAAGAAAAACCCATTTAGACCTTAAGGTGATCATCTTTGAGAAACCGATCAAGTGTTATGGCTTGCAACCGCCCCCACGCTCGTCGGTAACCATGGGAGGTGCCCATCGAGGTGATGATTCCTCGTTTTGCTGCGCGGCTAGTGGATCCCCTTCTCACCGATGCCGAATGCGGCGCGGTGATGTACGAACTCCTAATTCGTAGGGCTTCTCCCCTTCCTATGGGTTCTATTTGGTTGCGGATGATCTTTGCGTCCGTACTTGCCGATATTCCTCCTCATCCGGCAGAGATGACCCTGGCAACTCTCGATACGGCGGAGGACAAGATCGAGTGTTTCTATGAGGCACGCTTGATTACTCGGGCTCTGAAGGATTGCTCGATCGATCTGCTAGGTCAGATAAGAGCCCGGCGGGCTGTTATGTCCGCTTTTGCTGATGAGCATGACACTAATTGATGGGGAGCAACTCCTCGCGAAAATCGTCGTTTCGACGTTTTGGAGAAGGCAGAGAGGGAACTGGAGAATTTTGTATTTTGTTTTGTTAACCCTTGTATCACCAATCCTTTGTTTGGTGACCTTTTCACTGTAGCGTAGTATATTTAAATCAATGTATCCCTCTTATCATTGACTGTTGAATGCTTTTTCTATTGAATTTTTTCTTTTCGTCATATATTCGCACGTGCATCCCGCCTGAGTACATAAGCGTTATACTTGACCCCTGGGAATTTCTTTTAGGTGCGAACATCGTCGTTGTGTTGTCCATAAATCAGCGCGTTCTAGATACCATAGGCATATAGTCATGAACGCATGCTTAAAGGGATACCTACCGAAGACTTTCCTTGTTGCCAGAAAGAGAAAATAGTTTGTGCGTGTTTTGGATCGAGGATTGGCATCGAGTGGAGGTCTGCCCACACGGGTTTGAACGTATCCGGCTTCCTTCCGACATCTTAAACCTGAGATCAAGTCTGCGAGGATGTATCGAACGGTGCATGGCCAATTACTAAGACCACTCATGCATATGAAATCTGGCGGGTACTTCAAGAAACTATCAGAGAGGTGGTAGCTATTGATAAAACCGTCATTTTTACTCGCGAGATGGTTGAAGCTCACAAAGTTACCGAACAGGAGCTTGAAAATCGGCTCGCCTCGTACCAGGCCCAACATTCTCAGGCGGAGGCCCGTCTCATCGCAATAACAAATTATGAGGCCGAGACCCAGCGGAAAAAGAATGAACTAGCGACTCTATTAAATCGTCCGCCGACTTGAAAAGTTGTATATTTTTCTTTTTATTCTTCTTTTGTACATACTCCTAAATAAGAGTATTTTTTGATTCTTTCATAAATTGTACTTTATATTCATTTTGATTCATGAATAAAAGACATATTTTGCTTCATGGTGGTGTGTCCCTTTTAGTAAATGCATTTTGTGGATAATCTATTTAGATCTCCTTGTAGGACAGCGATGGCTTAGGAGTCAGGTTCGGATCTGCCTCCTAAGCCTTTCCAACTTTATGAGCCGTGAGGGTCTCATAAACGTATTTCTCCTTACGAGTCGTGAGGATCTCGTAAGTGTAATTTCTCCTTAAGAATCGTGAGAATTCCTAAGTGTATTTTCTCTTGAGAGTTGTAAGAATCTCACAAGAGAGTTTTTCTTACTTATGAGTCGAGAGAACTCGTAAGTGATTGTTTCCTTTCTTGTCGGAGAGTGTGGTCCGTAGAAAATCCACCTTGACCTCTCTACAAGGCAATGATGACTTGGGAGACAGGGTTAGGATCTGCCACCTAAGACTTTTCAACTTTATAAGCCGTGAGAGTCTTATAAAGGTATTTCTCCTTACGAGTCGTGAGGATCTCGTAAGTGTAATTTTCTCCTTATGAATCGTGAGGATTCTTAAGTGTGTTTCCTTTTGAGAGTCGTAAGGATCTCAGAAGAGAAATTTCTTCCTTACACGTCGAGAGGACCTGTAAGTGATTGATAAGTTGACTTGCTCCCGAATCAAAGAATTGCTTTGACGGGGAGGTCGAGGGTTGACTTTATTCGCATTTCACGGAGTCAGGGGTTGACCTTATCCGCATTTCAGGGGCCAGGGGTTGACTTTTCCGCATTTCACGGGGTCAAGGGTTGACCTTATCCGCATTTCACGGGGTCAGGGGGTTGACGTTATCCGTATTTCACGGGGTCAGGGGTTGACCTTATCCGCATTTCACGGGGTCAGGGGTTGACCTTATCCGCATTTCACGGGTTGACCTTATCCGCATTTCACGGATTCAGGGGATGACCTTATCCGCATTTCACGGATTCAGGGGTTGACCTTATCTGCATTTCATGGGGTCAGGGTTTGACCTTATCCGCATTTCACGGGGTCAGGGGTTGCATTTCACCGGGTCGGTGGTTGACCTTATCCGCATTTCACCGGGTCGGTGGTTGACCTTATCCGCATTTCACGGGGTCGGTGGTTGACCTTATCCATATTTCACGGGGTCCGTGGTTGACCTTATCCGCATTTCACAGGGTCAGGTGGTTGACCTTATCCGCATTTTACGGGGCCAGGTGGGGGTTGACCTTATTCGCATTTCACGGGGTCAGGGGTTGACCTTATTCGTATTTCACGGGGTCAGGGGTTGACCTTATCCCTATTTCACGGGGTCAGGAGGTTGACTTTATCCGCATTTCACGGAGTCAGGGGTTGCTTTGGACGCTTCTAACGGGGTCAGGATTGACTTTAGACGTGTTCTACGGGGCCAGGATTTGCTCTGGACACTTCCCACGGGATCAGGATTGACATTAGCCGTGTTCCACGAGACCAGGATTTGCTCTGGACGCTTCCCACAGGGTTAGGATTGACATTAGCCGTGTTCTAAGTGACCAGGAGGTGCTCTAGACGTTTCCCACGGGGTCAGGATTGACATTAGCCGTATTCTACGGGACCAGGAGGTGCTCTGGGCGTTTCCCACGGGGTCAGGATTGACATTAGCCGTGTTCTACGGGACCAGGATTTGCTCTGGATGCTTCCCACGGGGTCAGGATTGACATTAGCCGTGTTCCACGGGACCAGAAGGTGCTCTGGGCGTTTTCCACGGGGTCAGGATTGACATTAGCCGTGTTCCACGGGACCAGGAGGGGTTGTCTCTCGGTTGTCTGTGCACCGCCGAGTCATAGAACTGGGAACTTTGCCGCGGCTCCGATTTGCTGATGTTGCATCTGTTGTAATAAGACGAATGTTGAGATGATCTCCAGGCTGTCTGTGAACTGTCGAGATTTGGCTTCTTTTTCTGATGGAGCCTGGTGGGAAGGTATGGTTCCCTCTTTGTTTGTGCCCCTGGATTGTATACAGGGATCGATGTGATCTCACCTCTAGGGCAAAAATTTTCATTTTATATATTTTTCTTTCCGCGATGCTCTATCATTTCAGCTTTAATATCGCGAAAGTCGCGATTGCCCAATCATTTCGGCTATTTTTCGCGGTGCCCAATCATTTCGGCTATTTGTTTTATTTACTCGCTGCTTTTTATTGCAAGTTGCCCAACCATTTCGACTATTTTGTATGCATATATTTTACTTGCTGATTTTGTTGCAAGTTGCCCCATCATTTCGGCTATTTCATATGCATTTGTGGCTTGCTGTGAGTTTGGGATTTGATACCGATTTAGGCATCAGCATCGCTACAACTGGGATATTACCAGGAGCGAATCATCATTTGCCTCTGTCAATGTCGAACAAAGGTGGCTTAGCGAACATAGTTAGGATCCTGTCGACTAAGGCTTTTAACTTCATGAGCCGTAAGGGTCTCATAAAGGTATTTCTCCCTACGAGTCGTGAGGATCTCGTAGGTGCGTTTTCTCCTTAGGGATCGTGAGGATTCTTAAGTATATGGTCTCTTATGAATCGTAAGGATCTTACAAGAGTGTTTTCTCCTTATAAGTCGAGAGGACTTACAAGGGTCGTCCGCTGTGTGAACATATCCCTAGTCGCTAGGGGACTCTGTTAGGGAAATGTTTATTGGTGCCCGTGGATTGTATACAAGGGTCAGCATTGAACCGCTTGTAGGGCAAAATCGGGGTGTATGGCTACTTAAGAACAGGTTCAAATCCCTGTAGCTTAAGGCTTTTGAATCTTATGGGCAATGAGGGTCTCATAAGAGGGTTCTCTTTACGAGTCGTGAGGATCTCGCAAGTGTAATTTCTCCTTAGGAATCGTGGGGATCCCTAAGTGTGTTGCTCCCTTGTGAGTCGTAAGGATCTCATGCAGGTGGTTTCTCCTCACAAGATCGAGAGGACCTTGCAAGTGTCTTTTAACGAGGTTGCGCCCTTTCGGGTTTTCACAAACTAGCCGGTAGTCCTGCCGTTTTTACTCACGGAGCCCTTTCGGGTTTTCATCCATGCCCATCTCTCTTATGGACATACCGTTTTCTTTCCTTTATTTTTTTTTGTGTCAGCCTTAGGATGCTGCGGTCCTTAGTAGTTTATAGACGTCTCGGTCAGTAGCCAGTTTTAGGACATAGTGGTCCATCGTTAGTTTAGGGACGTTGCGGTCCGTAGCTAGTTTTAGGACATAGTGGTCCATCGTTAGTTTAATGACGTTTCGGTCCGTCATTAGTTTTAGGACATTCGGTCCTTCATTATTTTAAGGACGTTTCGGTCCGTTGTTAGTTTTAGGACATTTCGGTTCGTCGTTAGTTTAAGGACGTTTCGGTCCGTTGTTAGTTTTAGGACATTTCGGTACGTTGTTAGTTTAAGGACGTTTCGGTTCGTCGTTAGTTTAGGGATGTTTCGGTCCGTAGCTGGCTACTACTTATAGCGAGCGGACATAGGCGTCGTCATCTATCGTTAACCTAGGCCATGACACGTCAGGCATAGTATTTTTTCAGGAATCGACCGTTTATTGGCCTGAAAGGTCTTTCGCCATGCATGTCCATGAGTAGATAGGCTCCACCATGGTAAACTTTGTCTATGATATACGGGCCTTCATAGTTCGGCTCGAATTTCCCCCGTTTGGCACGATTGGGGATCATAGGTCTCTTGACTACTAGCACGAGTTCGCCTTGGCGGAATGTTCTTGACCTAGTCAATCTCTCGTATGAGCGCGTCATCTTTGCTTTATAAGCCTCTAGGTTTTGTTGCGCCATGAGCCGACTCTCGTCGAGGGCATCAATCTCCTCAAGCCGAAGGTGAGCATTTTCTTTGTCTGTTAGCTCGCAGTGAACCGCCACTCGTAGAGAGGGTAACTCTATCTCGAGGGGGAGTACCGCTTCTGTGCTAAATACCAATGCATACGGCGTTGTGTTTGTGGCCGTTTTGAACGTAGTTCGATAAGCCCAGAGAGCTTCATGCAGTCTCTCGTACCAGTCCTTCTTATTTCGAGACACCGTCTTTTTCACGATCTTCGTCAAGGTCTTGTTGAAAGCCTCAGCTAGACCGTTAGCTCGGGGATTATAGACCGAAGAGTATTTCCAGTCTATGTTATGCTATTGTGCGAAGCGGCTGATCTTGTGGCTTCTATAGGCTGGCCCGTTATCGGAGATAATCCGTCGCGGAGTGCCGAACCGATAAATGATGTGTGTCTTGAAGAAATGGAGGATATTTTCCGTCTTCACTTCTCTTAATGGTACCGCTTCTGCCCACTTAGAGAAGTAATCTGTTGTTATCAGTATGAGCCGATGTCCTCTGGACAATGCCGGTTCGATGGGGCCGATTATGTCAGTTCCCCACATTTCGAACGGCCAGCTAGCCACTGTTGGATGTAGTGGATTTGGATGCTGGTGGATAAAATCCCTATGAATTTGGCACGAGTGGCACTGCTTCGCGTATTCTAGGCAGTCTTAGATCATCGTGGGCCAATAATAGCCCATCCTTTTGATCTTTAGTTTCATCTTCGGCCCGGCTTGGTGAGAACCGCAGAGTCCGTCGTGAGTTTCTTGGACGACTCTCCTTACCTCTTCAGGTCCCAGGCATCTTAGCCATAGAGAATCAAATGATCTCTTATACAGAGTATCATCGACGAAGGCAAAAGATAGAGCTCGTTTCATGAGCTGATGTCTTGAGGACGCATCTTCAGGTGTTCGAAGGGATTTGAAGTAGTCTATAAAGACTTCTCTCCAATCCATAGCCTTTTCCTGGTCTTTTATTTGTAGGGTTGCTTGCTCTGTCATTCCCTTTTCTTCGGACGACTCCGGAGATATCTCTGCCGGTGCAAGAACCCGACAACTTTGCACAACGATCCTCATGTCATTGAGGTTCTCGTCGGCCAGTTCTTTAGCGAGCTTGGCTAATGCATCCGCTTTGCTATTTTCCGCGCGCGGTATGCTTTCCAGGGCGTAGGAAGGAATTTGAATCAGCAGTTGCTGCACTCTCTCGCCGTACTTCACCAACTCAGGTTTGCATGTTTGATAGTCGCCATTTACTTGACCAATGACCAGCTGGGAGTCTCCATATATGAGGAGGTTTTCGATTCCCATGTCGACAGCGATCTCAAGACCTGCTATCAAAGCTTCATATTCGGCTTCATTGTTTGTCCTCGGCTCTGTTAAGGAGAAGGAAAAGCGCATTATCCCTCCTTGTGGAGTCACGAAATTGAGGCCCACCTCGGATTTGATTATGGGGGTGCTTTGTTTGCGCCTCTTCATGGAAGATGCTCCATCGAGATAGAGTTCCCACCGGGTATCATTCTCTCTTCTCTCCCCGCCGATCGTGTCAAACGCGTGCTCGTCGGGAAATTCTCAGTTCAAAGGAGAATCGGCGGGTATCGGATGCTCAGCGAGGAAGTCGGAGATGGCCTGGCCTTTCACTGCCTTGAGAGGACGATAAGTTATTGAGAACTCCATCAAGAGCAGGGCCCATTTAGCGAGCCGTCCTGTTAATATAGCCTTTGACATCAAATATTTGAGAGGATCCACTTTTGATATGAGATGGACCTCATGTGCCAACTCATAGTGTCTGAGCTTCGTTATCGCGAAGATCAACGCCAGGCAGTGTTTTTCAAAGGGGGAGTAATTGGTTTCTGCCCCTAGGAGAACTCGACTCAAATAGTAGAGGGCTCTCTCCTTCCCTTGGTCATTCTCTTGTGCCCACAGCGCGCCTAAAGAACTTTCGAGGGCTGTTGTGTACATGACGAGAGGTTTTCATTTAACGGGAGCGGCCAATACTGGCGGATTCTGCAGGTATTGATTGATTTCGTCCAGTGCACTTTGGCATTTGCGATCCCAGACGAACGGGGTTCCCATCTTTATTAGGTGACTGTAAGGACGACACTTGCCGGAGAGATTGTCTATAAATCGCCGGATATACGTGAGCTTTCCTTGGAGAGACCGCAGTTGCTTGAGAGTCCTCGGCGAAGGCATTTCCATGATCGCCTTGATCTTCGACGGGTCTATCTCGATCCCTCGGTGTCGGACGATGAATCCTAAGAACTTGCCCGAGGAAACTCCGAACGCGCATTTGAGAGAGTTCATCTTCAAGTTGTATTTCCGAAGGCGCTGAAACACGATCTTCAGATCTCTAAATGTTCCTCGTATGATTTTCTTTTAACTACGAGGTCGTCAATATAGAATTCAACGATTTCATGTATGAGGTCATCAAAAATCTTCGTCATGGCCCTCTGATAGGTGGCACCGGCGTTCTTTAGACCGAATGGCATCACCTTGTAGCAGAATATGCCCAAAGGGGTCCGGAAAGCGGTATGCTTCTGGTCCTCAGGATGCATCTTTATCTGATTGTATCCTGATGAGCCGTCCATGAAGGAGAAAACTTCGTGAGTGGACGTATTATCTATCATCAGCTCAGTGACCGGTACTGGAAAGTCGTCCTTTGGGAAAGCTTTGTTGAGATCCCGAAAGTCCACACATATGCGCACCGTCCTATTTTTCTTCATTACTGGGACAATGTTGGCGATCCAGTCAGGATACTGAACCTCTTAGATGAAGCCGGAGTTGATTAGCTTCTTGGCCTCGGCGTTGATGCCTATCTCAAGCTCGAGCCGCATTCTTCTCGGTGCTTGTTTGATCGGCTTGACGTCTAGAGATATCGCCAATTTATGCACAACAATATCTGGATCTAGTCCCGGCATCTCGGAATAGTTCCATGCGAAGCAGTCTTTATACTGCATGAGCACGTCTTTAAGCGTAGCCTCCTTTTCTTCAGACAACAGTTCACCGATGAACGTCGGCTGTGGGTCGTTTGCCGTTCCCAAGTCGATTTTTCTGAGGTCATTTGCTGTAGTATGTATCCCATCTTCCAGCTCTTTTGGCGCCGGTGGAAATTCTGAGATCAACTCATCTTCTTTGTTTTCGAAGCACCAAGAGAGGTCATCCAAATTCTCGGGTTCTTTTTTTGACAGCGTTATCGCGTGACAGGTATGAGATCGTTTCCAAGACCGATGTTGATCTGGTTCTACTCTCATCGCATAAGTGGCTTTTGATTCATACTTCCGTGGCGGACTTACCCTCCAACTGTCGGATAGAGTGAATCTGCCGAGTTGATTCTGGTCTTCAACCCAGTTCTTGAAGGTGAAGCAGTCTTCGAGAGGATGTCCTATCGCTCGGTGATAGGAGCAATAGTCTGGGTGAGAAACTTCACCTGCTTGCTCGGGGTGCTTGGATTCCGAGAGTGTCATCATTTGATATTTTATTACAAGCTCGAATATCTTCCTTGTCTTGTCTTGGGGAAAAGAATATGCTCGACCCATCTTCTTTATAAGAGACGGATCCCGTCTGCTCATTTCTGCTTCACGTGGCTTTTTGGACCCGCTACATTGCTGTCAAACATATTTTCCGTTCTTCAGTTTATTTTTGCTTCCGCGTCGAGTCTTCTTTGTGACGGGCTGGCGACGAAGGGCATCGTCGTTCTTTGTAAATTTCTGAAGGAGGCGCTGTGTCCTGGCTTTCTCGTAAATAGCCATTTCGCGATTATAGTCGTCCTTGCTCTTCTGACGGGCTTCGTTCAGCAGTAGGTCGACGATCTTGTCAGACAATTCCAAGGTTTTTGATTTCGGTTCTGGATCTGCCCCCAGCTCATTTTTTATAACGCTGATATCGATGTCGACCGTTTCTTACGACCGGGATTTGATTACCTTCAGGATTTTGCCGAGCCTACCCCATGTTTCCTTTGAGATCTTGAATATTTTGCCCCCTGCGTCGATCTTGGTCCTTGACATGTGCCAGTTGTTTGAGGACTGATTCCGTTGGCAAAGCTGCTGTTTGGGGAGCCCGCTTGTGGAAGACAGACTTCCTATGGGCTTCCTCCATCGGCGTTGAGGCACCGAGGGTTAGAGGTGGGAGCATCGACCCAAAGAGAAGCCCGTTGATTTCTTGATGAGTCGGATTGCAGAGATTTGAGCCTGCAAGTGGCCCGTACTTGCCTCCACCAGATATGACAGAGCCTGTGTTGCTAAGGTGGGAACAAATGCCATTCTTCATAAAGGCGAAGCGCCGACTTCAGTATCCACTCCCCTAAGGGCAACCACAAACATACATACCGCGGTTATCTGATTACGAGAAAAACACGAAACACGAAGTGCGGAGTGGAAAGGGGAAAAGGTCCCACTGGGCGTGCCAGAATCTGTTCTCCGCCGAAAGACGCGACCGGGACGTTGGGACGTCCGACCTGAGCTTCGAGGGCAGATGCTATTTGGTGCTATCCATCCACCTCTCCGAAGAAGCCAAGTTGATTTATGGCACCATGTATCGGAGGTTTAAATGGATGCGGCCGATGTAGCAGACTTCGTCAGATCCCCCCTCGTTGAGGGGTTTTTGATTGTGAGGACGCTCTTCCCTGCAGGCGCAAGCCCCAGCAGTTAATTACGCTACCGCATCGCGGTAACCACTTTCTCCTTCTCTTGATGGTCACTTCGTGTCGTGTGTATTTGTTTTGTTTTTGGTTGCCCGTGGATTGTATATGGAGACTAATTTATGTTGTCGCCTGTAGTGCGTGGATTAGTCCAAATCCGTATTTTCTTAGATTTGGGTTTGGGGGTTGGGTTTAAGGATACGTTAGTCTCATTTGAGACTAAGATCAACTTAAACGTATATTAAGGATACGTTAGTCTAATTCAGACTAAGATCAACTTAACGGGATCGTTTAGATCCGACAAAAGAGCATTTGGGCTCTATTGTTTAGTTTAGGGACATTGCGGTCCAAGGTTAGTTTAAGGACATTACGGTCCAATGTTAGTTTAAGGACATTTCGGTCCAGTTTAAAGACATCACAGTCTGTAAAGGTTAAGAACATCATAGTCTATGGGCTTAAGGACCCCACAGTCCATAGTTTAAAGACGTCATCGTCTATAAAGTTTAAGGACATCATAGTCCATGAGTTTAAGGACCCCACAGTCCATGGAATGATTGGTTATCGGGACCCATCACCTCTCTGAAGATGTTGAAGGATTACAACGACAAATATCAAAGGAGTGAAGAGATGTACCCTTGAACCAATGCTGATTAGGAAATCTGTAGTCCAATTTAGGTCTAAGATCAATTAATTAGATTATGAGCACATGGGCTCAGTTAAATTTGAATTGAGGACTTATGGCCAACTTGGGTTAAGTCCAATTAGGTTTAAAATGTTGGACCTTTGTTTGGACTGTTGAACATTTGTCTGGGCTGAGTCCCCCATTATTTAGCAATGCTAAGCATGGGTCTGGTTTTTGACCATATTTTGTCTTTTATTGAGTGCTAAGCACTTATATGCCATATGAGATGATCAATCTTGGAAGACAAGGGTGTACTTTGAGGTTCAGTCAAAAGGGGGGGTCTTGCCTCTGGAAGACTTAGCCAATTTGGGTTAAGACTGGTTCAAATATAGTGTTAAACACTAGAGTACATTCGGTGATCACGTGTTCCCACGTGACACATTTAAAATAGTGTTAAACACTAGGGACGAGGCGCTAAAAAATAGTGTTAAACATTAAAATTGAAGCACTTGTTCATACCATAATATTGCATTTTATATTCCCCATTCTTATGCATTTTACAATAAAACAGGTGCTTTTGACCCATGTCTACTACATAGTACAGGTTACAGGTTCTTGGAGCGAAAACAGTGAAAAAGACAAAAGACGACACAAAAAGGGACTTTTGACCAACAAACAGAAGGATCCTAGTCAAGCCTAGACTAAAAACAGTTCACAATCAACAAGGCAATGCAATGTCCAAAAATATCAAGGCAAATGGTTAAAAGATCACTACAAATTGTTCACTGAAGATCTGGAACCAACGTAGAAGCCCAATTGATAAAAGAACCAAAGAATCAGAAGCCCAAAAAGACCCAGAAGCAAACCATAAATTTTCAGACAGTGATCTCATCAATGGGCCGCGGAACCGCGGCCCAAAGCCTACCCATGCCGCGGTTCCACGGCCATATGGTGCCCGGGCTTCGCAAATTTTTTACCAAAATGTTGTGGCGGTGCAGGAAAGTTGACCTAAGGGCATATTTGTAATTTCAGACATGCGAAGCAATTGTAAACCTAGGATTTCTATGTCCTATAAATAGAACCCAAACCATTGTATTTTCTCATGCCTCTATTCATCAATAAAATTCTGTTTTCTTTGAAGATTGGAGTGCATCAATTGTAAGTAGATTATTTTTCTGCCCTAGTTCTAATTTCAATTTCTGCCCTAGGTAAATTCTTTACTTGCCCTAGTTTAATATAGTTTAGAATTTTATTAACTTGCAATAGATGTTTCATCTCTTTAATAAAAACAAAACAAAAATTATGTCTTTCCTAATTCCCTCAATGAGCGAGTAGTTTCCTCGCTTGTTAGGGTTAGGAATAGGAAAGGGTTTGAGAGATGAAGATCTCTCATCTCTTTTCTTTGCCAATCTATTATGAACATTAGGACTCCATGCATACTCTCATCTTCCGCTCCCTACGGCACTCTACCTTCGAGGTAACGGTGATCCGTAGTATAAAAGACCGGAGTTGTGAGTTTTCCATGGAGGTTAGGATAAAGGTTAAGAAAGGAAGGACAATGATCTAGAGGAAGAAACATCTTCCCAATCATCCTAATCCCCTTTATTAAAATTTACCATAACCCCTAATATGAAATCTAAATTAAGGCATTGAAAAGAGGTGTAGATCTTTGTTTACCAAACTTTACCTAAACCTAATCCTAGCAAGTTTGCTAATCCTAGTATAACACAACTTCATTTTTTAGGTTTAATTATAAGACCAAACACCATTTGGAATTAGCTCGTAAGAACTTTAAGGAGATTTACAACATCCCTGTGGACCGACCCGTATTCACCGGCTAGCTTCATGCGACGCCGTTCTTGATTGCGGTAAATATTTTTGATCGACAAAACCTCTCTAAATCAAATGGCGCCGTTGCCGGGGATGGCGTAAAATTTCCTTTTTGTAATTTCGGGTTAATATAAAATATAAAAAACCATAAAAATTTGAAAAAATATAAAAATATAAAAATTCTATCATCTTTTATTGTTTGACGGGTTTTCTTTTGTGAATCTTTGCAGGATTGACGGATCTGAAACAACACAGAAGGCTAACCAGAAAAGGGTATATCAGAAAAGAGGGAGATTGACACAACAGAGCTGTACCAATTTTTTTTGAGCCCCGATCCCGCAACTCAACCGCGAAACCGCGGCCTTGATACGCATAAAACCGCGGAACCGCGGTCCGTTTAAGTCTTCAGCGCGCGAAATTTTGTGGGTTTGTTTCCTCATTCTCCCCTCTGCAAATCCCCATATATCTTTCTGTCCAATCTTCTGCAGGATTCTTTGCGCTAAAAATCTTCTTCCCCCTTTCAATAATTGACTTTCTGCAGGATTCTTTGCGCCGCGCTAAAAAATAATTGATTGCAAGTGATTTACTGCTTTGCATATTTTAATCGGACTTTAAGGGGCTATTGACCAATTCAGATTGGATGGGGATTTCATCACCCTTCCCAGGACCCCAGAAATCACTTAAAGCATTTTGCATTGACCACTTGTAATTAAAAAATACTAGACTCGGCCCTAAGGATGTCGCGCTCACTAGGATAGAGGACTAGTATAGGCATCGGCCGTTTATCCTAACCTGACTTTGCGGTGCCTAGGAAAGTGTGTCAAGGCTAGTGGTTTTTAATTAGGCCCACAGTGTGGTTCCTTCCCACTTACCTGGCACTTACCTGGTCGCAATTGGCGGTGAAGAGGCGGTTTGAGGTCCTATTTCTAGCCCTTTGGAACAGTTAGGAGCTGTCTAGCTGACCTAGGTGACCCTAGATCTAAGCCTGATTGCGCATTTGTGGTTGATCGCATTTGTGTCACAAGTCTCTTTTTAAAAATCTTTTTGCAAAAGCTCATAAAAAAAGGGAAAATCTTTTCAAAACTTGCAACTTGTCGCTAAAGAAATCTTGCACCTCACTTATACCACTTCTTCTCATTGACGTTTTCTTACCTCCACATTCTGTCTTTCATCTTTTGACTACACTACCCGTTTTAGTGTATGTCCGGTTGGACTAGGGACACTAGCGCCCGATTAGTCCATGTTTCGTTGGTACCGACCGACGAACCCTTCGACTCCGAAGTCGAAATCCTTTCCACTTCTTCACTTTCACCTGCAAATTCTTCTTCCGAAGGTATGTCGGGATACGATCCTAACAACACCTTACCAACGGGAATGATTCCACCCCCGTTAGGTGCGAATAACCCGAATCACCTGCCTGTTGAAGCGCCCGCACGAGTCGCGCTCCAGGATCTCTTCTACCCTGTCCGCACTTCTTTACCTACCTGTCTTTCACCCCCACCGGCAAATGGGGACAATTTTGAGATCAAACCCCACTTCATCAATATGCTGTCTAAGTTTCATGGTTTGGAATCCGAAGATGCATATATCTTTATCAATAAATTCCAAAACGTTTGCGCTATGATGAAAACGACTCAATTAAGTGATGACGCTATAAGGCTAAGGGTCATTCCTTTCACCTTATGTGACCTAACCGAGAAATGGCTATACAGCACAGCATCACATTCAATTAGAAATTGGGACGAGTTTGTGAAAGCTTTTCTTAAAAAGTTTTATCCTCATCACAAAACTGCTAGAATCCGTAATGAGATTATACAATTTTCACAGCTTCCTTCCAAACCATTTTGGAAGTGTTTTGAAAGATTCAAAGACCTACTCGTTCAATGCCCTCACCATGGGATCGAAAGTTGGCAACTTTGCCAAACATTATACGAGGGATTGAACCCGGCAACAAAGCAGTTGCTAGAAACCATTTGTCAAGGTCACTTTCTATCCAAGTCTAGTGAGGAAGCGTGGCAGTTTCTTGAGGATCTTAGTGAACAAACAATTCAGTGGGAGAGCACCAAGACCACATCATCATCTTCTTCTATTGGTCAACCTAGGGCAGACATACATCAAGTAGAGATGTCGATTGGTATGAAGGCCGAGATGGCCGCTCTTACGAAAAAGCTAGAAGCGCTTGAGACCAAAATCTCGTCGCCTTCTCCTGCCCCCGTTGTGCCTCCTCGAACTGTTTGTGCTTGTTGTTCGGATCCATCACATCTCACCGAAGAGTGTCCCTACACTGCATCTACACAAGGACAGGATCAAGTCAATGCTGCCTTTCAGTAATGACAAAGAAACGATCCATATTCTTCGACATACAATCCGGGTTGGAAGAGCCACCCAAATTTCGCTTGGAACCAAAATCAACAATTTCAAGGAAATAACAATTTTCAAAGGCCTCCTCCTCCACAACAACAAGCACCTCCACAAACTCAATTTCAACAACCTTTCCAACAGCAACCTTACCCTAATCAAGTGAACAATTTTGTGCCTAACACTTCTTACCCGCCAAACAATTTTGTTCAACCTAATAATGACAAGGTTAGCTCGCTCGAAAGAAGTCTAGAGGTGTTCCTAAAGCAATCTACACAATCTACAGCAAGATTAGAGACTTCTATTCAATCTTTGGTGCAAAACAGTGCCTCACACGATCAAAGCATCAAATCTATTGAGGCACAAATTGCACAACTCAATGCTGCGTTGAAAGAGCGAGAAAAAGGAAAGCTTCCGTCTCAACCACTGCAAAATCCCGGTCACGCACATATTGCATATGAACAGCAGAATCATAACGTAAATGCTGTGACCACGTTGAGATCCAGAAAAGTGTTGCAAAACAATGTGTGTATTAACAATGACACCCCTGCCGGTGGTCCTTCTTCATCTTCTTCACCTTCTTCTTCTTCTTCGTTAGAGCCTATTCTCCATCCTTCACACGGCTCTACTTCTTCTAGCTCGAATGGACCCACTTCTCACAACACGAACACATCTACACGGGGTTCCGTTCCAACTCAATAATCTGATCCGCAAAAATTGGACTCAACGACTTTTCAAAAAGTTCCTTTTCCAAACCGGTTAAGATCCAATAAACCAACTCCACAGATAGAGAAGATTGTATAGTTGTTCAAACAGGTTAGCATAAATATCCCTCTTTTGGATGCAATCCAACAAGTTCCTTCATATGCAAAAATCTTAAAGGACTTATGCACCAAAAAGAGGAAGTCACAAGTACCAAAGAAAGTTTTTGTGGCTAGTGCTGTTAGTGATGCTCTTGTCAATTCTTTACCCCCAAAGCACAAGGACCCCGGTTGTCCTACTATTTCGATCACAATTGGGGACAAGAACATCAATAGAGCACTATTAGATCTTGGTGCTAGTGTCAATTTGCTACCTTATTCGGTGTACGAGCAATTAGGCGTTGGAGAGCTTAAGCCCACTCACTGTACTCTCCAAATGGCTGACCGATCAATCACCAACCCTAGGGGAGAGTTGGAGGATGTGTTAATTAGAGTAGGGGATTTCATTTTCCCCGTTGACTTTATTGTTATGGATACACAACCTGTCGCTAACCCCCGAAATCAAATTCCGGTGATACTTGGTCGACCATTCCTTGCGACCTTCAACGCAGTGATCAATTGTCGTAATGGTTCAATGAATCTATCTTTTGGCAATATGACAATTGAACTCAATATTTTCAAGTTGGGAAGTCAGCCTTGCGAGCCTAATGCTAGCGTACTTGATGTTTGCTCGATCAATGAGATCGCAGAGGAGGACTGTGAGTTCGAAAATTTTATGTTTGATCACAACAATGTTGACGCCACTAGTGCGTTCCTCCTAGAATCCGACACAGCTTTCACGACGGACAAAGATTATGAGTGTTTCACCTTTGTAGATGATTTTGAAGACTCTCCACCCGAGTTTGAGTCTTTTGCTTTTTCGGATGAGTTAGTTGAACCATCCGACTCGGTAGCGTACACTCGATTTGAACCTTTGATGGAATCCTTCGAGTTTGAAACAGTTACTCCATTGTTACCATATATTGTTTCACTTCCTAAACTCGAACTAAAGCTTTTGCCGTCACACCTAAAATATGCTTATCTAGGTGAGAATGCGACCTTACCCGTTATCATATCGGCCTCTCTAGCTCTTGAGCAAGAGAAGGCCCTTTTAATGGTCTTACACAATAATCGGCAAGCTTTTGGCTGGTTTATGGCGGACATCAAGGGGATTAGTCCCCTCATAGTTGAACATCATATACACTTGATGGATGATGCCAAGCCGGTAAGGGATCCACAAAGACGCCTCAATCCTATTATGAAAGAGGCTGTCAAGAGGGAGATTGTTAAATGTCTTGATAGTCGTATCATTTACCCTATCTCGGATAGCCAATGGGTTAGCCCCATTCATGTCGTGCCAAAGAAATCGGGCATCACGGTCATTACCAATGAGGCAAATGAGTTAATTCCTACTCGCACCCAAACATGGTGGCGAGTTTGCATCGACTATAGAAAACTCAATGCCGCGACAAGAAAGGACCACTTTCCTTTACCTTTCATCGACCAAATGCTAGAACGATTGGCGGGGCACGAGTTCTACTGCTTTTTAGATGGCTATTCCGGCTATAACCAAGTCCCTATACCCAAAGAGGATCAAGACAAGACCACATTTACTTGTCCCTTTGGCACTTTTACTTATCGCTGCTTGCCCTTTGGGTTATGCAATGCACCCGCTACATTTCAGCGGTGTATGATGGGGATCTTTTCGGACATGGTTGAGAAGTTTTTGGAAATCTTTATGGAGGACTTCTCCATTTTTGGTGACTCCTTCGACGAGTGTTTACGACATCTTGACACAGTTCTTACCCGCTGTAGGGATAAGAACCTAACTTTGAATTGGGAGAAATACCACTTTATGGTACGAGAAGGTATTGTCTTAGGACATGTCATCTCGCAAAACGGCATAGAGGTTGATAGAGCCAAAATTGAAGTCATTTCTAATCTTCCTCCTCCTAAATGCGTCAAAGATATCCGAGCTTTTCTTGGCCATGCCGGTTTTTATAGACGGTTCATCAAGGATTTTAGCAAGATTGCTAGACCTTTGACTCTCTTATTGGCCAAGTACACAACATTTGATTTTGACTCAACTTGCATGGAAGCGTTCGAGTCTTTGAAACACTCTCTCATTTCTGCGCCCATTCTTTCATCTCCAGACTGGACGCACCCTTTCAAAATCATGTGCGACGCATCAGATTTTGCCATTGGTGCTGTTCTTGGACAGCACATTAATAAGATGCCTCACGTGATTTATTACGCTAGCCGAACATTAAATGAGGCCCAATTAAACTACACAACAACAGAAAAAGAGTTTTTAGCGGTTGTGTTTGCACTTGAAAAATTTCGGCCATATTTAATCGGCTCTCCAGTCATTGTGTATACTGATCATTCAGCTCTTCGCCACCTTTTTGTGAAGAAGGATGTTAATCGAGGATAATACGTTGGATCCTTTTACTACAAGAGTTTGACCTTGTCATAAAGGACAAAAAAGGATGTGAAAACGTAGTGGCCGATCACCTTTCACGACTTCCTTCTTCGCCTACACTTGAACTTCCAATCACTGATGTTTTTCCCGATGAGCAACTCTTGACCGTTTCTTGCGAACCATGGTTTACCGATATTGTAAACTACTTAGCCACCGGCTTGATACCTAAAGATTGGTCGCAACAGGATAAACTTCGATTCTTGTCCCAAGTAAAGCATTTTTACTGGGATGAACCTTATCTTTTTAAATACTGTTCCGACCAAATCATTCGTCGGTGTGTACCGGAAAATGAGGTTAATAGTGTGCTATCTTTTTGCCACGATCAAGCATGTGGCGGGCACTTTGGCTTAAAGAAGACGCTGAGAAAGTTTTGCAGTGTGGTTTCTATTGGCTATGACTCTTCAAGGATGCATATGAATACTGCAAGACTTGCTCCCGGTGCCAACACTTAGGCCGGATATCGCAGAGAAACGAAATGCCGCTCCAACCAATTCTGGTTGTGGATATTTTTGATGTTTGGGGTATAGACTTCATGGGACCATTTCTTAACTCTTTCGGAAATGTGTATATTCTTTTGGCTGTTGACTACGTTTCAAAGTGGGTCGAGGCTGTGCCTAGCCGAACGAACGACAACAAGGTTGTCGTTCGATTTCTTAAAGAACACATCTTTTCTCGATTTGGGCACCCTCGAGCGATAATAAGTGATAATGGTTCTCACTTTTGCAATAGGACTTTTGAGTCCTTAATGCGTAAGTATTCTATCAACCATAAGCTGTCAACACCATACCATCCCCAAACATGTGGGCAAGCCGAGGTCTCAAATCGGCAAATTAAGCAAATCTTGGAGAAAACGGTTTCTAAAAACCGTAAAGATTGGTCACTCAAACTGATCGATGCACTATGGGCTTTCCGTACTGCGTACAAGACCGATCTTGGTATGTCTCCATACCGGCTTGTTTACGGGAAAGCTTACCACCTCCCAGTAGAGATTGAGCATAAGGCATTTTGGGCTATCAAAGATCTGAATTTATCTTTAGGAGATGCGGGTAGCAATCGAAAGCTGCAGTTGAATGAACTAGAAGAGCTGCGGGATGAGACATATGATAATGCCGTAATTGCTAAAAACCGAGCTAAGGTGTTCCACGATAAACACCTTTTGCGAAAAACATTTAAACCTGGTTAACAGGTTTTACTCTATGATACTCGGTTACATTATCACCCCGGCAAGCTCCGTTCTAGATGGAAAGGACCTTTTGTAGTCCGCACCGTTTATCCGCACGGTGCGGTTGATCTTGAAAATCCGGAGGATGGTACTTTATTCAAAGTGAATGGGCATCGATTGAAACCGTTCCTCACAGCGGACCCATCGGAGAAGCTCCTGTTTTTGCAGGAGCCGATCTACACCGATTAAATCTCCTCCACTTTCACCCTCGAATTTCCAATCAACTATTTCAACACTTTATTTCAAATAAGTTTGGGGGTATGTATAATATGTAAATATAATAATAAGCAGGAAATTGCCGACATTATCGACCCACTTGGTGCAGCATGACAGTAAGGACACTGTCCAGTTTAAGTTTGGGGGTATGCTCGGTAAGTTTTCTTTCTTCGCATTCATATGTATATTTTTGCATTGCATCTTTATATAAAAATCATAAAAATTTGAAAAATTTGAAAAATAAAAAAATTAAATAAAAAAAACCCATAAAAATTGAAAAATTTCAAAAATTATAAACATTAATGTATTCAATTTTGGCTAATTAACTTGAGTTTGACAAATAGGTCAACCGGCTAGGAAAAACTAGATCTTAGACTTAGTAAAATTAAAAACCCTAAAAATAACATTCCTTAAAGTTTAATGGTAGAAAGTATATGTCTTTGTAGTTTATTTAGAAATAGGCAAATTTTGAGTTCACTTCTTAGGCTAAGTCGAAACAAAGGAAAAGTATTGATATCTTTACTAGAGTATAAGTTTGAAAAATAATTCCTAAGCTTAAGTCTAGATTCTGAAAATATATACCCTACAATTTGCACAATCATGCACCTTGAAACTTGGAATAGTAGAAGAGACCTTGAAATGCTCTTGTCTAAAGTCCTTAGTACAATGAAAATAAAAGAAAAAAATGTGAATAAAGAAGAAAAAAATGAATACTGGTTTTTGTGATTACTTAAGGCTGCAAAAAAATAGAAAAATATTTAGCGAGGGTGCTTCATCACCTAGTGCCTTAGACCAACTGGTTTGGGAGTCACTGCTAAAAGCCTTAGGTGTTGCAAGACTAGGAATTATGCTTTAAAGTGCTAACGCATCTTGTAATCGGTTGTTGGTACCTCAAGAAGTATTAACGGTCGCATGAAGGATGTGTAAGCGAAATTCAATTAAAAATTCACCAATTAATAGGTACTTTGGACAATGGACAAGAGTACGATTGCTTGATTTGAATTTCTAAGTGTAGGGGTGATTTATACACACACGTGGGGGTATGTAATTGGAGTTTAGATGAGAGAAAGGAGTGAAGAATAGAACTTGTATCTTTAGTAGAGTTGATAAAAATTCCTAAGTGGTGATGGAACCCTAGAAGGAAAACTTAAGAAATGCCGAAAGCTAAGTAGGTCTGCAGAACATATATAATCTTAAGTTAAACGATGAGGAAGTGTGAAGAATATGGGTGGATAATTTACGGGTCGAAGATAATAGAATTCCTTGTTAGGAAACCTAATTGGAGAATAAAAGTCGATAAGCCAAATTGATAGGATTTTGTGGGTAGTATCCGCTGAAAACCCTCAGGAGACAACACTCCTCCTACTAGGGACACCTAGAGGTTTAACGACTTGTTGCACGAGCTCAGTGCAATCGCGTTTCCCTGCGAAAGTGCGGTTAGGTTTTTGTAGTGAATAAAAAATAAGTTTGCTCGAGGACGAGCAAAAGATAAGTTTGAGGGTATTTGTTCATACCATAATATTGCATTTTTTATGCATTTTACATTCCCCATTCTTATGCATTTTACAATAAAACAGGTGCTTTTGACCCATGTCTACTACATAGTACAGGTTACAGGTTCTTGGAGCGAAAACAGTGAAAAAGACAAAAGACGACACAAAAAGGGACTTTTGACCAACAAACAGAAGGATCCTAGTCAAGCCTAGACTAAAAACAGTTCACAATCAACAAGGCAATGCAAGGTCCAAAAATATCAAGGCAAATGGTTAAAAGATCACTACAAATTGTTCACTGAAGATCTGGAACCAACGTAGAAGCCCAATTGATAAAAGAACCAAAGAATCAGAAGCCCAAAAAGACCCAGAAGCAAACCATAAATTTTCAGACAGTGATCTCATCAATGGGCCGCGGAACCGCGGCCCAAAGCCTACCCATGCCGCGGTTCCACGGCCATATGGTGCCCGGGCTTCGCAAATTTTTTACCAAAATGTTGTGGCGGTGCAGGAAAGTTGACCTAAGGGCATATTTGTAATTTCAGACATGCGAAGCAATTGTAAACCTAGGATTTCTATGTCCTATAAATAGAACCCAAACCATTGTATTTTCTCATGCCTCTATTCATCAATAAAATTCTGTTTTCTTTGAAGATTGGAGTGCATCAATTGTAAGTAGATTATTTTTCTGCTCTAGTTCTAATTTCAATTTCTGCCCTAGGTAAATTCTTTACTTGCCCTAGTTTAATATAGTTTAGAATTTTATTAACTTGCAATAGATGTTTCATCTCTTTAATAAAAACAAAACAAAAATTATGTCTTTCCTAATTCCCTCAATGAGCGAGTAGTTTCCTCGCTTGTTAGGGTTAGGAATAGGAAAGGGTTTGAGAGATGAAGATCTCTCATCTCTTTTCTTTGCCAATCTATTATGAACATTAGGACTCCATGCATACTCTCATCTTCCGCTCCCTACGGCACTCTACCTTCGAGGTAACGGTGATCCGTAGTATAAAAGACCGGAGTTGTGAGTTTTCCATGGAGGTTAGGATAAAGGTTAAGAAAGGAAGGACAATGATCTAGAGGAAGAAACATCTTCCCAATCATCCTAATCCCCTTTATTAAAATTTACCATAACCCCTAATATGAAATCTAAATTAAGGCATTGAAAAGAGGTGTAGATCTTTGTTTACCAAACTTTACCTAAACCTAATCCTAGCAAGTTTGCTAATCCTAGTATAACACAACTTCATTTTTTAGGTTTAATTATAAGACCAAACACCATTTGGAATTAGCTCGTAAGAACTTTAAGGAGATTTACAACATCCCTGTGGACCGACCCGTATTCACCGGCTAGCTTCATGCGACGCCGTTCTTGATTGCTGTAAATATTTTTGATCGACAAAACCTCTCTAAATCAGCACTCACGTGGGATCACGTGAGGCGCCTGAGAATTGGGCTAAACTTTCTTTATTTTACTCTCAGAATATGCATGTAAGTGTTAAACACTTAATTTCCATGAATATCACGTGCGGACACGTGATGGTGCCCACAGTCTGTTCTGCTCTTCTTATTTTGAAGAGTCTGTTCAAGGGTCACGTGTGAGCATGTGACCTGATCTTGTTCGTTCTTTTTTGATCTCTGAGGGGAATGGTCACGTGTTGACATGTGATCATACTGGGTACTTGATGCTTTTACGTGCATGGAGAGTTTTAAGTCCTTTATTTAAGAATTAAATTCTTTTGTAGGGTTAAACCCTAATTTTATTTAGAGGAATTTAATTCCTATGTATTTGGAAGAATTAAATTCTTTAAACTCGATTCTCCCTCTAAGTTTTGGATCTGCATGGCAGAATCTCCCCGATGAGAATTAAATTCTTAACTTATGGGGAGATCTGCTTCTGCAAATCTTCAACCATGAAGAAGAACTAAGTTCTTATTTTAAGGGTTAAACCCTATCTTTGTTGGAGGAATTAAATTCCTAAGTATTTGAAAGAATTAAATTCTTTAAACTCAATTCTCTCTCTAAGTTTTGGATCTGCATGGCAGAATCTCCCCGATGAGAATTAAATTCTCAACTTATGGGGAGATCTGTTTCTGCAGATCTTCAACCAAAGGAAGAACTAAGTTCTTATTCAGAAGAGTTAAACTCTTAGTTTGAGAATTAAATTCTCTTTTTGTTTTGTGGGAGCTTATAGAATGATCTCTTTCCCTTTCTTACCTAGGGTTTCTTTCTTTTTCTGAAGAAATCTTCTTTCTCTCTAGAGAATTAAATTCTCTTCTTTTCTCTCTCTGTTGTTGTCTCTCCTTTTTTCTTTCCCCTTGGCTCCTATTTATAGGAGAAACAAAAGAATCAGTTTGTTTAGTCAATCTTTCATTGAAAGATTTTGTAACTAACATGATCTTTTAGATCACTCCGTGAATTTTATTCACCTTTGGATTTTTAATTCAAAAGATATTTTATCTGTTACTCCTAGCAAATTTCAGGGAAATCTTTTCTTGTATAGAATCTTTCTATAAATTGGTGATTTTTAATCACCATTGGATTTTTTAATCCAACGATGCTCCACTTTACAGAGCACAATCTTTTTTGTTTGGAAAGATCTAGGGAAATATTAGGGTTTTTGGTTACCCTTAATTAGAATTTAATTCTATTAGTTCAGAAGGTTTAAGAGCCTATCACGTGTTGGCACGTGACCCCACTGATTGACCATTTAATTAGATTTTAATTCTATCAGTTCAGAGTTCTTAGGAACCCATCACGTGTTGGCATGTGACCCCCGGATCAAGCATTTAACCATAATTTAATTCTATTATTTTGAAGAGCTCAGGAACTTATCACGTGTCAGCACGTGACCCTTGGTCACGTGTAAGCACGTGATGCCCCATTGGGGGTTTTCTTTGCTGTTTTATTCTACTTCGGTGGGCTTAAAGGCCTATCACGTGTGGGCACGTGATCTCATTTGATTAGGATTCAATTCTTATCATTTCAGAGCCCTCAGGAAGCCATCACGTGTTAGCACGTGACCCTCGATCACGTGTGTGCACGTGATGCCCCATTGGGGGTTTTCCTTATATTTTATGAGGGAACATTGTCTAAATCCTCCCAGAATAGACACTTACTTGCGTCATCAAGACCTATCTGTGGTATATAAGCACTAATAATATTAAGAATCTTCTCACCTAGAATAAGCTTAACCAGTAAAACTCTATCACCTTTTCTCCTAATCTCATCTATATCCTCAAGCAACCATCTATCTATGATAAGAGAAATGAGAAATCTAAGAGATTACTAGGGTTTGACCCGCCGTCTTCTCTTCTCCAAGTTCTATCAAGAGTTGGCTTGCGAGGTGATCACATGGAAGATTCTAGCTCATCAAGGATGTGGTTTCTCTCCGTCTGTTGCAAGGAGGCAAAAATCAAAGTTTTTTGTGGTAACGTGAGCAAGAATAACGATCCTACCACTTTCGGGCTAAAGTAATTCTTGTAGAACTAGATTTTCTTTTTCCGCTGCCATGATTTGATATTAAGATCTACGCGTCTAAATGCAACATTGTCAGAGCCTTCAATGCCCATATATGTAGTTAGATTTATATTTTAAAAATTATTGTAACTCAAAGTTGCGGTTTTTTTGATCTAAAAGTTAGATTAAATTTTTTATCAATTTTTATAAATCTACAATTATTAGGGTGATTGATGGAAATAGATTTTTAGATCTATTTAATTTTTTCATGCATCATATGTCACTTAAATTAGATCTATCTTTTTGTGATGTTGTGATGATTAAACAATTTGTTTCGTGATGTGAAGATTGGTCATGAATCAAAATTGTGAGAATATTTTTTTGTTAAAAATTGGATCTTATTTGTAAATTTTTTGGGGTGAAATTTTATGATGGTTGGGCCATATTTTTGGGAAAAACAAACCCTAATCCTAATTTATTTTGGTATAAAATTGTTGGATATTTAAATTTTGGTAAGGAATAAAATATTTTTTTCAAAAGAACATTAATCTGGATTTAATGAAAAAAATTTCTGGAATTTTTTAGATGTTAATAAAAAACTTTTTTTTGTTCTGAAAAAAATTAAAAAAAAGTGTAAGAAGGCAGGGCAGCAGCGGCCGCGCCGCCGCTCCCGTGAGCATGGCTCGCGAGAACAACAGCCACAGCGCCTGCGCTGGGCTGCATGAGCCCACTCGAGCTGGGCTCAGAATTTTTTCCAGGATCGGTTTTAATCAATTTTAAAAATAAATAAATAAATAAATAAATAAATAAATAAATAAATCAAATAAATTATTTCTGTTTTTTTGGAAAAAAAATTCCTACTTAAAGTTTTCCATAGGTTATGAAATTACACTATTTTAACTCTGAGAGTTATATTTTTTTCGGAGTTTTTTCCTTCACCAAAAGTTTCAAAATTTACCCACACATAAAATCTTGGAGATTGTATGGGTGGTTTGGTCCAGGTGCGTCCGCAGTGCGTGCCAATTTTACGAGAAACGAAAAATCCGAATAAAACGGACAAGATTAAATATGGTAGTGTAATAAAAAGTGAAATTTGTTAGATTATTTTATTGTATATTGTGATGTGCATGACACACTTAATGAATAAAGATGCATGCTGCATTCATTAATAAAATCTGACAAGTTTCAAATGGGGGATTTCATGATAGAAGCATTAAGATTCAACCACCCTATCTATTCCATTTCTAGAAATCTTTAAACTATTTTTCAATCATTTTAACAAAATCTTAAATTTAATAGTTTTGAAGGATGTGGTTGGGACCATAGGCTGTCTTCTTTTTCTTCAGGGTGTAAGTTTATTGTTTTTGCTAAGATGGGTTGAAGACGAAGCGTTCTTTAAGAAGTAATGATACTCTATCAAAAGTCAATAGTTTTAACGCGCTTAAAATGAATTTTTTGTCTTAAACAGATGACTTCTAAAACGATTATCGCTGATCGCCTCAAGGGTGGCAAGCTAAATGGTGATAATTTCTTCGAATGGCGTCGAAAGATCCGATTCCTATTGAATGAGCAAGAAATGCAAGACTTTATTGAGATAGAAATGCCTGAACCGAAGCAGAGCTTCACTCAGTAGTATAAGAGGGCTGCAGAGCAGTACAATAGCTGGGTCCAGAAAGATCGTTCAGCGTGGTATATCATGTTAGAAGCGACGAAGAACTATCTCATCGGTGAGTTTGAAGACTATCTGACAACGAAGAGACTATAGGAGGCTCTTGAGGCTCGTTTTGGACATGTCTCACCGATGCGGATCCGAGCGCTGACTATCAAGCTGGATTCGTACAAGATGACTGCAGGGCAGGACATCAAGTTTCATCTTCGAGTGATGATATCGATGATCAGGGTTCTTTAAATTGCTGGAGCTGCACTCAGCAACAAGCAGCATGTTCAAGCCGTTATCTGGGTTCTGTCCGATTCCTGGGATGATCTCAAACTCCTTTTAGCCCATGCCGAGAACATGAATAGGTTCGAGGACGTAAAGACTAAAGTTGAGTTTGAAGCGGAGCATAGGGATGCCCTTAAGGCTAAGAAGCCATCATCCTCAGCTATGGAAGCTGAAGGCTTCAAGCCGAAGGCCAAGAAACCTAGACGCAATGGGTTCTATAAGGAATCGAACAAAGAGGCGAATGCTGAAAATGTGAAGCCCAAGAAGCCCGCGATGCGCGGGAAAAGATCATCTAAGAGGAATGCATGCTTCAACTGTGGGTATCTAGGTCACTTTACTTGTGATTGCAAGGGGCTTAGAAAGGTAAGCTCTCGCTTTCTCACTATACAACATTAGTTGCTAGCACAGTGTTGATGGCCGACTTTACAAATTTATGGATTGTAGATTCGGGAGCCACGGACCATATCTCTCGAGACAGGGAAGGGTTCATAAAGAAGAGTACTTGCTGGGAGCCGGAAGATTTACATGGGGAACGAGTCGTATGTCGAGATGCAGGGCATTGGGATGTATCGGCTACCCATGAGTTCAGGGAACAAGTGGCTTCTCCATGACGTTTTATATGTTCCAAGGATGCGGCGAAACCTTTTATCAGTGGCTAGGCTAGTTAGCGTAGGATTTAGCGTTTTATTTTAAATAATTCTCTATTTTGTGTTGGACGCCTCATAAATAGCCTTATTAGTTTGAATTGTGACTCTTTTGGCAATAAAAATATTTTATTTGCTTATTCGTATGCTGTGAATAGTTCTGTAGATGAATCTATATTTTGGCATAGAAGGCTAGGTCACATTGAAAAGGATAGGATGACAAGGCTTGACAGGCGGCCTACTTGGTATACTTTCCAAGGTCGATCTGTCCACGTACGAGTATTGTCTCACAGGTAAGGCCACTAGGAAGCCATTCAGAATGGAAAAGAGAGTGAGTGCTCCATTGCAATTCATTCACTCCGACATATGCGGACTAGTCAACGTGAAGGCACATCGCGGTGCATCTTATTTCACCACCTTCATAGATGATTACTCCCATTACGGATACATGTTTTTTATTTCCCACCGGTTTGAAACCTTGGATTGTTTTAAGCGCTATATCAGAGAAGTGGAAAATCAATTGAGCAAAAGTATTAAGGCTTTGCGCATGGACTGTGGAAGGGAATATATGTCGGATCAGTTCGGGAAACTGTGTGAAGAGAAAGGGATCGTCAGACAGCTGACGATACCCTACACTCCGCAACAAAATGGTGTTGCAGAGAGATGAAATATGACGTTGCTGGATTTGGTTAGGAGGATGATGGAGAATTCCAATCTTCCTATATCGTTTTGGGGAGATGCGTCGATGAAAGCAGCTTATGTTCTTAACCGAGTACCTTCTAAATCGGTTCAGTCCACACCCTACGAGTTATGGACATGTAATAAGCCAGTGTTGGATCACTTACATCCATGGGGTGCGCTGCCTATGTGCACAACACTTCACGTCGGTATTGGAAGTTAGGCCCTAGAGGGAAGAAGTGTATATTTATATGCTATTCCAAATACTCTAAGGGATATGTGTTCTTACGTGAGCATGACGATAGGATTGTGATCGAGATTGAGCCACGAGATATCGAATTCCTCGAAGAGGAATTTCCGCAAAAAAGGCGAAGTAGATAGAGATTTGGGGTTGTATGAAGTCGAGGAGACCACCGATCATCCAGAATTGGAAGAGGAATCGTTTCCTCTACTGCCTGAGGACAGTGTGAGTAAGATACCGGCAGGTGACTCGGAGCTATTTGCGGAATCTCAACTGCCTCATAGATCGTCCCGTGGACAAGTACCTCTTCGATGCTTTGAGATCAAGAGGGAAGTGTTCATGGTTGCGCCGCATGATGTTGCGGAACCCAAGTCCTATGAGGACGCTATTTCAGGACTTGCAGCAGAAGAGTGGAAGGCCTCGATGGAGGAGCTTGAGTCCATGAGGAAGAATCAAGTCTGGGACTTGGTGGATCTTCCTGCCATACGCAAAACCATTGAGAACAAGTGGGGTTTCAAGGTTAAGCAGAAGGCGGATGGGACAATCGAGCGTTGCAAGGCATGCTTGGTGGCGAAGGGGTTCACCCAAAAGAGTGGTGTGGACTATGATGAGACATTTTCCTCGGTGGTAAAAATTGTCTCCGTTCACCTAGTTCTAGCTTCAGTAACGTAGATGGATCTTGAATTAGTCTAGATGGACATCAAGACAGCTTTTCTGTAACACCCTAGTACATTTATACTATATATTTTGGTATTTTAAATCTTGCGGTAAAATTATTTACTATTGTTGCTTTTGGCTTGTGAATGATGCAATAGTAGCTGTGATCATTATCCGACCCGACCCGTATGTTTGAAACCTAATATGGTGCGAGGTTATATCAAATATTTGCTAGTACAGTGTATCCATGTGAATCGAGTACTAAATATATATAAAATATATTTTAAGCTCTACATATCTCTTTATAATACATGATAAGAACAAATAATATCCTTTTCTTTCTAGCCTTGCATGGAAAATTACCCCATATCATGTTGTTGTGCCTATATATGATGTTCATATCCTCAGTTATAGACAGAAAAATAATTAGAAATTTCTAGTATATTTACGTAGATTTTAGTGGGGGTATATGTATTTAATTACAGAATATTGTATTATGATTAAAATTCTTACGTATGCTCTTTATATTTAAAAACTATATTTTTGAAGGGAAGCGGTTAAAATTTAGAGTGATATGGTATTATCTGTAAAATCATACAATATATATATATATATTATATTCCTATAACTATAATATATATATAACAGTATATATATATATATTATTAAACTTTTAATTTTTTAAAAAGAAAACACACACACTCTCTCTCCCCCCGTCCACATCTCTCTCACTATCTCATTATATATATACATATATATTAATAATATAATTATTATAAAAACACACACACACACAGTCTCTCTCTCCCGTTTAATCTCTCTCCTCTCGCACTCTCTCTCTCTCTCTCTCCCCCGAACCCTAAACCCATGCCCCCGCCATCTCTTCGCCATCCCCATCTCCTCATCATCAGCACCCTCATCTCCTCCTCTTCCTCTTCGTCACCTCTTCCTCGTCCTTCCCCGAAAGCTCACCGAGCCAATCCCACGCTGAGAACCCACCACCTTCTCCCTCGTCGATCTCATCACCGGGACCCGACCGCCACCATCATCCTCCATCACCTTCCCTCTTCTCGTCAGCATCACCAGAGCACCCACAGCACCATCTCATCACCTTCTTCTCCGTCTTGTTTTCCCCGATCACCAGCCCAACCCTTCACCGCCTACAGCACCTTGCCGTCGACCTCGTTCCCCAGCACCTCGTCGCCGACCAACTCCCTCTTCTTTCCTCGCCACGCTAAAAATCCAAAGAACCCCATCAACCCATCTCTTCTTCTTCTTCTTTTCTTTTCTGACTTCACCGGAGTTGGTTACCGCCGACGAGTACGATCCAGACGACCCCAGTCACCATCGTCGTCTAATCTAGTTACCATGTCGCGTAGTTGTTCAGTCAGGTCAAGTCCTACATACGTGGTTTTTTCCTTGTGTCGTTATTAGGCGTTCGGAACATGATATTCGTATATTCGTCATAAGATTTCGATCAGGCAGGTTATAAATTTGCAACATGTTATTTTGTTTATATTTATATGATTAATTATAGTACATGTATTCTAATGTTCAACAAATATTATCGATTTACAGTTTTATAGCATCGGTTTGTATCCGTACCAATAATGGTATTATCTAATTGCATGCCGGATCATCATAATATTATTATAATACTATACCAGTTCAGTTTTTTTTATATAGATTGCCATATACCTGGTAGCAGACGTAAAACGGTTATTACAGATATATACATATACATCATGGGCGTTAGTCATGGTTACCACATTTAGATATTGGTTACAGTTTTCCATATGGTATCTAGTTTGTTTATTATATATTGCCTAACTTGTACACAAGATATTACTAGACCTGTTACTTGGATCATTCGCTAATGCCGGCAATCCTGACTGGTTATCCTGACGGGCGTGACTTATTGTCTAGATAGACAAGACCTGTACCTGCTTGATCCTGTGTTGGCATTAGACTTATATCATCAATACCTGCCTTAAACACAAAACCTGGGGATAAAGGGAAATCAATAATGAAACTTGACTTGTAACTCAACAGTTCGATACTTTTCAGAGACTGATCAGTCGATATGGGCTTCGGCCCCGGAATGATGCTGCTGACATCATTCGTCTGTACATGATATCTGTTTTTACTACTTAGCGGCACGTCTCGGATTCAGCCCCGAAAGTCTTAACCGTGGTCCCGGGCACGCACATGATACTATTGAGTTACATCAACGATTCCAGTTAATTGATTTCAAAGACTTGTATAATAGATAACCTAGAAGTTCAGACTTTAGGATACACATCACATATATATAGCTCACTGTTTTACACCTGTGTTTATTAGTTATACCCATGTTTAATCATAGCATCCTATCCTGGTTATTACTATTATTTTGATATTATGACGCACTGACATCTGGGTTTTACATGGCCCAGTTCCATTGACCTTGTCGCAGGAAGATCGGGAGTATTTTAGCAAGAAAGCCGAGCAATGAGGAGTTAAAAGTTTATTTCTAGAGATGCTTAGTTTATTTTATTTCCGTAGTTTTATTTTATCGATGTGATCCCATAAGGGACGTGATTCAGATATTATTCTTTATTGGATCTTTATTCGTTTCCGCTATATACACTTCTTGACTTTTATTTATTGTGGCAGATGGACATGTGTTAGTTAGATTTTCTTTACTGTTCTTGATATCTGATTGACAGCCGTAATGTGACTATGGAAGGATTATTCCTAGCTATAGATAGCATGGTTGGCTCTATTACGTGCCGTATTTACGTATTTTAGGAAGTGCGGCATGACATTTTCTTTATAGAGAACTGGAAGAGGGGATCTATATGGATCTGCCAACAGGTTTCAAAGCCAAAGGCTTCGAGCATAAGGTATGCAAATTGAGGATGTCTATTTATGGCTTGAAATAGTCTTTCAGAGTCTGGTATTTTCGATTTCATAAAACCGTACAAGGATATGGTTTTAAGATGATCGATCAGGACAATTGTGTCTACCTACGACAAATTGGTAAGAGTTACGAGATTCCATCATTGTATGTCGATGATATCTTGCTGGCAGTGAACAACATGGAGATCATAAATGCCACTCAGAATTGGCTGTCCTCTACCTATGAGATGAAGAATATGGGCGATGCCCGGTTCATGTTCGGGATTCAGATTCTGAGGGACCGCTCCAAGAGGACCCTAGGTTTGTCTAAGGAGACTTACATTAGGAAAGTATTGGAACAGTTCGGCATGAACGGTTGCAAACCCATTATGACTCCAATTGCAAAGAATCATGTGCTAAGTCTAGAACAGTGTCCCAAGAATGAAACGGAGAAAAGGCAGAAGCAAAATGTTCCTTATAGGAGCGCTATCAGGAGTCTCATGTATGCTATGGTTTGTACAAGACCCTATATATCTTATGTAGTAGGACTGATGAGCAGATATCAGTCCAACCCCGGTGTTGCTCATTGGAAGAGGGTGAAGCGGACCTTGCAGTACCTAAGTGGGACAGCCCACTATACTTTGTGCTATGGAGGATCAGACACTCGTCTGCAGGGTTATACAGATGTTGACTGGGCCGATGATCTGGATGAGCGAGCGTTCACGTCGGGATATGTCTTCTTACTAAATGGCGGTGCCATCTCTTGGTGTAGTAAGAAGCAGAATTGCATTTCCCTTTCCACCATGGAGGCAGAATACGTGGTATCCTGTGCTACGACACAAGAGGCAGTTTGGTTACGCAGATTCTTAGAGAATATTACTATAGTGCCACATGCGAAGGATATGACGATCCTTGATTACGATAGCATGTTGGCCATTGCGTACTCGAAGGATCCGAAATACCATAGCAAGTCAAAGCACATTTAAATTCGATGCCATTTTATTAGGAGGCAGGAGAAAGAGGAAGTCAAGCTGCAGTACATCCTTATGGATCTGATGGTCACAGACCCATCGACGAAGGGAATTGCTGAGGAGAATTTTGTACAGCATACTACGGCCTTAGGGCTATGTCCTTGGCGATGACCATGTATTTAGACATGTAGTGACTTCCTATTACGTTTGACATTATTCATTTGTGTGTGGTGAATTTATAGACATATATTTTATGATTGATGGTGTGTTGCTTTCTTTCTTTATAATCAGAGATGGATATGTCTATTTTGTTTGACTATTTCTGGTATGAAGTAGAAGTTTAAGTGTACAAGGTACATGAAGTGTACAGGGTACACGATGTGTGCAAGGCACACATTTAAACAAAGATACGTCAGTAGGTAGGAACTCTCCCTTACACAAGAGATCCCCTTTGTGTTAGGGAAGTATACAAAGGTGAGACTACGTGCAAAATGTCATCTGCTCGGAGCAGTGACTATATTGTTGCATACAGGGTATGGGGATAATGGGAGCGCTTAACAGAGTCGTCTTGATTGGGTCAGGATGAGGTTGCAATGTGCTATATGCCGAGCAACCTAAGTGGTTATCCCAAGACCACTTTACCTGTTTTACATATAGCCGGACTAGGGGCCTGATTCGTCACACGGGGTGAGCTTTTCAAGAGAATTTAGGCATATCGTAAGGAGATATGGCCGGGAAAGTCAATCACAAGGTGATTGGACTTGGGTCCATAAGGTATAACTTTAATTCCGTATGCTCTCAGGGAGAGAATTTTATACTGTAGCACGTTGCCATACGACGTGCGCTGAGACCGTGCACATAAGGAGGTTGAGGGATGGATTCTATCTCCCTCATTGTGTGAGCCCTTATAACGACCTTCTTCACGGAAGGACGTGAAGTCAATATACCCTTAACGACACTGGGCTGTCTGGATAGGCATGTTATGAGTGTCTGCTACTTTGGCTGCTGTTTCCTATTGCGATGACTATATATTGCACATTCGGGACAGTGTCAGGAAAGCAGATAAATAGTAGACCTAGCTATTCAGAGTCGGAGGAAGATCCATTGGGATGTCTTCTGATTGCATCACAGATGTATACGCCAAGTGGGATGGATGGTATATTTTTTGACTTCTGTGTCACGACGGTAGCCCATGGATAGTATATGCCAAGCTATTTTACTTGCCATAGGGCAGGTCTAAGGGGGTATTATGTTTGTTGACTTTTGTGTCATGAAAGTTGACCGTGGATAGTATATGGGAGACTAATATAATGTAGTATGCCATAGGGTAGGGGATTTGTATGGGTTAACTTCTATATCACGATAGTAGCCCGTGGATTGTATATGATAGATAACCTGCCATAGGGAAATGTTTGATTTATTTTCGTCTTTTGACTTCGATGTCACAAAGGGTAGCCCGTGGATTGTATATGGAAGCTGATTTTAAGCTAGCCATAGGGCAGTTTTAGTTAGGTATATAGAATTATTGACTTCTGTGTCACGAAAGTTGGCTTTTATGCCACGATAGTTGCCCATGGATTGTATACAGCAGTTTGATATAATGTAGCATACTGTAGGGTGGATTAGGTTTTGGTTGTAATATATTTATTGACTTTTGTGTCACGACGGATGCCCGTGAATAAGTCAATTTTAGACTAGCCATAGGGTAGTTTTGGGATGGGTAGATATACTTATTGAATTATGTGTCACGATATATGCCCGTGAATTGTATATGGAAGCTGATTTTAGACTAGCCATAGGAAAGTTTTTGGGATTTGCATATGATAGGTGTTAGAAAAAGCTTTGGTAGCGAGTGCGGGACCTCTGGGGAGTGTCTGCCGTTGAATTTGGTAGGGATGGAGACTTATGGAGGGAGACACCATTGGAATTGGTAGAGACGGAGCCTTCTGGTGGTCTCCGCCATTGAATTTGGTGGAGACAGAGCCCTCCACCATTGAATTTGGTGGAGAAAGAGCCCTGTGAGGATCTCTGTCATTGAATTTGGTAGGAGTGGGGGCTTCTGGAGGGTCATGGCCATGGTTTTGGTAAGGAGTGGGGGCCTCCAGTGGTCTCCGACACAGTTTTGGTAGGGAGCGGGGGCCTCTAAAGGTCTCCACAATTGTTTATTTTCATGGGGGTACCCGCCATTGATTATGGTATTAACAAAAATATTTAAATCTTTGTCCTATAGTTCATGTCCGGTATGTATGTGCGCATTTTGTTGCATTTGTTTATTTTCGACCCATGTATATGTCAACGAAGTCCATTATGGGGACAATCTCGTGGTGGATAACTCAAAGTGAGCATCTGTATACACGGGGATAACTTCGAGGAGCATCCGGCAGAGGATAACTTTTGCAAGAATCCAGTAGTTTAATTTTACAGCCATTATGAGGCTTTTGAAGTTTTTCGAATCATTGAGCAAGTTCAAAACAAGGTCTTATAACTTTGCATTTTGGGGACATCAAGCATCCAATGAATCTCAAACAATTGCAGAGAGTGTCATTCGAATCGAGTGAGAATTTGTAGAGAAGAGGAGCCTTGTTGCTCGTACTTATATGAGTTCAAACTCTTCTCTTCTTCTTCTAGAAATTTTGATCTTTCAATTGCTTTCGGTGCTCTTCGGTGATCCAACAGTGGCCTTTTGTGAGTTTTTTGTAGTTCAGAGTGATTTTTTGATGACTTAGAGTAATTCTTTTTTATTAGCCCTTCCTTGTAGGCATCTGTTGGATATGGTGCCCTCAAGGAAATTATTCTTATTGCAGGCAGGCGATTATGATAATTGAAGGAGGACCTATATTGGTAGAACAGTCTTACTCGAGATGATAATAGTTTGACTTTATCATCATGTACATGTATTATGTTGTATTGTGTATCACTATTACATGTTGATAGAGCATGTAGGTTTCTTGTTTGACTACCAGGGTTATGATGGCGATCATACATGTGTGGCCTGGATAGTCCATAAACACATCCTTAAATGTCCCTAGTCATGAGAGTATCGAGACTGGGTATTGATATTCCAGAATAGACTAGTATATACTTTTCTTAACCCGGACGAAGGGCGATGGCCGGTCTCACAGCCATTATTGTTCGTCAGTCACCAAAGATTGAATATAGGTGCTCATTGGGTTGTGAGTTATACTGGACGGACTCGCTGGGAATATGCTGTTGGCGTTCCTAACGCCCCGGCCGCTAACCGTGGCCGTTGCGGAACGAAAAACTTTAATTTTTAAAAACTTGGCGCTAGAAACGACTACCTAGAATCCAACAAAACATTAAACTAGTAAACTAGAGGAGTTCTAGCTACTCTAAAAGAGGGTTATACCAAAAGATTTGTGTCCTTCAGTCTTCTACTCTCTTCCTTAGCTCCATGGGGTCTCCGTGATCGAGCTTGACTGTAGGTCTTCCTCCGTCAAAGATGATCCACCCGAGAGATGTGGTTCATGGCTCTAGCTCTACACAAAAAACCTAGTGGAGCAACTAAAGGCTCTAGGTTGCTAATCTAGAGTGTCTAGTGATGTAGTATGTTGTTCTTATAATTTTTCTACCTCTCTTCACCCTTGATTCTCAACTCATGAGAGTGTAGAGTGAAGAGGAAGAAGGAGCTCTAGAATGGAAAGAGAAAGAGAAAGAGAATGGTGTAATGAAAAAATCTCTTCACAAAATAAATAATGTAAGCATGGTTTTATCAAAATGATTTTTTGCATATATAAAAACCAACCATACTTGAATGGTGTAGACAAATGAATTACCCTATTCAATCATGCTTCACACCATTCTCTTTGCCACCTCACCTCTCTACCTCATTTCAATATTCAAGAAAAGAAAAACCAAGGAAATAAGGTTTCCTCCTTCTAGAATGTTTTTCATATAAATATGGAATACACTCTACCATATATACATACCCGTATTCGTATCAAAATACGAATACCCAAAGAGGTAGAATAATACAAAGAATATAATACTAGAATATACATATCGAAATATGCATATGTAAATTATTAAATCAATACCTTATTTAATAATCCGGCTTAATCCTAAGCCGGCTAGTATAATCAACTGTCCGATAGAAAGCCCGGATAACACTAGAATATACATATCAAAATATGTACATATAAATTATTAAATCAATACCTGATTTAATAATCCGGCTTAATCCTAAACCGGCTAGTATTATCATTCGATCGGAACCCTGTACGTATCAAAATACGGCCACTACATCATTTCTCCTGAACCAGGAAAACCCTCTGTATGGGACTCTAAAGACTCGACAGCACACTGGCAGTAATCACAAGCACATAGTGGTACTAGCTGTACGTAACGGCTACCTAGGTACCTGTCGAAAGGAAGGCCGACGAGCAAGCTCATCCGAACCCCTACTGAGCCTATCCGTGACAATCTCCGTACAATCCGGTCTCTTCGTCTAAGAGTATCACATACCGGGTCCAGGTGGTGGTAAATGTCAGATCCCTAATAACCTGATAAGTTGTGTCGATTTGGCTTAGGACCAATCCGAGAAACTGTTGATCTAATCATCAGTAAATCTCAACTGCCTTGACCATGGTCTTATGGTTCTGGCCAACCGGATACAGTGTAATATCAACTCCCAATACCGGGAGAGACGAATCCCTGACAATCACTCATTGCCTCCATGTGGCTCGGGACTGTACCCAACCAAAACCTGTTTATACGACTCTGTAGAGCCGTGGCAAGATGGTGATTAAAGTACAGTGGGAACTCGCACGAGACAAATGATGATCTTAGGTCTAAAGACTAATATGTACTCATGTTACCTGAGAACCGCTATCCGACGATAGGTATAATACCATCTAGAAGTTCTCGGCGAGTCTGTCCAGTATACTCACCCTAGTGAGCACCTGTATACAATCGTAGGTGATCACAACAACTGCTGTGGGACCAACCACCGCCCCTCGTCAGGGTCTAGAAACGTATATACAAGTCTACTCTGGAATATCGATGCCCGGTCTCGATACTCCTGCAACTTGGGATATTTAAGGATGTGCTTATGGACTGCCCATCCCCCACAAGTATGATTGCCATCATAACGCTAGCAGTCAAGCAAAATCCTACGGGCTTTATTAACATGTATCAGTCATATGTGATATCGAGTATAACATATGCACATGTTTAGATAAAGACAAACCAAAATAGTATAGTACTATGACGAGTCTTTATCATCATGTATAAACAATACAAAGCAGTAAGAAAAACAAATACATATGTTCAGATAAAGACAACGCAAATAGTATACTATATATAACTGAGCAAGATTATCCTATACATACATATCCCCAGCATCCTATACGATACATGCCTCTAGGGAATACATATGATTTATGTACTTTATGAAATTCTCTGGCCAATACATACATATCCCTAGCATCCTATACAATACAGGCCTCTAGGGCATACATATCCAATAATCTCCCACTTACACTAAGGCCTGTAATTGACGTACCGAACGCCCAACTATTGGATATAGTGCTCTCAAGACAATTATCATAATCGCAAGTAGGAGATTATGATAATTGAGGAAGGACCTATACATGTATAACAGTCTTACTTGAGATGATAGTATGCTATCTGGTTTGTCTTCATCGTTGATGAAGTCCGTAGGATTGTTGCTTGATAACCAGCATTATGATGACGATTATATATATGGGAGCTAGGATGTTCATAAGCACATCCGTAAATGTCCCTAGTCGTAGGAGTAGCGAGACTAGGCATCGATATTCCGGAGTAGACTAGTGTATATGTTTCTAGACCCCGACGAGGGGCGGTGGCCGGTCTCACAAGCCATTGGTGTTGTGTCACCTAAGATAGTATACAGGTGCTCACTGGAGGTGAGTACACTGGACGGACTTGCCGAGAACTTCTAGATGGTATTATATCTATCATCAGATGGAAGTTTTCAGGTGGCATGAGTACAGGTTAGTCCTTTGACCTAAGATCACCATTTGTCTCATGTGAGTTCTCACTGTACTTTGATTACTACACTACCACGGCTTAAAGGAGTCGTGCAAACAGGTTTTAGTTATGTACAGTCCTGAGCCACATGGAGGCAGTGGTCGATTGTTAGGGATTCATCTCTCTTAGTATTAGGAGTCAATGTCGTGCTGTGTTCAGTTGGCTATCACTAGAAATCCGTGGTCACGATGGATAAGATTTACTGATAGTTGATCAGTAGCATCTCTGTTGGTGATGAGCTTGACTTAGACACGACTTATCGGGTTAGTAGGGGTTTGACATTATCCACCCCTAGACCCAATATACGATACTCTTTGACGAAGAGACCGTACTGTACGAAGATTGTCATATTCAGGCTTAGTAGGGTAAGGACGTACTTGATTGTCGACCCCCCTTTCGGCAAGTACCTGGATAGCCGTTACGTACAGCTAGCGCCGCTGACGTGCTTGTGGTTAAACCCACTACCAGCGTATTATCGAGTCTTTAGAGTCCCACACAGAGGGTTTTCCCATTCCAGGCGATAGCTGTAGGAGCCGTACGTTGGTACGTGCAGGGGTCCGATTAAATACGTGTATGAGATACACAAACTTTAATCAGGTGGTTGATAATACTAGCCGGCTTAGGATTAAGCCGGATTATTAAATCAGGTTTTGATTTAATAATTTACAAATGTATTTTGATACATATATTTTAGTATAATTGTTCACAATTCATTTTCTCTCTTTGGCGCTATCCGTATTTTTATACGGATACGCGTATATGTAGCGATACATATACTAGGTGAAGTATTCCGTATTTATACGAGAATGGTTCAAGAAGAAGGACACCTCATATTTTTTTTATTTTTAGAAAAACAAATGAGAAAATGAGGTGGAGATGAGGTGGCATGAGCATGTAGAGAGGTATGGCTTGGTGTGATCATTTTTGGTCATTTATTGGGCTCACTATTTGAACCATGGTGGTAAAAAAAATGTGGAGCCATTATTATTCTTTCTACACTTGCATTGGATGATGATTTATTCATTCTAGAGTTGATGCTTCATGAGAGTGATGACTTAGCCATTCTCTCCTCACCTCCTTCTTCTTCCTCTTGCTCACTCGAGCTTGAGATTATGAGAGAAATTTTTAGTGAAAAGTTCCTACATCACCCACCATCCATCCCTAGCAAGTTTGAATCGTCGGTCGGAGTCTCTTGCGGTTTCTTTCGGGTGGATCTTCTTCGGCGAGGGTGATCGAATTTCAAGCGTGATCCCGGCGGCTACAAGCTTGGAGGGGTCTTCCACAATTGGGTGGACACGCATTGAAGGTTGTAATTTCTGCATCCTTGTATTTCTAGTTTGCTAGTTTAAGATTTTTGATCGATTTCTTGGGTTATGGGTGTATGGTGCTCGCAAAAAGTTTTTGTTTTCATTTCCGCTTCGGCCGCGGTTTTTGCGGCGCGGGCACCAAACCTCGACATGGTCTCAGAGCCACTCCATAAACCTTAACTAATTATTTTGCACTTATTTAGAGTTTTTATCGACTGATTTTTCCGAATCGCGTTTCTAATAACATGTCCGCTGTTTGAATTTTAAAGTTGTTCAAAAAATTGTTCAGCTTGCATTAAAATGATGTGCAGGCAAAACTAGAGACCAGAAAGAAATTTGGGTACATAAGCCCAAAATTAGACCGCGGAGCCGCCGCCTAACGTGTCATTTGGCCACGGTTCCGCGGTCATATTTTGGCCATTGTGACCCAAAATTTTTCTAGTGCTCTATATTGTGGAAATGTGATTTTTGGTATATTTAGTTTGGCCCAGATTTATTTGACTATTGATTTGTGCTTGGGGCCAATGCGGAAAGTTTTAATCGATTGAAATTTTGAATTCATGGTTTTCAGTGCATTTGTTAGTTTCTGCGACCGTGAATATCATAGCGCGGTATAATCCGACTGGTAGCTATATATACCATCAGACGGATTTACGAACATGATATTTGCGTTAATGTTCTGTGTTGCACTGATGTTATGGATGGATTGCCGTGATGGATAGCCTTGTGTACAATATTAGATGTACAGTTCAGATTCATTTGTATATTCATTATTGCGGGTGAGCGTCCAACATGTGGATTGCCATTTCTGCCAGTTTGTATATTCTTTTATTGGGGCACGATCAGGTTGAGGTCGTTGTCACCCTTGTATATATTTTTCTTTTCTGTACTAGGATTACTCCGCCGAGGAGTGCTCGAATAGCCGGGTTCTAGAGGGCAACGAGCCCGCATCTCATGGTATTGAGACCGGGGAGCCTTACTCTAGAATTGGCGGGCTATTCGCCGTACTCGTAGGGGGTATAAGTTGACCCTTGGAGGGGTATTCAAGTTATCGGATTCCGTGAAGTGCTGGGTAGCCTATTCACTTTGTTGATTGGGGTTGCCTTACTTCTAGGACTGGCGAGTAACTTGCCATACTCGTAGGGGTCTAGGTTCTTTATTGCACTGGCTATCCATACGACCGGGGAACGTCGCGTCTCATTTATGGCTCAAATGAAACGCGGGGCTCCTAGATTATCCGCTATTCCATATTGTTGTTCGCATGCCTGTGATGATTTTTATCTTCCTGTGATGACTATTATCTGCCTGTGATGTTGATATATATATATATATATTATATTTAGTAGATGCTTCTATATATTTTGCATCCGCGCTAGTCCTTCCCCCACTTTGCCGTTAGTTAAGTAACCTAACGGTCCATGACGGGGCCCCATGGCGAATGCGGGTGGCATATAAAAAGCATGTTGTTTTGGTTTTTTCTTTTGTGGCTTGGAAACTTAAACTGGTGGAAACGCACTATCAATATAATATAAGTAAAATAAACCTAAATGATGTTGTCGGAACCACTTTTAAAACTACTCGGTTTTCTTCAAAACTCATAGTCGTATTCTTTTGCTTTGCATAAAGGTATTCGGTTAGGAATATCCCATACCTCATTCTATGAGGGAAGAGCCTTGATCCCTTCGCTGGGAGTTCGCTCTTAAGCAAAGGTTTATGTCACCAGTTTTAAAAAAGTGGAGCTTAAACCACTCCATTTCAAAGCCACTCGAGTTCCTTCAACGATATCAAGTTCATTACGTTAAAAGTTTTTCGCCAAAAACCAGCCGTAGCCCTCAGTCATTTCAGATTAGTATTGCTTAGTATTCGTGCTACGTATGTTGACTGTATCAAGGCGCAGTATATGGTAGCTCTGTGATACCTTTCTGTCGCATGGATATGTGGATTGGTTAGGACAGCTGTGTAACCATTTTGACTGTGTCAAGGGTATTATGCAGGTGGGTTTATTGCAATCAAGATAATGACGGGTTGAACTTGTCTAGGACCCTTTGATATGTTTACTATGTCAAGGTCACTTGGATCCTAGGGGCAAAAACCATATCGGGAGTTTCAAATATACGGGAAACTTGCCAGGCATGTGCATATCTTCTGGAGTGTGGTGACTTGAGTGGATTCCGTTAGGTTGTCACATGATGATAGTTGGGTCCCGATTCCCACTGATGAGTATGTATTATTCCTCAGGAGATTTTTCACTTCACAATTAGCCAACCTATTAAGTGTCTAGAAAGTGTTAACAAAGTTACGCCTCTGCGGAAATAGGGTTATCAATTAGGTTCGTGTGAAAGCACGGGTGACCTCCCTCGGAGTACCAACACTGGACTGGCTGAACGGTTAGTGAACTTGTAAAGTGTAAATGATTCCGACTAGTTCTTCTTTTAGGGTTTGAAAGAGAATTCGAGGAAACAGTGGGAGCCATCCTGATTAGATAAAGTGATAACCAATCTAATCTTGATAAAGTGCACGCTGAGTGTTTCTTTTCTCTCTCTGGTACAGCGACTCATGACTTACCTTAAAAACTCATGAACCTAGTTAACCGAACCTTCTTACACCCTTGAGCTTTGACTTGTCTTGATTTGCGATAAAGTCACATATATCCCTACTATTCCTACTTTACCTTTGCATTTCTTCAGAACACTTCGTATCACTACGATGATCCATATCGCTTGGAACGACCATCGTATAGTTACATACGAACTCGAAGAAGTTACTTCAGTCGAGAATGGCCACAGATTCTGAAGAAATTGAATAGGATTATTCAGTTGTCTCTTCCCTTTACCTTCTCTCAGGTTGCAAGAGCTTCTTGTATTAGGAGAGTACACCCATTACGCTTATTAGATAGTCTTCTTCCAAAACTTAGGCTGGTGTCGAAAGGTAGGGAATGAAGAAAATCAATTAGCCTAAGTGCGGTGTACAGAAGATAAGATGTAAAGACATATAAAGGGATGGAAGTGAGGGCAAAGGAAATTGCGACTACTGTCATGAATTTGGATAATGGAAAAGCCATTACTAGGAATACCTGATCACCCCCTATGAAACATTTTCATGTTTTAGATTTTCTGTGTAATTGTGAAAGAGAACTGTTTTCCCAATAAATTCTGACTTCAGGGTATGTATTTACGAGATTTGGATCTTACATCTGTATGGTGTTACAGATGTTGAGTAGGAGTAGAATATTGGGAAATGAGCGATTTGATCCTTAATATTGGAATTCGTTGCAATTGGTGATATTGGATTAAATCGCCTAGCTTTGCCTGACGACAAATATTTAGTTTCGAATAACCGTTGTTATACACCAAATTTTAAAATGAAATATCTGTACCTTTATTTTATAAAGTAAGATATACATTTTAAAATTTGTGTTATAAACATTTACCTTTATCAGTTGATGATAAGGTAAGGTGCATTGAATAACGGTGTAAGACATTCTTAACTAAGATACAGTTTTCAATTTACAAAACACAGAATTTGAGTTAGTACACTGTTGAGACTTATACATGGAAATGTATGTTGTCCAGTATCCTTCGAGACAATAGGTTGGTACTCTTACTTCATTCAGGTTTACCTATGAATTCTTTGGTTTTAGACACGCAATCGCTGCAATGCAATGTCTAAAAATTTTGAGAAGTTTATAGGTATAAGAATAAATTAGAGAACCATACGTTGGAAGTATCATGATTCTTCGAGGTGATCGAAGATGTAGATACTCATACTAAGTATTCCATCATAGTAATATTAAGAACTTGATTCTCTCGCAGGTTACTCATACATGGATGCGCTCCTTGATGAGTAATGCTGTATTGGCCTTTTTTCCATTAGGTGATATGCACTGGAAGCAGCTGCATGACTTTTGAATCTGGTTCCATCTAAATTAGTGCCTTGATTCTATATGGACATAGAATGGTTACATATCTTGAGGTTGTTGAGATATGGAGTTATCCGGTTTTTATTTAAAAGCAGAATCCGGACAAACTCAAGGCACGCTTTGGTAATGGCGATTTGTGGATTATCCCAAGTATTCGCTAGGATTTTGCTTCTACCATTTTCAAGATCAATAGTTACATTGTTCTTGACTCGCTACTTTTTTTATAAAAGGAATCTTTTTACAAAAAAAACTAGTGGGAGTATGGTAGAATTGGAAATGATTCCAGAACCATAAACAGTTACCGAAAATTTAGTAGAACGTAAGAATTCAATTGGATTTAATAAACCATTAGCCACTCCACAGATTTTAGTAGGCGACCTCGGACACCCGAAAGATACTTCGGTTTTCTCGTAGACGGTAACAAGGAGGTCAACATCATGGTGGTGATGGCCCTACTAGTTATCAGTAGATCATAGCAAGTTGCAACTTCCAGATGATCAGATACTTCATATTCAAGATGGACTCCATGCACTTCAGCAACTCATGGATTTTAGAATTTGCTGGGTGCTCCTGAAGGGGTAAAACCCATCAGGAGTAAGTAGATCTTTCGAGATCTGTGCAGGTGGAAAGGTACCAACCTAATAAAATTAGACATGTTGTAAAGAGTTTTCATCAAATACCCATTATGGATTGTGATGAGACTTTTACTTCAGTGTCTATACTGAAACCTATACAGATATGCCTTGGCACTGCTATTCCCCCTACTTGTTATCAGCAGGTCATAGGAAGTGATAACTTCTGGATGACCAGATACTTCATATCCAAAATGGACTCCACGTACTTCAGCAAATTATGGATTTTAAACTTTTCTGGGTGCTTCTAAAGAGGTGAAGCCCATTAGGAGAAAGTAGATCTTTCAAGATCTGTGCAGATAGAAAGGTACCAATCTAATAAGGCTAGAATTGTTGTAAAGAGTTTTCATCAAATACCCTTTGTGGGTTGTGATGTGAATTATACTTCAATGTCTACGCTGCAGTCCATGTGGATATGACTTAGTGCTAATGTAGTTCTTGGCTATGATATCTGGCAGGTGGATGACTATAACGTTTTTCCAAATGGAAATTCGGAAGTGCACTTGTTTATGACTCCGCCAGACGTTTATTATAGTCAGTGGGAGCAGCGGAAGGTGTGCAAGTTGCTTATGTCTATTCGTAGACTAAAGCATAGATAGTGGAGACGGATCATCTGTTTTTGATGTGACAGTTGTTTCCCCCAATCAGAGCAAAGCTCTGTTGGAAATTCAAAATTCAAATTTTGAAGCAACGCTTCAAATCCTGGGCGCAACACGCCACGTGTCAGGCGCAGACGCATCAGCGCAGCGCCCAAAGCAGCGCACCCAATCAGAGCAAAGCTCTATTTAAAGCAAAAATTAAAGGAAGCAACGCTTCAGTTGCACAAGCGCTGCGCTGCGCGACGCGTGTCAGCGCAGATGCGCTAGCGCAGTTGCGCTGCGCGACGCGTGTCAGCGCAGATGCGCTAGCGCAGTTGCGCTGCGCTGTGCGCTGCTTGACACGTCACGCGCTGGGGCATTTGCGCCAAACAGAATCAAGATTCTAAAGAAATCTTTCTGTTCTTGTTAAAACAAGAAGATTTTCTTCTGTAAAACAGAAGCCCTTGGATCAAAGATCCAACGGTGGAAAAAATTCCCCAAATCACTCAGAGAGAGATCTCTTTAACTAATTTATGGGCACTATAAAAAGGACCATAGACCTCAATTCAAAGGCATCAACATTCTTGAGAAATCAAGAGCTTCAAACATAGAGAACTCTGAAGAAGTTTTCAAGAAAAAGGTAAAGAACCTTCACAAAATAGAAGAAATTTCTTCTAATAGATCATTGATCTAAAAAAACAAGATCAATGATCTTCACATAATAAACAGTGCTTTGCACTTCTTATGAACCACTGGTTCTTTAAAACAAGAAAAACAAAATAAAGAACAGTGCTTTGCACTTTTTTATGAACCTTTGGTTCCTGAAATAAGGAAAAACTTGTTTTTCTTTGATCTAAATTAGATCAAGGAAATGAATAGTGCTTTGCACTTCTTTTATGAACCATTGGTTCTTGAATCTAAAAGATTCTTAAATCATAGTGCCTTGCACTTGCAAACTGCGCTGTTGCGCTCCTGGATTGGCGCAAGCCACCAGAGCGCGCCACGTGTCAGTAGTGCAGGCGCAACGCACTAGCGCAGCGCACTGCGCTTGCATGACACGTGTCGTCACCACAAGCACTTGCGCTCTCTAATTGGCGTAAAGTGCCTGACAAATGCAATGCATTTCTTAAAGGGCCAGGCCCAAATCAAAAAGACCTAGTAGGCCTAATTAAATTGCAGTGCAATAAAAAGGGCAGAGCCCAAACAAAATAGATGTTCTGCATCACTTATAAATGGGCAGAGCCCAAACAAAACAAAAATAATGCAGTGCATTATTTAAAAAGGGACAAAGCCCTAGCACAAGCCTAATAGGCCAAAGACAAATAAAAATGTTGAACATTCAACTGGACTTAGCCCAGTCATGGCCATAAGTCCTCAAATTAAATTGACTGAGCACGGCTGCTCCCTAAATCAATTTACATCCGGTTCGAGGGTACATCTCCGAACTCCTCTGACACCTATCGTTGTAACCCCTCAACGACGTCAGAGAGGTGACGGGTCCCGACGACCACACATCAATATGGACTGCGGGGTCCTTAAACTCGTGGACCGAAACGTCCTTAAACTAATGTTGGACCGAAACGTTCTTAAACTAACGATGGACCACCACGTCCTTAAACTGGAACATGGCCACGTCCCTAAACTGGCGATGGACCACCACGTCCCTAAACTGGAACATGGACCCCTACGTTCCTAAACTGGAATATGGACTACTATGTCCCTAAACTGGAATAATAGAGCCCCCAAATGCTCTTTTGTCGGATCCAAACGATCCTGTTAAGTTGATCTTAGTCTTAAATCAGACTAACGTATCCTTAACAAACGTTTAAGTCGATCTTAGCCTAAATACGGCTAACGTATCCTTAAACCAAAACACCAAACCCAAATCTAAGTAAATACGGATTTGGACTAATCCACGTCCTACGAGCGACGATATCGCTTAGTCTCCGTATACAATCCACGGGCAACCACAAACAAAACAAACATGCACGACACGAAGTGAAATTCTGGAGAAGGAGAAAGTTGTTACCGCGATGCAGTAGCATAATTAACTGCAGGGGCTTGCGCCTGCAGGGAAGAGCGTCCCCACAATCAAAAACACCTCAAGCGAGGGGGAATCTGACGAAGTCTGCTACATCGGCCGCATCCGTCTAAACCTCCGATACACGGTGCCATAAATCAACTTGGCATCTTTGGAGAGGTAGACGGATAAAACCAAATAGCATCTGCCCCGAATCTCAGCGTCAGGACCTCGCAGTCTTGTGCGCCGTCGTTCGGAGGGGAACATATTCTGGCACGCCCGGTGGGACCTTTTCCTCTTTCCACTCCACACTTCCTGTGTCGTCTTCGCGAACGAATCGCGGTTTGTTAATGGTTGCCTTTGGATTTTAAGTTACTAATATTTGGCCTTTTGCCTGGCGCAGAACTCAAGCATCAATGGCCTCTAACTGCACCAAATGCTCGAAGTGCCACTGCAACGGACGCTCCACCTCCCCCGGAGGTGTAGCATATGGGCCCCAAGCGGCTTCCTTCCTCGCTCTGCCGGTAGACCAGGTGACCCAGGCCACCACCGGCCTGTTTTTCAGGACCATGATCCCGCCTACAAGCTTCTCTATGCCAATACCTGCACCGGAAGTGAACAAGAAGTCGGTCTTCGACCGGCTTACTGCTACGACGGCCCCTGTCAACGGGTCGCCCACTACCAAACCAACAGCCTCTGTTTTCGCCAGGATGGATCAGAACTCTAAATTGGCTGTCCCAAGGAAGGCAATAACTGCTGCTCCAGAAGTCGTCAAGGCGGCTTCCCCTATCAAAGAGTCAGTCTTTTCAAGACTGACGATTCCTACTCCTGCCCCTGCTCGAGGATCTGTCTTCGACAGGTTGAATATCATCCTTCAAAAGACAACCTCAGTCTTCAAGAGGTTAACACCAGCGGCGCCTCATTCAGACAGGGGGCAAAAAGAAGCTGTCTCAATCTCCGGGCCAGTCCCAACGGCTCGTCATGCTCGACGTCGCCACTGGCGACGAGTGAGGAAGGCAGGGGGCAACTCCCCCTCAGGGCTAACTCCACCGGCTCCAGTGGTGGAAGTCAACGCTGCTGTTCCAACTGGGAACAACTTTGAACTGCTGAGGAGGGTACGTAAGAATTCTCCAACCGCTACACTGAAAAGATCTCCTCCGCCCGCGGAGAGAGTTCCAGAAACGAAGCAAGAACAGCCCCCTCAACGGCTGTCCTAAAAAATATACAAGGTTTGGCGAAGGGTTCAAGACTCCGTGATCGACCCAGATCACTCTCGTCAACAAAAGAAGGCGAAAGTGCAAAAAGAAAAAGACCGTCCTGTTAAACAGCAGAGGACAACAATCGCTAGGGTGCCCACTGCAATGGCCCCTTCAACTTCAACGGCCCACAAAAGAAGAAGGCCGGAGAAAACCCCTGCGCCCGCGGCGAATATCAAAGGTGGTGAACCCAAACGCCCTAAGACAGGGGGCATTGTAGTTCATACCGTCTATGTGGCGTCTGGTAAGGAGGACAGTCGCATATCTACGGGTCATCGACCGCTTACGCGATTAGTGACCAAAGTGCAGGAGCAGCAGCAGAAGCTCTAAGAGATGATGAACGCTATGGCCGCACTTACTGGGCCAAAAGAAAGCCCTGAAGCGTCCTCAGACGAACGTCAGGAACAAGAAACTGACGCTGAATTCCTTCGTCGCTGTTCCCCTCCGAAGGACGGCGCAAGACGGGACGTCTCGCCTGAAATTCGGGGCAGATGCTAATTGGTGCTATCCGTCCACCTCTCCGAAGATGCCAAGTTGATTTATGGCACCAATGTATCGAAGATTTAAACGGATGCGGCCGATGTAGCAGACTTCGTCAGATTCCCCCTCAGGATGAGGGGTTTTTGATTGTGGGGACGCTCTTCCCCTGCAAGCGCAAGCCCCTGCAGTTAATTACGCTACCGCATCACGGTAACGACTTTCTCTTTCTCCAGAATTTCACTTCGTGTCGTGTGTGTTTATTTTTTTTTGTTTTGTTGCCCGTGGATTGTTTACGGAGACCGAGTTATGTTGTCGCCCGTAGGGCGAGGACTAGTCCAAATCCGTATTATCTTATGTTCGGGTTTGGAGGTTTGGTTTGAGGATACGTTAGCCATACTTGAGGCCAAGATCAACTCAAACGGGATCGTTTAGATCCGACAAAAGAGCATTTGGGCTCTATTGTTCCAGTTTAGGGACATGGTGGTCCATTATATGTATGGCCGTCGGGACCCGTCACCTCTCTGACGTCGTTGAAGGATTACAACGACAGGTGTCAGAGGAGTTCAGAGATGTACCCTTGAACCAAGGTAGATTGGGGGGATCTATAGTCCAATTTGTTTAAAGGTTTAAGGATACGTTAGCCATCCTGGAGGCTAAGATCAACTTAAACGGGATCGCCTAGATCCGACAAAAGAGCGTGCGAGGCTCTATTGTTCCAGTTTAGGGACATGGTGGTCCATTGCTAGTTTAAGGACATTGCGGTCCATGGGTAGTTTAAGGACATTGCGGTCCATGGTTAGTTTTAAGACATCTCGGTCAAGGTTAAGGATGTCGTAGTCCATGGGTTTAAGGACCCCACAGTCCATTGTTAGTTTTAAGACATCTCGGTCGAGGTTAAGGACGTCGTAGTCCATGGGTTTAAGGACCCCACAGTCCATTGTTAGTTTTAAGACATCTCGGTCGAGGTTAAGGACGTCGTAGTCCATGGGTTTAAGGACCCCATAGTCCATTGTTAGTTTTAAGACATCTCGGTCGAGGTTAAGGACGTCGTAGTCCATAGGTTTAAGGACCCCACAGTCCATTGTTAGTTTTAAGACATCTCGGTCGAGGTTAAGGACGTCGTAGTCCATGGGTTTAAGGACCCCACAGTCCATTGTTAGTTTTAAGACATCTCGGTCGAGGTTAAGGACGTCGTAGTCCATGGGTTTAAGGACCCCACAGTCCATTGTTAGTTTTAAGACATCTCGGTCGAGGTTAAGGACGTCGTAGTCCATGGGTTTAAGGACCCCACAGTCCATTGTTAGTTTTAAGACATCTCGGTCGAGGTTAAGGACGTTGTAGTCTATGGGTTTAAGGACCCCACAGTCCATATCGATGTGTGGTCATCGGGACCCGTCACCTCTTTGAAGACGTTGAGGGATTACAACGCCAAGTATCAAAGGAGTGAAGAGATGTACCCTGGAACCGGAGTGGATTAAATAGTCTTTGGCCCAATTTGGGATCAAGACCAATTAGTTATGTTATGAGCCCATTAGCCCAGTTAATTACGAATTGAGGACTTATGGCCAGCTTGGGCTAAGTCCAATCATGTCTGGAATATTGACTTCCTGTTGGTCCATTGAAGGAGAGAGTTTGCCTCTGGCCATTTAGCCAATTGGGCCAATGCCTAGTGTTAGACCAATCAGTGTTGAACACTGGGAATGAAATTGACAAGTTAATGTTTAACACTAAAAGATAGTTGGTGTTAAACACTAGCAACAAGGCTCTCAAATTAGTGTTAAACACTAAAATAGATCAGTGTTAAACACTGGCAACAGAGATCTCACATTAGTGTTAAACACTAAGGCAATCAGTGTTGAACACCGCAAATAAAGTTCTTTGATTAGTGTTGAACACTAAGGCCCAACAGTGTTTTAACACTGGATTCGGGGGTTCCAATTTAGCGTTAGACGCTAAGGCAAGAGGGGTCACGTGGTAGCACGTGAGGGCGCCCTCCCTTCGTTTGTTCTGCTGAAAAGATCGCATCTTTTGGAGCATCACGTGTCATCACGTGACGGGTGTTTGAATGGAGTATGTTAAAGTTTCTGCCAAGGGTCACGTGGGTCACGTGAGGCACTGCCTCAAAGGGCTTTCTGTAGATCTTTTTTGGGGGTCACGTGGTGACACGTGACCCTTCTTTTCTGTAGTTGTTTAGAAGATCTGTTAATCCCTTTCAGGAATTAAATTCCTCGTAGGGTTGAACCCTGACAATAATTTCAGAGGAATTAAATTCCTAGTTCCTTTTGAAGAGTTGAACTCTGAATTTTCTGTAGGAATTAAATTCCTCATATATGTGAAGAACTGAATAGGGTTAAACCCTAATAAAAGCTTTAAGGAATTAAACTCCCACTCTCTGTTAGAGAATTATTCTGGGGAGTAAGATTAAGGGAATTAAATTCTTGTTGTTTTTACAGAACTAAATTCTTAACTAGGGTTAAACCCTGATTCTTTTCGTTCTGAAGGAATTAAATTCCCATAACACAGGGTCAAACCCTAATTTTATTTTAAAGGAATTAAATTCCTATAGTTCTGTGAGAATTAAATTCTCGTGCTTGCATTCTCTCTCTGTGCTTTGGATCTGCATGGCAGGATCTCAACCCATTGAGAATTAAATTCTCAACTTCAAGGGGAGATGTGCACTTTACAGATCCTCTATCAAAGAAAGAAGAAATATGTTCTTCTGTTTTATATCAGAGTTAAACTCTGTTGAGAATTAATTTCTCTTTTCTTTCAAAAAGCCTTCCCTTTCTTACCTAGGGTTTTCTTTTGCAGAAGATCCAAATTCCTCGAAGTATCAAGGCTCTCTCTCTCTCTTCTTCCCTTTGCGCATATATCTTTTTTTTTGTGTCTCCTGGCTCCTATTTATAGGAGAAGCAGCCGAGTCAATTAGTTTTTGTGAATCTTTCATTGGGAGATTTGATTTGTATTCACCATTCGTTTTGGACCTTTAGATTATTAGGTGAATTTTATTCACCATTGGATTCCAAATCCAGGGATTCTCCTTTGTTATTTCTGTTAGATTTAAAGGGGAGATCTTTCCAAATTCGAGATTTTCCCATAGATAGATGATATTTAATCACCTCTAAATCTTTAATTCAATCAGTTGCTTTTGGAAAGATTTGAGAGTTCTTTTCTCAGAATTTAGTTCTGTTAACAAATGGACTTTGAAGTCGGTCACGTGCGGCCACGTGACCCTTGGTCACGTGTGGGCACGTGACCCCCTTGGAACGAGCTTTCTTCTTTCTTTCTGCGCTTTGCGTTCTGTTCTCTGTTTAGCTTTCACGTGCCACCACATGACAACTGGTCACGTGTGAGCACGTGACCCTGGCATGGAGCCTTCTTCTCGATTTAACCAGAGAATGAGTCTGATGTTTTGAGTGTCACGTGCCAACACGTGACCCTGGTCACGTGGGAGCACGTGACCTCTCCTGAAGCCTTTTTCTTGATTTGATCTGGGAACCGTTTTGTCTTTGCCGCTGCTTTTATATGTCACGTGCCAACACGTGACCCAGGTCACGTGGGAGCACGTGACCCTTTCTGAAGCCCCTTTCTTTGATGTAGTTGGGAAACTGAATTTGCCTTGCCGATACTTTTAGGTGTCACGTGCCCACACATGACTACTGGTCACGTGTAAGCACGTGACCCTCTTCTGAAGCTTTTTCCATAAGCTTTTCTGATTTTAAATCAGGAAACAAATGCCCCCACAGCGTTGTTCTCACGTGTCCGCACGTGAGTGCAACGCTGTCACCTTTTGTGACCGTTGGATTCCTTTAGGGATTTGGGGAGATGAAGCGTTTCTATCGCCTTCTATAAATACCACTGTCTCTTCAGAAGAGCCTTCACTTTACTTATCATCTTCCTTTGAGAGCCTTTTCCCTTGAGAATTTAATTCTCGTTTCCAGAGCTTATTTCTCTGCCTCGAAACATTTTCAGAGTTTAACTCTGTTTAAAAGGACTCTTCCTCCTCAGGTAATGGTGATCGAAGCACCTTCATTTTGACAGCACTCTCTGGATTTTAAAATCCATATCAAGGGTTTCATAAAGAACCCATTTTTCTCTAAGTTCTTTAGCCAAAATATGAGACCACTTAACCTCCAACAGAAGATCTCTTAGGGTTTAGATGATCCTTGGGGTGATGATGATGGCGGCTCGACTCCATGGAATTTAATTCCATCCCAAAAATGTTTTCTGGGAATTTAATTCCTTTTTTTAATAAGGAATTTAATTCCAATGAAGGACTCAATTTCTTCACACGGAGGCTTCTTGTGGTCTCTTGACCCGAGGTTGTCCTTCCGCAATTAATGAAACAGGAACTTTCTAATGATTCTCATGACCTTTATTTCAGGTATCATGGATGCCCATCTGTATGGTCTTGACGAGATCATTTCCTATGGGAGTATTCGTGCACTGGGCCGCAGTCAGAACCAGGAGTTCACCGATGCTCAGTGTGCCGAGATCATGAGCCGCTTTGACGAGTACAACCATCGGCTACTCCCCCGTCGCTCTTCTCTTCTGAGGCTGATCGTGCTGGCGATCCGGGAGGCACTTCCTCTCTTTTGCACCGGCATACCGCTTGGGGCCTTGGACACTGCTGAGGATAAGGTGCATTCGGTGTACCTGATGGGCTTGATCTCAAAGAGGAGGCGAGATCACCTCATCGATCTCTTGCACCAAGCCTTTCAGCAGTCAGCCATACTTGCCGCCTATCGGAGGGTAGAGGACATTCGTGAGGATCCCGACACTTGCGACCGCGAGAGGAAGCATACTCGGGAGGTTCGAAATGCTTGGAGAATCTTGGACAAAGTTAATCTCGAGTTTCTCAACCCATGCCCCGCGTCTGAAGTCTTACCATTGTAAACGTGTCCTCTTTATTTTGTATGAACTTCTTGAAAGATTCAGTGACAGGTTTTATTATGTCTTTCCATGTTTGCATGCCTTTCTCTGGGATTTTATCATTTTGCTACTGTTGTTGTTGGTGCTTAAATATGCAGGGTGCTACTCCATTTTTTTTAGTGTACATCAGGTTTAGGCCTCACGTGCTCTGCACGTGGGGTCCCTTGATAGGGCTGTTCACAAAATCTTCGCATGCCCTATTTTCAGTGCACAATATCAGACGCAGAAAAAGGGCCTTGGAAATAGTTCCATCTCCTTGATTTTCGACGCCTTTCCTTTTTTTTTGGCTTTGGAAATTGCTTCACCATGCAAGATTTTCCGCGCACAACACTTAATGCCCTTCTTTATATATGAGGCTATAGCTTTCTTTTCCCTTCACAAAGAGATTTATATTATTATTATTTTATCTTGGAGTAACTTGTCTTGAGAAACAAACGAGCGCCATGGCCTGCAATTGCCCTCATGCTCGTCAACAGCCATAGGAAGTTCCTATTGAGGAAATGGTCCCCCGCTTTGCTGCTCGGTTGGTGGATCCCCTCCTTACCGACAACGAATGCGACTCAGCCATGCATGAACTCTTGATCCGTAGGGGGTCCCCCCTACCGATGGGTTCCCTCTGGCTCCGGATGATTCTCACGGCCGTGCTTGCCGACATCCCTCCTCACCCGGCGGAGATGACCCTGGCGATGCTCGACGCGGCGGAAGAAAAGCTCGAGGGCTTTCATGAAGCGTGCCTGATTACTCAGGCTTTGAAGGATTACTCAATTCATCTGCTGAGCCAGATAAAGGCCCGACGAGCTATCATGTCTGCTTTCGCGGACGAACACGGCGCCAATCGATGGGGGCGACTCCTCGTGAGAACCGTCGCTTTGATGTGCTGGAGAAAGCAGAGAGAGATGGAGAATTTTGTCCTCTGCTTCATTAATCCCTGTGCCGTTGATCCCATGTTTGGTGACCTTTTCCGTTAGCGTAGAACATTTTTAAATTAGTCCTTCCTTTTTTACGCTTTATGCCGAACTTCCATGTAGGCTTGGTACTAGTATGTATGTTTCCGCTTGAATAAATAAACTTTGTATTTTTCTCATGAGAACTTTCTTTAATTGCAAATGCTATTATCACTTTCCTGCGCATCAGACCTTTTTGGGTGTTATGAATGTTCATGCGATTGCAAATGCCATTATTATTTTTTTTTGAATACTCATATGATTGCGAACGCATGCTTGAAATATGTCGGAAATCTTTCTTGTTGCCTTTCACGTCAGGTGATGTGAGCGCGTTTTAGATCGATTATTCCCGTCGACTGGAAGCTCATTTATACGGTCTTGTAAATGTCTTGTTCCCAAGGCCGCGGTCACGAAAGCGAGCTTACGTGGCCTGATAGAGCGACACGTAGCGAACATATTGTTGTGCGAGAAAAGGGCTTGGCCGTAAATTTTCGGAGAGGGAGCTAGCTTCCAGGGCGCTGAGCGAGCTTCATGTCAGCCTCACAGCCAAGGCCAACAAAGCATACGAACTCTGGCGGGTGCTTCAGGAGTCCATAAAAGAGGTGGTGGCTCTCGATAAAGCTGCCACGTTCACTCGTGAGAGGGTCGAGGCTCATAAAGCCACCGAGAAAGAGCTCGAGGCTCGGCTTGCTTCGTATCAGGGTCAGCAAGCTCAGGCGGAGGCTCGTCTTCTGGAGGTCTTGCGTCATGAAGCCGTGGCTCAACAACAAAATGATGAGTTGGTAAAATTACTACACCGCCCGCCAGCTTGAGGACTTGTATCTTTTCCCTTTTTTTTGTACATACTCATGAATGAGAGTATCTTTCTTTTTTCTTTGTTTCTTTCATGAATTGTACTTTGTATCCATTTTGGTTTATGAATAAAAGATACATTTTTCTTCTCAATGGTGTGTCCCCTTTTTATTGAATGTATTCTGCGGATATTCTATCTTGATCTCCTTGCAGGACAGCAATGGCTCAGGATTCAGGGTTAAGATCTGCTTCCCAAGACTTTTGCATTTTATGAGCCACGAGGGTCTCATAAAGAGTTTTTCTCCCTACAGGTCGAGAGGATCCCATAGGTGTAAGCTCTTCTTAAGAATCGTGAGGATTCTTAAAAGGGTTTTCTCTTGAGAGTCGTAAGGATCCCACAAGAGAGTTTTTCTTCCTTACATGTCGTGAGGACTTGTAAGTGCTGGATGCGGTCACCCTTGTCCGTGTTTTACGGAGTCAGGGGTTTCTCCAGGTATTGTAGTTTGAAGACGTCGCGGTCAAGGTTAAGGACCTCGTAGTCCATGGATTTAAGGACTCCACAGTCCGATGGTAGTTTTAAGACATCACGGTCAAGGTTAAGGACCTCATAGTCCGTGGATTTAGGGACTCCACAGTCCGGTGTTTGGTTGGAGGGACCCTTTACCTCTTTGAAAACGTTGAGGAATTACAACGCCAGGTATCAAAGGAGTGAAGAGATGTACCCTTAAACCAAGGCAAAATCCATAGGGAATCGGGGTGATTGATCGTTAGTTTTAAGACATCACAGTCGAGGTTAAGGACATCATAGTCCGTGGATTTCAAGGACTCCACAGTCCGGTATTTGCTCTGGATGCTTCACACGGGTTCACTGCCATGCTCTGCGAGGACAAGGCTCCGCTCTGGGCGTTTTCCGCGGGGTCAAAAAATGACGTTATCCGCGTTCCACGTAACCAGGAATTTTGCACTAGATGCTTCACACGGGTTCACTGCCGTGCTCGGCGAGGACTAGGCTCCGCTCTGGACGTTTTCCACGGGGTCAAAGAGTGACGTTATCTACGTTCCACGTAACCAGGAATTTTGCACTAGATGCTTCACACGGGTTCACTGCCGTGCTCGGCGAGGACTAGGCTCCGCTCTGGATGCTTCACACGGGTTCACTGCCGTGTTCTGCGAGGACCAGGATCCGCTCTGGACGTTTTCCACGGGGTCAAAGAGTGACGTTATCTGCGTTCCACGTAACCAGGAATTTTGCACTAGATGCTTCACACGGGTTCACTGCCGTGCTCGGCGAGGACTAGGCTCCGCTCTGGACGTTTTCCACGGGGTCAAAGAGTGACGTTATCCGCGTTCCACGTAACCAGGAATTTTGCACTAGATGCTTCACACGGGTTCACTGCCGTGCTCGGCGAGGACTAGGCTCCGCTTTGGATGCTTCACACGGGTTCACTGCCGTGTTCTGCGAGGACCAGGATCCGCTCTGGACGTTTTCCACGGGGTCAAAGAGTGACGTTATCCGCGTTCCACGTAACCAGGAATTTTGCACTAGATGCTTCACACGGGTTCACTGCCGTGCTCGGCGAGGACTAGGCTCCGCTCTGGACGTTTTCTATGGGGTCAAAGAGTGACGTTATCCGCGTTCCACGTAACCAGGAATTTTGCACTAGATGCTTCACACGGGTTCACTGCCGTGCTCGGCGAGGACTAGGCTCCGCTCTGGATGCTTCACACGGGTTCACTGCCGTATTCTGCGAGGACCAGGATCCGCTCTGGACGTTTTCCACGGGGTCAAAGAGTGACGTTATCCGCGTTCCACGTAACCAGGAATTTTGCACTAGATGCTTCACACGGGTTCACTGCCGTGCTCGGCGAGGACTAGGCTCCGCTCTGGATGCTTCACACGGGTTCATTGCCGTGTTCTGCGAGGACCAGGATCCGCTCTGGACGTTTTCCACGGGGTCAAAGAGTGACGTTATCCGTGTTCCACGTAACCAGGAATTTTGCACTAGATGCTTCACACGGGTTCACTGCCGTGCTCGGCGAGGACTAGGCTCCGCTCTGGACGTTTTCCACGGGGTCAAAGAGTGACGTTATCCGCGTTCCACGTAACCAGGAATTTTGCACTAGATGCTTCACACGGGTTCACTGCCGTGCTCGGCGAGGACTAGGCTCCGCTCTGGATGCTTCACACGGGTTCACTGCCGTGTTCTGCGAGGACCAGGATCTGCTCTGGACGTTTTCCACGGGGTCAAAGAGTGACGTTATCCGCGTTCCACGTAACCAGGAATTTTGCTGATTATATCCTCATTTCATGGGATGGAGGTTTGACTGTTGGCAATATGTATACCACCGAGCCATGGAACTGGGAGTTGCCGCTGTTCCGCTTAGCTTGAAGTTGTGTCCGTCGTCACGAGACGAATGTTGGGATGATCTCTAGGTCGCTTGTGGTCCGTCGAGATTTAGCTTTTTTTTTTGGTTGAAACCTGGGGGGGGGAGGTATGTTCCCTTTTTGTTTACACCCTCGGATTGTGTACAGGGTGTGGTGGAACATCACTTGCAGGGCATAAATTTTATTTTTATTTTATTTCTTTTTCCGCGATGCTCTATCGTTTCAGCTTTTATATCGCGAAGGTCGCGATTGCCCCATCATTTCGGCTTATTTTCGCGGTGCCCAATCATTTCGGCTATTTTTCATGCATACATTTTTACTTGCTGCTTTTTTTTGCAAGTTGCCCCATCATTTCGGCTATTTTGTAGGCATGTGTGGCTTGCTAGCTTTTTCGCCGCAGGCTTGGATTTTAGACACCGATTTCGGCATCAGCACCGCTACAACTGGGATGTTGCCAGGAGCGAATCATCATTTGCCTTTTTCGATGTTGAACAAAGGTGGCTCAGCAAACAGGGTTAAGGGTCCTGTCGACCAAGGCTTTTGACTTCATGAGCCGTAAGGGTCTCACAAAGGTATTTCTCCCTACAAGTCGTGAGGATCTTGCAGGTGTCTTTTCTCCTTAGGGATTGTGAGGACTCCTAAGTGTGTGTTCCTCTGTAAGTTGTAAGGATCTTACAAGAGGGCTTTCTTCTTATGGGTCGAGAGGACCTACAGGGGTTGGACATATCCCTAGTCACGGGTGGGACTTTGCTGGGGAAATGTTTATTCGTGCCCGTGGATTGTATACAAGGGTCAGTATTGAGCCTCTTGTAGGGAAATATCGAAGGTTGTGGAGGATTTGCTTAAGAACAGGTTTAGGTCTCTGTAACTTAAGACTTTCAAATCTTATGAGCCGTCAGGGTCCCATAAGCGAGTTCTCCTTATGAGTCGTGAGGATCTCGTAAGTGTATTTTCTCCTTAGGAGTCGTGAGGATCTCTAAGTGTGTTGCTCCTTGGTGAGTCGTAAGTATCTCACGCAGGTGGTTTCTCCTTACAAGGTTGAGAGGACCCTAAAAGTGTCTTTTAACGAGGTTGCGCCCCTTCGGGTTTTCACAGACACTCGCCGGTAGTCCTGCTATTTTTACTCACGGAGCCCTTTCGGGTTTTCATCCGTGCCCATTTTTCTTATGGACATACCGTTTTTTTATTTTTATTTTTTATTTTATATATATATTTTTATATTATTATTATTATTATTTTTATCTCGTCAGCCTAAGGATGCTGCGGTAGTAGTTTAGGGACGTTTCGGTCCGTCGTTAGTTTAAGGACATTTCGGTCCGTTGTTAGTTTAAGGACATTTCGGTCCGTTGTTAGTTTAAGGACGTTTCGGTCCGTTATTAGTTTAAGGACATTTCGGTCCGTTATTAGTTTAAGGACATTTCGGTCCGTTGTTAGGGGAAGGCCGGCTGCTGCTTGTAAAGTCTGAGCTTAGGAAGATAGCGAGCGGACATAGTCGTCGTCATCTGTCATTGACCCAGGCTGTGGCTCATTAAGCATAGTATTTCTTTAAGAAGCGGCCATTTATTGGCCTGAAAGGCCTTTCACCGTGCATGTCCATGAGTAGATAGGCTCCACCCTGGTAGACCTTGTCTATGATGTACGGGCCTTCATAGTTTGGCTCAAATTTTCCCCCCTTGGCACGATTGGGGATCATAGGTCTTTTGACCACTAGTACGAGTTCGCCTTGGCGGAATGTCCTCGGCCTGGTCAATCTTTCATACGAGCGCGTCATCTTTGCTTTGTAGGCCTCTAGATTTTGTTGCGCTATGAGCCGGGTTTCATCGAGGGCATCAAGTTCCTCAAGCCGAAGGTGAGCATTTTCTTCGTCTGTTAGCTCGCAGTGGATTGCCACTCGTAGAGAGGGTAACTCAATCTCGAGGGGGAGCACTGCTTCCGTTCCAAAGACCAACGCGTACGGCGTTGTGTTCGTGGCTGTCTTGAATGTAGTTCGATAGGCCCAAAGGGCTTCTTGCAGCCTCTCGTGCCAGTCTCTCTTATTCCGGGACACCGTCTTTTTTATGATCTTCGTCAAGGTCTTATTGAAGGCCTCGGCCAGACCGTTAGCTCGTGGGTTGTATACTGAAGAATATCTCCAGTCTATATTGTGCTGCTGCGCGAAGCGGCTAATCTTATGGCTTCTGTAGGCTGGCCCATTATCGGAGATAATCCGCCGTGGGGTTCCAAACCGATAGATGACGTGCGTCTTGAAAAAGCGGAGGATATTCTCCGTCTTCACTTCCCTCAGTGGTACTGCTTCTGCCCATTTGGAGAAGTAATCGGTTGTTGCCAGGATAAAACGATGTCCCAGGGACGATGCTGGCTCGATGGGGCCGACTATGTCAGTCCCCCACATTTCGAATGGCCAGCTAGCCACCGTTGGATGTAGTGGATCCGGATGTTGGTGGATAAAGTCTCCATGAATCTGGCACGAGTGGCATTGCTTCGCGTACTCGAGGCAGTCCTGGATCATCGTGGGCCAGTAGTAACCCATCCGTTTAATTTTTAACTTCATCTTTGGGCCTGCTTGGTGAGAACCACAAAGTCCGTCGTGAACTTCCTGAACGACTCTTTCTGCTTCGTCAGGTCCTAAGCATCTCAGCCATAGAGAATCAAACAATCTCTTGTATAGAGTATCGTTGACGAAAGCGAAAGATAGAGCTCGTTTCATGAGCTGATGTCTTGATGACGCTTCTTCGGGCATTCGGTGGGACTTAAAGTAGTCTATGAAGACTTCCCTCCAGTCCTCGGCCTTCTCATGGTCTTTTATTTGTAGAGTCGCCTGCTTAGTCGCTCCCTTTTCTTCATATGATTCCTGAGGTATTTCCGTTGGGGTGAGCACCCGACGGCTTTGTACCACGATTCTTACATCATCGAGGTTTTCGTCAGCCAGCTCTTTAGCAAGTTTGGCCAACGCGTCTGCTTTGCTGTTTTCCGCGCGCGGTATGTTCTCCAAAGTATAGGAGGGAATTTGGGTCAATAGTTGTTGCACCTTTTCGCCGTATTTCACCAACTCCGGTTTGCACGTTTGGTAGTCACCATTTACTTGACTAACGACCAATTGAGAATCCCCGTATATAAGGAGGTCTTCAATTCCCATGTCGATGGCGATCTCAAGGCCTGCTATCAGAGCTTCGTATTCAGCTTCATTGTTTGTTCTCGGCTCTGTTAAGGAGAAGGCGAAGCGCATTATCCCTCCTTGTGGAGTTACGAAGATGAGGCCTACCCTCGATTTGACCATTGGGATACCTTGTTTCCGTTTCTTTACGGAGGACGCTCCATCGAAATAGAGTTCCCATCGGGTACTACCGCCGCCAATCGCATCAAATGCATGCTCGTCCGGCAAATCGCAGTTCAGAGGAGAATCGGCCGGTATCGGGTGCTCAGCGAGGAAATCGGCAATGGCCTGGCCTTTCACTGCCTTAAGAGGTTGATACGTTATCGAGAATTCCAACAAGAGCAGGGCCCATTTAGCGAGTCGTCCCGTCATTATGGCTTTTGACATCAAGTATTTAAGGGGATCCACCTTTGAAATGAGACGGACTTCATGCGCCAACGCATAGTGCCTGAGCTTTGTTATCGCAAAGATCAACGCCAGGCAATGTTTTTCAATGGGGGAGTAGTTACTTTCTGCCTCCAGCAGAACTCGACTTAAGTAGTAGAGTGCTCTTTCTTTCCCTTGATCGTTCTCTTGTGCCCACAATGCGCCTAAAGAACCTTCGAGGGCGGTTGTATAAAGAATGAGAGGCTTTCCCTTAACCGGAGCAGCCAACACCGGCGGGTTCTGCAGGTATTGCTTGATCTCGTCTAGCGCGCTTTGGCATTTTTGATCCCAGACGAATGGGGTTCCCTTCTTCATCAGGTGAGTGTAAGGACGGCACTTTCCGGAAAGGTTGGCTATAAATCACCGTATGTACGCGAGCTTCCCTTGGAGAGACCGCAGCTGTTTGAGAGTTCTCGGCGGAGGCATTTCCATGATCGCTTTAATCTTTAATGGATCTATTTCAATACCTCGGTGTCGAACGATGAATCCCAGGAATTTGCCCGAGGAGACTCCAAACGCGCATTTGAGGGGATTCATTTTCAAATTATATTGCCGAAGGCGTTGAAATACAGTCTCCAGATGCTTTAAATGCTCTTCGTATGACATGCTCTTTACTAAGAGATCATCGATATAACACTCGACGATGTCATGTATGAGGTCGTCGAAGATCTTTGTCATGGCCCTTTGATAGGTAGCGCCAGCGTTCTTTAGACCAAAGGGCATAACCCTGTAGCAGAATATACCCAAAGGGGTCCGGAAAGCGGTGTGCTTCTGGTCTTCGGGATGCATCTTTATCTGATTGTACCCTGATGAACCGTCCATAAAGGAGAAAACCTCGTGAGTGGACGTGTTGTCTATCATTAGCTCGGTTACCGGTACTGGGAAATCGTCCTTTGGACAGGCTTTATTGAGATCCCTGAAATCCACGCATATGCGTACCGTCCCATTTTTCTTCATTACTGGGACGATATTGGCGATCCAGTCGGGATACTGGACTTCTTGGATAAATCCAGAATCGATTAGCTTCTTGACTTCGGTGTTGATGCTCATTTCAAGCTCGAGTCGCATCCTTCTTGGCGCCTGCTTGACTGGCTTGATATCTGGGGATATTGCTAATTTATGCACATCGATCTCCGGATCTAACCCTGGCATCTCGGAGTAGTTCCACGCGAAGCAGTTTTTATGTCGTAGAAGCACGTTCTTTAATGCAGCCACCCTTTCTTCAGATAGCAGCTCGCTGACAAATGTCGGTCGCGGGTCATCTGCCGATCCCAACTCAATCTTCTTGAGGTTATCTGCAGTAGTATGTATACCATCTTCCAGTTCTTTCAGAGCTGGTGGAAATTCTGAGATCACCTCATCATCGCTGTTCTCAAGGCACCGGGGAAGGTCATCCATGTTCCCAGGCTCTTCTTTTAATATCGTAATCGTATAACAGGTGCGAATCCACTCCCAGGACTGAGGTGGATCCGGTTCCGCTCTTGCGGCCTTGGGTTCGTGCTTTTGCGGCGGCGTTACCCTCCATCTGTTGGATAAATCGAATCTGCCCCGTTGGTATTGGTCCTCAACCCAGTTCTTGAAGGTGAAGCAGTCTTCGATAGGATGTCCTATGGCTCGGTGATAAGAGCAATAGCTCGGATGAGAAGCCTTGTTAACTTGCTCAGGGTGTTTAGGTTCTGGAAGCGTGATCATTTGATGTTTTAAAGCGAACTTGAGTAACCTCTCCGTCTTTTCTCGGGGGAAGGAGTACGCTCGACTCATTTTCTTCATGAGGGACTGTTCCCCCAATTAGAGCAAGGCTCTGTTTGAATTTTGAAAATTCAAAATTGAGAAGCAACGCTTCAGATCCCGTGCGCTGCGCGCAATTTGCCACGTGTCAGAAGTTGACTCGGCAGCACAACGCCCAAGGCAGTGCGTCCAATCAGAGCAAGGCTCTTTAAAAAAGCAAAAGCAACGCTCAACTGCGCAAGTGCACCGTTGCGCGACACGTGTTTGCGCAGTTGCGCAAACGCTGTTGCGCAAGTGCACCACAGCGCGATACGCGTCTGCGCAGTTGCGCAAAAGCACAACTGCGCAAGCGTACCGCTGCGCGACACGTGTCTGCGCAGTTGCGCAGACACTGTTGCGCAAGTGCACTGCAGCGTGACACGTGTCTGCGCAGTTGCGCAAGCACGACTGCGCAAACGCACCTCTGCGCGACACGTGTCTGCGCAGTTGCGTACACACTGTTGCGCAAGTGCACCGTTGAGTGACACGTGTCTGCGCAGTTGCGCAAGCTCAGCTGCGCAAGCGTTCACTGCGCGACACGTGTCTGCGCAGTTGCGCAAGCACAGCTGCGCAAGCGCCTTACTGCGCGACACGTGTCACGCGCTGGTGAGTTGCGCAACAACAGAATGAAAATTTAAGGAAATCTTTTCTGTTCTTGTTAAAACAAGAACATTTCTTCTGTAAAACAGGGGGCCTTTGGATCAAAGATCCAACGGTGGGAAAAATTCCCCAAATCACTCAGGAAAAGATTTATTGAACAAATTTAACTAATTTTTGAGCACTATAAAAAGGACCCCAAAACTCATTTCAAGGGATCATCTGGTTTTAAAAAAAAAAGAAAGAAGAGAACTTTTGAGAACTGCAGGAGAACAAAAAAAAAGAAGGTAAAAACCTTTTAAAAGAAGAAAGAATTCTCTTAGGAATAGATCATGGATCTAAGAAAAAGATCAATGATCTTCAGAAAATAAATAAAAATAATAAAAAAATAGTGCCTTGCACTTGCTATAAACCTTTGGTTCTCTGAAACAAAGAAAAACTTGTTTTTCTTTGATCCAAATCATGGGATAAAAAGTGCTCTGCACTTCTGTTCTTGAATCTAAAAGATTCTTGGTGTTTTGCACAAATGCAATGCATTATTTGAAGGGCCAGGCCCAAATTAAAAAGACCTAGCAGGCCAAAATAAATTGCAAAGCAATAAAAAGGGCAGAGCCCAAATGAAATTAATGCTTCGCATCATTTATAAAGGGCAGAGCCCAAAACAAATTGATGCTCTGCATCTTTTTTTTTTTGGGGCAAAGCCTAAATAAAAATAAAAAGAAATGCAATGCAAAAGCAAATAAATGTTGGACATTTTCAACTGGACTCAGCCCAATCATGGCCATAAGTCCTTAAATTAAATTGACTGAGCAAAATGGCTCTACTAAATCAATCTACATCCGGTCCGAGGGTACATCTCCGAACTCCTTTGACATCCATCGTTGTAATTCCTCAACGACGTCAAAGAGGTGACGGGTCCCAATGACCATACATCAATATGGACTGCGGGGTCCTTAAACTCGTGGACCGAAACGTCCTTAAACTAATATCGGACCGAAACGTCCCTAAACTAATATCGGACCGAAACGTCCCTAAACTAATAACGGACCACCACGTCCCTAAACGTCCTTAAACTAATATCGGACCGAAACGTCCCTAAACTAATATCGGACCGAAACGTCCCTAAACTAATAACGGACCACCACGTCCCTAAACTGGCGATGGACCACCACGTCCCTAAACTGGAATACGGACCACCACGTCCCTAAACTGGAAGACGGACCACTACGTCCCTAAACTGGAACAATAGAGCCTCCAAACGCTCTTTTGCCGGATCTAAACGGTCCCGTTTAAGTTGATCTTAGCCCTAAACACGGCTAACATATCCTTAAACATTCAAATGGATTATAAAACTCCCAAATCAACTTTGGTTCAAGGGTACATCTCTGAACTCCTCTGACGCCTGTCGTTGTAATCCCTCAACGACGTCAGAGAGGTGACGAGTCCCGACGGCCAGATATTAAATCGATCACTACGTCAAGTCGATCTTAGTCCAAAACAGGACTAACGTATCCTTGACGAACGTTTAAGTTGATCTTAGCCGCAACGCGACTAATGTATCCTTAAACTAAAAACACCAAACCCAAATCTAAGCAAACACGGATTTGGACTAATCCACGTCCTACGGGCGACGGTATTATTCAGTCTCCGTATACAATCCACGGGCAACCACAAATAAAACAAACACACACGACACGAAGTGAAATTCTGGAGAAGGAGAAAGTTGTTACCGCGATGCGGTAGCGTAATTAACTGCAGGGGCTTGCGCCTGCAGGGAAGAGCGTCCCCACAATCAAAAAACCCCTCACCCTGAGGGGGAATCTGACGAAGTCTGCTACATCGGCCGCATCTGTCTAAACCTCCGATACACGGTGCCATAAATCAACTTGGCATCTTCGGAGAGATAAACGGATAAAACCAAATAGCATCTGCCCCGAACCTCAGGCACAGACGTCCTAACGTCCCGGCCGCCGTTCGGAGGGGAACAGATTCTGGCACGCCCGGTGGGACCTTTTCCTCTTTCCACTCCACACTTCGTGTGTCGTCTTCGCGAACCAATCGCGGTTTGTTAAATGGTTGCCTTTGGATTTCAAGTTGCTAAGATTTGGTCTTTTGTCTGGTGCAGAACTCAAGCATCTATGGATTCTAACTGCACCAAATGCGCGAAGCACCACTGCAACGGACGCTCCACCTCACCGAGAGGTGTAACATATAGGCCCCAAGCGGCCTCTTTCCTCGCTCTGCCGGTAGAACAGGTGACCCAGGCCACCACCGGCCTGTTTTTCGGGACCATGGTCCCACCTACAAGCTTCTCTATGCCGATATCCGCACCGGAAGCGAACAAGAAGTCGGTGTTCGACTGGCTCACTGCTACCACGACCCCTGTCAACGGGTCGCCCGCTACTAAACCGACAGCCTCCGTTTTCACCAGGCTAGGTCAGAACTATAAAGTGGCCGTCCCAAAGAGGGCAACGGCCGCTGCTTTGGAAGTCGTTAAAGCGGCTTCTCCCATCAGAGAGTCGGTCTTCACAAGATTGACGGTTCCCACTCCTCCCCCAGCTGGTCAAAAGGCATCAGTCTTCGATAGGCTGACATCGGCAGTTACCCCACACTCAAACAGGGGGCAACAAGAAACCATCTCGATTTCCGAGCCAGTCCTAACGGCTCGTCGTGCGCGACGTCGCCATTGGCAACGAGTAAGGAAAGCAGGGGGCAACTCCCCCTCAGGGCTAACCCCACCTGCTCCAGTGGTGGAGGTCAACGCTGCTGTTCCAACTGGGAACAGCTTTGAATTGCTGAGGAAGGTGAGAAAGAACTCTCCAATTGCTACATTGAAAAGATCTCCTCCGCTTATGGAGAAAGCTCCGGAGACAAAGCAGGAACAGCCCCTTCAACGGCTGTCGTCAAAAATTTATAAAGTTTGGCGGAGGGTTCAAGACTCCGTGATTGACCCAGACCACTTTCATCGCCAGAAAAAGGCAAAGGTGGAAAAGGACAAAAACCGCCCCATTAAACAGCAGGGGGCAACAAATGCTAGGATGCCCACTTCAACGGCTCCTTCAACCTCAATGGTCCATAAAAGAAAAAGGCCAGAGAAAGCTCCCGTGACACTGACAAAGTTTAAAAGCGGTGAACCTAAACGCCCCAAGTCAGGGGGCATAACAGTTCATACGGTTTATATGGCTTCTGGAAAGGAAGAAAGTCGTACTTCTACGGGTCACCGACCGCTTACCCGATCAGTGACCAAGGCTCAGGAGCAGCAACAAAAGCTCCAGGAGATGATGACTACAATGGCTGCACTCACGGAGTCAAAAGAGAACCCTGAGACGTTCTTAGATGAACGCCAAGAGGAAGAGACCGACGCCGAGTTCCTCCGCCGAGTACTGGAAAAGAGAGATAAAGAGGCTGCTGAACAAGCAGCCAATATACAGCGTATGGGCCTCCTCTTCCAGGACATGATAGCGATGATGATACAACAAGATCCCCCGACTGAAGAACCCCCGATTGTCCTTGGGGATGATAGGGGAGAAACATCAAACCCTCAGCCCATTTTATCAACGGTTAAAGAGGATACAATCTCTAAGACTGATCTGGACGAATATATAGCCCAGCAAATAAAGGTTCATCATGCGGCCGAAGCAGCCGGCCACGTCGTAAAAACGGGGCGGCCATATCCGGGCTGGTATGACCAAATCAAGTACCCGCCGGGTTACACAATTCCCAAGTTCCATGTCTACAAGGGGACCGGCAATCCCCATCAACATGTTGCCCAGTTCAGGGCGCTTTGCGGTAACACCGGCGGCGACGACAAGCTTTTGCTTCGCCAGTTCGTTGGAAGCCTATCAGATACGGCGTTCGAATGGTATTCTGAGCTCCCCAACGACTCTATTAAAACCTTTGCGGAGATGGAGCTGCTCTTCACCCAACGTTTTGCAAGTGCCAGTGAGCGTACCCCGATGACGGCGCTGATTAACGCCAGGGTAAAACCCGGCGAGACATGGGTTCAATACGCTATACGGTGGCGTAATCTATGGTCTAAGTGTGAACAGCGCATAGAAGAAGCCCCTGCGGTGGGAATGTTTGTTGGAACCCTTGATCCACAAGCAACCATTTCACAGTTTATGATGTTCTTCAAGCCGACTACCTTCCAGGCTTTGATCGACAAATTAGCGCAGATGGACCAGATGGGCCATAAACCCCCTTTCCCGAAGCCGGACTCCCGAAACGATAAAGGAAAGGGAAAAGCGATCATTGTCGCTAATGCCCAACAACAACCGAGCGACTTGAAGCCGGTTGCTCGTCCAAACAATACACGCCCATACGTACCCCTTGAGGACAGGATGGGACGTCCTTACTCCTTCCCCCGCGATAAAACGAGGAGGCTATTCGAGCTGGCGTTGCGCAACAGACTCATAAATCTGCCAGATCCAAAACGTCCGTTGCAACCGAACGACGTCAACGAGCCTAATTACTGCCCTTACCATCGAGTGCTAGGACATCCGATTGAAGACTGTTACGTTTTCAAAAATTGGCTTGAAAACCAGTACCGCCAGGGCAAATTTGCGCTATCCGACAAATGGAAGGTGAATCCCTCGCAGCCCCACACCTCTAAAGGGACGAATACGCCGGGGGCAACATGCTCCGTCATTGAAGAAGCTCCTTGGGAGGTTGTATTATCAGCCAAAACGAGGAGAATGCTAAATGATCTTCAGACCTGTCCAGCGGTCAAGTGGAAGAACCCCTTGGAACCGCAGGTTATTGAGGGGATGTTGAAGCCACGTCCGACTCCGAAGACCAATGATGGTAGTTCAAGCGTTCATAGCCAGCCGTCAAAATCTTCGAAAAAGAAGAAGAAGAAATCTAAGAAGCCCGTGAAGCCTGGCGACAAGCGCACGGACTTACAAAAGCAAATCGACGCACTGGATGAATACAACCAAAAGGCGCGAACTCCCATTACGCTCCAAGATTTCCTTGATCACGTCTTTCAAAAGAAGATGAGGGAGAAAGTTCATCAGATGAATCCGAGGAATATGTGGCGAGTTGTCATATGATCTCCCATTCTGGCACGAACGATGAAGAGACTTCTGGCACTAAAATGCTGGGGGCAAATACTGGGTCAAGGGTTCCGGAGTTATCAATCGAAAGGATTGACGCGTTTCTTAGTAAAGCTCGATTGAAAAGTAAAACTGATCGAGAACGCGAGACGACTATATTCGAAAGGGCCAAGCGCCAGCGACTTGAAGAAAGAGCTGAGATGATCCCGCTGGAGCAAAATGCCTCCACCGCTGACAAAAGCCAATTCAAGATAAAAAAGAGGTTTGCTAAGGCCATATCAATGGGCATGAAGCTACCATCCTCTGAAGGAAAAATGACTGGTGTGGTAGAAATGCACCCCTCTTATTGCTTATATCATCAGAAGGTCTCGCATCCCACTCAAGAGTGCAAGGCTTTCGATAGATGGTGGCAAGGATACGTCGCTAATCAACAACGCTTTAAACGGGAAAAGCGTAAGATTCGTCGGGAGCAAAGAAACACGACCAAAGAGCTTGAAAGAACTGCCGGCAATTGTCACATGGTTAACACTACCAGGTCACAAGTGCCTACATTTGGGAGCGAATCTGATGAGGAGCTAGAGCTTGCCCCTCTCTTTAAAGAGTCAACTTCGGGAAAAGAAGAGGAGCCAGTGGTTTGCGAAAATATCCGGCTGCGGAATCGGACACTGCCTGAAAAGAACCTCGGACCCTCGAATAGAAAAGATAAAGGGAAAGAAAAGGTCTCTGAAGACATCGTCTTAGATGACCAAGTTCTGGAAGAGCTAAACGCCGAGAACCCGCCAAAAAGGAATAAAGTGGATTACAATGTCTTGGCGCATCTGAGAAAGCTACCCTCACAACTCAGCATTCTCGATGCCCTATTACTATCAAAAGAGGCGAGGGATTCTTTGATTAAGGCCCTACAAGATCCGGACCAATTCCAAGCTTTCCTGGCCGAACAAAAGATGAAGGATGAATTGGAAGAGGTGCACACAGCCGACGTTGCTTTTGGTGATGAAGACCTTCTCCTCGGGACGTGTGAACACAATCGCCCCCTTTATGTCTCAGGATACTGCCATGACATAAAGATAGGTAAAATCTTGGTCGATAACGGGTCGTCTGTTAATTTACTCAATGTGCGAGTGTTAAAGGAGATTTGCATGAGTGTCCAACACCTCGCCCGAGACAAAATCACCATCTCCGGATTCGACTCCCAATCATCAAAAACTCTTGGATCTGTGATATTGACGCTACGCTTCGGGTTGCTCGTCACAGACATCAAATTCCATGTTATAGACGCCAAGACGTGCTACAATGCTCTGCTCGGCCGACCATGGCTACACGAGTACAATATCATCCCTTCTACACAGCATCAGTGCATGAAGTATTCTAGGGATGGCCTCGAGTACACAGTGGCGGGAGAGTTGAATCCGTTTTCCGTAAACGAAGTTCGCAAGTATGAAGATTCCAAATACTTCTTACCGAGTTTCGAAGACACGGAAAGGTGTCACAAACCGGAGAACAAAACTAACGCCACCATCCCTGTCTTCGGCAGTGACACCGAGGAGGAGGAGGATATAATTTATTCAGGTCCATCCCAATCCACCAGGCCAGGACCATCCGTTCCTTCATTGATCTTTGGTAGCGACTCGGAAGATGAGATCCGTGTTGTATTCTCTGCTCGACCTTCCGTATGACCGTCCGCTGACGAAGAACAAAGTCTACAAGTCGCCATGGTGCCGCTTAAACACCATAAAGAACTGGATGCACTTAATATTTACAACGTAGAAGAGCTGCAAACATTCTACATCCCTCCCAGGCGAGAGAGCGAGAAAGCAATTCTGTTCTACCGTTCTGAAGAAACCAAGGTGGAAAAAGAAATTTGGCATGGTGCGGATTCTACGCTCGACAGGCTTCAGCCCATCCGTCTCCCCAGATATTATACAGCGGGTTTGAAAAAGCTGCTGAAACGCCAGGGGATATCCTTCAAGCAAACTGTTCGAAAAGCCAAGTTCTATGACAAAGTCTGGAACGTCCTCGGGACTCAACGCAAACTGCCTAACGGGAGAATGGAAACAAAAGGACTTGGGTACATCCGGTCAAAGAAACGGGAGCTAGTAAACAGCTGTTATGTTATGTATGACTTCGATGAAGAGGCGGACGCTCAATGGGAGGACGCTAATCCTGAGCCAGCAAAAGTTCCTGATGCAAAACCGCCCAGTCCATCATTTGAAGACCAGATGGGCAAACTTATAAGGAATGCGGGTCAAAAAGCCCGAGATGATCACAATCGTGAAATGGCAATCTATGAGAAAGCCAAGACACAGCTCCTCCTTCAACAGACGGTGAAGGATGAAAATGCCGCTCCTTGTCAACCTACTACAAAAAAGGTTCGACGCGAAAGCAAAAACAAGTCGAAAGGCAAGAAAGGCGCTCGACAACCACAAAGCAGAGCTAAGAAGCCACGCATCCGAGAGTCGAGCGTTATTGACCTAGCCCTCATGAAGAAAATGGGTCGAGCATACTCATTTCCTCGGAACAAAACAAGGAAAATACTTGATCTTGCTCTAAAACATCAAATGCTTACACTGCCAGAGTCTAAACACCCTGAGCAAGCGGGCGAAGTCTCCAACCCAAATTATTGCTCTTACCATCGAGTAGTAGGGCATCCGCTTGAAGATTGCTTCACCTTTAAGAATTGGGTTGAGGACCAATATCAGCTTGGCAAATTCGCGTTGTCTGACAACTGGAGGGTAGCGCCGCCGCAAAAGCACGAACCCGAAAACACAAGAACAGAACCAACTCCGCATTGGGATTGGCAGAAAATTCGCACTTGTCACGTGATAACGATATTAAAAGAAGAATCCAAGGACATGAACAGCCTTCCCTGGTGCTTCGAAAACAGCAATGATGAGGTGATCTCAGAATTTCCCCAGCCCCGAAAGAACTGGAGGATGGAATACATACCACTGCAGATAACCTCAAGAAAATGGAGTTGGGGACGGTAAACGATCCGCGGCCGACATTTGTCAGTGAGCTACTGTCTGAAGAGAGGGTGGCTGCGTTAAAGGACGTCCTCATACAGCATAAAGATTGCTTCGCATGGAACTATTCCGAGATGCCAGGACTAGATCCAGAAGTTGCTGTACATAGACTGGCGATATCCCCGGGTGTCAGGCCAATTAAGCAAGCGCCGAGAAGAATGCGGCTCGAGCTCGAAATGAGCACCAACGCCGAAGTCAAGAAGCTGATAGACTCTGGCTTTATCCAAGAAGTTCAATACCCCGAATGGATTGCTAATATCATTCCAGTAATGAAGAAAAATGGGACGGTGCGCATATGCGTGGACTTTCGGGATCTCAACAAAGCTTGCCCGAAGGATGATTTCCCAGTACCAGTCACCGAACTAATGATAGACAATACGTCCACACATGAGATTTTCTCCTTCATGGATGGCTCATCAGGGTATAATCAGATAAAGATGCACCCGAAGACCAGAAGCACACCGCCTTCAGGACCCCTCTAGGTATATTCTGTTATAAAGTGATGCCCTTCGGATTAAAGAACGCCGGTGCCACTTACCAAAGGGCCATGACGAAGATCTTCGACGACCTTATACACGAAATAGTCGAATGCTATATCGACGATCTCGTGGTTAAAAGCAAATCATACGAGGAACATCTCGAGCATCTGAAGACTGTATTTCAACGCCTTCGACAATACAACTTGAAGATGAACCCTCTTAAGTGTGCATTCGGAATTTCCTCAGGCAAATTCCTGGGATTCGTTGTTCGACACCGAGGTATTGAAATAGATCCGTCAAAAATCAAAGCGATCATGGAAATGCCTCCACCGAGAACTCTCAAACAGCTGCGGTCTCTCCAAGGGAAGCTCGTATACATACGGCGATTTATAGCCAACCTTTCAGGAAAGTGCCGTCCTTACAGTCACCTGATGAAAAAGGGAACCCCGTTCGTCTGGGATCAAAAATGCCAAAGCGCACTAGACGAGATCAAGCAATACCTGCAGAACCCGCCGGTGTTGGCCGCTCCGGTCAAGGGAAAACCTCTCATTCTTTATACAACCGCCCTCGAAGGTTCCTTAGGCGCATTATGGGCACAAGAGAACGATCAAGGGAAAGAAAGAGCACTCTACTACTTAAGTCGAGTTCTGCTGGGGGCAGAAAGCAACTACTCTCCCATTGAAAAGCACTGCCTGGCATTGATCTTCGCAATAACAAAGCTTAGACATTACGCATTAGCACATGAAGTCCGTCTTATTTCGAAGGTGGACCCGCTCAAATATCTAATGTCAAAGGCCATACTGACGGGACGACTCGCTAAATGGGCCTTGCTCTTGATGGAATTCTCGATAACATATCAACCTCTCAAGGCGGTGAAAGGCCAGGCTATCGCCGATTTCCTCGCAGAGCATCCAATACCAGCTGATTCTCTTCTCAATTGCGAGTTGCCAGACAAATATACGTTTGACGCGGTCGACAGTGGTGATACCCGTTGGGAGCTTTATTTCGATGGAGCATCTTCCATGAAAAAGCACAAACAAACTACCCCTACAATCAAATCGGGGATAGGACTCATCTTTATAACCCCACACGGAGGGATAATGCGCTACGCGTTCTCCCTAACAGAGCCGAGGACAAACAATGAAGCCGAGTATGAAGCTTTGATAGCAGGTTTGGAGATTGCCATTGACATGGGAATTGAAAACCTCCTCATATATGGGGACTCCCAGTTAGTCGTCAGTCAAGTGAACGGCGCTTACCAAACATGCAAACCGGAATTGATAAAATACGGTGAAAAGGTGCAACAACTGCTAACCCAAATTCCCTCCTATATTTTGGAAAGCATACCGCGTGCGGAAAACAGCAAAGCGGATGCACTGGCCAAACTTGCTAAAGAATTGGCTGACGAGAACCTCGATGACGTTAGAATCGTGATACAAAGCCGTCGAGTGCTCGCCCCAGCAGAAATACATCCAGAATCATATAAAGAAAAGGGAGCAACTGAGCAGGCGACCCTACAAATAAAAGACCATGAGAAGACCGAAGACTGGAGAGAAGTCTTCATAGATTACTTCAAGTTCCACCGAATGCCTGAAGAAGCGTCCATAAGACATCAGCTCGTGAAACAAGCTCTGTCTTTCGCCTTCGTCAACGATACTCTATACAAGAGGACATTCGATTCTCTGTGGCTGAGATGCCTAGGACCTGACGAAGCGAGAAGGTTCGTCCAAGAGGTTCACGACGGACTCTGCGGTTCCCACCAAGCAGGCCCTAAGATGAAGTTGAAGATAAAACGAATGAGCTACTACTGGCCCACGATGATGCAGGATTGCCTGGAATACGCGAGGCAATGTCATTCATGCCAAATTCATGGGGACTTCATCCATCAGCATCCCAATCCACTGCATCCAACAGTGGCTAGTTGGCCATTCGAAATGTGGGGAACTGACATAGTCGGCCCCATCGAACCAGCATCGTCAAAGGGACATCGTTTCATCTTGGCGACGACTGATTACTTCTCCAAATGGGCATAGGTGGTACCGTTGAGGGAAGTGAAGACGGAGAACATCCTCCATTTCTTCAAAACGCATGTCATATACCGGTTTGGAACCCCAAGAAGGATCATCTCTGATAATGGGCCAGCCTACCGAAGTCATAAAATTAGCCGCTTCGCACAGCAGCACAATATAGACTGGAGATATTCCTCAGTTTATAATCCGCGAGCTAACGGTCTAGCTGAGGCCTTCAACAAGACCTTGACGAAGATCATGAAGAAAACAGTGTCACGAAATAAGAGAGATTGGTACGAAAGATCGCAAGAGGCTCTTTGGGCGTATCGAACTACATTTAAAACGGCCACAAACACAACGCCATACGCGTTGGTATTTGGGACGGAAGCAGTACTCCCTCTCGAGATAGAATTACCCTCTCTACGAGTGGCAGTCCACTACGAGCTGACAGACGAAGAAAATGCTCACCTTCGGTTTGAAGAGCTTGACGCCCTTGATGAAATCCGACTTCTAGCACAACAAAATCTGGAAGCTTATAAAGCAAAGATGACGCGCTCATACGAAAGATTGACCCGACCGAGGACATTTTGTTAAGGCGAACTCGTGCTAGTGGTCAAAAGGCCTATGATCCCCAATCGCGCCAAGCGAGGAAAATTCGAGCCAAACTATGAAGGCCCGTACATCATAGATAAGGTCTACCAGGGTGGGGCCTATCTACTCATCGACATGCACGGCGAAAGGCCTTTCAGACCAATAAACGGTCGCTTCTTAAAGAAATACTATGCTTAATGAGCCACAGCCTAGGTCAATGGTAGATGACGACGATTATGTCCGCTCGCTATCTTCCTAAGCTCAAACTCTATCAGCAGTAGCCCGCCTTCTCAAGTGATGGACCGAAATGTCCCTAAACTAATAGCAGACCGAAACGTCTTTAAACTAATACCGCAGCATCCTTAGACTGACGAGATATAAAAAAAAAACATATAAAAATAAAATAAAATAAACGGTATGTCCATAAGCAAAAAGGGCACGGATGAAAACCCGAAAGGGCTCCGTGAGTAAAAACAGTAGGACTGCCGGCGAGTGTTCGTGAAAACCCGAAAGGGCGCGACCTCGTAAAAAAAAGAGAGAAAAAGAAAATAAGAAAAAAAAACGGTATGTCCATAAGCAAAATGGGCACGGATGAAAACCCGAAAGGGCTCCGTGAGTAAAAACAGCAGGACTACCGGCGAATGTTTGTGAAAACCCGAAAGGGCGCAACTTCGTTAAAGAACCTTTATAGAGTCCTCTCGACCTTGTAAGGAGAAACCACCTGCGTGAGATCCTTACGACTCACAAAGGAGCAACACACTTAGGGATCCCTACGATTCCTAAGGAGAAAATACACTTGCGAGATCCTCACGACTCGTAAGGAGAACACTCTTATGGGACCCTCACGGCTCATAGGATTTGAAAGTCTTAAGTTACAGAGACCTAAACCTGTGCTTAAGCAAACCCTCACAAACTTCCAATATTGCCCTACAAGTGGTTCAATATTGACCCTTGTATACATTCCACGGGCGCGAATAAACATTTCCCTAACTAAGTCCCATCTGAAACTAGGGATATGTTTGCATGGTAAACAACCCTTGTAAATCCTCTCGACTTACAAGGAGAAAGCCCTCCTGTAGGATCCTTACGACTTACGGAGAAACAAACACTTAGGGATCCCCACGACTCCTAAGGAGAAAATACACCTACAAGATCCCCACGACTTGTAGGGAGAAATACCTTCACGAGACCCTTACGGCTCATGAAGTCAAAAGCCTTAGCCGACAGGATCCTAACCCTGGTCGCTAAGCCTCCTTTGTTCGACAACGACAGAGGCAAATGATGATTCGCTCCTGGTAATATCCCAGTTGCAGCGGTGCTGATGCCAAAATCGGTGTCCAATTTCAGGTTTACGGTGAAAAACCAGTAGGCCGCACATGCATACGAAATAGCCAAAATGATGGGGCAGCTTGCAATAAAAAGCAGCAAGTAAAATGTATGTATGCAAAATAGCCGAAATGATTGGGCAACTCGTAATAAAAAGCAACGAGTAAAAAAAAAAAAAACAAATAGCCGAAATGATTGGGCACCGCGAAAAATAGCTGAAATGATTGGGCAGTCGCGACCTTCGCGATATAAAAGCTGAAATGATAGAGCATCGCGGAAATAAAATAAAATAAAAAGAAGAAATGATAAAACTTTAGCCCTACAGTTAAGATCACATCGATCTCTGTATACAATCCAAGGGCGTAAACAGAGAATGAACCATACTTTCCCAGCGGATTCCGTCAGACGACGAACCCCAAACCTCAACGGTTCATTTCAACCGAAGAAGCCAGTGACTTCAGAAAAATTCCTCGACTCACGGATACAAACACTCCTTTACGAGAGCCTTCTGATCCGCGTCGACCCGCAGAGCCACCAGTGCCTCCGTAGGAATCCTTGACTCGTTTCAAACCCCAAGGAAACAAATAATCCTTGGCGCTTGGGAAACAAATAATCCCTAGCAAAATTCCTCGACTCACGGATACAAACACTCCTTGACGAGAGCGTTCTGATCCGCGTCGACCCGCAGAGCCACCAGTGCCTCCGTAGGAATCCTCGACTCGTTTCAAACCCCAAGGAAACAAATAATCCTTGGCGCTTGGGAAACAAATAATCCCTAGCAAAATTCCTCGACTCACGGATACAAACACTCCTTGACGAGAGCCTTCTGATCCGCGTCGACCCTCAGAGCCACCAGTGCCTCCGTAGGAATCCTCGACTCGTTTCAAACCCCAAGAAAATAAATAATCCTTGGCGCTTGGGAAACAAATAATCCCTAGCAAAATTCCTCGACTCACGGATACAAACACTCCTTGACGAGAGCTTCCTGATCCGCGTCGACCCGCAGAGCTACCAGAGCCCCGTGGGAACCCTCGACTCGTTTCAAACCCCAAGGAAACAAATAATCCTTGGCGCTTGGGAAACAAATAATCCCTAGCAAAATTCCTCGACTCACGGATACAAACACTCCTTGACGAGAGCCTTCTGATCCGCGTCGACCCTCAGAGCCACCAGTGCCTCCGTAGGAATCCTCGACTCGTTTCAAACCCCAAGGAAACAAATAATCCTTGGCCCTTGGGAAACAAATAATCCCTAGCAAAATTCCTCGACTCACGGATACAAACACTCCTTGACGAGAGCTTCCTGATCCGCGTCGACCCGCAGAGCTAACAGTGCCTCCGTAGGAATCCTCGACTCGTTTCAAACCCCAAGGAAACAAATAATCCTTGGCGCTTGGGAAACAAATAATCCCAGCAAACTCCTTGACTCACGGATACAAACACTCCTTGACGAGAGCTTCCTGATCCGCGTCGACCCGCAGAGCCACCAGTGCCTCCGTAGGAATCCTCGATTCGTTTCAAACCCCAAGGAAACAAATAATCCTTGGCGCTTGGGAAACAAATAATCCCAGCAAACTTCTCGACTCACGGATACAAACACTCCTTGACGAGAGCTTCCTGATCCGCGTCGACCCGCAAAGCCACCAGAGCCCCCGTGGGAACCCTCGACTCGTTTCAAACCCCAAGGAAACAAATAATCCTTGGCGCTTGGGAAACAAATAATCCCAGCAAACTCCTCGACTCACGGATACAAACACTCCTTGACGAGAGCTTCCTGATCCGCGTCGACCCGCAGAGCTACCAGAGCCCCCGTGGGAACCCTCGACTCGTTTCGAACCCCAAGGAAACAAATAATCCTTGGCGCTTGGGAAACAAATAATCCCTAGCAAACTCCTCGACTCACGGATACAAACACTCCGTGACGAGAGCTTCCTAAATCATGTCAACTATTCCGCTACAACTGTAAACAGATCCCCGATTCGTCTCAATTTGTGAGAAGAGGTCTCAGACAGCAAGGATTGAAAAGCTTGCTTTTTGAGCAATGGGGCCCTGCAAGTCAATCCAAACTGGTCTCTTGCATACTATTCACGGGTCTCACTCTCCGAAGTTGAATTTCGACGAGGAGGGAAAAAACCGCTTGCGAATCCGCTCAACTCGTAAGAGGGAAAAATTCTCTTATAGGATCCTTACGACTTATAAGAGAAAACCACACTTAGGAATCCTCACGATTCCTAAGGAGAAAATCCACCTGCGAGATCCTCTCGATCCGTAGGGAGAAAAGTCTCTATGAGATCCTCACGGCTTATAGAGTTGAAAAGCCTTAGGCAGCAGATCTGAACCTGCGGCCTAAGCCATCGTTATTTCTTAAGAAGGTCGGGATACTCGTCCTAATCGTCCGTCAATCATGGTTACTAAGGTGGCATACTGATAATAAAAGAAAGAAAAGACGGAGAAATGACACAAAACATTACAAAAATGTGCATCTTTTATTCATAAATATTGATTGAGTACAGGATACATTGTGCTAAAGAATAAAAAATATATACATATACTTTACAAAGACAAATGATACAAGGAGAATTATTGGGAAGGAAGCGTCTTGCACAGATGTAGCAATCGCTCGCATATGTCCTTCCATGCCTTCTCTTGATCGGCTACCACCGCCAGCTCTGCCTCCACTTGGGCTCGTTGCTGCAAGACCGACGCAAGCTGCTCCCTCATGACTTGATAGGCAGCTTCCCGACTTGGGATATTGCGCTCAGCTACGTCAAGCTTCCGCTTCAAGTTTAGCCCATGGGAGATGCGCTCCAAGAGACCCTCAAAGATAGTCTTCACTTGGGCAGCATTTGCCTCAACCTCAGCGCGCAGATGGGCCGTTTCGTTCGAGGTCTTTTGGCATTCCCTTAGTCTTAAAGCTGCTTCTTGCTCCAAGTGGCAGGAGTGCGAAGTGCTTTGCTCGAGCCAAGTTGTGCGTTGGGTGCTCAGGGCTAAAACTTTGGGAGAAGGGCGCGTCGACTCCAGCCGGTATAGACAGGCCTCGATCTCTCTGCAATGATTAACCCAAGATCCGACGACGCCTTCGTTATGAAAATTTACGAGCGCCGCCAACATTGGATTAACCTCCACAGCGAAATCTATGGCAGAAGGGAGAGCGTCCATGTTGAGCTCTTCGATGTACCCGCTCAGCATGCCCAAACTCATCACAGCACCCTTTGAAGACGGGCGTTTCAAGAAAGGGCCTGCCGGTGGAAGGACGCGAGACTCAAAAGAGACCGGAGCCGGAACAATAGCTGTAAAACAAAACATGATTAAACAATGGTTCAAGAGATGTTTAAGGGTTACCAAAAAAGGAATTTGCTATACCAGCAGCAACAGACGACAAAGCCGGAAGGGCCGGTAGTGCGGCAGGTCTTGCATCCCCTCCTTCGATTTGTGGCACTGCGATAAAGAAAGGGAAAAGTCAGAAATCATTCAATTACTAGAAAAAAGGGGATGAACAAAGATATTGTAGTGAACGTACACTCACCAGCGCCACTAGAGGGAGAAGCAAGTTCGGATGGGAAGGAGAAGTGTGGGAGCAACACTTGATATAGATGATCAAAGAGCACTCCTGAAAAGATGCGGTGGTATGGCGTTAGTCCATGAACTACACGTTTAAAAGATTAACTTGTGAGTTGCAAATCCATACCTTCCAACATCCGCGATGGCACGAGGGAAGACGGGGAAGTGACCACCGCCAAAGCAGTAGTTGACGGTGCTCCCTCAAGCAATGGAGCGTCGGCACTGGCCGCACCTGCAAAGACAAGCTTGTTAGAAGAGATCACAAGATATATAAAAAAGGGGGGAAACGATAGTAACCCGAAACTTACCCGACGAACTGCCAGCCGAGACTGAGGCAATTCCTTCCTCCATTGACATCAGGCCACCACCCGTAGCCTCGTCACCCGACTCGATGGGAACCGTTGTTGTGCTCGCAAGCCCTGGAGACGGCAAGGAACCATACGCGGGGAGGGCTATGATTGGAGTATTGCCAGATTCCAGAGAAGGAGCGGCTGGCTCATCCTCAGGAATCGTGGCCACCTCACCCGCTACTCCTTCGGGTCCTGCGGTCACAGTTGTCTCGTCCACCGTCGCTGCGAGGTCTCCAGCCTCAAGCACCTCCCCCTCTACCGCCTTCGGCTCGGTTAACACAATCATCTCATCTTCCGCCACTTCAGGTGCGGCATCAATGACCCTCTCGGCGGAGGACCCTTCAACTTCTGTTTCAGGTACCATAGCCCTGACGACGGTGCTCATTGTCGGCTCGGGTTCGGCAAGTGCCGTTTCCTCCATTCCCCTGGGTTCGACGGTCTCCGCCTCCCCCTCAGTCGGACTAGGCCCTGTCAGATGAAATGTATATGAGCCAATGGCTTTATAATTCTTACAACAAAGCTCTGAAAGAAGTACTACCTGAAGAAGATTTATCATTTGCACTTCGGGCCGCGCGCGTCGCTCGCCTATAAGCAGTAGATAGGGCGATAGGGGCCTCTTCAGAAGGGGTGTCAGCGTGAGGAATGGTACTAGGACCCGCTCCCGCAGCCAAAGCAGCTCTACGCGCCTTTGCTGCACGTCTCAACCGCTTCCGCTCCTCCCGAGCCGTTGAGACGGATGCCACTAGAGCTTCCCCAATTGAGGTGTCCTCGTCCGTGAATAGGGAGGCCTCTAGGTTTTTCAGGGCATCCCTCGTCGTTTTGTCAAGCTGAGGCTCTTGCGGCAACTTCGACGAAGCTGGGACTTCGGTAATAGGCTCAGGAAGGATCCCCGCGTCAACTGATATAACCTCTGCAAAGAAACAAAAGAAGGTTAGGTTGACCATCAGAGAAGATGACAAACTTTCATTATGAAAGGGAAAAGAGTAGGACATACCAACGCCTGCTGGGACACGCTTCTTCTCCTCCTCCTGGAAGGTCTTCAAAGAGGCAGCAATGGCCTCTTCAGTAGAAATGCCTGTTGAGAACGAAGCAAATATTAGCTAAAAGATAATAATGAAAATGCAGTAAAATGACAAATAAAGCGTCTGATGATTACCGGACTCAGCGAGTTTGCTTAACATCGCTTCAAGCCTCGCCGATCGCTCCGAAGCTGCAATGGCGGCAGCTAAATTGGTGTCCTCAGGGTCCACCACAAAGCCCTCATTGCTGCCATACTCACATATGGCCTCGGCAGGAGAAGCCGCAGGCTTTGAGCTGAGGATCGCATCGAGGGAAAGGGCGGACTTCTTCTTTTTCTGCTGTCCACCAGCTTTAGATCCACCCGGAGCGGATTTGCGCTTGGCAGCCACTTTAGGGCGGCGAGTCCCAATCTCTGCCCCTCCGCCAGATCCTGGCGATACCACATTAACCGTCTTCGTGGGAGCATGGGGCGCCGGCGGTGCATCCACCGTAGTGGGCAATGGCAATCCACGCGGGGGGCTCAACACGCGCGGTCGGTCGACTCTGGCATCTTTTATCGGGGGGAATCCCTAGAGACAAGGAGAAAATCTCCTCTTTTTAGAGCAAAGCTCTGTCACAGAGTGACATTTGTCAAACTCTGGTCTCAAAGGAATAAAACTTCTTAAAAAAGAGCCTAGCTCTGTAGTAGTAATGAAAAATTATAACTCCTAAGAATTAAAATTTTTGGGATCTTAAAGATCCATGAAAACTTTTAAAAGTTTTCTAGTTGATCTATGAGCAGGTCTCTGTTCATGGGTTAAAACCCAGGAACAAGATCTCTGTAAATTTTTGAGAGCAAGGCTCTGTGGATGAAACCCCAAAGGGGTTTTCTTTAGATCAAAGATCTATGAGAGCAAGGCTCTGTTGAAGAAACCCCAAAGGGTTTTTCTTAGATCAAAGATCTGTAAGAGCAAGGCTCTGTTAATTTAATTTAATTTAATTTTTACCTAGAATGATTCTAAGTTCCGAACTTTAAAGTTCTTGGGAAGAAGCAAGAGCAAGGCTCTGTGAGTTTTTAAGCAAGAGCAAGGCTCTGAAGTAAAAGTTCTTGAAACGGTAAAAAAATTTTAAGGACCAAGGGTCCTATTTATAGACGCCTGCGTCTCTTCACCTGACCTCCATGATCTAATGGTCGGGATCTTGCCACCGCTGCACTCACGTGCGCGCCACGTGAGCGCAACGGTGGGGGGGCATTTGTTCCCCCAATTAGAGCAAGGCTCTGTTTGAATTTTGAAAATTCAAAATTGAGAAGCAACGCTTCAGATCCCGTGCGCTGCGCGCAATTTGCCACGTGTCAGAAGTTGACTCGGCAGCACAACGCCCAAGGCAGTGCGTCCAATCAGAGCAAGGCTCTTTAAAAAAGCAAAAGCAACGCTCAACTGCGCAAGTGCACCGTTGCGCGACACGTGTTTGCGCAGTTGCGCAAACGCTGTTGCGCAAGTGCACCACAGCGCGACACGCGTCTGCGCAGTTGCGCAAACACTGTTGCGCAAGTGCACCTCAGCGCGCCACGTGTCTGCGCAGTTGCGCAAAAGCACAACTGCGCAAGCGTACCGCTGCACGACACGTGTCTGCGCAGTTGCGCAAACACTGTTGCGCAAGTGCACTGCAGCGTGACACGTGTCTGCGCAGTTGCGCAAGCACGACTGCGCAAACGCACCTCTGCGCGACACGTGTCTGCGCAGTTGCGCACACACTGTTGCGCAAGTGCACCGTTGAGTGACACGTATTTGCGCAGTTGCGCAAGCTCAGCTGCGCAAGCGCTTCACTGCGCGACACGTGTCTGCGCAGTTGCGCAAGCGCCTTACTGCGCGACACGTGTCACGCGCTGGTGAGTTGCGCAACAACAGAATGAAAATTTAAGGAAATCTTTTCTGTTCTTGTTAAAACAAGAAGATTTCTTCTGTAAAACAGTGGGCCTTTGGATCAAAGATCCAATGGTGGGAAAAATTCCCCAAATCACTCAGGAAAAGATTTATTGAACAAATTTAACTAATTTTTGAGCACTATAAAAAGGACCCCAAAACTCATTTCAAGGGATCATCTGGTTTTAAAAAAAAAAGAAAGAAGAGAACTTTTGAGAACTGCAGGAGAACCAAAAAAAAGAAGGTAAAAACCTTTTAAAAGAAGAAAGAATTCTCTTAGGAATAGATCATGGATCTAAGAAAAAGATCAATGATCTTCAGCAAATAAATAAAAATAATAAAAAAATAGTGCCTTGCACTTGCTATGAACCTTTGGTTCTCTGAAACAAAGAAAAACTTGTTTTTCTTTGATCCAAATCATGGGATAAAAAGTGCTCTGCACTTCTGTTCTTGAATCTAAAAGATTCTTGGTGTTTTGCACAAATGCAATGCATTACTTGAAGGGCCAGGCCCAAATTAAAAAGACCTAGCAGGCCAAAATAAATTGCAAAGCAATAAAAAGGGCAGAGCCCAAATGAAATTGATGCTTCGCATCATTTATAAAGGGCAGAGCCCAAAACAAATTGATGCTCTGCATCTTTTTTTTTTGTTTTGGCAAAGCCCAAATAAAAATAAAAAGAAATGCAATGCAAAAGCAAATAAATGTTGGACATTTTCAACTGGACTCAGCCCAATCATGGCCATAAGTCCTTAAATTAAATTGACTGAGCAAAATGGCTCTACTAAATCAATCTACATCCGGTCCGAGGGTACATCTCCGAACTCCTTTGACATCCATCGTTGTAATTCCTCAACGACGTCAAAGAGGTGACGGGTCCCAATGACCATACATCAATATGGACTGCGGGGTCCTTAAACTCGTGGACCGAAACGTCCTTAAACTAATATAGGACCGAAACGTCCCTAAACTAATATCGGACCGAAACGTCCCTAAACTAATATCGGACCGAAACGTCCCTAAACTAATGTCGGACCGAAACGTCCTTAAACTAATATCGGACCGAAACTTCCCTAAACTAATATCGGACCGAAACGTCCCTAAACTAATATCGGACCGAAACGTCCCTAAACTAATAATGGACCATCACGTCCCTAAACTGGCGATGGACCACCACGTCCCTAAACTGGAATACGGACCACCACGTCCCTAAACTGGAAGACGGACCACTACGTCCCTAAACTGGAACAATAGAGCCTCCAAACGCTCTTTTGCCGGATCTAAACGGTCCCGTTTAAGTTGATCTTAGCCCTAAACACGGCTAACGTATCCTTAAACATTCAAATGGATTATAAAACTCCCAAATCAACTTTGGTTCAAGGGTACATCTTTGAACTCCTCTGACGCCTGTCGTTGTAATCCCTTAACGACATCAGAGAGGTGACGAGTCCCGACGGCCAGATATTAAATCGATCACTACGTCAAGTCGATCTTAGTCCAAAACAGGACTAACGTATCCTTGACGAACGTTTAAGTTGATCTTAGCCGCAACGCGACTAATGTATCCTTAAACTAAAAACACCAAACCCAAATCTAAGCAAACACGGATTTGGACTAATCCACGTCCTACGGGCGACGGTATTATTCAGTCTCCGTATACAATCCACGGGCAACCACAAATAAAACAAACACACACGACACGAAGTGAAATTCTGGAGAAGGAGAAAGTTGTTACCGCGATGCGGTAGCGTAATTAACTGCAGGGGCTTACGCCTGCAGGGAAGAGCGTCCCCACAATCAAAAAACCCCTCACCCTGAGGGGGAATCTGACGAAGTCTGCTACATCGGCCGCATCTGTCTAAACCTCCGATACACGGTGCCATAAATCAACTTGGCATCTTCGGAGAGATAAACGGATAAAACCAAATAGCATCTGCCCCGAACCTCAGGCACAGACGTCCTAACGTCCCGGCCGCCGTTCGGAGGGGAACAGGGACAAATCCGAGCCGTGCAATACCCGATCACGTAACCCTCTAATCCTACGTCGTTGTTGTCGGCTCCTCTTTCCGCTTCTTGATTTATTTCTGTCTCCGCATCGGGCCTTTCATACAACGGGTTGACAAAGACGAACATCTTTGTCTTTTGCAGCCTGTTGAAATAGGCGTTGCGTCCTGGCCTTCTCGTAGATGGCCATTTCGCGGTCGTGGTCTTCCCGAGCTTTCTGACCCACTTTCCTGATAGGCTTGTCCATTCGTTCTTCAAACGACGGACTCGGCACTTCAATCACGGGGTCTAGTTTTGATGAGGGGTTGGCATCTCCTGACAGGGCGTCCTCTTCTTCATCAAAGGTATATATAGCGTAGCTTCTGTGGGCCCGTCCCCGTTTTCCGGTTCTCGCGTAGCCAAGCCCAAGTGTTTCCATTTTCCCGTTGGGCAATTTGTGTTGAATCCTAGGGACATCCCAAATCTTGTTGTAGAACCGAGCCTGCCGAACAGTCTGTTTTAAGGGTACTCCTTGGCGCTTCAATAGCTTCTTTAATCCCTTTGTATAGTATCTGGGCAGACGGATGGGTTGGAGCCTGTCGAGTGTAGCATCCGCGCCATGCCAGATCTCTTTCTCTACTTTCGACTCTGTGGATCGGTAGAATAGGATCACCTTCTCACCCCTTTGCCTGGGAGGGACGTAAAATGTTTGCAGGTCCTGCACATTGTGAGCTTGAAGTGTGTCGAGATCTTTGTAGTGTTCTCGCGGTATCATGGTGATTTGCAAACTATGGTCATCGCCAGGGGGTGCTTGTACCGACAGCCGATTGGAGAACACGGCATTAACTTCATCTTCTGAATCACTTCCGAAGACCAACATGGGGGCGGACGTCCCTAGGTTGTTGCGTTGAGATGGCCCTGCATAAACTATCTCTTCTTCTTCTTCGGTATCGCTCCCGAAAATAGGGATGGTGGCGGCGGTTTTGTTCTCCGGGTTGCGACACCTTTCTGTATCCTCGAAATCTGGCAAAAAGTACTTCGCATCTTCGTATTTGCGGACTTCGTTCATGGAAAATGGGTTTAACTCACCTGTTACGGTATACTCGAAACCATCCTTAAAGTACTTCATACACTGATGTTGCGTAGAAGGGATGATGTTGTACTCGTGTAGCCAAGGACGACCGAGCAAGGCGTTGTAGCAGGTCTTGGCGTCGATGACATGGAATTTGATGTCTGTGACGAGAAGTCCAAAGCGTAATGTTAGTATCACAGATCCGAGAGTCCGTGACGATTGTGAATCGAAACCGGAGATAGTAATCTTGTCACGAGCGAGGTGTTGCACACTCATGCAGATTTCCTTCAACACCCGAACATTGAGGAGATTGACAGAGGATCCATTATCCACCAGGATCTTGCCTATCTTGATATCATGGCAGTATCCAGAGACATATAGGGGACGGTTGTGGTCGCACGTCCCGAGAAGGAGGTCTTCGTCACCGAAAGTGATGTCGGCCGTATGCATTTCCTCCAATTCATCCTTCATCCTTTCAGTGGCGAGGAAGGCTTGGAATTGCTCAGGTTCTTGTAACGCCTTAATTAGTGAGTCTCGCGCTTCTTTTGATAATAAGAGGGCATCGAGGATGCTAAGCTGAGAAGGTAGCTTTCTTAGGTGCGCTAGGATGTTGTAGTCCACCTTACCCTTCCTAGGAGGGTCTTTGGTGGTCAGTTCTTTCATGACCTGGTCATCTAAAGTGATATCCTCAGTGACCTTTTCCTTTCCCTTATCTTTTCTACTTGCGGGCCCGATATTCTTTTCTGGGAGTGTGCGATTGCGCAGCTGAATGTTCTCGCAGGCCTCCGATCTCTCCTCTTTCCCTAAAACGGATTCTTTAAAGAGAGGGCCCAGAGCCATTTCTTCATCAGAGTCGCTCCCAAAGGTGAGAACTTGTGACTCCCCGGCGTTAACCATGTAACAGTTGCCAGTAGTTCTGTTGTGCCCATCGACAGTACTTCTTCGTTCCCGACGGATCTTGTGTTTCATGCGCTTAAAATGTTGCCGACGAGCAACATATCCTTGCCACCATATCTTAAAGGCGTCGCACTCCTCCGTGGGGTGTGAAATTTTCCGATGATATGCGCAATAATTAGGGTGCCTCTCCACCCCATCGTGTGTGTTTCCTTCCGAGGGTGGTAGCTTCATTCCCATTGACATGGCTTTGGCAAACCTTTTCCTCGTCTTGAATATCTTCTCGTCTACTTCGGATGCCTTTCGCTCTGGCAGGGGTAGTTCAACTCTTTCGTTCAGTCGCCCGCATTTGGTTCCTTCTGACGCTGCCATCTCACGCTCATGATCCGCTTTACTCTTTAGACGAATCTCGTCTAGAAAGGCATTGATCATTTCATTTGTTGGCCATGCACGCTCTGGTTTAGGCTCCGTCTCCAGCTTCTTAATGCCAGGAGTTTTCCCATCATCGGTAAACGAGTGGGAGATTACGTTACAACTCGCCACATATCCTTCGGATTCATCCAACGAGCTCTCTCCGTCATCTCCCTCTTGAAAGATGTGGTTGAGGAACTCTTGCAGTGTGACAGGAGTTCGCGCCTTTTGGTTGTACTCTTCCAGTGCGTCAATTTGCTTCTGCAAGTTCGTGTGCTCGTCTCCAAGCTTCACGGGCTTCTTGGATTTCTTCTTCTTTTTCTTTGAAGATTTTGACGGTTGGGCGTGAGTATTTGGGCCGTTATCGCGAGTCTTCGTAGTTGGGTGGGGCTTCAACATCCCTTCGATAATTTGAGGTTCAAGAGGGTCCTTCCATTCGATCGCAGGGCACGCATGAAGGTCTCTCAGCATTCTTTTGGTTTTAGTTGATAGCACGACCTCTCATGGAGCTTCTTCAATAAAGGAACAGGTTGCCCCCGGTGTATCTGCTTTCTTAGGAGTATGTGGCTGGGGTGGGTTCACCTTCCACTTTTCGGACAGTATAAACTTCCCCTGGAGATACTGATCTTCAATCCATCCTTTGAAGACGAAGCAATCTTCAATCGGATGACTTACCGTTTGATGGTAAGGGCAATAATTAGGGTTATTCACCTCGGTGGGTTGTGGCGGTCGCCTTGGATTTGGTAGGTTTATAAGTCTGTTGTGCATTGCCAGCTCGAATAACCGTTTCGTCTTGTCTCGTGGGAACGAGTAGGGACGCTTCATCTTCTCGTTATAATACCGGCGTCTTTCTTCCAGTTGATCTGCCGGTTTCGGGGCGTTAGGTTGCTGTTGGGCATTCGCGACGAAGGTTGCCCTTCCTTTACCCTTGTCATTCCGAGGTTCCGACTTCGGGGGAGGTGGTCTATGACCCATCTGGTCCATCTGAGCCAACTTGTCGATTAAAGCCTGGAATGTGGTTGGCTTAAAGAACATCATAAACTGGGAGATAGTTGCGTGTGGGTCTAGGGTTCCCACGAACATGCCCACCGCGGGTGCCTCCTCAATGCGTTGTTCACATCTCGACCACAAATTCCGCCAGCGTATAGCATACTGGACCCAGGTTTCGCCTGGTTTTACCCTGGCGTTAATCAGTGCTGTTATTGGAGTGCGTTCGCTGGCACTTGCGAATCGCTGAGTGAATAACAACTCCATTTCAGCGAAAGTCTTGATAGAATCGTTCGGGAGTTCCGAATACCATTCGAACGCTGTTTCTGATAAGCTGCCCACGAACTGGCGAAGCAACAGTTTATCATCACCGCCGGTGTTACCGCAGAGGGCCCGAAACTGGGCAACATGTTGATGGGGATTGCCGGTCCCCTTATACACGTGGAATTTTGGTATCGTATAGCCTGGCGGGTATTTAATTTGGTCGTACCAGCTTGGATACGGCCTCCCCGTTTTTACGATTTGACCAGCTGCCTCAGTCGCATGATGAACCCGGATTTGCTGGGCTATATAGTCAACCAAGTCAGCCTTAGAGATTGCCTCCTCCTTGGCCGTTGAGAGGGCTGGTGCTGGATTTGACGTTTCTCCTCGGTCGTCTTCAGGAACGATTGGGGGATCCTCGGCGGGTAGGTCCTGCTGGATTATCATTCCTATCATATCTTGGAAGAGAAGGCCCATACGCTGTATGTTGGCTGCTTGTTCAGCAGCCTCTTTGTCCTTTTTCTCCAGTATCCGGCGAAGGAATTCAGCGTCGGTTTCTTCCTCCTGTCGTGCGTCTGAGGACGTTTCTGGGCTTTCTTTTGGCCCGGTAAGTGCGGCCATAGCATTCATCATTTCTTGGAGCTTTTGCTGTTGCTCCTGAGCTTTGGTTACCGACCGTGTAAGCGGTCTATGACCTGTAGACGCACGGCTGTCTTCCTTTCCTGACGCCATGTATATGGTATGGACCATCATGCCCCCAGACTTAGGGCTTCTGGGCGTAGTGCCTTTAGCTGTCGTTGCAGGCTGGGGGATCTTCTCTGGCTTCCTCCTTTTATGAGCAGTGGAAGTTGAGAGGGCCGTTGAGGCGGGCACCCAGACAGTCTTTCGTGGTTTAGACTGGTAACTGGTTTCCTGTTGGGTTTTCAGCTTCTTGTGCTGGCGGGAGAAGTTTGGATCGATCATCGAGTCTCGGGCCTGCCGCCAAACCTTATAGATTTTGAAAGAAAGCCGTTGAGGGGATCGGGGCTGTTCTGACTTTATTTCCGCAACCTTTTTTAGTGGAGGAGGAGACCTCTTTAGCACCGCAGTAGGAGAGTTCCTTCGCACCTTGTTTAGCATCTCGAAGCTGTTCCCAGTTGGAACAACAGCATTAACTTCTGTCATCGGGGCTGATGGAGTTAACCCGGAGGGGGAGTTGCCCCCAGCCTTCCTTACTCGGCGCCAATGGCGACGTCGAGCGTGTCGAGCGGACGGCGTTGGTTCAGCGGTGAGAATGGCTTCGTCTTGCCCCCTGTGTAGGTGGGGGGTCGCTGCTGGTGTTAGCCTGTCAAAGACCGATGTCCTTTGGGTAGCAGGAGCGGGAGCTGAAGTCGTTAATCTTGTAAAGACCGACTTTTTGGCCGGAGAAGCCGCTCTGGTGATTTCGGGAGTAGTAGCGGCCACTTTCTTAGAAGCAGCCTTCTCTGGGATTATAGGCCCCATGATGGGTCCACAGGATTTCTGGCCCAATCTAGAGAAGACCGAGGTGCCGATGTTGGGCGACCCGTTGAGAGGAGCCGCGGCGGGGGTAAGACGATCAAAGACCGACTTCTTGGGAGCTTCCTTTGTCAGCACCGGCGCCGCGAAGCTTGTTGGTGGGAGTATAGTCCCAAAGAACAATCCGGTAGTGGCCTGAGTCACCTGGTCCACCGGCATTGTGAATAACGAAGCAGCTTGGGGTCCGTAGGCTATACCTCCTGGCGAGGCAAAGCGTTGGTCGCAATTGCAGTTTGAGCAGTTGGAGAATTTCGCAGAAGTAGAAGCCATCGATCCTTTACTTTCTGCAATAAGCAAGACGCCAATTCTTAGTATCTTGAAACCCAAGGGCAACCATTAGCGAACCGCGATTGGTTCGCGAATCACAACACACGAAGTGTAGAGTGGAAAGAGGAAAAGGTCCCACCGGGCGTGCCAGAATCTGTTCCCCTCCGAAGGACGGCGCAAGACGGGACGTCTCGCCTGAAATTCAGGGTAGATGCTAATTGGTGCTATCCGTCCACCTCTCCGAAGATGCCAAGTTGATTTATGGCACCAATGTATCGAAGGTTTAAACGGATGCGGCCGATGTAGCAGACTTCGTCAGATTCCCCCTCAGGATGAGGGGGTTTTGATTGTGGGGACGCTCTTCCCTGCAGGCGCAAGCCCCTGCAGTTAATTACGCTACCGCATCACGGTAACGACTTTCTCTTTCTCCAGAATTTCACTTCGAGTCGTGTGTGTTTATTTTATTTTTGTTTTGTTGCCCGTGGATTGTTTACGGAGACCGAGTTATGTTGTCGCCCGTAGGGCGTGGACTAGTCCAAATCCGTATTATCTTATGTTCGGGTTTGGGGGTTTGGTTTGAGGATACGTTAGCCGTACTTGAGGCCAAGATCAACTCAAACGGGATCGTTTAGATCCGACAAAAGAGCATTTGGGCTCTATTGTTCCAGTTTAGGGACATGGTGGTCCATTGTATGTATGGACGTCGGGACCCATCACCTCTCTGACGTCGTTGAAGGATTACAACGACAGGTGTCAGAGGAGTTCAGAGATGTACCCTTGAACCAAGGTAGATTGGGGGGATCTATAGTCCAATTTGTTTAAAAGTTTAAGGATACGTTAGCCGTCCTGGAGGATAAGATCAACTTAAACGGGATCGTCTAGATCCGACAAAAGAGCGTGCGAGGCTCTATTGTTCCAGTTTAGGGACATGGTGGTCCATTGCTAGTTTAAGGACATTGCGGTCCATGGGTAGTTTAAGGATATTGCGGTCCATGGTTAGTTTTAAGACATCTCGGTCAAGGTTAAGGACGTCGTAGTCCATGGGTTTAAGGACCCCACAGTCCATTGTTAGTTTTAAGACATCTCGGTCGAGGTTAAGGACGTCGTAGTCCATGGGTTTAAGGACCCCACAGTCCATTGTTAGTTTTAAGACATCTCGGTCGAGGTTAAGGACGTCGTAGTCCATGGGTTTAAGGACCCCACAGTCCATTGTTAGTTTTAAGACATCTCGGTCGAGGTTAAGGACGTCGTAGTCCATGGGTTTAAGGACCCCACAGTCCATTGTTAGTTTTAAGAAATCTCGGTCGAGGTTAAGGACGTCGTAGTCCATGGGTTTAAGGACCCCACAGTCCATTGTTAGTTTTAAGACATCTCGGTCGAGGTTAAGGACGTCATAGTCCATGGGTTTAAGGACCCCACAGTCCATTGTTAGTTTTAAGACATCTCGGTCGAGGTTAAGGACGTCGTAGTCCATGGGTTTAAGGACCCCACAGTCCATATCGATGTGTGGTCATCGGGACCCGTCACCTCTTTGAAGACGTTGAGGGATTACAACGCCAAGTATCAAAGGAGTGAAGAGATGTACCCTGGAACCGGAGTGGATTAAATAGTCTTTGGCCCAATTTGGGATCAAGTCCAATTAGTTATGTTATGAGCCCATTAGCCCAGTTAATTACGAATTGAGGACTTATGGCCAGCTTGGGCTAAGTCCAATCATGTCTGGAATATTGGCTTCCTGTTGGTCCATTGAAGGAGAGAGTTTGCCTCTGGCCATTTAGCCAATTGGGCCAATGCCTAGTGTTAGACCAATCAGTGTTGAACACTGGGAATGAGATTGACAAGTTAGTGTTTAACACTAAAAGATAGTTGGTGTTAAACACTAGCAACAAGGCTCTCAAATTAGTGTTAAACACTAAAATAGATCAGTGTTAAACACTGGCAACAGAGATCTCACATTAGTGTTAAACACTAAGGCAATCAGTGTTGAACACCGCAAATAAAGTTCTTTGATTAGTGTTGAACACTAAGGCCCAACAATGTTTTAACACTGGATTCGGGGGTTCCAATTTAGCGTTAGACGCTAAGGCAAGAGGGGTCACGTGGTAGCACGTGAGGGCGCCCTCCCTTCGTTTGTTCTGCTGAAAAGATCGCATCTTTTGGAGCATCACGTGTCATCACGTGACGGGTGTTTGAATGGAGTATGTTAAAGCTTCTGCCAAGGGTCACGTGGGTCACGTGAGGCACTGCCTCAAAGGGCTTTCTGTAGATCTTTTTTGGGGGTCACGTGGTGACACGTGACCCTTCTTTTTTGTAGTTGTTTAGAAGATCTGTTAATCCCTTTCAGGAATTAAATTCCTCGTAGGGTTGAACCCTGACAATAATTTCAGAGGAATTAAATTCCTAGTTCCTTTTGAAGAGTTGAACTCTGAATTTTCTGTAGGAATTAAATTCCTCATATATGTGAAGAACTGAATAGGGTTAAACCCTAATAAAAGCTTTAAGGAATTAAACTCCCACTCTCTGTTAGAGAATTATTCTGGGGAGTAAGATTAAGGGAATTAAATTCTTGTTGTTTTTACAGAACTAAATTCTTAACTAGGGTTAAACCCTGATTCTTTTCGTTCTGAAGGAATTAAATTCCCATAACACAGGGTCAAACCCTAATTTTATTTTAAAGGAATTAAATTCCTATAGTTCTGTGAGAATTAAATTCTCGTGCTTGCATTCTCTCTCTGTGCTTTGGATCTGCATGGCAGGATCTCAACCCATTGAGAATTAAATTCTCAACTTCAAGGGGAGATGTGCACTTTACAGATCCTCTATCAAAGAGAGAAGAAATATGTTCTTCTGTTTTATATCAGAGTTAAACTCTGTTGAGAATTAATTTCTCTTTTCTTTCAAAAAGCCTTCCCTTTCTTACCTAGGGTTTTCTTTTGCAGAAGATCCAAATTCCTCGAAGTATCAAGGCTCTCTCTCTCTTTTCTTCCCTCTGCACATATATCTTTTTTTTTGTGTCTCCTGGCTCCTATTTATAGGAGAAGCAGCCGAGTCAATTAGTTTTTGTGAATCTTTCATTGGGAGATTTGATTTGTATTCACCATTCGTTTTGGACCTTTAGATTATTAGGTGAATTTTATTCACCATTGGATTCCAAATCCAGGGATTCTCCTTTGTTATTTCTGTTAGATTTAAAGGGGAGATCTTTCCAAATTCGAGATTTTCCCATAGATAGATGATATTTAATCACCTCTAAATCTTTAATTCAATCGGTTGCTTTTGGAAAGATTTGAGAGTTCTTTTCTCAGAATTTAGTTCTGTTAACAAATGGACTTTGAAGTCGGTCACGTGCGGCCACATGACCCTTGGTCACGTGTGGGCACGTGACCCCCTTGGAACGAGCTTTCTTCTTTCTTTCTGCGCTTTGCGTTCTGTTCTCTGTTTAGCTGTCACGTGCCACCACGTGACAACTGGTCACGTGTGAGCACGTGACCCTGGCATGGAGCCTTCTTCTCGATTTAACCGGAGAATGAGTCTGATGTTTTGAGTGTCACGTGCCAACACGTGACCCTGGTCACGTGGGAGCACGTGACCTCTCCTGAAGCCTTTTTCTTGATTTGATCTGGGAACCGTTTTGTCTTTGCCGCTGCTTTTATATGTCACGTGCCAACACGTGACCCAGGTCACGTGGGAGCACGTGACCCTTTCTGAAGCCCCTTTCTTTGATGTAGTTGGGAAACTGAATTTGCCTTGCCGATACTTTTAGGTGTCACGTGCCCACACGTGACTGCCGGTCACGTGTAAGCACGTGACCCTCTTCTGAAGCTTTTTCCATAAGCTTTTCTGATTTTAAATCAGGAAACAGTCGCATATTGGAGAAGAAGGATAAAGAGGCTGCGGAACAAGCAGCCAACATAAAGCGTATGGGCATCCTGTTCCAAGACATGGTGGGGATGATGATCCAACAAGATCCTCCTGCTGAAGATCCCCCGATCATCCTTGAAGACGATAGGGGAGAAACGTCGAATCCTCCACCAGCTCTGTCAACAGCCAAGGAGGAGGCGATCTCCAAAGCCGACCTGGACGAATATATAGCCCAGCAGATCTGGGTTCATCAAGCAACTGAAGCAGCGGGTCAGGTTGTAAAAATGGGGTGACCGTATCCGAGCTGGTACGACCAGATCAAGTACCCGACGGGCTACACAATTCCCAAGTTCCATGTCTATAAGGGGACGGGCAATCCCCACCAGCATGTTGCCCAGTTCAGAGCATTCTGCGGCAACACCGGCGGTGATGACAAAATGTTGCTTCGCCAGTTCGTCGGTAGCTTGTCAGATACAGCGTTCGAGTGGTACTCTGAGCTCCCGAACGACTCTATCAAGACCTTCACGGAGATGGAGCTATTGTTTACCCAGCGTTTTGCAAGTGCCAGTGAACGCACCCCGATGACGGCATTGATTAACGCCAGGGTGAAGCCAGGCGAGACATGGATCCAATATGCTATACGGTAGCGGAACTTATGGTCGAAATGCGAGCAACGCATTGAAGAAGCTCCTGCAGTGGGTATGTTTGTGGGAACCCTTGATCCGCAAGCAACCAGCTCGCAATTTATGATGTTCTTCAAGCCGACTACCTTCCAGGCCCTGATTGACAAGTTGGCGCAAATGGACCAGATGGGCCATAGACCTCCTCTTCCAAAGCTGGACTCCCGAAATGAGAAGGGGAAGGGGAAAGCGATCGTTGTCGCCAATACTCAACAACAGACGAGCAACTCGAAGCCGGTTGTTCGTCAAAATAATATGCGTCCACATGTACCCCTTGGGGAGAGACTAGGACGTCCTTACTCGTTTTTCCGAGATAAAATGAGAAGATTGTTCGAACTGGCGTTGCGCAACCGACTCATAAGTCTACCGGAGCCAAAACGTCCGTCGCAACCAAATGATGTAAACGAGCCCAACTACCGTCCCTATCACCGAGTACTGGGTCATCCGATTGAAGATTGCTACGTCTTCAAAAATTGGCTTGAAGACCAGTACCAGCAGGGCAAGTTCGCGTTATCCGACAGATGGAAGGTGAATCCGCCGCAGCCCCACACCTCTAAGAGGATGAATACGCCGGGGGCAACATGCTCTCTCGTCGAAAAAGCTCCATGGGAGGTTATGCTATCAGCTAAAACAAAGAGGATGCTGAATGATCTTCAAGCATGCCCGGCGATTAGGTGGAAGAACCCATTGGAACCTCAGATCATTGAGGGAATGTTGAAGCCGCGTCCAATTCAAAAGATCGATAGTAGTGGCCCAAGCACTCACAACCAGTAGTCAAAATCTTCGAAGAAGAAGAAAAAGAAATCAAAGAAGCCCGTAAAGCCAGGCGACAAGCGCACGGACTTGCAAAAACAAATTGACGCGCTGGAAGAATACAACCAGAAAGCACGGACTCCCATTACACTCCAAGAGTTTCTCAACCACGTCTTTCAAGAGGAAGATGAGGGAGAAAGTTCGTCGGATAAATTTGAGGAATACGTGGCGAGCTGTCATATGATTTCCTATTCGTTGACGGATGATGAGGAGACCCCTTGCGCCGAGAAACCGAGGGCGAACCCTGAACCAGAAATTCTGCGGCCGTCAGATGAGATGATCGATGCCTTCCTGAACGAGATTCGTCTGAAAGTTAAAGTCAATCAAGAGCGTGAAATGGCCATACTGGAAAGAGCTAAACACCTCCGACTGGACGAAAGAGTCGAGACACTCCCATCAAATCAAAAGACCTCCGCTGCCGATAAAAACAAATTCAAGACGAGGAAAAGGTTTGCTAAAGCCATATCGATGGGAATGAAGCTACCACCCTTTGAAGAAAACACTCTCGGTGGAATAGAGATGTATCATAATTATTTCCTATATCATCAGAGGATCGCACACGCTACTGAAGACTACGACTCCTTTAAGTGTTGGTGGCAGGGGTATGTCGCTCACAAGCATTACGTCAACAAAACAAAGCAGGAAGCTCGTAGACGGCCGAAAAATAAGATAGATGAGCATAAAAGAGTCACCGGCGATCGCCATAGGAACAACCCAGATAAAAAAAACAGCCTTCAACCCTCTCTTCAAGGAATCTATCTCTGAAAAATTGAAGAATTATGAGAACGTTCATCCATGCAAGGGCATATTACCCGGAAAGAATCTCGGAACCGTGAGTGACGGAGCGAACAAAAAGGATAAAGGAAAGGGAAAAATGACCTTCGTCGCCGATACTCAACAACAGCCGAGCAACTCAAAATCGGTTGTTCGCCAAAACAACATGCGTCCACGCCTATCACTCGAGGAAAGGCTGGGACGTCCTTACTCGTTTCCCTAAGATAAAACGAGGAAACTGTTCGAACTGACGATGCGCAACGAATTCGTCAATCTGCCGAATCCGAAACGTCCACTACAACCAGGAGATGTAAACGATCCTAATTACTGCCCCTACCATCGAGCAGTAAGTCATCCGATCGAAGATTGCTTCGTCTTCAAAAACTGGGTTGAAGACCAATACCAACAAGGCGAACTCGCGCTGTCCGAAAACTGGAAGGTGAGCCCGCCACAACCACATGCTCCGAAAAAGAGGGATATGTCGGGAGCATCATGCTCATTCATAGAGAAAGCCCAACGGACCACTACTTCCTAAAACTGGATACTGGACCGAAACGTTCTTAAACTAATGACGGACCGAAACGTCTTTAAACTAACAAACGACCGAAACGTCTTTAAACTACTACCGCAGCATCTTCAGGCTGACGAAAAAAATATATATATATAAAAACGGTATGTCCATAAGCAAAATGGGCACGGATGAAAACCTGAAAGGGCTCCGTGAGTAAAAACAGCAGGGCTACCGGCGAGTGTTCGTGAAAACCCAAAAGGGCGCGACCTCGTAAAAAAAAAGAATAAAAAGAATAAAAAAAATGGTATGTCCATAAGAAAAATGGGCACGGATGAAAACCCGAAAGGGCTCCGTGAGTAAAAACAGCAGGACTACCGGCGAGTGTTGTGAAAACCTGAGAGGGCGCAACCTCGTTAAAGGACACTTACAGGGTCCTCTCGACCTTGTAAGGAGAAACCACCCACGTGAGATCCTTACGAATCACAAGGGAGCAATACACTTAGGGATCCTCACGATTTCTAAGGAGAATATACACTTGCGAGATCTTCACGACTCGTAAGGAGAACTCTCTTATGGGACCCTCACAGCTCATAGGATTTGAAAGTCTTAAGTTACAGAGACCTAAAACTGTGCTTAAGCAAACCCCACAACTTTCGATATTGCCCTACAAGTGGCTCAATACTGACCCTTGTATACAATCCACGGGCACGAATAAACATTTCGATAACCAAGTCCCATCCGTGACTGGGGATATGTACGCATGATAAACAACCCTTATAAGTCCTCTCGACTAGCAAGGAGAAAACCTTCTTGTAGGATCCTTACGACTTACAGAAGAACATACACTTAGGAATCCTCACGATTCCTAAGGAGAAAATACACCTACAAGATCCTCACGACTTTTAGGGAGAAATACCTTTGTGAGACCCTTACGGCTCATGAAGTCAAAAGCCTTAGCCGACAGGACCTTAACCCTGTTTGCTAAGCCACCTTTGTTCGACATCGACGGAGGCAAATGATGATTTGCTCCTGGCAATATCCCAGTTGTAGCGGTGCTGATGCCGAAATCGGTGTCTAATTTCAGGTTTACGGTGAAAAGCCGGTAGGCCGCACATGCATACGAAATAGCCGAAATGATGGGGCAACTTGCAATAAAAAGCAGCAAGTAAAAACGTATGCATACAAAACAGCCGAAATGATTGGGCAACTCGCAATAAAAAGCAACGAGTAAAAATAAAATAAATAGCCGAAATGATTGGGCACCGCGAAAAATAGCCGAAATGATTGGGCAGTCGCGACCTTCGCGATCAAAAGCTGAAATGATAGAGCATCGCGGAAATAAAACAATAAAAATGAATGAAACTTTTGCCCTGCAGGTAAGTCCATAGTGACCCCTGTATACAATCCATGGGCATAAACAAAAAAAGGAAAGGGGACTACATTTCCCCACCAGGCTGCGTCAAAGGGAAGTCAAATCTCGACGACCACATCTATAGCCTGGAGACCAACAGCGGCGTTCCTCCTCATTCCAGCAGGACACGGACGCGACATCACCAATCGGAGTCACGGGAAAGTCCCCAGTTCCAAGACTCTACGGTTCACAGACAACCTAGAGTCAGCAAATGACCTCCGTCGCGGAAACAAGTCAACAAACGACCTCCGTCGCGGAAACAAGTCAACCAACGACCTCCGTCGCGGAAACAAGTCAACCAACGACCTCCGTCTCGGAAACAAGTCAACCAACGACCTCGGTCGTGGAAACAAGTCAACTAACGATCTCCGTCGCGGAAACAAGTCAACCAACGACCTCCGTCTCGGAAACAAGTCAACCAATGACCTCCGTCTCGGAAACAAGTCAACCAACGACCACCGTCGCGGAAACAAGTCAACTAACTACCTCCCCGTCGGAGCAATACTTCGACCCGGAAACAAGTCAACTCACCAAACACTTACGAGTCCTCTCGACTCGTGAGAGGGAAAATTCTCTTATAGGATCCTTACGACTTATAAGAGGAAACGCACTTGGGAATCCTTACGATTCCCAAGGAGAAAATCCACCTATGAGATCCTCTCGATCCGTAGGGAGAAAAATCTCTATGAGACCCTCATGGCTCATAGAGTTGAAAAGTCTTAGGCAGTAGATCTGAACCTGCGGCCTAAGCCATCGCTATTTCTTGAGGTAGTCAAGATGCTTGCTTTAATCATCCGTCAACCATGTTTACTAAGGTGGCATGCTGATAATAAAAGAAAGAAAAGATGGAGAAAATGACACATGACATCATAAAAAAAAATGTGTATCTTTTATTCATAAACTTGATTGGGTACAGGATACATTATGTTAAAGAATAAAAAATATATATACATTTTTTTATCTACAAGTACAAACGATACAAAGAGGGATAGCTACTGAGGAGGAAGTGTCTTTAACAAATCCGCAAGCCGCTCTCGCACTTCCTTCAGTGCCCCCTCCTGAGTGGCTGCCGCGGCCACCTCCGCTTCCACCTGGGCCCGCTGCTGTAAAAAAGATGAAAGTTGCTCCTCGACCGCCTTCTGGGCTGCTTCCTGGCTGGGTGCATCCCGCTCGACAACATCAAGCTGTTGCCTCAATGATAACCCTTCGGAAAGACATTGCAGAAGGCCCTCAAAGGCAACCTTCAGCCGTGCAGCATTGGCCTCCACCCGAGCATGCAGTTGGGCAGGCTTGCTCGAAGTCTCACCGCGCTCCTTACGCCTGGAAATGACTTCTTATTCAAGATGGCGGAAGTAAGAAGCACTCTGCTCAATCCACGCTGCTCTTTGATTACTGGCAGCTAAGGTCTCGGGAGCGGGACGCATCGACTCCAGCTGATGCAGGCAGGCCTCGATCTCCCTGCAATGGTTAACCCAAGATGCGATGATGCCCTCGTCATGAAAGTTCACGAGTATCACCAGCCTCGGGTTAACCGCCGTAGCGAAGTCTGCGGCAGATGTAGGAGTTTCAACGTCGAGTTCCTCGACGTAGTCACTCAACATGCGCAGACTATTCGCGGCGCCTTTCGAAGATGGACGTCTCAGATAAGGACCCACCGGCATTGTAATGCGAGGCTCGAAGGGCGGACAGCTGAAAAGAAACAAGATGTGATCAGATAACAGTACAGAAAATAAAAAGGAGGGAGTTATCAATATGATAGTCGCCATACCAGCTGAGACAGGTGGCAAGGCCGAAAGGGCCGGTGGCGCAACCGATCTTTTATCCCCTCCTTCAATCTGTAGCACTGCAGTTGAGATGAGAAAAAAGGGTTAGAAGTAATTCCATCAATGAAAAAGAAAGATATCAATGGAAATCATACTCACCAGCGCCACCAGAGGAAGAAGCGAGTTCGGATGGGAAGGAGAAGTGTGGGAGCAACACCTGATAAAGATGGTCAAAAAGCACTCCTGAAAGACACAACAGTATGACTTTAATATACAAATTATACGTCTGACCAGATAAGATTAATAAGTTGCAAACCCATATCTTCCAACATCTTCGATGGTATGAAGGAGGGCTGAGAGGTGACCACCGCCAAGGCAGTAGTTGAAGGCGCTCCCTCGAGCAATGGCGCATCGACACTGGCTGCACCTGCGTTACGAACAAATGTGAACTCGTCAGAAAAGATTGTAAGATAAAGAGGACAGTAACTTGGGATTTACCTGGTGAGCTGCCGGCCGAAACGGAGGCGACTCCCTCCTCCATCGACATGAAGCCACCGCCCGTGGCCTCATCACCCGACTCAATGGGAACTGTTGTCGTGTTCGCGAGACCTGGAGACGGCGGAGGACCATAGACGGGGAGGGCTATGACTGGGGCATTGCCAGATTCCTGAGAAGGAGCGATTGGCTCGTCCTCGGGAATCATGGCCACCTCACCCGCTACTCCCTCGGGTTCAGCAGTCGCGGTTGTCTCGTACACCGTCACCACAAGGTCATCGGCTTCAGGCACTCCGCCTACTACTACCTCGGGCTCAGCAACAACCGCTTGCTCAGGTATAGTGGACATGACCAGTTCGTCAGCCACTACCTCGGGCCCAGCAATCGCAGCTCCGACTCGGGCTCGACCGATGTCTCTCCCCTCAGCCCCTCAGGTTCGACAGTCTCCGCCTCCCCCTCAGTTGGGCTTGGCCCTGCAGGGTAGAACATATAAGAACCGACAGCTTTATAAGTCTTATAACAAAATTCTGAAAGAAGTATTACCTGAGGTAGACTTGTCGTTAGCCTCTCTATTGGCGTGGATCGCCTGTCTATGAGCTGTAGACAGGGCGACCGGAGGCTCTTCTGACGGGGTGTCAGCACGAGGGATGGTGCTTGGACCCGCTCCAATGGCCAAGGCAGCCCTGCGTACCTTTGCTTCGCGCCTCGACCACTTCCGTTCCTCCCGGGCTGTCACGATGGACCTCTTTGACGCTTCCTTCATCGCAGCGTCGTCGTCCTCATTTAAAGATGCCTCCAGAGCCTTTAAGGCGTCTCTCATCGGCTCTTCAAGACGAACCACCTGCAGTAGCCCAGAAGAAGCAGGAACATCGGCAGCTGGCAAAACATTTGCGTCACTTGGCAGGAACGGCATTAAGGTTTCTGCAATAAAAAAGGGAGAGATTAGATTGACCATAACACAAGGAGAATAAAAACTTTATGAATCGAAACTTACTGAGGCCTAAAGACGCTCTAAGGCATTCCTCCTCTTGGAAGGTTTTGAGTGAAGCGGCAATGGCTTCTTCAGTGGTGATGCCTGTTGGAAGAAAAGAAAAAAAAAATTAGTCAAAGGCAATAATAAAGATATGATACAATAAAGAAAACGCGACTAGTAGTTACCTGACCGCGCAAGCTTAGCTAGCCATGCGTCACGCTTTGCCAACCACGTTGAAGTTTCGAGGGCGGCCTCCAAATCTGTGTCATCCGGCGGCATGACCAATCCCTCGTTAGTCCCATATTCACTCAGGCCCTCGGCATGGGGAGCGTGGGGTTCCTGACCGAACGCGACGTCTGCAGCGAAGAGCGACTTCTTTTTTTTTCTGCCCTCCGACCCTAGGTGCACGTGGGATCGACTTACGCTTAGCAGCCACCTTGGGACGGCGGGTCCCGATGTCTGCACCCACGCCAGACTCCGGCGAGGCTACAACCACTATCTCCACTGGAGCACAGGGCGCTGGAGCTGCATCTGTAATATCGGGGAGCGACAATTCGTGCGGAGGACTTTGCGCATGCGATGGCCCGGTCCTAACCTCTTTCAGAGGGGCAACTATTGGAGTCCTAGGAACCAAAGGAGCGTTGCGGTTGCTTCCTGGAGGCGCAACCTTACGGTCGACCAGCAGTCGCCTTTCCTCCTTTATAACGGCTCTTGTTGCATGATTGTACCAGTCTTTGTATACGTTGAGGAGTCGTGGAGCGCAAGCCGGCGCACTGATAAAAAAATGAGAACCCGTATTCAGGCGCATGAAATGATGCTGCGCATTCTCCATCCATTCTTCAGTGGCAGCGGGTTCTAGCAGGAAAGATTCCAAGGGGACCCCTTGATCATAGCCCAGTTGCTGGGCGAAACGATGCGGGTTGTACCTCATAAAAATTGCCACACCGTTCTGCCTAAATACTAGGAAGCCCGGTCTAATGGAATATAAGTGAAGGGTCTCCCGAGCCGTCAAAATTGAGGCTCCATCCTTGAAAACATCTTGTAATGGCCGCATCGTAGTGGTAGACGCCTTTCCAATGGTCAATACCTTATCGACAAAGGACATCCCAGCTCCAACGGTGTGAGGGCGAAGGAGTAAACCCCTGGCATTCCGTGGTGATGGGGTTACAATTGATGCGCCGATCAGCTGTATAATGCGAGGAAAACCGCACTTGTCGAAGAACGAGGGCCTTTTATGCATGCCGAAGACACCCGCCGTGTGTAGCTCGAGCCACGATATAAAGTAGTGCATCGGGAAGACCACGTGCAGTACTCCGGGCTCATTAGCATCCACTGCTCGACTGAGGCCATGATATAAGTGTGCCAAGCCGGCGATCCCCACGGCCACCTTTACCCCGATGGCCATCCAGTGGGCTGGGTAAAAGACAGAGGGCCGCATACGGTGAGAGTGCATTGGGATCGCAAACCAACTCAGCCACAACCCGAGAAATCCTAAGAAAAAGGCCTCCTCGTCCATCCCGGGGGCCGCAATTTCTGCAAAAGACATAGTCGGGAAGTCCGGAAGGAAAAAACCTTTTTGGTCTATCTCCTTCTCCGGCAGGTTGTCCACACCTAGACCGAAAGGGTCATCCAGGGTAGCGAACTTGGCAGCTTCTGATGAGAGGACGCTTGGGTGAAGGAACCGAGCGATGAAATCCTCAAAGTTAACTCCCCGACTCCCATGTTCGATAAAAAGGGACTCATAGATGTTCAACACTTTAATCAAGCTTGGGAATTAGTGTTGAACAGTATTCTCCGGCGTGAGCCCCCTTACCACCGGCTTAGCACCGAAGACGTACTCATCTGTCGGGAACAACTCCTCATAGTGTTCCCCTATAACCGGTAAACCGGATACCTCCGTAAACTCTTCCAGAGAGATTGACACTTCCCGATCCATGGCGAGGAAAGTGTGGGTAGGAATGTTCCACTGCTCCAGGAAGGCCTTGAACCACCAGGTGGGGACCGTGGAATATTGGAACAGAGAGACGTACACCGCGGTATACAATCCTAACTTTATCAACCGCGACTTCTTCGTCGACAGGATGTACCGGGCCCACGGCAGATAACCGATCGGGTGACGGGGGATCAGACCAATGTTATATGATTGCCCCCAAGGTCGTGCCTCGCCCTGACAAATACGGCGTCCTAGGATATCCAAAACCATAGGACGCTGGACCGGAATCGTATCCATAGCAGGATGAAGAAAGCTCTTTGAGGTCCAATCAACCATCTCTACGGCATACTGCACCGAGGATGGGGTAGCATAGTGAATCGCCATGATGGGTTCTGACGGTACGACGCACGTGAAGCTCCGTCGATCCATGATGATCTGGTTATACCACGACCCCCAAAGGTGGAGACTCTTATATTCCGGGTCGTAGTCCCTAATCATAGCCAAGACGTCACGGTCCAAGGGCGCTTCAGGAAACCCTTCCTCCGAGCGGACGAACGGGAACGAGGTATCGAGAGACATGGTCACTACAAAGGAACAAGAAATAGTCGTTAGTGCTGCAATTCCAACGCTTAGCGTTTAAATTTTTTTCAATTAACTGAATTTAAAAAAATTAATTAAATTAAAATTAATCACACCACAGTGGGTAGGGGACCAAATGGGGACCCACAAAATCTGGATGAAAGTGTCTCATTTAATAAGACAACCTCATCATTGGGTGAGACTGTCAGTTAAAGAAAAGATCCCCAAGAGAATATTCTCATCAGTGGAGAATCCCTAGAGATAAGGAGAAAATCTTCTCTTTCAGAGCAAAGCTCTGTCACAGAATGACACTTGTCAAATTCTGGTCTCAAAGGAATAAAATTCTTTAAAAGAGCATAGCTCTGTGGTAATAATGGAAAGGTCGATCAGGAAAATTTTTACACTTAAAAGAATTAAAATTTTTGGAATCTTGAAAAATCCATGAAAAACTTATGAAAAATTCTTCATTTTTCAGATCTAAAAGATCTACAGTTGATTCAAGAGCAAAGCTCTGTTCATGGGTTAGAACCCATGAACAAGATCTCTGTAGATCTATAAGTTTTTTAGAGCAAAGCTCTATTTAAGAAACCCCAATGGGGGATCTGTTTAGATCAAAAGATCTGTGAGAGCAAAGCTCTTTGGTTTAAGATTGGTTTGAATTAATTTAATTTCATTTAGATTAATTTTTACCTAGAGTTTCTAACTTTGGAAATGAGCAAAGCTCTGAAGTTCTTAAGCAAGAGCAAAGCTCTGTTGAAATCAAAATCTTAAAAAAGATGGTGAAGATTTTTTTAAAGGCCATAGGTCCTATTTATAAGACGCTTGCGCCCCTTCAGCTCACCCCTTGATCCAACGGTCAGGAGCTTGCCACCGCTGCACTCGCGTGCGCGCCACGTGAGCGCAACGGTGGGCGGGGGGGGGCATTTGTTTCCCCCAATCAGAGTAAAGCTCTGTTGGAAATTCAAAATTCAAATTTTGAAGCAACGCTTCAAATCCCTGGCGCAACGCGCCACGTGTCAGGCGCAGACGCATCAGCGCAGCGCACCCAATCAGAGCAAAGCTCTATTTAAAGCAAAAATTAAAGGAAGCAACGCTTCAGTTGCGCAAGCGCTGCGCTGCGCGACACGTGTCAGCGCAGTTGCGCTGCGCTTTGCGCTGCGCGACGCGTGTCAGCGCAGATGCGCTAGCGCAGTTGCGCTGCTTGACACGTCACGCGCTGGGGCATTTGCGCCAAACAGAATCAAGATTCTAAAGAAATCTTTCTGTTCTTGTTAAAACAAGATGATTTTCTTCTGTAAAACAGAAGCCCTTGGATCAAAGATCCAACGGTGGAAAAAATTCCCCAAATCACTCAGAGAGAGATCTCTTTAACTAATTTATGGGCACTATAAAAAGGACCCTAGACCTCAATTCAAAGGCATCAACATTCTTGAGAAATCAAGAGCTTCAAACATAGAGAACTCTGAAGAAGTTTTCAAGAAAAAGGTAAAGAACTTTCACAAAATAGAAGAAATTTCTTCTAATAGATCATTGATCTAAAAAAACAAGATCAATGATCTTCACATAATAAACAGTGCTTTGCACTTCTTATGAACCACTGGTTCTTTAAAACAAGAAAAACAAAATAAAGAACAATGCTTTGCACTTTTTTATGAACCTTTGGTTCCTGAAATAAGGAAAAACTTGTTTTTCTTTGATCTAAATTAGATCAAGGAAACGAATAGTGCTTTGCACTTCTTTTATGAACCATTGGTTCTTGAATCTAAAAGATTCTTAAATCATAGTGCCTTGCACTTGCAAACTGCGCTGTTGCGCTCCTGGATTAGCGCAAGCCACCAGAGCGCGCCACGTGTCAGCAGCGCAGGCGCAGCGCACTACCGCAGCGCACTGCGCTTGCATGACACGTGTCGTCACCACAAGCACTTGCGCTCTCTGATTGGCACAAAGCGCCTGACAAATGCAATGCATTTCTTAAAGGGCCAGGCCCAAATCAAAAAGACCTAGTAGGCCTAATTAAATTGCAGTGCAATAAAAAGGGCAGAGCCCAAACAAAATAGATGCTCTGCATCACTTATAAATGGGCAGAGCCCAAACAAAACAAAAATAATGCAGTGCATTATTTAAAAAGGGACAAAGCCCTAGCACAAGCCTAATAGGCTAAAGACAAATAAAAATGTTGAACATTCAACTGGACTTAGCCCAGTCATGGCCATAAGTCCTCAAATTAAATTGACTGAGCACGGCTGCTCCCTAAATCAATTTACATCCGGTTCGAGGGTACATCTCCGAACTCCTCTGACACCTATCGTTGTAATCCCTCAACGACGTCATAGAGGTGACGGGTCCCGACGACCACACATCAATATGGACTGCGGGGTCCTTAAACTCGTGGACCGAAACGTCCTTAAACTAATATTGGACCGAAACGTCCTTAAACTAACGATGGACCACCACGTCCTTAAACTAATGTTGGACCGAAACGTCCTTAAACTAACGATGGACCACCACGTCCTTAAACTAATGTTGGACCGAAACGTCCTTAAACTAACGATGGACCACCACGTCCTTAAACTGGAACATGGACCACTACGTCCCTAAACTGGCGATGGACCACCACGTCCCTAAACTGGAACATGGACCCCCACATCCCTAAACTGGAATATGGACCACTATGTCCCTAAACTGGAATAATAGAGCCCCCAAATGCTCTTTTGTCGGATCCAAACGATCCTGTTAAGTTGATCTTAGTCTTAAATCAGACTAACGTATCCTTAACAAACGTTTAAGTCGATCTTAGCCTAAATACGGCTAACGTATCCTTAAACCAAAATACCAAACCCAAATCTAAGTAAATACGGATTTGGACTAATCCATGTCCTACGGGCGACGATATCGCTTAATCTCCGTATACAATCCACGGGCAACCACAAACAAAACAAACATGCACGACACGAAGTGAAATTCTGGAGAAGGAGAAAGTTGTTACCGCGATGCGGTAGCGTAATTAACTGCAGGGGCTTGCGCCTGCAGGGAAGAGCGTCCCCACAATCAAAAACCCCTCAAGCAAGGGGGAATCTGACGAAGTCTGCTACATCGGCCGCATCCGTCTAAACCTCCGATACACGGTGCCATAAATCAACTTGGCATCTTCGGAGAGGTAGACGGATAAAACCAAATAGCATCTGCCCCGAATCTCAGCGTCAGAACCTCGCAGTCTTGTGCGCCGTCGTTCGGAGGGGAACAACAGTCAAGGTGATGGACTTCATCAAAACAATAGATGAACCTAGTAAGAAGGATTTAGGGAGTACTGTCCAAGAATTTGGATGACATACTCCAAATAGGAAGTGATGTTCCTATACTACAATCGGTCAAACTTTGGTTGTCACACAGTGTTTTCTCCATGTTGGATATGGGTAATATATCAGAAATTCTGGTAACTAGATCTAGATTTGGGAAGTTTGCCAAATCGGGTAGTTAGACAACAATCTAAAAGTGTTTTAGAATGGACGACTCCTGGCGTGGTGGAGTACTCGCAGGTGATAGAGTCACCCTCTCTAAAGAGATGTCTTCTAGACTGATGAGGAGAGGGACTGTCATGAATGATATATCATTTGCTTAGACAATTGAGTCAATCATGCAATGTCTTAAACAAAACCAGATAAATAATATATCAGAGATTCTGGTTTTACATCTAGATTTGGGAAGTTTCTCATTCGGGTACTTAGACAGCATTCTAAAAGTATTTTAGAATGGACGACTCCTGGCAGGTGGAGTACCCGCAGGTGATGGAATCACCCTCTCTAAAGAGTGTTGGAGATAGTGCCCTCAGAGTCAATTATTGGATCACAGGCACGTGATTGCAATGATTGAGGGAGGACCTATCCCGGTAGGACAGTCTTACTCGAGATGATAGTATGCTATCTGGTTTACCTTTATCATCGTGTACTGCTTTAGGTGACATGACATGTCGCTATTGCACGTTGATAGAGCCCCTAGGATTCTTGCTTGACTACCGGCAGTATGAGGGCGATCATATACGTGGGAGCTGGTAGTCTATAAGCACATCCTTAAAAGGTCCCTAGTCGTAGGAGTCTCGAGACAGGGCATCGATACTCCAGAGTAGACTAGTGTATACAGTCGAGACCCCGACGAGGGGCGGTGGCCGGTCTCACAAGCCATTGGTGTCAGTTGGATCACCTAAGATGTATACAGGTGCTCATTGGGTTATGAGTACACCGGACAGGACTCGCCGGGAACATGCTAGTTGGTCTTATACCTGACGTCAGATAGCAGTTCCCTGGTGACATGTGTACAAGTTAGTTCATCGACCTGGGGATCGTCATTTGTCTCGTGTGAGTTCCCACTGTACTTTGATTACTACCCTACCACGGCTCAAAGGAGTCGTGCAAACAGGTTTTAGTTGGGTACAGTCCCGAGCCACATGGAGGCAGTGAGCGGATCTTCGGGGGTTCGTCTCTCCCGGTATTGGGGGTGAGGTCGCGCTGTGTCTAGGAGAGCCATTACACAAAGTCCTTGGCCAAGGCAGGAGATTTACTGGTAGGTATTCCAGTAGTATCTCAGGGTGTTCTGGGCTACACTCCGACACGACTTGTACCGCTTTTGGGGGTCTGACTTTTACCAACCCTCTAGGCCCGACATGCGATGCTCATAGACGAACGGACCGGACTGTACGGATATTGTCACTGACAGGCTCAGTAGGGTGTCAGGATGAGTTCGCTCATCGACGTCCCTTTTAGTCAATAGCTGGTGGCCCGTTACGTATTGGCTTATACCTCTGACGTGCTAGTGGTTAAATCCACAGCCATAGTATTGACGAGTCTTTAGAGTCCACCACACTTTCAGTTACTCAAGCTTTCGGGCGAAACGCTGTAGAGGCCGTATGGAGATATGGCAGGGTCCGATCAGATACGTGCGGTATTGCACGGATCAGGATCGGACAGTTTTGTACTAGTGGCCGTATGGTTATATGGCAGCGTTCGATCAGATACGTGCGGTATTGCACGGATCAGGATCGGACGGATATTACTAGCCGGCTTTGGTTTAAGCCGGATCCTAGTTTAGTACAGTGTAGATTTTGTCTCATTGCATTTGTATCCGGACGGAATACAGATGCGGGTGTGTATGCACAGTATGGGGGTTTTTCCTGTAATTTATTACGGGACCAGTTTTCTGGAGTTGCCAGTTTGCATTCCGTTCCGGCCGGTTTTCCTTTGTTCTTTCCCGGCCGGACTTTTCTGATGGAGGGTGTTATTTGCAATTGTGCAAATAACATTTGTGGAGGGGGTTTCTTGCAATTGTATTGATTATGATATCTTTCATCCATACTTTTGCATTAATGTGATTTGAAGTGAATAGATGTTATAAGCATGGTTGATGTTTTCTTGTCTTGGGATATGGTCACCACTTGTGTTCTACTACCATCACCTCCCTCTTGCATTTTGTTCTCACTCCACCACCATTCCTAAAATGATATGGCCGGCCAAATTTTTGAGGGAGAGAGAGTGGTTCATTTTGTGAGGAGATATATTTGTTCACATCATTTTTCATGCAAAGATTGATAGCTTCATTTCCCTCCAAAGCTCAATCTTCATTCCTCCATCTAAAGGCAACAAACCCCAAAGAGACAAAGCACTACACTTCCTACAGCACATCTTGAGCATGTCGAGTTGCCGGCTTCATGCCCGAGTTGCCTCGGTATAGAGGCGGGAGCCCGTAAAAGATGCAGGCGACGTGGTGCCCTTCCGGCGAGGAGGCGACGACCGGAGATCCCGCGAGGAGATCGGAGTGGAGATGAAGACCGGAGGACTCGGATCAGTCGGTATATCTCTAACTCATTCTCTTGTTAGCTTAGACTGGTTTAATGGCACGATCCGGGGTTTAGTGCGCGGTGGTGCCGGTTTGCTAAGTCCGCAAAATTTAAGTTTATCACCGTTTCCGCGTTTGCATTCCGGCGTCGGATTGACGGCCGGGGCGCCGCCGTGCACTTACAGTGGTATCAGAGCCTCGCCATTAACTTCGTCTAGCTTTGTTTAATGTGTTTTACGTTTCCGATCGAACAAAATCCCGAAAACGCGTATTTCAAGCACATCAGTTTCTGTCGAATTTTTTTTGAGTCCAAAAATTTTTCAGGTTGTCTCAGAGTGATGTGCAGGGAATTAGAAACATACTGTAAAAATTTGGTACCATGAACTCACTGTTCCACCGCGAAAGCGTGGCCAAACCCCTGCTTGGGCCGCTCTTCCGCCGCAGTAACAACTGTTCATGCCCCCAAAACTTTGCAGAATGTTCCTGAGTTGAAAATGTGTTTTCTGGAATATTAAAATTGGGCCCAGGTTTTCTGTGAGTGCTACAGTTTTGTTTGGGGGCCCACTTGTTAAGGTTTGATCAATCGGAAAATTTTAAACACATTTTTCACAGTATTTACATTATATCTGCGACCGTGAATGTCACTCGATCGGTAAATCCGGTCTAACTGCTATAGCCCGGTTAGACGGATTTGCGAACGTGACTTTCACGTTGATGTTCTATGTTTATGCTGTGATGTTGCGGATCGGTCGTGGGGATAGCCTGGATGCAATGCTAGTACAGTGCTGTTGTATTATGTACATTTGATATTGCGGGGCGAGCGTCCGACATGTGGACTGCCGTCACTGCCTGTTTGTATTATTCTTTTGGGGCACGACCTGGTTGCGGTCGATGTACCCGGTGTATGTATATTTTACTTTCTGTACTAGGATTACCCCGCGGTGGGGTGCACGGATAGCCGGGTTCTGGAGGGCAACGAGCCCGCATCTCATGGCATTGAGACGGGGGGGGCTTCACTCTGGGATTGGCGGGCTATTCGCCGCACTCGTAGGGGGTACAGTTTGACCCAGGAGGGGTGCCCAAGTTGCCGGATTCCGTGGAGTGCTGGGTGGTCCATTCACGGTGCTGAAGGGGGCTGCCTCGCTTCAGGTTTTGGCGGGTGACTTGCCGCGCCCGTAGGGGTCTAGGTTTTCATTGCACAGGCTATCCACACGACCAGGGGAACGTCGGGTTTCAGTAGTGGCTCTGTGAAACCCGGGGATCCCAGATATCTGTATTGTTCTGTGATGCTGTACATTTCTGTGATGTTGCATTTTATTCACGCCTTGAGCGAATATAATATATTGGTATATATATTAGTAGATGTTGTATATGTTTTACATCCGTGCTAGTCCAGTCCCCGCTCTGCCGTTAGTTAGCTAACCTAACGGGTGATGACGGGACCCAGTGGCGAATGCGGATGGCATATACGTATGTCAGTATATTTTCGTTCTTTGTGGTGTGATCAATTGATGGGACTGCGTTGATTCGGATCAATGCAAGTTAAACAAACCTATTCTGATGTTGTTGGAACACTTTTCAAAAAGCTGTTATTGCAAGGACGTTCTCTTTTGTTTTGCATCGTGGTATTCATTTGGAATATCCTGCTCCTCAGTCGACGAGGCAAGGGCCGAGATCCCTTCACCGGGAGTGACCCCTTGGACAGAAGTTTGCGTCAGGGCATTAACTTCACTATAGCCGATTACTTTTGCTTTGCATCGTGGTATTCGTTTGGAATATCCTGCACCCCATTCTACGGGGAAAGAGCCGAGATCCCTTCACCGGGAGTGACCTCTTTAGTAAAGGTTTTCGTCACTATATTTTCTAAAAAGCTATCTGTTCCTTCAACGATATCAAGTTCATTACGTTAAAGGTTTTCGCCAGAAACCATTCGTAGCCCTCCATCATTTCAGTTAAATATTCGGTAGTATTCATGCTATGTATTTTGACCTCACGCCAAGGCATAGTGTTTGGTAGCTGCCGGGTATTTATCTGCAGTATAGATAGATGCGTTGGTTTGGGACAGTCGTACTACTATTTTGGCCTACGTCAAGGGTATGTACGGGTGGGTTCAAATTAACCTGGATAATGATGGGAAGAACTTGACATGTGACTTATGATATTTTGACCTCACGCCAAGGTCATAAGAGCATGGGGCAGAAATCACATCGGGAGTTTCAAAAGAACTGAAACTTGCCAGATATGCGCATACCTTCTGGAGTGTGATGACGTGAGCGGATTCCGTCACGTTATCATGCAATGATAGTTGGATCCCGATTCCCACTGATGAGTTGGTTTACTCCTCGGGTGACCCCGACTAATTCTTCTTTCTGGTTTGGAGGAGAATTTGAGGTACAGTGGGAGGTTTCCAGATTAGATAAATTGGTAACCATTCTGATCTAGGATAGAGTGCACGCTGAGTGTTTCTTTTCTCTCTCTCTGGCAGCGACCGTTGACCCGACCCTATGACTATGACTCAGTGACCAAGTTGACCGAACCCTCTTAACACTGGCTTTTGGATTGTCAGAGTTGCAGACCTCATTGCCACTCCTACTTTTACCCTTTTCTCCGGGACACCCCGTATTACTGCGAACGTCCACTTCCATTGGACAAAACCATCGTATGGTTAGATACGAACTCGAAGGAATTCGAGGATGGTTTCTGGTTCTGGAGAAAACGGATAGGATTATTCAGTTGTCTTTTCTTTTCACCCTCTCTCAGGTTGCGAGTACTCCTTAGTTTAGGAGTAGTACACCTATTATGCAAATTGGATAGTCTTCTTCCAAACCACAGGCTGGTGCCGACCGGTAGGGAATGAAGAAAACCAGTTAGCCTAAACGGTGTACAGAAGGTATTAAGATTAAGACAAAGCAAGGGATTAGTAAGAGGGCAAAGTAAAGTGCGACTGATATTCACGACCAAACCAAGTATTTCTTCGCCAATCCTAAATCACCTTTGTATTTCTCCGGGACACTCCGTATCACTACGAAGATCCACAGTTTATTGGATACTCCATCGTATGGTTATATACGAACTCGAAAGGAACTTGTTCCAGTTCGGGGATGGATTCTGGTCCAGGAGAAATAGGAATAAGGTTTATTCGGTTGTCTTTTATCCTCACCTTCTCTCGCATTGCGAGTGCTCCTAGGACTAGGACAGTACACCCATTATGCTTATTGGATAGTCTTCTTCCAAACCATAGGCTGGTGTCGAACGGTAGGGAAGGAAGAAAACCATTTGGCCTAAGCGGTGTGCAGAAGGTAATGACTAAAGACATATAAAGGGATTTGGAGAGGTGGCAAAGATTTATACGGTTATAGTTTTGAATCTGGATAATGGAAGAGGAATTACATAGAATACCGGAATACCCCACCGAAACATTTCAATGTTTCAGTTTCACTGTGTAATGTTAAAAGAAAACTGATTTCCCGATTAGATACTTACTCCAGGGTATGTATTTACCAGGTATGATTCTCACATCTGTATGGTTTTACAGATGATGAGTGGGAGTAAGTCATTGGGAATTGGGTGATCATCCTCATTATATCGGGATTCGTTGTAATCGGTGATATTTGTGGAGATCACCTGGGCTTGTTTGCCGGTCGGCAAATATTTGGTTTTGAATATCCGTTGTTATGCACCAATTTCAAATTGATATATCTGTACGTCTATTTTCATAGAGTGAGATATACCTTTTGATATTATGTCGATGACATTTACCTATATCAGTAGATGGTTAGGTAAGGAGCATTAAACAGCGGTGTAATTCTTCTTAACCATAAGTACAGTTTTCAACCTACGACACATAGTGAAAGAGTTGTTAGACTCAGCGGACTCATACAGAGTATTGTATGTTGTCCAGTGTCTATTAGGTCAGAGGGGTTGGTCCTCATACTATATTCTGTTTACTTTTAACTTCTCTAGTTCTTAGACATGTGTTTCGTTGAAACACAGGGTCTAAGTTTTGAGGAGTTATAGGTATTTGAATAGAGTAGAGAACCAGGTGTAGCAAGTATCGGGATTCTTCAAAGTGATCGAAGATGTAGATACTTGTGTATGGTATTCAGTTGATAGTAATGATAAAGAGAAATTGCTTCTCTTTCAGGTTACTCATAATTGGAAGCATTCCTAAGTTGAGTAACGCTGATCGGCCTCTCTCCATTTAGTTCACATGCACTGGAGACAGCTGCATGATTTGAATCTGGTTAAATTAAATCAGTGCCTCTGGTTCTATATTGGATGTAGAACAGTTCATATCTTAACGTTGTTAAGGTACGGGGAGTTGTCCGGCTTATGATTAAAACCAGACTCTGGATAACTCAAGGCACGTTTCTGTAATGGCTGTTTGTGGGTTGACCCAGGCTATGACGAGGGTTGATTTTCTACCATCTGGACTCGCCACAGTTTTAACAAAAATGGATTTTTTCAGAAAACAGCAGTGGGAGTATGGTAGAACTGGAAGTGATTCCAGAACCGCAAACGATTACTGAAGATTTGATAAGGAACCTAAAGATTCAATCTGATTTGACATTCCATTGGCCACTCCGCAGATAAGGTGGGTAACTTCAGGCACCCGAGAGGTACTTCGGTAGCCTCAAGGACGGTGACAGGGAAGTTCTTGTTTACCCACACTCGCCATTGTTGTTGTTCCAGGCTGCGAGACCCGGCAGGAGGATGAGTATAGCGTCGTTCTAAACTAGTTTTAGAAGTGCACGTCTATATGACTCTGGCAGAGGGTTTTCGTAGTCAGTGGGAGCAGCGGAAGCATTGGTGGACATCAGGCTTATGTCTATTTATAGACTAAAGCAGATATAGCGGAGATAGATCATCTATTTCTGATGTGACAGTCATAGGTTTGACGTCATCAGAATAGGGGATGGATCTGTTGAGAAGGTAGTAGGAAGTGATATTCCTATACTACGATCGGTTATACTTTGGTCGTCACACAGTAGTTTCTCCACAAAGGACTTGGACATTATATCAGACATACTGGTTACTAGATCTATGGTTTTAGATCTAGATTTGGGTGGTTTCCCAATCAGGGTACTTTGACAGCATTCTAAGAGTATTTAGAATGGACGACTCCTGGCACGGTAGTATACCTGCAGGTAATGGAGTCACCCTCTCTAAAAGGTGTCTTATAGACTAAAGTAGAGAGGGATGTGCATGATTGGCAGATCACTTGCTTAGGCAATTGAGTCAATCATGAGATGTCAAGTACCACACCAGATGTTGTTCTTGCAGTAGATGCAATAAGTTGATATTGATCCAATCCTGGGGAAACAGTAGGAAGCAGTTTTAGAACATAAGTGAATGTTCTAGGGATATGATAACGGCTGCCTCCTTTAGGAGACGGTTATCACTCCAGGCTTCCAAGGTGACATGGACGACAGGGTGATTGTCAGAGTTTTATTTTTCCTTCTGACGAGGGGCAGTATTTTGGACAGGTGGTCCAAGGCAATACTGATGGTGGCATGGCGCAGGATACTGATTAAGTTCAGTTGACGATACAGTCTAAGAAGTTTGGATTTGGAGTTCATTTATGAGCTAGATCCCATCAGACATCCAGACATTCTAAGACAGGTATTGCTCATTTCGGGAGATGGTTTTCTCCGCGAACTTGAGATATAGAGAGACATAGAAAGAGACACCACAGGCGGATCCACTCACTGAGGCTATTCCTCGAACGCAATAGTTTCACAAACGAGTTTTGTGAGACTGACAAGTAGAGGAGTTGGGTGTTCGGTATCACACGGACTGTGAGTATGCGACATCGCAATAATTAGCCTTGAGTGCAAGTGGGAGATTGTTGGAGATAGTGCCCTCAGAGTCAATTATTGGATCACAGGCACGTGATTGCAATGATTGAGGGAGGACCTATCCCGGTAGGACAGTCTTACTCGAGATGATAGTATGCTATCTGGTTTACCTTTATCATCGTGTACTGCTTTAGGTGACATGACATGTCGCTATTGCACGTTGATAGAGCCCCTAGGATTCTTGCTTGACTACCGGCAGTATGAGGGCGATCATATACGTGGGAGCTGGTAGTCTATAAGCACATCCTTAAAAGGTCCCTAGTCGTAGGAGTCTCGAGACAGGGCATCGATACTCCAGAGTAGACTAGTGTATACAGTCGAGACCCCGACGAGGGGCGGTGGCCGGTCTCACAAGCCATTGGTGTCAGTTGGATCACCTAAGATGTATACAGGTGCTCATTGGGTTATGAGTACACCGGACAGGACTCGCCGGGAACATGCTAGTTGGTCTTATACCTGACGTCAGATAGCAGTTCCCTGGTGACATGTGTACAGGTTAGTTCATCGACCTGGGGATCGTCATTTGTCTCGTGTGAGTTCCCACTGTACTTTGATTACTACCCTACCACGGCTCAAAGGAGTCGTGCAAACAGGTTTTAGTTGGGTACAGTCCCGAGCCACATGGAGGCAGTGAGCGGATCTTCGGGGGTTCGTCTCTCCCGGTATTGGGGGTGAGGTCGCGCTGTGTCTAGGAGAGCCATTACACAAAGTCCTTGGCCAAGGCAGGAGATTTACTGGTAGGTATTCCAGTAGTATCTCAGGGTGTTCTGGGCTACACTCCGACACGACTTGTACCGCTTTTGGGGGTCTGACTTTTACCAACCCCCTAGGCCCGACATGCGATGCTCATAAACGAACGGACCGGACTGTACGGATATTGTCACTGACAGGCTCAGTAGGGTGTCAGGATGAGTTCGCTCATCGACGTCCCTTTTAGTCAATAGCTGGTGGCCCGTTACGTATTGGCTTATACCTCTGACGTGCTAGTGGTTAAATCCACAGCCATAGTATTGACGAGTCTTTAGAGTCCACCACACTTTCAGTTACTCAAGCTTTCGGGCGAAACGCTGTAGAGGCCGTATGGAGATATGGCAGGGTCCGATCAGATACGTGCGGTATTGCACGGATCAGGATCAGACAGTTTTGTACTAGTGGCCGTATGGTTATATGGCAGCGTTCGATCAGATACGTGCGGTATTGCACGGATCAGGATCGGACGGATATTACTAGCCGGCTTTGGTTTAAGCCGGATCCTAGTTTAGTACAGTGTAGATTTTGTCTCATTGCATTTGTATCCGGACGGAATACAGATGCGGGTGTGTATGCACAGTATGGGGGTTTTTCTTGTAATTTATTACGGGACCAGTTTTCTGGAGTTGCCAGTTTGCATTCCGTTCCGGCCGGTTTTCCTTTGTTCTTTCCCGGCCGGACTTTTCTGATGGAGGGTGTTATTTGCAATTGTGCAAATAACATTTGTGGAGGGGGTTTCTTGCAATTGTATTGATTATGATATCTTTCATCCATACTTTTGCATTAATGTGATTTGAAGTGAATAGATGTTATAAGCATGGTTGATGTTTTCTTGTCTTGGGATATGGTCACCACTTGTGTTCTACTACCATCACCTCCCTCTTGCATTTTGTTCTCACTCCACCACCATTCCTAAAATGATATGGCCGGCCAAATTTTTGAGGGAGAGAGAGTGGTTCATTTTGTGAGGAGATATATTTGTTCACATCATTTTTCATGCAAAGATTGATAGCTTCATTTCCCTCCAAAGCTCAATCTTCATTCCTCCATCTAAAGGCAACAAACCCCAAAGAGACAAAGCACTACACTTCCTACAGCACATCTTGAGCATGTCGAGTTGCCGGCTTCATGCCCGAGTTGCCTCGGTATAGAGGCGGGAGCCCGTAAAAGATGCAGGCGACGTGGTGCCCTTCCGGCGAGGAGGCGACGACCGGAGATCCCGCGAGGAGATCGGAGTGGAGATGAAGACCGGAGGACTCGGATCAGTCGGTATATCTCTAACTCATTCTCTTGTTAGCTTAGACTAGTTTAATGGCACGATCCGAGGTTTAGTGCGCGGTGGTGCCGGTTTGCTAAGTCCGCAAAATTTAAGTTTATCACCGTTTCCGCGTTTGCATTCCGGCGTCGGATTGACGGCCGGGGCGCCGCCGTGCACTTACAAAGAGATGTCTTATAGACTGATGAGGAGAAGGACTGGCATGAATGACATATCATTTACTTAGGCAATTGAGTCAATCATGCGATATCTTGTATAAAACCAGATAAATAATATATCTGGAATTCTGGTTTTAGATCTAGATTTGGGAAGTTTCCCATTCGGGTACTTAGACAGCATTCTAAAAGTATTTTAGAATGGATGACTCCTGACGTGGTGGAGTACCCGCAGGTGATGGAGTCACCCTCTCTAAAAAGATGTCGTCTAGACTGATGAGGAGAGGGACTGGCATGAATGACATATAATTTTCTTAGGCAATTGAGTCAAACATACAATGTCTTGTATAATACCAGATATTGTTTTTGAACTAGTTGCAATTAGCATATATTAATCCAATCCTCGAGAAATAAAAGGAAGCTATCATGAACATAAGAGGATGTTCTTGGTATAAGATAATGCCAGCCTCCTCTGGGAGGCGGTTATCAGTTCATACTTCCAAGGTGACTTAGTTGACAGAGATGCTGTCAGAGTTTTGAGTTTAGCCTCTTCTGAGGATCAGTATATTGGATAGTGTTCCAATAGGGATACTGAAGTAATCATGGTGCAGGATGCTGGTTATAACTCAACAGAGGATACAACCCAAGAAGTTTGTTGGATGGAGTTGTTCATTTATAAACTTGGTCCCATCAAGTATCCAGACAAATTCTTAAGGCGGGGTATCGCTCAGTTTGGGAGATTGTTGATCTCCGCAAAGTTGAGATATAAAGAGATGAAGTTAGAATATTATAGCGGATCCACTCACTAAGGCTATTTCTCGAACATATTAGGTTTCAAAAACATAATTTGTGAAACTGATTAGTAGAGAACTTGGGTATTCGGTAGCACACGAGCTGTGGGTACGCGATACCACAATAATTGGCCTTAAGTGCAAGTGAGAGATTGTTGGATATAGTGCCCTCAAGGCAATTATTGTGATCGCAAGTAGGCGATTATGATAATTGAGGGATGACCTATGCAGGTATAACCGTTTTACTCGAGATGATAGTATGCTATCTAGTTTGTTTTTATCATTGATGAAGCCTGTAGGATTGCTCCTTAACAACCAGCTTTATGACGGCGATCATATATGTGGAAGATGGGTTATCTATAAGCACATCCTTAAATGTCCCTAGTCATGGGAGTATCGAGACTTGGCATCGATATTCCGGAGTAGAATAGTGTATACGTTTCTAGACCCTGATGAGGGGCAGTGGCCGGTCTCACAAGCCATTGGTGTTGTGTCACCTAAGATAGTATGCAGGTGCTCATTGGAGGTGAGTACACCGGACGGACTTGCCGAAAACTTCTAGATGGTATTATATCTATCGTTATATGGAAGTTCTCAGGTGGCATGAGTACAGGTTAGTCCTTTGACCTGAGATCGTCATTTGTCTCATGTGAGTTCCCACTGTACTTTGATTACTACCCTACCACGGCTCAAAGGAAGTGTGCAAACAGGTTTTAGTTGGGTACAGTCCCGAACCACATGGAGGCAGTGGTCGATTGTCAGGGATTCGTCTCTCCTGATATTAGGAGTCAATGTCATGCTGTGTTCAGTTGGCTATCACTAGAAATCCGTGGCCACGGTGGATGAGATTTACTGATAGTTGATCAGTAGTATCTCTGTTGGTGATGAACTTTACTCAGACACGACTTATTGGGTTAGTAGGGGTCTGACATTATCCACCCCTAGACCCGATATGCGATACTCTTTGACGAAGAGACCGGACTATACAGAGATTGTCACATTCAGACTCAGTAGGGTAAGGATGTACTTGATTGTTGACTCCTATTTCGGCAAGTACCTGGGTAGCCGTTACGTACAGTTAGTGCCGCTGACGTTCTTGTGGTTAAACTTAATACCACTGTATTGTCGAGTCTTTAGAGTCCCACACAGAGGGTTTTTCCGGTCCAGGCGATAGATGTAGGAGCCGTACGTTGGTACGTGCATGGGTCTGATTAAATACATATATGAGATATACGGACTTTAATCAGGCGGTTAGCCGACTTAGGATTAAGCCAGATTATTAAATCAGGTTTTGATTTAATAATTTATATATGTATTTTGATACATATATTTTAGTATAATTTTTCACTATTCATTTTCTCTCTTTGGTGCTATCCGTATTTTTATACGGATACACATATATGTAGCGATACATATACTAGGTGAAATATTCCGTATTTATACAGGAATCCTTCAAGAAGAAGGACACCTCATATTTGTTTTTCTTTTTAGAAAAACAAATGAGAAAATGAGGTGGAGATGAGGTGGCATGAGCATGTAGAGAGGTATGGCTTGGTGTGATCATTTATGGTCATTTATTAGGCTCACTATTTGAATCATGGTGGCAAAAAAAATGTGGAGCCATTATTATTCTTTCCACACTTGCATTGGATGATGATTTATTCATTCTAGAGTTGATGCTTCATGAGAGTGATGACTTAGCCATTCTCTCCTCACCTCCTTCTTCTTCCTCTTGCTCACTTGAGCTTGAGATTATGAGAGAAAATTTTAGTGAAAAATTCCTGCATCACCTACTATCCATCCGTAGCAAGTTTGGATCGTCGGTCGGAGTCTCTTCTGGTTTCTCTCAGGTGGATCTTCTTCGGCGAGGGTGGTTGACTTTCAAGCGTGATCCCGACGGCTACAAGCTTGGAGGGGTCTTCCACAATTGGGTGGACAAGCATCGAAGGTTATAATTTCTGCACCCTTGTATTTCTAGTTTGCTAGTTTAAGGGTTTGGATCGATTTCTTAGGCTACGGGTGTTTGGTGCTCACAAAAAAAATTTGTTTTTGCTTCCGCCTCGGCCGTGGCTTCCGCAGTGCGGGTACCGAACCCCAACACCAACATCTGTTCTAGAGCCAGTTGTTGGCGTATCACATACCCAACATCTCAAAAAGTTGCTCGAACTGCACTTGAGCGAGGGCCTTGGTAAATGGATCCGCTGTGTTGTCTTTCGTATCTTCTCTCCGGACCTCGATCTCCCGGCGATCTACGATCTCCCTGATCAGGTGATACCGTCTCAAGATGCGTCTGGATTTCTGATGGGACCGTGGTTCCTTCGATAAAGCCATAGCGCTATTGTTATTGCAATACAAAAGTATTGGATCAACAATAGACGGAACCACCTCAAGTTCAGTAATGAACTTCTTCATCCATACCGCTTCTTTTGTGGCATCGTTGGCAACAATGTATTCAGCCTCCATCATCGAGTCTGCGACAGTGTCCTGTTAGGATCTCTTCCAACAGACCGCCTCTCCGTTGAGGGTAAACACAAAACCCGAGACAAACTTGCTGTCATCCTTGTCATTCTGGAAGCTTGAGTCGGTAAAGGGCTCGACCTGGAGGTCTCCATTATCGTAAACCAAGAACATCTTCGTAGTCCTTCTCAGGTACTTGAGAATGTTCTTCACAGCTGTCTAATGATTATCACCTGGGTTCGACTGATACCGGCTCACCACGCTAAGCGTGCAAGCTACATCTGGTATGGTACACAGCATCGCATACATTATAGATCCTACCGCCGAAGCATAGGGTATAGTGCTCATGCAAACTCTCTCCTTATCAGTTTTGGGAGACATCTTTTTGGTGAGGGTGATTCCGTGCAAAGGGGGTATATTAGCGCGCTTGGAATTTTCCATACTAAATCTCTTTAGTTTGGTCTCTATGTACCTGGACTGTGAAAGTCTCAACAATCTCTTGAATCTATCTCTGTAGATCTTAATCCCTAGAATGTAAGAGGTATCACCCAGGTCTTTCATGGAGAACTTTTGTGACAAGAATAAATTGGCCAATTGCAGCATAGGAATGCCATTTCCTATCCAGAGAATGTCATCCACGTACAAGACGAGGAATACAACAGTTCTCCCTACAATATTCTTGTAGATACATGGTTCGTCCTCATTTTTGATGAAGTCAGATTCCTTGACTGTATTATTAAAACAGATGTTGCAGCTTCGCGATACCTGCTTTAATTCATAAATGGATTTAAGAAACTTGCATACTTTCCCGCTGCTCCCACTGTCTATGAATCTCTCTGGCTGATCCATATAAACGTACTTTTCTAAACTTCCATTTAGAAAATCCGTTTTAACGTCCATCTACCAGATATCATAATCATGGTAGGCAGCAATGGCAAGTAGGATTTGAATGGATTTCAGCATAGCCATCGGAGAAAAGGTTTCTTCATAGTCTACTCCTGGTCTTTGACGAAAACCTTTTTCAACAAGTCTAGCCTTATAGGTTTCCACCTGTCTATCTACACCAATTTTCTTTTTGAAGAACCACCTGCATCCAACGGGTTTTACCCCAGGAGGAGCAACATCCAAAGTCCAAACTTTGTTGGTGCACATGAATTCAATTTTGGATCATATAGCATCCCGTTATTTACCAGAGTCCTGTTGGCTATAGTGCCCTCAAGTCAATTATTGAATCACAGGCACGCGATTGTGATGATTGATGGATGACCTATACCGATAGAATCGTCTTACTCGAGATGATAGTATGCTAACTGGTTTGACTTTATCATCATGTACAGTATTAGGTGGTATTACAGATCACTATTATATGTTGATAGAGCCCATAGGATTCTTACTTGACTACCAGTATTATGATGTCGATCATATACGTGGGAGCTGGGTAGTCTATAAGCACATCCTTAAATGTCCTTAGTCGTGGGAGTATCGAGACTGGGCATCGATACTCCACAGTAGACTAGTGTATACTTATCGAGACCCTGACGAGGGGCGGTGGCCGGTCTCACAAGCCATTGGTGTTAGTTAGTCACCTAAGATAGTATACATGTGCTCATTGGGTTATGAGTACACTGGACGGACTCGCCGGGAACCTGCTAGATGGTATTATATGTATTGTCAGATTGCAGTTCCCAGGTGACTTGGGTATAGGTTAGTCTGTCGACCTGAGATCGTCATTTGTCTCGTGTGAGTTCCTACTGTGCTTTGATTACTACCCTACCACGACACAAAGGAGTCGTGCAAACAAGTTTTAGTTGGGTACAGTCCCGAGCCACATGGAGGCAGTGAGCGGACCGTCGGGGATTCGTCTCTCCCGGTATTGGAGGTTGATGCCGCGCAGTGCATGGGTGGCCATCACCAGAAATCCTTGGCCAAGATAGTCGAGAATTACTGATTTGGATCAGTAGTTTCTCTGTGGGTGATGGGCTTCATACCGACACGATATGTCGCGTTATTAGGGGTCTGACTTTATCCAACCCCCTAGACTCGATATGCAATACTCTTAGATGAATAGACCGAACTGTATGGAGATTGTCATGGACATGCTCAGTAGGGGTTTGGATGAGTTTACTCGTCGGCCTTCCTTTCGCTCAATACCTGGGTAGCCGTTACGTACAGCTAGTGCCGCTGACATGGTTGTGGTTATTCCTACTGCCAGCGTATTGACGAGTCTTTAGAGTCCCACACAGAGGGTTTTCGCAGTTTAGGCGATATGGTATAGATGACGTATGTTGGTACATACAGGTGTCCGATTAAATATGTGTACATGCTACACAGACTTTAATTGGACGGTTGATAATACTAGCGGCTTAGGACTAAGCCGGATTATTAAATCAGGTTTTGATTTAATAATTTATTGTATTTATATATATATGTATTCTAGTATTATTGTTCAATATTTATTTTCACTCCTGGGTATTCGTATTTTTGTACGAACACACGTATATGTATTTCGATACGTGTACCGGGTTGCATTCCGTATTTATATAGAATAGCTTCTAGAAGATGGCCACCTCATTATTTGATTTTCATTTTAGAAAATCAATTTGGGAAATGAGGTGGAGGGTGAGTTGGCATGAACATGGTCTTGGCATGTAGAGAGGTATGGCACACATTTGTTTATTGTAAAAATGAGAAGATATTTTCATGGTTGAAATTATTGTAGCCACATATTTCTTTACATGCCATGCTTGTTTTTCTTCACTTGATCACTCTCACTCTCTTGAGAGACTTAGATTTTTCCATGGTTTCTCATGCCACTAGTTTCCTCACCTCCTTCTTCATCTTCTATGCTTGCTCTTTTGAGTATTAGTGATGAGACAAAAATATAGTGAGCCATTCCAAAACCTCCACTCTCCATTGCTAGCAACCTTGGAGCGTCGGTTGCCTCGATAGGCGAGGTTGGAGCTTGCGTCTTTTCCCTCGGGTGGATCATCATCTATGGAGGAAGACCGGCAACCAAATTCGATCCAGATGACCACTAGGAGCTTGGGATGAAGGTTGAAGACCGAAAGACTTAGTTCATTCGGTATAACCATTCTATCATAGTAGATTGTCACTCTTTTGTTAGCTAGTATAGTTTATGGTTTCGATCTTGGGGCGGGTTTTGTTTGCGCCAAAATTTTTAAACACCAGTTTTTGTTCCGCATCGGCCACGGTAGATGGCCAGGGTGCCGGCAAAACCTATCATGGTATCAGAGCCACCCATAAACCAATACTAGCTAGTTTGCACAAGGTTAAAATATCGATCGACCAATTTTTCCGAATCAAAATTCCATGTTGCCATGCTTGCTGTCGATTTTGAAAAGTGTTCAAAAAACCTTTCTGGGTATCTTAAAAATACATGCAGGCATTTATAGTGCACCAGAAGAAATTTGAGAGCCTAAACCAACAATTTGGCCGCGGAACCGCCGCGACAGTATCCTATTTGCAGCGCTTCCGCGGCGCTTTTGTGGCGAAATGGCCCCAACTTTTTTATGGCACTATAATACATGGAAATTTGATTTTTGGGATATTTGGTTTTGGCCCATATTCATTTGAGTGCTCGATTTGTATTTGGGGCCAATTTGGAAAAGTTTTGTCGATCGAAATTCTAAGTGTGTGTTTATCAGTGCATGTATGATATCTGCGACCATCCATATTATTGAGCGGTATAGCCCGACTAGTTGCTATATGTTCAATTAGACGGGTTTGCGAACTTAATATTCACGTTGATGTTCTGTGATGTGCTGATATTGTGGTTGGATTGTCGTGGTGGATAGCTAGTGGTGCAATGATAGTTAGTACAGTTCAGATTCATTTGTATATTCAGTATTGCGGGGCGAGCGTCCGACATATGGACTGCCGTCTCTGCCAGCTTGTATATTATTTGTTTAGGGCATGACCGGATTGAGGTCGATGTCACCCTTGTACATATTATTTTCTTTTCTGTACTAGGATTACCCCGCGGTGGAGTGCACGAATAGCTGGGTTCTAGAGGGCAATGGGTCTGCATCTCATGGCGTTGAGACGAAGGGGACCTTATTCTAGAATTGGCGGGCTATTCGTCGCACTCGTAGGGGGTATAGGTTGACCCACGGAGGGGTGCCCTAGTTACCGAATTCCGTGAAGTGCTGTATGGACCATTCACGTTGTTGATTGGGGTTGCCTCACTTCTGGGATTGGAAGGTAACTTGCCGCAATCGTAGGGGTCCAGGATTTTTCATTGCACAGGCTATTCACATGACAGGGAACCTCGGGTCTCATTTGCGGCTCAAATGAAACCCGGAGCTCCAAGATTATCCACCATTCTGTGTTGATTCTGTGATGTTTCTTATATCATGCATAGGACGAATGTTATATATATTTATATATACTAGTAGATGTTGTATATGTTTTGCACCCACGCTAGTCCAGCCCCCGCTCTGTTGTTAGTTAAGTAACCTAACGGGTGATGACGGGGCCCAGTGGCGAATGCGGATGACAGATACATACATTTTATTTTCGTTCCTTTTCTGTGGTGTGATATGGATTAATAGATGGGACTGCATTAATTTTGATTAATGCAAGGAAAAACAAACCTATATGATGTTGCTGGAACCAAGTTTTTAAAAACCGACATTACAGACGTTCTCTTTTGCTTTGCACAGTGGTATTCGGTTATGAATATCCAGCACCTCATTCGACGAGGCAAGAGACGAGATCCCTTCATCAGGAGTGACCTCTTGAGCAAAAGTTTACGTCATCGTAATAACTTCACTACAGTCGATTCTTTTTGCTTTGCATCATGGTATTCAGTTTGGAATATCCTGCACCTCATTCAACAAGGAAAGAGCTGAGATCCCTTCATAGGGAGTGACCTCTTGAGCAAAAGTTTGCGCCACTATATATTTGTAAAACCACTCGGTTCCTTCAACGATATCAAGTTCATTACGCTAAAGGTTTTTTTGCCAAAAACCAGCCGTAGTCCTCAGTCATTTCAAATAGGTACCTTGTAGTATTCGTGCTATGTATGTTGGTCTCTATCAAGGCATAGTGTACGGTAGCTGCGTGATACTTGTCTGTAGCATGGATATGCGATTATCTAGGACAGCCGCATAGTCACGTTGGTCTCTATCAAGGGCTTGTGCGGGTGGGTTTAGATCAATCTTGGATAATGACGGGTTGAACTTGACTAGCGATTTGTGGCACGTTGGTCTCTATTAAGGCCATGAAGTCGTTAGGGGTGAAAAACACATCGGGAGTTTCAAATATATAAGAAACTTGCCAGGCATGCGCATACCTTCTGGAGTGTGGTGACTTGAGTGGCTTCCATCAAGTTATCATGCGATGATAGTTGGATCCCGATTCCTACTGATCAGTAGGTGCTACTCCTTGGGTGATTTTAGATGATCCCGACTAATTCTCCCTTTGGGTTTGGAGGAGAATTTGAGGAAACAGTGGGAGACATCCTGATTAGATAAAATGATTAACCATTCTAATCTAGGTTAGAGTGCACGCTGAGTGTTTCTTTTCTCTCTCTCTTTGGCTGCGACCATGACCCGACCTCAAACTAAAACTCATGAACCAAGTTAATCGAACCTGTTAGTTGTATATATGCCCTAGAGGCCATTGTTGTACATATGATGTATATTATAGTGGATGCTTGGATATATAGAGAGAGGACTTTCTTACTCGATATGATAGTATGCTATCTGGTTTCACTTTGTCTAAACATGTTGACTTGTATTGGTTTACAGTCTTGCTCTCATATGTTGATAAAGCCCTTAGGATATGTACTCGATTACTGGGATTATGATGCAGATCATACTAGTGGGGCCAGGGTAGTCCAAGAGTACATCCTATAACTGTTCCTAGTCGAGGGTGTATCAAGCCAGGGCATCGATACACCAGAGTAGACTAGCGTATACGCATCTTGATCCATATGATGGGCGATGGATGATCCCATATCCATTGGTGTTTGACATCAAAGATGGTGTACGGGTGCTCAGTGGAGACTGGGTACACTGAACGGACTCACCGAGAACTCCTAGATGGTATTATACCTATCGTCAGATAGCAGTTCTCTGGTGACACTGGTACAGGTTAGTCTGTAGACCCGAGATCGTCATAGAGTCTTGTGTGATTCCCATCGTGCTTTGATTTCCACCATACCACGTCCAAGAGGGCGTACAAAACGGTGGCTTTTGGGTACAGTCCCGAATCACATAGAGGCAATGAGCGATAGGAGGGGTTTCGTCTCTCCCGGTATTGGGAGTTGATGTTGCGCTGTGTTCGATTGGCTATAACTGGAAGTCCCTATCCAGGGCTGATATAGAGTGCTACTGGTAAGAGTTATCAGTAGTTTCTCGACCCGTTATGAGCCTCACATCGACACGACTTATCGGTTACTGGGGTCTGACGTTTACCACCCCTAGACTGGATATGCGACATATGAGACGAACAGACCGGACTGTACGGTAGTGTTACTGATTGGCTCGACGGGAGTTTTGACAGCTTCGCTGGTTTTCTTTTGATTGCTCAATACCCAGGTGGCCGTTACGTTTAGCTGACCGCTTGCGGCTTGTGGGTGTTTGATACGATCATCACCTACTGTCGGCGTATTGAAGAGTCTTAGAGTCACACACAGGAGTTTCCTAGCTCAGGCGAAATGATGTGGTGTGCATATGAGATATGCGCGGGACCCGATTGAATGCGAGTATGTGATACCGTGTGTTAATCGGGCGTTTATCTATTGGTCAGGTCATATGTGATATGACCGGTTTGTTAAATCAAGTGTTGATTTAACATTTGACTTTTAGTTTAATTCTTTATTTAAACCCTTTTCTTTGTTGAAGATGTATGCATGCATGTATGCACATGTTGATCTGCATGGATACATACATACATACATGGATGTCTATCATGGTTGATGATACACTATATGGTGGCAATGCAAGACTCACATGGTTGTTTATATATATATATATATATATATATATATATATATATATATATATATATATATTCATTTTTGAGTTAAAATTAAAGATTATTCACTCATGGTTAATGTTTATCTTCATTTGACTTTTTGACCATTCTTGACCTAACTTTTAACCATGTGTCAATTCTCTTTTGGCTTTTAAACTCAATTAAAAATATCTAGATATTATCTAACCATGGTTTGAGGAGAGAATGATTTAATATTGATTATTTCATTCTCATCTCATTAAGTTTTATTATTCATCACAAAAGATTTTGAGCTTGAGCTTTGCCATCATCTTCTTCTTCCTCCTTCTCTTGAGTTTTCATTTGAGTGAGTTAGAGAAAAAGAAAGGGTTTTGATTAGAGAATACAAACCACCTCATCATTCTACACACATCTAGCCCATTTGTGTAGAGTGTTTTGCTACACTTCTTCCATGGATCAAGTAAAGAAAGGAGCTTTGGGCAAAGGGACTTCGGGTGGATCATCGTGGACTTGGAAGGTTGCTAGCGATCCGTTCCAAACTCTCAACAGTCTAAGGAGTCACTAAAGAGAGACTACAAAGGTTATAATCTCTACTCTTAGTGATAGATTGTTCTTTGTATGTGATACAAAACTTGTTACCCTAAATATTCTAGTTAAGATTCATGGTTTATTTGCTTTGCAACTCTCTAAATTTTAATGTGGCATGAGTGATACTACCAAACCCTAGACTAGGTGCAAAAGAAACCCAACAGTGGTATCAGAGCCAAGCTAAAATTTTTGAGACGGTGTTAAAACAATTACGAAAACGAAATCGACTCTGAAAATACGGTATTTGAAACCCTTGATATTGTTCTCTGGAAATTTTGTAAAAAGTCCTTTAAAAGTTTTTTTAGCAACTGCAGAAGTTAGTATGAGATGTACTGAGAACAATGGATCAATACGGGGCAAATCCACCAACAAAAATTCGAGCACATTGGCTCTTTGGCCGACCTGCTCGGCCAGATCACCCCCAAACTGCTCCGTATTTCTCCTGTGGTCTGCTCTGTAGGATTTGGGATTTCAGGTATTGTTTGCTTAGCCCAATTTTTCATGTGATAATTGATTTGATCAGGGGCTATTTCGTAGTATTTCGTAGTCATATAATTTAACACTGTATTGGTAGCCTTGACAATGTTTAGCAGTTCGAACGAACTTCGAACACCACATTTTGTATCCCGCTGAAATTTCCAAGTGTTGCAATTTTCCCATGTTGATTGTATTCGTAAAATCGTGCAAGTATCCCTATGGCCCCTCTAGAAGAATATAATAACCTTAACTCGATTCTATGCCTATGGAACCGCGATCGAACCCTAGGGTTTGCCATAGTTCCGTGGTGCCATAGGTGAGGCATTGGTTAACCCCTTCTACGGCTGGTCCATAGACACTGTGGCACGGTTTTTGAGTATTTTGATTTTGCTCAAGTGTTGAGCTTTTGGGGTAATTTATGGGTGTATGTTGATTCGATCGAAACGTTAAACATCATCTTGATATATTTGAATGTGATACAATATGTGGAATTCATATAGTTAGGCATGAAATCCGTAATATGTGATATTTCGAGTTTACGATGTCTAAGGTGATAGTGGATTCCAAATATTGTAGTTTTTCACTTTTCTTTTCTGCGACCGTAAGTGTAGTATGTGGTGTATCGCTGGCTTCGTTGCTATACATCAACGACAATCGGGATACGCATACTTTCTTACGTTGATGATATGAGATATTATGTGTTGTTGTGATATGTTATATTGGATCGTCGTGTTCTGAATAGCCGGGGGTTTTATGTGAGATGAGGGTTTTTATTTTCATTCATGTAAAATTCATTGTATGCAATATTCTTTTATTGGGGCACTTCCGGGTTGAGGATGATGCCACCATTGTATATTATTTACTTTTCCGCATTAGGATAGACCCAAGGAGGGGAGCACAAGTGACCGGGTTCTAGGGTTCAGTAGGAGGCCATCTCGAGGAGTCGAGACCGGGTCTCCTAAACTCCAGAAATGGTAGGGTCACTTGCCGCTCTCATAGGGGTCTAAGGGTGTGGGTTTGGCTATTCATCGCGACCGTGGAATCCGTGTTTTATACAGGCTCAAAATAAAACACGGACCTCCTAGTATATCCAATATTTACAAACCTCGATGAAGATACCACTGAATATGCGAGGGCCAGGTTGCTCGAGTTAGAGTCGCTGGACGAGAGGCGATTGAATGCTTTTGAAAACCTTGAGGCATTCGGGCAGGAGGAAATCGACATTCTAGTTCGGATCGGGTAGGGCTTTCTCACCACCTTTCTTGACGAGCCTTTATGATTCTTCTGCTGCTGATATACTATGACGTGATCATATTATATGCATGAGACGAATGCTTTATTATTGTATATATGATATATAATAAACGTTGGTTATGTTTTACACCTGCGCTAGTCCCGTCCCGGTATGCCGTCAGTTAAGTAACCTAACGGTGCATAACGGGACACAGTGGCGAATGCGGATGGCATAAGCGTACGTTGTATTTTCGTTTCTTCTGTGATACTTAGGAAGCATAAATGATGGGACTCATAATGAGATTAATGAAATAAAAAGAAACCTAAAAGATGTTGTAGAATCAAATTTTATAAAGAAGGGTAGCTCTAGTTCTTGCTTTGCATAGCGGTATTCCTTGTAGAATATCCAGCACCTTATTCGATAAAGAAAGAGTCGAGATCCCTTCACCGGGAATGATCTCTTTAGCGAAACCAGCAGATGCTATAACTCACTCGGTTTTGTTTTTGACTGCTTATATAGTTCTTGCTTTGCACAGTGGTATTTGTGAAATATCCTGCACCTTATTCGATAAGGAAAGAGCCAAGACCCCTTCACCGGAAGTGACCTCTTTAGCAAAACTAGAAAAAGCCTCAAAAACACTCCTTTTCAAAAATCACTTGTTTCTACAACGATATCAAGTTCATTACGCTCATGGTTTTCTGAAAAACCTGCGTAGCCCTCCGTCATTTCAGATAAAGATTATTTAGTATTCGTGCTGCGTTTGTTGACCTCTGTCAAGGCGTAGTGTGCGGTAGCTGATTAGTACTTATCTGTAAAACATGAGATGAGATTGGATTAGGGTAGTCGCACGACCTTGTTGAGAGGTCAAGGGTCGTACGGGTGGGTTTGATTCAATCAAGAAATGACGAGTTGAACTTGACTGGTGCACTATGGTTTGTTGATCTCTGTCAAGGTCATAACACACTAGGGGCAAAAGAATTATCAGGAATTTCAAGAGTTGAAATTTGCAATGAGATTGCATACCTTCTATGAGATAGTTGGATCCTGATACCCACTGCGAGTAAAAGTTACTCCTAGGAGAGTTTTACACATGACAATTAGCCGATCAAGTAGGTGTCTAGAAAGGTGTTAACGAGGTTATGCTTTAAAGAAAACGAGGTTTATTCTAATTTGGTCTGTGCGAAAGCATGGGGAACCTCCCTCAAAGTACCAACACTGGCCTAGCTCAAAGATTGGCAAACATGTAAGGTATAATTAATCCCGGCTAATCTTACCTTTTAGGGTTTGAAGGAAGATTTGATGAAAACAGTGGGAGCCATCCTGATTAGATAAGATAATAACCAATCTAATCTTGCAAGAGCATACGATAAAGTTTTTTCTTCTCTCTCTCTCCAGGTAGCGACCATGTCAGGCCTTAATCAAGATAATAATATGGACGTATTGACTAAACCCACTTATTATACTGAGCAGGGGAACGTTGGTCCCGCTCCAACTTATAATTGTTATAAGTCCGAGCAGGAAATAGGAGAACATCCAGATTCTTACGCCGCCCAAATGAAGAATAAGCATGCTGATGCATCTTCTTCGGGTGTGTTAGTTACCGAGAACTGTTTCTCAGTTCATTCTACGTCCTGGGTATTAGATACCGGATCGGGATCTCACATATGTAATATGTTACATGCGCTACGGAAAGGTAGGGAACTGGGCGAGGGTGATCATTCCGTAAGAGTAGGGAATGATGCAAATGTTGCAGCCAAAGCAGTTGGCGAATATCCCCTTGTATTACCAAATGGTAATACATTGATTCTGAACGAATGCTATTACATTCCGACCCTGCTATGCAATCTTATATCAATTTCTTTATTGAGTAAATAGGGATATAATTTTGTACTAAAGGATAATGTTATGAACATCTTCCTGAATCAAAAGTTGATTGGATTAGGCTCGTTAAATAATGACATATATGTTCTCAATCAAACTACAGTACTTAATGTGCAAAACACGCACAAGAGGAAGAGTTCATAAATGAACGAATCCTTCTTGTGGCATTGTAGACTAGGTCATATCAATGCGACACGACTAGCTAAGTTACATAAGGATTGATATTTGAATCTGTTCAAATTTTCATCTTATGATACTTGCCAGTCATGTCTCAAAGACAAGATGATCAAAACACCGTTTAGTAGACACGGAAAAAGAGATACGGAACTCTTAGGACTGATACATAGTGATGTATTTGGTCCCATGTCTACACATGCCAGGGATGGTTCCTCATACTTCATTACATTCACTGACGATCTCTTAAGATACGGACATGTGTTCCTGTTGAAACACAAATCTGAAGCTTTTGAGAAATTCAGAGAATATAAGAACGAAGTAGAGAACCAAAAGGGTAAAAGTATTAAAATCCTTCGATCTGATCAAGGAGGAGAATACTTGAGCAATGAGTTCCGGGATTATCTAAAAGAGAATGGGATTATCTCTCAGTTTACTTCACAGTATACATCACAGCACAACAGTGTATCGGAATGGAGGATTCGCACCCTATTAGATATGGTGAGCTCTATGATGAGCACCGCTGAGTTACCTATTTCCTTTTGGGGTTATGCGCTTGAAGCAGCAGCATACCTATTGAATCAGGTTCCATCAAAATCTGTACCTACCACACCATATGAGATATGGAGTGGGAAGAGACCATGTCTTAAACGAGTTAAGTTATGGGGTTGTCCGGCCTATGTCAAAAGGCAAAATCCGGACAAACTTGAGGCACGATCAGTTCATTATAAGTTTGTTGGATATCCTAAACATTCGAATGGATATCTATTCTACCACGGTGAACAACAAAAGGTGTTTGTTGCTCAACATGCAACCTTTTTAGAAAAGGAATTTCTTATAAAAGAAGTTAGTGGCGAAGAGGTAGAGCTGGAAGAAGTTCCAGCAGCACAAACTGCAACTGAAGATTTAGTGGAACCAGAGAATTCAGTAGTTCCCAACGAACCCCAGCATCTCCGCTGATCTAGTAGGGTTTCTCATCCACCTGAGACATACTACGGTTTTCTCATTGATGGTGGAAGCGAGGATTGTATCATAGAAGATGATGACCCGACTAGCTTCAAGCAGGCCATCACAAGTGGTGACTCTGTGAAATGGCTGGATGCAATGCGATCTGAGATGGAATCCATGTACACCAACAAAGTATGGACTTTGGAAGTTGCTCCTGAAGGTGTAAAACCCATTGGGAGAAAATGGATCTTTAAGAAGAAACTTGGTGTAGATGGAAAAGTTGAGACTTTCAAAGCTAGACTTGTTGCAAAGGGTTTTCGTCAATGACCAGGTGTGGATTATGACGAAACCTTTCTCCAGTGGCTATGCTTAAGTCCATCCGGATCATGCTTGTCATTGCTGCAAACCATGACTACGAAATCTGGCAGATGGATGTTAAGAACGCCTTTCTAAATGGTGATTTAGAGGAGTGAGTGTACATGACTCAGCCAGAGGGCTTAGTAGATAGTGGGAGCAGCGAAAAGGTATGCAAGCTGCTTAAATCCATCTACGGGTTAAAGCAGGCATCGTGGATTTGGAACATCTGTTTTGATATAGTAGTCAATGAGTTTGACTTCATCAAGAACGTAGATGAACCTTGTATTTACAAGAAGGTTGCAGAGAGTAAGGTTGTCTTCCTCGTATTGTATTTGGATGACATACTCTTGATAGGAAATGATGTTCCTATGCTGCACTCGGTCAAGCTCTTCTTATCACATAGATTCTCAATGAAAGATCTAGGTGATGCCTCCTGCATTTTGGGGATTAAGATTTATAGAGATAGATCTAAACGGATACTGCGATTGTCCCAATCCAGGTACATTGACACCATACTAAAGAGGTTTAGTATGGAAGAATCCAAGCGTGGGAACCAACCCACGATCTCTGGACTCACTCTCTCCAAAGAGATGTCTCCTAAGACTGATTTGGAGAGAGCTAGCATGCAAGGGATACCCTATGCTTCGGCAGTAGGCTCTATCATGTACGCGATGCTATGTACCAGACCCGATGTAGGATACTCACTAAGTGTAGTGAGTAGGTATCAAGCAGATCTAGGAAAGAGTCACTAGACAGCTGTGAAGAACATTCTCAAGTACTTAAGAAGGACTAAGGAGATATTCTTAGTGTATGGCAACGGAGAACTCCAGGTGGAGTCCTTTCCCGATTCAAGCTTCCAAAGTGATAAGGACGACTCTAAGTCGCACTCGGGATTTGTCTTTACCCTAAATGTAGGGGCGGTTTGTTGGAAGAGTTCCAAGCAAGAAACCGTGGCAGACTCGACGATGGAGGCTGAATACATCGCTGCCAACGATGCTGCCAAAGAGGCTGTCTGGATGAAGAAGTTCATCATTGAACTTGGTGTGGTTCCGTCCATTGAGCATCCAATACCTTTGTATTGTGATAACAATGCAGATGTGGCTTTGGCCAAGGAACCCAGGTCCCATCAGAAGTCCAAACATATTCTGAGACGGTATCACCTGATCCGGGAGATAGTTGATCGCCGCGAGATCGAGGTCAGAAGAGTTGACACGAAGGAAAACACTGTGGATCCACTCACGAAGGCCATACCCCAGATACAATTTGAGAGACTTTTCGGGATGCTGGGTATGAGATACTACAACAGCTGGCCTTAGTGCAAGTGGGAAATTGTTAGTTGTATATATGCCCTAGAGGCCATTGTTGTATATATGTTGTATATTATAGTGGATGCTTGGATATATAGAGATGACTTTCTTGCTCGATATGATAGTATGCTATCTGGTTTCACTTTGTCTAAACATGTTGAGTTGTATTGGTTTACAGTCTTGCTCTCACATGTTGATAAAGCCCTTAGGATATGTACTCGATTACTAGGATTATGATCATATCATACTAGTGGGGCCAGGGTAGTCCAAGATTACATCCTATAACTGTTCCTAGTCGAGGGTGTATCGAGACAGGGCATCGATACACCAGAGTAGACTAGCGTATACGCATCTTGACCCATATGATGGGCGATGGATGATCCCATATCTATCGGTCTTTGACATCAAAGATGGTGTATGGGTGCTCAGTGGAGACTGGGTACACTGAACGGACTCACCGAGAACTCCTAGATGGTATTATACCTATCGTCAGATAGAAGTTCTCTGGTGACACTGGTACAGGTTAGTCTGTAGACCCGAGATCGTCATAGAGTCTTGTATGATTCCCACTGTGCTTTGATTTCCACCTTACCACATCCAAGAGGGCATGCAAAATAGTGGCTTTTGGGTACAGTCCCGAATCACATGGAGGCAATGAGCGATAGGAGGGGTTTCGTCTCTCCCGGTATTGGGAGTTGATGTTGCGCTATGTTCGATTGGTTATAACTGGAAGTCCCTGTTGAGGGCTGATATGGAGTGCTACCGGTAAGAGTTATCAGAAGTTTCTCGACCCGTTATGAGCCTCACAACGATACGACTTATCGGTTACTGGGGTCTGACGTTTACCACCCTTAGACTGGATATGCGACATATGAGACGAAGAGACCGGACTGTACGGTAGTGTTACTGATTGGCTCGACGGGAGTTTTGACAGCTTCGCTGGTTTTCTTCTGATCGCTCAATACCCGAGTGCCCATTACGTTTAGCTGACTGCTTGCGGCTTGTGGGTGTTTGATACGATCATCACCTATTGTCGGCGTATTGACGAGTCTTAGAGTCCCACAAAAGAGTTTCCTAGCTCAGGCGAAACGATGTGGTGTGCATATGAGATATGCGCGGGACCCGATTGAATGCGAGTATGTGATATCGTGTGTTAATCGGGCGTTTTTCTATTGGTCAGGTCGTATGTGGTATGACCGGTTTGTTAAATCAAGTATTGATTTAACATTTGACTTTTAGTTTAATTCTTTATTTAAACCCTTTTCTTTGTTGAAGATGTATGCATGCATGTATGCACATGTTGATGTGCATGGACACATACATACATACATGGATGTGTATCATGGTTGATGATACACTATATGGTGGCAATGCAAGACTCACATGGTTGTTATAATATATATATATATATATATATATATATATATTCATTTTTGAGTTAAAATTAAAGATTATTCACTCATGGTTAATCTTTATCTTCATTTGACTTTTTGACCATTTTGACCTAACTTTTAACCATGAGTTAATTCTCTTTTGGCTTTTAAACTCAATCAAAAATATCTAGATATTATCTAACCATGGTTTGAGGAGAGAATGATTTAATATTGATTATTTCATTCTCATCTCATTAAGTTTTATTATTCATCACAAAAGCTTTTGAGCTTGAGCTTTGCCATCATCTTCTTCTTCCTCACTCTCTTGAGTTTTCATTTGAGTGAGTTAGAGAAAAAAAAAGGGTTTTAATTAGAGAATACAAACCACCTCATCATTCTACACATATCTAGCCCATTTGTGTAGAGTGTTTTGCTACACTTCTTCTATGGATCAAGTAAAGCAAGGAGCTTTGGGCAAAGGGACTTCGGGTGGATCATCGTGGACTTGGAAGGTTGCTAGCGATCCGTTCCAAACTCTTAACGGTCCAAGGAGTCACCAAAGAGAGACTACAAAGGTTATAATCTCTACTCTTAGTGATAGATTGTTCTTTGTATGTGATACAAAACTTGTTACCCTAAATATTCTAGTTAAGATTCATGGTTTGCTTGCTTTGCACCTCTCTAAATTTTAATGTGGCATGAGTGATGCTACCAAACCCTAGACTAGGTGCAAGGGAAACCCAACAGAACCTTCTTAAAACACTTTGGCTTTTAGATTGTCACTTAGTCGAATATATCCTTTCCACTTCTATATCACCTTTGCATTTCTCCAGAACACCCCGTATCACTACGAAGATTCACATTTATTGGATATTCTATCATATAGTTACATACGAACTCGAAGGAACTTATCCCTGTTCGAGGATGGATTCTGGTTCAGGAGAAATTGAATAGGATTATTCTGTTGTCTTTTCCCTTTACCTTCTCTCAGGTTGCGAGAGCTCCTGGTATTAGGAGAGTACACCTATTGCGCTTATTGGATAGTCTTCTTCCAACCCATAGGCAGGTGCCAAAAGGTAGAGAAGGAAGAAAACCAATTAGCCTAATTGTGGTGTACAGAAGGTAATAAGTAAAGACATATAAAGGGATTAGATTAAGGGCAAAGAAAATTGCGACTATTATCATTTACGACGAAACCGCGTATACCATCGCCACTCCTACTTTCACCTTTGCTTTTCTCCAGAACATTTCGTATCACTATGAAGATCTACATATTGCTTGGATATTTCCATCGTATAGTTACATACGAACTCGAAGGAACTTATTCCAGTTCGAGGATGGTTTCTGGCTTTGGAGAAATAAAATAAGGATTATTCGGTTGTCTTTTCTCTTTACCTTCTCTCAGGTTGCGAGGGCTCCTGGTATTAGGAGAGTATACCTATTACGCTTATTGGATAGTCTTCTTCCAAATCTTAAGCTGGTGCCGAAGTGTAGGGAAAGAAGAAAACCAATTAGCCTAAGTGTGGTGTACAGAAGGTAATAAGTAAAGACATATAAAGGGATTGGAGTGTGGGCAAGGAAATATACGGTTACTGTCATGAATATGAATAGTGGAAGAGGAATTACTAGGAATATCCGGCTACCCCTTCAAAACATTTTTATGTTTCAGTTTGACTGTGCAATGTTAATTGAAAACTGTTTCCCAATTGGATTATGACTCCAGGGTATGTATTTACCAGATTTGATTCTCACATTTGTATGACGTTAGAGATACTGAGTAGGAGTAAGATATTGGGAATTAAGTGATTATATCCTCAACATATTGGAATTCTTTGTAATTGGTGATATTTGAGGAAATCACCTGGGTTTTGCCTGACGGCAAATATTTGGTTTTGAATATCCGTCGTTATGCACCAATTTCAAATTGATATATCTGTACGTTTATTTTATAAAGTGAGATATAACTTTTTGAAATTATGTCTATGACATTTACCTATATCAGTTGATGGTTAGGTAAGGTGTATTCAACAACGGTATAATTCTTCTTAACCATAGTATAGTTTTCAATCTACGACGCACAGGGTTTGAGTTATTAAACTCAGTAGACTTATACAGAGTATTGTATGTTGTCTGGTGTCCATTAGGACAAAAGGGGTTGGTACTCGTACTATATTCTGTTTACTCATGAGTTCTCTAGTTTTGGACAAGTATTTCGTTGAAATATAAGGTCTAAGTTTTGAGAAGTTATAGGTATAAGAATAAAGTAGAGAACCATTGTTGCAAGTATCTGGATTCTTCAAGGTGATCGAAAATGTAGATATTTGTGTTAGGTTTTCCGTTGTAAGTAATTGTTCAGTTGAAAATATCGTGCATTTGATATGGCATTTTCCTTACTATTTTTAAATAATAAAAGATGTTTATTATAAATATAACACATATGAGGGTTTATCTATAAAAATACTATTTTCATATTATAATTAACATTATGAAGGAAAATATAAGTATATAATATCTATATAATATTTAGTCCATTTAAATATGCGTACCATATCAAATATCATTAACCAATTCTCTTAAACTATAATATCATATCAAATGGTTAGGATAATATCTAAATAAAAACAAATTCTACTAACATCATTTGTTGAGATATTGTACAGAAATTACATCAGGACAGGAATCAAGGAAATTTGAGTTATCGAGATCAAATCTGCCGAAATATTAAAGTAAATCGAAGCAATCAATTCTGGCAGAGACTTAGAGAAAATTTCCAAAATCCAGATATTCAAAATATCACCACATGTCAACTAGATGAAGCTCCAGAATTTTGAACCAAAGATCACACCAAGACGCAGCGCAACCGCGGCCAAAACACCAAAAATGCAGCGGATCCGCGGCCTAAAGGAGGAGTAAGGATTTGAGATTTTCAGGTTGGATTTGATACAATTAACCCTAATTCTGGGGATCTAGGGATTTCAACTTCTGTGACTATAAATAGATCCGAGAGTCTCACTTGAAAACTTATCAAACCGACGAGATCACGAAGTCCAAGATGGCTCAAGAATCCAGGTTGATCATCAGCTGTTCATCTACCTTCTTAAGAAGGGATCGAGAAGCAAACTAGGGTTTTGTAATCACTTTCTAAAGAAAAAAAGTGTAATTGATCAAGTTGATTAATAAAGGTAGTTGTTTTATTCTTATTGCATTTTATTTTCTTTATTTACATCATGATCTCTATCCGTTCTTTTATCTCCATCATGCGCGAGTAATTCTCCGCTTGATAGGGTTCTTAGGATTAGGGTAGATCAATCATGATTGATCTGTTTTAAAGAAGTGTTGTAGAATAACCGCAATTAATAACGGTGTCGCATGTAGCTAGACCGAGATGAGTACGGGTCGTCCTCAGGGAAACATTGAATCTTTTTAATCTTACTTTAGGCGTGTTGATTACGAAAGGAAGAAGAATAATGAATAGTGGAGAATGGTTGTAGATTCTAGATCTACGTCCATCACGGATGTAGGATATAGATCTAGATTAACTATGGATGTAGGTTTTATATTAGAAGGGGGCTTATAGGGTTCGTGAAGATTTAGTAGTCATGAATGATTAATTAAAGATTACTCATTTTATCCTTTAATAGATTTAAAGCTAGATCGACAGTGATGCATGTAGATTAAGGTTTCTGGAGGGAATAGAGTTTCCACTCTTAACCCCTATTTTGACATGGATCTCCGTTCATGTCTATCCTTTACTAAAACAATTATTAATCTAATCTCTAATCGTGGTCGTGCATATCAATGAATTGATAGCGCGCCTGATTAGGATGTTAACGATTCTTTTGGTACAGTTTATAAACTTTATAGGACGTAAAAGGAGTTTAAAGGATTTTAATCATCCATTGATCTACCATAATCCTACGAACCCTATCAAGCGAAGAATTACTCGCGCATGATGGAGATAAAAGAACGGATAGAGATCATGATGTAAATAAAGAAAATAAAATGCAATAAGAATAAAACAACTATCTTTATTAATCAACTTGATCAATTACACTTTGTTCCTTTAAAAAGTGATTACAAAACCCTAGTTTGCTTCTCGATCCCTTCTTAAGGAGGTAGATGAACAGCTGATGATCAACCTAGATTCTTGAGCCGTCTTGGACTTCGTGATCTCGTCGGTCTGATAAGTTTTCAAGTGAGGCTCTCGGTTCTATTTATAGTCACAGAAGTTGAAATCCCTAGATCCCCAGAATTAGGGTTAGTTGTATCAAATCCAACCTGAAAATATCAAATCCCAACTCCCCCTTTAGGCCGCGGATCCGCCGCATTTTTGGTGTTTTGGCCACGGTTGCGCCGCGTCTTGGTGTGATCTTTGGTTCAAAATTCTGGAGCTTCATCTAGTTGACATGTGGTGATCTTTTGAATATCTGGATTTTGGAAATCTTCTTTAAGTCTCTGCCAGAATTGATAGCTTCGATTTACTTTAATATTTCAGCAGATTTGATCTCGATAACTCGAATTTCCTTGATCTAGTCCTGATGTAATTTCTGCACAATATCTCAACAAATAATGTTAGTAGAATTTATTTTTATGGAGATATTATCCTAACCATTTGATATGATATTATAGTTTAAGAGAATTGGTTAACGATATTTGATATGGTATGCATATTTAAATGGACTAAATATTATATAGATATTATATGCTTATAATTTCCTTCATAATGTTAATTATAATATGAAAATAGTATTTTTACAGATAAACCCTCATATGTGTCATATTTATAATAAACATCTTTTATTATTTAAAAATAGTAAGGAAAATGTCATATCAAATGCACGATATTTTCGATTGAACAGTAATGGTTTTGAGAACTTACTTCTCTTTCAGGTTATTCATATGTGCATGCATTCCTTGATGAGTAATGCTGATTAGCCTCCTTCCATTTAGTTGATATGCACTGGAGACAGCTGGATGTATATTGAATCTGGTTCCAATTAAATTAGTGTCTTTATTTCTATTTTGGATATATAGAATGGATTCATATCTTAACGATGTTAAGGTATATGGAGTTGTCCGGCTGATACTTGAAACCAGAATCCCGATAAACTCTAGGCACGTTTCAGTAAGAGCAGTTTGTGGGTTTTCCCGGGCTTTGACGAGGGTTAACATTCTACCATCTGGAAGATCAATAGTTATATTGTTCTTGACTAGCCACCAGTTTTAGTAAAATGGATTCTTTTTCAGAAAACATTAGTGGGAGTATGGTAGAACTGGAATTAATTCCAGAATCACAACGATTACTGAAAATTTAGTAGAACCTAAACATTCAATTGGATTCGACATTCTATTAGCCACTCCGCAAATTTTGGTGGGTAACCTTAGGCAGCCGAGAGGTACTCCGGTCTCCTTAAAGACGGTGACAGGGAGGTTTTTGATTACCCAAACTTGACACTACTGCTGTTCTAGACTATGGGATCTGGCAGGAGGATGAGTATAACGTCGTTCTAAATTGTCTTTAAGAGTGCACGTGTATATGACTCTGCCAGAGGGTTGTTGTAGTCAATGGGAGCAGCGGAAGCGTAGTAGGCAAGTATCTTATGTCTATTTATAGACTAAAGCAGATATAGCGGAGATAGATCATCTATTTTTGATGTGACAGTCATAGAGTTTGACTTCATCAGAATAACAGATGGATCTAGTAAGAAGGTAGTAGGGAGTGATGTCCTAGTATTTGGATGGCATGCACTTAATAGGAAAAGATCTTCCTGTACTACGATCGGTTATACAGTGGTTGTCAGAAGGTTGTTTCTCCACATAGGATATGGATAAAATATCAGGATTTCTTGTCACTAGATCTATGGTTTTAGATCTAGATTTGGGAAGTGTCCCAATTTAGGTACTTGACACTATTCTAAAGTGTTTTAGAATGGATGACTCCTGGCGTGGTGGTGTACCCACAGGTGATGGAGTCACCCTCTCTAAAGAGATGTCTTTCAGACTGATGAGGAGATGGATCTGCATGATTAGCATATCACTTGTTTAGGCAATTGAGTTAATCATGAAATGTTAAGTACCACACCAGATATTGCTTTTGCACTGGCTGCAATAAGCATATATATTAATCCAATCCTGAAGAAACAGAGGGAAGCGGTTGTGAACATAAGTGGATGTTCCTGGTATATGGTAACAACAGCCTCCTTCAGGAGGCGGTTATCATTTTAGGCTTCTAAGATGACCTGGATGACAGAGTGGCTGTTAGAGTTATAGTTTTCCCTCTTTTCAGGGGCAGTATATTAGACAGGTGGTCCAAGCGGATACTGAGAAAGGCATGGCGCAGGATACCGATTAAATTCAGTAGATGATACAGTCTAAGAAGTTTGTTGGATTTGGAGTTCATTTATGAATTGGGTCCCATCAGATATCCAGACAAATTCTAAGACAGGTATCGCTCATTTTAGGAGATAGTCTTTCTCCGCGAAATTGAGATATAGATAGATAAAGATAGAAACACTGGAGCAGATCCACTCACTCAGGCTATTTCTCGAACGTAATAGTTTCGCAAACGGACTTTGCGAGGCTGATTAGTAGAGAAGTTGGGTGTTCGGTATCACACGGGCTGTGAGTGTGCGACACCGCAATAATTAGCCTTAAGTGCAAGTGGGAGATTGTTGGCTATAGTGCCCTCAAGTCAATTATTGAATCGCAGGTACGTGATTGTGATGATTGAGGGAGGACCTATACCGGTAGAACAGTCTTACTCGAGATGATAGTATGCTATCTGGGTTGACTTTATCATTATGTACAGCATTAGGTGGCATTATAGATCACTTTTATATGTTGATAGAGCCTATATGATTCTTGCTTAACTACCAGCATTATGATGGTGATCATATACGTGGGAGCTGGGTGGTCTATAAGGACATCCTTAAATGTCCCTAGTCATGGGAGTATCGAGACTGGGTATCAATAATCTACAGTAGACTAGTGTATACTTATCGAGACCCTGACGAGGGGCGGTGGCCGATCTCACAAGCCATTGGTGTCAGTTAGTCACCTAAGATAGTATACAGGTGCTCATTCGGTTATGATTACACTGGATGGACTCGCCCGGAACCTGCTAGATAGTATTATACCTATTGTCAGAATGCAGTTCCCAGGTGACATGAGTACAAGTTAGTCTGTCGACTTGAGATCATCATTTGTCTCGTGTGGGTTCCTACTATGCTTTGATTACTACCCTATCACGACTCAAAGGAGTCATGCAAACAGGTTTTAGTTGGGTACATTCCCGAGCCACATGGAGGCAGTGAGCAGATCGTCAGGGATTCGTCTCTCTCGGTATTGGAGGTTGATGTCGCGCAGTGTACGGGTGGCCATCACCAGAAATCCTTGGCCAAGGTAGTTGAGAATTACTGATTTGGATCAGTAGTTTCTCTGTGGGTGATGGGCTTCATACCGACATGATATGTCGCGTTATTAGGGGTCTGACTTTATCCAACCCTCTAGACTCGATATGCGATACTCTTAGAATAACAGACCAGAATGTATGAAGATTGTCACGGACAGGCTCAGTAGAGTTTGGATGGGTTTGTTCGTCGGCCTTCCTTTCACTCAATATCTGGGTAGCCGTTACGTATAGCTAGTGCCGCTGACGTGCTTGTGGTTAAACCCACTTCCAGCATATTGACGAGTCTTTAGAGTCCCACACAAAGGGTTTTCACGGTTCAGACGATACGGTGTAGATGATTTATGTTGGTACATATATATGTCCGATTAAATATGTGTACATCCTACACAGACTTTAATCGGATGGTTGATAATACTAGCGGCTTAGGACTAAGCCGGGTTATTAAATCAGGTTTTGATTTAATAATTTATATATGTATTTATATATATGTATTCTAGTATTATTATTCACTATTCATTTTCTCTCTTGGCTATTCGTATTTTTGTTCGAATACGTGTATATGTATTTCGATACGTGTACCGGGTTGCATTCCGTATTTATATGGAATAGCTTCTAGAAGATGGCCACCTCATTATTTGATTTTCATTTTAGAAAATCAATTTGGGAAATGAGGTGGAGGGTGAGTTGGCATGAGCATGGGCTTGGCATATAGAGAGGTATGGCACACATTTGTATATTGTAAAAATGAGGAGATATTTTCATGGTTGAAATTATTGTAGCCACATATTTCTTTACATGCCATGCTTTTTTTCTTCACTTGAACACTCTCACTCTCTTGAGAGACTTAGATTTTTCCATGGTTGCTCATGCCACTAGTTTCCTCACCTCCGTCTTCATCTTCTATGGTTGCTCTTTTGAGCATTAGTGATGAGAGAAAAATATAGTGAGCCATTCCTACACCTCCGCTCTCTATTGCTAGCAACTTTGGAGCGTCGGTTGCCTTTCTAGGCGAGGCTGGAGTTTGCCTCGTTTCCCTCGGGTGGATCATCATCGATGGAGGAAGACCGGCAACCAAACTCGATCCATACGACCACTAGGAGCTTGGGATGAAGGTTGAAGACCGAAAGACTTGGTTCATTCAGTATAACCATTCTATCATAGTAGATTAGCACTTTTTGTTAGCTAGTATAGTTTATGGTTTTGATCTTGGGACGGGTTTTGTTTGCGCCAAATTTTTTAAACGTCAGTTTTTGTTCTGCATCGGCCACGGTAGATGGCCACGGTGCCCGCAAAACCCATCAAGTCCCTATTGGTAATGGCCTACTTAAAACTAGTAGGATCATTTTCTTCGAAGATGTAATCCTCTCGATCTCCATCTATGAGAAAACCGTTGTATCTCTCGGGCGGATGAGAAATCCTACGAGATCTGCGGAGTGGCCGAGGTTCGTCCGGGATTATTGAATCCTGAGGTTCCACCAAATTTTCAGTTTCAGTTTGTGGTTCCAGAATTTCTTTCAGTTCTACCGTGCTCCCAATAATTTCTTTTGTAAGAAATTCTCTTTCCAAAAAAGTGGCATGACGAAACACAAACACCTTCTGTTTCTCAGTGTGGTAGAACAAATATCCTAGTGAATTCTTAGGATATCCCACAAACTTACAAAGAACCGGCCGTGCCTCCAGTTTTTCCGGATTTTGCTTTTTACCATAAGTTGGACAACCCCATATCTTAATAAATTTAAGACATGATTTCTTACCACTCCATATTTCATATGGAGTGGTAGGCATGGATTTGGTCGGAATTTGATTCAAAAGATATGCTGCTGTCTGAAGCGCATATCCCCAAAATGAAAGAGGCGGATCAACACTACTCATCTTGGAGAGAACCATTTCCAATAGGGTACGGTTCCTACGTTCTGATACATTGTTGTGCTGTGGTGTGTACGGAGGAGTAAGCAGAAAGAGAATACCATTCTCTTTCAGGTATTCTAGGAATTCCGTGCTTAAGTACTCCCCTCCTCTATCAGATCGGAGGATCTTGATACTTTTTCCAGTCTGGTTCTCTACTTCGTTTCTGAATTCTTTGAATTTCTCAAAAGTTTCAGATTTGTGTTTCAAAAGATACACATATCTAAATTTAGAGAGATCGTCAGCGAATGTAATGAAGTACGAGAACCCAACCCTTGCATGTATAGACATCGGACCATATACATCACTATGTATGAGTCCCAAAAGCTCTGTAGCTCTTTCTTGGTGTCCGGTGAACGGAGATTTGGTCATCTTTCCTTTGAGACAAAACTGACATGTTTCATAGGATGAGAATTCAAACGGATTCAAATATCCATCCTTATACAATTTATTTAGTCTTTTCTCACCGATATGACCAAGTCTACAACGCCACAAATAGGTTTCGTTCGTATCTGAACTCTTCCTCTTGCATGTGTTTTATATATTAAATACTATGTTTTGATTAAGAACATAGATACCGTTACACAGTGTACCTTCTGCAACCAATACCTGATTAAGGTAAATGTTCATGATATTTCTATCTAGAACAAAGTTATATCCATCTTTATCAAGTAAAAAAACTGATATGATGTTGTAAAGGATGGAAGGTACATAGTAGCAGTTGTTCAAAATCATAGTATTGTCGCTTTGCAATACCAAGCGATATCCACCGACGACAGCAACATCAACTTGTGATCCGTTTCCTACTTTGAGGGACATCACCTGGTCCAACCATTCTACTCTTTCTCAGTCCTTGTAATAAATTACATATATGAGATCTTAATCCGGTATCTAGTACTCAGGAGGCAGGGTTGACCGAAAAAAAGTTTTCAACAAAAAATACACCCGAAGAAGATGCATTAGAATACTTCTCTTTCATTAGGGTCATATGGAATCCCCGATATCCCTCTTTCCCTTGCCCATACTCGTGACAATTGTCACAAGTTTGAGCCAAACCGACGTTCCCCAGCCCAGTGTAATAAGCTGGTTCGGTCAAGTCATATATTTTATTTTCTTGATTAAGGCATGAATTGATTGCTACCTGGAGATAGAGAAAAGAAACACTCAGCGTGCGCTCTTACAAGATTAGATTGGTTATTAATTTATCTAATCAGGATGGCTCCCTTTGTTTTCTCGAATTTTCCTTCAAACCTTAAAAGGAAAACTAGTCGGGATCATTCGCACCTTACAAGTTCGCTAACCGTTCAGCCAGGTGGGTGTTGGTACTTCGAGGGAGGCTCCCCGTGCTCCCGTACGGACCTAATTAAAATAAACCTCGTTTCCGCAAAGGCGTAGCCCTGTTAACATCTTTCTAGACACCTAATAGGTTAGCTAATTGCGAGGTGAAAAATATCTTCCAAGAGTAATCCTACTCATCAGTGGGATCGGGATCCAACTATCATCACGTGATAACCTAGATGGAAGCCACTCTAGCCACCACACTCCAGAAGGTATGCAATACTAGCAAGTTTCCTATATATTTGAAACTCCCGATGTGGTTTTTGCCCATAGGACCCAAGTGACCTTAACAAATAATCAACAAATCAAAAGATCCTAATCAAGTTCAACCCGTCATTATCCAAGATTGCATTAGACCTTGTTCCCCTCCGAATGGCGGCGCACAAGACTGTGACGTCTTGACGCTGAGATTCGGGGCAGATGCTATTTGGTTTTATCCGTCTACCTCTCCGAAGATGCCAAGTTGATTTATGGGACCGTGTATCGGAGGTTTAGACGGATGCGGCCGATGTAGCAGACTTCGTCAGATTCCCCCTTGATTGAGGGGTTTTTGATTGTGGGGACGCTCTTCCCTGCAGGCGCAAGCCCCTGCAGTTAATTACGCTACCGCATCGCGGTAACCACTTTCTCCTTCTCCAGAATTTCACTTCGTGTCGTGTGTGTTTGTTTTGTTTGTGGTTGCCCGTGGATTGTATACGGAGACTGAGTAATGCCGTCGCCCGTAGGACGTGGATTAGTCCAAATCCGTATTTACTTAGATTTAGGTTTGGTGTTTTTAGTTTAAGGATGCATTAGTCGCGTTGCGGCTAAGATCAACTTAAACGTTCGTTAATTATACGATAGTCCTGTTTGAGACTGAGATCAACTTAACGTGATAATCTATTTAATATCTGGCCATCGGGACTCGTCACCTCTCTACGTCGTTGAAGGATTACAACGGCATGTGTCAGAGGAGTTCAGAGATGTACCCTTGAACCAAGGTTGATTTGGAGTTTTATAATCCATTCGAGTGTTTAAGGATACGTTAGCCGTATTTGGGGCTAAGATCAACTTAAACGGGACCGTTTAGATCCGGCAAAAGAGCATTTGGAGGCTCTATCGTTCCAGTTTAGGGACGTAGTGGTCCATGTTCCAGTTTAGGGACGTGGTGGTCCACCATTAGTTTAAGGACGTTTCGGTCCAACATTAGTTTAAGGACGTTTCGGTCCAACATTAGTTTAAGGACGTTTCGGTCCACTATTAGTTTAGGGACGTTTCGGTCCAATATTAGTTTAGGGACGTTTCGGTCCACGAGTTTAAGGACCCCGCAGTCCATATTGATATGTGGTTGTCGGGACCCGTCACCTCTCTGACGTCATTGAAGGATTACAACGACATGTGTCAGAGGAGTTCAGAGATGTACCCTTGAACCGGTCGTAAATTGATTTAGGAGAGCATTCTTGCTCAGTCAATTTAGTTTGGGGACTTACGGCCATGATTGGGCTAAGTCCCGTTGAGAATATTCAACATTTTTCTTGATTTTTGGCCTATTAGGCCTATGCTAGGGCTTTGCTCATATTTAATAATGCACTGCATTTTATTCTGGCCTGCTAGGCCTTTTTGATTTGGGCTCTGTCCCTTTATTTATGATGCAGAGCATCTGTTTTGGTTTGGGCTCTGCCCTTTTTAAAATAATGCATTGCATTTTATTAGGCCTGTTAGGCCTTTTTTAATTGGGCTTGGCCCTTTTGTAAGCAATGCAGTGCATTTGTCTGGCGCTTTGCGCCAAGTAATGAGCGCAAGCTTATATGGTGATGACACGTGTCATGCTCCGGCGAGCGCAAGCGCAACAGCGCTGCGCTTGCGCTGCTGACACGTGGCGCGCTGTGGTGAATTGCGCCAGTTTCAGAGAGCAAGGCTCTGTTTCAAAAGCGCAAAGCGCAATTGGTTCAGATGCTGACACGTGGCGCTCTCTGGTGGCTTGCACCAACCCAAGAGCGCAACAGTGCAGTTTTGCAAGTGCAAGGCACTATTAACTTGAGAATCTTTTAGATTCCAGAACCAATGGTTCAAAGCACTACTTGGTTTCTTGATCTAATTTAGATCAAAGAAAACAAGTGTTTCTTATTTTTCTTGAACTTAGAGAACCAATAGTTCACAAGTGCAAAGCACTATTTTTATTTTGTTTTTTATTAAAGATCATTGATCTTGTTCTTAGATCAATGATCTATCAGAAGAAATTCTTCTATCTAAAAGGTCTTTTACCTTTCTTCTTGAAATTTCTTCAGAGTTCTCTTTTTTTTTCTCAGAAAATGTTGATGCCTTTGAATTGAGGTCTGGGGTCCTTTTTATAGTGCCCATAAATTAGTTAAATTTGTTAAAGAGATCTTTCTCTGAGTGATTCGGGGAATTTTCCCCACCGTTGGATCTTTGATCCAAGGGTTTTTATTTTTACAGAAGAAAATCTTCTTGTTTTAACAAGAACAGAAAAGATTTCTTTAGAATTTTAATTCTGTTTGGCGCAGATGCCCCAGCGCGTGACACGTGTCATGCAGCGCACAGCGCAGCGCACTTGCGCTAGCGCATCTGCGCTGACACGTGTCGCGCAGCGCACAGCGCAGCGCATCTGCGCTGACACGTGTCGCGCAGCGCAGTGCTTGCGCAACTGAAGCGTTGCTTCCTTTAATTTTACTTAAAATAGAGCTTTGCTCTGATGGGGCGCACTGCTTTGGGCGCTGCGCTGCCGTATCATCTTTTGACACGTGGCGCGTTGCGTCCGGGATTTGAAGCGTTGCTTCAAAATTTGAATTTTGAATTTCCAGCAGAGCTTTGCTCTGATTGGGGGAAACAAATGCCCCCCCACCGTTGCGCTCACGTGGCGCACACGTGAGTGCAGCGGTGGCAAACTCCTGATCGTTGGATCAAGGGGTGAGCTGAAGGGGCGCAAGCGCCTTATAAATAGGACCTTTGGCCCTTAGTAAATGTTTTACCATTTTCAAGAATCTTGAGTTTTCAGAGCTTTGCTCTTGTTTAAGAATTTTAGAGCCTTGCTCTTGCTTTTTCACAAGAACTCCAGAGTTCAGAACTTGAAAACATCTTAGGTATTAATAATAAAATTAAATTAAATTAAAATTGATTAATAGAGCCTTGCTCTCATAGATCTTTGATCTAAAACCCTTTCGGGGTTTCATCAGCAGAGCCTTGCTCTGGAAAAGTCATAGATCTACAGAGATCTTGTTCATGGGTTTTAACTCATGAACAGAGCTTTGCTCATGGATCAAATGTAGATCTTTTCTGATCTGAAAATGGAGAACTCCTAAAAGTTTTCATTGATCTTTAAAATCCCAAATTTTAATCTTTAAGGGTTGAAGTTTTCTTTTCGATGGATTTTCCATCATTAATATAGGGCTAGGCTCTCCTTAAAGAAATTTTATTCCCTTGAGACCAGAGTTTGACAAATGTCACTCTGTGACAGAGCTTTGCTCCAAAAGAGGAGATTTTCTCCTTGCCTCTAGGGATTTCCCATCAATGAGGATATTCTCTTGGGGATCTTTTCATTAACTGACAGTCTCATCCAATGATGGGGCTGTCTTATTAAATGATGTACCGTCGTCCAGATTTTGTGGGCCCCCCTTTGGTCCCCCTATCCACTGCATTACGGTACGGTATAAAAATTTAAAAATATTGAGCGTTGGAATTATAATAATGACGGCTAATGTTTGTCTCTTTGCAGGAAACATGTCTGCCAATTCGTCTTTTCCGTTTGTTCGCTCGGAGGGAGGGTTTCCCCAGGCACCGGTGGACCGCGTGGTGCTCGCTCTCATCAAGGATCATGACCCCGAACACAAAAACCTTCACTTGTGGGGTAGGTGGTACAATGAAATCATCCAGGGTCGTCGCAGTTTCAGTTCCGCCACGCCGTCTGAGCTAACATCTTCACTCCCCTACGCAGATGAACCCCCGGTGAAGTATGCCGTGGAGGTCAAAAATTGGAATTCGGATGACCTCCTCCAGCCTGCGATTGGTGCTATCCCCGTGCAGCCGCCGCCGGCAATAGATATTTTAGGGAGGAGAATTTTTCAGGGTGAAGCGCGCCCTTGGGGACAGGCTTATAACATTGGACTGATCCCACGACTGCCTGCTGGATATTTGCAATGGGCCCGGTACATCCTATCAGCGAGGAGGACTCATCTGATGAGGATTGGTTTGTACTCGGCCATTTACGTCTCGCTCTTTGAGTATCCTTCTCCTCCAACGTGGTGGGTTAAGGCTTTTATCGAGCAATGGAATATTCCCACACACACCTTCCTGATGACGGACCGGGAAGTCTCTATCTCCTTGGAGGAGTTTGCTGAAATCTCGGGTCTGCCGATGAGGGGAGAGCCTTACGAGGAGCTGCTTCCTCCCGATGAATACGTCTTTGCCACCAAGCCGCTGGTGTTTGACCTGACGCCGGAGAACGCTATTCAGCACCAGTACCCGGGCTTAGTGAAGGTATTGGAGATTTATGAAGGACTCTATCTAGAATCGGGTGACAGGGGAGTTCGTTTTGCAGATTTCATTGCTCGCTTCATTCAACCAGAGTTCTTATCAGAGCGGAGCGAGAAGTTCGCCCAGCTTGACGACCCTTTTGGGTTCGGTTTTGATCGCCGACCCACATCGGAGGATGACCACAAAGACTTTTATCTTCCCGGTGTCGCCGTCGTCCCTTTTTCAGAAATTGACGTCCCTGACATGGATGAAGAGACCTTCTTTGTAGGGTTCTTGGGCTTGTGGTTGTGCAGTTTTGCTCTTCCTATGCATCCACGCTATATGCGGCCGACTGTTTTCTACCCAGCGCATCGGATGGTGGCTGGTTTACAGTTGTCAGTAGGAATTGCCGGGCTGGCTTATCTTTATAATGGACTTAGCGTAGCGGCGGACGCTAGTGAGCCTGGGGTGCAACCCGCCAACTTCCCGATGCACTACTTTACCTCCTGGATGGAAATGCACGTGCACGGGGTGTTCGGTGTCCATAAGATTCCTCCCTTTTTTGAGAAGTGCAGGCTCCCGAGGGTCATACGGCTGGTCGGGGCTTCGATCGTAGTTGCACCTCCGCGGGAGGCTAGAGGGCTGCTCCTTCGACCACACCTGGTCGGGGCGAAGATTTCTTTCTTGGACAAGGTCATAACAATAGGCTCAGAGACCACCAAGTCAGTAGTGTCGCTACGCGATGAATTTAAGGACGGGGCTTCCATATTGAAGGCTCGGGAAATCCTCCATCTCTACTCCATTCGGCCGAGCTACCTGGTGTTCAGGCAGAATGAGACAGCACTCTTCATGAGGTATAACCCTCACCGGTTTGCTCAGCAATCGATCTACAATCAAGGGATCCCGATGGAAGCCTTCTTGGAAAAGCCCGTGGTTAGCCGGGAGGGGATAAAGAATGCAATGCACCACTTTATGCGGCTTAACACGGGTTCTTATTTCTTTATTAGTGAGCCGAGCTGCGTCCCCAAAGTCCTCAACGCGTACGTGGCCTGGTATGCGCATGCAATGGGGCCCGTTATTTTGATGGAGAAACGTATGCTGGTTGACCGCAAGGGTGCACCTCTCGGCGGCGATCGCAAGGCTCCCTTGAGGCCGAGGACTCCGGTCATTCCTCCATTGAAAGGTGCTGGAGGCGGACCTCCGCGCGTGTTGAGTCCTCCGCACGGATTGCCGCTTCGCGATGCTGTGGATGCGCCACCAGCCCCCCGTGCTCCAGTGGAAACGGTAACTGTGGTATCGCCGGAGTCTGGTGTAGGCGCGGATATCGGGACCCGCCGCCCCAAGGTGTCCGCCAAGCGTAAGTCAGTCCCGGGTGCATCCAGAGTTGGCGGGAAAAAGAAGAAAAAGTCGCTCCTTTCCCTTAACGCGATTCTTGGCTTAGAGCCTGAAGCCCCTCTTACCGAAGGAATAAGTGAATATGGCAGCAATAAGGGCTTCGCGGTAGACCCCGCAGACACCGACCTGGCGGCCGCCATTGCGGCTTCTGAGCGATCAGTGAGACTTGAAGCGTGGTTGAGTAAACTCGCCGAGTCAGGTAATTATTAGCTGCTTTCTTCATCATTTCCTTGCATTTTTTTTATCATTATTCTTGACTAATACTTTTCCCCATTTTCAACAGGTGTCTCTACCGAAGAAGCTATTGCTGCCTCTTTGAAAACCTTCCAAAAGGAGAAGGAGAAACGTGCTTTAGCGGGCGCCGGTATGTCCCACCCCCCTTTTTTTAAAACAAATTTCATTACTTTTTTCGATGGTTTACCTAACTTTCTTCCTTTGTTTCTTTCTAGGGGTTATACCAGTCGACGAAGAGATCCTTCCGGAACCCGTCACTGGAGTTCCGGTCTCGTCGGGGCTGCTGCAAGAGCTTCGACTTGACAAGTCGACGAGGGATGCCTTGAAGAGCTTGGAGGCATCCCTGTATACAGACGAGGACGCCTCAATGAGAGAGGCTCTGGTGAGGTCCGTCTCAACGGCCCAGGAGGAGAGAAAGCGACTGAGGCACGAGGCGAAGGCGCGCCGGACTGCTTTGGCTACGGGAGCGGGCCCAAGCACCGTCCCTCGGGCAGATACTCCTTCCGAAGAGGCTCCTGTCGCCCTATCCACTGCTCGCAGACAAGTGGCGCACGCCGCTCGAAGCGCAAATGATAAGTCCACTTCAGGTAACATTTCTTTCAGAATTTTTATTGTGAGAGTTATAATGCCGACGGTTCTTATATATATTATTTTGCAGGGCCAAGTCCGACCGAGGGTGAGGCGGAGACCGTTGAACCCAGGGGAACAGAGGAGGTGGTGCCTGCCGAACCCGAGCCGCGTTGGAGCCTGATGCGGAGGTTGAGAGGCCTATAGCCGAGAAGGTCATTGATGCCGAGCCTGAAGTGGCGGCAGATGAAATGATCATTACAACTGAGCCCGTGGTGGTGGCGGACGAGGCACTTGAGACCGACGATCTCGCAGTGACGGCGGATGAGCCGATGGAGATCGAAGAACCCGCAGGAGTAACGGGCAAGATGGGTACGATTCCTGGGGAAGAGTCAGCCGCTCCCTCCCTAGAGTCCGGCAACACTCCAGTCATTGCCCTCCCTGTGTACGATCTTCCGCCATCTCCAGGTCTTGCGAGCACGAAAACGGTCCCTATCGAGTCGGGTGATGAGGCTACGGGCGGTGGCCTCATGTCGATAGAGGAGGGAGTCGCCTCCGTTTCGGCCGGGAGCTCCTCAGGTAAACCCTAGGTTGCTGTTTTTTCTTTACTTTACACTCCTTTCTGACAAACTTACCTTTCTTGTAACGCAGGTGCGGCCAGCGCTGATGCCCCACTGTTTGAGGGAGTGCCTTCCACGACTGCCTTGGTGGTGGTTACCTCTCAGCCCTCTCTCATACCGGCAAAGATGTTGGAAGGTATGAGTTTACAACTTATTAATCTCACTTTTCAGACGTATAATCCATATACTAAAGTCATACTGTTATGTCTTTCAGGAGTGCTCTTTGACCATCTTTATCAGGTGTTGCTCCCACACTTCTCCTTCCAATCCGAACTTGCCTCTTCCCCTGGTGGCGTTGGTGAGTATGATTTCCGTCGATATCTTTCTTTCTTTTTTTTTATTGATGGAATTACTGCTAACCCCTTTTTCTCATCTCGACTGTAGTGCTACAGATTGAATGAGGGGATAAAAGATCAGCTGGGCCACCGGCCCTTCCGACCTTGCCACCTGTCTCAACTGGTACGACTATCACATTGATAACTCCCTTTTTTTTTATTTTTTGTACTGTTATCTGACCATATTCTGTTTCTTTTCAGCTGTCGTTCCGGCCTCGGCGCCCTTCGAGTCTCGCATTACAATGCCGGCGGCCCTTCCCAAAGACGTTCGTCCTCAAAAGGTGTGGCGAATAGTCTGCGTATGTTGAGCGACTACATCGAGGAACTCGACGTCGAGTCTCCTACATCTGCTGAGGACTTCGCTACGACGATTAACCCAATGTTGGTGATATTTGCCACCTTCCATGACGAGGGCACCATCGCTTCTTGGGTTAACCATTGTCGGGAGATTGAGGCTCGCCTTCATCAGTTGGAGTCGATGCGTCTATCCCCTGAGACCTTGGCTATAAGCGCTCAACGGAGAGCATGGCTCGAGCAAAGCACTTCCCATTTCCGTTATTTGGAACAAGAAGCAGCTTTGAAGCTGAAGGAGTGTCAGGAGTCTTCGAGCGAAACTGCTCGCCTACGTGCTGAAGTTGAGGCGAACGCTACCGAGGTAAAGGCCGTATTCGAGGTCCTTCTAGAGCGCATCTCAAATGGGATGAAACTGAAGCGGGCACTTGATATCGCCGAGCATGACATTCCAGGCCGTGAAGCTGCTCATCAGGCCGTTAGGGATCAGCTTGCGTCTGTTGCGCAGCAACGGGCCCAAGTGGAGGCGGAATTGGCAGTGGTGGCTGATCAGGAGAAAGCGGGGAAGGAAGTGCGCGAACAATTTCTAGAGCTATGCAGAACGCTTCCTTCTCAGTAACTCTCCATGTATCGTTTGTACTTGTAAATAAAAAAAATGTATATATATATTTTTTATTCTTTAGCACAATGTATCCTGTACTCAATCAAGTCTATGAATAAAAGATACGCATTTTCAGTAACGTCTTGTGTCATTTCTCCGCCCTTTCTTTCTTTCATTATCAGCACGCCACCTTAGTAAACATGGTCAACAGATAATAGAGCATGCATCTTGACTTTCTTAAGAATCAGCGATGGCTTAGGCCGCAGGTTCAGATCTGCTGCCTAAGACTTTTCAACTCCATGAGCCGTGAGGGTCTCATGGAGACTTTTCTCCCTACGGATCGAGAGGATCTCGTAGGTGGTATTTTCTCCTTAGGAATCATGAGGATTTCTAAGTGTGGTTTTCTCTTATAAGTCGTAAGGATCCTATAAGAGAATTTTTCCCTCTTATGAGTCGAGAGGACCCGTAAGCGGTTGTTTCCCTCCTTGTCGAAACTCGACTTTGGAGAGTGAGACCTGTGAATAGTATACAAGAGACCGTTTTAGATCGACTTGTAGGGTCTCATTGTTCAGGAAGCAAGTTTTTCAATCCCTGCTGCCTGAGGCTTCATCTTGCAAGTTGAGACGAATCGGGAATTTTCCCGCGGAGACACTGGTTTCTCTGCGAGCCGATGCGAATCAGGAGGCTCTCATCAAGGATTGTTTGTTTCCTTGAGTTGAGGTGTTTGCTAAGGATTATTTGTTTCCCCAGCGCCAAGGATTATTTGTTTCCTTGGGGTTTGAAACGAGTCGAGGATTTCCCACGGAGGCACTGGTGGCTCTGCGAGTCGACGCGGATCAGGAGGCTCTCGTCAAGGAGTGTTTGTATCCGTGAGTCGAGGAATTTGCTAGGGATTATTTGTTTCCCCAGCGCCAAGGATTATTTGTTTCCTTGGGGTTTGAAACGAGTCGAGGATTTCCCACGGAGGCACTGGTGGCTCTGCGAGTCGACGCGGATCAGGAAGCTCTCGTCAAGGAGTGTTTGTATCCGTGAGTCGAGGAATTTGCTAGGGATTATTTGTTTCCTTAGCGCCAAGGTTTAATTGTTTCCTTGGGGTTTGAAACGAGTCGAGGATTTCCCACGGAGGCACTGGTGGCTCTGCGAGTCGACGCGGATCAGAAGGCTCTCGTCAAGGAGTGTTTGTATCCGTGAGTCGAGGAATTTGCTAGGGATTATTTGTTTCCCTAGCGCCAAGGATTATTTGTTTCCTTGGGGTTTGAAACGAGTCGAGGATTTCCCACGGAGGCACTGGTGGCTCTGCGAGTCGACGCGGATCAGGAGGCTCTCATCAAGGAGTGTTTGTATCCGTGAATCGAGGAATTTGCTAAGGATTATTTTTTTCCCCAGCGCCAAGGATTATTTGTTTCCTTGGGGTTTGAAATGAGTCGAAAATTTCCCACGGAGGCACTGGTAGCTCTGCGAGTCGACGCGGATCAGAAGGCTCTCGTCAAGGAGTGTTTGTATCCGTGAGTCGAGGAGTTTGCTAAGGATTATTTGTTTCCCTAGCGCCAAGGATTATTTGTTTCCTTGGGGTTTGAAACGAGTCGAGGATTTCCCACAGAGGCACTGGTGGCTCTGCGAGTCGACGCGGATAAGAAGGCTCTCGTCAAGGAGTGTTTGTATCCGTGAGTCGAGGAATTTGCTAGGGATTATTTATTTCTCTAACGCCAAGGATTATTTGTTTCCTTGGGGTTTGAAACGAGTCGAGGATTTCCCACGGAGGCACTGGTGGCTCTGCGAGTCGACGCGGATCAGAAGGCTCTCGTCAAGGAGTGTTTGTATCCGTGAGTCGAGGAATTTTCTAGGGATTATTTGTTTCCCCAGCGCCAAGGATTATTTGTTTCCTTGGGGTTTGAAACGAGTCGAGAATTTTCCACGGAGGCACTGGTGGCTCTGCGAGTCGACGCGGATCAGAAGGCTCTCGTCAAGGAGTGTTTGTATCCGTGAGTCGAGGAGTTTGCTGAAGACACTGGTTTCTTCGGAGTTGGAATGAACCGTCGAGGTTTGGCTTCGTCTTCTGGCGGAGTCTGTTGGGAAAGTATGGTTCCCTCTTTGTTTACGCCCTTGGATTGTATACAGGGATCGATGTGATCTTAACTGTAGGGCCAAAGTTTTATCATCATTTTTTTTGTTTTATTTCCGCGATGCTCTATCATTTCAGCTTTTATATCGCGAAGGTCGCGATTGCCCAATCATTTCGGCTATTTTTTCGCGGTGCCCAATCATTTCGGCTATTTATTTTATTCTTACTCGCTGTTTTTTATTGCGAGTTGCCCAATCATTTCGGCTATTTTGCATGCACACATTTTCACTTGCTGCTTTTTATTGCAAGTTGCCCAATCATTTCGGATATTTTGCATGCATGTGCGGCCTATTGGCTTTCCGCCATAAACCTGGAATTAGACACCGATTTCGGCATCAGCACCGCTACAACTGGGATATTGCCAGGAGCGAATCATCATTTGCCTCCGTCGATGTTGAACAAAGGTGGCTTAGTGAACAGGGTTAAGGCGCTGTCGACTAAGGCTTTTAACTTCATGAGCCGTGAGGGTCTCACAAAGGTATTTCTCCCTACAAGTCGTGAGGATCTTGTAGGCGTATTTTCTCCTTAGGAATCGTGAGGATTCCTAAGTGCATGTTCCTCTGTAAGTCGTAAGGATCCTACGGGAGGGTTTTCTCCTTGTAAATCGAGAGGATTTACAAGGGTCGTTCACCATACGAACATATCCCCAGTCACGGATGAGACTTGGTTAGGGAAATGCTGATTCGCGCCCGTGGATTGTATACAAGGGTCAGTATTGAACTACCTGTAAGGCAATATCGGAAATTGTGGGGATTGCTTAAGCACAGGTTGAGGTCTCTGTAACTTATGACTTTCAAATCCTATGAGCCGTGAGGGTCCCATAAGAGAGTTCTCCTTACGAGTCGTGAGGATCTCGCAAGTGTATTTTCTCCTTAGGAATCGTGGGGATCCCTAAGCGTGTTGCTCCTTTGTGAGTCGTAAGGATCTCACGCGGGTGGTTTCTTCTTACAAGGTCGAGAGGACCCTGTAAGTGTCCTTTAACGAGGTTGCGCCCTTTCAGGTTTTCACAAACACTCGCCGGTAGTCCTGCTGTTTTTACTCACGGAGTCCTTTCAGGTTTTCATCCATGCCCATTTTGCTTATGGACATACCGTTTTTTTTATTCTTTTTATTTTCTTTTTCTCTTTTTTTTTACGAGGTCGCGCCCTTTTGGGTTTTCACGAACACTCGCCGGTAGCCCTGCTGTTTTTACTCACGGAGCCCTTTCGGGTTTTCATCCGTGCCCTTTTTTGCTTATGGACATACCGTTTTTATTTATTATATTTTTTCTTTATTTATTTATTTTTTTTTTCATCTCGTCAGCCTAAGGATGCTGCGGTATTAGTTTAAGGACGTTTCGGTCCACTATTAGTTTAAGGACATTTCGGTCCGGCGTTGAGAGGCTGGTTACTGCTTATAAAGCGTGAGCTTAGGAAGATAGCGAGCGGACATAGTCGTCGTCATCTATCATTGACCTAGGCTGTGGCTCATTAAGCATAGTATTTCTTTAGGAAGCGACCGTTTATTGGCCTGAAAGGTCTTTCACCGTGCATATCCATGAGTAGATAGGCCCCACCTTGGTAGACCTTATCTATGATGTATGGGCCTTCATAGTTTGGCTCGAATTTTCCCCGCTTGGCACGATTGGGGATCATAGGCCTTTTGACCACTAGCACGAGTTCGCCTTGGCGGAATGTCCTCGGTCGGATCAATCTTTCATATGAGCGCGTCATCTTTGCTTTATAAGCTTCCAGATTTTTCTGTGCTATGATCCGGGTTTCATCAAAGGCGTCAAGCTTCTCAAGCCGAAGGTGAGCATTTTCTTCGTCCGTTAGCTCGTAATGGACTGCCACTCGTAGAGAGGGTAACTCTATCTCGAGGGGGAGTACTGCTTCCGTCCTAAATACCAACGCGTACGGCGTTGTGTTTGTGGACATTTTAAATGTAATTCGATACGCCCATAGAGCTTCTTGCAATCTTTCGTGCCAGTCCTTCTTATTTTGGGATACCGTTTTCTTTATGATCTTTGTCAAGGTCTTGTTGAAGGCTTCAGCTAAACCATTAGCTCGCGGATTGTAAACTGAAGAATATCTCCAGTCTATACTGTGCTGCTGCGCGAAGCGACTGATCTTGTGGCTTCTGTAAGCTGGCCCGTTATCGGAGATGATCCGTCGTGGAGTTCTAAACCGATATATGACGTGCGTCTTGAAGAAGTGGAGGATATTCTCCGTCTTTACTTCCCTCAGCGGTACTGCCTCTGCCCATTTGGAGAAGTAGTCAGTCATTGCCAGGATGAAACGATGTCCCCTAGACGATGCTGGTTCAATGGGGCCGACTATATCAGTTCCCCACATTTCGAACGGCCAGCTAGCCACCATTGGATGTAGTGGATTTGGATGCTGATGGATGAAGTCCCCATGAATTTGGCATGAGTGGCTTTGCTTCGCATATTCGAGGCAATCTTGAATTATCGTGGGCCAGTAGTAGCCCATCCGTTTGATCTTCAACTTCATCTTTGGGCCTGCTTGGTGAAAACCGCAGAGTCCGTCATGAACTTCCTGGACGACCCTTCTCGCTTCGTCAGGTCCTAAGCAACTCAGCCATAGAGAATCAAATGACCTCTTGTATAGAGTATCATTGACGAAGGCGAAAGACAGAGCTCGTTTCATGAGCTGATGTCTTGTGGACGCTTCTTCGGGCATTCGGTGGGACTTAAAGTAGTCTATAAAGACTTCCCTCCAATCCTCAACCTTTTCTCGTTCTTTTACTTATAAGGTCATCTGCTCAGTCGCTCCCTTCTCTTCGGGTGATTCCAGAGATACCTCCGCTGGGGCAAGCACCCGACGGCTTTGTACCACGATTCTTACGTCATCGAGGTTCTCGTCGGCCAGTTCTTTAGCAAGTTTGGCCAACGCGTCTGCTTTGCTGTTTTCCGCACGCGGTATGTTCTCCAAAGTGTAGGAGGGGATTTGGGTCAACAGCTGTTGCACCTTTTCGCCATATTTCACCAATTCTGGTTTGCATATCTGGTAGTCGCCGTTTACTTGACTAACGACCAGTTGGGAGTCTCCATATATGAGGAGATTTTCAATTCCCATGTCGATGGCGATCTCGAGGCCTGCTATCAAAGCTTCATATTCGGCTTCTTGTTTGTCCTCGGCTCTGTTAAGGAGAAGGCGAAGCGCATAATCCCTCCTTGTGGAGTTACGAAGATGAGGCCTACCCCCGATTTGATTATAGGGGTACTTTGTTTGCGCTTTTTCATGGAAGATGCTCCATCGAAATAAAGTTCCCATTGGGTATCACCACCGTCGATCGCGTCAAACGCATGTTCGTCTGGAAAATCGCAATTCGGAGGAGAATCAGCCGGTATCGGATGCTCAGCGAGGAAATCGGCGATGGCCGGGCCTTTCACTGCCTTGAGAGGTTGATATGTTATCGAGAACTCCATCAAGAGCAGAGCCCATTTAGCGAGTCGACCTGTCAATATGGCCTTTGACATTAGATATTTGAGAGGGTCCACCTTCGAAATGAGACGGACTTCATGTGCTAATGTGTAATGTCTGAGCTTTGTTATCGCAAAGATTAACGCCAGGCAGTGCTTCTCAATGGGAGAGTAATTGCTTTCTGCCCCCAGCAGAACTCGACTTAAGTAGTAAAGTGCTCTTTCCTTCCCTTGGTCGTTCTCTTGGGCCCATAATGTGCCTAAAGAACCTTCGAGGGCGGTCGTGTAAAGAATGAGAGGCTTTCCCTTAACTGGAGCAGCCAACACTGGAGGGTTCTGCAGGTACTGCTTGATCTCGTCCAGTGCGCCTTGGCATTTATGATCCCAAACAAATGGGGTTCCCTTCTTCATCAGGTGGCTATAGGGATGGCACTTGCCTGAAAGATTGTCTATAAATCGCCGTATGTATGCGAGCTTCCCTTGGAGAGATCGCAACTGTTTGAGAGTTCTCGGCGGAGGCATTTCCATGATCGATTTGATCTTTGACGGATCTATTTCAATACATCGGTGTCGAACAATGAATCCCAGGAATTTGCCTGAGGAAACTCCGAATGCACACTTGAGCGGGTTCATCTTCAAGTTGTATTGCCGAAGGCGTTGAAATACGGTCTTCAGATGCTCGAGATGTTCCTCATATGATTTGCTTTTAACAACGAGGTCGTCGATATAGCATTCGACGATTTCGTGTATAAGGTCATCAAAGATTTTCGTCATGGCCCTTTGGTAGGTGGCACCGGCGTTCTTTAGACCAAAGGGCATCACCTTGTAACAGAATATTCCCAGAGGAGTCCTGAAGGCGGTGTGCTTCTGGTCTTCGGGGTCCATCTTTATCTGATTATACCCTGACGAGCCATCCATAAAGGAGAAAACCTCATGAGTGGACGTGTTGTCTATCATCAGTTCGGTGACTGGCACAGGGAAATCGTCTTTCGGGCAGGCTTTATTGAGATCCCGGAAGTTCACGCATATGCGCACTGTCCCATTTTTCTTCATCACCGGGACGATGTTGGCGATCCATTCAGGGTATTGAACTTCCTGGATGAAGCCAGAGTCGATTAACTTTTTGACCTCGGCGTTGATGCCCATCTCAAGCTCGAGCCGCATTCTCCTCGGCGCCTGTTTGACTGGCTTGATGTCCGGGGATATCGCCAATCTGTGCACAACAATTTCTGGATCAAGTCCTGGCATTTCGGAATAGTTCCACGCGAAGCAATCTCTATGCTGTAGAAGCACGTCCTTCAACGCAGCCACCCTTTCTTCAGATAACAGCTCGCTGATGAATGTCGCTCGCGGGTCATTCGTCGTTCCCAACTCAATTTTCTTAAGGTTATCTGCAGTGGTATGGATTCCATCTTCCAGCTGTTTTGGCGTCGGAGGGAATTCTGAGATTACCTCGTCGTTGCTGTTTTCGAAGCACCAGGGAAGGTCATCCATGTCCTCGGGCTCTTCTTTTGATATCGTTATCACGTGACAAGTACGGATTCGCTTCCAATCCCAATGCGGAACTGCTTCTTCTTTCGGGGCCTTGGGCTCGTGCTTTTGTGGCGGCGCTACCCTCCAGTTGTCGGACAGAGCGAACTTGCCAAGCTGATACTGATCTTCGACCCAATACTTGAAGGTGAAGCAGTCCTCGAGAGGGTGCCCTATCACTTGGTGATAAAAGCAATAGTCCGGGTGTGAGACTTCGCCCGCTTGTTCAGGGTGTTTAGACTCCGGCAGTGTAAACATTTGATGTTTTAGAGTAAGGTCAAGTATCTTCTTCGTCTTATCCTGAGGAAAGGACTATGCTCGACCCATTTTCTTCATGAGGGATAGATCAATAACGCTCGACTCCATTTTGCGTGGCTTCTTAGCCCTGCTTTGTTGCTGTTGAGCGCCTTTTTGGCCTTTCGACTTATTTCTGCTTTTGCGTCGAGCCTTCTTTATAACAGGTTGGAAGGGGGCGGCACTTTCATCTTTGACGGCCTGTTGAAGGAGGCGTTGCGTTTTGGCTTTCTCGTAGATGGCCATCTCGCGGTTGTGATCATCTCGGACTTTTTGACCAGCTTCCCTTATAAGCCTGTCCATTTGTTCTTCAAACGACGGACCGGGCACTTTTGCATCTGGAACTTTTACCGATTCAGGATTGGCGTCCTCCCATTGAGCATCCTCTTCTTCATCAAGGTCATACACGACGTAGCAGCCGGGTAGTAACTCTCGTTTCTTTGACCGGATGTATCCAAGCCCTTTTGTTTCCATTCTCCCGTTAGGCAGTTTGCGTTGAGTCTCGGGGACGTTCCAGACCCTGTCATAGAATTTGGCCTTTCTAACGGTCTGTTTGAAGGGTATCCCATGGCGTTTCAGCAGCTTTTTCAAACCTTCCGTATAATATCTGGGGAGACGGATAGGCTGAAGCCTGTCGAGCGTAGAATCCGCGCCATGCCAGATTTCTTTTTCTACCTTGGTTTCTTCAGAGCGGTAAAACAGAATTGCTTTCTCTCTCTTTCACCTGGGAGGGATATAGAATGTCCGCAAATCTTCTACACTGTAGATATTAAGCGCATCCAGCTCTTTATGGTGTTTAAGCGGCACTATGGCGACTTGTAGACTTTGCTCTTCGTCAGCGGACGTTTGTATTGAAGGTCGAGCAGAGAATACAGCATGGACTTCATCTTCCGAGTCGCTGCTAAAGATCAATGTAGGAGCCGATGGTCCCGGCTTGTTGTGTTGAGGTGGACCCGAATAAACTATCTCCTCTTCCTCCTCAGTATCACTGCCGAAGACAGAGATGGTAGCGTTAGTTTTATTCTCCGGCTTGTGACACTTCTCTGTGTCTTCGAAATCCGGTAAGAAGTATTTGGCGTCTTCATATTTGCGGACCTCATTCACAGAGAACGGGTTCAGTTCTCCCGTCACGGTATACTCGAAACCATCCTTAAAATACTTCATACACTGATGTTGTGTGGAAGGGATGATGTTGTACTCATGTAACCATGGTCGGTCGAGCAAAGCGTTGTAGCATGTCTTGGCGTCTATGACGTGGAACTTAATGTCCGTGACGAGTAGCCCGAAGTGTAGCGTCAGTATCACAGATCTAGGAGTCTTTGACGATTGGGAGTCGAACCCGGAGATGGTGATCTTGTCCCGAGCAAGGTGCTGGACGCTCATGCAGATTTTCTTCAACACCCGCACGTTGAGTAGGTTAACAGACGACCCGTTATCGATCAGGATTTTGCCTATCTTTATATCATGGCAGTATCCCGAAACATAGAGAGGGCGATTGTGTTCGCACGTCCCAAGTAGAAGGTCTTCATCACCAAAAGTAACATCGGCCGTGTGCACTTCCTCCAATTCATCCTTCATCTTTTCCTCGGCCAGGCATGCTTGGAATTGTTCTGGGTCTTGGAGCGCCTTAATCAACGAATCTCTCGCCTCTTTTGATAGCAAAAGGGCATCAAGAATGCTGAGCTGTGAGGGCAGCTTCCTCAGATATGCTAAGACGTTGTAATCCACCTTATTCTTCTTTGGCGGGTCTTTGGCAGCTGGCTCTTCCACCACTTGGTCATCTAAGACGATATCTTCAGAGGCTTTTTCTTTCCCTTTATCTTTTTTGTTCGAGGGTTCGAGGTTCTTTTCGGGCAGCGTGCGATTACGTAGCCGGATATTTTCGCAAACCTTCGGTTCTTCTTCTTTTCTCGAAGCGGACTCTTTAAAGAGAGGGGCAAGTTCTAGCTCTTCATCAGAATCACTCCCGAATGTAGGCACTTGTGATCTACCGGTGTTAACCATGCAATAATCGCCAGCAGTTCTTTTAAGCCCTTCGGTCGTATTTCTTTGCTCTCGACGAGTTTTACGCTTTTCCCGCTTAAAGCGTTGTCGATGAGCAACATATCCTTGCCACCATCTATCGAAAGCTTTGCACTCTTGAGTGGGGTGCGAAATCTTTTGATGATATAAGCAATAGGAGGGGTGCGTTTCCATTTCACCAGTGATGTTTCCTTCAGAGGATGGTAGCTTCATGCCTATTGATATGGCCTTAGCAAAATTTTTCCTCATCTTGAATTGGCTTTTGTCGGTAGCGGAGGTGTTTAGCTCCAACAGGATCGTCTCAGCTCCTTCATCAAGTCGCTGGCGCTTGGCCTTTTCAAATATAGCCGCCTCGCGCTCCCGATCAGCTTTACTTTTCAACCGAGCTTCATTAAGGAATGCGTCAATTACTTCATCTGATGGCCCCAGAACTTTTGGTTCAGGATCTGCCCCCAGCTTTTTGGTGCAAGGAGTCTCCTCATCGTTCGTGATCGAATGGGAAATCATATGACAGCTCGCCACATATTCCTCGGATTCATCTGATGAACTTTCTCCCTCATCTTCTTCTTGAAAGACGTGATTGAGGAACTCTTGGAGCGTAATGGGAGTCCGTGCCTTTTGGTTGTATTCATCCAGCGCGTCAATTTTCTTTTGTAAATCCGTGCGCTTGTCGCCAGGCTTCACGGGCTTCTTAGATTTCTTCTTCTTATTTTTCGAAGATTTTGACGGCTGGCTGCAAGTGCTTGAACCACCACCATCGGTCTTTGGAGTTGGACGTGGCTTCAACATCCCTTCAATGATCTGCGGTTCCAACAGGTTCTTCCACTTGATCGCTGGACATGTCTGAAGATCGTTTAGAATCCTCTTTGTCTTGGCTGATAATACAACCTCCCAAGGAGCTTCTTCAATGACGGAGCATGTTGCCCCCGGCGTATTCGTCCCCTTAGAGGTGTGGGGCTGCGGGGGATTCACCTTCCATTTGTCAGATTACGCGAACTTGCCCCGTCGGTACTGGTTTTCAAGCCAATTCTTGAAAACGTAGCAATCTTCGATCGGATGGCCTAGTACTCGATGATAAGGACAATAGTTGGGCTCGTTGACGTCACTTGGTTGCAATGGACGTTTTGGATCCGGCAGATTTATGAGTCTGTTGCGCAACGCCAGCTCGAATAACCTCCTCGTTTTATCGCGGGGAAAGGAATAAGGACGTCCCATCCTATCCTCAACGGGTACGTACGAGCGCATATTATTTTGACGAGCAACCGGCTTCGAGTCGCTCGGTTGTTGTTGAGCATTAGCGACGACGATCGCTTTTCCCTTCCCTTTGTCATTTCGGGAGTCCAGCCTTGGAAGAGGGGGTTTATGGCCCATTTGATCCATTTGCGCTAGTTTGTCAATCAAGGCCTGGAAGGTAGTTGGCTTGAAAAACATCATAAATTGTGAGATGGTTGCTTGCGGGTCAAGGGTTCCCACAAACATACCCACCGCGGGAGCTTCTTCAATGCGCTGCTCACACTTTGACCATAAGTTCCGCCATCGTATAGCGTACTGAACCCACGTCTCGCCGGGTTTTATCCTAGCGTTAATCAGTGCCGTCATCGGGGTACGTTCACTGGCGCTTGCAAAACGCTGAGTAAACAGTAGCTCCATCTCCGCGAAGGTTTTGATAGAGTCGTTCGGAAGCTCAGAGTACCACTCGAACGCCGTATCCGATAAACTTCCAACAAACTGGCGAAGTAAAAGCTTGTCATCACCACCGGTGTTGCCGCAGAGTGCCCTGAACTGGGCAACATGCTGGTGAGGATTGCCCGTCCCCTTGTAGACATGGAACTTGGGAATTGTGTAACCGGGTGGGTACTTGATTTGATCGTACCAACTTGGATATGGCCGCCCCGTTTTTACGACCTGGTCGGCTGCTTCGGTCGCATGATGAACCCGTATTTTTTGGGCGATGTACTCATCCAAATCAGCTTTGGAGATTGTATCCTCTTTAGCCGTCGACAGAGCTGGTGGAGGATTTGATGTCTCTCCCCTATCGTCCCCAAGGACGATCGGGGGCTCTTCGGTCGGAGGATCTTGTTGTATCATCATCCCTATCATGTCTTGGAAGAGGAGGCCCATACGTTGTATGTTGGCTGCTTGTTCAGCAGCCTCTTTGTCCTTCTTCTCTAGTATTCGACGAAGGAATTCGGCGTCGGTTTCTTCCTCCTGGCGTTCATACGAGGATGTTTCAGGGTTTTCTTTTGGCCCAGTAAGTGCGGCCATAGCGTTCATCATCTCTTGGAGCTTCTGTTGTTGCTCCTGCGCTTTGGTCACTGACCGCGTGTGCGGTCTATGACCTGTTGATATGCGACTGTCCTCCTTACCAGATGTCACATAGACTGTGTGAACTACAATGCCCCCTGACTTAGGGCGTTTGAGTTCATCACCTCTGATATCTATCGCCGACGCGGGGGTTTTCTCCGGCCTTCTTGTTTTGTGGGTCGTTGAAGTTGAAGGGGCCGTTGCAATGGGCACCCTAGCGATTGCTGTCCTCTGCTGTTTAATAGGACGGTCTTTTTCTTTTTGCACCTTCGTCTTCTTTTGTTGACGAGAGTGATCTGGGTTGATCACGGAGTCTTGAACCCTTCGCCAAGCCTTGTATATTTTTGAGGACAGCCGCTGAGGGGGCTGTTCTTGCTTTGTTTCCGGAACTCTCTCTGCGGGCGGAGGAGATCTTTTCAATGTAGCGGTTGGAGAGTTCTTACGTACCCTCCTCAGCAGTTCAAAGCTGTTCCCAGTTGGAACAGCAGCGTTGACTTCCACCTCTGGAGCCGGTGGAGTTAGCCCTGAGGGGGAGTTGCCCCCTGCCTTCCTCACTCGTCGCCAATAGCGACGTCGAGCACGACGAGCCGTTGGGACTGGCTCAGCGATAGAGATAGCTTCTTTTTGCCCCATGTCTGAATGGGGCGTCGTCGCTGTTAACCTCTTAAAGACTGAGGTTGCCCTTTGAGGGGTGATATTCAACCTGTCGAAGACGAATCCTCGCGCAGGGACATGAGCAGGAATCTCCAGTCTTGAAAAGACTGACTCTTTGACAGGGGAAGCCACCTTGACAACTCCTGGAGCAGTAGTCATTGCCTTCCTTGGGACAGCCAATTTAGAGTTCTGATCCAACCTGGCGAAAACCGAAGCTGTTGGTTTGGCAGTGGGCGACCCGTTGACAGGGGCTGTCGTGGCAGTGAGTCGGTCGAAGACCGACTTCTTGTTCACCTCCGGTGCAGGTATGGGCATAGAGAAGCTTGTAGGTGGGATCATGGTCCCGAAGAACCGGCCGGTGGTGGCATGGGTCACCTGGTCTACCGGCAGAGCGGGGAAGGAAGCCGCTTAGGGCCCATATGCTACACCTCCCGGTGAGGTGGAGCGTCTGTTGCAGTGGCACTTCGAGCAGTTGGTGCAGTTAAAAGCCATTGATCCTTGAGTTCTGTGCCAGGCAAAAGACCAAATCTTAGTAACTTGAAATCCGAAGGCAACCATTTAACAAACCGCGATTGGTTCGCGAATACGACACACGAAGTGTGGAGTGGAAAGAGGAAAAGGTCCCACCGGGCGTGCCAGAATCTGTTCCCCTCCGAATGGCGGCGCACAAGACTGCAATGTCCTGACGCTGAGATTCGGGGCAGATGCTATTTGGTTTTATCCGTCTACCTCTCCGAAGATGCCAAGTTGATTTATGGCACCGTGTATCGGAGGTTTAGACGGATGCGGCCGATGTAGCAGAGTTCGTCAGATTCCCCCTCGATTGAGGGGTTTTTGATTGTGGGGACGCTCTTCCCTACAGGCGCAAGCCCCTGCAGTTAATTACGCTACCGCATCGCGGTAACCACTTTCTCCTTCTCCAGAATTTCACTTCGTGTCGTGTGTATTTGTTTTGTTTGTGGTTGCCCGTGGATTGTATACGGAGACTGAGTAATGCCGTCGCCCGTAGGACGTGGATTAGTCCAAATCCGTATTTACTTAGATTTGGGTTTGGTGTTTTTAGTTTAAGGATGCATTAGTCGCGTTGCAGCTAAGATCAACTTAAACGTTCGTTAAGGATACGATAGTCCTGTTTGAGACTAAGATCAACTTAACGTGATAATCCATTTAATATCTGGCCATCGGGACTCATCACCTCTCTACGTCGTTGAAGGATTACAACGGCATGTGTTAGAGGAGTTCAGAGATGTACCTTTGAACCAAGGTTGATTTGGAGTTTTATAATCCATTCGAGTGTTTAAGGATACGTTAGCCGTATTTGGGGCTAAGATCAACTTAAACGGGACCGTTTAGATCCGGCAAAAGGGCATTTGGAGGCTCTATTGTTCCAGTTTAGGGACGTAGTGGTCCATGTTCCAGTTTAGGGACGTGGTGGTCCACCATTAGTTTAAGGACGTTTCGGTCCAATATTAGTTTAAGGACGTTTCGGTCCAACATTAGTTTAAGGACGTTTCGGTCCAACATTATTTTAAGGACGTTTCGGTCCACTATTAGTTTAAGGATGTTTCGGTCCAATATTAGTTTAGGGACGTTTCGGTCCACGAGTTTAAGGACCCCGCAGTCCATATTGATATATGGTTGTCGGGACCTGTCACCTCTCTGACGTCGTTGAAGGATTACAACGACATGTGTCAGAGGAGTTCAGAGATGTACCCTTGAACCGGTCGTAAATTGATTTAGGAGAGCATTCTTGTTCAGTCAATTTAGTTTGGGGACTTACGGCCATGATTGGGCTAAGTCCCGTTGAGAATATTCAACATTTTTCTTGATCTTTGGCCTACTAGGCCTGTGCTAGGGCTTTGCCCATATTTAATAATGCACTGCATTTTATTCTGGCCTGCTAGGCCTTTTTGATTTGGGCTCTGTCCCTTTATTTATGATGCAGAGCATCTGTTTTGGTTTGGGCTCTGCCCTTTTTAAAATAATGCATTGCATTTTATTAGGCCAGTTAGGCCTTCTTTAATTGGGCTTGGCTTTTTTGTAAGCAATGCAGTGCATTTGTCTGGCGCTTTGCGCCAAGTAATGAGCGCAAGCTCATATGGTGATGACACGTGTCATGCTCTGGCGAGCGCAAGCGCAACAGCGCTGTTCTAGTGCGCTGCGCTTGCGCTGCTGACACGTGGCGCGCTGTGGTGAATTGCGCCAGTTTCAGAGAGCAATGCTCTGTTTCAAAAGCGCATAGCGCAATTGGTTCAGATGCTGACATGTGGCGCTCTCTAGTGGCTGGCGCCAACCCAAGAGCGCAACAGTGCAGTTTTGCAAGTGCAAGGCACTATTAACTTGAGAATCTTTTAGATTCCAGAACCAATGGTTTAAAGCACTACTTGGTTTCTTGATCTAATTTAGATCAAAGAAAACAGGTGTTTCTTATTTTTCTTGATCTTAGAGAACCAATGGTTCACAAGTGCAAAGCACTATTTTTATTTTGTTTTTTATTAAAGATCATTGATCTTGTTCTTAGATCAATGATCTATCAGAAGAAATTCTTCTATCTAAAAGGTCTTTTACCTTTCTTCTTGAAATTTCTTCAGAGTTCTCTTTTTTTTCCAGAAAATGTTGATGCCTTTGAATTGAGGTCTGGGGTCCTTTTTATAGTGCCCATAAATTAGTTAAATTTGTTAAAGAGATCTTTCTCTGAGTGATTCGGGGAATTTTCCCCACCGTTGGATCTTTGATCCAAGGGCTTCTGTTTTTACAGAAGAAAATCTTCTTGTTTTAACAAGAACAGAAAAGATTTCTTTAGAATTTTAATTCTGTTTGGCGCAGATGCCCCAGCGCGTGACACGTGTCGCGCAGCGCACAGCGCAGCGCAACTGCGCAAGCGCAACTGCGCTGACACGTGTCGCGCAGCGCAGCGCTTGCGCAACTGAAGTGTTGTTTCCTTTAATTTTACTTAAAATAGAGTTTTGCTCTGATTGGGCGCACTGCCTTGGGCGCTGCGCTGTCGTATCATCTTTTGACACGTGGCGCGTTGCGCCCGGGATTTGAAGCGTTGCTTTAAAATTTGAATTTTGAATTTCCAGCAGAGCTTTGCTCTGATTGGGGGAAACAGACCTACCTGCATGACCCTTGACGAATAATCAACAAAATCACATGACTGTCCTAACCAATCGCATTATCTATGCTACAGACAATCATTACTTAACTACCGTACATTACGTCTTGACGAATAATCAACAAACGCAGCACGAATGCTAAGTACTAATTATCTGAAACGACGGAGGACTACGGCTAGGTTTTGGACGAAAAACCCTTTAACGTAATGAACTTGATATCGTTGAAGGAACCGAGTAGTTTTGAAAAGGAGCGGTTTAGGTTCCGCTTTTGAAAACTAGTGGTTTTGAAGAAAACCGAGTAATTTATAATAACATAAACTTTTGCTGAAGAGGTCACTCCCCGTGAAGAGATCTAGGCTCTTGCCCCCTCGAATGAGGTGCGGGATATTCTTAACCGAATACCACCATGCAAAGCGAAAGAATATGACTATAGTTTTTCAAAAAGTGGTTCCGACAACATCTTATTAGGTTTATTTTCTTGCACCAATCAAAATTAATGTGGTCCCATCAATTAAATCCTATCACACCAGAAAAGAACGAAAATACAATGTATGTATATGCCATCTGCATACGCCACGGGGCCCCTTCATGCACCGTTAGGTTACTTAACTAACGGCAGAGCGGGGGCAGGGCTAGCCCGTGCAGGGTGTTTTTCGTCACCCCATTGAGATGGGAATACGCGCACACTTGTCAGGCGTACTACAGATTCCCCCTGCCTAGTGTAGACGGGGGAATGAGGGTTATTGATTGTGGGCATCCGAATCTTCGACAGCCGTGGACTAAGCTGCCGTTAATCACCCCTCGCCTTTGGAGCGAAGGAACCTCCGATTGACGGGTCTAACCGGTCATGCGAACTCAATGTGCAGTGTGCGTGTGTTGTGTTTTGAAAGGGTTTTTTGAATATATCAGGGGCCTCACAGAGTTTATGGGGGTCCCGCTACCCGGATAGCGGGCTGGGGGTCAAGGGGGCTAGCAGCCCCCTTACGGGCTGCGGGACGGTGCCCCGTTAGAAAAAATTTCCTAACAAGGGACGTGTTTCTGGTGTGGAGTGCATGGAAAATAAGGGGTGATGAGCATCTTAAAAACGCGTGCATGGCACATGGGCGCTGGGCGTCCGCGGGTCATATGCCTAGCGTGTGGGCGCTTGGCCCCCGCGGGTCACGTGCCTAGCTCATGGGCGTTGGGCACTTGCGGGTCACGTGTGCAGCACGCGACCGCTGGGCGCTGAGCGCCTGCAGGTCGCGTGAGGCGCATGTGGGCGCTGGGCGCTCGCGGGTCACGTGCGCTGGACACGACCGCTGGGCGCCCGCGGGTCACGTGCGGCACGCGACTACTGGAAACACCAGCGGAAAATGGGCTTAGCCCCTGGGTTAGGAGTTGAACTCCCAAGGGGTTTTGGAGTTGAACTCCTTACAGGGATTATGTATAGATTTGGAGTTAAACTCCAACAGACCTTGAATGGAGTTAAACTCCTAGAAATTTTTAGATCTTCTTTTGAGTCTCGGATCCTCCCAGAATGGGATTTTTATAGATGGGTATCTTTCTTCTTCCTCTCTGTTGGCTGGATCTTGGGGGAAAAGGGGAGGTGAGACTTAAAATATCATCTTTTAGGGATTTGATGGCAGATCCGAGCTCCCCTTCAAAGGTTTTATGGTGAAAAGTTATTTATTTTTGGAAAAGGAAGAGTTAAACTCCTGATTTAATTCAAAATAAAAGAAGAAAGTTTAGAATCTTGAGGAAGGAGGTGGACGTACAAACCCTAGAATTTTAGAATGGAAAGGTTATGCTTTATTTCATTATCATGTTGCTTTATATAGGCTTACAAATTTACATATAGCATTTTGGGCTTTAAAAAATGGTATTTTACCCATCCCATACCTCATGTGCTCATTTCTTTAGCACATGAGCCATGAGCTTTACAAAAATTTGGCTTTATGCCTATTTTGCTTACATTCATGCATAAAAAATTACATCAAAATTATTTATTACATGATTTCATTTTGGCATGGGGAAGGCTGGCCGCGGGGCTCGACTTGGGCATGGGCCTACTTGGCCTGGGCTTGGGCCCACCTAGTTTGGGGTTGACTTTTACTTTGACTTGGTCAACCGGGGTGTAATTTTTGACCCCAACAAAGTGTCCCCCATCAATAAATGCACACCACACATATGGGTCGTGTGCATAAAATTGATGGATTTTCTTTCACGTGGAGGCAACTTGATTTGGTTCCCGCTTTTGGGAAGCTGGCATTGCCCTTTTTACGACATGGACGGTCGATGCTTGACATGTCCCCGAGACGAAGTGTCGGCGTATGACGTATCCCCGGGCCGGAGTGTTGCTGGTTGATGTTTCCCCGGCCCGGAGTGTCGCTGGTCAACTTGTCCTCGGCACAGAGTGGCACTGACTGTTCGACTTATCCCCGGCACGGAGTGTCACTGGTCGACTTGCTCCCGGCACGGAGTGCCGCTGGCTGTTCGACTTATCCCCGGCACGGAGTGTCGCTGGTTGTTAGACTTGTCCCCGACACGGAGTGTCGCTGGATGTTCAACTTGTCCCCGGCACGGAGTGTCGCTGGTTGTTCGACTTGTCCACGGCACGGAGTGTCGCTGGTTGACTTGATTCTGAGGCGGAGCATAATTCCGGCAGGGAAGGTAGATATCCCGAGGCGAAGCATGATTTCGACACGGGGTACATTCTGTGACGAAGCATGATTCCGCCACAAAGGTTGTTGGTTTGATTTGATTTGGGTTGACATCAGCATCGCTATATTGGAATATGGTACCAGGAGCAAATCATCATTTTCCACGAATGGATCTGGGGATTTTGGTTTTAGTTTGGCATCAGCATCGCTACACTGGAATATGGTACCAGGAGCGAATCATCATCTGTCATGAGAGGATTTGGGGATTTTGGTTTTGGTTTAGCATCAGCATCGCTACACTGGAATATAGTACCAAGAGCAAATCATCATCAGCCATGAGGAGATTTCCCTCGTTCCCAGTTTAACGACTTAGGGGTCATCTGTTTTCAGTTTAACGACTTAGAGGTCATCTATTCCCAGTTTAAAGACCTAGGGGTCTATTGGATCGGAGGTTTGGAATTTTGGGGTAGCGGTCGGCATCAGCGTTGATACTGAAGCACAGGTGCCAGGAGCAATTCATCATTTGACTTTATCTGTTGGGGAGCGATGGCTTAGGAGACAGGTTTAGGTCCTATCACCTTAGGCTTTTCAATTTTATGAGCCGTAAGGGTCCCATAAAAGCATTTTCTCCCTATGAGTCGAAAGGATCTCGTAGGTGTATTTTCTCCTTAGGAGTCATGGGGACTCCTAAGTGTGTTGCTCCTTTGTGAGTCGTAAGGATCTTACGCGGGAATTTTCTCCTCACAAAGTCGAGAGGACTTTGCGAGTGTATTTCATCTCTTTTTCATGAGTTTGCGCCCTCTCGGGTTTTCACAAACTCGCCGACAGTCCTGTTGATTTTACTCACGGAGCCCTTTCGGGTTTTCATCCATGCCCGTTTTGCTTGTGGACATACCCTTTTTTTGTGAATCTTCTCGCTGGTGGGACTTTAAATGTAGTCTCGCCGGTAGGACTTGGGAGAGATTGAGATTGTTTTACGCCCGTGGATTGTATACGGTTTTGCAGGATGTATGATCCAGACCGTAGGGCCGGGAGAATTTTGGGACTTTGTTGGCGTCTGCATCGCTGTACTGGAATATGGTACCAGGAGTGACTCATCATTTGTCATTGGGATATGGGATTTGGAATTTGGTTGGCGTCTGCATCACTGTACTGGAATATGGTACCAGGAGCGACTCATCATTCGCCCTTTGAGAATTTGGATTTTGGTTGGCGTCTGCATCGCTGCACCGGAATATGGTGCCACGAGCGACTCATCATTCGCCATTGGGTTTTTTTACCGCGATTGCTCTATCATTTCAGCTTTTCTTATCGCGAAGGTTGCAATTGCCCTATCATTTCGGCTATTTATTCATGGTTGACCCATCATTTCAGCTTTATTTTCATCTTTATTTTACTCGTTGGTTTTTATTGCGAGTTGTCCCATCATTTCGGTTTTTCTTTTTTTCTTCTTCTTTTATTTACACATTTTTTTACACTCCCAGTTTAACGACTTAGGGGTCGTCTGTTCTCAGTTTATCGACATGGTGGTCAACTGTTCCCAGTTTAACGACGTGGTGGTCAACTTTTCCCAGTTTAACGACGTGGTGGTCCTGTTTGCTTATCCTAGCTCCTTGAATCTTGATCTTGGCCGAGTTGGGTTGATGACCGTAGCTCTGTGGCTTGCTGGTACATTCGAGGACCGTGAGGTTTTCCCACGCTTGTATTGGTTCTCCATCCAATCTTTGAAAACATAGAAGTCTTCAATGGTATGACCTACCATTCTATGATATGGGCAGTTTATGGGATTGCCGGTCATGTTCATTTCATGTGGCCTCTTTGGAATAGGTAGTTGCAGACCGTTGTCCAAGGCATCCACGAATATTTTGCGGACTTCATCCTTCCTGAAGGAGTATACCTTTTTCTTTCTCCCCATTAGAGTAGGTGCCTTTACTGATGCTGGTCCTTGAGGCCGGTCCGTCTTTGGTTCGCCTGCTGTCTGCTTAGCCCATTCAGCGTACGTATCGGAGGGACTGGAAGCCGATCACGGCCGTTTTTCGCAAAAGTGTTCCGCTCTTGGGATGGAGAGAGTATCGGTAGGCTGCTTCCGGATATCAATCCCTGGCCTACGAACCAAAATTTGATTTTGCTGTAATTGCAATCCGGCAACTTGGGTCATGAGATCTGCCATGACGTTTGGTAGCTCGTCGACTTTGGAATGGACCATAGCCATCTTCTCGTCCCTGTCATGAAGTTGCTTTTGAAGACATTGGAATAATGCTTGTTCTATAGTTCCGGGTACGACAACGGGGTCATCCTTACCTCCTGAGCTTGATTCAGCAAGAACCACAGGTTCCTTTGGCTCAATGGCCTGAGCGGGCTCTTCATCATTTGGATCGAGCCGGTGTTGGATGGCAACAACCGCGTCATTGCCATGGCTATAAGGCGTAGGAGGACTTGTTCCTCTGAGTTCCATCATGTAGACCGTATGGGTTATGTACCCGTCTATTACTTCTTCATCGGCAATGTTGCTCGCTTGGCTCTTAGCTTGTTGCCTTGGTCCGCTCTTTTCAGATAATGGCAGATGTCTGAGAGAATCAGGTTCCCGAAAGACTTCGGTCTCCATTCGTATGAAATTGGCGGTCGCAGCTTGACTATTTGCTAACACGCCTTTAGACAGTTCTATCTCTCCTGCCTTGTATCGCTTTTCGACCCAATCTGTGAAGACGAAGCAGTCTTCAATAGCATGACCTATCACTCTGTGATAGGGGCAATATTTAGGGTCGTCGGTCATATTCGCTTCTTGGGGCCTTTTTGATTCTGGCAATTGTAGACTGTTCCTTAGGGCGTCTTTGAATATTTTACGGACTTTGTCCCTTCTGAAGGAATAGACCCTATCCATCTTCTCTTTCAAAGGCGATCCTCCTCCCTCTCTGAACACTGGCTTCCGAGGCTGGTCGGCATTAGGCCTGCCTGCTCCTCGCCTGCTTTAGTCAGCAGATCTTTCGAACCATCGTCTTGGCCCTTCCTCTTTTGAAAAGGACAGGCGACTGAAGACTGCTGGTCTGACCGGGTCCTTGGGTGGCGCTGTCCGGATCGCCATTTTCTTGACTCTTGTAGTCATGGCATTCTTCTGGACCAATTTCAGTAGTTCAAAAGAGCTAGTGAGCTTTATAGCCGATTCAGCTGTTGTTGCGGGGTAACCCTTTTCTTGGAACATCATGAAGTTCAGCCTAGTAGGAGCCCTAGCCTTTTTGTTGGCTTTATATTGGAGCCTTTTCTGTCTTAGCTTCTCAATTTTGAGGGCTTGATGGGCATCCGTCATCCAGGAAGCCATCGTGAGTCGATTGGCAGGGAGCATAGAGAAGATACCCGATCGAGCAGTTGTCAAGGGTATCGCGGGAGCTTGCTCGATACGCCTTATTGTTTTGATGGTGTTGATGGCCTTGCCCCCAACTGGAGCAAAGGAACGTCGTTCCAACACCAACTTGCGTTTGGGTAGTGGTGCCTTCGAGATCACCATATTTGGCCTCCTGCCTTTTGAGGTCGGTTTATCCATCACCGGGGCTTGAAGAGCAGAGATGGCGTTAGCTGGAATGAACAGAATAGAGCCGAATAGTAGCGGCGGCTCCTCCCACTGTCGCCCGAGACTGGACGGAAGGACCGTCCTGGCGTCCATCTTTATCGTGTAGGAGATGGGAGCCGTGTTGAGAGCTGAACTTGCCCTTAAAGACATTTTTTTGTGTTCGACGATTGCAGTCGAAAGTCGTTAACCTGCAAATAGAAGCATGATTTCGGTACATGCAATCAATGTATATGTTGATTGAGTTCGCATGGATGTTTAACCCGAAATATGGGAGGAGAGATCCGTCCCACCGGGCATGCCAAAATTTGTAGGGTGTTTTTCGTCATCCCATTGAGATGGGAATACGTACGTGCTTGTCAGGCGTACTACAGATTCCTCCTATCTAGGATAGGCGGGGGGCGGGGCGGGGCGGGGCGTTTATTGATTGTGGGGATCCGAATCTCCGATAGCCGCGGACTAAGCTGTCGTTAATTACCCCTCGCCTTTGGAGCGAAGGAACCTCCGATTGACGGGGCAAATTGGTCATGCGAACTCAATGTGTAGTGTGCGTGTGTTGTGTTTTGAAAAAATTTCCTAACAGGGGATGTGTTTCTGGTGTGGAGTGCATAGAAAATGAGGGGTGAGGAGTGTCTTAAAGATGCATGCATGGCACATGGGCGCTGGGCGCTCGCGGGTCACGTGCGCAGCACGCGACCGCTGGGCGCCAGTGGCTCACATGCGCAGCACACGACCGCTGGGCGCTGAGCGCCTACGGGTCGCGTGAGGCACACGTGGGCGCTTAGAGCCCGCGGGTCACGTTTCCTGCACGCGACCGCTGGGCGCCGTGGGTCACGTGCGCGGCATGCGACCGCTGGGCGCCCGCAGGTCACGTACATGGCACGCGACCGCTGGAAACACCAGCGGAAAAGGGGCGTATCCCCTGGGTTTGGAGTTGAACTCCCAAGGTCTTTGGAGTTGAACTTCTAACAGGGATTATGTATAGATTTGGAGTTAAACTCCAACAAATCTTGAATGGAGTTAAACTCCTAGAAATCTTTAGATCTTCTTTTGAGCCTCAAATCCTCCCAGAATGGAATTTTTATAGATGGGCATCATTCTTCTTCCTCTCTGTTGGCTGGATCTTTAGAGGAAGGGGAGGTGAGACTTAAAATATCCTCTTTTAGGGATTTGATGGCAGATCCGAGCTCCCCTTCAAAGGTTTTATAGTGAAAAGTTATTTATTTTTGGAAGAGGAAGAGTTAAACTCTTGATTTAATTCAAAATAAAAGAAGAAGGTTTAGAACCTTGAGGAAGGAGGTGGAGGTACAAACCCTAGAATTTTAGAATAGAAAGGTTATGCTTTATTTTATTATCATGTCGCCTTATATAGGCTTACAAATTTACATATAGCCCCTTGGGCTTTATAAAATAGTATTTTACCCATCCCATACCTCATGTGCTCATTTCTTAAGCACATGAGCCATGAGCTTTACAAAAATTTGGCTTTATGCCCATTTTTCTTACATTCATGCATAAAAAATTACATCAAAATTATTTATTACATGATTTCATTCAGCATGGGGAAGGCTGGCTGCGGGGCTCGACTTGGGCATGGGCCCACCAGGCTTGGGGTTGACTTTGACTTTGACTTGGTCAACCGGGGTATAATTTTTGACCCCAATAGCGCAGATGCAAAACATATACAATGTTTACTAGTGTGTGTGTGTGTGTGTGTGTGTGTAACCATTCGTCACAGTCATGATATAAGCAACATTACAGAGAAGCGATATGCAAAATAGAATAGTGGATAATCTAGGAGCCCCGGGTATCATTTGTGCTGCAAATGAAACTCGTTCCCCGGTCATATGGATAGCCAGTACAATGTAAAACTAATACCTCTACGAGTGCGTCAAGTTACCCGCCTATCTTGGAAGTGGGGCAACCCCAATCCTCGAAATCTGGTAAGAAGTATTTTGCATCTTCGTACTTTCAAACTTCGTTCATGGAGAATGGGTTCAACTCCCCCGTCACGGTATACTCGAGACCATCCTTGAAGTATTTCATACACTGATGTTGTGTAGAAGGAATGATGTTGTACTCGTGTAACTAAGGCCGGCCGAGCAAAGCATTGTAGCATGTCTTGGCGTCGATGACATGAAATTTAATATCCGTGACAAGTAGCCCGAAGCGCAGCGTCAGTATCAAAGACCCGAGAGTCCGTGATGACTGGGAGTCAAAACCGGAGATAGTGATTTTATCACGAGCGAGGTGCTGAACGCTCATGCAGATTTCCTTCAACACCCTTACGTTAAGGAGATTGACGGAGGACCCATTGTCTACCAGGATTTTAGTTATCTTGATGTCATGACAGTATCCGGAGACATATAGGGGACGGTTGTGCTCGCATGTCCCAAGGAGGAGATCTTCATCGCCGAAGGTGATATCGGCTGTGTGTACTTCTTCCAGCTCGTCCTTCATCTTCTCTTCGGTGAGGAAAGCTTGGAATTGCTCGAGCTCTTATAACGCCTTGATCAATGAATCTCTTGTTTCTTTTGATACTAAAAGGGCGTCGAGAATGCTGAGCTGCGAGGGTAACTTCCTCAAGTGCGCCAGAATGTTGTAGTCCACCTTTGGCGGGTCCTTGACGGTCAGCTCATTCATGACTTGGTCATCCAGGGCGATATCCTCAGAGACCTTTTCTTTTCTCTTATCTTTTCTGTTCGACCCACTGTTCGAGGGCCCAAGGTTCTTTTCGGGCAGCGTACGATTGCGTAGCTGAATGTTTTCACAGGTCTTTGGTTCCTCCACTTTTCCCAAGGTGGATTCTTTGAAGAGAGGGCCAAGAGCCATTTCCTCGTCAGAGTCGCTCCCGAAGGTGAGAATTTGCAATCCCCCGGCGTTAACCATGTGACAGTCGTCGTCAATTCTTTTACGCCCCTCGGTCGTATTTCTTTGCTCCCGACGAGTTTTGCGTTTCATCCGTTTGAAATGCTGCCGATGAGCAACATATCCCTGCCACCATCTTTTAAAAGCGTTGCACTTTTCGATGGGGTGTGCAATCTTTCCATGATATAGGCAGTAGCTAGGATGCATCTCTGCTTCACCGAGAATGTTTCTTTCAGAGGGTGGTAGCTTCATTCCCATTGATATGGCTTTAGCAAAGCTTTTCCTTGTCTTGAACTTGTTTTTATTCGTGACGGATGTCCTTTGATTCGGCGGGAGTATCTCAGCTCTTTCGTCCAGTCGCCGGCGTTTGGCCTTTTCAAAGATGGCCATCTCACGCTCCCAATCAGCTTTACTTTTCAGAAGAGCTTTGTTTAGGAATGCGTCGATCATTTCGTCTGACAGCCCTGGAAGCTCCAGTTTAGGACCTGCCCCCAGTCTCTCGGTGCAAGGAGGTTCTCCATCATCTATCGACGAATGAGAGATCATATGGCAACTTGCTACATAATCCTCAGATCCATCCGACGAGTATTCTCCATCATCTTCGTCCTCAAGGACGTGGCTGAGGAACTCTTGGAGTATGATTGGAGTCCGCGCCTTCTGGTTATATTCTTCCAGTGCGTCGATCTGTTTCTGCAGGTCCATGCGCTTGTCGCCAGGATTCACGGGCTTTTTGGATTTCTTCTTCTTTTTCGAAGATTTCGACGGCCGGGTATGCGAGTTTTGGCTGTCACTACTGATCTTTGAAGTTGGGCGCGGCTTCAGCATCCCTTCAATGATCTGGGGTTCCAGCGGATTCTTCCATCTGATCGCCGGGCATGTCTGGAGATCATTCAGCATCCTTCTGGTTTTGGCCGAAAGGGCCACTTCCCATGGAGCTTCTTCAACAAAAGAGCACGTTGCCCCTGGTGTATCCGTCTTTTTAGGAGTGTGCGGTTGTGGTGGGTTTACTTTCCACTTCTCAGACAGCGTAAACTTGCCTTGTAGGTACTGATCCTCGATCCATCCCTTAAAGACGAAGCAATCTTCGATTGGATGGCTTACCATTTGGTGGTAAGGGCAATAATTGGGATTATTCACTTTGTCGGGTTGCGATGGTCGCCTTGGATTCGGCAAATTGATAAGCTTGTTGCGCATCTCCAGCTCGAAGAGTCTCTTCATTTTATCCCATGGGAACGAGTAAGGACGCTTCATCTTCTTATTATAATAGCGTCGTCTCTCTTCCAGTTGATCCGCTAACTTTGGGGCACTGGGCTGCTGTTGGGTGTTTGCAACGAAGATCGCCTTCCCTTTACCCTTTTCGTTCCGCGGTTCCGGCTTCGGGGGAGATGGTCTATGACCCATCTGGTCCATCTGGGCCAGCTTGTCGATTAGAGCGTGGAATGTGGTCGGCTTGAAAAACATCATGAACTGTGAAATAGTTGCATGAGGGTCTAGAGTGCCCACGAACATGCCCACCGCTGGTGCTTCTTCGATGCGCTGTTCGCACTTCGACCACAGATTCCGCCATCGGATTGCGTACTGAACCCACGTCTCGCCTGGCTTCACCCTGGCATTGATCAATGCCGTTATTGGGGTGCGTTCACTAGCACTTGCGAATCGCTGGGTGAACAACAACTCCATTTCTGCGAAAGTTTTGATGGAGTCGTTTGGAAGTTCGGAATACCACTCAAATGCCGTCTCTGATAAACTGCCAATGAATTGGCGGAGCAAGAGCTTATCATCGCCACTAGTATTGCCACAGAGAGCCCTGAACTGAGCGACATGTTGATGGGGATTTCCTGTCCCCTTGTACACGTGGAACTTCGGGATCGTGTAGCCCGGCGGGTACTTTATCTGATCATACCAGCCTGGATACGGTCGCCCAGTTCTAACAATTTGCCCAGCCGCTTCATTCGCCTGGTGAACTCGTATCTGCTGAGCGATGTAATCATCCAGGGCGGACTTGGAAATAGTTTCCTCCTTGGCTGCTGAAAGAGCTGGAGGTGGATTTGATGTTTCTCCTTTATTATCTTCGATTTTTACTGGAGGATCTTCGGCTGGGGGATCCGGCTGGATTATCATGCCCACCATATCTTGGAATAGAAGGGCCATTTGCTTTATATTGGCCGCTTGTTCTGCGGCCTCTTTGTCCTTCTTCTCCAGCATTCTCCGAAGGAACTCGACATCAGTTTCCTGCTCGTGGCGTTGCTCCGAGGATGCATCTGGGCTTGCTTTTGGCCCGGTGAGTGCGGCCACAGCAGTCATCATCTCCTGAAGCTTCTACTGCTGCTCTTGGGCTTTTGTCACGGATCGCGTAAGCGGTCCGTGACCTGTGGAGACATGGCTATCCTCTTTTCCGGATGCCATATAGACGGTATGCACCACCATGCCCCCAGACTTAGAGCGTTTGGGTTCAGTGCCTTTGACATTTGTCGAAGGCATGGGGATTTTCTCCGGCTTTCTCTTCTTATGAGCAGTCGAAGTTGAGGGGGCCGTTACAGTGGGCACCCAAGTAGTCGTCGTCTTTTGTGGCTTAACAGGACGGTTTTCTTCCTGTCGGACCTTCAGCTTCTTCTGCCGGCGGGGGTAGTCTTGATCAACCACCGACTCTCGGACCTGTCGCCAGATTTTGTAAACTTTAGAGGACGGTCGTTGGGGGGACTGTTCCGGCTTCATTTCTGTGACAGTCTCCACCGGCGGTGGAGGTCTTTTTAATATGGCGGTAGATGAATTCCCGCGCACCTTGCTCAGCAGCTCAAAGCTGTTCTCGGTTGGAACAGCAGCATTAATTTCCACCGTTGGAGCTGGTGGAGTTAGCCCAGAGGGGGAGTTGCCCCCGGCCTTCCTTACTCGGCGCCAGTGGCGACGTTGAGCGTGTCGAGCGTACGGTGTTGGTTCGTCGATGGGGATGGCTTTTTCTTGCCCCCTGTCCAGATGAGGCGCCGCTGGTGCCAGCCTCTTGAAGACTGACATCTTTTGAGTAGTGGTATCCAATCTGTCAAAGACAGACCTTCGAGCAGGAACGGGAGTCGGAATAGTCAGTCTTGTAAAGACCGACTCTTTGGCAGGAGAAGCCGCCTTGACGACTTCAGGAGCAGGGGTGGCTATCTTCTTTGAAATGGCCACTTCAGGTGTCATGGGCTTTTTGGCAGGCCCATAGGAGTTCAGGCTCAGTCTGGAGAAGACCGAGGAGTTGGAGCTGGACGACCCGTTGAGAGGGGCTGTGGTAGTAGCAAGTCGATCGAAGACCGACTTCTTAGGAGCTTCTGGTGTTGGTACAGGGGTGTTGAAGCTCGTCGGTGGGAGCATGGTCCCGAAAAACAACCCGGTGGTGGCCTGAGTCACCTGGTCCACCGACATTATGAACAGCGAAGCCGCTTGAGGCCCGTAAGCTACACCTCCAGGTGAGGCAGAGCGTAGGTTGCGGTTGCAGTTGGAACATCTTGCACAAGTAGACGCCAATGATTATTTGCTTTCTGCAGCAAGCAAAACGCCAAATCTTAGTATCTCGAAACCCAAGGGCAACCATTAGCAAACTGCGATTGGTCCGCGAACACGACACACGAAGTGTGGAGTGGAAAGAGGAAAAGGTCCCACCGGGCGTGCCAGAATCTGTTCTCTTCCGAAAGACGCGGCGAACGTCTTGCCTGAATTTCGAGGCAGATGCTAATTGGTGCTATCCGTCCACCTCTCCGAAAATGCCAAGTTGATTTATGGCACCATGTATCAAAGGTTTAAACGGATGCGGCCGATATAGCAGACTTCGTCAGATTCCCCTTCGTTTGAGGGGTTTTTGATTGTGGGGACGCTCTTCCCTGCAGGCGCAAGCCCCTGCAGTTAATTACGCTACCGCATCGCAGTAATAACTTTCTCCTTCTCCATATAGTCACTTCGTGTCGTGGGTGTTTGTTTTGTGTTTGGTTGCCCGTGGATTGTATACGGAGACTAAGTTGTGTTATCGCCCGTAGGGCGTGGACTAGTCCAAATCCGTATCTTTCTTAGATTTGGGTTTGGGGGGTTTGGGTTTAAGGATACGTTAGTCTCATTTGAGACTAAGATCAACTTAAACGTTTGTTAAGTATACGTTAGTCTAATTTTAGACTAAGATCAACTTAACGGGATCGTTTAGATCCAACAACAGAGCAATTGGGCTCTATTGTTCAGTTTAATGACGTTGCGGTCGATGATTAGTTTAAGGACATTACGGTCCATCGTTAGTTTAAGGACATCTCGGTCCACTGTTAGTTTTAAGACATCGCGGTCAAGGTTAAGGACATCATAGTCCATGGATTTAAGGACTCCATAGTCCAATGTTAGTTTAAAGACATCACGGTCGAGGTTAAGGACATTATAGTCCGTGGATTTGAGGACTCCACAGTCCGGTGTTAGTTTAAAGACATCATGGTCGAGGTTAAGGACATCATAGTCCGTGAGTTTAAGGACCTCACAGTCCGATGTTAGTTTTAAGACATCACGGTCGAGGTTAAGGACATCATAGTCCATGAGTTTAAGGACCCCATAGCCCGTGAAATGTGTGGTTGTCGAGACCCGTCACTTCTCTGACGACGTTGAAGGATTACAACGACAGATATCAGAGGAGTAAAGAGATGTACCCTTGAACCGACATGAATTGGTTGAAAGAGCAGATGAGCTCAGTTCAATATAAATTGAGGACTTATGGCCAGAATTGGGCTAAGTCCAATTAAAAATGTTTAACATTTTATTTTTTGTTCTGGCTATTAAGCCTTTGTTTGGGCTCGGCCCTTTTAATAATGCTAGGCATTGGGCTCTGACATTTTTTGTCTTGATCAGAACAAAGTGTGTTCTGACAGTGCACCACGTAGCGCACCAGGCGCTTTGCTCCAGTCAAAGAGCGCATTGCGCTTCTGTCGGGTAGCGTACACGAAGAGGACACATGTCGCGCTTAGCGCTAGTTTGTTAGCGCATTGCGCTTTTAATTTATGAGCGCATTGCAATAGTCTGTTGGCGCACCACTGAGTGACACGTGGCGCGCTTGGCGCTGAGCGCCAGCCCATGAGCGCAATGCTCTGTTTTAAAAGCGCAAAGCGCAGGTTGTGTCTTTGTTTGACACGTGGCGTGTTCTGGCGCTGCGCGCTAATCCAAGAAGCGCAAAGGCGCAATTCATAAGTGCAAGGCACTTTTCAATAGCGCAAAGCGCATCTGATCAATTTTAAGATCAAAGAACAGATTTATGTTCTTCTTTAAAGGAGGCTCTGCCTCAAGATCCAAGAACAAAAGTTCTTGTTTTTATAAAAGGCTCTGCCTTTATAGATCAAAGCTCTGTGAATGAAGTAAAAATACTTCTTTTATTATTTTATGATTAGATCTTTTGATCATTTCCTTTTTATTAAAGACCTTGGTCTTTGTTCAGATCTAAGATCCTTTCAGAAGATGATTCTTCTTTTTACGAGATGTATTCATCTCTGTTCTTCAAGAACATAGTTCTTTACTTTGGAGATGAAGAAAAATCTTCTTTTTTCTAAGAGCTTGCACTTCTTTTTCTCAAAGTTTGCAGAGGGGTTTTCTCTCTTTTTTTTTCTTTTTTCTGTTTATTTTCCTTTTTTTTATTAAAATGAAGGATCATTAATCGTTGGGACCCACCACCTCTTCGACGACACTGAGTGATTACAGCGCCACATATCGAAGGTGTGGAGGGATGTACCCTTCGAACCCTGTCCCACTCATTAGGGGGAAAGAACAGGCTGGAGCTTAAGTTTCGCGTTGCTGAAAAAGGCTTCTTTGCGTTCGCGCACGTGCGTCGCACGTGTTGAGCGCACGTGCATCGCACGTGCTGGGCGCACATATTTGCACATAGCGCACATGGAGCTTGCGCATTATGGGGGGAGCAAGCTCCTATGGAGAACGTATCTCCTTTTAATATTATTAAATGTTCTCATGTAGTGCGCACATGCGTTGCACGTAGTGCGCGCATGGCGGGCACACGTGCGTTGCACGTAGCGCACATGGCGCTTGCGCATATGCACATTATGGGGAGGAGCATGCTCCTATCTTGGAGATCTAAGCTCCTTTTAATATTATTAAATGTTCTCATGTGGTGCGCACGTGCGTTGCACGTGGTGCGCGCATGGCGGGCACACGTGCGTTGCATGTAGCGCACATGGCGCTTGCACATATGAGCATTATGGGGAGGAGCATGCTCCTACCTTGGAGAACTAAGCTCCTTTGGAGAACTAAGCTCCTTTGAGAATTGAATCCTTTGGGAATTGAACTCTACCCTTTCTAAGAGGTATCCCCTCTTATTTATATGGGAGTGGTAGAGAAGCCATCTCTTCTTTTTCCGATGTGGGACTAAAAATGCATTCTCCATGTAGTAGAGCATTACTTTAGATTACACGTGCATAGTACATTTACTCATAACTATTGATCTCGGATGAATTATGAGGCCCATAATATATCAAATCAAAGGATTTTTCGAGACACTTTCGATACCAACAAAATTTAGCTGTTTCTCATTCCGAAGTTTGTCAAAATACAGCTCGGAAAATACCGGTTCGCATCTTCTTCCTTAGATCACATGTGCATAGACATTTGCTCATAACTTTTGATCCCGGATGAATTATGAGGCCCATAATATATCAAATCGAAGGTTTTTTCGATATACTTTCAATACCATCAGAATTTAGCTGTTTCTCATTTAGAGGTCTTTTAAAATACAGCCCGGAAAATACAGGTTCACATTTTCTTAAGCGTATCGCTGTCATTTGATGCCTTGGACTCTTTTGTGCAGAAATTTTTGGCAGGAACACCTACTAGCTTCCAGCAAGCCATTCAGAGCAGCCACTCGGTAAAATGGCTGGATGCAATGCGGACCGAAATGGAGTCCATGTACACCAACAAAGTATGGACTTTGGACATTGCTCCAGAAGGGGTAAAACCCGTAGGCTGCAAATGGATCTTTAGAAAGAAGATTGGTGTAGATGGACAGGTTGAAACCTATAAGGCTAGACTTATTGCAAAGGGTTTTTGTCAAAGACCTGGTTTGGACTATGACGAAACCTTTTCTCCAGTGGCTATCCTCAAATCCATTCGGATCCTTTTTGCCATTGTTGCCTTCCACGATTATGAGATCTGGCAGATGGACGTAAAGACGGCTTTTCTAAATGGTAATTTGGAAGAGTGCGTCTATATGGATCAGCCAGAGCGTTTCATTCAGAGTGGGAGTAGCGGTAAAGTATGCAAGTTTCTTAAGTCCATTTATGGACTAAAGCAGGCATCGCGGAGTTGGAATATCTGTTTTGATGATACTGTCAAAGAATTCGACTTTATCAAAAATCCAGATGAACCATGCATTTACAGTAAGATTGTAGGGAGAACTGTGGTATTCCCCGTCTTGTATGTGGATGACATTCTCTTAAAAGGAAATGATATTCCTATGCTACAGTCAGTCAAAGGATTCTTGTCACAGAGGTTCTCCATGAAGGACCTGGGTGATGCCTCCTACAATATGGGGATCCAGATCTATCGTGATAGATCTAAACCGATAGTGGGACTTTCACAGTCTAGGTATATCGACACCATACTGAAAAGATTCAGTATGGAAGATTCAAAGCGCGGTAATCTACCGGCTTGTCACGGAATCACCCACTCCAAAGAGATGTCTCCCAAGACTGATTTGGAAAGGGCTCGCATGTCATCTATACCCTACGCATCTGCGGTAGGCTCTATAATGTATGCGATGTTGTGTACCAGAGCAGATGTAGCATACGCATTGAGCATTGTAAGCCGGTATTAGTCGAACCCAGGGGAGAAGCACTGGATAGCAGTAAAGAACATTCTCAAGTACCTGAAAAGGACTAAGGAGATGTACTTGGTGTATGGCGGAAAGGACCTCCAGATCGAGGCCTTTGCTGACTCCAGCTTCCAGAGTGACAAAGATGACTCCACGTCCATGTCAGGTTATGTCTTTATCCTCAATGGAGGGGCGGTCTGTTGGAAGAGCTCCAAACAGGACACCGTTGCTGACTCGACGATGGAAGCGGAGTACATATCTGCTTGCGATGCCGCAACAGAAGCTGTCTGGATGAAGAAGTTCCTCACACAACTTCAGGTGGTTACGTCCATTGTTGATCCAATACCACTGCATTGTGACAACAACGACACTATAGCTTTAGCGAAGGAACCCAGGTCCCATCAGAAGTCCAGACATATTTTGAGGCGGTACCACCTGATCAGGGAGATCGTAGATCGCCAGGAGATCAAGGTGAGGAGAGTTGATACGGAGAATAACACTGCAGATCCACTCACGAAGGCCATCCCTCAGACACAGTTCGAGAGGCTGATCGAGATGATAGGTCTGCGATACACCTGTACATGGCCCTAGTGCAAGTGGGAGATTGTTAGTGATGTATGCCCTAGAGGCCATTATTGTATCATTTATATTACTTAATGGAAGCTTAGGATATTCACAGTTGTATTGACAGTCTTGCTCAAAATAGTAGTATGCTACTTGGTTTGTTTCTACTTTAATATGTGCATGTGTTTCAGCATATTGCTTATACATATTAGTAGAGCCCTTAGGATCTTTGCTTCATTACCTGCGTTGTAATGGCAGTCACACTAGTGGGGGCTGGGTAGTCTACAAGCACATCCTTATACAGGTCCCTAGTCGTAGGATTATTGAGATGGGGCATCCATACTCCAAAGTAGACCAGTGTATACGCTTCTCATCCCAGTAGGGGAGATGGTCTGTCCCACAGCCATTAGTACGTTGTACTGGAGATAGTATGCAGGTGCTTATTAGGTTATGAGTACACAGGACATGACTCGTCGGGAACTGCTGGTGGGTATTATACCTATCGTCGAGTAGTAGTTCCCAGGTGACATGAGTACAGCTTAGTCCATCGACTTGACACTGCTACTTTGCCTCGAGTGTGTTCCCACTGTTCATTGATTACTACCCTACCACGGCTCAAAGGAGTCGTGCAAACAGGTAGTAGTTGGGTGCAGTCCCGAAGCACTTGGAGGCAGTGGCGATTAGATAGGATTCGTCTCACCCAATATTAGGGGTTGATATCGCGCTGTGTTTGGAGAGCTATTAAACAAAGTCCCTGGCCAGGGCAAGTGAGATTTACTGGTAGGTATTCCAGTAGTTTCTCAGGGTGTTCTGGGCTACACTCAGACACGACTTATACCGCTATTAGGGGTCTGACGTTTACCATCCCCCTAGGCCCAATATGCGATACTCTTTGACGAATAGACCGGACTGTACGGAGATTGTCACATGCAGGCTCAGTAGGAGTTCGGATGGGTTTGCTCATCGGCCTTCTTATCGACAGATACCTAGGTAGCCGTTACGTGCAGATAGTACCACTTGCGACTTGTGCTTAAACCCACTGCCAGCGTACTGTCGAGTCTTTAGAGTCCCATACAGAGGGTTTCCCTGCATTGGGTAAAAGATGTAGAGGTCGTATGGTTTTACGACAGGGCTTCGATCACGTACGTGCACTTGTGTGCGTATGATGTTTGGGCGGACGATACTAGTGGGCTTTGGTTTAAGCCGGATACTAGTGGGCTTTGGTTTAAGCCGGGTCCTAGTATTGTATCGATGGATTGTTTCGTATCTTGTATTCATATTCTTCGGAATACGAATGCGGGTATGTATATACGGATGAGGGAAATTCTCGTAAATTAATCGAGAAAGCTTCTAGAAGTGACACCTATTAGGGTTTTAATTTCATTTTAGGATTAAAACAAATGGGTGGAGAAATGAGGTGGATTGTGAACATTGAATCAAGCATGGCTACTACATGACTCATACTTGACAAAATAGATATTTTGTGAACCTTGTGAGATATTTGTCTCCAAAATATCTCATTTGACTCATTTTTTATCTAAGGGCAGCGAAGGGTTCAAAGTTCATTAGTTCCTCTCTCATTTTCTCAAGTCTTCTTCTACTCTCACACAAACCCTAATTGTCTCATGAGTTGAGAAACCTAGGGTTCAAAGAGACAAAGCATTCCATCTTCACTCTCTATATCACCTAGGCCATCTAGTCTAGCAAGCTACTTGCCCTAGTTACCTCGGAGTTGAGGTTGGAGCTCGGACTATAGACTCTCGGGTGGATCGTCTTTGACTCGAGGAAGCCGACGAGGAAGCTACGATCCGTTTCGATTCTCGGAGCCTACGATGAGGAGGACAGCGATGAAGACCCGAAGGACTTGTATCGTGAGGTATAATCTCTTATCCGAGTAGATAACCTCTTCACAAGTCATTCTAGTAAGGGTTTAGACATGATCTGGGAGCTAGAGTCCATGTTGCGATGATTTGATAATCGTTTTTCACACTTCCGCTTCCCCGCGATTACGCGGGGTGCGTGACACGGAATTATAGCGTAGACAAGTAGAATCAACTAAAGGGCAACAATTTTATTATTACCCGCCCAAACTCTGTAAGTCGTCATCTCATAAGGGCAGACGTCCGACCCTCACTTGGGCAGACGTCTGCCGGAGCTTTTGATTGGGCTTCTGATCTTGTGCAGATATCTGTCTTTCTAAACTACAGACGTCTATCATTTCTCTGTGTCTCTGAGACATTTCTTGTACACATCCAGACGTCTGTCTCGCTTTTCTACAGATGTATGGCCTGAAGTATTCTCCACAATTTCATCAATCTCCTACTTGGAGATATTTTAGCCTTAATTCCTAATGCTAGCAGACTTCACACGACTCCTCTTTATTCTCTTTTCATTATATTTTCATGGAGAGTTTCACCAACTTGCAACAGAAATTCAGTTTATCTCTGTCTATGATCTTGGTGAACATATCCGCCGGATTCTTTTCTCAAACGATCTTCTTCTGTGTCAACTCCTCCTCTTCAATCGCTATGCGAATGAAATGGTACCGCACTATGATGTGCTTCATTCGAGAGTGATAAACCACGTTCTTCGCTAAATGTATCGTATTTTGGCTGTCGCTCCATAAGTTATTGAAGTCTTGTTTCATGCCCAATTCTTTATGTAACCCTTGCAACTATATTATCTCCTCGCTGGCTTCTGTGATCGCTACGTATTTCACCTCCGTAGTCGACAGTGCTACAACTTTCTGCAATTGAGAGACCCGACTCACCGTTGTTCCTTCAATCGTGAATACGTATCCTGTTATGCTCTTCCCACTATCTCGATCTCCCGAATAGTCCGCATCAATGTACCCTTGCACCTTCAGAAAGTCACCCCCGAAACATAGGCAATGACAGGGCGTACCCTTATGATACCTCAAAATCTACTTCACCGCACTCCAATGTTCCTTCCCCAGATTTTTCATATACCTGCTCACAACTCCCACTGCATGTGCAATATCTGTTCTCGTACTCACCATCGCATACATCAAACTCCCCATCGCAAATGCGTAAGGCACTTTTGCCATCTCGTCTTTCTGCTCTTGAGTTGTCGGGCACAACTCCTTCATAAGTTTGAAATGCTTTGCTAAGGGCATACTCACCGGCTTCGACTTGTCCATATTGAACCGCTTCAAAACCTTCTCGATATAGTCCCTTTGTGATAACTACGGCTTCCGCTGCTTCCTATCTCTCACAATCCTCATGCTCAAGATTTGCTTGGCCGCTCCCAAATCCTTCATGGAGAATTTCTCGGCCATCATCTTCTTCAAACTTTGAATTTTCTCAAAATTCGGACACGCTACAAACATTTTATCGATTCACAGCGCATAAATCCCGTTTCCAACATAAACTGATCGAACTTAAGACACCACTGCCTAGAAGTTTGCTTGAGACTATACAAGCTCTTTCACAGATTATACACCATATTTTCTTTTCCCTTCACCTCATATCCCTGTGGCTGCATCATATAGATCTCTTCCAAATCTCCATGAAAGAACGCAGTTTTCATATCCAGCTATTCTAAATGCAAATCCTCTACTTCCACGATACTAAGAATCACCCGAATTGATGTCATCTTCACCATAGGGGAAAATATCTCTTGATAGTCAATTTCTTACTTTTGCACGTATCCCTTGACTACCAAGCGAGTCTTGTGCCACTCCACTCCATATCTTTAATCCTGTACACCCACCTGCTAAGTAACACTTTTCGACCCTTGGGTAGCTTTACTAGGTCCCATGTACGGTTCTTCTTCAAAGAACGCATCTCCTCATCCATTGCTCGCTCCCACTGCTTGCTAGCATTGTCGCTTGTTGCTTCTTCAAGGGATTTGGGCTTCCCCGAATCTGTGTACAATATGAAGTCGGTCACAAGTTTTTCAGGAAGCAACCTATCTCGCGTAGATCTCCTCAGAACCGGTACATCTGATTGCTGAACATGGTCCCCATCTTGTTCTTGAACCTGATCCTGCACTGTAGTTTCCTCCACGTTCTGATCTCCACCTGTAGGTTCCTGAATGCTCTCTTGAGTTCCGTCCAACTCGATGAACTCCGATACCGCACCATCTTTGGCTTACTTTTCTTCTTTGTACAAGTGTTGCTCATCAAAGACAACGTTTCGGCTTCGTATTACCTTCTTGCTTGTGTAATCCCACAGCCGATATCCGAACTCGTCTCCACCATACCCGATGGAAGCACATTTCCTAGACTTAGAGTCAAGCTTACTCCTTTCTGCCTTATCAATCAAAGAATACTCGATTCAGCCAAATATTTCCATATACCCGTAATTAACCAGTTTACCTGGAAAAAATTCTTCTGGAACGCCTCTATCAAGCGCACTTGCCGGGCTTCTGTTGATCATGTAGACAGCAGCATCAACCGCCGCTGCCCATAGGAATTTAGGTGTATCTGCATCCAAAGTCATGCTCCACACTTGCTCTAGGATCGTCATGTTCATGCTTTCAGCGATGTCATTCTGCTGTGACGTCCCCGGTACCGTCTTCAGCCAACGAATACTCATCTTCGAGTAAAACGCCCCGAACTCCTGTGTGCAATATTCCCCTCCATTATCGTATTTAAGACATTTTACCTTATCCCCTGTTTGGTTCTCAACCTGCGCAATCCAGTGTTTGAAAATACCAAACACATCGGACTTCTTCTTCATCATATACACCCATGTCTTCCAGCTTGTATCGTCGATGAACATCACGAACTACCGATTACCACCATAAGACTCCACCGAGGTCAGTCCCCATACATCAGTGTGCACCATCTCAAGTTTCTTGGTATTCTTCTCTACGCCTCCAATTTGAAACCTAAGCACACTTTGCTTCCCACAAACGTAGCTCTCGCAAAACCCCAACTCCACCTTCTTAAGTCCCGAAAGAAGCCCCCTACCCTGAAGAATTTTCATGTTCTTCTGACTGTGGTGCCCCAATCTTCTATACCACAACAAAATCTCCGAATTTATCTCTGAACTGAAAGTGGGTTGTGCTCACGTTGCAAGACTCGCGGCCAGGGCTGAACGAAAAATAATCAATTTTATGCAAGCACAACCAACAAAACACAAAAAATACATCCATACACTAAACTAGCAAGTACAAGAGAGCTAACTACAAGTTTAAGGGCATACAACTTTTGATGTGTGTCTACCCAATTGTAGAAGACCCTTTATTATGCACCTAGGACATTAGGATCGAGCCTGCAAGTCGTCCGTCCTTGTCGAAGATGATCCACGAGAGAGAAACCGATCCAAACTCTAGCTTCTCTCCAAGATGACTTGTGAAGAAACTAACAATCCAAACTTTCTAGGTGAAGAGTGTTAGAGATATGAGAGAGTTCATTTTCTTTTATCTTTCTCTATTTTCTTCTCTTGAAAAATCAAGAAGAGGAAGGAGAGGAGAGGAGAGAGAGTGAGAATGAGAGAATGAAAAACCCAAGGAGAGAGAATCAATCATATCTCAATAGTATATCCAAATGAATTGCCAAATAAAATATATGCCCATTCCTCTCACCATACCAATCATCCACCTCAACCCTCCACCTCATTTCTTATTTTCTAAAAAAGAAAATACCATAATGAGGTGTCATCCTTCTAGAAGTATTTTGTAAGAATACAAAAATGCAACTCCGTATGTGTATCGCATACACATATGTGTATTAGTATAAAAATATGAATTCCAAAGAGAAAAATAGAAAAAGAATATAATACTAGAATATATATATATATATATATATTATTAAATCGATATTTGATTTAATAACTTGGCTTAAACATAAGATGGCTAGTATTATTAAACGTCCGATTAAAGCCCGTGTATACAATACACATATTTAATCGGATTCATACACCTATCAGCATACGGCCTCTATATCGTTTCGCCTGAATCGGGAAAACCCTCTATATGGGACTCTGAAGATTCAACAATACACTGACAATGAGTTACTGGACAAAATACATAACCACAAGCTCGTCGGTGGCACTAGCTATTCATAATGGCTATCCAGGTATCTGTCGAAAGGAAGGTCGATAAGTAAGCTCATCCATACCCCTACTGAGCCTATAAGTGAAAATCTCTGTACATTCCAGTCTCTTTGTCTAAAAGTATCGCATATCAGGTCTAGGGGTAGAAGCGTTAGACCCTTAATAACTCAATAAATCATGCCGATGTCAGGCTCATGACCAGGCGAGAAATTACTAATCACCCTTATCAGTAAATCTCATCTGCCCTAGCCTGGGACTTATGGTGATGGCCAACTGTGCACAGTGCGACATAACTCCCTATACCGGAAGAGACGAATCACTTTTATCTCGTGTGAGTTCCCACTGTACTTTGATAGCGGTTCTCAGGTGACATGAGTACATGTTAGTCTTTAGACCTGAGATCATCATTTGTCTCGTGTGAGTTCCCACTGTACTTTGATCACCACCATACCACGGCTCTACAGAGTCATGCAAACAGGTTTTGGTTAGGTACAGTCCCGAGCCACATGAAAGCAGTCAGTGATTGTCAGGGATTCGTCTCTCCCGGTATTGGAAGTCGATATTGCACTGTGTCCGATTTGCCAGAACCATAAGATCTTGGCCAAGGCAGTTGAGATTTACTGATGGTTAGATCAGTAGTATCTCGGATCGGTCTTGAGCTGAATCGACATGACTTATCAGGTTATTAGGGGTCTGATGTTTACCACCACCCTAGACTCGGTATGCGATACTCTCAGACGAACAGACCGGACTATACGAAGATTGTCACGCTCAGCAGGGATTCGGATGAGCTTGCTAGTCGGCCTTCCTTTCGACAGGCACCTGGGTAGCCGTTACGCACATCTAGTGTCGTTGACGTGCTTGTGGTTAAATCCACTGCCAGCATACTGTCGAGTCTTTCGAGTCCTACACAGAGGGTTTCCCTGGTTCAGGCGAAATGATATAGTGGTCATATTTTGACATGTGTAGGGTTCCGATCGAATGGTAATACTAGCCGGCTTAGAATTAAGCTGGATTATTAAATCAGGTATTGATTTAATAATTTACATATATATATATATATATATATATATATATTCTAGTGTTATCCGGGCTTTCGATCAAATGGTTGATTATACTAACCGGCTTAGGATTAAGCCGGATTATTAAATCAGGTATTGATTTAATAATTTACATATGCATATTTCGATATGTATATTCTAGTATTATATTCTTTGTATTATTCTACCTCTTTGGGTATTCGTATTTTGATACGAACATGGGTATGTATATATGGTAGAGTGTATTTCGTATTTATATAGATAACATTCTAGAAGGAGGACACCTCATTTCCTTGGTTTTTCTTTTCTTGAAAATTAAAATGAGGTGGAGGGGTGAGGTGGCAAAGAGAATAGTGTGAAGCATGGTTGAATAGGGTAATTCATTTGTCTACACTATTCAAGTATGGTTGGTTTTTATATATGCAAAAAATCATTTTGATAAAACCATGCTTGCATTATTTGTTTTGTGAAGAGATTTTTTCATTATACCATACTCTTTCTCTCTCCATTCTAGAGCTCTTTCTTCCTTTTTACCCTATACTCTCATGAGTTGAGAATCAAGGGTGAAGATAGATAGAAAAATTACTAGATAACACACTATATCACTAGACACTCTAGATTAGCAACTTAGAGCCTTTAGTTGCTCCACTAGGTTTTTTGTGTAGAGTTAGAGCCATGAACCACATCCCTCAGGTGGATCATCTTCGACGGAGGAAGACACGCGGTCAAGCTCGATCACGGAGACCCCATGGAGCTAAGGAAGAGGGTAGAAGACTGAAGGACATGAATCTTTTGGTATAACCCTTTTCAGAGTAGCTAGAACTCCTTTAGTTTACTAGTTTAATATTTGATTGAATTCTAGATAGTCGTTTCTAGCACTAAGTTTTTACAAGTTAAAGTTTTTCATTCCGCAATGGCCGCGGTTAGCGGCCAAGGCGTTAGGAACGCTAACATGGTATCAGAACCACTCAAATATTATAAACTAGTAGTAGACGATGATTTAGTTTCAAAACCAAAAATTCTGATTTTCAAAACCAACTTTCTGTTCGAAAAATTTTTGGTTTCTGAAAATTTTTTAAACAAGTGCAGAAGCTGGCTCTTGATATGATTGTGACACACGATGAAAACGAGACAATTCCTCCTTCAAAAAACCGCCCAAAACCCCAAAATCCCCGATTTTGGCGTTTTACTGTACACATTAGGTCCTCGTTTTCATCCAGTGTCTTGGGTTTTGGAAATTGGTATTTTTAGTCTTGTTTAATTTGCCATAGATTTCACTTAGTGTTATCTTTACATTGGGGCAACTTGGAAAGTTTTAGAGCTTGAAACTTTTGCATCGTTGATCTCTGTGATATTGTGTATGTGTTTTCAAACGTCGTCTAATTGCTATATGTCATTTAGACGAGGTTGCATATACTTATTTCTGCTGCTGTGATATTTATATCTGTAATGGTTTATTCAGATTATCATGTTGAATAACCCTTAGTATAATGGTAGTTCTACAGTTTTGATTCATTTGTATATTCATTATTGCAGGGCGAGCATTCGAAATGTGGACCGCCGTTTCCGCCAGTTTTTATATTCTTTTATTGGGGCACAGCCGGGTTGATGTTGATGTCACTTTTGTATATATAATTTCTTTTATATATTAGAATTATCCCACGGAGGATTGCTCGAATAGCCGGGTTCTAGAGGGTAACGTGCCTCCATCTCATGGCGTTGAGACTGGGGGGCCTTACTCTAGAATTGGCGGGCTATTCGCCGCACTCGTAGGGGGTATAGGATGACCCAAGGTGGGGTGCTCAAGTTTCCGTAAAGTGCTGGATAGCCCATTCACTTCGTTGATTGGGGTTGCCTCACTTTCGAGATTGGCGGCTAACTTGACGTACTCATAGGGGTCTTGGTTTTACATTGCACTAGCTATCCATACGACTGGGGAACGTCGAGTTTCATTTGCATCTCAAATGAAACCCGGGGCTCCTAGATTATCCACTATTCCATTTTGCATATCTCTTCTCTGTGATGTTGCTTATATCATGCCTGTGACGAATGGTTATACACACACACACACACTAGTAAATATTGTATATATTTTGCATCCGCACTAGCCCTGCCCCCGCTCTGCCGTTAGTTAAATAACCTAACGGTGTATGAAGGGGCCCCATGGAGAGTGCGGATGGCATATACAAATATTGTATTTTCGTTCTTTTCTGGTGTGATAGGAATTAATTGATGGGACCACATTAATTTTGATTAGTGCAAGAAAATAAATCTAATAAGATGTTGTCGGAACCACTTTTTGAAAAACTATAGTCATATTCTTTCGCTTTGCATAGTGGTATTCGGTTAGGAATATCCCGTACCTCATTCGAGGGGGAAAGAGCCTAGATCTCTTCATGGAGAGTGGCCTCTTGAGCAAAAGTTTATATTACTAGAGATTACTCTGTTTTCCACCAAACCCGGGCATTGTCGGTGAATTGTGGCTTCATAACTTGTACCCAAGCGATCTCTGGCACTTGTACTGCTGCCAGATCATCTTCGATGCTCTGAGCCTATTCTTCAGCTTCCAGAGGGCTCTCTTTCCCCTAAAATTGCTTTGGGTGCAAAGCCCGGAATTGCTTTACTCCAGGCGCTTCCGCTTCTGGACGGTTTAATAAAATAGTAGTCTGCTGTTGATGTCCTTCCAGGAGGCTTCGGATTGCCTCAAGCAGTACCGTCTGTTCATTGATCGAAGCTACAACGATAGGTGTAAGCAGTAGAGGTGGTGGTGTGCTGTTGAAGTTGGTGCTGGTATTGTTTGGAGAATCCATAATCTTGAAAGAAAAATAGGGTTAGGATAGATTCAAAGTATATACAATTGTAAGATTCAAGGAATATGAAATGTAAAGAATGTTTTTAGTTGTTGATTCTTGTGTTATATTGATTAGGACTTCATACAGAATTGACCTGCATGTCCATGCAGCACTGACCTGCATGTCCATGCTGCACTGACCTGCATGGTAGGGTTCCATGCAGCACTGACCTGTATGGGCCGCCAACAAAACCTGTCACACCCCGCTTCCCGGTATACGGTAAGGAGACGCGGCGAGGCCCACTACGTATTTACTCAGAAGTAAACACACTAAGCGTAACTAAGCATTATAATAAAATACACAAGAAGAGATGTAAAAGAACATCAACTTTTATTTATTCAACATTTCTTTACAATACAATAATGGAAAGTAAATACAAGTCTTGAATGCAATGCCTAAACAATGGCATAACTGAAATGAAAAGTATATACAAGTAAAGCCTAATGGTCGTGCTACTCAGTGGTCGGCTCCAAGTGCTCTTGGCTGGTCTCGAACTCCTCAGCGTCGCGTCCTCCTGACAACATTCCAAAGAAAGAAGAGAAATAGGAATGTTGTCAGCAAACAATCGCTCGGTAAGTCCCAAAGAAAGAGAGAAGTAGAATAGACAGAAAAGAGAATATAACTATATAATGTTTGATTTTAATATTAATGTGGTTGTTTGTAGCTTGGTATAAAATATGCCAGTGTATACGAGAGGAGTCCAACTTACACCATGGACTTTGGTAATCCGTAGTACAAGGCTCCATCGATAATACCACGGAACAACGACATGGATGTAATTATGTCTTTTAGTGACCACCGCGTGCCACCTTTAACATGTTCCGTACCAGTCTATCCCTTTATAAACCACGTAATGTTTATTGTATTGATTGTACTGATTGTATTGTATTTTCTTGTAGTAAATGGAAGACTTTCTGAAGCCATGATATCGGTAAACGGAATGGATATAAATGGATAGTCATGTAATCAGAGTATATCCATGGTTCGGTTCAGTCATGTTCATATTGATATGGATTGTATTCCGGTATTCATTGATTCATGTTGTATTGCAGTTATACTTGAATTGAATTCAAGCCAGATTGATTTCAGATTTGACCATGACTCTAACTGAGTCAGACTTTTAAACAGAATTGAAGTCCTGATTGTTTTGGTATTATCGGTAACTGCTGCACATGGACGGCAGGATTTGTGTCTTTTTCCAAGACAATTACCGTGTTGATAACACCGTTTTTAGGTTGTCTACTTTAGATAGGCAAACACCCATATTCTTCGGCTCCGTGAGGCTCAAGAGAACTGGTCCCGCTTAAACCTATGTTTATTAGGGTCCTTATTGTAAATTAATATAACTTGAGGGGGTTTTATAAAAAATAGTTTTGATACATTTTCAAAATACACCTCAAGTATTTAATTGTCGTCTTTAGGATTTTTATAATTGTAATTTTTATAAAGTGAAATATTCTAGTGGATATAACATAGATTTCATGTATATGGTACTTTAGTGTAATCTTGGAATGGTATTGAATTGTAAAAGTAGTTTCATGAAATTTGTGATTTCTTTGATTTAGAAAACATGGAATATATATATTGTATACTTAAAGTAGATATTTTGATAGTATTTATATATATATATATATATATATATATATATATATATACACTAAAAATAAATTTTATTTATTAAGTAGAAATCTCATTTTTCTTAAAAACTGCATTAAAAATTCCATCGAGATCGAATGCTCCTTGCGGAGGTCTGAATTTTGCTCTGCTAGGCCCGAAGATGTGTGATAACCAGCACCATCCTGATCGGAGTTCCCCAAAATGGGTTGTAGAGACGTATTTACAAGGAATTAAGTAATACACTTTTAAAGAAAACTGTTTTTTGAATGTTTAAGGTATTTAAATGTAAACTCGTATTTTCCCATAAACTAATATCCCAAGTGTTATCGTGTTATATCAATAATATTTGTTGTGATGAGGTAGGTCATTACCTCGTGAGTTTTCTAAAGGTAATAGGGTGAAACATTAAATAAAAGCCGTATGTAAACATGATGGTATTTTACTGTAAAAGTGAAATAGAAATTGCAATACTTATTATTTTGAGATGAAACTTATTCTAATATCTTTATTTATGTTTGTTGATCATTATAAGAAGATATGGTAAATTATTGTTTAGAGAAATTGTGTTTTGAAAGAAAAGAGAGTCGGAAGTCGGAATAACTCCGCTTCCGACGAGTTTTGAAAAGAAAAAGTTTTAGAATAGCAAAAGAGGAGGGGAGAGGGGACTTACAGATTATAAAGAAAGAAGGGAGATGGAAGAAGCTTTTGGAACCGTCGGGGAGTCGTTTCGTCGCCGGAATCTTTCCGAAACGTCGCCGGAACTTTGACCTTTGCTAACTCCACTTGTACAACTTGGGACTTGGAAATTTTAGAGAGTTTTTGTAATAGAATTCTGAATGAGGAGGGGTGAAATGTAGTGTGATATTTATAGGTAAAATTAGGATTTAGGGTGATGAATTTGAGAATTAAAATGCATTAAAAATTTGGTTTAATGTTACTTTTTAATTCTCTGTTTATTTTTAATAAAAACAAACAGTACAGGGGTTAAGGGAGGAGGCCAAGGGGTTAGGGAAACAAAAAAAAATGGGGAATTACTTAGGGGGGCTGGCGGCGCCGGCCCCACGAGACATCTCACCGGTCCATTCTATGGGGTGGAGGCTCGGATCTCCGCCACGTGTCAGGGTCTGTATGAATAGTGTTTTGCACATGTTTGTTTTCTGTGTGACTTTTCATTTTACGTGTAGTACACATGTAAACCTTTGAGCTTCTAAAAGATTAAAAGAAAAATCAATTAAAAATATATGTGGCTGAAGGGATTCGATCACACGGGCTACGTCAAAGCAGTGCAGGGCTTTACCAATGAGCTACAAGTTGTTTCTTGCTGTTCAAAAGCAAATCAAATTTATAACTTATGCTCAGGCTTAGGTGTTCCTTTCTGTATTTTTGGAAAAATTCTGTATAGAAAGTTTAGGGTTGTTACAGTGTAAACTCCTCCTCTTCAATCGCTATGCAAATGAAATGGTACCGTATTTTGATGTGCTTCATCCGAGAGTGATAAGCCACGTTCTTCGCCAAATGTATAACACTTTGTGGTCGCTCCACAAGGTATTGAAGTCTTGTTTCTTGCCTAATTCTTCAAGTAGCTCTTACAACCAAATTATCTCCTTACTGGCTTCTGTGATCGCCGCGTACTCCGCCCCGTAGTCGATAGTGCCACAACTTTCTGCAATTCAGAGACCCAACTCACCGTTGTTCTCCCAACCGTGAATACGTATCCCATTGTGCTCTTCCAACTATCTCGATCTCCTAAATAGTCCGCATCAACGTACCCTTGCACTTTCAGAGAGCCACCCCTAAAATATAGGCAATGACAGGACGTACCCCTAAGATACCACAAAAGCCACTTCACTGCACTCAATGTTCCTTCCTCAGATTTTTCATATATGTGCTCATAACTCCCACTGCATGTGCAATATCTGGTCTCGTACTCACTATCACATATATCAAATTCCCCACCGCAGATGCGTAAAGCACTTTTACCATCTCGTCCTTCTGCTCTTGAGTTGTCCGGTATAACAACTCTGAAATCACTGTACGGAAATTTCTAGTTATTGTACAGAAATTTCTCGTTATTGTACGGAAAAGGGTATTACAGCCTGTGTAAGAGTTAAAAGTTGTTTTTTTTTTTAATAAAAGCAAGAAACAACTTGTAGCTCACTGGTAAAGTCTCTGCACTTCCGTGACATAGCCTGTGTGTTCGATTCTCATCAGACACAAATATTTTTTAGATTTTTCATTTTAATTTTTTGGAAGATCAAGAGTTGTACGTGCAATTCACGGAGAAATGAAAAGTTTCAGAAAAATCAAACATGCGCAAAAAGGAGTAAACACAGCGTGGCACAAATCTTGAGGCAAATCACCACATCTCGACCGCTCATTCCTTCAATCTGGCCGCTATCGACGGTCCCGATGCACCCAAATCCCCCCGTGCTTTGCACACTTGTCTCTTCAACTCCCCTTAACTCTCCTGCACTATTTGATTTTCCTGCCATCAAATAGAGACTCTTTAATTCACTATTTAACACATTTTTAATGCATTTTAATCCAAAAATTTAATTCCCAAATCCTATTTCTTCACTATATATACCACACCATGCCCTAGCTCTTCACCATTCTGAAATTTCTAGCAAAAATTCTCTTAAACACTATAAGTGCCAAGTGGAGTTAAGCCCCCCAAGTCAAGTAGTAAGCCAAACTTGATGATCGGAGCACCTCTGACAAAACCATGACACCCGAAGGCTTCCCCTCATTCTTGTTAACGATCTAAGCTAGTAAGTCCCTTCATCTCTATCCTTTTCCATCTCAAAACAACTTTTTAAAACAAATCGACAAAAGAGGAGTTATCTCCGATATAATATTCTTTTTAATATTCATAATGCATGTGATAGGTAAATTAAATCAAACTAACATGCTACACTAATCTTAACCACATTCACATCATTTAGTTTTTAATTTAACAAAATTTCATATGAAACAAACATATAACGAACTTTTCATTAAAATACCATGAATTTTAGTATAACACTTCTCGATAATTAGTTTAAATACATTTAGAAAAACTTCACGGGATAACGACATACCCCATACGCACACTATGGGTCTATAGCACGGTATTCTAGATCTATGGTTTATTTAAAGAATAGGTATTACATTAAAATACCACACTTTTAAAAAAAGGGTTTCTTTTAATTAGTATTTTGAAATTCTTAGCAATTACGCCTCTACAACCCTTCTTAGGGGACCCGCTAATAGATGGTGCAGATTATCGCACATCCTTCGGACAGTAGAGCGAGACACAGAACTCCTCACGGAGTATTCGGTCTCGAAAGGAAGTAAAAAATACGGTTTTTAAGAAATACGACTTTTCTAAACAAAACTAATTTTTGAAAAATTATATAAAAATTATGAATCCGTATTTTTAATAAAAACATATTATGAAACTATATTTTTTTAAATGAAAGATTAAATTTTTTAATAAAATACCACCAAGTTTCCAAAAGTTGTAGTTTTCATAATGTAGGGTGTTTTTCGTCACCCAATTGAGGTGAGAAATACGCGTCGCTTGTCAGGCGTAATACATATTTCCCCTACCTAGGGTAGTTCGGAGTTTATCGATTGTGGGGGTCCGAATCTCCGACAGCCGCAGACTAATCTGACGTTAATTATCCATCGCCTTTGAAGCTAGAGAACCTCCGATTGACGAGTACAAATGCTCATCCTAACTCAATGTGCGGTTTGCGTGTGTTGTTTTTTGGAGGGGACTTGGATATATCAGGGGCCACGCAGAGTTACGGGGCTCCCGCTATCCGGATAGCAGGCTAGGGGTCAGCAGCCCCCTTGCGGGATACGGGGCAGCGTCCCGTTAGAATTTTTTTCTAACGAGGGACGTGTTTTGAGTGTGGAGCATGAGGGAAAAAGATGGGTGAGAGGCGTCCTAAGGACGTGGGAGTGGCGCGTGGGCACTGGACGCCGGACGCCAGCGGGTCACGCGCCCCGCGTGCGGGCGCTGGGCGCCAGAGGGTCACGCTCCCTGCGCGGGCGCTGGGCGCCAGCAGGTCACACGCCCCCCGCGTGGGCACCAGCGGATCACACGCCCTACACATAGGCGCTAGGCACCCGTGGAAAAAAGGGCTTAGCCCCTGTACTGGGAGTTGTACTCCCGATTGACTTTTGGAGTTAAACTCCTAAAAAAAGAAGGGCTTAGAACCTGCACAGGGAGTTGTACTTCCCGATTGACTTTTGGAATTAAACTCCTTAAAAAAAGGATTTATTATTATTTATTATATTTTTTTTGTGTGGAGTTAAACTCCTAAGAGATTTTCGGAGATGATGAAAGGGGACCCCTTTCTTCTCCCTTGAGCCCTGGATTTTCTCTTAAGCCTTAAATATTCCCAAAGTTGGATTTTTGGAGATGAGTCTCCTTCTTCCTCCTCTCTGTTAGCTGGATCTTGGAGAAAAAAGAGAGGTGAGACTTAAAAATCTCCCCTTTTAGAGATCTGATGGAAAATCTGCGCTCCCCTTTATGGGTTTTATGGTGAAAAATTATTCCTTTTTGGGAAAAGAAGAGTGAAACTCTTGATTTAATTCAAGAAAAGGGAAGAAGGTTTGGAAGCTTGAGGAAGGAGAGGAACGCACAGAACCCTAGACTATTTTTTGAGAGAATGAAAAAGTTCTTTTTGATTTTTCATCATGTTTGCCTTTATAGGCTACACACTTTACATATAGCCCCTTGGTCTTTGTCAAATGGCACTTGTGTCACCCCATACCTTATATGCTTATTTTTTTTGCACATAAGCCATGAGGTTTACAAAATTTTGGCTTTCTGCCCATTTTTCAGACATTTATTTCTAAAAATTTGCATTAAACTAATTTATTGCTTCATTTTTGGCATGGAGCCGGCCCCTTCCATGCTTGGTCCTAACTTGGGCTTGGGGCCACTTGGCTTGGGGGTTGATTGACTTTGACTTGGTCGATCGGGGTGTAACTTTTAACCCCAACAAAGTGCCCACATCAATAAATGCACACCACATATATGAGTCGTGTGCATGAAATTGATGGATCCTCTTTCGCGTGGAGGTTGGCATGATCTGGTTCCCGTTTTGACGACGTGGAGGTCGATACTGTCCTTTTAGCGACATGGACGGTCGGTGCTGCCCTTTTAGCGACGTGGACGGTCAGTGCTGGCACTTTTGCGATGTGGACAGTCGGTGCTGCCCTTTTAGCGACGTGGACGGTCGGTGTTACCCTTTTAGTGACTTGGACGGTCGGTGCTGCCCTTTTAGTGACGTGGACGGACGGTGGTGCCATTTTTGGGACTTGGACGGTCGGTGCTGCCACTTTTGCGATGTGGACGGTCGGTGTTGCCCTTTTAGCGACGTGGACGGTCGGTGCTGCCTTTTTAGCGACGTGGACGGTCGGTGCTTCCCTTTTAGCGACGTGGACGGTCGGTGCTGCCCTTTTAGCGACTTGGATGGTCGGTGCTGCCCTTTTAGCGACATGGACGGTCGGTGCTGCCATTTTAGTGACGTGGACGGTCGGTGCTGCCATTTTAGTGACGTGGACGGTCGGTGCTGCCATTTTAGCGACGTGGATGGTCGGTGCCATTTCTAGCGACGTGGGCGGTCGATGACTTGCTCTGCTTCTTGCAGTGTCGGGATCTGATTTGACTTGCTCCACTTTTTGCGGTGTCGGGATTTGATTTGACTTGCTCCGCTTTCTGTGGTGTCGGGATTTGATTTGACTTGCTCCGCTTTCTGCGGTGTCGGGGTTGAAGTTGACATGCTCCGCTTTCTGCGGTGTCAGGATTTGATTTGACTTGCTCCGCTTTCTGCGGTGTTGGGTTGATTTGTTTGATTTGATTTGTTTTGGAAGTTCCCTACCTGTCCAGCGGGACTTTCGAGCTTAGAAGTGCTGCCAGGTGGGACTTTGATTTGATTTGTTTGATATATGCCTTATTTAGCGGGACTTTTAAATTCAAGAGGAACATAGAATTTGGATTTTGTTTGGCATCAGTATTACTGCACTGGAATAATGCCAAGAGCAACTCATCATTAGCCGCGGGAGGACTTGTGATTTGGTTTTTTGGGTCGGCATCAGCACCACTAACACTGAAGCCTATTACCAGGAGCGACTTATCATTTGCCTTTAGAAAGACTTGGGATTTGGGTTTTGGGTCGGCATCAGCACCTCTAACACTGAAGCGTATTGCCAGGAGCGAATCATCGTTTGACGTTGCCCTTTGGGGAGTGATGGATCAAGAGACAGGTTTAGATCCCTATCATCTAAGGCTTTTCAATTTTATGAGCCGTAAGGATCTCATAAAAGCATTTTCTCCCTACGAGTCGAAAGGATCTCGCAGGTGTATTTTATCTCTAAGAATCATGGGGATTCCTAAGTGTGTTGTTCCTTTGTGAGTCGTAAAGATCTCACGTAGGGATTTTCTCCTCACAAAGTCGAGAGGACTTCGCGAGTGTATTTCATCTCCTTTTCATGAGTTTGCGCCCTTTCGGGTTTTCACGAACTCGCCGGCAGTCCTGCTGTTTTTATTCACGGAGCCCTTTCGGGTTTTCATCCGTGCCCGTTTCGCTTATGGACATGCCGTTTTTTTCATTAGCCAGTGGGACTTTGAATATAGTCTCGCCGGTAGGACTTGGGAGAGATAAGGGTCGTTTATGCCTGTGGATTGTATACGGTTTTACATGATGTATGATCCAGACCGTAGGGCCGGAGTGCTCAATTTGTCCATGACTTGGAGTATTCACGCGTAGTATTTCTTGAGATATCGGCCATTGATAGGTGGCATGGGCCTTTCTCCCTTAGCACTTATTAGTTGGTAGGATCTTCCATCGAATACTTTCGATGACGTATAGTCCTTCCCAGTTTGGCTCGAATTTTCCTTTAGCATGTCGATTAGGGATGATCATCCTTTTGAGGACCAACACCAATTCGCCTTTCTTGAAAGCACGAAGATGGGTCATCTTGTCATAGGCCCGTGACATTTGGGCTCGATATAGCTCCAGATTTTGCTGTACTGCGAGCCTCTTTTCCTTGGGGGCGTCAAGTTCTTCGAGCCGAAGGAGAACGTTTTCCTCCTCCGTCAAATTGTGCTGAACGACCATCCTGAGGCTTGGAACTTCGACTTCCAGGGGGAGGATCGCCACCACTCCGAAGAGTAATGAATATAGAGTGGACTGAGTTAGAGTGTGGTGTATGGTACGATATGCCCACAATGCCTCGTGGAGCTTCAGATCCCAGTCTCGTTTATGGGCTGAGGCATTTTTCCTCATAAGCTTGCATAGGGTTTTGTTGAAGGCTTCAGCTAACCCATTCATCCTTGGATTATAGATGGAAGAATATCTCCAGTCTATCTTGTATTGAGTAACGAACCTTGAGACTTTAAAGCTCTTGAAAGAAGGCCCGTTGTCAGATATGATTCTTCTTAGTGTACCGAAGCGATATAGAATATTATGCCAGAAGAATGTTAGAATATCTTCCGTCTTGACTTCTTTTAGCGGGATGGCTTCAGCCCATCTGGAGAAGTAGTCAGTTGTGGCCAATATGAACCGGTGGCCTTTGGATGACGAAGGATCGATTGGGCCAACTATGTCGGTGTCCCAAACTTCGAAGGGCCATGACACCACCGTAGGATGCAGCGGATTGGGATGCTTATGAATGAAGTCACCGTGAATTTGGTAAAGATGACACCTCTTCACATGCTCTTCCCAATCCTTTATTATGGTAGGCCAATAATACCCAAGCCATTTAATTTGAAGCCGCATTTTGGGGTCAGATTGGTGAGCTCCGCAGACACCCGAATGAACTTCTTTCATGAGTTTTTGGGTTTCGTCCGATGACAGACACCTGAGCCAGAGTTAGTCATATGATCTACGGTATAGTGTATTATTCACAAACACATATCGGAGGGCTCTTTTCTTCAACTGAACCCTAATAGACTTTTCTTTGGATAGCTTGTTGTATCGGAGGTATTCTATAAAGGGCTCTCTCCAATCGGGCTCGTCTTGAATGATCAGAGCTGTTTCGACAGGATTGTTCTCTTGTTCTACGCTTTCTTCTTCACGCGAAGAGAATGGAAGTACAATTTTCCGGTTTCTGACTGTGATCAGAATTTCTTCCATGTCAGGATCAGCCAGCTCTTTGGCTAGGCGAGCGAGTACGTCGGCTTTTCCATTCAACACCCTAGAGAATTTTATTAGTTCAATGTGAGTGAACTGTTTCATGATTTCTACCACTCGGCTTCTGTATCGATCTAACTCGAGCTTATATATCTTGTAGTCGCCGCTCACTTGGTTGACAACAAGCTGGGAATCACCGTAAACCCGTAGCCGAAGGATTTCCATTTCTATGGCGAGCTCCAGACCAACTATCAGAGCTTCGTACTCAGCCTCATTGTTTGTGCGAAGCTCGGTGAGAGCGAAAGAACATTGTAGGGTTCCTCTCGAAAGCGTGACGAATACCAATCATATCCCCGCTTTTATCTCCGGGATGCTTGATTTACTGGAGGTCCTTACTGATGAGGCTCTATCGAAGTAGAGCTCCCAACATGGCTCGCTATCCTCAAGGTGCAGCACTTGTTCATTGGGTAATTCACAATTTAGCGGCGACCATTCTGGTATGGGATGAGCAGCGAGGAAATCGGCGAGGGCTTGCCCTTTCATTACTTTCTGAGGAGGATAAACTATGTCAAACTCAAGTAGCATGACAGCCCATCTTGACATTCTGCCGGCTAGGCTTGCTTTGGTCATTAAGTGTTTGAGCGGGTCGACATTGGAGACCAGCATAACCCGATGAGCGAGCAGATAGTGCCTTGGCTTCTTTACGGTGAATATCAGGGCCAGGCATTGCTTTCCGATCGGGGAATAGCTGTGTTCCGCCCCGACTAAAGTTTGACTGAGGTACTGGAGGGCATTTTCTTTTCCCTCCTCGTTATTCTGGGCTAGGAGCGCGCCGAGTGATTCATCTAGCGCGGCAGTGTAGAGAATCAACGGTTTATTTGGAATGCGGGCAGCAAGCACTGGAGGGTGCAACAGATACTGTTTGATACTTTCGAACACTTCTTGACATTCGGCATCCTAGACAAAAGGAGCTCCTTTCTTCATGAGCTTTGAGAAGGGCCTACATCTCCCCGATAGGTTTGAGATGAGCCTTCGTATGTAAGCGAGCTTGCCTTGAAAGGATCTTAGCTGCGTCAGATTCATTGGAGGAGGCATCTCCACGATGGCCTTTATCTTTGATGGGTCAACTTCGATCCCCCGATGTCGAACTATGAAGCCTAAGAATTTTCCCGACAACATACCAAAAGCGCATTTCAGAGGATTCGTCTTCAGATCATGTTCCCTCAGTCGGGTGAAAACGGTCCTGAGATCTCGGATGTGATCGGCGTTGGCTTTAGTCTTAACGACCAAATCATCAACATAACATTCGACGACTTTATGGATTAATTCATCAAAGATTTTGGTCATTGCCCGTTGATATGTGGTGCCTGCATTCTTCAGTCCGAACAGCATCACTTTGTAATAGTATATGCCGATCGGGGTTCGAAATGTTGTATGCTTCTCATCCTCAAGCGACATTTTTATCTGATTGTACCCCGATGAACCATGCATGAAAGTGAACAGCTCATAATTTGAGGTATCGTCGACCAACTGGCATCGATGAGTTTCTTAGTTTCCTCGATGACCTTTTTCCAACTCCCTTCTCATTCTTCGAGGAGCTTGTTTGACTGGCTTGGCATCAGGAGATATAGCCAGCTTATGCATGGCCAGTTCAGAGGTGAGGCCAGGCATTTCTTTGTACGTCCACGCGAAGCAGTCGGCGAACTCATGCAGCAGGGCGATTATCTACTCTTTCATTTCCTCTGACAAGAGTAAGCTGTTGTAGGTCGGCCTTAGATTATCGGGCGTTCCCAAATCAACCTTGGTTAGCTCGTTGAAGGTTGCTTGTCCGCCATTTTCGAACTCTTGAAGGGATTCTCGGCTAGCTCGTCTTCATCGTTTGACTCTTCGTTGGTTTCACCAATATGGATGATGTAGCATGTCTTGATGCCAGATTGAATGAAACCTATGCCCCTTCTATCTGGGATTCGTCCATCGATGAGTGCTCAGACCTAAGACGGGTGCCACAGCCTCTTATAAAACTTCGCTTCGGAGTCTGTTTGATATAACCGACATCCGCACTTTTTAAAATATTCTCACATCTTGGGCACATAATATCGGGGGTTTAGGATGGCTCTTATGCTTCTTTCATAGGGAAGGCACGTGACAGACAAATCGTCCGGGTGCACGACAGGATTTGACCCATAAAACAGAATGCTCTTCTGTCTACTCTTTCTTCCGGGAACGTAAAAGGTCTTTAGCTGGTATACGGTGGAGACTAACAATACATCGAGCTCTTTACACATCTGCTTTGGCACCTTTGTGACGGCTAGGGACCCTTCCGTAACTTCGAAGGTCTCTCTTAGCTTCGCTTTTTGCACGATAGCCCAATTTGGACAGCTGTTGCAAGACGGATCCTCTTCTTCTGATTCTTCAGTGTCACTGCCTAAACGAGAGCGAATTTTGCTGCCGGTTGAGCCTTCAGTATTAGACTCGTATCACTACCAAAATGAGGGCGAGTTTTACGGAAGAACAGACTTCCAGCGTCGGACTCATCGATGTCAATGCCGAAATGCGGACACACATGGGTTTTTTGCTTTTGAAAGTGATAGCCGGCTCAGATTTTCTTTTGAGTTTCGGAGCCGTTCTGTCTTTGGTCAGCTGTGGCTCAGCACTTTAGAGGTTCACAATGTTCCAAGAATCTTTGTATTGGACTTCATGCACACCGAACGGTTGGATATCCCCGTCGATGCATCTTTCTTCGCCATTTTTGGTATACTTCATGCACTGATGGAGAGTTTACGGAACGATGCCATAATCATGAAGCCATGGTCGTCCCAGGAGGATCTTATAGGACGTGTCGACATCGATCACGTATATCTTAGTTTCGGTTTGCAGGTCCGAAAACCTGATCGACAAAACTATGGATCCGAGAACTTGCTGGCAGTTTTGATTGAAGCCCTGGATGACAATCCTCTCCCTTGACAGGTGTCAGACGTCCATTGATAAACTCTTTAGAGTCCTCAAGTTCATGATATTCACTGAGGACCCCGGATCAATCAATATGTGATTAATCCGATCTCCGTTGTTGTGCCCTGTCACGTAAAGCGGTCGGTTGTGCTCAGCTATTCCCAGTAACAGGTCTCCATCCTTAAATGTGACCACGACTGTATGCAGAGTGTACTGGGCCTCTTTCATATTAATTTCCGCAAAGCGAGCCTGGTACCACTCGTGGTTTTGTAGAGCATGAATGAGAATATCTCTGAGATCCTTGGACAAGACCAGAGCATCATAGATGCTTAAGAGAGACGAAAGCTTTCGGAGATAAGCCAAGTCATTATAGTCCACTGGAGAAGGACTCGAGTCTTCATGAGCAAGATCTCTGCCATCTTCTTCATTAGCGATTTGTTTTTCCTTCCCTTTTGGGGCGTTGCCTTGATTTGGCGGTAGAGCTTTGCCGCTTCAGAGCTGGATTTGGTTGGCCTTCGTGGCAAGCTCCTCGTCCTCTTCAGGAAAAAAAAGTTCTTTCTCAAAGTCGCTACCAAAGCGGACGACATAGCAAGTCACTATAAGGATCTCTTCATCGGAGTCTTTTTCTAACTCCTTCAGAATCTCAGCCACTTCTATATGGAAGAACTCCTTCAATTGAATTAGAGTTCTTTCCTTTTGTTCATAGTCTTCAAGAAAATCGATATATTTTTGAATGGTCGATCTCCATGCATACTCTTTTTTGCGTTGAGCTGCACTTTTCTTCTTCTTGTGCTTTTTAGATTTTGAGCCTGATTGAGCCGAAGTGGTAGCTGGAACGGTGGGCTCTTTCTGCCCCTCCCATTTTGTTCTGGGCTCTTTCTGAAGTAGCTTTAGTATCTTCTTCGTCTTTTGGGACATGTGCATGCTCTATGGAGGTTGCAGTGAGTCAGATTCATTTCTTGGGGCAGCGGATTCAGCTGTCTGCTCCCAAAAGGTTTCAGCTTCTGTCTGTATAAAGTTGGTGCTTGCAGCTTGGTTGTTCACCAACACACTCTTGGATAGCTCGATCTCTCCAGTCTTTTATTGCTTTTCGACCCAGTCTTTGAAAATGTAGCAATCCTCGATCGCATGGCTCACTACTCTGTGTACGGGCAATACAGAGGATTGTCGGTCATTTTTGCTTCGTGAGGTCTCTTCGAATCCGGCAATTGTAGACCGTTGTTCAGGGCATCCTTGAATATCTTGCAGACCTTGTCCCACCTGAAAGAGTAGACTTTGTTCTTTTTCTCCTCTAGGGAAGGCCCTTCTCCTCCTAGCACTGGCTTTCGGGCCCGGTCTATTTTTGACCCTCCCGCCTTTCTCTTATTTTCACCGTCAGACGCATTGAAGGTGTTGGTCTTATTGGAGCTCCCACTTTTACGATTGTCGTCTTTTCTGCTCTTTTAAGACTTGTCACCTTGAGAGTCCGGGGTAGACTCTTGTTTCGAACGTTCCAACATTTGTACTCTCTTGGTCAGCTCTTGAAATGTCTTGAGGTCTGCCGTATATAAGAATGGGACCATCCAACTGCTGAGATTCCCAATGAGGAGGCTGATGGACTGGTCCTGCTCTAGCGGCGGTTCGTCAAGTCTAGCGGCGGTTCGCACTTGACAGTGAGGTTGCGCCTTCGGGCAATAAAGTCCATGTTGCTTTTTTTGTTTCCCGGCTTGGTTCTCACAAGGTCAGCAATAGTGCTTTTATCACCGACGCTCATGAATCTTTGCCAAAACAGAGACTTCATTTAGGCAAAAGTAGTGACGAGCATGTCTGGTATACTCGCATACCAGTCGAAAGATAAACCGGTCATGCTGTTGACGAAGAACGAGTGCATCATTGCCTCCTGTATTTCTGCACGACGCTTTAAAGTGGGCAACGTGCTGATTTGCGTTTCCCGTCCCGTCAAATCTTTCGAACTTAGAAATGACGTAGCCACTGGAGAACTCAATCATATCGTACTATGCGGGATATGGCCGACCACTACTGCCAATTTCTTTCTGAGCTTCGGCTTCGGCCACCAATATTTTAATCTTGCTGGTGAACAAATCCATTATCTGATCTTGTCTTAACGGGATGGTGCTATATGGGGCCAGAGCGTCCCCAGAAGCGGAATGTGGCCGGCTCTCGTGCGGCTCGCCTAATTTTAGACCCAAGGGGATAGGTATCGGTTCCTTCGGGTTGTCATCACCCGGCTCATGAGTAGAGACTTGTGCTTGATTGGGAGGCGTCCGAGCAATTTGAGCCGTGATCTGCATCAAAACGTTCGTTAGGTCATCAATTTTTGGATAGAGCTTGGCCATCTCTTTATCTTTGCTCCTGAGCTGTTTTCGAAGCTCTTGAAGCAGCTCTTGCTCTGCGGTCCTAGTGCGGAAAGTCGGCTCTTCTTTGCTATCCGAGCTTGACTCCACATGGACTGAGGGGTCTTTCTTCCTATCGGCCTCATCGAGAAGGTTTTCATTATCCAGCGGAGGCGGCTGATCTTGGGAAGCGGCAACCACATTCAAGCCAGATTGGGCTTGGGATATGGTGGCCCCATCCTTGATTTTACTGCGAAGGTTGTCGCCGGGCCGCGTGCCCACCATATAGACCGTGTGGATAACATATCCGGCCGTCCTTTCATTATTGGCAGCTGATTTTGTGGACCGATGTCGTGGCCCTTCTGTTTCGGTAACGGACAATCGATTGAAGATGGCTGGCCTGACCGGGTTCTTGAGTGGTGCCGGTGCTTCTTTTCTGGATTTGCCCCATTGCCTTCACGCGGCACAAAGCGCCTGATAGACTCTTGAAGAGACGGTGTCATGCGTTCTCTGTTGGGGCTGAGACACATCTCTTTATAGCATCGTTCGGACTGATGTCTTCTTGATTTTGGCGGTCATGGCATTTTTCTAAACCTACTTCAGAGGTTCGAAGGAATTGCTGACTTTTATGGCCGACTCAGCCGTCGTCACGAGATAACCCTGGTCTTGGAACCTCACAAGATTCCACTTGGCCGGAGTCTTAGCCCTCTTGTTGGCTCGATACCTGAGCCGCTTTTATATCAACCTTTCTGTTTTGAGCACTTGGCAGGCTTTGGCTCTTTGGGAAGCCGCCGTAGACCGAGCGATGGAGAGCTTTGGAGATATGCCTGATTGTGCACTTATTGGAATCGTCGCCTGAGCTCTCCGCGACGTTTGATAATGCCCTTTGTCCCGGCAGTCTTACCCCCAGCTGGAGCACTAGAAAGTCGTTCGGACACCATTTTAAGTTTGGGTTATAGTGCCTTAGCGATCACAATGTTCGGCCTCTTGCCCCTTGAGACCGGCTTGGCCACCTGATTTGCCGGGATTTCTGCCAGATGAGCGCTTCTGGCAGGGTAGATGATGACGAAACTAAATTGGTGGGGCGGTTCCTCCCACTGCCGAATGAGGCATGCGGGGAGAATCATGCGAGCATTGATCTTGACCACGTACGGGATCGGGGTCGCGTCGAAAGGTGAATTCATCTTAAAAGACATCGTTGTTGAAAGTTGATTGCTGCACGGAAAAGCATTATTTCAGTACAAATATCAGTATATACGTTAAATGAGTTCGCATGAACGCATGACCCGAGATATGGGAAGAGAGAAGAGTCCCACCGGGCGTGCTAGAATCTGTAGGGTGTTTTTCTTCACCCCATTGAGATGGGAAATATGCGTTGCTAGTCATACGTACTACAGATTCTCCCTGCCTAGGGTAGGCCGGGGTTTATTGATTGTGGGGGTCCGAATCTCCGGCAGCCACGGACTAAGCTGCCGTTAATTACCCCTATCCTTTGAAGCGAGAGAACCTCCGATTGACGGGTAAAACTGCTCATGCAAACTCAATGTACGGTGTGCGTGGGTTGTGTTTTGGAAGGGAGTTGGATATATCGGGGGCCACGCAGAGTTTACGAGGGTCCTAAGGACGTGTTTTGAGTGTGAACGTGTTTTGAGTGTGGTGCATGAGGGAGGGTGAGGGGCGTCCTAAGGACGCGTGAATGGCACGTGGGCGCCGGAAGCCGGTGGGCCACATGCGTAGCGAGTGGGCGCTGGGCGCCAGAGGGTCACACGCCCTGCATGCAGACGCTGGGCGCCACCGGTTCACGTGCCCCGCACCCGGGCGCTGGGCGCCAGCGGATCACATGCCCCGCACCCGGGCGCTAGGCGCCAGCGGATCACGTGCCCCACACCCGGGCGCTGGGCACCAGTGGGTCACGCGCCCCGCACGCGGGCGCTGGACGCCAGCGGGTCATATGTATGGTGCATAGGCGCTGAGCGCCAATGGATCACACGCCCTACCCATGGGCACTGGGCGCCCGCGGAAAAAGGGCTTAGCCCATGTACTGGGAGTTGTACTCCCGATTGGCTTTTGGAGTTAAACTCCTAAAAAAAGGAAGAGGGGCTTAGCCCCTGCACATGGAGTTGTACTTTCCGGTTGACTTTTGGAGTTAAACTCCTAAAAAAAGGATTTATTATTATTTATTATATATTTTTTTGTGTTGAGTTAAACTCCTAAGAGATTTTCGGAGATAGTGTAAGGGGACCCCTTTCTTCTCCCTTGAGCTCTGGATTTTCTCTTGAGCCTTGGATCTTTTCAAAGTGGGATTTTTGGAGATGGGTCTCCTTCCTCCTCCTCTCTATTGGCTGGATCATGGAGAGAAAAAGGGGGCTGAGACTTAAAAATCTCCCATTTTAGAGATCTGATGGGAGATCTGAGCTCCTCTATGTGGGTTTTATGGTGAAAAATTATTTCTTTTTGGGAAAAGAAGAGTTAATCTCTTGATTTAATTCAAGAAAAAGGAAGAAGCTTTAGAACCTTGAGGAAGGAGAAGAAGGCACAGAACCCTAAACTTTTTTTAGAGAGAATGAAAATGTTCATTTTGATTTTTTCATCATGTTTGCCCTTATAGGCTACACAATTTACATATAACTCCTTGGGCTTTTCTAAATGGCCCTTATGTCACCTCATGCCTTATGTGCTTATTTCTTTTTGCACATAAGCCATGAAGTTTACAAAATTTTATCTTTCTGCCCATTTTTCATACATTTATTTCTAAAAATTTGCATTAGACTAATTTGTTGCTTCATTCTTGGCATGGATCCGGCCGCTTCCATGCTTGGTCCTGATTTAAGCTTGGGCCCACTTGGTTTAGGGTTTGATTGACTTTGACTTGGTCGATCGGGGTGTAACTTTTGACCCCAACACACAAAAATACCATAAACTTTCAAAAAGCTAGGTTTTATCACCAAAACAATTAAAATACATGTTCACGAAAATCTTAAATATTACAAATCACCCTCGAGCTTTATTTTTAAACAATATTAATATATATTTTCATAAAACCCTTTCGAGATATGCAAATAATAATTTAAGGACTCTAGAATTAATATAGGTTTAAGCGGTATCATTTCTCTTGAGCCCCAGGGAGCCGAAGAAAGTGAGTGCTTGCCTATTCAGGTTAGACAACTTAACGGAGTTATCAATAGTAATTGTCTTGGAAAAAGAAATAAATCCTGCCGTTCACGTGCAACAGTTGCCGATTTCTCCCGAACATAAGATTTTTAATAATTTACATCAATTCACATTAAAAGACATGAACTCGAATCCAAACTCGAACCTAAACTTGAACTCAAACTCCAAAACAAACTCGAACTCTAACCTAACTCAAATCTAAACTCGAACATGTACTCAAACCCAAATTACTCGAATCAACTTGACTCAAACCAAGATTGCAATTGTCATGACTCGCATATTAATCGACTTGCTCGACTACATTCCAACACTTTTGCAATTTATGGTTTCGATCAAGACATGTTAATCAGTCAATCAAACCAATTAAGTATATTGACCAGTTATAATATATTATACTCGGGGTGCTTGGGATAGTTTCTTGTGTGAATCCAACGGAGCTTTAGGAGTCCCGTATTAACCATTTTTTATTTTACTCGAATATCAGTCGGGTTGAATCATCCACAGCCTAGAGCCCCGATGCTAACACATGAAATGGGCCCATGTTTCCTTGCTCCTGGGGCCCCACTCTTGAGCTCGTGAATACTTTTAAGGCTGCATTGACATTCACACTTGGAACTTAACGTTAACATAGTGACCATATAGAGACCTATAGAATATATTTACCCATGATCATATACTCTTACTCATCATATATATTCTACACTTGTCATTCTCTTTACTCATACCTATCTTTAGGACTTACCGTGCGCTACTTCGCTGACGGGCATTCCACCCACTTTTTCGCTTGGAATATTCATCAGATACGGTCGAGACGGAGGAAGTTGAAGCCACAGAGAAGGACTACAACCAGATCGCTACTTAGGGCTAGCTCAGCTTCATTTTTTCTTTAGTTTATATATTTCTCTTGTTTAGGCATTTTCCTTATTGTATTTACTTCCTAGTAGGCATTTTTCTTATTGTATTTACGTCCTAGCATAAACTCATGTATTTGTAAATATTGGATGTTGAATGTAAATAAAGATGTTTGTTGAAAAAATTTTACAGACTCCATTTATTCTTGTATTGTGTATTATTGTTTCAATACGCTTAGTATATTTATTTAGGGAATGACCTTCTCTGGGTAAATATGCCGCGGGCTTGCCATGTCACCGTTTCCGTCTACTGGGAAGCGGGGCATGACAGGTTTTGTTGGTAGCCCATACAGGTCAGTTCTACATGAAGTTATAAACAATATAGCACAATAATTAATGAATTTAACAAATATTTACATTTCTTGCATTTCAAATTCTTTGAATCTATTCTAACCTATCTTTTATATCAAGGTGATGGAATCTCCAAACAATACCAGCACAAACGTCAACGGAAATACTCCACCCCCTACACTACCACCACCACCTACCATTACAGATCATATCAATGAGCAAATGGTACTGCTTGAGGCTATCAATAGCTTATTGGTGGGTAAGCAGCAACAGACTGCTATCCTTACGAACCGCCCCGAGGCGGAGGCACCTGGAGTCAAACAGTTTCGAGCCTTACACCCAAAGAACTTCTCGGGTAAAAAGAGTCCGCTTGAAGCAGAAGAGTGGGCTCAAGCGATCGAGGATGACCTGGCAGTAGCTCAAGTGCCAAATATTTCCTGGATGAGAGTTGCTAAGTTGCAACTGACCGATAACGCCAGGGTATGGTGGAAGGCTGAAGAGAGCCGTCTCGCACAACCGATAGAGTGGAAAAAATTCTGAGACCTTTTCGATGCCAAGTACTTCCCAGAGATTGCCCGTTTTGACACGGAGCAGCAATTTATTCATTTACAGCAAGGCTCAATGTGGGTCAAGTCATTGGATGAATATGATGCTGAGTTTACCATGCTCAGCAGGTAAGACATTGTCTCAAATTCAATTTTCTAATCTCACTCACTACACTGCTAACACAAGGTCATAACAGCTTCGCTGCACACCTTATTCCCACTGCTGAGATTCGGGCACGACGATTTCAGCAAGGGTTGGACCCTGAAATCCAAGCTGCACTCGTTACAGGGGATTTCCCAAGCCATGAGCTTGCTTTGAAGGCTGCCCGACGCTATGAGGCAGTTGTGTAGAAGAAGGGTAGGCCGCAGACTGCCGGTGTGAATGCCCTATGCACCAGATCATAGGAGAGGCCTCTTCCAGGCCAGTTTTTAACGGACCATCTCAGAGGCCGGTAGGTTCGTTTGCCAACAGCCGGCCAGATTTTTGCATCTACTGCAAAAGAACAGGGTATCTTGTGAAGAACTGTCACAGAGCGAACAACTTGTGCCCGATCTATGGGTCTTCTACTTACGCCATTAGAGCATGCCCTCAGAACCGAGGACCTGACAACCCTCCAGCTAGACCAGCGATCCAAGCTCCTCCTACCTGGTTAGCTCTTCCAGCACCAGCTCCCCACACCCAGACCCCTCAATACCAACACTGAGTGTTTAACTAGGCACAGAAGAAAGTGCCGCGACACCAACCTTTCACTATGTCGGTCGAAGAAGCCGAAGCTACGGGTCAAATTATCACCGGTAAATCTCTTCCCTATTTCTTTTCAAGTTATTTCATACCCTAGTCATCTATATTTGCTATATATAAACCTATCCCACGTGACTTAGGTACAATCTTAGTAGCCTCCCTACCTGCACTCGCGCTCTTCGACATTAGGGAATCACATTACTTTATGTAGCAACGGTTCGTCCGACCTTATGCGATCCCAGTTAAACCGCTCGTATCCAGCTGTAACGTTAGTTCAGGGAATGACATTCTAAAAGCAACTTTGGGATACGATCTATGTCCAGTGGTCGTCTGCAGTCGAGAATTTTATGCGGACTTCAAGGTGCTGAACATACCGAACTTCGACGTAGTCTTGGAAATGGACTGGCTGGGAACTTTCTTCGCTACCATCGACTGTCGCCAAAGGAGGGTAGTGTTCAAAATACCAAATCATCCAGTGTTCTATTTCAAGAGTGGAGACCGAACCTTGGAGCATAGCATCTACCGAGCAAAACCAAAGAAGGTAGAGGTTGTAGCGTTGCAAGCGGAAGAATTGAAGCCAGTGGTAGTTCGAGGATGTATTTTCGGAAGATATATCAGGTTTGCCTCCCGATCAAGCTCTTGAATTTAGCATCGATTTACAACCCGACGCACAACCAGTAATAAAAGCTCCGTATCGATTAAGTCCGGAGGGATAGAAGGAGATCTGCATTCAGTTGAACGAACTCCTGAAGAAAGGTTGGATTCATCCAGTACTTCGAGCTGGGGATCTCCGGTGCTACTGGTAAAGAAGAAGGAAGGTTTCTAAGGATGTGTGGATTATCGAGCTCTGAACGAAGTGATAATTAAGAACAAGTATCCACTATTGCGCATTGATGACCTTTTCGATCAGTTAAGTGGATCTTGTGTCTTTTCAAAGCTAAATCTTCGTTTGGGTTACTATCAGGTGAAGGTCAAAGAGTCCGACATTCTGAAGACGGAGTTTAGGACTCGTTATGGCCATTATGAATATCTTGTAATGCCATTTGGAGTGACCAATGCACATGCCGTCTTTATAAACTTGATGAACCAAGGTTTCCGAGAGTACTTAGACAGGTTTGTTGTTATATTCATCGACGACATCCTGGTGTATTCAAAGAATCGGAAAGAACACGCCGAGCACTTATGGATTGTCCTGGAGACATTACGACAACATCAGCTTTATGCCAAGTACAGCAAGTGTGAATTTTGGCTAGATCAGGTCGTATTTCTCAGACATATCGTTTCAAGCAAAGGAATCTCTATGGATCCAGCAAAGGTGTCAGCTGTCAGTGAATGGCCGACACCAAAGACGGTGAAAGATATAAGAAGTTTCTTGGGATTAACAGGATACTACGGACGATTCATTAAAGGATGCTCAAAGATCGCAGCACCCCTGACCAAGCTCACATGTAAAGACGAAGCATTCGTGTGGTCAGAAGCATATTAGAAGGCTTTTTTAGAACTCAAGTCGAGGTTAGCCTCTGTTCTCTGCCGAAAACCGGGAAGACAAACGTCTTGCCTGAATTTGGGGGTAGATGCTAATTGGTTTTATCCGTCTACCTCTCCGAAGATGCCAAGTTGATTTATGGCACCGTATATCGGAGGTTTAGACGGATGCGGCCGTTGTAGCAGACTTCGTCAGATTCCCTCTCATTTGAGGGATTTTTTTATTGTGGGGACGCTTTTCCCTACATGCGCAAGCCCTTCAGTTAATTACGCTACTGCATCGCGGTAACCACTTTCTCCTTCTCCAGATGGTCACTTCGTGTCATGTATGTTTGTTTTATTTTTGGTTGCCTATAGATTGTATATGGAGACTAATTTATGTTGTCGCCCGTAGGGCGTGGATTAGTCCAAATCCGTATTTTCTTAGACTTGGGTTTTGGTTTGGGTTTAAGGATCGTTAATCTCATTTGAGACTAAGATCAACTTAAACGTTTGTTAAGGATACGTTAGTTTAATTTTAGACTAAGATCAACTTAACGTTTGTTAAGGACAGGTTAGTCTAATTTTAGACTAAGATCAACTTAACGGGATCATTTAGATCCAACAAAAGAGCATTTGGACTCTATTATTTTAGTTTAGGGACATTGTGTTCCAGTTTAAAGACATCATAGTCTATGAGTTTAATGACCTCACAGTCCATAAAGTTTAAGGACATCATTGTCCATGAGTTTAAGGACCCCACAGTCCATGAGTTTAAGGACATCTTATTCCAGTTTAAAGACGTCATAGTCTGTAAAGTTTAAAGACATCACAGTCTATGAGTTTAAGGACCCCACAGTTCGTAGAATGTCTGGTTGTCGGGACCCGTCACCTCTCTGAAGACGTTGAAGGATTACAACGACACATATCAGAGAAGTGAAGAGATGTACCCTTGAACCAATATTGGTTGGGAGATCTGTAGTCCAATTGGGGCTAAGATCAAAGATTTATGAGCATATAGGCTCAATTAATCTGAGGTAGGGTTCTGTGGCCAATTTGAGCTCGGCCTATTTAGTTAAAATTTTGAACATTTAATAATGTTGAGCATTGGTTTGGATTCTGACAGCCTTTTTGTCTTTTATTGAGTACTGAGCATTCATTATAGCACTAGGGCTTTTATTTAAAGAACAGTTTATGTTCTCTTAGCGCACATGTGAGGAGCACGTGGTGCGCTTGGCGCTGTGCGCCAGTCAATGAGCACAGAGCGCTTCTTGTGAAATAGCGCACACATGAGGAGCACGTGGTGCGCTTGGCGCTGTGCGCCAGTCAATGAGCACAGAGCGCTTCTTGTGAAATAGCGCACAAGTGAGGAGCACGTGGTGCGCTTGGCATTGTGCGCCAGTCAATAAGCACAGAGCGCTTCTTCTGAAATAGCGCACCCGTGAGGAGCACGTGGCGCGCCTGGCGCTGTGCGCCAGACTTGGAGCGCTGAGGTGCTTCTTTAAATTTTGAGCGCTAAACTTCTGCGGCGCTGTGCGCTAGATTTGGAGAGCTGAGGCGCCTCTTTTAATTGGAGCGCTAGGGCTCTTTTTAGGTAGCTCTGTTCTCTGAGAATTAAATTCTCTCTTATAAGAGATTTTGTCTCATGGATCTAAGAACAAAGTTCTTATTTTATAGGAGATGTTTCAATCTCTTATGTTTTTGGTGAAAGGCTTTGCCTTTATGGATCTATGATCCTAAGAGAATCGAATTATTCTTCCCCCTTTTTACAATGAGATGTTATGATCTCTTTTTGTGAAAGACAATTTGTCTTATAGATCTATGATCTGGCAAAAGAACTAAGTTCTTTTTCTGATGAGATATTTTGATCTCTTTATTTTACCTTGAAGAAATTTTTCTTCTGCCAAGAGCTTGCTTTTCTCTCTGAAATTTCTCAAAGTTTTTTTGTGTGGGGGGGTTCATCTCTCTTAGACTTGAAGTCTTGGGGCCTTTATATAGTGAAGGCCGATTTATTGAATCAGTTGAAGAGATCTTTTCTCTAATTGATTTGGGGATTTCCCCACCATTGGATCTTTGATCCTAGGGCTTCTGTTTTACAGAAGGAAATCTTATTGTTCTAACAAGATTGAGAAAATCTTTCCCCATACAGAATTTATTCTGCATCTTGGTGATTTTTAATCACCATTGGATCTTTGACCCAAGGGCAGGGAACATTTAGTTCCAGCGCTAGCGCTCTCGTGCTTTGCATGTGAGCGCTGCAACAGAGTCTTTGACTCTCAGAGCTGGCGCTACTGGCGCTAGCACTCACGTGCAAAATGTGAGCGCTGCAACAGAGTCTTTGACTCTCAGAGCTGGCGCTACTGGCGCTAGCGCTCGCGTGCAAAATGTGAGCGCTGCAACAGAATCTTTGACTCTCAGAGCTGGCGCTGCTGGCGCTAGCGCTCCCGTGCTTTGCACGTGAGCGCTGCAGCAGAGTCTTTGACTCTCAGCGCTGGCGCTGCTGGCGCTGGCGCTCTCGTGCTTTGCACGTGAGCGCTGCAATAGAGTCTTTGACTCTTAGCGCTAGCACTATTATGAAGCGCTGTTTCATTTCAAATTTCAAAATTTGAACAAAGGTTTGCTCTGATTGGGGAAACAAATGCCTCCCCACCGTTACGCTCACGTGGCCTACACGTGAGTGCAGCGGTGGCGGCATCTTTGCCATTGGATTAACTCAGAAGTTGAAACGGCTCTCAGTGCCTATAAATAAGGAATTTGGCCTTTGAGATGACCTCTGTTCATCTCCTTTCTTGATTTTCTGAGAATTAATTCTCTTTTAGAGCATTGCTCTCTGTTTTAAGAACTCTCCTAGAGACAGAACTCTGTCAAAAATTATTTTAGGTAAAGATCAAATCTAGGGTTTCATCTATTAATAGAGCTTTGCTCTTTCAAATCATGTAGATTTGTTAGGGTTTCTCAATAGAGCATTGCTCTTCATAGATCTAAAGAGATCTTTCTTAGGGTTTCTTAACCTATTAACATAGCTTTGCTCTTTCAAATCATGTAGATTTGTTAATCTTTTATGAAGAACTCCTAGAGTTTGTTCATAGATCTTGAAGATCTCAGAATTTTAATTCATTAAAAACTTTACTTTAAGTTTTCTGATGGGTTATTCCATCATCTTTACAGAGCATGGCTCCTTAGAATTTTTCTTGAGGAATTTTTTATTCGTTTCATCATCAGAGCTGACAGATGTCACTCTGTTGTAGAGCGCTGCTCTCAATGAGAGATTTACTCCTTGGCCCGAGGGGCCATTAAATGAGAATCCTGTGAGGATTTCCTCATTTAACGACAGTCTCATCAAATGATGAGACTGTTTCATTAATGATGAGTTATCATCTAGATTGTGTAGGTCCCCCCTTGGTCCCTTTTTACTGGATTGCAGTGTGGCACGAATTTAAACTGCCAAGTGTCAGAACTTAAATCGTAGCATTGACGACTAATTTTTTGTTCTTTTCCGCGCAGGTACTATATCTTTCGACATTTCTTTCACGTTCGTCCGTTCGGAAGGCGGATTCCCCGAAGCGCCTGTGGATAGGGAAGTCTTCGCGTTGATCAAAGATCATGACCCGGAGCGAAAGAATCTTCATCTATGGGGTAGATGGTACAGTCAAATTATCAGGGGCCAACGGAGCTTTTCTTGCGCGAAGCCTTCGGAGCCTATTTCGGCGATCCCTTATGCAGATGCACCCCCGATAAACTATGCCGTGGAGGAGGTCAATTGGATTTCAGAGGGTCTCCTTCAGCCTTCTATGGCTGCAATACTCGTACAGCCGCCGGCGGCTTTGGATACTCTAGGACGGCGTATATGCCAGGGTGAGTCGCGTTCTTGGGAACGGCCGTATATGATAGGCCTAATTCCTCATCATCCAGCTGGGTATTTTCAATAGGCCCGCTATATTTTGTCGGCCAAGAAGTCGCAGCTGCTGAAGCTCGGGTTGTATCCCGCGATTTACGCTTCTCTCTTTCAATATTCTACGCCTCCTGCATGGTGGGTCAAGGCATTTCTAGAGCAATGGAATATTCTGACCCACACCTTCCTTCTGTTGGATCGAGAAGTCTCAATTTCTTTAGAGGAGTTTGCAGAGGTCTCTGGCTTACCTGTTAGGGGAGAACACTACGAGGAGCTGCTTCCTCCGGACGAGTACATCTTTGCCACCAAATCAGTGGTAATGGGTCTTACCCCGGAGAACGCTATTTAACACCGATTCTCGAGTTTGATAAAGGTGTCGAATATTTATGAGAGCCTTTTTCTCGAATTCGGAGGCCGTGGGGTTAATTTCACAGATTTCATCGCTCGTTTTCTCCGCTCAAAAGTCCTGTCGAAGGAAGCCGCAAAATTTTCCAAACTCGACGATCCTTTTGGTTTTGGTTTGGACAACCAGCCGGCAGTGGAGGCGGATCAGAGGAATTTCTTTCTCCCCAACACCCCGGTCATCTCTTTCACAGAGCTTGCAGCTCCTGGGATTGACGAAGAAGAGTTCTTTTGGGGTTCCTTGGGCTATGGCTAAACCGGTTTGTGCTTCTAATGCATCCTCTCCATATGAGGCCGTCCGTTTTTTATCCAGCTCACCGAATGGTTGTTGGGATGCAAGTGGCCGTCGGGGTCGCTGGGTTAGCCCATTTGTATCATGGCCTCAGCTTGGCGGCAGACACTACTGATCCAAGGGTGAAGCACATGAACTTCTCGATGCATTATTTTATGTCATGGATCGAGCTACATATACTTGGCATTTTCGGTGTCCACAAAAGGCCTTGCTTCTATGACAAGTATAACTTCCCTCAGATCATGCGGCTACTTAACGCATCTATTGTAAATCCGACACAGCGGGAAGCTAGGGGTTTGCTCCTTCGTCCGCGCATGGTTGGAGATGGCATGACCTTTACCAATAAGATTCTGACCATCGGCAAGGAATCCGCAAAAACGGTGCAGCCATTGCGGGACATTTTTAAAGACGGGGCCTCAATCTTGAAAGCTCGGGAGATTCTTCATTTATACTCCATCAGGCCGGGCTTTCTCGTGTTTAGGCAGAATGATTCGGCGTTGTTCATGAGGTACAACCCGCATCGCTTCGCCCAGCAATTAAGCTATAATCAGGGCGTCCCACTTGAGGACTTCTTGGCAGAACTGGTTGCTACTGAAGAGTGTATCCGGAGCGCGTTGCACCATTCTATGCGGTTGAACACCGGATTCAATTTCTTTATTAGTGAACCGATTGCGTTCCAAAAGCCCTGAACGTATATGTGGCATGGTACCAGCATTCGATGGACACCATTATTAGAGAAGAAAAGCGATTATTGCTTGACCGCAAGGGCACCGCCTCGGCAGGTAATCCAAACGTTCCTCTGAAGCTACGGACCATCGTCCATCCTCCCTTGAGAGAATCCATTGTGGCTGTGGTACCACGTGCTATACGTGAGCTGCCCCTACCATATGTGCCCGAAAAAGCGGTAGTCGCGGCGTCTCCCGAGTCCGGTGTGGGTGCGGAGATTGGAACTCGTCGTCCAAAGTTGCCCACCAAGCGTAAGCTTGTGTTATCGGCCGCCAGCACTCATTCGCAGAAGAAAAGGAAGTCTATACTTTTTGCGGACGTTGTATTTGGCCAAGAGCCCCATGTTCCTTACAGCGAGGGCTTGAGCGAATACGGGACCAATGAAGGCTTATTCATGGCGCCGGACGATACCGATCTCGAGGCTGCCATCGCGGTTTCAAAGCAACTAGCTCACGATGAGGCGGCACGAATCACCATCGCACAATCAGGTATCCTTCGGTCATATCTTTCCGCGGTTATTTTAATTATTATGCTTTGACTGACATTTTCCTTTACAACAGGTATCTCCACCGAATAGGCCCTCGCAGCTTCCCTCAAGACTTTTGAAGAGGAAGAGAGGCTTCGCGCTTCGTTGGGCCTTGGTATATTTCGGCCCACTGTGCCTTCATTCCCCTTTTTTATGGGTAAACTAACTCTTCTTTTTCATCTTATTTCAGGGACTACTTTTACTCAGGTTATCCCGAGTGCAGTGCCGATCGCGAGTGGTGACGCAGCGGCATCGTTAGCGCCGGCCACTGCAGCCATGGCTATCCCTAAGTCGCCATTAGGGGTCTCGCAGAAGCAGCCGATGATGGACATCGCAACGGCGCCGAAGGAAGAACTTGGTTCAGATGATGGTCTACCTTTATCGGAAGTCCTGAGGAGGTCCGCTATCGTGGCTCAGGCTGAAAGGAAGCGCAAGAGGCATGCAGCGAAAGAACGTGATGTCGCTTTGGCTATAGGTGTAGGCTCGAGCACTGCTTCCCCTATCCCTATTTCTCCTGAGGGTGCTCTAGCTGCCCGGTCTACCATTCATAGACAGGCGGTACGCGAGGCTCGGGAAGCAATTGAAAAGCCGTCCCAAGGTAACGTAACACTGGGTCCTTTTATTACAGTTTGATCTTTAGATTCTCATATATCATACCCTGCAGGGCCAAGTCCTGGTGAGGAGGCAGCAGGTGAGATGACGGCAACCACCGATCCTGAAGTGGCCACTCTTTCTCAGGAGTCCGGGACTGCCCAAATTGCTGCTCTTTCCCCTTGCGGTTCCCTGCCATCGCCCGGCATTGCGAGTGTCACGACGGCTCTCATAGAATCGGGGGATGAAGCCACTGGTGCCAAAACCGTCCCCCCAAATGAGACCGAAGAAGTCGCGACACTTGGTGATGCTTCCATCGTAGGTTTGGCTGATGACCAATTTGGTAGGTCTCAGATCGTTACATTCTTTTCGTTTTGCAATCCCTTTGGGTCCCTTCTGATGACATTTTGTTTATTTCGAATGTAGGTGTGGTGAGCGCAGAGGTTATGACACCTGAAGAAGCATCATCAGTTGCCGCTCTAACGGTCGCTGTCCCATCGTCTCCTCTTACATCCTCTCAAATGCTGGAAGGTATGGGTTTGCGATTTGTCTAATTTAAATTGTGGATGTCATCTCCCTTGTACTGACCATGCATCGTCGCAAACTTACAGGAGTTCTCTTTGATCATCTGTATCAAGTGCTGAACCCGCACTTCCCCTTCCAATCAGAAGTCGCTTTGCCTACTGGTGCCGGTGAATATCTTTTGTAACCGACGTCCTTTCTTTTCTTTAACGGGTGAACCTGCCGTTGTTAACTTTAAATTGATTATAGCACTACAAAATGAAGGAGGGGACGAGAGAATCGTCGCGCCACCAGTACTCCCAGCTCTGCCACCTTTCGTAGCCAGTATAGTAGCCTTCATCGCTCTTGCATCTTCTTTATCTCTTAAGCCGATATCTGACTATGATTTGTTTTGCAGCAATCACACCAACTTCATCTCCCTTTGAGTCTCAGATTCCCATGTCGGCAGGGCCTTTTGCTAAACGCCCTTCTTCCAGGGGTGCTGCGAATAGCCTGCGGATGTTAAGCGAGTTCGTCGAGGACCTTGACGCCGAGGCCTTAGCATCTGCTGCAGATTTTGCCGCTGAAGTTAATCTCATGTTGGCTATGCTCGTGAACTTCCATAGCGAGGGCATCATCGAGTCTCGGGTTAACAAATGCAGGAAGATCAAGGCATGTCTGCATAAGATTGAGCTCAGGCGTCCTGTTCCAGAAATGTTGGCTTTGAATTCTTAACGGGCTGCATGGATTGAGCAGAGCGTTCCCTTCTTCCGCCATTTTGAACAAGAAGCGATCTTGAGGCGAAAGGAACGCGAGGAGGCTTCAGTGAATCTTCCCGGCTGCGCGCCCAGGTTGAAGCAAACGCTGCGTAATTGAGGGTTGTCTTTGACAATTTGCGACAATGCATTTCGGACGGACTAGCACTAAGGCAAAAGCTCGACCATCTGGAGCGGGTTACGCGGAATTACGAAGTTGCTCAATAGGAAATCAATGAGAAACTTTCGTCTGGTTTGCAGCAACGGGCTCGAGTCGAAACGGAGCTGGCCTCAGCGGCTGATCATGAAAAGGAGTTGAGAGGAGTGCGCGAGCAACTGGATGACTTATTGAAAATGCCTCCTTCTCAGTAACTACCTTTGTATCAATTAAACATTTGTAATCCTTGAATAACATGTACCCATTTTTTCTTTTATATGATTCGTCTTGTACTCAATTGAATTCATGAATAAAAGATACACATTTTTTTATCTCCCACTGTTGCTTTCTTCTCTTTGTTGTGTTGTTGCCATGTGATTTTAGCAAGTGTGGCCTGTAGATAGTAGGTAGCTGTCCATCTTGGACTCTTTGCAGGGTAGCGATGGCTTAGGAAACAGGTTCAAATCTGATGCCTAATACTTTTCAATTTTATGAGCCGTGAGGGTCTCATAAAGATTTTTCTCCCTACGAATCGAGAGGATCTCGTAGGTGTATTTTCTCCTTAGGAATCGTGAGGATTCCTAAGTGTGTTTTCTCTTGAGAATCGTAAGGATCCCACAAGAGAATTTTCCTCCTTATAAGTCGAGAGGACTCGTAAGTGATTGATGAGCCGATCTGCTCCTGAGTCAAAGCATTGCTTCGATGGGAGAGGTCGAGGGTTGACTTTTGTTATACAGGGTCAGGATTGACTTTAGCCATATGGGGTCAGGAGTTGACTCTCGGTTGTCTGTGCACCGCCGAGCCATGGAACTGGGAACTTTGCCGCGGCTCCGAGATAGTCTTTAGGCTTTCTGTGAACCTTCGAGATTTGGAACCAGGGGCTTTGTCATGGCTCCGCTTTGCTGACGTTGCGTCTGCTATAACGAGACAAATGTCGAGGTAGTCTCTAGGTTGTCTGTGAACCGTCGAGATTTGGAACTAGGGACTTTGCCATGGCTTCGCTTGATTGTCGCGTCCGAATCCTGCTGGAACGAGGAGTAACACTATTGTGGGTCTCCAGGCTGTAGATGCGGCCGTCGAGAGTTGGAACCAGGGACTCTGTCGTGGCTCTGAGATAGTCTCTAGGCTGTCTGTGAACCTTCGAGATTTGGAACTAGGGGACTTTGACATGGCTCCGTTTATTGGCGTCGTATCTGCTTCCGGTTGGAATGAGAAGAAACGCCGTTGTTGATCTCTTGAGATGCAGATGTTGCCATCGAGACTTGGCTCTCTTTCTGATAGAGCCTGGTAGGATGATATGGTTCCCTCTTTGTTTGTGCCCCTGGATTGTATATAGGGATCGATGTGATCTCACCTGTAGGGCAAAAGTTTCATTTTATATGTATTACATTTTTTTGTTTTCTTTCCGCGATGCTCTATCATTTCAGCCTTTTGTATCGCGAAAATCGCGATTGCCCAATCATTTCGGCTATTTTTCGCGGTGCCCAATCATTTCGGCTATTTTTTATTTTACTCGCTATTATTTATTGCGAGTTGCCCAACCATTTCGGCTATTTTGTATGCATATATTTTTACTTGCTGATTTTGTTGCAAGTTGCCCCATCATTTCGGCTATTTCATATGCACTTTTGGCTCGCTGATTTTTATCGCGGGTGTGGAACTCGGAATCTGGTGCCTATCTCAACATCAGCATCGCTACGACTGGAATATTGCCAGGAGCGAATCATCATTTGCCGTGAGAGGGCTTGGAATTTGATACCAATTTAGGCATCAGCATCGCTACCACTGGGACATTGCCAGGAGCGAATCATCATTTGCCTCTGTCAATGTCGAACAAAGGTGTCTTAGCAAACAGGGTTAGGATCCTGTTGACTAAGGCTTTTTGACTTTACGAGCCGTAAGGGTCTCATAAAGGTATTTCTCCCTACGAGTCATGAGGATCTCGTAGGTGCATTTTCTCCTTAGGAGTGTGTTCTCTTATAAGTCGTAAGGATCTTACAAGAGTGTTTTCTCCTTATAAGTCGAGAGGACTTACAAGCGTCGTTCTCCATATGAAGATATCCCTCGTCGGTGGTGGGACACTGTTAGGGAAACGTTTATTTGTGCCCGTGGATTGTATACAAGGGTCAATATTGAACCGCTTGTAGGGCAATCCGGGAAAGGTGATGGTTTAAGAACAGGTTCAGATCCCTGTAGCTTAAGGCTTTTGAATCTTATGAGCCGTGAGGGTCTCATAAGAGGGTTCTCCCTACGAGTCATGAGGATCTCGTAAGTGTAATTTCTCCTTAGGAATCATGGGGATTCCTAAGTGTGTTTCTCTCTTGTGAGCCGTAAGGATCTCACGCAGGTATTTTCTCCTTACAGGGTCGAGAGGACCTTGCAAGTGTCTTTTAACGAGATTTCGCCCTTTCGGGTTTTCACAAACTCGCCGATAGTCCTGCTGTTTTTACTCACGGAGCCCTTTCGGGTTTTCATCTGTGCCTATCTCGCTTATGGACGTACCGTTTTTTTGCGTCAGCCTTGGGATGCTGCGGTCCGTAGTAGTTTAAAGACGTCTCGGTCAGGTGTAGTATTTCTTCAAGAAACGGTCGTTTATTGGCCTGAAGGGTCTTTCGCCGTGCATATCCATGAGCAAGTAAACCCCACCCTGGTAGACTTTGTCTATGATGTACGGGCCTTCATAGTTCGGCTCGAATTTCCCCCGTTTGGCACGATTGGGGATCATAGGTCTCTTGACCACTAGCACGAGTTCGCCTTGGCGGAATATTCTTGGCCTAGTCAATCTCTCGTATGAGCGCGTCATTTTTGCTTTGTAAGCTTCTAAGTTTTGCTGCGCCATGAGCCGGGTTTCGTCGAGGGCATCAAGTTCCTCAAGCCGAAGATGAGAATTCTCTTCACCCGTTAGTTCGTAATGAACCGCCGCTCGTAAGGAGGGTAGCTCTATCTCCAAGGGGAGTACTGCTTCAATGCTGAATACCAATGCATACGGCGTTGTGTTTGTGGCCGTTTTGAACGTAGTTCGATACGCCCAGAGAGCTTCATGCAGTCTCTCATGCCGGTCCTTTTTATTTTTGGACACCGTCTTTTTCACGATCTTCGTCAAGGTCTTGTTGAGATCCTCATCCAGACCGTTAGCTCGGGGATTATAGACCAAAGAGTATCACCAGTCTATATTATGTTGCTGCACAAAGCGACTGATTTTGTGACTTCTGTAGCTCGGCCCGTTATCGGAGATAATCCGCCGCGGAGGGCCGAACCGATAGATGACGTGTGTCTTGAAGAAATGGAGGATATTCTCCATATTCACTTCTCTTAGTGGTACTGCTTCTGCCCACTTGGAGAATTAATCAGTTGTCGCCAGTATGAACCGATGTCCTCTGGACGATGCTGGTTCAATGGGCCCGATTATGTCAGTTCCCCATATTTCGAACGGCCAGCTGGCCACAATTGGATGTAGCGGATTTGGATGCTGGTGTATAAAGTCCCCGTGAATCTGGCACGAGTGGCACTGCTTCGCGTATTCGAGGCAGTCTTGGATCAATATGGGCTAATAGTAGCCCATCCTTTTGATCTTCAGTTTCATCTTCGGCCCGGTTTGGTGAGAACCGTAGAGTCTGTCGTGAGTTTCTTGAATGACTCTCCTTGCTTCTTCAGGTCGCAGGCATCTTAGCCATAGAGAATTAAATGATCTCTTATATAGAGTGTCATTGACGAAGGAGAAGGATAGAGCTCGTTTCATGAGCTGATGTCTTGAGGACGCATCTTCAGGTGTTCGACGGGATTTGAAGAAGTCTATAAAGACTTCTCTCCAATCCTTGACCTTTTCCTGGTCTTCTATCTGTAGAACCACTTGATTGGTCGCTTCCTTTTCTTCAAACGACTCCAGAGATATTTCTGCCGGTGCGAGAACCTGACGACTTTGCACAACGATCCTCACGTCATCGAGGTTTTCGCCAGCCAGTTCTTTGGCAAGTTTGGCTAACGCATTTGCTTTGCTATTTTCCACACGCGGTATGCTTTCCAGGGCATAGGAAGGGATTCGAGTCAGCAGTTGTTGCACTCTCTCACCGTACTTTACCGACTCTGGTTTGCACGTTTGATAGTCGTCGTTTACTTGGCTAACGACCAGCTGGGAGTCTCCGTATATGAGGAGGTTTTTGATCCCCATGTCGACAGCGATCTCAAGTGCTGCTATCAAAGCTTCAGATTCAGCTTCATTGTTTGTCCTCGGCTCTGTTAGGGAAAAGACAAAGCGCATTATCCCTCCTTGTGGAGTCACGAAGATGAGGTCAACCCCAGACTTGATTATGGGTGAGCTGTGCTTTCGCTTCTTCAAGGAAGATGCCCCGTTGAAATAGAGTTCCCACCGGGTGTTACTCTCTCCTTTCTCCCCGTCGATTGTGTCAAACGCGTGCTCGTCTGGCAATTCACAATTTAAGGGTGAATCGACAGGTATAGGATGCTCGGCGAGGAAGTCGGTGATGGCCTGGCCTTTCACTGCCTTGAGAGGTCGATAAGTTATCGAGAATTCCATTAAGAGTAGGGCCCATTTAGCGAGCCACCCTGTTAGTATGGCTCTTGATATCAAATATTTGAGAGGATTCACCTTTGATATGAGATGGACCTCATGCGCCAACGCATAGTGCCTGAGCTTCGTTATCGCGAAGATCAACGCCAGGCAGTATTTTTCAATGGGGGAGTAATTGTTTTCTGCCCCTAGGAGCACTCGACTCAAATAGTAGAGGGCTCTCTCCTTCCTTGGTCGATTTCTTGTCTTAAGCTTGCCTTTGTCTGCGGTGGACGTGCTTCGATCCGGTTGGAGTGCCTCAACCTTTTCATTCAGTCGCCAGCGTTTGGCTTTTTCGAATATAGCCAGTTCGCGCACTCGATTGGCTTTGCTTTTCTGACGGGCATCATTCAGGAATACGTCAATCAGTGTCTTTGCAGGAATACCTCGATTCGTCTCAACTCCGAGAAAATCAGTGTCCTTGGAAAAAACCTCGATTCAGGGAAATCAGTGTCCTTAGCGAGAGCATCTTGATTCGCGTCGACCCGCAAGGAAATCAGTGTCTTTGCAAGAATACGTCGATTCGTCTCAACCCCATGGAAATCAGTGTCCTTGGCAAAAACCTCAATTCAGGGAAATCAGCGTCCTTGACGAGAGCATCTCGATTCGCGTCGACCCGTAAGGAAATCAGTGTCTTTACAGGAATCTCTCGATTCGTCTCAACCCCAGGGAAATCAGTGTCCTTGGCAAAAACCACGATTCAGAGAAATCAGCGTCCTTGACGAGAGCATCTCGATTCGCGTCGACCCACAGAGAAATCAGTGTCTTTGCAGGAATACCTCGATTCGTCTTAACTCCGAGGAAATCAGTGTCCTTGAAAAAAACCTTGATTCAGGGAAATCAGTGTCCTTAGCGAAAGCATCTTGATTCGCGTCGACCTGCAAGGAAATCAGTGTCTTTGCAGGAATACGTCGATTCGTCTCAACCCCAGGGAAATCAGTGCCCTTGGCAAAAACCTCGATTCAGGGAAATCAGCGTCCTTGACAAGAGCATCTCGATTCGCGTCGACCCGCAAGGAAATCAGTGTCTTTGTAGGAATCTCTCGATTCGTCTCAACCCCAAGGAAATCAGTGTCCTTGGCAAAAACCTCGATTTAGAGAAATCAGCGTCCTTGACGAGAGCATCTCGATTCGCATCGACCCACAGAGAAATTAATGTCTTTGCAGGAATACCTCGATTCGTCTCAACACCGAGGAAATCAATGTCCTTGGCAAAAACCTCGATTCAGGGAAATCGGCGTCCTTAACGAGAGCATCTCGATTCGCGTCAACCCGCAGAGAAATCAGTGTCTTTGCAGGAATAACTCAATTCGTCTAAACTCAGAGGAAATCAGTATCCTTAACAAAAACCTCGATTCAGGGAAATCAGTGTCCTTGGCGAGACCATCTTGATTCGCGTCGACCCGCATGGAAATCAGTGTCTTTAAAGGAATACCTCGATTCGTCTCAACCCCCAGGGAAATCAGCGTCTTTGGCAAAAACCTCTATTCAGGGAAATCAGCATCCATGACGAGAGCATCCCGATTCGCGTCGACCCGCAGAGAAATCAGTGTCTTTGCGGGAATACCTCGATTCGTCTCAACTCCGAGGAAATCAGTGTCCTTGGAAAAATACCTCGATTCAGGGAAATCGGCTTCCTTGACGAGAGCATCTCGATTCGCATCGACCCACAGAGAAATTAGTGTCTTTACAGGAATACCTCAATTCGTCTCAACTCCGAGGAAATCAGTGTCCTTGGCAAAAACCTCGATTCAGGGAAATCAGTGTCCTTGGCGAAAGCATCTCGATTCGCGTCGACCCACAAGGAAATCAGTATCTTTGCAGGAATACCTCGATTCGTCTCAACCCCAGGGACATCAGTGCCCTTGGCAAAAACCACATTTCAGGAAAATCAGCATCCTTGACGAGAGCATCTCGATTCGCGTTGACCCGCAAGAAAATCAGTGTCTTTGCAGGAATCTCTCGATTCGTCTCAACCCCAGGGAAATCAGTGTCCTTGGCAAAAACCTCGATTCAGGGAAATCAGCGTCCATGATGAGAGCATCTCGATTCGGGTCGACCTGCAGAGAAATCAGTGTCTTTACAGGGATACCTCGATTCGTCTCAACTCCGATGAAATCAGTGTCCTTGGCAAAAACCTCGATTCAGGGAAATCAGCGTCCTTGACGAGAGCATCTCGATTAGCGTCGACCCGCAGAGAAATCAGTGTCATTACAGGAATACCTCGATTCGTCTTAACCCCAGGGAAATCGGTGTCCTTGGCAAAAACCTCGATTCAGGGAAATCAGCATCCTTGACGAGAGCATCTCGATTCACGTCGACCCGCGGAGAAATCAATGTTTTTGCAGGAATCTCTCGATTCGTCTCAACTCTGAGGAAATCAGTGTCCTTGGCAAAAACCTCGATTCAGGGAAATCAGCGTCCTTGGCGAGAGCATCTCAATTCGCGTCGACCTGCAAGGAAATAAGTGTCTTTGCAGGAATCTCTCGATTCGTCTCAACTCCGAGGAAATCAGTGTCCTTGGCAAAAACCTCGATTCAGGGAAATCAGCGTCCTTGACGAGAGCATCTCGATTCACGTCGACCTGCAAGGAAATCAGTGTCTTTGCAGGAATCACACTATTCGTCTCAACTCCGAAGAAATCAGTGTCCTTGGTAAAATACCTCGATTCAGGGAAATCAGCGTCCTTGACGAGAGCATCTCGATTCGCGTCGACCCGCAGAGAAATCAGTGTCTCTGCAGGATTCGGACGCGACAATCATCCTCGGAGCCATGGCAAAGCCCCTAATTCAAAATCTCGAAGGTTCACAGAAAGCCTAGAGACTATCACAGAGCTGCGGTAAAGTTCCCAGTTCCAGGACTCGGCGGTGCACAGAAAACCGAGAATCAATCCTGACCCCGTATGGCTAAACTCAATCTTGACCTCATATGGCCAAAGTCAACTCCTGACCCCGTGGAACACGGCTAAAGTCAATTTTGACCCCATGGAAAACGGCCAAAGTCAACCCTCGACCTCCCCGTCGAAGCAATGCTTTGACTCGAGAGCAGGTCAACTCATCAATTACTTACGAGTCCTCTCGACTAGTAAGTAAGAAAATTCTCTTGTGAGATCCTTACGACTCTCAAGAGAAAGCACACTTAGGAATCCTCACGATTCCAAAGGAGAAAATACACCTACGAGATCCTCTCAACTCGTAGGGAGAAAAATCTTTATAAGACCCTCACGGCTCATAAAGTTGGAAAGTCTTAGGCGGCAGATCTGAACCTGTTTCCTAAGCCATTGCTGCTCTGCAAGGAGGTCAAGTTGGACCATCTGCGGGCCACATTTGCCAAAGCCACATTCGCCAATGAAATAAAGAAGCCACGTATGGGTCCTCACGATTCGTAAGGAAAAATACCGGAGTGAGATCCTTACGACTCACGGAGGCGATGAACACTTAGAGATCCTCACGATTTCTAGGGAGAATTTACACCTACGAGATCCTCTCGACTTGTAGGGAGAAAAAACCTTCTTGAGACCCTTACGGCACATGAAGATGGAAAAAGTCTTAGGTTACAAGGACCCTAAACTTGTCTCTTAAGCCATCAATTCTATTACCATGCGTAACTCTGTACTACTTCACCAATGTACATGCTTACGTGGGCAAAGTATTGGGGGGCATTTGTTCCCACCAAAATTTTCGGCCAAGAGCTACTTATTCCCTTGCAAAAAAAGGGGAGAATCCTCAAAAAACAGGCATCACGTGCTCACACGTGACCAGGCCTCACGTGCAGACACGTGACCATTTACAGGAAAAGCTTGTACACACAGAACAAAATAAATAAATTGGAAATGCTGTGTTGGGGGGGGTCACATGCTCACATGTGACCAGGCCTCACGTGCAGACACATGACCATTTACAAGCAAAGCTTGTAGACACAGAACAAAATAAACAAATTGGAAATGCTGTGTTAGTAGGGTCACGTGACCAGGTATCACGTGCAGACACGTGACCATTTACAGGCAAAGCCTGTAGACACAGAACAAAATAAACAAATTGGAAATGCTGTGTTAGTGGGGTCACGTGCCCATACGTGACCAGGTCTCACGTACAAACACGTGACCATTTACAGGCAAAGCCTGTAGACACTGAATTAAATTCTAAATGAAATGCTTAATCAAGTGGGGTCACGTGCCAATACATGATAAGCTCTTAAACCCACTGAACAATAGAATTAAATTCTAATTAAAGGGGAAACAAAAACACTAATTGGAAAAATATTTCTCTAGATCTTTCCAAACAAAAAAAAGAATTGCGCTCTGTAAAGTGGAGCACCGTTGGATTAAAAATCCAATGGTGATTAAAAATAACCAATATATAGCAAATTCTATACAAGGAAATATTTTCCTAAAATCTTCCATGAACAACAAATAAAATATCTTTTGGATTAAAAATCCAATGGTGAATAAAATTCACCGAGTGATCTAAAAGATCATATTAGTTACAAAATCAATCAAAATCTTCAATAAAAGATTGACTAAACAAACTGATTCTTTTCTTTCTCCTGTAAATAGGAGCCAAGGGGGAATAGAAAGGAGGAGATACAACAACAACAGAGAGAGAATACAAAAAATAAAGAGAATTTAATTCTCCAGAGAGAAAAGATGGTCTCTTCAGGAAAAGAAACCCTAGGTAAGAGAGGGAAAGAGATCATTCTATAAGCTCCTACAAAACAAAAAGAGAATTTAATTCTCAAACTAAGAGTTTAACTCTTCTGAATAAGAACTTAGTTCTTCCTTTGGTCGAAGATCTGCAGAAGCAGATCTCCCCATAAGTTGAGAATTTAATTCTCATCTGGGGGATTCTGCCATGCAGATCTAAAGCCTAAGAGAGGACCGAAGTTCAGAGAATTTTATTCTCCCACAAAGCACATAGGAATTTAATTCCTCCAACAAAGATAGGGTTTAACCCTTAATATAAGAACTTAGTTCTTCTTCATGGTTGAAGATCTGCAGAAGCAGATCTCCCCATAAGTTGAGAATTTAATTCTCATCGGGGAGATTCTGCCATGCAGATCCAAAACTTAGAGGGAGAATTGAGTTTAAAGAATTTAATTCTTCCAAATACATAAGAATTTAATTCCTCTAAATAAAATTAGGGTTTAACCCTACAAAAGAATTTAATTCTTAAACAAGGGACTTAGACTTTTCATGCACGTAAAAAGATCAAGTACCTAATATGATCACGTGGCAACACGTGACCCTCCCCTCAATGGTCAAAAAAAGAATGAATGAGATGGGGTCACGTGCTCCCACGTGACCCTTGGATAAATTCCTCAAAATAAAGAGAACAAAGCAAAGGCAGAACAGACTTTGGGCGCCCTCACGTGCCCCCACGTGACCCCTAACAAACACTTCAATATCCAAATCATGGATACCCATCACGTGCCTACACGTGATGGCCATAAAGGCTAAGTGTTTAACACTTACTTGCATATTCTGAGAACAAAATAAAAGAAGTTTGGGCCCAATACTCAAGCGTCTCACGTGACCCCACGTATGCGCTTCCTTTTTAGTGTTTAACACTATTTTGTGCGCTGCATCCCTAGTGTTTAACAATATTCTGAGTGCATCACGTGGGAGCACGTGATAGCTGAGTGTACTCTAGTGTTTAACACTATATCCAAGTCAATCTTAGCTTGAGCTAGCCATGTTTTCCAAAGGCAGTACCCCTTTCTTTTGACTGAACCTCAAATACGCTCTTGTCTTCCAAAATTGGTCATCTCATATGACATTCAAAGCAAAACCCATAGTCTTTCAATCAACTTTGGTTCGAGAGTACATCTCTTCACACCTCTGATACATGTCGTTGTAATTCTTCAACGTCTTCAGAGAGGTGGGGGGTCCCAATGACCAATAATTATCTGGTGCATTTCTAAACCCATGTTTGCATCTGAACTTGAACCGCAATGTCCCTAAACTAAACAACAGAGCCCAAATGCTCTTTTGTTGGATCTAAATGATCCTGTTAAGTAGATCTTAGTCTAAAATTAGACTAACATATCTTTAACAAACATTTAAGTTGATCTTAATCCCAAACGAGATTAACGATCCTTAAATCAATCCAACTACAGATCCCCAACCAATATTGGTTCAAGGGTACATCTTTTCACTCTTCTGATATTTATCGTTGTAATTCCTCAACGTCTTCAGAGAGGTGACGGGTCCCAACAACCAGCAAATTTTACAGACTATGATGTGTCTAAACTGGACTGTGAGGTCCTTAAACCCATGGACTATGATGTCCTTAACCTTGGACTGTGGGGTCCTTAAGCCCATGGACCGAGATGTCCTTAAACTAACATTGGACCGTAATGTCCTTAAGCTAATTATGGACCGCAAAATCCCTAAACTAAAACAATAGAGCCCGAACGCTCTTTTGTTGGATCTAAATGATCCTGTTAAGTTGATCTTAGTCTAATAAGACTAACGTATCCTTAACAAACGTTTAAGTTGATCTTAGTCTCAAATGAGACTAACGCATCTTTAAACCCAACCCAAAACCCAATTCTAAGAAAATACGGATATGGACTAATCCACGCCCTACGGGCGACAACATAAATTAGTCTCCGTATACAATCCACGGGCAACCAAAAATAAAACAAACACACACGACACGAAGTGACCATCTGGAGAAGGAGAAAGTGGTTACCGCGATGCGGTAGAGTAATTAACTGCAGGGGCTTGCGCATGCAGGGAAGAGCATCCCAACAATAAAAAAACCCTCAAATGAGGGGAATCTGACGAAATCTGCTACATCGGCCGCATCCGTCTAAACCTTCGATACACGGAGCCATAAATCAACTTGGTATCTTCGGAGAGGTGGATGGATAGCACCAATTAGCACCTGCCCTCGAAATTCAGGCCGGACGTCCCAACATCCCGGTCGCGTCTTTTCGGTGGAGAACAGATTCCGGCACGCCCGGTGGGACCTTTTCCTCTTTCCACTCCACACTTCGTGTGTCGTACTCGCAAACGAATCACGGTTTAATATGGTTGCCCTTGGGTTTCAGGTACTAAGATTTGGTTTTGCTCCCATGCAGAAAAAAATGAACACCAATGGCCTCTAACTGCTCCAACTGAACTGCAACTCCCATTCCGCCTCATCTGGAGGATTAACCTACGGGCCCCAAGCGGCCTCCCTTTTCACAATGTCGGTGGAACAAGTGACCCAAGCCACCACTGGGCTATTCTTCGGGACCATGATCCCACCAACGAGCTTCAGCGCTTCTATGCCATCTCAAGAAGCTAAGAAGAAGTCGGTCTTTGATCGGCTTGCAACCACCACGGCCCCTCTCAGCGGGTCGTCCAACTCCAATGCCTCAGTCTTCGACAGGATGGGTCAAAGCTCGGGTGGGCTCGCAAAGAGGCTCGCAATACCAGAGAAGGACATTCCAACTCCTGCTACAGTGGAGGTCATCCAAGCTTCTCCTCCTACTCGAAGGTCGGCTTTTGACAGGTTGACCATTTCCTCTCAGCGAGCATCTATCTTTGACAGGCTGGCGCCAACAACAGACTCTCATCAGAACAGGGGGCATGGAAAAGATGGTCCAACAGCGGAGGTGATCTCGGCCGCACGACATGCTCGACGTCGCCACTGGCGTCGAGTGAGGAAAGCTGGAGGCAATTCCCCTTCTGGACTAACTCCGCCAGCTCCAATGGTGGAAGTTGATGCTGCTGTTCCAACCGGGAACAGCTTTGAACTACTTAACAGGGTGCGCAGGAATTCGCCAACTGCTGTGCTAAAAAGATCTCCTCCACCAATGGAGAACGCTATAAAGGCGAAGCTGGAGCAGCCTCCTCAGCGGTTGTCCTTTAAAATTTATAAAGTTTGGCGACAGGTCCAGGACTCCATGGTAGATCAAGACTATCCCCGCCGATAGAAAAAGATGAAGGTTTGGCAAGAAGAGGACCACCCTGTCAAGCGACAGAAGGTGACAGCTACTTGGGTGCCTACTGCAACGGCCCCCTCAACTTCGACCGCTCACAAGAAGAGAAAGCTGGAGAAAATCCCGGTGTCTGCGGCGAATCGCAAGAACACTGAATCTAAACGCCCCAAGCCTAGGGACATGGTGGCGCATACTGTCTATATGGCATCCGGGAAAGAGGATAGCCGTATCTCTACGGGCCATCGACCGCTCACCAGATCCGTAACAAAGGCTCAGGAGCGGTAACAACAAAAGCTCCAAGAGATGCTAACAGCTATGGCCGCACTCACGGGACCAAAAGCAGGCCCGGAGACATCTTCGGAGCAGCGTCGTGAGCAGGAAACAGATACTGAATTCCTTCGTAGAATGCTTGAGAAGAAGGACAAAGAGGCTGCAGAACAAGCGGCCAACATAAAACAAAAGGCCCTCCTATTCCAAGATAAGGTGGGCATGATGATCCAGCTGGATCCTCCAGCTGAAGATCCTCCGATTATCCTCAAAGACGACCGAGAAGAGACGTCAAACCCTCTTTCGGCTTGTTCAGCAGCCAAAGAGGAGACCATCTCAAAAGCCGCCCTAGATGATTATATCGCTCAGCAGATACGAGTTCATCAGGTGAATGAAGTGGCCGGGCAAATTGTTAAGACTGGACGACCCTGTCCAGGTTGGTACGACCAAATAAAGTACCCGCCGGGATACACGATCCCCAAATTCCGCGTATATAAGGGGACGAGGAATCCACACCAGCACATTGCTCAATTCAGGGCTTTGTATGGAAACACTGGAGGGGATGACAAACTATTGCTTCGCCAGTTTGTTGGCAGTTTGTCGGAGACAGCGTTTGAATAGTACTCCGAGCTCCCCAACGACTCCGTTAAGACATTTGCGGAAATGGAGTTACTGTTCACGCAGAGGTTCGCAAGCGCTAGCGAGCACACCCCGATCACCGCATTAATTAATGCCAGAGTGAAGCCAGGTGAAACATGGGTGCAATACGCTATTCGATTGCGAAATCTATGGTCGAAGTACGAACAACGCATCGAAGAAGCTCCTGCGGTAGGCATGTTCGTAGGGACCCTCGACCCTCAAGCGACCATATCCCAAGTCATGATGTTTTTCAAACCAACTACCTTCCAGGCCTTGATTGATAAGCTAGCCCAAATGGACCAGATGGGCCATAGGCCTTCCTCTTCAAAGTCGGAGCCTCGGAATGAAAAGGGCAAAGGGAAAGCAACCTTCGTCGCCAACGCTCAACAACAACCGAGTGGCCCGAGACCGGTTGTTAGCCAAAGCAACAAGCGGCAATCCCTCGATGAGAAGTTGAGACGTCCTTATTCGTTTCCCCGGGATAAAGCAAGGAGATTGTTCGAGCTGGCAGTACGCAGTAGACTCATCAATCTTCCAGAGCCGAGACACCCACTACAACCGAACGATGTCAACGATCCCAATTACTGCCCCTACCACCGAGTATTAGGCCAACCGATCAAAGACTGCTACGTGTTCAAAAACTGGGTTGAAGACCAATACCAACAGGGCAAGTTTACGCTATCTGAAAACTGAAAGATGAATCCGCCACAACAGCACACTGCTAAAAGGGTGGACACACCGGGGTCATCATGCTCTTTTATAGAAGAAGCTCCATGGGAGGTCGTTCTTTCAGCCAAAACGAAAAGAATGCTGAAGGATATTCATACATGCTCGGCAATCAGGTGGAAAAGCCCGCTAGAGCCTGAGATCATTGAAGGAGTGCTAAAACCGCGCCCGATGCCGAGAATTGGTAGCGATGGTCAAAACACTCAAGCCCAGCCGTCAAAGTCTTCAAAGAAGAAGAAGGAGCCCATGAAGTCTGATGACAAGCGCACGGACATGCAAAAGCATATTGACGCGCTGGAGGAATACAATCAGAAGGCGCGAACCCCAGTCACGCTTCAAGAGTTTCTCAATCACATCCTTGAAAGTGAAAATAACGACAATGATGAGGGAGACAACTCGTCACAGGAACCAGAAGATTATGTGGCAAGTTGCCACATATCTCTCATTCGTCGCTAAATAACAAAGAAGTTCACTCGGCATCAGAAGATAATGTAGAAGAGCTGGGGACAGGATCAATGCCAAAATCCTTGGAACCTTCAGACGAGATGACCGACATGCTACTGAACGAAGCCCATCAGAAGAGCAAAGCTGATCGAGAATGCCAAATGGCCCTATTCGAAGGGGCCAGGCGTCGGCATCAAGTTGGAGAAGCCGTGATAGGGATGGGTCACAAAACACTCCAACCATATCAAACCACACCCTAAATGAATGTATTCCACATCAGCATCATGTATCCCGTCACGTGACAAATGCATGTGCATACAGGATAAACAACGGACCGTAATGTCCTTAAACTAACGATGGACCACTATGTCCTAAATCTTGCAACTGATCTAAACGTCTATAAACTACTACGGACCGCAGCATCCCAAGACCGACAAAAAAAACAGTACATCCATAAGCGAGATGCGCACGGATGAAAACCCGAAAAGGCTCCGTGAGTAAAAACAGCAGGACTACCGGCGAGTTTGTGAAAAGCTGAAAGGGCGCAATCTCGTTAAAAGACACTTGCAAGGTCCTCTCGAGCTTGTAGGGAGAAAATACATGCGTGAGATCCATACGACTCACAAGGGAGCAACACACTTAGGAATCCTCACGATTCCTAAGGAGAAAATGCACCTACAATATCTTCACGACTCGTAGGGAAAAACACCTTTATGAGACCCTTACGGCTCATAAAGTCAAAAGCCTTAGTCGACAGGATCCTAACCATGTTTGCTAAGCCACCTTTGTTCAAACTGACGAAGGCAGATGATGATTCACTCCTGGCAATATCCCAGTTGTAGCGATGCCGATGCCTAAATCGGTAACAAATTCCAAGTCCTTTCAAGGCAAATGATGATTCGCTCCTGGCAATATTCCAGTCGCAGCGATGCTGATACTAAGATTGGTATCAGATCTTAAGTTCCATACTCGCAAAAAAAAGGTACGTCCATAAGAAAGATGGGCACGGATGAAAACCCGAAAGGGCTCCGTGAGTAAAAACAGCAGGACTATCGGCGAGTTTGTGAAAACCCTAAAGGGCGCAATCTCGTTAAAAGACACTTGCAAGATCTTCTCGACCTTGTAAGGAGAAAATGCCTGCTTGAGATCCTTACGACTCACAAGGGAGCAATACACTTAGGAATCCCCACGATTCCTAAGGAGAAAACGCACTTATGAGATCCTCACGACTCGTAAGGAGAATTCCCCTATGAGACCCTCACGGCTTATAGGATTCAAAAGCCTTAAGTTACAGATATCTGAATCTGTACTTAAGCCATCACAGCCCACGGACTGCCCTACAAGCGTTTCAATATTGACCCTTGTATACAATCCACGGGCACGAATAAACATTTCCCTAACAGAGTCCCACCAGTGACTAGGGATATGCTCACACGGTAAACGACCCTTGTAAGTCCTCTCGACTTATAAGGAGAAAACACTCTTATAAGATCCTTACGACTTATAAGAGAACATCCACTTATGAATCCTCATGATTTTTAAGGAGAAAACGCACCTACGAGATCCTCACGACTCGTAGGGAGAAACACCTTTATGAGACCCTTACGGCTCATAAAGTCAAAAGCCTTAGTCGACAGGATCTTAACCCTATTTGCTAAGCCACCTTTGTTCGAACCGACAAAGGCAAATGATGATTTGCTCCCGGCAATATCCCAGTTGTAGCGATGCTGATGCCTAAAACGGTATCAAATTCCAATTCCTTTCACGGAAAATGATGATTCGCTCCTGGCAATATTCCAGTCGTAGCGATGCTGATGCTAAGATTGGCACCAGATTCCAAGTTCCACACTCGCGATAAAAAATCAGTGAGCCAAAAATGCATATGAAATAGCCGAAATGATGGGGCAACTTGCAACAAAATCAACAAGTAAAAATATATGCATACAAAATAGCCGAAATGATTGGGCAACTCGCAATAAAAAAACAGTAAGTAAAAAGAAAAAATAGCCGAAATGATTGGGCACCACGAAAAATAGCCGAAATGATTGGGCAATCACGACTTTCATGATATAAAACGCTGAAATGATAGAGCATCACGGAAAGAAATTAAAAAAATGAAGTGAAACTTTTTGCCCTACAGGTGAGATCACATCGATCCCTATATACAATCCAGGGGCACAAACAAAAAGGGAACCATATCATCCCACCGGGCTCCATCAGAAAGAGAGCCAAGTATCGACGGCCACATCTACAGCCTGGAGACCCACAACAGCGTTCCCTCTCATTCCAGCTGGATTCGGACACGACAATCAATCTCGGAGCCATGGCAGAGTCCCTAGTTCCAAGTCTCGACGGCCACATCTACAGCCTGGAGACCCACAACAGCGTTCCTCCTCATTCCAGCAGGATTCGGACGCAACAATCAATCTCAGAGCCAAGACAGAGTCCCTAGCTCCAAGTCTCAATGGCCACATCTACAGCCTGGAGACCCACAACAGCGTTCCTCCTCAGTCCAGCAGGATTCAGACGTGATAATCAATCTCGGAGCCACGGCAGAGTCCCTAGTTCTAAGCCTCAACGGCCACATCTACAGCCTAGAGACCCACAACAGCGTTGCTCCTCAGTCCAGTAGGATTCGGACGCAACAATCAATCTCAGAGCCACGGCAAAGTCCCTAGTTCTAAGTCTCGACGGCCGCGACAGCCTAGAGATAACCAACTGCGTTCCTCCTCATTTCAGCAGGATTCGGACGCGACAATCAAGCGGAGCCATGGCAAAGTCCCTAGTTCCAAGACTCCACGGTTCATGGACAACCTAGAGTCAGCCAATGATTCCATTTCGGAAATACGTCATCCAATGACTTCGTTTCGGAAACAAGTCAATCAACCCCAGGGAAATCAGTGTCCTTGGCAAAACCTCGATTCAAGGAAATCAGCATCCTTGACGAAAGCACCTCGATTCGCGTCAATCCGCAAGGAAATCAGTGTCTTTGCAGGAATCTCTCGATTCGTCTCAACCCCAGGGAAATCAGTGTCCTTGGCAAAAACCTCGATTCAGGGAAATCAGCGTCCTTGACGAGAGCATCTCGATTCGCATCGACCCGCAAGGAAATCAGTGTCTTTGCAGGAATCTCTCGATTCGTCTCAACTCCGAGAAAATCAGTGTCCTTGGCAAAAACCTCGATTCAGGGAAATCAGTGTACTTGGCGAGAGCATCTTGATTCGCGTCGACCCGCAAGGAAATCAGTGTCTTTGCAGGAATACCTTAATTCGTCTCAACCCCAGGGAAATCAGTGTCCTTGGCAAAAACCTCGATCTAGGGAAATCAGCGTCCTTGACAAGAGCATCTCGATTCGCGTCGACCCGCAAGGAAATCAATGTCTTTACAGGAATCTCTCGATTCATCTCAACCCCAGGGAAATTAGTGTCCTTGGCAAAAACCTCGATTCAGGGAAATCAGCATCCTTGACGAGAGCATCTCGATTCGCGTCGACCCGCAGAGAAATCAGTGTCTTTGCAAGAATATCTCGATTCTTCTCAACTCCGAGGAAATCAGTGTCCTTGGCAAAAACCTCGATTCAGGGAAATCAACGTCCTTGACAAGAGCATCCTGATTCGCGTCGACCCGCGGAGAAATCAGTGTCTTTGCAGGAATACCTCGATTTGTCTCAACTCCGAGGAAATCAGTGTCCTTAGCAAAAACCTCGATTCAGGGAAATCAGTGTCCTTGGCGAGACCATCTTGATTCGCATAGACCCACAAGGAAATCAGTGTCTTAGCAGGAATACCACGATTCGCCTCAACCCCCAGGGAAATCAGCGTATTTGGCAAAAACCTCTATTCAGGGAAATCAGCATCCTTGACGAGAGCATCCCGATTTGCGTCGACTCGCAGAGAAATCAGTGTCTTTGCGGGAATACCTCGATTCGTCTCAACTCCGAGGAAATCAGTGTCCTCGGAAAAATACCTCGATTCAGGGAAATCAACGTCCTTGACGAGAGCATCTCGATTCACGTCGACCCGTAGAGAAATCAGTGTCTTTGCAGGAATACCTCGATTCGTCTCAACTCCGAGGAAATCAGTGTCCTTGGCAAAAACCTCGATTCAGGGAAATCAGTGTCCTTGGCGAGAGCATCTTGATTCGCGTCGACCTGCAAGGAAATCAGTGTCTTTGCAAGAATACCTCGATTCGTCTCAACCCCAGGGAAATCAATGTCGATTCAGGAAAATCAGCGTCCTTAACGAGAGCATCTTGATTCGCGTCAACCCGCAAGGAAATCATTGTCTTTGAACGAATCTCTCGATTCGTCTCAACCCCAGGGAAATCAGTGTCCTTGTCAAAAACCTCGATTCAGGGAAATCAACGTCCTTGACGAGAGCATCTCGATTCGCGTCGACCCGCAGAGAAATCGGTGTCTTTGCAAGAATACCTCGATTCGTCTCAACTCCGAGGAAATAAGTGTCCTTGGCAAAAACCTCGATTCAAGGAAATCAGCATCCTTGACAAGAGCATCTTGATTCGCGTCGACCCGCAGAGAAATCAGTGTCTTTGCAGGAATACCTCGATTCGTCTCAACTCCGAGGAAATCAGTGTCCTTGGCAAAAACCTCGATTCAGGGAAATCAGTGTCCTTGGCGAGATCATCTTGATTCGCGTCGACCCGTAAGGAAATCAGTGTCTTCGCAGGAATACATCGATTCATCTCAACCCCCAGGGAAATCAGTGACTTTGGTAAAAACCTCTATTCAGGGAAATCAGCATCCTTGACGAGAGCATCCCGATTCGCGTCGACCTGCAGAGAAATTAGTGTCTTTGCGAGAATACCTCGATTCGTCTTAACTCCGAGGAAATCAGTTTCCTTGGCAAAATACCTTGATTTAGGGAAATCAGCGTTCTTGACAAGTGCATCTCGATTCGCGTCGACCTGCAGAGAAATCAGTGTCTTTGCAGGAATACCTCGATTTGTCTCAACTCCGAGGAAATCAGTGTCCTTGGCAAAAACCTCGATTAAGGGAAATCAGTGTCCTTGGCGAGAGCATCTTGATTCGAGTCGACCCGCAAGGAAATCAATGTCTTTACAGGAATACCTTGATTCGTCTCAACCCCAGGGAAATCAGTGTCCTTGGTAAAAACCTCGATTCAGGAAAATCAACGTCCTTGACTAGAGCATCTCGATTCGCGTCGACCCGCAAGGAAATCAGTGTCTTTGCGGGAATCTCTCGATTCGTCTCAACCCCAGGGAAATTAGTGTCCTTGGCAAAAACCTTGATTCAGGGAAATCAGCGTTCTTGACGAGAGCATCTCGATTCGTGTTGACCCGTAGAGAAATCAGTGTCTTTGCAGGAATGCCTCGATTCGTCTCAACTCCGAGGAAATCAGTGTCCTTGGCAAAAACTTCGATTCAGGGAAATCAGCGTCCTTGACGAGAGCATCTCGATTAGCGTCGACCTGCAGAGAAATCAGTGTCTTTGCAGGAATTTCTCGATTCGTCTCAACCCCAGGGAAATCGGTGTCCTTGGCAAAAACCTCGATTCAGGAAAATCAGCGTCCTTGACGAGAGCATCTCGATTCGCGTCGACCCGCGAAGAAATCAGTGTCTTTGCAGGAATCTCTCGATTCGTCTCAACTCTGAGGAAATCAGTGTCCTTGGCAAAAACCTCGATTCAGGGAAATCAGCGTCCTTGGCGAGAGCATCTTGATTCGCGTCAACCTGCAAGGAAATAAGTGTCTTTGCTGGAATCTCTCGATTCGTCTCAACTTCGAGGAAATCAGTGTCCTTGGCAAAAATCTCGATTCAGGGAAATCAACGTCTTTGACGAGAGCATCTCGATTCGCGTCGACCTGCAAGGAAATCAGTATCTTTACAGGAATCTCTCAATTCGTCTCAACTCTGAGGAAATCAGTGTCCTTGGTAAAATACCTCGATTCAGGGAAACCAGCGTCCTTGACGAGAGCATCTCGATTCGTGTCACCCCGCAGAGAAATCAGTGTCTCTGCAGGATTCGGACGCGACAATCATCCTCGGAGCCATGGCAAAGCCCTTAATTCCAAATCTCGAAGGTTCACAGAAAGCATAGAGACTATCACAGAGCCGAGGCAAAGTTCCCAGTTCCACAACTCGGCGGTGCACAGAAAACCGAGAATCAATCCCGACCCCGTATGGTTAAAGTCAATCTTGACCCCATATGGCCAAAGTCAACTCCTGACCATGTGGAACACGGCTAAAGTCAATTCTGACCTCGTGGAAAACGGCCAAAGTCAACCCTCGACCTCCCCGTCGAAGCAATGCTTTGACTCGAGAGCGGGTCAACTTGTCAATCACTTACGAGTCCTCTCGACTTGTAAGGAAGAAAATTCTCTTGTGAGATCCTTACGACTCTCAAGAGAAAGCACACTTAGGAATCCTCACGATTCCTAAGGAGAAATTACACCTACGAGATCCTCTCGACTCGTAGGGAGAAAAATCTTTATAAGACCCTCACGACTCATAAAGTTGGAAAGTCTTAGTTGGCAGATCTGAACCTGTTTCCTAAGCGGTTGCTGCTCTACAAGGAGGTCAAGATGGACCATCTGCGGGCCACATTTGCCAAAGCGACATTCGCCAATGAAATAAAGAATCTACTTACGAGTCCTCACGATTTGTAAGGAACAATACCGGAGTGAGATCCTTACGACTTACGGAAGCGATGAACACTTAGAGATCCTCACGATTTCTATGGAGAATTTACACCTACGAGATCCTCTCGACTTGTAGGGAGAAAAAACCTTCTTGAGACCCTTACGGCACATGAAGATGGAAAAAATCTTAGGTTACAAGGACCCTAAACTTGTCTCTTAAGCCATAAATTCTATTACCATGCGTAACTCTGCACTACTTCACCCACGTACATGCTTTCGTGGGCAAAGTAGTGGGGGGCATTTGTTTCCACCAAAATTTTCGGCCAAGAGCTACTTCTTCCCTTGCAAAAAAGAGGAGAATTCTCAAAAAACAGGCATCACGTGCTCACACGTGACCAGGCCTCACGTGCAGACACGTGACCATTTACAGGAAAAGCTTGTACACACAGAACAAAATAAATAAATTGGAAATGCTGTGTTAGTGGGGTCACGTGCTCACACGTGACCAGGCCTCACGTGTAGACACGTGAACATTTACAGGCAAAGCATATAGATACAGAACAAAATAAAAAAATTGTAAATGCTCTGTTAGTGGGGTCTCGTACACATACGTGACCAGGTCTCACGTGCAGACATGTGACCATTTACAGGCAAAGCCTGTAGACACAGAACAAAATAAACAAATTGGAAATGCTGTGTTAGTGGGTTCACGTGCCCATACGTGACCAGGTCTCATGTGCAGACACGTGACCATTTACAGGCAAAGCCTGTAGACACTGAATTAAATTCTAAATGAAATGCTTAATCAAGTGGGGTCACGTGCCAACACGTGATAAACTCTTAAACCCTCGAAACAATAGAATTAAATTCTAATTAAAGGGGAAACAAAAACCCTAATTGGAAAAATATTTCTCTAGATCTTTCCAAACAAAAAAAAGAATTGCGCTCTGTAAAGTGGAGCACCGATGGATTAAAAATCCAATGGTGATTAAAAATCACCAATTTATAGAAAGATTCTATAAAAGGAAATATTTCCCTAAAATCTGCTAGGAACAACAAATAAAATATCTTTTGGATTAAAAATCCAATGGTGAATAAAATTCACCGAGTGATCTAAAAGATCATATTCAATCAAAATCTTTCAATGAAAGATTGACTAAACAAACTGATTTTTTTCTTTCTCCTATAAATAGGAGCCAAGGGGGAAGAGAAAGGGGGAGATAAAACAACAACAGAGAGAGAATACAAAAGAAAAGAGAATTTAATTCTCCAGAAAGAAAAGAAGGTCTCTTCAGGAAAAGAAACCCTAGGTAAGAGAGAGAAAGAGATCATTCTATAAGCTTCTACAAAACAAAAAGAGAATTTAATTCTCAAACTAAGAGTTTAACTCTTCTGAATAAGAACTTAGTTCTTCCTTTGGTCGAAGATCTGCAGAAGCAGATCTTCCCATAAGTTGAGAGAATTTAATTCTCATCGGGGGGATTCTGCCATGCAGATCTAAAGCCTAAGAGAGGACCGAAGTTCGGAGAATTTTATTCTCCCACAAAGCACATAGGAATTTAATTCCTCCAACAAATATAGGGTTTAACCCTTAATATAAGAACTTAGTTCTTCTTCATGGTTAAAGATCTGCAGAAGTAGATCTCCCCATAAGTTGAGAATTTAATTCTTATCGGGAAGATTCTGCCATGCAGATCCAAAACTTAGAGGGAGAATTGAGTTTAAAGAATTTAATTCTTCCAAATACATAGGAATTCAATTCCTCTAAATAAAATTAGGGTTTAACCGTACAAAAGAATTTAATTCTTAAACAAGGGACTTAGACTTTTCATGCACGTAAAAAGATCAACTACCTAATATAATCACGTGGCAACACGTGACCCTCCGCTCAATGGTCAAAAAAGGAATGAATGAGATGGGGTCACCTGCTCCCACTTGACCCTTGGATAAATTTCTCAAAATAAAGAGAACAAAGCAAAGGCGGAACAGACTTTGGACGCCTTCACGTGCCCCCACGTGACCCCTAACAAACACTTCAATATCCAAATCATGGATCCCATCACATGCCCACACGTGATGGCCATAAAGGCTAAGTGTTTAACACTTACTTGCATATTCTAAGAACAAAATAAAAGAAGTTTGGGCCCAATACTCAAGCGTCTCACGTGACCCCACGTATGCGCTTCTTTTTTAATGTTTAACACTATTTTATGCGCTACATCCCTAGTGTTTAACAATATTCTGAGCGCATCACGTGGGAGCACGTGATAGCTGAGTGTACTCTAGTGTTTAACACTATATCCAAGTCAATTTTTGCTTGAGCTAACCAAGTTTTCCAGAGGCAGTACCCATTTCTTTTGATTGAACCTCAAATACACTGTTGTCTTCCAAAATTGGTCATCTCATATGACATTCAAAGCAAAACCTAGAGCCTTTCATTCAACTTTGGTTCGAGGGTACATCTCTTCACACCTCTGATACATGTCGTTGTAATTCTTCAACGTATTCAGAGAGGTGGTGGGTCCCAATGACCAATAATTATCTGGTGCATTGTAATTCCCCAACGTCTTCAGAGAGGTGACGGGTCCTGACAACCAGCAAATCTTACAGACTGTGATCTCTCTAAACTGGACTGTGAGGTCCTTAAACCCATGGACTATAATGTCCTTAACCTTGGACTGTGGGGTCCTTAAACCCATGGACTATGATGTCCTTAACCTTGGACTGTGGGGTCCTTGAGCCCATGGACCGAGATGTTCTTAAACTAACATTGGACCGTAATGTCCTTAAACTAATTATGGACCGCAAAGTCCCTAAACTAAAACAATAGAGCCCGAACGCTCTTTTGTTGGATCTAAATGATCTAGTTAAGTTGATCATAGTCTAAAATTAGACTAACGTATCCTTAACAAACGTTTAAGTTGATCTTAATCTCAAATAAGACTAACTCATTCTTAAACCCAACCCAAAACCCAAATCTAAGAAAATACGGATTTGGACTAATCCACGCCCTACGGGCGACAACATAAATTAGTCTCTGTATACAATCCACGGGCAACCAAAAACAAAACAAACACACATGACACGAAGTGACCATGTAGAGAAGGAGAAAGTGGTTACCGCGATGTGTTCACATCATAATATTGCAATTCATACGCCCCACTTTCGTGCATTTTATAAGTAAACAGATGCTTTTGACGATCGTTTGTTGCATGTTACAGGATACAGGTTTCTGGAGCAAATACAGTAAAAAAGACACAAAACAACAGAAAAGGGACTTTTGACCAACAATTAGACGGATCCTAGTCAAGCCTAGACGAAGAACAGTGCAAGGTCCAAAAATATCAAGTGAACGGCCAAAAGATACGAACAAGTTTTCACGGAAGATCTGGAGAAGACCTAGAAGCCCAAAGAATAAAATACAGATGAAAATAGGAAGCCCAAGACAATATAACCCAACTGCAACAAATTTGGTGACCCAAGCCCACCAGAGGGCCGCGGATCCGCGGCCCAAGACAAGAATTGCCGCGGATCCGCGGCCGTTATGTGCCCGTGTCGGTGGATTTCTTCTGTGCTGTGTGTCGGTGCAGATGTTAGGATTCTCAGGGGTCAAATCAGTAATTTAGCATGCTCGAGACTCTGAAACCCTAACTCTTCTGTTTACTTATAAATTGTAATCTAGATCTGTAAAAATGTATGCCTCTTTATATTCAATAAAAGTGAGATTTGTTGGAGAATTCAGAGCATCATCTTTCTTGTAAGTTTTTAAATTCCTGCCTTAGTTTAATTGTTCTACTTGCCCTAGTAATCATTTGTTTGCTGTAGTTCACTCCTTAGCTAGTTTAATTTGTCGTAAGGTAATTCTTTAAAACATAAACATAAAAATGTCTCGTTGTAATAATTCCCTAATGAGCGAGTAAAATCCTCGCTCGTTAGGGTTAGGAACAAGGGAGTAAGTGAGAGATGGATGTCTCTCACCTCCTTCAATGCCGACTTATTTTTAAAAACGAAATCTTCATGCACGCATATACGATCCGCCCCCTACGGCACCCTACCTATAAGGTAACGGTGAACCGTAGTATAAAAGGCCGGACATATATGACGCCCATGAAGATCACATCAATTAATAGGAAAGGACGGACAAGGATCTAGAGGAAGAAACTTTGCTTCTTCCCGATCATCCTAATCCCTTTTGCTAATGATTGTTGTGATTTTTCTAAAAGCTTAAATCACGGCATTGAAAGAGGTGAACACATTAATCTAAACACCCCTACCTTCGACCTAACCCTAACGAGTTCTTTCATATCACAGAAATTAGTTTTTAATTCAATCTACAAAAACCATACAACAATCTGAATCAACTCGTTATAACACAAAAACAAGAAATTACACATCTCTGCGGATCGACCCGTACTCACCGGCTAGCTGCAAAGCGACGCCGTTTCTGATTACGGTAAACTACAATTTTTGGACTAATCACGATGCAGTAGCATAATTAACTGCAGGGGCTTGCGCCTGCAGGGAAGAGCGTCCCCACAATCAAAACCCCCTCAAATGAGGGGGAATCTGACAAAGTCTGCTACATCGGCCGCATCCATCTAAATCTTCGATACATGGTGCCATAAATCAACTTGGCATCTTCGGAGAGGTGGACGGATAGCACCAATTAGCATCTACCCTCGAAATTCAGGCCGGACGTCCCAACGTCCCGGTCGCGTCTTTTCGGCGGAGAACACCTACGAACATGCCTACCGCGGGCGCTTCTTCGATACGCTCGCACTTTGACCATAAATTCATCCATCGTATCATGTACTGTACCCATGTTTCGCCTGGCCTCACTGTGGCGTTAATTAATGCTGTGATGGGGGTGCGTTCGCTGGTGCTTGCGAACCTTTTTGTAAACAGTAACTCCATTTCTGAAAATATCTTAACGGAGTCATTCGAGAGCTCAGAGTACCATTCAAACGCTGTCTCCGACAAGCTGCCAACAAACTGGCGAAGCAATAGCTTATCGTCACCTCCGGTATTGCCGTACAGAGCCCTGAATTGAGCCACGTGTTGGTGTGGATTTCCCGTCCCCTTATATACGTGGAATTTAAGGATCGTATATCCTGGCGGGTACTTTATTTGATCGTACCAACCCGGATAGGGTCGTCCAGTTTTAATGATTTGGTTAGCCGCTTCGCTCGCCTGATGAGCTCGTATCTGTTGAGCTATATAGTCATCCAGGGTGGCTTTGGAGATCGTCTCCTCTTTGGCCGTTGATAGTGCCGGAAGAGGGTTTGATGTCTCCCCTCTGTCGTCTTCAAGGACAATCGAAGGGTCTTCAGCTGGAGGATCCGGCTGTATCATCATCCCGACCATATCTTGGAATAAAAGCGTCATTCGTTTTATGTTGGCCACTTGTTCCGCAGCCTCTTTGTCTTTCTTTTCGAGGATTCTGCGGAGGAACTCAGCATCGGTTTCTTATTCATGACGCTGCTCTGACGATATCACCAGGCTTTCTTTTGGCCCAGTGAGTGCGGCCATCTGTGTTAACATTTCCTGGAGCTTCTGTTGTTGCTCCTGGGCCATTGTTATGGATCTGGTGAGTGGTCGATGGCCCGTAGAGATACGGCTATCCTCTTTCCCGGATGCCATATAAACAATGTGCGCCACCATGCCCCCAGACTTGAGGCGTTTAGATTCAGTGTTCTTAAAATTCGTCGCGGACATGGAGACTTTTTCCGGCCTCCTTCTTTTGTGGGCGGTCGAAGTTGAGGGAACCGTTGCAGCGAGCACCTAAATAGATGACATCTCCTGTGGTATTACAGGGTGGTCCTTCTCTTGCCGAACTTTCATCTTCTTCGGTTGGCTGGAGTAGTCTTGGTTGATCACCGAGCCTTGGACCTGTCGCCAAACTTTAATAATTTTAAAGGACAGCCGCTGAGGGGGCTGCTCTGGCTTCACCTTTGTAGCGTTCTCCATAGGTGGAGGAGATCTTTTTAGCACGGCCTTCGGAGAGTTCTTGTGTACCCTCCTAAGTGGTTCAAAGTTGTTCCCAGTTGGAACAGCAGCATCAGTTTCTACCATCGGAGCTGGCGGAGTCAGTCGAGAAGGAGAGCTGCCCCCAGCCTTCCTTACCTAGCGCCAGTGACGATGGCGAGCATGTCGTGCTGACGGGACCGGCTCAGTTATGGGGGTGGCTTCGTCATGCCCCCTATTCTGGCGGAGGGTTGCTGCCAGTGTTAGCCTCTTGAAAACTGACGTTCGTTGAGTGGGGATGGCCAATCTATCGAAGGCAGACTTTCACGCAGAGAGAGCAGTTTTGATGACTTCGCCTGGAACGGGAGCTGAAACGGTCAGTCTTGCAAAGACCGACTCCTTAGCAGGGGAAGTCGCTCTGATGACTTCAGGAACAGGAATGACTATCCACTTTGGGATGGCCGCTTCAGGTATTGCGGGCTTCTTCACGGGCCTACTTGAGCTTTGGCCCAGTCTGTTGAAAACTGAGGCACTGGACTTAGGCGGCCCGTTGAGAGGGGCCGCGGTAGTTGTAAGCCGATCAAAGACCGACTTCTTCGGAGCTTCTTGTGACAACAATAGGGCGTTGAAGCTCATTGGTGGGAGCATAGTCCCAAAGAATAGCCCTGTGGTAGCTTGCGTCACCTGGTCCACCGGCATCGTGAAAAGGAAGGCTGCTTGAGGCCCGTAGGTCACTCCTCCGACGAGGACGGAGTGAGAGTTGTTGCAATTAGTGCAGTTTGAAACCATTGATCTTCCGTTTTTCTGCACGGAGCAAGATGCCAAATCTTAGTACTTCACATCCAAAGGCAACCATGTCAAACCGCGACTTGTTCGCGAAACACGACACACGAAGTGTGGAGTGGAAAGAGAAAAAGGTCCCACCGGGCGTGCCAGAATCTATTCTCCGCCGAAAACCGGGAAGACAAGCGTCTTGCCTGAATTTGGGGGCAGATGCTATTTGGTTTTATCCGTCCACCTCTCCGAAGATGCCAAGTTGATTTATGGCACCATATATCGGAGGTTTAGACGGATGTGGCCGTTGTAGCAGATTTCGTCAGATTCCCCCTCATTTGAGGGGTTTTTGATTATGGGGACGCTATTCCCTGCAGACGCAAGCCCCTGCAGTTAATTATGCTACCGCATCGTGGTAACCACTTTCTCCTTCTCCAGATGATCACTTCATGTCATGTATGTTTGTTTTATTTTTGGTTGCCCGTGGATTGTATACGGAGACTAATTTATGTTGTCGCCCGTAGGGCGTGGATTAGTCCAAATCCGTATTTTCTTAGACTTGGGTTTTGGTTTGGGTTTAAGGATCGTTAATCTCATTTGAGACTAAGATCAACTTAAACATTTGTTAAGGATACGTTAGTCTAATTTTAGACTAAGATCAACTTAACGTTTGTTAAGGACATGTTGGTCTAATTTTAGACTAAGATCAACTTAACGGGATCATTTAGATCCAACAAAAGAACATTTATACTCTATTATTTTAGTTTAGGGACTTTGCAGTCAGTTTAAATATATCATAGTCTGTAAAGTTTAAAGACATCATAATCTATGAGTTTAAGGACCTCACAGTCCATAAAGTTTAAGGACATCATAGTCCATGAGTTTAAGGACCCCACGGTCCATAAAGTTTAAGGACATCTTAGTCCAGTTTAAAGACGTCATAGTCTGTAAAGTTTAAAAAAATCATAGTCTATGAGTTTAAGGACCCCACGGTTCGTGGAATGTCTGGTTGTTGGGACCCATCACCTCTCTGAAGACGTTGAAGGATTACAACGACACATATCAGAGGAGTGAAGAGATGTACCCTTGAACCAATATTAGTTGGGAGATCTGTAGTCCAATTTGGGACTAAGATCAAAGATTTACGAGCATATGGGCTCAGTTAATCTGAGGTAGGGTTCTGTGGCCAATTTGAGCTCGGCTCATTTAGTTAAAATGTTGAGCATTTAACAATGCTGAGCATTGGTTTGGATTCTGACAGCCTTTTTGTCTTTTATTGAGTGCTGAGCATTCATTATAGCTCTGGGGCTTTTATTTAAAGAACGGTTTATGTTCTCTTAGCGCACACGTGAGGAGCACGTGGTGCGCTTGGCGCTGTGCGCCAGTCAATGAGCATAGAGCGCTTCTTGTGAAATAGTGCACACGTGAGGAGCACGTGGTGCGCTTGGCGCTGTGAGGAGCACGTGGTGCGTTTGGCGTTGTGCGCCAGTCAATGAGCACAGAGCACTTCTTGTGAAATAGCGTGCACGTGAGGAGCACGTGGTGCGCTTGGCGTTGTGCGCTAGTCAATGAGCACAAAGCGCTTCTTGTGAAATAGCGCACACGTGAGGAGCACGTGGCACGCCTGGCGCTGTACGCCAGACTTGGAGCGCTAAGGTGCTTCTTTAAATTTTAAGCGCTAAGGCTCTGCGGTGCCGTGCGCTAGATTTGGAGCGCTAGGGCTTTTCTTAGGCAGCTCTGTTCTCTGAGAATTAAATTCTCTCTTATAAGAGATTTTGTCTTATGGATCTAAGAACAAAGTTCTTATTTTATAGAAGATATTTCAATCTCTTATGTTTTTGGTGAAAGGCTTTGCCTTTATGGATCTATGATCCTAAGAGAATTGAATTATTCTCCCCCCCCCTTTATAATGAGATATTATGATCTCTTTTTGTGAAAGACAATTTGTTTTATAAATCTATGATCTGGCAAAAGAACTAAGTTTTTTTCTGATGAGATACTTTGATCTCTTTATTTTACCTTGAAGAAATTCTTCTTCTGCCGAGAGCTTTCTCTTCTCTCTGAAATTTCTCAAAGTTTGTGGGGGGTTCCTCTCTCTTAGACTTGAAGTCTTGGGTCCTTTATATAGTGAAGGATGATTTATTGAATCAGTTGAAGAGTTCTTTTCTCTAATTGATTTGGGGATTTCCCCACCATTGGATCTTTGATCCTAGGGCTTCTGTTTTACAGAAGGAAATCTTATTGTTCCTCATACAGAATTTATTCTGCATCTTGGTGATTTTTAATTACCATTGGATCTTTGATCCAACGGCAGGGAACATTTAGTTCCAGTGCTAGCGCTGCTTCATTTCAAATTTCAAAATTTGAACGGAGCCTTGCTCTGATTGGGGAAACAACCTCTTCTCCTATCCTCGTAATACCGGATCAATCTGGCGAATTCGTTGTGTATTGTGATGCGTCCTATAAAGGATTAGGATGTGTTCTACACCAGCATGGAAAGGTTGTGGCTTTTGCATCAAGACAACTAAAGGTTCATGAGCGCAATTATCCAACACATGATCTAGAATTGGCAGCCGTCATTTTTACACTCAAGATTTGGCGCCACTATCTTTTGGGAGAACGAGTGGATATATACACTGACCACAAGAGTCTGAAGTATGTATTTACTTAGGAGGAACTCAACATGCGATAGAGAAGATGGTTAGAACTCATGGCGGACTTCGACATCAATCTACAGGATCATCCTGGGAAGGTGAACGTAGTTCCTGATGCCCTTAGTCGCCAGCCATTAGTAATGAACCCCACCGCTCAGTGGAGACTACAACAAGAACTGCTTGGATTGGAGATTGAAGTAGTTCTGCCAGGTAACGCTTCATATTTGATGAACTTACAAGTCCAGTCCACTCTTGTAAATCAGATCAAGACAGCTCAAGCAAATGATGCCAAGCTACAAAAGATCTAAGAACAAGTAGAAAGTGGACTTCGAACTGACTTCATCATCCACGAAAATAGATCCTTGCAATATGGGAGCCGTTTATGCGTGCCAATCGGACCTGTTCGAGAAGAGTTGATGAAAGAAACTCACAGCTCTCTGTATTCGGTACACCCCGGTGGCACGAAGATGTACAAGGATCTACGGCAACAATACTGGTGGCATGGAATGAAGCGTGAAGTAGCAAGGAGCGTAGCAAAGTGTTTGGTGTGTCAGTAAGTGAAGGCTGAATATCACAGAACTGCTGGTCTACTTCAGCCATTACCAATCCCCGAATGGAAATGGAAGCACGTTACCATGGAATTCGTGACTGCTCTTCCTCGTAGCACGAAGGGTAACGATGCAATTTGGGTTATTGTGGATCGACTCACCAAGTCGGCTCACTTTATTCCATTCAGAGTAGGCCAGTCAACTGAGACGTTGGGAAGGAAATACATGGAGGTGAGTAAAAATCTAAAGTAAGATTTAAAACCTTCAAGATGTACCATACTTGATACCCATAAACTCATGCAGGAGATTGTGAGATTACATGGAGTGCTTGTCTGCATCGTCTCCGGTCGTGATACGAGATTCCGATCACAGTTCTGGCAGAGTCTGCAAGCTAGCCTGCGAACGAGTCTGAATTTCAGCACGGCGTATCATCCCCAAATAGATAGACAATCCGAGCAAACAATTCAAATTCTGGAAGACATGCTGAGAGCCTGTATGTTAGACTTCGGAGGTTCGTGGGAAGATCACCTACACCTTGTGGAGTTTTCATACAACAACGGCTATCAGGAAAGCATTGGGATGGCACCATTCGCAACACTCTATAGACGGAAGTTTCGTTCCCCGTTGAGTTGGGACGACGTTGAAGATCATGAACTCCTTGGACCAGAAATGATCGTGGAAACTGTGGACATGGTTCGCACGATCAGGGAAAGGATGTGAATAGCCCAAGACCGACAGAAATATTGGACAGATGCAAAGCATCGATATCTGGAGTTCCAACCTGGAGGCCATGTATTCCTGAAGATCTCTCCAAACAGAGGAGTGATACGTTTTAGCAAAAGGAGTAAGTTAAATCCAAGATACATAGGACCGTTCGACAAACTCGAACGAGTTGGAGAAATGGCATACCGTTTATCACTACCACCCTCATTGGAAGGAGTGCACAATGTGTTTCACATATCGCAACTACGACGATATGTGAGAGACCCCAGCCACATATTTGATCACTCAGAGCTCACGGTACAAACTGACCTAACCTGCGAGCAACAACCAGTTGAGATCCTGGACCGAAAGGTGAAAACATTACGGAAAAAGAGGTAAACATGGTCCGAGTGATGTGGAGAAAGGATTCACCAGGAGAATCAACTTGGGAAACAGAAGAAAATATGCGTACACGATACCCTTACCTTTTTGAAAATTAGTCCCTATGTAATTGTAAATTTTGAGGACGAAATTTTTATAAGGAGGGTAGAATGTAATGACTCTGAAATCACTGTACGGAAATTTCTCGTTATTGTACAGAAAAGGGTATTACAGCCTGTGTAAGAGTTAAAACTTATTTTTGTTTAATAAAAGCAAGAAACAACTTGTAGCTCACTGGTAAAGCCTCTGCACTGCTGTGACATAGCCTTTGTGTTCGATTCTCATTAGACACGATTATTTTTTAGATTTTCTTTTTAATTTTTCGGAAGCCTAAGAGTTGCACATGCAATTTACGGAGAAATGAAGAGTTTCAAAAAAATCAAACATGCGCAAAAATGAGTAAACACAGATATACACACGTGGCACGAATCTCGAGGCAAATCACCCAATCTCGACCGCCCATTCCTTCAATCTGGCCGCTAGCGACGGTCCCGATGCGCCCAAATCCCCTCGTGCTTTGTACACTTGTCTCTTCGACTCCTCTTAACTCTCCTGCACTGTTTGATTTTCCTGCAATCAGAAAGAGACTCTTCAATTCATTAATTAACACATTTTTAATGCATTTTAATCCAAAATTTTAATTCTCAAACCCTAATTCTTCACTATAAATACCATCACATGCCCTAGCTCTTCACCATTCTGAAATTTCTAGAAAAAATTCTCTCAAACACTCTAAGTGCCAAGTGAAGTTAAGCCCCCCAAGTGGAGTAGCAAGCCAAACTCGACAACCGGAGCACCTCCGACGAAACCACGACACCCGAAGGCTTACCCTCATTCTTGTTAATGATCTAAACAAGTAAGTCCCTTCATCTCTATCCTTTTCCATCTCAAAAATTTTTTTTAAAACAAATCGACAAAAGAGGAGTTATCTGTGGTATAATATTCTTTTTAACATTCGTAGTGCATGTGATAAACAAATTAAATCAAACTAACATGCTACACTAATCTTAACCACGTTCACATCATTTATTTTTTAGTTTAACAAAAATTTCATATGAAACAAACAAATAACGTACTTTCATTAAAATACCATAAAGTTTAGTATAACACTTCTCGATAATTAGTTTAAATACCTTTAGAAAAACTTCACGGGGTAACGACTTACCCCACATGCACACTATGGGTCCATAGCAAGGTATTCTAGATCTATGGTTCATTTAAAGAATAGCATTTACATTAAAATACCACACTTTTACAAAAACGGGTTTCTTTTAATCGGTATTTTGAAATACTTAGCAATTACGGCTCTACAACCCTCATTAGGGGACCCGCTAATGGATGATGTGGATTATCGCACGTCTTTGGGACAGTAGAACGAGATGCAGAACTCCCCACGGAGTATTCGGTCTCGAAAGGAAGTAAAAAATACGGTTTTTAAAAAAATGCGACTTTTCTAAACAAAACTAATTTTTGAATAATTATATAAAAATTATTGAATCCGTATTTTCAATAAAAACATATTATGAAACTATATTTTTTTTAAATGAAAGATTAAAATTTTTAATAAAATACCACCAAATTTCCAAAAGTAGTAGTTTTTACAAAAGTACCATAAACTTTCAAAAAGCTAGATTTTATCACCAAAACACCACAACAATTAAAATACATGTTCATGAAAACCTTAAATATTACAAATCACCCTCGAGATTTATTTTTAAACAATATTGATATATATTTTCATAAAACCCCTTCGAGATATGCAAACAATAATTTAAGGACTCTAGAATTAATATAGATTTAAGCGATATCATTTCTCTTGAGACTTATGGAGCCGGAGAAAGTGAGTGCTTGCCTTATTAGGATAGAAAACTTAACAGAGTTATCAATGTCAATTGTCTTGGAAAAAGACACAAATCATACCGTCCATGTGCAACAGTTGCCAATTTCTCCCGAACATAAGATTTTTAACAATTTACATCAATTCACATTAAAAGAATTGAACTCGAATCCAAACTCGAACCTAAACTTGAACTCGAACTCGAAAACAAACTCGAACTCTAACCTAACTCGAATTTAAACTCGAATATGTACTCAAACCCAAACTACTCGAATCAACTTGACTCGAACCAAGATTGCAATTGTCATGAATCGCATATTTCTCGAATCACCCGACTACATTCCACCCCTTTTGCAATCTATGATTTCAATCAAGACATATTAATCAATCAATCAAACCAATTAAGTATATTAACCGGTTATAATATATTATACTCGGGGTGCTTGGGATAGTTTCTTGTGTGAATCCAACGGAGCTTCAGGAGTCCCGTATTATCCTTTTTTTATTTTACTCGAATATCAGTCGGGTTGACTCATCACAGCCTAGAGCCCCAATACTAACACATGAAATAAGCCCGTGTTTTCTTGCTCCTGGGGCCCCACTCTTGAGCTCATGAATACGTCTATGGCTGCGTTGACATTCACACTTGGAACTTAACGTTAACATAGTGACCATATAGAGACATATAGAATATATTCACCCATGATCATATACTCTTACTCATCATATATATTCTACACTTGTCATTCTCTTTACTCTTACCTATCTTTGGGATTTACCGTGCACTAGTTCGCTGACGGGCATTCCACCCACTTTTCTTCTCTTGGAATGTTCGTCAGATACGATCGAGGCGGAGGAAGTTGACGCCACAGAGGAGGACTACAACCAGATCGCTACTCAGGATTAGCTCAGCTTCATTTTTTCTTCAGTTTATGTATACCACTTGTTTAGGCATTTTCCTTATTGTATTTACTTTCCAGCATAAACTCATATATTTGTAAATATTGGATGTTGAATGTAAATAAAGATGTTTGTTGAAAAAAATTTACAGTCTCCATTTATTCTTGTATTGTGTATTATTGTTTCAATACGCTTAGTATATTTATTTGGGAAATGGCCTCTGGATAAATATGTCGCGAGCTTGCCACGTCACCGTTTCCGTCTACTGGGAAGCAGGGCGTGACATCAGGCGTAACTCCTTCATAAGTTTGAAATGTTTTGCTAAGGACGTACTCACCGGTTTTGACTTGTCTGTAACGTTTTAAAATAAATAAATAAATTTTTTAGGTGAAATTTCCGATAACCGGTAATATAAATTATATTTTCCGTAAAATTTAATTATAATTATTTTTCAACATAGACTTAAAAACACCTATTTTAACTAGGTAATTGCTAGTATTTGGTATTTATTTAGTCACTTATAAATTGTTAGTTTACTTAAATATTTTTCCTTAATTAATTATTTTAACAATTATTATAAGCTTTCAATTATACATTAAATTAGTGTAAATTACAAATTGGAATGGGTTAATTGTACAAATGTGAACCATGACAACTTAAACCTAGTTATTAACATGTTCTTTTTATAACTTGTCTACAAATTCTAGTGGGTTCTAGGGTACAAAGGAAATGGAAATAAAATAAAATAAAATTAGATAATTATGTATAAGCTAATGGGTATTAATTATAAATGTTTTTACACCCACCCACACATCCCACACTCTCTTTCTCTCTCTCCCTCCTTCTTGGCCGAGCCCCCCCCCCCCCTCGAGCAGCCCAAGTTTCTCCACCTTATTTCCCACTTCAAAAATCCTCCAAATTCACTCAAAAATCCACACAAAATTTCCATAAATTCCTAATTAATCTTTACCCATTAATCCTTGGCAAATCTAGCATGGATCTTGGAGCAAGGAGGAAAATTTGGGAGGCTAAGTTGCATGTTAGATCTACAGATTTTAGAGGTATAAATCTTAACCCTATGGTTTAATTGTTGGTAAATTACTTCAATCTAATCTAACTAGGTGTTTAATTATGGTTTTAATTTCAAAATTTAATTTTCAAGAGAAGGGTTTGGATCCAAGTTAGGGTTTTTACCACTTCATTATGTTTACAATGTGTAGTTTATCATCCTAAGAATTTCAAAACCCAACCTAGTTGCTAAATTGCTAATTGTTACTTTTAAATTTTCCAAATTATATGACTTTGCAAACTAGGTTTTTAATTAATGTGTAATTAGATGAAATTAAAATTTAGTTATGATTTGTGTGACTTAATTAAGATATTTAGTGAGTATTGTAGACACTAGAATTGTTAAAATATCTAGATTTGAACTAAAATGGTAATTGTTGCTTACTAGGTTTTCGGAATAATAGCTTTTAAATTGAGGTTTTGGTGATTTATAACCTATTTCATATAATGTTTAGTGTATTGTGAATGCGCGATTGGTACGATTGGGTTTTAGGTTTGTGGATTTTCTCCTATAGCGACCCTAGTTGTAGTTTGTGGCATTGTCGCGAGCGCGTTTTGTACATCAAGTGTGTGCGCGTCTTGTTGTGCACGTGGATTGACTTGTGTCATTGTGTCCACGACTATTCATATATTCATCCTCTTAATTGCTTGTGTGCGATTCTAAGATCGGGTGCAGAGGCGTCAGACGTGGCGCGGAAAAATAAAGCTGAGATTAGATCAAATTAGCCGAGACGTCCCGGTGAGTAGATGTACACATCTATGGGGGATCGTCTGGATGGCGCGAGGCGTCCGATGGTTTAGTATTATTTGTAGTACTTGCATTATATGCGTAGTTTCCTAGTTAAGCATCTCATTGCATTGCATCATCTTATATATATGTGTGACATCATCATAGGACACTTGCACCATTACCATTGGTTCATGCCGTACGTGCACTATTCATGCGAACGCACACGCCTTTGGTAATTGCTATATCACGAACACTATAGAACTTGTTTAAAATCGGTAACTATGCATTTGCATCATATATGATCCGTAGATTTATACTTGTTTATTCATTTCATTAAATGGATACGTAGGATTGTTAGTCATTTATACATATCTCAATGCATCATGATTCATGCATAAGTTCTGGCCGTACTTCACATGGTATATATTACCGTATCATAGATTTCCATCATCATCGACATGTTTTCATATTGTGATCTTTCTTGAGGATTTCTGTACTTATGAGATTTCTGGATTTTGGGGAAAACCGCAAGAATTTTATAAACCTATTAGCATTTTTAAAAATAGAAATTTGTGGTTTTCTCGTGATATGATGTGTGTGGTGTCCACCATGAGTTTTCTCGGTTCTTGAGCTGTATCATATACCCGATTCGAGGAGAGGGATGCACCGTCTGCGGGTATATAGTGGACCCGGTACGGTACCCTGGGGCAAGAGGATCGCAGATGATGGCGTTGAGCCCGGCAGGGGAGCACTACCTATCGGTTATTTGTGGCGCGGCGGATATCCGGAGGATACCGACCGTAGTCGTGAGATTTGATGATATGGGCCGATCCGGACTGACGGAGCCCGAGATATTGAGATATTGAAACATTGAGATATTGTGACATTGAGATGTTGAGACATTGAGATATTGAGTCATGAGATATACATATTTAGTGTCGATACTTGACACGGATTTCAGTTGATTTCATTCATGATACTTCAGTTATTTCACAAAAGTTTTACTAAGATAAGAATACAGATTTTCTCGCACCAAACATATTCAGGTTTTATGTGATTATGCATTCATGTTGCACACATACTAGTGCATTGCATCATATCGGTATATATAGGTTGTGACGCATTACGTGCATGCTTATGATGGCCTTATTAGATGTTACTTACTACTCACGAGTTAGCAACCCACCCCCGTTGTGCCACAGTATCTTGCAGGCCCGACCCGTTATCAAAGTAGTGGCGGGCGTACTTCTTCCTTTGCTTCGTTTGCTTGGACTTGCAGCTTGCTCATAGGTGGGTTGGGAGGATATCTTGTTTCCACTTTATATATTACTTTGTATCTAGTACACTCCATCTACTCTTGTATATTGGACTAGACGGTGAGACTTGTAAGACTTGTATTTGTGGTTTTTGGTGTCGATGCTCACTTGAGCCGACGTGGTGTTTCTTATTTCTTGCTTTTAGATGCTTATTTTCATGCTTTTGATACATATTGCATGTGGTTGTGATTCCGCCTTAGGCGAAGAGCTAGCTCCCATTTGGGGATGCCTTTATTCTTTATATATATATGTATTTTCATGTATTGTGCCCGTTTGGGGGCTAGTATTTACAAAGGAGACTCTACCGAAATTTTCGGGAAATTTTGATGTTTTAATAAATGTTTAATGCGACTTATTTGTTTAAAAATTGCTTTCTTTAGTAAGTTTTCCTTCACTCTATTGCTTTAAATGGTTTAGATTTCTGGGCTTTAGCTTACTTAGATTACGTAAGTCTTGAGACGTTTCGTAATTTAAGTGCCAGCCACGTTCCGTACCTTCGGGTCGTGACAAAGTTGGTATCAGAGCGTAGGGTTTTACCTTTCTGAGTATAGGATGACCCTTGATAGATGGAGTAGGTAACTTAAGCAGAGTGACGTAGCGTGTGTATGTTCCGCGGCATACTTACGATACGGTACTCCGCCTAAGTGACCTTAGGATATGTGATTGCTTGTACTTTCTTCCTTGATCCCATATGTCCTTTGTTTTGATCGCAATGTTCCTATTAATCCTGTTTCTCGTTCCAGCCACTATGCCGCTGAAGATATCGAGGGCCAAGAGGGCTGCCGCCGGGGATAAGATTAAAGCAGTTTCGTTTGAGACGAAGACCGATCAGGGCGGTACGCCTAACCCTCAGGGACAGAGTGATCCGCTTTTTCCAGGTCGGATGGCTAGGCTGGAGTCGAGTGTTCAGGACTTGTGACAGATGATTGGATTGTTAGTGGTGGTTAGCCGAGCTACGAGAGTCGATGATGTCCCTCCTATTTCAAGGATTGTGATTGTTCCTGCTGCTCAAACAGCTGTTTTTGTTGTTACCAAGATTTTTTTTCCGTATCCTTACTGGAGTTTTTGAAGCTGAAGCCTCTAGTTTTTACCGGCACGGATGCGGCGAAGGATCCACAGACATTCCTTGACGGGATGGCTAGGATTTGTCATTCACGGCGATGTTCTGACGAGATATGGGTTGAGCTTGCGAGTTCTCGTCTAAAGGGTCTTGCTCAGACGTGGTGCGAGTCGGTTGAGAGAGGCCAAGCTGCAAACCTACTTCCTATGACTTGGGATGAGTTCACAGCCGTATTTCTTGCTCGTTTCCTTCCGGAGAGCGTTCGAGATGCCCGAGCTTGTAGTTTTGAGTCTTTGCGCAAGACTTCAGGGATGACAGTGTCCGAGTACGACATTTAGTTTACTTAGTGGTTCGATATGCTCCTTACCTAGTGGACACTGAAGAGAAACGGATAAAGCGGTTGGTGTGGAAATTGGACATGCAGTCATTTCTTGCTGTTGGTGCCCAGCATTTAGACACTTATACAGCCGCGATGGACATGACCTTACTGTTGGAGGAGCGCCTTTCTGAGACTTCAATCGTTTTTCGATCGAAGCGGAATCGTACCGGTATGTCAGCTCAAGGCGGTTAGATAGACGCCGTTGTTACGGATATTATTTCTGGTGTCGTTTGAAATGGTATCCACATATTTTGTATCGACGTTTAGCCGATAGTAGTCCTTGCTAAATCAGCCGCTTGTTGTGATTTCTTCCGTAGGCTAATCTTTTGTCGCTCGATATGTTTCTCATTCGTGTTTGTTTTGTTCGTATCGGAGATAGGGATTCTCATGTCAATTTGATTCTTCTCGATATGCTAGATCTTGACGTTCTTCTGAGCTTGAATTGGTTAGCCACGTGTTATGCATTCGTGGACTGCTAGAAGAAGGCAGTCAGATTTAGTTTTCCGGGTGAGCCAGTTCTTGTTTGTTTTCGGGGAGTCCGTAACGTCGCCTTTCCCATTTTGATTTCTTTTTTTCGCGTTAGTCAGCTTTTGAGAAAAGGGATGTCAAGAATTCTTGGCATTTGTTCGTGATGTTAGAGATGCAGAGGTCCCGTTGGACCAGGTTCCGATTGGGAGAGAGTTTCCAGATGTTTTCCTGACGAGTTGCTTGGTTTGTCATCAGAGCGCGATATTGTGTTCCGCTTTGACTTGATTTCTGGCGAAGCGTAAAAGAACTGAAGGAACAGTTGCAAGATTGTTGGATAAAGGGCTTGTTCGTCCGAGTGAGTCACCTTGGGGAGCTCATGTCTTGTTCATCAGAAGGACGGCCGTTGGCGTCTATATATTTATTATCGTCAGTTGAATTAGGTTACTGTGCGGGACATTTCTCGAAGATTGACTTGCGGTCAGGCTGCTACCTGTTGTGGGTTCGAGAGGATGATATTCCGAAAATTATTTTTCACACAAGTTATGGGCGTTATGAGTTTTGGTGATGTCGTTCAGGCTCACCAATGCCCCAGCAGTGTTTATGGATTAGATGAACCGAATATCTAGGCCGTTCTTGATCAGTTTATCATCGTGTTCATTGAGGACGTCTTAGTGTACTTTTGGAGCCGAGTGGAGTCTGGGCAGTAATTGAGGATTTCGTTGCAGACTTTGAGGGAGCGCCAGCTATTCGCCAAATTATCCACGTGTGTTTTCCGGTTGGATAGTGTGGACTTTTGGGACCCATAGTTACAGGAGATAGTATATGTATGGAACCGAAAGAGATCGAGGACGTGCAGCATTGGCCCAGACGGATATCAGCGATGGAGGTTCGCATCATTTTTGGGTTTGACCGGATACTATCGACATCTCGTACTGGATTTTTCTCATATAGCTGCAACGTTGACCGGGTTAGCCTAGAAAGGAGTTTCTTTTCTTTAAACTGAGGCATGCGAGCAGAGCTTTCAACAGTTAAAGACTCGTTTGACTACGGCGCCAGTTTTATCTATGCCTTCATGATTAGGCGGTTTTGTTGGTTATTGCGATGCTTCTCGGCAATTGAAGAAGCGCGAGCAGAACTATTCCATGCATGATTTAGAGATGGTTGCAGTGATTTTTACACTTGAGATTTGGAAACGAGTCGTTCCAGATATTTACGGATCACAAGAAGCTTAATGTATATCTTTCAGCACCAAGATCAAAATTTGAGATAGCGCCGATGGATGGAGCTAGTAAAGACTATAACTGCGAGATTCTTTATCGTCCGGGCAAGGCGAATGTTATGGCAGATGCATTGAGTTGGAGGGCGGAGGTAACTTTTCTTGTTTAAGCACAGTTCAGAGACAGTCGACGACAGATTGGAAAATTCTATGTGACAGCCGAGTACAGTTCGTGTTACGTCGATCGGGGGACAACCATGTCCGTGCACATCCACAGTTATTTCATCATATCCATGAGGCATAATCCGATGACGTTCGTTTATCAAAGATCTTGGAGCAGATTTGACAGGGCAAAGATTCAGTGTTCGTGAGTGATGATTAGGGGATACTGCGATTTGGGACCGACTTTGTGTGCCAGATTCCGAGGGACTGAGACGCAAGATTTTAGAGGAGGCATACCAGTCGACATATATTGTTTATCCGGTTTCCACCAAGATGTATCATGACGTATGAGATGTCTACAGATGTGAAGGGATGAAGAGAGATGTCACAGATTTTGTTTCGGGATGCTGACTTGCCAGCAAAGTCAAGGCCGAGCACCAGAGGCCAGCTGGAGAATTACAACCTTTGCCCATTCCAAAGTGGAAATAGGAATAGATTTCTAAGGATTGTATCATGGGTCTACCTAGGACCAATCAAGAGTATGACTCTATTTAAGTGATCGTATACCGATTGACGGAAGCAGCTCAATTTCTGTCAGTGAAGACCCATTTCGGATCATTCAGTATGCTCAGACATAGGTTGATGATTGTGACTACATAGAGTTCCGACTTGTTTTATGTTCGACAGAGGCACCCAGTTCACCGGCAGACTAAGGCAGAAACTTCAGGAGGCTTTGGACACCAATTGAGTTTCAGTACAGTTTTCTATCCACAGACCGATGGTCAATCAGAGAGGACAATTCAGATTCTTGAAGACATATTCCGAGCTTGCGTTCTAAATTTCGTGGCAGTCGGGATCGTCATTTGCCCTCGATAAAGTTTTCCTATAGTAACAGCTTCTAGGAAGCGATTCAGATGGCACCCTTTGAGGTGTTTATGGGGAGAGATGTCGATCGCGCGTATGTTGGATAGAGATCAGTGAGAGCAGTATTTAGGGCCACAGATTGTGCAGGAGATGACCGAAAAGATTTGGTTGATTCGGGATAAGATGAGAGCGGCCCAGAGTAGGCAGAAATATTATGTAGACCGACGTCGGCACAGGCATAAATTTACTATTGGCGATCATGTTTTCTTGAAAGTTTCTTCGATGAAGGGCGTGTTGAGATTCGGAAAGGAAGGAAGGCTTAGTTCCAGATATGTGGGTTCTTTTGAGATTCTCGAGCGTATCGACACGGTTGCTTGTCATTTGGCTCTTCCACCTGGCTTCTAGATGTTCACCCCGTGTTTCATGTATCGATTCTCCGCAAGAAACCGAGGTCCGAGGTCATACCTACCGTATTGGTTCTTTGGCGCGGCCCGATTAGCGAAAGGGACAAGTGAGAAGCCGAGGTTGAGATGAGGAAGAAATATTCCCATCTCTTTGAGGGAACGCGTAGTTAGATTTTAAATTCGGGGACGAATTTCCTTAAAAGGGGAAGATTGTAACGTTTTAAAAATAAATAAATAAATTTTTTAGGTGAAATTTCCGATAACCGGTAATATAAATCATATTTTCCGTAAAATTTAACTATAATTATTTTTCAACATAGACTTAAAAACACCTATTTTAACTAGGTAATTGCTAGTATTTGGTATTTATTTAGTCACTTATAAATTGTTAGTTTACTTAAATATTTTTCCTTAATTAATTATTTTAACAATTATTAAAAGCTTTCAATTATACATTAAATTAGTGTAAATTACAAATTGGAATAGATTAATTGTACAAATGTAAACCATGACAACTTAAACCTAGTTGGTATAGGGTTTCCTTAGCACTATGCCTAAGGTTTGCAAGCATCAAACATGCCACAAAAAAACATTTAGGGAGTGCTAAGCAAACATCCTAGGAATCATACTAGAAAGTTAGGGTAACAAAAACATATAATCAAACATTATAATGAGAAGTGAATAAGAAATACAACCTTTGTAGATCAGTCCTTCACTTGTAAAGCTCCGTGTAGTCTTCCCTTTGCTCCAAGCATCGATCTCCCGGACTCAAGTTGGACTCCACAAAGCATAGTGAGCAAACATGCTAGATGTCTTCGAGGCCGAAGATGATCTACGTCGAGAAAACTCAACCACAAGCTACCTCTTCACAAAGTGATAAACTTTGTGAAGCAAACACCCTAAACTAAATGGCAAGTAGTAAAGGATGATGAAGTAGGAATTTTGCTCACTTTGGATTTGATTTTCTCACTTGGATTCAACATCTCTTGAAACCCTAGAAAACTTGAAGAGATGAAGAAGAAGATGAACTTTGAGAATGAACAAAAAATGAATTAGTTGTGTGAGAATAGCAACCATGGTGAGATAATATCTCATACTAAACTCTTGTAGAGAATAAACCATGGTCAAGGATAAGGGTAAGGTTAATAAATATCTTAAGTAATCCAAATGAGGTGGACTAAGTCAATGGTTAATCCAAGCATATCCATGCTTTCAACCATGATGAATTCCACTTCATTTTGAATTACTTTAAATAAGTAAAACCCTAATTTATCCAAATCATGGTGTTAGTCTCATACACCCATGTTGCTTGTATCAACAACCATGACACAATAACATATATCACATATATGCAAAGTGTACACAAAAGTGAGAAAAAGAAACAATTAAGTGAGCTAATTTTTAGTTAATGTAATTCAATATATCAAATATATAATTATACATTAAATCAGTACTTGATTTAATAATTCGGCTATATAACATATAACCGACTAATATCAGAAATATCAATTTACCGAATCAATACTTGATTCGATAACCCGGCTATATCTCATATACCCGGCTGATATCACATATCGCGAGATTGGAATACTGTATCACATACACGTATCAATCTCGGTCCCGCACATATCACATATGTGCTCCTACTTCGTTTCGCTTGAGCCGGGAAACCTCTATGTAGGACTCTAAAGGCTCGTAAATACGCCGGCAGTAGGTGGTGATCATATCAGTCACCCACAAGCTGCAAGCGGTCTGCTAAACGTAACGAATGCCCGGGTATTGAGCGATCAGAAGATCAACAAGCAAGCCTGCTCACACTCCTGCGAATCCAATCATTAACACTACCGTACAGTCTGGTCTCTTCATCTGATATGTCGCATATCTGTCTAGGGGTGGTAAACGTCAGACCCCAGTAACTTGATAAGTCATGTCGATGTAAGGTCCATAACGGCTCGAGAAACTGCTGATAACACTTACCAGTAGATCTTAGCAACCCTGGCCAGGGATTTCCTGTTATGGCCAATCGAGCATAGCGCAATATCAACCCCCAATTCCGGGAGAGACGAATCCCCTCCTATCGCTCATTGCCTCCATGTGACTCGGGACTGTACCCAAAAACCACATGTTTGCACGACTCAGTAGAGCCGTGGTAGGGTGGAAATCAAAGCACAATGGGAGACACACAAGACTCTGTGACGATCTCGGGTCTACAGACTAACCTGTACCAGTGTCATCGGAGAAATGCTATCTGACATGAGTTATAATACCATCTAGGAGTTCTCGATGAGTCCGTTCAGTGTCCCAGTCTCCACTGAGAACCCGTATACCATCTCTGATGTCAAACACCAATGGATATGGGATCATCCATCGCCCATCGCATAGATCGAGAAGTTATACGCTAGTCTACTCTGGAATATCGATGCCCTGTCTCGATATTCCCTCGACTAGGAACATTTAAAAGATGTACTCATAGACTACCCAGACCCCACTAGTATGATCTCTATCATAATCCTGGTAGTAAAGTACATATCCTAAGGGCTTTATCAACATGTAACATAGAGACATCGAGTGTACATTGTTCCCCGCCGAAAAACGCGGGAAGACGCGGTTTACGTCTCGCCTGAATTTCGGGGCAGATGCTAATTGGTGCTATCCGTCCACCTCTCCGAAGATGCCATATTGATTTATGGCACCATGTATCGAAGGTTTAAATGGATGCGACCGATGTAGCAGACTTCGTCAGATTCCCCCTCATTTGAGGGGTTTTTGATTGTGGGGAAGCTCTTCCCTGTAGGCGCAAGCCCCTGCAGTTAATTATGCTACCGCATCGCGGTAATAACTTTCTCCTTCTCCACATGGTCATTTCGTGTCGTGGGTGTTTGTTTTGTTTTTGGTTGCCCGTGGATTGTATACGGAGACTAATTTATGTTGTCGCCCGTAGGGCGTGGATTAGTCCAAATCCGTATCTTCTTAGATTTGGGTTTGGGGTTGGGTTTAAGGATACGTTAGCCTCATTTGAGACTAAGATCAACTTAAACGTATGTTAAGGATACGTTAGCCTAATTTTTAGACTAAGATCAACTTAACGGGATCGTTTAGATCGAACAAAAGAGAATTTGGACTCTATTGTTTAGTTTAGGGACATTGCGGTCAATTAGATTAAGGACATTACGGTCCAGTGTTAGTTTAAGGACATCTCGGTCGAGGTTAAGGACATCATAGTCTATGGGTTTAAAGGGACCCCACAGTCCAAGGTTAAGGACATCATAGTCCATGGGCTTAAGGACCTCACAGTCCAGGTTAAGGACATCATAGTCCATGAGTTTAAGAACCTCACAGTCCAGGTTAAGGACGTCATAGTCCATGGGCTTAAGGACCCCACAGTCCATGAAATGTGTGGTTGTCAGGACCCGTCACCTCTCTGAAGACGTCGAAGGATTACAACGACAGATATCAGAGGAGTAAAGAGATGTACCCTAGAACCAGTATGAGTTGGTTGAAAGATCTATAGTCCAATTTGGGATTAAGATCTGTTAAATATTCATGAGCATATGGGCTCAATTAATATAAGTTGAGGACTTATGGCCAATATTGGGCTAAGTCCAATAAATGTTTAACATTTTTATTCTGGCTATTGAGCCTTTATTTGGGCTTGGCCCTTCTGACAATATTTTTGTCTTTTATTAAATGCTGAGCATTCACCAGAGCTCTAGGCTTATTAAAGAACAATTTATGTTCTGTCAGCGCAACACATGGCACGCCAGGCGCGCGCCAATTAAAGAACGCAATGCGTTTCTGCCACGTGGCGCACACGCAAGGGACACGTGTCGCACTCAGCGCTAAGCGCTAGATGATGAGTGCATGATGCCAGTTTATGAGCGCTGAGCGCTAGTCCATGAGCGCATTGCGCTTTCAATTTAGTGGCGCACACGTGAGTGACACGTGGTGCGCTTGGCGCAGTGCGCTATTTTAGAAGCGCAAAGCGCAAGTTGTTTAATTGGCGCATACATGGTTGACACGTGGCGCGTTTGGCACTGAGCGCCGATCCAGGGAGCGCAGAAGCGCAGTTCAAAAGCGCAAGGCGCATTTCAAGAGCGCAGAGCGCATTTGATCAATTTTATGACCTGGGAACAAATTTATGTTCTTTTAAAAGAGACCTTTCTCAAGATTTAAGAACAACAGTTCTTATTTTGCAGGAGAAATTTTCAATCTCTTATTTTGATGAAAGGATTTGCCTTTATAGATCCATGATCTGTGAGAAGAATTATGTTCTTCTTTTATTTTATGATGAGATCTGTTGATCTCTTTTGTGAAAGACTTTTTTGTCTTATAGATCTATGATCTGTTTAAAGAAATAAATTTTTCTTTCTATTTGATGATTTCATCTCTGTGTTCATCATCCATCATTTTTACCTTGAAGAAGTATCTTCTTGCAAGAGCTTGCTCTTTTTCTTTTAATTTTTCAAAGTTTATGGAGAGGTTTCTCTATATCAGACTTGAAGTCTTGAGGCCTTTATATAGGGCAAGCTGATTTGTTGAATCAGTTAGAGAGATCTTTCTCTGATTGACTTGGGGACGTTTCCCGACCATTGGATCTTTGATCGTAGGGCTTCTGTTTACAGAAGGCAATCTTCTTGTTTTTAACAAGATTGGAAAAGATCTTTCCATAACAGAATTTAATTCTGATTAATTAATGATTTATCATTATTATTAGATCTTTTGATCTAACGGTGGGGACTTTTTTAATTCCAGCGCTAGAGCACCCGTGCTTTGCACGTGGTGCGCTGCTCAGAGTGCAGCGCACCTTGCGCTAGCGCACCTGTGTTTGACACGTGGCGCGCAACGCGCCTAGCGCTAGCGCACACATGGTGCGCTGCCTAGGACGCAGCGCACTTGGCGCTGCATCTGAAGCGTTGCTTCAATATTGAAATTTGAATTTCAAACAGAGCTTTGCTCTGATTGGGGGAAACAAATGCCCCCCCCCCACCGTTGCACTCACGTGGCCCACATGTGAGTGCAGCGGTGGCAGCATCTGCGTCCTTGGATCAACTCAGAAGTTGAAGAGGCCTTTCAATGCCTATAAATAGAATCTTTGGTCCTTTAGATGATTCTGTTCATCTTCTTACTTATTTTCTGAGAATTTTATTCTCTCACAGAGTATAACTCTCCATTTTAAGAACTTTCAAGAGTCAAAACTCTGCCAAAATTTTAGGTAAATTTTTTTTAGATAATCTAGGGTTTTACCCATTAACAGAGCCTTGCTCTTCATAGATCTTTGATCTAAAAAAAATCCTTTTAGGGTTTCATTAACAGAGCTTTGCTCTCCTGAACCCATAGATCTAAAGAGATCTTTTCTTGGGGTTTCTTTCCCATGAATAGAGCTTTGCTCTTTTGATAACATGTAGATTTTTTTTTTAATCTCTTATAAAGAACTCTTAAGAATTTGTTCATGGATCTTGAAGATCCCAGAATTTTTAATTCATAAAAAATTGATTTTAATTTTTCTGATGGATTATTCCATCATCATTTTTTTCAGAGCAAGGCTCTTGAGGAATTTTTATTCCTTCATGATTAGAGTTTGACAAGTGTCACTCTGTTACATAGCACTGCTCTCAAAGGGAGATTTACTCCTCTGCCCAAAGGATTTCTCATTTAGTGAGAATTTCTTTTGAGGATTTCCTCACTTGATTAACAGTCTCATCAAATGATGAGGCTGTTTTATTAATTGATGAATTGTCATCTAGATTTTGTGGGCCCACCTTTGGTCCCCTTTCCACTGCATTGCAGTGTGGTACAAATTCTAAAGTACCAATTGCCAAAATTTAAATTAAATTATAGCACTGACAATTGAATTTTGTCCCTTTTTGCGCAGGTGACATGTCTTTCGATCCCTCTTTCCCGTTTGTTCGTTCCGAAAGAGGATTTCCTGGAGCACTTGTAGACCGGGAAGTCCTACCTTTGATCAAAGACCATGACCCGGAATATAAGAATCTTCACCTCTGGGGGACATGGTATAATCAGATTATTAAGGGTCGGCAAAGCTTTTCGTGCGCGGTACCCTCGGAGCCCATTATGGCGATCCATTACGCCGACCCACCCCCGGTGAACTATACCGTGGAAGAAGTCAACTGGACTTCAGGAGGTCTTCTTCAGCCTGCTATGGCTTCGATACCTGTTCAGCCTCCGATGGCTTTGGATACCCTGGGGCGGCATATTTGTCAAGGCGAAGCACGACCGTGGGGACAACCATACATGATCGGTCTAATTCCTCGTCACCCAGCTGGTTATCTGCAATAGGCCCGCTACATTCTGTCGGCGAAGAAGTTGCGGTTGTTGAGGCTTGGGTTGTATCCCGCCATTTATGCATCCCTCTTCCAGTACCCTACACTTCCCGCCTGGTGGGTTAAAGCCTTTCTGAAGCAGTGGAATACTCCTGCCCACACCTTCCTTTCGCTGGACCGAGAAGTATCGATCTCCTTAGAGGAATTTGCAGAAGTTTCTGGCTTATCAGTTATGGGGGAGCACTATGAGGAACTGTTTCCTACAGATGAATACATTTTTGGTGCCAAGCCAGTGATGACAGACCTCACCTCGGAGAACGCCGTTCAACACCAATTTCCTAGTCTGATCAAAGTGTTGAATATTTATGAGGGCCTTTTCCTGGAATCTGGGAGCCGCGGGGTTACTTTCGAGGATTTCATTGCTCGTTTTCTCCATCCGGACGTCCTCTCGAAGGGTGCTGCTAAGTTCGCCAAACTTGACGACCCTTTCGGTTTAGGGTTAAACAACTTCCCAACGGCGGAGGAAAATCAAAAGAGTTTCTTCCTTCCCAACACTCTAGTTGTTCCTTTTGCGGAGATCGTAGTCCCTGGGATTGATGAGGTAACGTTCTTCTTAGGGTTTCTTGGGCTATGGCTGAGCTGGTTTGCGCTCCCGATGTACCTTCGCCGTATGAGGCCGTCTGTCTTCTATCCGGCTCACCGGATGATTATTGGGGTGAAAGTGGCTGTCGGGGTCGCCAGGTTAGCACATCTGTATTACGGCCTCAGCCAGGCGACGGATACTACTGAACTCAGAGTGCAGCATGTGAACTTATCGATGCATTACATCATGTCATGGCTCGAGCTACATGCACTTGGCGTTTTCGGCATTCATAAGAGGCCGTCCTTCTACGACAGGTGCAGTGATTGAATGATTTCGGATTGTGTAGTTGGAAAATTGTAAAGAAATCACAACCAAAAATTATTTGACCGCAATCAACTACGGTGTCGGATGTAGATTGTTAGTGAGTGCGGATCGTCCACAGGGAAAGTGTAATCGTTCGTCTTTTGAATTAAATGAATTGAAACTTTAAAGAAAAGAAAACAAACAATTCATGATTTAAAGTTGAAGTTCAAGAATTAGAAAAACATAGATCTAATAACAAGAAAATGATAGAATCAAGAATTGATAGTTTGATGATTTTTCCAAACCAAATATCAAGAATTGAAATGAGGCTCGTAGGAATCGATCGGATCTATAGATGTGATGCAATCTTATGATAACGTATTCTTATCCTTCGATGAATTGATACTAGATCGATGATGATCGATGAGAATTAGGGATTTCTTGTGAAACTAGGGTTTCATCTTATCCCTTGTTCATTCATCGATATCATTCACATTCTAGCCTCTAGTAAATTCAAGAAACAATCGTAGATCCCTAATTTCGAGCGATCACAATCAAGAAAGCATCGCTACGAAACTAGGTTATCGATTCTTGAACTTGCTAGGGTTTACAAAACTCGTAGGACTTAAAAATCGTTTAAAGATTTGTTACATCATCATTCTACAATCGTCTCGACTCCTTAACGAGCGGAGTTTCACTCAAACATCACAACAAGAGCAATAATTACAAATTGAGATCTAATCATGATGCAAGAATTAAAAGAAAACAAGATTAAAGAATTTCACCTTTTATTTATATCAACAATTTAGTTACATTCGCTCAAGAACTACAAGGGGAAGAACTTGATCGTCGATTTGGCTTCGCTCGTCTCCGTGGATCGCGGATCGGCTTGGATCACTTGCCCGATTGAAGATCGGCTTGGCTCCTAAAAGGTTGAAGGCTTCTCGCTTGATTTGGTACTCAAGATCTTGAATTTGGAGTGGAATTAGGGTTAGGGTTTCGCACAAGTCTTGTCACTAGACTTGTGGAAGAAGATGATGAAAGAGGGAATTTTAGGAACTAACTAATGATTGAACAACCTTTAACCCTAGGTCTAGGTTCCAATTTATAGACATCTAAACCCTAGATCTAGGATTTCAAATTCTAAGTTTCCCTACTAAAGTTTGTTGAGGAAATTTGAATTTCCCTCCAAAAGTTAGTTAGAGGAGAAACTTCTAGATGTGATTAGTTAGGAGGGAGCTTCTAGAAGAGGTTAGTTAGGAGCTTAATTATGTTTAGCCTTGCTTAATGATCTTTGCTGATCTGGCAGTATCTTCGAGGGTATTCTGGAACTTGACATATCAGAAAGGAATGTGGGCCCAGAGATTGAGATTCTGCACTGAATTTGGACGGCTGACGTGGCCAAACCGCCGCGGATCCGCGGCTCCAGCAAGCTCCTGCCGCGGATCCGCGGCTACTTGTGGGCCTTGGGCTTTGATCTTTCTGGTACAGTCTTGGGATGATTGTTGGGCCTTTATTGTATATGTGTAATTTAATATCTCCTTCTGAATTGCTACCAGATCTGAAATGATTTAGTTGGCGTATTTTTGATCAGAATCTTTGGCTTTTCTTTCGTATTTTCCTGCACAGACTCAAGACAAGTGTTGCGCAAATACAGAAATGATGTGATGCCATGAAATGCGGTTAATTTCCCTTAAAGTGTCGGTTTAAAAGTCTAATACATGCAATCTGGTATTTTACGACTGATTTGCTAATATGTGAATACCGAACACTTCTAAATGTATGCAAATGTTAGGGAAATTGCCGTGTTAAAAATACATTGTTTTCGACTGATCAAATACCCCCAAACTTAATTTCGATCGTCTCGAGCGAATGTTTTATTAAAAAGAGAAGAAGAAAATAAAGAAAGAGAAAAACTAACTAGCACACTTTCGTAGGCAACACGATTGCACTGAGCACGTGCAACAAGCCTTTAAACCTCTAGGTGTCCCTAGTAGGAGGAGTATTGTCTCCTGAGGGTTTTCAGCGGATTGCACCCACAAAATCCAATAATAAAAGGAAGATCATGAATATTACATTTAAAGACAATAATTGTAAAAGAAAAGCCTTGAAAATTAGGGTTTCCAACTAAGCTAGCTTTTCGGTTGTCATGAGCCATATCTTAATGGTCATGAAAAGATGTCAGAAATCACGTCCTCCCTCAATAAAACATCGTCTTATTCTTCATTCCTATCTTTATTCCAAACATCGATCATATCACCCTGCGTGTGTGTAAAGAACATCCCTACACCCGGAGAATTCAATTCAAGCTATCATACTCTTGTCCATCAACCTCAGTACTTTTTAATTAATGAATATTTAGACGAATTTGCTCACACACTTTCATGCGACCGTTAATATTTCTTGAGGTACTAACCGACCGATTACTCATGTGCTTGCTTATTTGGTGTATTTTCCTCGTCTTGCACTACCTCAGGCATAGCAGTGACTCCCAGACCAGTTGGCCTTAGGGCACTAGGTGAAGAGGCACCCTCGCTATATATTTTTTTATTGCCCTCGGTGATAACAAAACCAGTGTCCATTTTTCTCACCATTTTATATTTTCTTCATTTTTTTATTTCCTTCATACTTTTGGCTTTAAGACAAGAGCATTTCAAGGTATCCTCTACTATCCCAGGCTTTAAGACGTGTGTAAGTGCGAATAGCAGAGTATCAATGTTCAAAATGTTTGGCTTCCAGAATAGGAACTATTTTTCAGACTTATTTTTATCCTCAGATTAGTGACGTCCTTCATCTTACTAATCCTTGGAACAACGGCTCATAACTACTTATTACTAGTTCGTATAAGAAAACTTCTAATTTTCTTAGTTTTCTTAAATTTTTCTAATCTCATGGATGTAATTTTTCACTATCTAAACTTTTATTATCTTATTTATGTACAAAAATTATTTTTTTATAATTTTGAAAAAAAAATTTAAATTTTTATGGTTTTCAAAAAAAAATGTTTTGTGCTTATGCAAAGTGATATGCAAATGATGCGAAAATAAGCACAAACCTCCCCCAAACTTGTTTTCAACAGTGTCCTCACTGTTGCCATCCGCTAAATCTCGAAAAAACCTGTAAGCTTGGGAGGAATTTATTAGTGGGGTCAAAATATATAAGTGAAGATCCTCCCCCAAACTTATTTTTGGCTCATCTTTTTGTAAAAAATTTCTTTTCAAAAGCCAGAAAATGTACCCCCCCCCCAAACTTGAGTTATGCAATGTTAATCTTTGAAAATCATATGAGGGGGTCAAAACTCATTGGTCGATGCCAAGCTTTGCAAAGACCGAATGTTAACACCAACCATTCAAAAATTTTATCAATGCAGTGCTCTGGTTGGTGGAAGAAGAAGTGGGGAAAGGTTAAGTGGTGGAAGAGAGTGTGTGTGCGTCTCATATTGGAGAGACGATGCAGTGTATGTGATGGATCACTCGCATTCTTTGTACAGTTCAGAAGAAGGGGTGGAGGTTCAATTTCATTGATTGGGAGATGATTCATCTCAACACCAGTGTCATTCAAAAATGCGAGTTCATCAGCGAATATCTCCTCAAAAGTTCCATGTATACCCCGATGAATAATGTCATCACAAAGTACGGGGTGATCTTCAGACTCTAAAAGCAGTTCATAATCAGTGTTATTTGTTGACCCGGACATCTCGGTGGAAGAGTCCGTATGTGTATGATACATAGTTGGGTCAAACAATAACGTATGAAAAGAGTCAAGATCGATATCAGGAGGATCATCAAATTCGCTGCTGTCGACATCCATTAAGTCGACAGAACATACCTGAGCAGTAGGTTCGGAGGGTACACTTCCCAACTTGTAAATGTTCAGTTCTATTGACCTATTCCCGAAAGATAGGGTCATAGAACCATTACGACAGTTGATTATTGCATTGGAAGTGGCCAAAAAGGGGCGACCTAAAATCACCGGAATTTGATTCCGTGGGTTCGCTACAGGCTGTGTATCAATTACAATAAAATCTACCGGGAATATAAATTCTCCGATTTTTATTAACACATCCTCCAGTTCACCCCTAGGTTTGGTGATAGATCGGTCAGCCATCTGGAGAGTGCAATTGGTTGGCTTCAACTCTCCGATACCTAGTTGCTCATAGACTGAGTATGGAAGCAAGTTAACACTAGCGCCAAGGTCTAGTAGAGCACGGTTGATGTGTTTTTCCCCAATAGAAACGGAAATAGTAGGATATCCAGGATCCTTACGTTTCCTCGGTAATTGTTGGGGGAAAGCCATGTCTATTGTTTTTTCCATGAATATCTTCTTGGGCGCTTGAGTCTTCCTCTTCCTAGTGCACAAGTTCTTAAGAGTTTTTGCATAGGACGGAACTTGTTGGATGGCATCTAGGAGAGGGATGTTGGTGTTTACTTGCTTAAAAATGTTCATAATCTTCTCCATATGTGGACTCGGTGTGTTAGCCCTTAACCGATTAGGATAAGGTGCTTTAGCAATAAGCGTTGGGTCCATCATAGGAGAAGGAAGTGTGTGTGGAACCGATCCCAGAATAGAAGTGGGGATCGTCCGTGGAGGGGTAAAAGAGGTGGGCTGTAGTGGAAAGCCTTTTGGGAAACGAAGAATAGGCTCGGAAGAAGATGGCGGGGTCGAAGAACTGGGGTCAGAACTAGAAGTGTGTGTGTGAGGAAAGGTCTCAGCCGGGGTGTTATTGATTGATTTATCAGTATCATCAAACTCTTCCCCAACGTGATTGTCAAGCACTCTTCCAGATCTCAACGTGATCTCATCCACATGATGTGAATAGCCAGGATTAGGTAAAGGTTGAGCTGGAAATTTCCCTTTCTCTCATGCACTCATTTCGGCTTTTAGTTGTGCAATTTGTTCTTCCATCGATTTGATGTTCTCATTTTGAGAGATAATGATCTTCATTACATTCTCGACGGAAGATTGCAAACTTGCCGTCCCTTGGATGGATTGTTTCATGAAAGTATCCAAGGTTTATGCTAGTGCAGAGGTATTATCTGTACCGGTCAATTGCAAAGGACTAGACGGTGCAAAAGTGTTGGCCGGATTTTGAAAGTTTTATGCTCGGAAGGGGTGCTGACTCAATTGAAGTTGTGGGTGCTGTTGTGGTGAAGGAGCCCCTTGGAAATTGTTTTGGGTTGGAACCGTGTTTTGAAATTGTGATTGGTTCCAAGCAAAATTTGGGTGATTCCTCCAACCCTGATCATATGTGGAGGAAGATGGATCGTTTCTAGGTCTTTGAAATGAGGCATTTGTATGCTCAGGACCTTGAAATGGACATTCTTCCGTCAAGTGAGACGGATCAGAACAACAACCACATACAGTTTTGGAGAGTGATATTTGACTTAGGGCGGCGGCTAAAAATTTATTTTCCATATTCTCGAGTTTCTTATTGATAGCTGCAATGTCAGCTTTAACTTCTATGGAAATATCATTGCCATCCCTAGATGATTGACTCGCACCCTCCCACTGTAAAGATTTTTCAGCGAAATTTTCTAGAAAATTCCAGGCTTCCCCATCATCTTTGGTCATAAAGTTACCTTGACACATGGATTCAAGGGTCTGTCTTGTGTAAGGAGTAATTCCCTCATAAATGATTCGGCACAGTTCCCATCTCGGGATGCCGTGATGTGGACATTGGACTAACAGATCCTTAAAGCGGTCAAGACATTTTGAAAATGTTTCATTTAGAAGCTGGGTGAATTGATAGATTTCTCTACGGACTCGAGCTGTCTTTTGATGTGGGTAGAATTTCTTAAGGAATGCTTTGACGAATTCGTCCCAATTTGAAATAGAATGTGCGGTAGTGTTATATAGCCACTTCTCGGCTAAATCGCACAAGGTGGATGGGAGAAGACGTAGACGTAAAGCATCCACAGAAAGCTGTGAAGTACCCATCATTGCGCATACATTTTCAAATTTCGTAATAAACACGTATGCGTCCTCAGACTCGAGACCGTGAAATTTTGGTAGAAGGTTGATGTATTGGGGTTTTATTTGAAAATTTTCCCCGTTGGCTGGTGGTGTGAAAAGACAAGTGGAAAGTGGGCTTCGTGTTGGATAGCACCTCTCTTGGAGAGAGATGCGAGGTGGATTCTGCGCACCAACGGACGGCGGCAGGGTAGTGGAAAAGAAATTCGATGGAGGTGGATCCATCAATGTGGGTGTGGTGGTGGGTAAAAGAAAGGGTAAATGTAGAAATACCGACTTTAGGGTCGATTAGGAAAACGCGGACTTAACAGGCACTAGAAACCCGTGTCCAGCCTATCTTGCACTAAAAAGGGTTAGTACAAGTGGCAGCGTGAATTTATAATTAGGGGAAATGATATGAATGCGGTGTTTGTTTTGAAAATTGGTACGGATTTTTGAAAAAAATGATGCAACAAAACAAATGCAACACACAAAACCCTAAAATCTAGGGGTCACCTAGGTCAAAGCTCTAGACCGCTCCTAACTGCCAAAAGACAAGTCGCGGGATAGAATCTTCCACTGCCTCTTTGTCCCCCTGTGGCCGGATAAGTGCCAGGTAAGTGGGAAGGTACTCCACTACGTAAGTAGTGGGCCTAATTAATAACCACTAGCCTTAGACACACTCGCCTTAGGCACCACAGGAAAACGCGGATAAGCAATGAATTACCCACGGCCTTCTTCTGTCCTAATTGAGGGCGACGGTCCTTAGAGTCATCTCTAGATATTTTTTAGTTAATGTGGGTAAATGCGGATGCAAGTTTTGCGATTTTCGGGGCCTAGGAAGGGTAATGAACTCCCCACCTAATTTGAATTTGGTCGTGCCCCTTAAATTTTCGTATTAATATGCAAACAACCAAAAGAATCAAAACACGCACAAATTTTATTTTGCTTTTGCGGCGCTGCAATTTATTTGCAAAGAAACCTGCAGCAAAATGTTAATTGGAGCTAAAAAGAGGAGAGAGGAGAAGGTAAGAAGCTTACAGAGGAAAATTGGAACAGAGAGGGCTTCAAATAGCCGCGGAACCGCCCAAGTTGGGGGGGTATTGCCGCGGAATCGCGCCTGTATGTACTGTTCAGTGCACCAAACTTCTACAGTGAACTTCTTTTTACTTCTTGAGCTCTCTGGAATGCTCAGAAAAATTTTATCTAAGCTCCAATGATTCCAGAATTCCTCGCAATCAAATCACAACACACGTATTAGAGTTTGTGCGAGTTTAGATCACAAAATTTAGATGGAATAAAATTTTCAACTCAAATTTCAAAATACGAACTATTAGCGCACTATCCCCGGCAACGGCGCCATTTGATTGAATGATTTCGGATTGTGTAATTGGAAAATTGTAAAGAAATCACAACCAAAAATTATTTGACCGCAATCAACTACGGTGTCGGATGTAGATTGTTAGTGAGTGCGGATCGTCCACAGGGAAAGTGTAATCGTTCGTCTTTTGAATTAAATGAATTGAAACTTTAAAGAAAAGAAAACAAACAATTCATGATTTAAAGTTGAAGTTCAAGAATTAGAAAAACATAGATCTAATAACAAGAAAATGATAGAATCAAGAATTGATAGTTTGATGATTTTTCCAAACCAAATATCAAGAATCGAAATGAGGCTCGTAGGAATCGATCGGATCTATAGATGTGATGCAATCTTATGATAACGTATTCTTATCCTTCGATGAATTGATACTAGATCGATGATGATCGATGAGAATTAGGGATTTCTTGTGAAACTAGGGTTTCATCTTATCCCTTGTTCATTCATCGATATCATTCACATTCTAGCCTCTAGTAAATTCAAGAAACAATCGTAGATCCCTAATTTCGAGCAATCACAATCAAGAAAGCATCGCTACGAAACTAGGTTATCGATTCTTGAACTTTCTAGGGTTTACAAAACTCGTAGGACTTAAAAATCGTTTAAAGATTTGTTACATCATCATTCTACAATCGTCTCGACTCCTTAACGAGCGGAGTTTCACTCAAACATCACAACAAGAGCAATAATTACAAATTGAGATCTAATCATGATGCAAGAATTAAAAGAAAGCAAGATTAAAGAATTTCACCTTTTATTTATATCAACAATTTAGTTACATTCGCTCAAGAACTACAAGAGGAAGAACTTGATCGTCGATTTGGCTTCGCTCGTCTCTGTGGATCGCGGATCGGCTTGGATCACTTGCCCGATTGAAGATCGGCTCGGCTCCTAAAAGGTTGAAGGCTTCTCGCTTGATTTGGTACTCAAGATCTTGAATTTGGAGTGGAATTAGGGTTAGGGTTTCGCACAAGTCTTGTCACTAGACTTGTGGAAGAAGATGATGAAAGAGGGAATTTTAGGAACTAACTAATGATTGAACAACCTTTAACCCTAGGTCTAGGTTCCTATTTATAGACATCTAAACCCTAGATCTAGGATTTCAAATTCTAAGTTTCCCTCCTAAAGTTTGTTGAGGAAATTTGAATTTCCCTCCAAAAGTTAGTTAGAGGAGAAGCTTCTAGATGTGATTAGTTAGGAGGGAGCTTCTAGAAGAGGTTAGTTAGGAGCTTAATTATGTTTAGCCTTGCTTAATGATCTTTGCTGATCTGGCAGTATCTTCGAGGGTATTCTAGAACTTGACATATCAGAAAGGAATGTGGGCCCAGAAATTGAGATTCTGCACTGAATTTGGACGGCTGACGTGGCCAAACCGCCGCGGATCCGCGGCTACTTGTGGGCCTTGGGCTTTGATCTTTCTGGTACAGTCTTGGGATGATTGTTGGGCCTTTATTGTATATGTGTAATTTAATATCTCCTTCTGAATTGCTACCAGATCTGAAATGATTTAGTTGGCGTATTTTTTATCAGAATCTTTGGCTTTTCTTCCGTATTTTTCTGCACAGACTCAAGACAAGTGTTGCGTAAATACAGAAATGATGCGATGCCATGAAATGCGGTTAATTTCCCTTAAAGTGTCGGTTTAAAAGTCTAATACATGCAATCTGGTATTTTACGACTGATTTGCTAATATGTGAAATATGAATACCGAACACTTCTAAATGTATGCAAATGTTAGGGAAATTGCCGTGTTAAAAATACATTATTTTCGACTGATCATGCAGCTTCCCCCGGATCATGCGATTGATCGATGCATCTATTGTAAATCCGTCACCGCGGGAAGCCAGAGGTTTTCTCCTTCGTCCTCGCACTGTTGGAGATGGCATGAATTTTACTGACAAGATCCTGACTATCGGCAAAGAGTCCGCGACAGCGGTGCAGCCATTGCGGGACATTTTTAAAGATGGAGCCTCTGTTTTGAAAGCTCGGGAAATCATTCACTTATGTTCCATGAGACCGGGGTTTCTAGTGTTCAGGCAAAATGATGCGGCGTTATTCATGAGATACATTCCGCATCGTTTTGCCCAACAATTGAGCTATAATCAGGGAGTTCCGCTAGAGGCTTTCTTTCTAGAACCTGCTGCCACCGAAGAGGGGATGCGAAACGCGCTGCATCATTTCATGCGCTTGAACACAGGGTCCAGCTTCTTTATCAGCGAACCGAGCTGTGTCCCAAAGGTCCTTAATGTGTACGTGGAGTGGTACCAGCATTCAATGGGCGCCGTTATCAGGGAGGAGAAGCGACTGCTGCTCGATCACAAAGGTGCACCCCCTGCTGGTGATCAAAACGTCCCTTTAAAGCGACGGACTATTGTCCCCCCTCCGCTAAGAGAAGCTGCCGTGATCGAAGTCCCGCACGACAGGCCCGAGCTGCCGATACCCCGGGCTCCTGTAGAAAAGGCGACTGTAGCCTCCCCTGATTCTGGCGTGGGTTCAGATATCAGGACTCGTCTCCCCAAGGTGCCTGCTAAACGTAAACTTGTGCTTGCGGCGACCGGAGCTCGCTCGCAGAAGAGGAAGAAGAAGTCGATCCTCTCTGCCGATATTGTACTTGGCCAGGAGCCTCACGCTCCTTATGGCGAGGGCCTGAGTGAGTATGGGACAAACGAGGGTCTATTCATGCCGCCAGATGACTCTGATCTGGCGGCTGCCATTGCAGAATCTGAGTAATGGGCAAGCCACGAAGCGGGACTGGCTATCCTTGCGCGATCGGGTAACTATCAGCTGTATCTTTTGTCATTACATCATATTTTTATCATCATGTTTTGACTGACACCTTTCCTTCTTTGACAAGAATTTCCACCGAAGAAGCTCTCGCAGCTTCTCTTAAGACTTTTGAGGAAGAGGAGAGGATGCGCGCTTCGCTGGGCATTGGTATATTTCGGCTCACCGCATCTTTGCTCCCATTTCTTATGGGTAATCTGACCCTCTCTTTATCTTATCGCAGGGACTACAATGCTAATCCCGCAAGGTGATGCGGAGATGCTTCCCGGGCCAGCCATCGAAGTCTCGGCCTCCTCAGCACTGCCGAAAGAGGCTTTACTCCAACGACCGATGACGGATGCCATAACAGCTACAGAGGTAACCCTTGGCGCGGACGATGACGTCCTATTGATGGAGGCTTCTAGAAGATCCGCTCTTACGGCCCGAGCGGAAAGGAAGCGTAGAATGCGTGCGGCAAGGGAGCGTAGTGCCGCCTTGGCCGCGGGTGCAGGTTCGAGCACCGCTACCCCTGCCCCTACTCCTTCAGAAGATGCTCCAGTTGCCTTGTCCACCACCCAAAGACAGGCAGCACGTGCCGCTCGGGAAGCAATCGGAAAGTCGACTCAAGGTAACGTGACATTGGGTTGTTCTGTCAAAGTTTTAACTTTCAGGTTCTCATATATCTTATCTTGCAGGGTCGAGTCTTGCCAAGGAGGTAGTGGCTGTCGTGGCGGCAGTCACCGAGCCTGAGGTAGCGGCAAGTGAGGCAGCTACGATCGCCGAGCCTGCGGTAATGGTAGGTGAGATGGCTACCATTGCCGAGCTCGAGGTAGCGGTGGGTGAGACGGCAACAGCCGCAGAGCCCGAGGTAGCGATGGGTGGGATGGCTACAGCCGCAGAGCCCGAGATAGCCACTCTTTCTCAAGAGTCGGGCACTGCTCCAATCGTCGCTCTTTCCCCTTGCGGCTCCCTGCTGCTGCCGAGCGCTGCGAGTGTCACGACGATTCTTGTGGAATTGGGGGATGAGGCTACGGGTGGCGAGACCGTTCCGATGGAGGAGAGCGGAGCATTCGCTGCATCCAGTGACACTCTTGTCGCGGTCTCGACCGGCGACTCACTAGGTAGATTTTTGGTTATCGCTTTCCCCTTTATTCTGCAATCCCCTTTTAATTTCTCCTGACAGTATTTCTCTCGCTTCTAATGCAGGTGCAGCGAGCGTTGAGGTTGTGCCACCCGAGGAAGCATCGCCAGTTGTTGCTTTGACGATGGTTGCCCCTTCGTCTTCTCTTATATCTTCTCAAATGCTGGAAGGTATGGGTTTGTGATAAATTTAAATCGGGAACAGCATCTTTCGTGTACTGACCATGTATCATCGTGATCTCACAGGAGTTCTTTTTGATCATTTGTATCAGGTGCTAAACCCGTACTTCTCTTTCCCGTCGGAGATTAGTCTGCCCGCTGGTGTCGGTGAGTATCTTTTCTAACCGACGTCCTTTCTTTTCTTTAACGGGCAGTCATGTTTTTGCTAATTCTTTTTTGCGTTGCTCGTAGCCTTACAAATTGAAGGAGGTTCAAGGTTATCGCCGTGCCACCGGAACTCCCAGCTCTGCCCCCTGTTGTAGCCGGTATAATAGGCTCTTTTGTTTACGTATTTTTTATTTCTTAAGCCGACATCTGGTTGTGATTTGTTTTGTAGCGGTCATATCGACTCCAGTCCCGTTCGAGTCTCGCGTCATGATGCCGATAGGGCCCTTTTCCAGACGTCCATCCTCAAAAGGTGTTGTGACCAGTCTGCGTATGTTGAGCGATTACATCGAAGAGCTTGACGTGGAGGCCCCTACGTTCACTGTAGATTTTGCTGCCGAAGTTAATCCAATGCCGGCGACGCTTGTGAACTTCCATAACGAAGGCGTCATTGAGTCTTGGGTTAACCACTGCAAGAAGATTGAGGCCTGCCTGTATGAGCTTGAGCTTATGCGTCCTGCTCCTGAGATTCAGGCTTTGAACTCCCAGCGAGCTGCATGGGTCGAGCAGAGTGTGTCCTTCCTCCGCCATTTCGAACAAGAAGCGACCTTGAGGCGGAAGGAACGCGGGGAGGCTTCAGGTGAATCTGCCCGGCTGTGCGCCCAAGTTAAATCGAACGCCACGCAACTGAGAGCTGCTTTTGACACCTTGCAGCAATGTATTTCGGACGGGCTTGTATTGAGGCGGAAGCTCGACTCTACTGAGCGGGTTATGTAGAGTCGCGAAGCTGTCGAACGAGAAATCAATGAGAAGATTTCATCATGCTTGCAGCAAAGGGCTCGAATTGAAGCGGAGCTGGCCGCGGCGGCCGATCACTAGAAGGCGCTGACAGGAGTGCGAGCGCAGCTTGCGGACTTGTTGAAAACGCTTCCTTCTCAGTAGCTGTTTTGCTTGTAATTTTTGAATAACATGTATCCATTTTTTTATTCTTTCATACGATTCAACTTGTACTACACTGAATTCATGAATAAAAGATACATATTTTTTTGTTCTATTACTGCTTTCTTCTCTTTTCTTTGTTGCCGGCTTGTTACCTTAGTAAGTGTAGCCAGTAGATGATAGAGAGCATTTTGTTTTGAATTCTTCGAGAGGTAGTGATGACTTAGGAAGCAGGTTCAGATCTGCTACCTAAGACTTTTCAACCTCATAAGCCGTGAGGGTCTCATAAAGACTTTTCTCCCTACGAGTCGAGAGGATCTTGTAGGTGTATTTTCTCCTTTGGAATCATGAGGATTCCTAAGTGCGTTTTCCCTTATAAGTCGTAAGGATCTTATGAGAGAGTTTTCTTCCTTATGAGTCGAGAGGACCCGTAAGTGTTTAACGAGATTGACGTTATCCGCATTTCACGGCGTTAGAAGTTGTTCCGGGCATTTTCCATGGGGTCAAGGTTAACTTTGGCCATGTTCAGCGGGGTCGTTGAATGACATATTTCCGAGGCGGGGTCATGTGGATGACGTATTTCCAAGACGGGGTCATGTGGATAACGTGTTTCCGCAACGGGGTCATGTGGATAACGTGTTTCCGCGACGGGGTCATATGGATGACGTATTTCCGAAACGGGGTCATGTGGATGACGTGTTTCCGTGACGGGGTCATGTGGATGACGTGTTTCCGCGACGGGGTCAAGTGGATGACGACGGGGACATGTGGATGACGTGTTTCCGAGACGGGGTCATGTAGATGACGTGTTTCCACGACGGGGTCATGTAGATGACGTGTTTCCGTGAGGGGGTCATGTGGATGACGTGTTTCCGCGACGGGGTCATGAGGATGACGTGTTTCCGCGACGGGGTCATGTGGATGACGTGTTTCCGCGATGGGGTCATTTGGATAACGTATTTCCGCGACGGGGTTATGTAGATGACGTGTTTCCGAGACGGGGTCATGTGGATGATGTGTTTCCGAGACGGGGTCATGTGGATGACATAGCGTCTGTTGTAATAAGACGAATATCGAAGTGGTCTCTAGGTTGTCTATGAACCGTTGAGATTTGGCTTCTTCTTCTGATGGAGCCTGGGGAGGGAAGGTGTGATTCCTTCTTCGTTTGCGTCCCTGGATTGTATACAGGGATTGATGTGATATCACCTGTAGGGCAGAAAATTTTATTTTATATATTTTTCTTTCCCCGATGCTCTATCATTTCAGCTTTTATATCGTGAAAGTCGCGATTGCCCGATCATTTCGGCTATTTTTCGCGGTGCCCAATCATTTCGGCTGTTTGTTTTATTTTTACTCGCTGCTTTTTTTATTGCGAGTTTCCCAATCATTTCGGCTATTTTGCATGCATACATTTTTTTTACTTGCTGCTCTTTATTTGCAAGTTGCCCCATCATTTCGGCTATTTCGTATGCATGTGTGGCTCGCTGGTTTTTCGTTGCAAGCTTGGAATTATACACCGATTTCGGCATTAGCACCACTACAACTGGGATATTGCCAGGAGCGAATCATCATTTGCCTTTGTCAATGTCGAACAAAGGTGGCTTAGCAAACAAGGTTAAGATCCTGTCGACGAAGGCTTTTGACTTCATGAGCCGTAAGGGTCTCATAAAGGTGTTTCTCCCTGCGAGTCGTGAGGATCTCATAGGTGCGTTTTCTCCTTAGGAGTCGTGAGGACTCCTAAGTGTATGGCTTCTCGTAAGTCGTAAGGATCTTACAAGAGTATTTTCTCTTTATAAGTCGAGAGGATTTACAAGGGCTATTCACTGTGCAAACATATCCCTAGTCACGGGTGGGAATTTGTTAGGGAAATGTTTATTCGCGCCCGTGGATTGTATACAAGGGTCAGAATTGAACCACTTGTAGGGCAAAGTTGGAGGTTGTGGTGGCCGCTTAAGAACAAGTTCAGATCCCTGTAGCTTAAGACTTTTGAATCTTATGAGCCGTGAGGGTCTCATAAGAGAGTTCTCCTTACGAGTCATGAGGATCTCGCAGGTGTAATTTCTCCTTAGGAATCGTGGGGATCCCTAAGTGTGTTGCTTTCTTTGTGAGTCGTAAGGATCTCACGCAGGTAGTTTCTCCTCACAATGTCGAGAGGACCTTGTAAATGTCTTTTAACGAAATTGTGCTCTTTCGGGTTTTCACAAAACTCGCCGGTAGCCCTGCTGTTTTTACTCACGGAGCCCTCTCGGGTTTTCATCCGTGCCCATTTCGCTTATGGACATACCGTTTTCTTTTTCTTTTTTTTATTCTTTTCTCTCTTTTTTTGTGTCAGCCTTGGGATGTTGCAATCTACAGTAGTTTATCGACGTCTCGGTCGACAGCTAGTTTTAGGACATAGCGATCCATTGTTAGTTTAAGGACGTTTCGGTCCATTAGCCGGTTACTACTTGTAGAGTTCGGGCTTAGGAAGATAGCGAGAGGACATAGTCGTTGTCATCTATCATTGACCTAGGTCGTGACTCGTCAGGCGTAGTACTTTTTCAGGAAGCGGCCATTTATTGGCCTGAATGACCTTTCGCCATGCATGTCCATGAATAGATAGGCCCCACCCTGGTAGACCTTGTCTATGATATATGGTCCTTCATAGTTCAGCTCGAATTTCCCCCGTTTGGCACGATTGGGGGTCATAGGTCTTTTGACCACTAGCACGAGTTTGCCTTGGCGGAATGTCCTCGGCCTAGTCAATCTTTCGTATGAGCGCGTCATCTTTGCTTTGTAAGCCTCCAGATTTTGTTGCGCCATGAGCCGAGTTTCATCAAGGGCGTCGAGCTCTTCAATTCGAAGGTGAGCATTCTCTTCGTCTGTTAGCTCGTAGTGAACTGTCACTCGTAGAGAGGGTAACTCTATCTCAAGAGGGAGTACCGCTTCTGTGTCGAATACCAATGCATACGGCGTTGTGTTAATGGCCGTTTTGAACGTAGTTCAATATTCCCAGAGAGCTTCATGCAGTCTCTCATGCCAGTCCTTCTTATTTTGAGACACCGTCTTTTTCACGATTTTCGTCAAGATCTTGTTGAAAGCCTCAGCTAGACCGTTAGCTCGGGGATTATAGACTGAAGAGTATCTCCAGTCTATGTTATGCTATTGTGCGAAGCGGCTGATCTTATGGCTTCTGTAGGCTGTCCCGTTATCGGAGATAATCTGTCGCGGAGTGCCGAACCGGTAAATGACGTGCGTCTTGAAGAAATAGAGAATATTCTCCGTCTTCACTTCCCTTAGCGGTACCACTTCTGCCCATTTGGAGAAGTAATCAGTTGTCGCCAAAATGAATCGATGTCCTCTGGACGATGCTGGTTCGATGTGACCGATTATGTCAGTCCCCCACATTTTGAACGGCCAGCTAGCCACTGTCGAATATAGCGGATTCGAATGCTGATGGATAAAGTCCCCGTGAATCTGGCACGAGTGGCATTGCTTCACGTATTCGAGGCAGTCCTGGATCATTGTGGGCCAATAATAGCCCATCCTTTTGATGTTCAGCTTCATCTTTGGGCCGGCTTGGAGAGAACCGCAGAGTCCGTCGTGAGTTTCTTGGATGACTCTCCTTGCCTCTTCAGGTCCCAGGCATCTTAACCACAGAGAATCAAATGATCTCTTATACAGAGTTTCATTGACGAAGGCGAAAGACAGAGCTTGTTTCATAAGCTGATGTCTTGAGGACGCATTTTTAGGTGTTCGACGGGATTTGAAGTAGTCTATAAAGACTTCCCTCCAATCCTCAGCCTTTTCTTGGTCTCTTATTTGTAGGGACATTTGCTCGGTCGCTCCTTTTTCTTCGGAAGACTCCAGAGATATCTCTACTGGTGCGAGAACCCGACGGCTTTGTATAATGATCCTCACGTCATCGAGGTTCTCGTCGGCCAACTCTTTAGCAAGCTTAGCTAGTGCATCCGCCTTGCTATTTTTCGCACGCGGTATGCTTTTCAGGGTGTAAGAAGGAATTTGAGTCAGCAGTTGTTGTACTTTCCCACCGTACTTCACCAACTCTGGTTTGCACGTTTGATTGTCGCCGTTTACTTGACTAACGACCAGTTGGGAATCTCCGTATATGAGGAGGTTTTCAATTCCCATGTCGATAGCGATCTTGAGACCTGCTATCAAAGCTTCATATTCGACCTCATTGTTCGTTCTCGGCTCTGTTAAAGAGAAAGCGAAGTGCATTATCCCTCCTTGTGGAGTCACGAAGATGAGGCCTACTCCTGATTTGATTATGGGGATGCTTTGTTTACGCTTCTTCATGGAAGATGCTCCGTTGAAGTAAAGTTCCCATCGGGTATCATCCCCCTCGATCGTGTCAAACGCATGTTCGTCTGGCAATTCGCAGTTCAAAGGAGAATCGGCGGGTATCGGGTGCTCAGCGAGGAAGTCGACGATAGCCTGGCCTTTCACTGCCTTAAGAGGCCGATAAGTTATCGAGAATTCCATCAAGAGTAGGGCCCATTTAGCGAGACGCCCCGTTAATATGGCTTTTGACATCAAATACTTGAGAGGATCCAGTTTTGATATGAGATGGACCTCATGCGCCAACGCGTAGTGTCTGAGCTTCGTTATCGCGAAGATCAACGCTAGGCAGTGCTTTTCAATGGGGGAGTAGTTGCTTTCTGCCCCCGGTAGAACTCGACTCAAGTAATAGAGGGCTCTCTCTTTCCCTTGGTCGTTTTCTTGTGCCCATAGCGCGCCTAAAGAACCCTCGAGGGCTGTTGTATACAGAATGAGAGGATTTCCCTTGACCGGAGCGGTCAGCACCGGAGGATTCTGTAGGTATTGTTTGATTTCGTTCAGTGCGCTTTGGCATTTGTGATCCCAGACGAACGGGGTCCCCTTCTTCATTAGGTGACTGTAAGGACGGCATTTGCCGGAAAGATTGGTTATGAATCGCCGGATATATGCGAGCTTACCTTGGAGAGATCGCAGCTGCTTGAGAGTCTTTGGCGGGGGCATTTCCATGATCGCCTTGATCTTCGACGGGTCTATCTCGATGCCTCGGTGTCGGACGATGAATCCTAGGAATTTGCCCGAGGAAACTCGGAACGCACATTTAAGAGGGTTCATCTTCAAGTTGTATTGCCGAAGGTGTTGAAATACGGTTTTCAGATGCTCTAGATGTTCCTCGTAGGATTTGCTTTTAACTACGAGGTCGTCGATATAACATTCGACGATTTCATGTATGAGGTCATTGAAGATCTTCGTCATGGCCCTCTGGTAGGTGGCACCGGCGTTCTTTAGACCAAAAAGCATCACCTTGTAGCAGAATATACCCAAAGGGGTCCGGAAGGCGGTATGCTTCTGGTCTTCGGGATGCATCTTTATCTGATTGTATCCTGACGAGCCATCCATGAAGGAGAAAACTTCATGAGTGGACGTATTGTCTATCATCAACTCGGTAACTGGCACTGGGAAGTCACCTTTTGGGCAGGCTTTGTTGAGATGCCGAAAGTCCACACATATGCGCACCGTCCCATTCTTCTTCATTACTGGAACAATGTTGGTGATCCAGTCAGGATATTGAACCTCTTAGATGAAGCCAGAGTTGATTAGCTTCTTGAACTCGGCGTTGATGCTCATCTCAAGCTCGAGCCGCATTCTTCTCGGTGCTTGTTTGATCGGCTTGACGTCCGGAGATATTACCAATTTCTGGACAGCAATTTCTGGATCGAGTCCCGGCATCTCTGAATAGTTCCATGCGAAGCAGTCTCTATGCTGCATGAGCACGTCCTTTAACGTAGCTACCCTTTCTTCAGACAACAGCTCGCTGACGAATGATGGCCGCAGGTCACTTGCCGTCCCCAAGTCAATCTTTCTGAGGTTATCTGCAGTAGTATGTATTCCATCTTCCATCTCTTTTGGCGCTAGTGGAAACTCTGAGATTACCTCGTCATCATCGTTTTCGAAGCACCGGGGGAGTCCATCCATATCTTCGGGTTCTTCTTCCGACAGCATTATGACGTGACAGGTACGAGATCGCTTCCAAGACTGATGTTGATCCGGTTCTACTCTCGTGGCTTTGGGTTCATGCTTCTGCGGCGGGGTTGCCCTCCAACTGCTGGATAAAGCGAACTTGCCTTGTTGATACCGGTCTTCAACCCAGTTCTTGAAGGTGAAGCAGTCTTCGAGACGATGCCATATTGCTTGGTGATAAGAGCAATAGTCTAGGTGAGAGACCTCGGCCGCTTGCTCGGGGGGCTTGGACTCCGGGAGGGTAATCATCTGGTGTTTCATGACAAGATCGAATATCTTCTTTGTCTTGTCTTAAGGAAAAGAATATGCTCGACCCATCTTCTTTATAAGAGACGAATCTAAACTGCTCGATTCCTGATCGCGTGGCTTCTTGGACCCGCTTTGTTGTTGTCGAATGCCTTTCCCGCTCTTTGATTTATTTCTGCCTCTGCGTCGGGCCTTTTGTACAACGGGTTGATAAGGATAAGCATTTTCATTTTTCACAGCCTGCTGAAGGAGGCGTTGCGTCCTGGCTTTCTCGTAGATGGACATTTCGCGATTATGGTCATCTCGAACCTTTTGACCCGCTTCCCTTATAAGCTTGTCCATTTGTTCTTTGAAAGATAGGCTTGGCATTTTTACGGCGGGAGCTCATTCTGGTTCAGGGTTAGCATCTTCCCACAGAGCATTTCCTTCTTCATCAAAGTCATGCATGACGTAGCAGTCGTGGAATAACTCCCGTTTCTTGGATTGAACATACCCAAGCCCGGTCGTTTCCATTCTCCCGTTGGGTAACTTTCGTTGAGTTCCGGGAACATTCCAGATCCTGTTATAGAACCGTGCTTGTCGCACAGTTTGCTTAAGGGGTACACCTTGGCGTCTCAAGAGTCTCTTCAATCCGTCTGTGTAATATCTGGGCAAACGGATGGGCTGGAGCCTGTCAAGTGTAGAATCCGCGCCATGCCAGATTTCTTTCTACACTCTGGTTTCCCCGGATCGATAGAATAGGATCGCCTGTTCACCTTTTCACCTGGGAGGGACGTAGAATGTCTACAGTTCTTCCATACTGTAGGTATCAAGCGCATCTAGCTGTAACGTTTTTAAGTCCATGCTACCTCACCCGGTACTTACGGGCATGCGGAATTTGATAAAAAACGATTTTTATGGAGGTGGTAACATGAACCTAAAACCCGGATCTTGGTTAAACATCTAACTAACAACCTAACTACGAGTTGCTAACTACTCGGTTAGGGGGTTATACCTTGCTTGTCTTGAACTCCTTCGTCTTCAAACTCCAATGGAGGTCCGGATCGGCTTCTTCCCGTCGTCTCCTTACGCCGAAGATAGATCCACCTGAAAGCTCCAACCTTTGGCTCCTTCTTCGTTCTCTGAAGAAACTAGTTCACTTGGTTTGCTAAACCTTGTGAACTAGAATGAGTAGAGAAGAGTTTGTATGGGATTTTATCTATGGTTCTTGATTCTCAACTCATGAGATATATGAACCATAGAGTCAAGAGAGGGAGCAAGAGGAAGAGGGTGAAAGCAAGAGCAAGAGAGCTCAAAAACAAGAGAGAGAATGAGCAAGTAAGAATGAGCCTCTCTTTTGTCTTTCACCCTCTCATAATCCAAAACCATCATAACTCATTATACCAAATCAAGTGTTATGTGATGGTTGAAGCAACCATAACCAAATCATTTCATGCACTCATTTTGCACAAATGAGCAAGCAAGCAAAAGTCTTTGCCATGAAATGATGGCTATGGTTATCATGATGGTCAACTAGTCAAGCCTAGTCAACCGGTCAACAAAGTCAACAAGTCAACAAAAGTCAACAACCATGTCACCATAATACTTAATTAATATAATAGTTAATCACATATCATATTCTCATTAGGGTTGAGCAAAAAGTCAATAGTCAACGGTCAACTGTCAACAACCCTAATGAGAATCCGCTGCCTCTGTCTTCCCGTCAACTGTGCATAAGCACCTGCATCCGTGTTCCGAGGAACACGAATACAAACTGGATAAATCCAATCCCAATACGTACACTAGGATCTGGCTTAAACCAAAGCCCGCTAGTGCAAACTGTCCGGACACTGTACGTGCACAAGTGCACGGATGTGACTGAACCCTGTCGCAAAACCATGCGACCTGTCGCAAAACCATGCGACCTCTACTCTTTTGCCTAAAGGCGAAAAGCTTTCTGTGTGGGACTCTACAGACTCGACACTACGCTGGCAGTGGGTTTAACCACAGACCGCAAGCGGCACTAGCTGTGCGTAACGGTCCCCAGGTAATGCCGACAAGAAGACTGACGAGGCGAAACCCATCTGAACTCCTACTGAGCCTGAATGTGACATTCTCCGTACAGTCCGGTCTGTTCGTCTGATACATCGCATGGCGGGCCTGGGGGCGGTAAACGTCAGTCCCCCAATAGCGGTACAAGTCGTGTCGGAGTGAAGCCCAAAACACCCTGAGATAACACTGGAAGCCAACCAGTATATCTCGTTTGCCCTGGCTAGGGACTACTCGTGTAATGGCTCTCCTAGACACAGCGCGATGTCAACCCCCAATACCGGGAGAGACGAATCCTGTCTAACCGTCACTGCCTCCAAGTGCTTCGGGACTGCACCCAACCACGACCTGTTTGCACGACTCCTTTGAGCCGTGGTAGGGTAGTGATCAAAGTACAGTGGGAACACACTCGAGGCGAAGTGACAGTGTCAAGTCAGCGGACTAAGCTGTACTCATGTCACCGGGGAACTGATAACTGACGATAGGCATAATACCAACTAGTCAGTTCCCGACGAGTCCTGTCCAGTGTACTCGTAACCCAACGAGCACCCGCATACTATCTCAAGTACGACGTACTGACGGCTGTGGGACAGACCGTCTCCCACTCTGGGATGAGAAGCGCATGCGCTAGTCTACTCCGGAGTATCGATGCCCTGTCTCGATAGTCCTGCGACTAGGGACCTGCATAAGGATGTGCTTATAGATTACCCAGCCCCCACTAGTGTGACTGCCATCACAACGCTGGTAATCAAGCAAAGATCCTAAGGGCTCCACTAATGTGTATAGGTGATATACTAAAATAAACACAAGTACACATTGAAGTAGAAACAAACCAAGTAGCATACTACTATTTTGAGCAAGATTGTATATACAAGGTGAATATCCCAAGCTTCCATTAAGTAATATACAAACTAGTATGATACAGTAATGGCCTCTAGGGCATATACACTAACAATCTCCCACTTGCACTAAGGCCATGTACTGGCGTATCGAAGACCTATCATCTCGATCAGCCGCTCGAACTGAGTCTGGGGCAAGGCCTTGGTGAATGGATCTGCAGTGTTATCTTCTGATTTTACTCTCTTTACCTCGATCTCCCGGCGATCAATGATCTCCCTGATCAGGTGAAACCACCTCAAAATGTGCCTGGACTTCTGATGGGACCTGGGTTCCTTCGCTAAAGCTATAGCGCCGTTGTTGTCACAATACAGCGGTATTGGATCAACACTGGTAGGAACCACCTGAAGTTCCGTGAGGAACTTCTTCATCCAGACAGCTTCCTTTGCGGCATCGCAAGCAGCTATGTACTCCGCTTCCATGGTTGAGTCAGCAACGGTTTCCTGCTTGGAACTCTTCCAGCAAACCGCCCCTCCATTGAGGGTAAAGACATAACCCGACATGGACTTGGAGTCATCCTTGTCACTCTGGAAGCTGGAGTCAGCAAAGGCCTCAATCTGGAGGTCTTTTCCGCCATACACCAAGAACATCTCCTTAGTCCTTCTCAGGTACTTGAGAATGTTCTTTACTGCTATCCGGTGTTTCTCCCCTGGGTCCGACTGATACCGGCTTACAACGCTCAATGCTTATGCTACATCTGGTCTGGTACATAACATCGCATACATAATAGAGCCTACCGCAGATGCGTAGGGTATTGATGACATGCGAGCCCTTTCCAAATCAGTCTTGGGAGACATCTCTTTGGAGAGGGTGATTCCGTGACAAGCCGGTAGATTACCGCGCTTGGAATCTTCCATACTGAATCGTTTCAGTATGGTGTCGATGTACCTTGACTGTGAAAGTCCCAACATCCTCTTAGATCTATCACGATAGATCTGGATCCCCAGAATGTAGTTGGCATCGCCCAGGTCCTTCATGGAGAACCTCTGTGACAAGAATCCTTTGACTGACTGTAGCATAGGAATATCATTTCCTATTAGGAGAATGTCATCAACGTACAAGACGAGGAATACCACATTTCTCCCTACAATCTTACTGTAAATGCATGGTTCATCTGGGTTTTTGACAAAGTCGAATTCTTTGACAGTATCATCAAAGCAGATGTTCCAACTCCGTGATGCCTGCTTAAGTCCATAGATGGACTTGAGCAACTTGCACACTTTACCGCTGCTCCCACTCTGAATGAATCCCTCTGGCTGATCCATATGGACATATCTGCCCAGTTGTTAGTCCTAGGTGATATTCCCCTACGGATACAGCATCCATGCTCATTCCGTTAGCAACCCTGAGAGTCATATCACCTTTCCTGATAACCCTACGGTTTCTCAGACCCTGCAACGAATTACAGATATGAGATCCTGATCCGGTATCCAATACCCAGGAAGTAGGGTTAACTGACAAACAGTTCTCAATTACAAACACACTCGAAGCCGAAGCCACAACATGCTTCGAATTCTGGCTACTGGCTTTACAAGCCCTGCAATCTCTCTGCCATAGTTCATTCCCGTTACAATAGGAACGTCCCTCTTTTACTATATCCAGTCCTGAAACTTTTGCCCTTGCTTTTCCTTTTTCTTCCCTGGTTTCTTTCAGGGTATAAGCAGAGGGCAGGGACTGTAGAATTAGGTCAGTACTTGACCCATTCTCCAACGTGGTCTCCAGGTCCATGAGCTCAAAATAGCTGGTCTCTGTAAGGACGTTGCCCCCTACAGATGACCCGACAGCCAACCTCGCTTGAAGCAATTCGTTCGAGGTCTCATATCTTGCGATACGAGATTGCTCTCCATATAAAACTTTGTTATGGAGGAAGATAGAAACTGAGTCCATCTTCTCGTGCTGCCTCTGGTTTGCACCATCAACTGAGGCTAACACGAGGCACTTGGCTTTCGCACAATCCTTTTCCGATGTCCTGCGGATGTGAACATCCGTGACAGGGGAAACTGGACCTGAGACAGCAGGGATTTGATTAGTTAAGAGGTGTCCCAGCTTGTCATGGGCAATGGACATCTGGACAGACCTTTGCCAGTCATAACAGTCAGGTTCAGTCATCTTTTTATCTAGATGTAACCTAGGTGTGGTCACAGGGTCGCTGCAATTAAGAGAGAGAGAAGAAAACGCTCAGCATGATGCTCTTGCAAGTTTAGAGTGGTTTTTAGTTTGTCTAAACAGGATGGCTCCCACTGTTTCTCGAATCCTTCCTCAAAAACCAAAAATGAAGAATTAGTCAGGATCAATCCCACCGTACAATACTTGCTTAACCGTTCGGCCAGGCTGGTGTCGGTACTTTGAGGGAGGTTTTCCAACGCTTTCGCGAAGTTCCTTAATTAAATAACATCTTTTCCCTGTGGGCGTAGCCCCGCTAACACCTTTCTAGACACCTACTTGGTTTATAGCATTGATCGTTAAGTGAGAAATTCCCGAGGAGTAGCATATACTCACAGTAGGATCGGGATCCAAATATCATCGCGTGACAAAACTGAAGGAATACTACCAGAATCATCACACTCCAAATGGTATGCAACGCTAGCAAGTTTCAGTTCTTTTGAAACTCCCGATGTGGATTTTTGCCCCATGCTCTTATGACCTTGACTAAGGCCAACAAATCATAAGTCACATGTCAAGTTCTACCCATCGTTGTCCAGGTTAATTTGAACCCATCCGTATATACCCTTGACTTTGGCCAACAAAGTAATACGACTGTCCCAAACCAACGCATCTATCTATGCAACATATGAATATCCACCAGCTACCAATCACTGTGCCTTGACTAAGGCCAACAAACACAGCTTGAATACTGTTGAATATTCATATGAAACGACGGAGGGCTACGAATGGTTTTGGCGAAACCGTGAACGTAGTGAACTTGATTTGGTCGATGGAACGAGATAGCTTTTAAATGGAGTGGCTCAAACTCCGCATTTTTAAAAGTTTGTTTTGAAAAGAACCTAGTGGTTTTTCGAAAGTGTTCCAACGACTTATACTTGGTTTATTTTCTTGCATTAGTTCTTTTAATGCGTGTTTTGCTTGCATTAGTTCTTTTAATGCGTGTTATACTTGCATTAGTTCTTTTAATGCGTCCCATCATTTAAACCTACCATTGCAGAAAACAACCAAAATATGACGTACGCTTATGCCATTCGCATTCGCCACGGGGCCCCGTCATTACCCGTTAGGTTACTTAACTAACGACAGAGCGGGGGCTGGGCTAGCGCGGCTGTAAAATATAAGCAACGCCTAAATAATATCATATATAGATATATTGCAATGATAGACATTTCAGATCACAGATGAACACATTGGATATACTAGGAATCTGTAATTCGCACGAGCCTGTAACGAAAAACAGATTACACGGTCGCGGTGAATAGCCAAAACCCCACCCAAGACCCCTACGGGTGCGGCAAACTACCCGCCAAGTACCCGAAGCGAAGCAACCTCCCTCATCTCCATGAGTAGGCCACTCGGCACTTCGGCATACCCGGTAGTTTGTGCACCCCCTCCATGGGTCTATCCTAGGAGCAAAAACAGTAAAAAGAAATTATACAATGACGGCTACAACCCCGACCCGGTTGTGCAGCCATACAAATAATTATTACATCAATTTACAAATTTACATGAATTGAAAGAAAAGAAATCTCTCGTCTCACAACCCCGGCTATTCACCCGCGACAATCCAACATATTCATATCCACATTCCAGCAACATTACAAATCACAGATTTGTATAACCCCCACTAATCGACATATAGCGATTAGCAGACGTTCAATACAAATATCACATTACAGAAAAACCCGTTAGCTTAAGTCTTTTAGAAGTTCGATCAAAAATACGGATTTTCGGGACCCCAAAAATAAAATTTTCGTTCTGGAAAATCTGGACAGAAAATACATATATCAAAAATCCCAAAATACCCTCAGAATAACACTGCACCAAAGATGGACCTCGGCCGAGTCAACTCGGCCGCGGATCCGCGGCGCTTTGACTCGATCGTTGGACCATTTTTGGTGGTTATTCTAACAAAACCCTGAGCCGATTTTAGAGATGAAAATAATCAACTTTTGAACAGTATAAAACTCGACAGAAACTTCGAATTTTGGGTTCGTTTTCGGGACTTTTTCTTTGATCGATCTTCTAGTTACTTGCTAACATGTTAGATAGAGTTTAACTAGGCTCTGATACCACTGTAAGTCCATGCTACCTCACCCGGTACTTACGGGCATGCGGAATTTGATAAAAAATTATTTTTATGGAGGTGGTAACATGGACCTAAAACCCGGATCTTGGTTAAACATCTAACTAACAACCTAACTACGAGTTGCTAACTACTCGGTTAGGGGGTTATACCTTGCTTGTCTTGAACTCCTTCGTCTTCAAACTCTAATGGAGGTCCGGATCGGCTTCTTCCCGTCGTCTCCTTACGCCGAAGATAGATCCACCTGAAAGCTCCAACCTTTGGCTCCTTCTTCGTTCTTTGAAGAAACTAGTTCACTTGGTTTGCTAAACCTTGTGAACTAGAATGAGTAGAGAAGAGTTTGTATGGGATTTTATCTATGGTTCTTGATTCTCAACTCATGAGATATATGAACCATAGAGTCAAGAGAGGGAGCAAGAGGAAGAGGGTGAAAGCAAGAGCAAGAGAGCTCAAAAACAAGAGAGAGAATGAGCAAGTAAGAATGAGCCTCTCTTTTGTCTTTCACCCGCTCATAATCCAAAACCATCATAACTCATTATACCAAATCAAGTGTTATGTGATGGTTGAAGCAACCATAACCAAATCATTTCATGCACTCATTTTGCACAAATGAGCAAGCAAGCAAAATTCTTTGCCATGAAATGATGGCTATGGTTATCATGATGGTCAACTAGTCAAGCCTAGTCAACCGGTCAACAAAGTCAACAAGTCAACAAAAGTCAACAAAGTCAACAAAAGTCAACAACCATGTCACCATAATACTTAATTAATATAATAGTTAATCACATATCATATTCTCATTAGTGTTGAGCAAAAAGTCAATAGTCAACGGTCAACTGTCAACAACCCTAATGAGAATCCGCTGCCTCTGTCTCCCCGTCAACTGTGCATAAGCACCCGCATCCGTGTTTCGAGGAACACGAATACAAACTGGATAAATCCAATCCCAATACGTACACTAGGATCTGGCTTAAACCAAAGCCCGCTAGTGCAAACTGTCCGGACACTGTACGTACACAAGTGCACGGGTGTGACCGAACCCTGTCGCAAAACCATGCGACCTGTCGCAAAACCATGCGACCTCTACTCTTTTGCCTAAAGGCGAAAAGCTTTCTGTGTGGGACTCTAAAGACTCGACACTACGCTGGCAGTGGGTTTAACCACAGACCGCAAGCGGCACTAGCTGTGCGTAACGGTCCCCAGGTAATGCCGACAAGAAGACTGACGAGGCGAAACCCATCTGAACTCCTACTGAGCCTGAATGTGACATTCTCCGTACAGTCCGGTCTGTTCGTCTGATACATCGCATGGCGGGCCTGGGGGGCGGTAAACGTCAGTCCCCCAATAGCGGTACAAGTCGTGTCGGAGTGAAGCCCAAAACACCCTGAGATAACACTGGAAGCCAACCAGTATATCTCGTTTGCCCAGGCCAGGGACTACTCGTGTAATGGCTCTCCTAGACACAGCGCGATGTCAACCCCCAATACCGGGAGAGACGAATCCTGTCTAACCGTCACTGCCTCGAAGTGCTTCGGGACTGCACCCAACCACGACCTGTTTGCACGACTCCTTTGAGCCGTGATAGGGTAGTGATCAAAGTACAGTGGGAACACACTCGAGGCGAAGTGACAGTGTCAAGTCAGCGAACTAAGCTGTACTCATGTCACCGGGGAACTGATAACTGACGATAGGCATAATACCAACTAGTCAGTTCCCGACGAGTCCTGTCCAGTGTACTCGTAACCCAACGAGCACCCGCATACTATCTCAAGTACGACGTACTGACGGCTGTGGGACAGACCGTCTCCCACTCTGGGATGAGAAGCGCATGCGCTAGTCTACTCCGGAGTATCGATGCCCTGTCTCGATAGTCCTGCGACTAGGGACCTGCATAAGGATGTGGTTATAGATTACCCAGCCCCCACTAGTGTGACTGCCATCACTACGCTGGTAATCAAGCAAAGATCCTAAGGGCTCCACTAATGTGTATAGGTGATATACTAAAATAAACACAAGTACACATTGAAGTAGAAACAAACCAAGTAGTATACTACTATTTTGAGCAAGATTGTATATACAAGGTGAATATCCCAAGCTTCCATTAAGTAATATACAAACTAGTATGATACAGTAATGGCCTCTAGGGCATATACACTAACAACGTTTTGAAAATCGTTTCGGTGAAATTTCGAAAAAACGGTAAAATAAGCGTGTTTTCTGTAAAAAGTCAAAATACAAATATCTTTATTTTAAAATTAAATATACATATTCTAGCTATGTAATTGCTAGTATTTGGTGTTTATTGAGCCACGGGGGAAATTTCAAATTTTCTGAAAAATTTTCCGAAAATAATTATTTTAATATTATTTTAAGTCGTCACTAATATATTTAATTAGGGAAAATTACAAATTGAAATGAGTTGAAATAAATTTTGTGCATCATAATACATTAAATAAAATTTTATCATGTGGTTTTTGAAACGAAATCGTTTGCCAAAACGGTTTAGAAAATATCGAAGAAAAAGGCTTTTTTTAGTGTAAATGGATGTTTGGGGTATTGTATTTGTCATTTTCCATCACCCCACACCCATACCCACACTCACACACCCCTATTTTCCCTCCTCCTTGGCTGAATTCAGCAGCCCCCCTCTCTTGTCCCCACTTGTTTTGCAAAAGAAAAGAAATGAAAGAATAGAAAAGAAAATGGATAAAAGAGTTGACCTTTTGTTGACTTGGACTTTTCCCTCACCATACCTCACACCACACCCCCTCTCTCCTCTCCCCCACATGCTTGTGGCCGGCCCTTCCAGCAGCAGCCCCCTCCCCCTCTTTTCTCCTCTCATTCCTCTTCAAAAATGCTTAAAAATTGCCTCAAAACCCATCAAATAAATCCCAAAATCCAAATCCAACTCCTACCCATTTCTCATTAGCCTTTCTAGCATGGATCTAGGGATCAAAATGGCATTTTAGGAGGCTAGATCTTGAGCTTGATCTCATCATGGGAGGTATAATCTCATGCTTTTGTTAAAATTTGTTATCTAATTGCTTTAATCTAAATTAACTAAGTGCTTAATTAGGTTTTGATGAGTTTAATTGCATGATTAAAGATTTCAAGTTAGGGTTTTGTTGTGGAAATGGGTTATGATAAATTGTGCATGGTTTTGTGTTGTGGATTAACATTTTAAGTTTTATAGAAAGCTAATTTAGTTGTTAATTCCAAACCATTACTTATAAAATGTCCTAATTAAGTTATTTTGCTAACTAGAGTTTTGGAAAATTGTTAAATACTTTAGATTAAAATATAATTATGGTTTCATGTCATTATTAATATTATAATGAGTGGTTTAATGATTTTGGATCATGCAAAACGAAGCTTAATTGTTAAATTGTGAATTTTGCTTTAAAAAGAGTTAAAATCGGTATTTTTGCAAACTAGTTTTTTTTGAACATATATGGTTTGGTGAAATTAAATTATGGAAATGATTTATATGACTTATTTAAGATATTTAATAAGTATATTGGCCGCTACATTCATTTAAACGTCGAGTTTTGTACTAAAACGGGTAATTTTTGCTTGCTAGATTTTCGGAAAAATGGCTTCTAAAGTGAATTTAGGGTTTTTGTGAATTTTAACCTATTCTATATTTAAATTAGTATTCGTGAATGTGCAAATGAGTGTACTTGGGTTTTTCTTGTTGGTCGGGCGTTTGCACGCCGACGTCGAGGGTTTTTGGGTTGGTTTGTGAGAGCAACCATAGGTTTTGACCTATGTGGGATTCGTGCGTCGTTTTGGTCATGAGTCGGGTTTTAATGCGATATGGTGCGTTTTGATATGTAGGTACCCTATGTGGACTTCGAGACGACAAGCAAGCGCGTGGCGACGTCGGCACCGGCGAGCGAGGACCAGGTGAGTAGATTTATATCTACGGGGAGAAGTCGGGTGGATGGCGTATAGCACCCCCGCAGTCCGTGGTGGTGTATACGGATGCGTATACACACCAACAATTATTATATGTTATTTAGGATTAATAACTATGTTTTGGATGGATATTGGTGTGTTGGATTATTTTAGTGTTGCGAACCCTAGGGTAGTGTTGCACTACACATACACACATACATACTTGCATACATTCCTATTTATATGTGCTTATGGGATTCTTTATAGTTATGTGATCATATGGGTATGGGACTATGTGTTCACATACGGATTTGAGGATGATACTTGGGATTGAGCTGAGTCGATGAGATTTGTTTTGTGGTTGTGATATCGGTGATATGGCAGGATTCGTACTTGAGGTACGTCCTGGTGTTATAGCGGATCTTGGGGCGGCGATACGGGTGAATAGGGTTATAAATAAAATGGTCGACATGTGATCGTGATATAAGATATGATATGCTAGGATATTGATACTAGGCCGTATTGGGCGATGTATACCCCTTGATGATGATATGTGCTAATGATATCAGTTTGTACGAGATTGTCGATCAGTAGTCAGATCATGACTATATTGATGATATTAGTATTGTATTAGACATAGGTCAGTACCTTAGACTATGATCTTTGATAAAGAGGATACCGGATGAATAGTGTAATGAATATGATTTTGACCCGTACCCAGATCTGGGGATGCCGTACGACGGATTTACGTACGAGCTATATCTTGATGATTGATCCGCACTCTTGACTTGGGATGTCTGATTATAGATATGGTATCGGATATGATATTATTGAGGCGGGATTACCGACTAATATATAAACAGGTATGTATATGGATCGACTCAGATGTTAGGCGGTTTCCTTACCTGTAGTCCAGCTTGTTAGCTTAGCCCTTTAGTTTAGTTTAGTTGTTAAATTAGATTCGATTCTTACCTATTTCAAAAAACTAACGAATCGTGAGTATTTTAAAAGACAGCCCAAGGGATCCTACGGATATTTCAAAAGACGTATCTTTTCATAAAAACACCGTAGCCCCTATTTTCAAAACCCCATGATTCGTGTTATTTCAAAAGGCACCATTTGTAGGACTTATATTAGATTAATGCAGGTTAGTTACAGTTGGGTCTAGTATTCAGCTCCCGCTTATTATTATGGTTCGCTTCGCATCGCATACTTATGTTATAATTTCTTATTGCAATGTTGATATCATATTGTTAGGACACCAGCACCATTACCGATGATGCGTATGTACCACGTACACTTAGTTGCCGGCTCACACACATCTTCATCGGTAATTGCCATGTCACGTACACCTTAGAAAATATTATTGCTTGACATAGCGTACTTGCCTTATATGTTAGTTTAGACATTGTAGTTATTACCTGCTACTTCATGCATACTGTTATTCATTGTTATGCCGCATTCATGGATTCTCATGCATATATTCACTATTTTACGTGTTATTGAGGTTTTGGATTCGGATTTCCATGAGATTTTCTGGATTTGGAGGAAAACCGCAAAAACATAAATAAACCTTTTCTCTCTTTTAAAATAAAAAGTGCGGTTTTTCCCATGATGTATGAGTCGTCCACCATGAGTTTGCTGATGGATTTCGAGACCCAATTCGAGGAGACGGATGAACCGTTTCGGGTACATGGTGGACCCGGTAAGGTACCCCGGGGCAAGAAGCGCGTGATGATGACGATGTGAGCCTGGCAGGGGAGCACTACCTACCGGTGATTTTACCTGACGCGTCGGATATCCGGAGGATACCGTCGTGGTCTTGAGATGGATGGTAGGGGCCGGTCTCGACTGACGGCGCCCTAGATATTGTGATTGAGACATTGAGATATTGAGATATTGGGATTACGTTTTGTGCCGATGCTAAGCACTGTTTTATGCTGATTTCATTATGATACCTCATTTTAAAAATACAAGGAAATCTCACTAAATTATGAAAACAGTTCTTCATTTACATGTATTCTGTTTTCATGCATTCATACCTCATTCATATGATATATTGCTACCTGAGGTACTGACACGGGCACATGAGATTACACTCGGGTTAGATATTTACCCTAGCCTTGTTATAGGTTGCATGTTATATATATAATTGAGGATATATTATGATCATTGACCTAGGTTGCGTTATTTATGCGATTTCTATTCGTAGATGTTTTTCTATTCATGAGTTGGCAACTCACCCCCGTTGTGCCCCAGTTTCTTGCAGGTTTGCCGTACAGGTTTCATTACGGCTTTGCGGGCATAGTTTCCTTCGGGTGATTTGCTAGTAGGTGGGTTTACTTGTATCGTACCCCCATTATATATCTTGTATATCATTATTCTGTTGTATCTAGAAGTTCCATCAACCAAACATGTATTTATTTTGAGATAGAGACCAGTGATGTTATTCCTTCGACCTTAGAGTCGCGCGTTATATTTCTGCGGTTTTCTTGTGGTTTTGAGTTTCCTTTTGAATTTTGATCCTCGCCGTTGGCGTTGTATATTATATTGCTTGTGTGGTTGTGACCGTCGATTAACGAAGAGCTAGCTCCCGCTTGGGGATGCCTTTTTATGATTTCGTATACTATTCATGTTGTATCCCGTTTAGGGGCTAGTATTTACAAAGGAGACTCTGCCGAAATTTTCAGTAAATTTTGATGTTCTAAAAAACCGCATAATTCGGCTTATGCTATTAAAACTACTTGTTTTAAATTGGTTTTCCTTCACTCTACTACTTTTTTTTGGTTTGGATTTCTGGGTTTTCGGCTTACTTAGATTACGTACGCCTCGAGACGTTTCGTAGTTTAAGTGCCGGTCATGTTCCATCTTTCGGGACGTGACACTAGCTCTTTATGATGCTTTGACGGAACCATGGCAACTTGCAAACTTTGATCTTCATCAGCGAAGACTTGTATTGATGGCCAAGCGGAGAATACGGCATTGACCTCATCTTCCGAATCGCTGCCGAAGATCAACATAGGAGCGGACGGTCCTGGCTTGTTGCATTGGGGCGGACCTGAATAAACTATTTCTTCCTCCTCCTCAGTATCACTCCCGAAGACTGGAATAGTGGTAATAGCTTTGTTCTTGTCCTTCGATTTGCGATATCTTTTTGTGTCTTCTAAATCTGGCAGGAAGTATTTTGCATCTTCGTACTTGCGGACTTCATTCACGGAGAATGGGTTCAGCTCTCCTGTTACGGTATACTCGAGACCAACCTTGAAATACTTCATACACTGATGTTGTGTAGAAAGGATAATGTTGTATTCGTGTAACCAAGGCCGACCGAGCAAAACATTGTAGCAAGTCTTGGCGTCAATGACGTGGAACTTGATATCAGTGACGAGTAGCCCAAAGCGTAACGTCAGAATTACAGACCCGAGCGTTCGTGATGATTGGGAGTCAAAACCGGAGATGGTGATTTTATCACGAGCAAGGTGCTGAACGCTCATGCAGATTTCCTTTAACACTCTCACATTGAGGAGATTGACGGAGGACCCATTGTCAACCAGGATTTTGCCTATATTGATATCACGGCAGTATCCGGAAACATAAAGGGGACGGTTATGCTCACACGTCCCGAGGAGGAGATCTTCATCGCCGAAGGTGATATCCGCGATGTGTACTTCTTCCAGCCTGTCCTTCATCTTTTCTTCGGTAAGGAAAGCTTGGAATTGCTCCGGCTCTTATAGCGCCTTGAGCAATGAATCTTTTGCCTCTTTGGATCGCAGAAGGGTATCAAGAATGCTTAGCTGCGAAGGTAGCTTTCTCAAGTGTGCCAGAATGTTATAATCCACCTTACTTTTCTTTAGCGGGTCCTTGGCTGTCAGCTTTTCGACGGCTTGGTCATCAAGGATGATATCTTCAGGGACCTTTTCTTTCCCCTTATCTTTTATATTTGACTCACTGTTCGAGGGCCCAAGATTCTTTTCGGATAGCGTGCGATTACGCAATTGAATGTTCTCGCTGTAAGTCCATATTGCGACCCCCGGTGCTTACGGGGAGGCGGAAACGGTATAAAAAAACAAATTTTTATCGCAAGAGGCAACATGGACTAAACAAGGTCGGGATCGTGTCTAAACTAAACTAGCAAACTTGCTAAAGAGATTTAGCTACTCGGATGAAGATGGTTATACCTAGCTTGTCTTGAACTCCTTCTCTTCAAGGTCCGGTGTGGTCCGATGGCTCCTTCTCGTCGTCTCCGTACGCCGAAGATAGATCCACTTGAAAGCTCCAACCTTTAGCTCCTTCTTCGTTCTTTGAAGAAACTAGTTCACTTGGTTTGCTAAACCTAGTGAACTAGAATGAGTAGAGTAGAAATAGAATGGGATTTTATCTATGGTTCTTGATTCTCAACACATGAGAGATATGAACCATAGAGTCAAGAGAGGGAGCAAGAGGATGAGAGTGAGAGCAAAGTGAAGAGCTCAAGAACAAGAGAGAGAATGAGCAGGAAAGAATGAGGCTCTCTTTTTGTCTCTCACTCTCTCATAATCCAAAGCAATGATAACTCATCATATCAAAAAAGTCTTATGTGTGATGGTTGAAGCAACCATAACCTTATCATGTCATGCACTCATTTTACTCAAATGAACAAGCAAATAAAAAGTCTTTGGCATGAAATGATAGCCATGGTTATCATGATGGTCAACTAGTCAAGCCTAGTCAACCGGTCAACAAAGTCAACAAGTCAACAAAAGTCAACAAGTCAACAAAGTCAACAACCAAGTCACCATAATACTTAATTAATATAATAGTTAATCACAAATCATATTCTCATTAGGGTTGAGCAAAAAGTCAAAAAGTCAACGGTCAACTGTCAACAACCCTAATGAGAATCCGCTGTCTGTGCCTCCCTGTCAACTGTGCATACACACCCGCATCCGCGTTCCGAGGAACACGAATGCAAACTGGATAAATCCAATCCCATAAGGTACACTAGGATCTGGCTTAAACCAAAGCCCGCTAGTGTAAACTGTCCGGACACTGTACGTGCACAAGTGCACGGATGTGACCGAACCCTGTTGCAAAACCATGCGACCTGTCGCAATACCATGCGACCTCTACTCTTTTGCCTAAAGGCGAAAAGCTTTCTGTGTGGGACTCTAAAGACTCGACACTACGCTGGCAGTGGGTTTAACCACAGACCGCAAGCGGCACTAGCTGTGCATAACGGTCCCCAGGTAATGCCGACAAGAAGACCGACGAGGCGAAACCCATCTGAACTCCTATTGAGCCTGAGTGTGACATTCTCCGTACAGTCCGGTCTGTTCGTCTGATACATCGCATGGCGGGCCTAGGGGGCGGTAAACGTCAGTCCCCCAATAGCGGTACAAGTCGTGCCGGAGCGAAGCCCAAAACACCCTGAGATAACACTGGAAACCTACCAGTATATCTCGTTTGCCCTGGCCAGGGACTACTCGTGTAATGGCTCTCCTAGACACAGCGCGATGTCAACCCCCAATACCGGGAGAGACGAATCATGTCTAACCGTCACTGCCTCCAAGTGCTTCGGGACTGCACCCAACCACCACCTGTTTGCACGACTCCTTTGAGCCGTGGTAGGGTAGTGATCAAAGTACAGTGGGAACACACCCGAGGCGAAGTGACAGTGTCAAGTCAGCGGACTAAGCTGTACTCATGTCACCTGGGAACTGATAACTGACGATAGGTATAATACCAACTGGTCAGTTCCCGACGAGTCCTGTCCAGTGTACCCGTAACCTAACGGGCACCCGCATACTATCTCAAGTACGACGTACTGACGGCTGTGGGACAGACCGTCTCCCACACTGGGATGAGAAGCGCATGCGCTGGTCTACTCCGGAGTATCGATGCCCTGTCTCGATAGTCCTGCGACCAGGGACCTGCATAAGGATGTGCTTCTAGATTACCCAGCCCCACTAGTGTGACGGCCATCACATCGCTGGTAATCAAGCAAAGATCCTAAGGGCTCCACTAATGTGTATAAGCAATATACAAAGATAAACACATGTACACATTGAAGTAGAAATAAACCAAGTAGCATACTACTATTTTGAGCAAGATTGTACATACAAGGTGAATATCCCAAGCTTCCATTAAGTAATATACATACTAGTATGATACAGTAATGGCCTCTAGGGCATATACACTAACAATCTCCCACTTGCACTAAGGCCATGTACTGGCGTATCGAAGACCTATCATCTCGATCAGCCGCTCGAACTGAGTCTGGGGTAGGGCCTTGGTGAATGGATCTGCAGTGTTGTCTTCTGAAGCGACTCTCCGAACCTCGATCTCCTGGCGATCCACGATCTCCCTGATCAGGTGATACCGCCTCAAGATGTGCCTGGATCTCTGATGGGACCTGGGTTCCTTCGCTAAAGCTATAGCCCCGTTGTTGTCGCAATACAGAGGTATTGGATCAACAATGGACGGAACCACCTGAAGTTCTTTCAAGAACTTCCTTATCCAGACAGCTTCTTTTGCGGCATCAGATGCAGCGATGTATTTCGCTTCCATCGTCGAGTCTGCAACGGTTTCTTGTTTGGAACTCTTCCAACACACCGCCCCTCCATTGAGGGTGAAGACAAAACCCGACATGGACTTGGAATCATCCTTGTCACTCTGGAAGCTGGAGTCAGCAAAGGCCTCGATCTGGAGGTCCTTTCCGCCATACACCAAGAACATCTCCTTAGTCCTTCTCAGGTACTTGAGAATGTTCTTTACCGCTATCCAATGTTTCTCCCCAGGGTTTGACTGATACCGGCTTACCACACTCAGTGCATAAGCTACATCCGGTCTGGTACACAACATCGCATACATTATAGAGCCTACCGCAGAAGCGTAGGGTATAATAGACATGTGATCCCTCTCCAAATCAGTCTTGGGAGACATCTCTTTAGAGAGGGTGATCCCGTGACAAGCCGGTAGGTTACCGCGCTTGGAATCTTCCATACTGAATCTCTTCAGTATGGTGTCGATGTACCTGGACTGTGAAAGTCCTAATATCCTCTTGGATCTGTCACGGTAGATCCGGATACCCAGAATGTACGAGGCATCACCCAGGTCTTTCATGGAGAACCTGTGTGACAAGAACCCCTTGACAGATTGTAGCATAGGAATGTCATTTCCTATTAAGAGAATGTCATCCACGTATAAAACGAGGAATACTACAGTTCTCGCTACAAATCTACTATAGATGCATGGTTCATCTGGATTTTTGATAAAGCCAAATTCTTTGACCGTCTCATCAAAGCAGATGTTCCAACTCCGCGATGCCTGCTTTAGTCCATAGATGGACTTAAGCAACTTGCACACCTTTCCGCTGCTCCCACTCTGAATGAAACCCTCTGGCTGGTCCATATAGACACACTCCTCTAAATTTCCATTTAGAAAAGCTGTCTTTACGTCCATTTGCCAAATCTCATAATCGTGGAAGGCAGCAATGGCAAGAAGGATCCGAATGGATTTCAGCATGGCTACTGGAGAGAAGGTTTCGTCATAGTCCAAGCCAGGTCTCTGACGAAAACCCTTTGCTACCAGCCTTGCTTTATAGGTCTCAACCTGTCCATCTACACCAATCTTCCTTTTGAAGATCCACTTGCATCCTACGGGTTTTACCCCGTCTGGAGCAACGTCCAACGTCCATACCTTGTTGGTGTACATGGACTCCATTTCGGTCCGCATTGCATCCAGCCATTTCACTGAGTCAACGCTCTGAACGGCCTGCTGGAAGCTAGTAGGCTCATCATAATCTATGATGCAATCCTCTCTATCCCCGTCTATGAGAAAACCGTAGTATCTCTCGGGCGGATGAGACTGCCTACTACTTCTGCGGAGCGGCGTAGGAATGTCCTGTTCTTCCGAACCCTCTGGTTCCACTAAACTTTCAGTAATAGTCCGTGGTTCTGGAATTTCTTCCAGTTCTACTGTGCTCCCACTTATCTGGTTTTCCAAAAACTCAGTTTCCAAGAAGTAGGCATGACGAGAAACAAGAACTTTTTGTTCCTCTTCACAGTAGAAGAAATATCCTTTTGAGTTCTTTGGATACCCCACAAACTTGCACTGTACTGAGCGTGCCTCGAGTTTGTCCGCATGCTGCTTTTTGACAAAAGCCGGACATCCCCATGTCTTAATGTGCTTAAGATAGGGTCTCTTCCCACACCACATTTCATATGGTGTGGAAGGCACAGTCTTAGTCGGAACTCGGTTCAAAAGGTACGCAGCTGATTCTAGCGCATACCCCCAGAATGATCGCGGTAACTCAGCGTTACCCATCATGGACCGCACCATATCCAATAGCGTGCGGTTCCGTCTCTCCGATACACCATTATGTTGCGGGGTGTATGGAGGAGTAAGCTGAGAGAGAATTCCGTTCTCTTTTAAATAATTCAAGAATTCGGCACTTAAGTATTCTCCACCTCGATCCGATCTTAGAATTTTAATACTTTTGCCGGTCTGTTTCTCTACTTCATTCTTATACTCCTGGAATTTTCCAAAAGCCTCGGACTTATGTTTCATTAAGAAGACATAACCGTACCTTGAGAAGTCATCCGTAAAAGTAATGAAGTAAGAATGTCCGCTTCGGGCATGTGTAGACATTGGACCGCACACGTCACTGTGTACGAGTCCCAAGAGCTCGCTCGCTCTTACTCCATGTCCAGTAAACGGAGTCTTTGTCATCTTTCCTTTGAGACAGGATTGACAAGTGGCATACGACCGATATTCGAACGCATTCAAATACCCTTCTGTATGTAACTTCGTCAACCTTCTCTCATTGATGTGACCCAATCTACAATGCCATAAGAAAGTCTGATTTATTTCCGGAGACTTTCTTTTGTGTGTATTCTGGACAATAAAAATCTGTGGTTGATTTAACACGTATATACCATTACTCAATGTACCTGACCCAATCAAAACTTGATTAAGGTGAATGTTCACAACATTACTTACAAACGCAAATTCATAACCTTCTTTAGAAACTAAAGATACAGAAATGATATTACAAGTTGCGTTGGGTACAAAAAAGCAATTACGCAAAACCAAAACATGTCCATCTGACATTCCCAGGTGATAGTCCCCCACGGCTTTAGCATCCATGCTAGCTCCGTTCGCAACTCTGAGGGTCATGTCACCTGCTTTCAAAACACTACGGTTTCTCAACGCCTGCAAAGAATTACAGATATGAGATCCTGATCCGGTATCCAATACCCAGGAAGTAGAGTTTATTGAAAGACAGTTTTCAATAACATACACACCTGAAGCTGAAGCTGCAACCTGCTTCAATTCCTGTGTTCTGGCCTTCCAGGCCCTGCAATCATTCTTCCAGTGTCCTTTCTTATGACAATAGAAGCATTCTTCCTTATCCACAAGCTTCCCCGCTATCTTTGTTGCTTTACCTTTTCCCTTCGTATCCACTTTACTTACACCGCCCCTTGGTTTGGCGGGGGCCTTCTTCTTCTTTCCCTTGGCTTTCGCCTTGGACCTAGAAGAAGATGATCCTCCTACAAACAAAGTGGATGTATCCCTACCTTTCTGTAGGGTGCCCTCTGCGCTCCTCAGCATGTTGAGGAGCTCTGAAAGTTCAACCTCTTTTTCTTGTAGGTTGAAGTTCAGTATAAACTGGGCGTAAGTGGAAGGAAGGGACTGGAGAACTATATCCGTATATAGCTCACTCTCCAATGTGATCCCTAGGTCAGCGAGCTCCTCAATGTAGCCGATCATCTTTAGCACGTGCTCGGCTACTGATGATCCGACGGCCATTCTTGTCGAAAATAACTTTTTCGACGCTTCGTATCTTGCGATACGTGATTGCTCTCCATACAGTTCTTTTGTATGGAGCAATATGGATTCCATGTCCATATTCTCATGCCTCCTCTGATGTTCGTTGTCCATCGAGGCAAGCAGGAAGCACTTGGCCTTCGCGCTATCAATTTCCCAAGTCTTGCGGATTTCCTTATCCGCGACGCTGGAAGTTGGACCAGGGACAGGGGGAGCTTTGGTGGTAAGAAGATACCCCAGCTTGTCATAAGTGATTGCTATCTTGACATTCCTGAGCCAATCTTTGTAGTTTGGCCCTGTCAGTTTGTTTTTATCTAGGAGTAACTTAAGTCCAGTCATGTTGATTGGTCGCTGCAATTTGGAGAGAAGAGGAAAACACTTAGCATGATGCTCTTGCAAGTTTAGAGTGGTTTTTAGTTTGTCTAAACAGGATGGCTCCCACTGTTTCTCGAATCCCTCCTCAAACCATAAAGGAAGAATTAGTCAGGATCAATCTCACCGTACAATACTTGCTTAACCGTTCGGCCAGGCTGGTGTCGGTACTTCGAGGGAGGTTTTCCAACGCTTTCGCGAAGTTCCTTAATTAGAGAACCTCTTTTCCCTGGGGGCGTAGCCCCGCTAACACCTTTCTAGGCACCTACTAGGTTTATAGCATTGATCGTTAAGCGAGAAATTTCCCGAGGAGTAGCATATACTCACAGTAGGATCGGGATCCAAATATCATTGCGTGACGAAACTGAAGGAATCCTACCAGAATCATCACACTCCAAATGGTATGCAAATCTAGCAAGTTTCAGTACTTATGAAACTCCCGATGTGGATTTTTGCCCCATGCTCTTATGACCTTGACTTTGGCCAACAAATCATAAGTCACATGTCAAGTTCTACCCGTCGTTCTCCAGGTTAATTTGAATCCACCCATACATACCCTTGACTTTGGCCAACAAGGCAGTACGACTGTTCCAAACCAACGCATCTATCTATGCTGCACATGAATACCCAATAGCTACCAATCACTATGCCTTGACTTTGGCCAACAAACACAGCTTGAATACTATTGACTATTCATGTGAAACGACGGAGGGCTACGAATGGTTTTGGCAAAACCGTGAACGTAGTGAACTTGATTTAGTCGATGGAACGAGATAGCTTTTAAATGGAGTGGCTCAAACTCCGTATTTTAAAAGTTTGTTTTGAAAAGAACCGAGTGGTTTTTCGAAAGTGTTCCAACGACTTTAACTTGGTTTATTATCTTGCATTAGTTCTTTTAATGCGTGATATTCTTGCATTAGTACTTTTAATGCGTCCCATCATTTAATCCTACCATTGCAGAAAACAACCAAAATATGACGTACGCTTATGCCATTCGCATTCGCCACTGGGCCCCGTCATTACCCGTTAGGTTACTTAACTAACGACAGAGCGGGGGCTGGGCTAGCGCGTCTGTAAAACATAAGCAACGCCTAAATAATATCATATATAGATATACTGCAATGATAAACATTTCAGATCACAGATAAATACATTGGATATACTAGGAATCTGTAATTTGTACGAGCCAGTAACAAAAACAGATTACACGGTCACGGTGAATAGCCAATACCCCACCCAAGACCCCTACGGGTGCGGCAAACTACCCGCCAAGTACCCGAAGCGTAGCAACCTCCCTCATCTCCATGAGTAGGCCACTCGACACTTCGGCATACCCGGTAGTTTGTGCACCCCCTCCATGGGTCTATCCTAGGAGCAAAAACAGTAAAAAGAAATTATACAATGACGGCTACAACCCCGACCCGGTTGTGCGGCCATACAAATAATTATTACATCAATTAACAAATTTACATGAATTGCAAGAAAAGAAAACTCTCGTCTCACAACCCTCGGCTATTCACCCGCGACAATCCAACATATTTATATACACATTCCATCACATTACAGATCATGTATAACCCCGACTAATCGACTTATAGCGATTAGCCGACGTTCAATACATGCAAACATCACAGATATAACCATCATAGTCAAAGTGCAGTGAAGTTCGGAAAAAATACGGAATTATAGGACCCCAAAAGTAAATTTCTTTTCTGGAAAATCTGGGCACATATAATATATTTCAAAAATCCCAAAACCAACACAGACACACACTGCACGAAAAACGAACCAGAGAAGACGACAAAGCGCGGCGGTTCCGCGGCACATGCCTACCTCGTGCCGCGGAAGGGCGGCGCTTTGAGCGTAACAGTGGATCGTTTTTTATGGGTGCACTCACAAAACCCTGAGACGATTTTACAAGTATAAAGTTTTTCATTTTGAGCCAAAAAAATTTCAACAGAAACTCAGGTTTTGTAATTTTTCCGGTTTTGTGATTTTTCGTTTCCGAACTTCGTTACACTTCACTACCAAGCTAGTTTAAGTTTAGTTAGGCTCTGATACCACTGTAAGTCCATATTGCGACCCCCGGTGCTTACGGGGAGGCGGAAACGGTATAAAAAAACAAATTTTTATCGCAAGAGGCAACATGGACTAAACAAGGTCGGGATCGTGTCTAAACTAAACTAGCAAACTTGCTAAAGAGATTTAGCTACTCGGATGAAGATGGTTATACCTAGCTTGTCTTGAACTCCTTCTCTTCAAGGTCCGGTGTGGTCCGATGGCTCCTTCTCGTCGTCTCCGTACGCCGAAGATAGATCCACTTGAAAGCTCCAACCTTTAGCTCCTTCTTCGTTCTTTGAAGAAACTAGTTCACTTGGTTTGCTAAACCTAGTGAACTAGAATGAGTAGAGTAGAAATAGAATGGGATTTTATCTATGGTTCTTGATTCTCAACACATGAGAGATATGAACCATAGAGTCAAAAGAAGGAGCAAGAGGATGAGAGTGAGAGCAAAGTGAAGAGCTCAAGAACAAGAGAGAGAATGAGCAGGAAAGAATGAGGCTCTCTTTTTGTCTCTCACCCTCTCATAATCCAAAGCAATGATAACTCATCATATCAAAAAAGTCTTATGTGTGATGGTTGAAGCAACCATAACCTTATCATGTCATGCACTCATTTTACTCAAATGAACAAGCAAATAAAAAGTCTTTGGCATGAAATGATAGCCATGGTTATCATGATGGTCAACTAGTCAAGCCTAGTCAACCGGTCAACAAAGTCAACAAGTCAACAAAAGTCAACAAGTCAACAAAGTCAAAAAAAGTCAACAACCAAGTCACCATAATACTTAATTAATATAATAGTTAATCACAAATCATATTCTCATTAGGGTTGAGCAAAAAGTCAAAAAGTCAACGGTCAACTGTCAACAACCCTAATGAGAATCCGATGTCTGTGCCTCCCTGTCAACTGTGCATACACACCCGCATCCGCGTTCCGAGGAACACGAATGCAAACTGGATAAATCCAATCCCATAAGGTACACTAGGATCTGGCTTAAACCAAAGCCCGCTAGTGTAAACTGTCCGGACACTGTACGTGCACAAGTGCACGGATGTGACCGAACCCTGTCGCAAAACCATGCGACCTGTCGCAATACCATGCGACCTCTACTCTTTTGCCTAAAGGCGAAAAGCTTTCTGTGTGGGACTCTAAAGACTCGACACTACGCTGGCAGTGGGTTTAACCACAGACCGCAAGCGGCACTAGCTGTGCGTAACGGTCCCCAGGTAATGCCGACAAGAAGACCGACGAGGCGAAACCCATCTGAACTCCTACTGAGCCTGAGTGTGACATTCTCCGTACAGTCCGGTCTGTTCGTCTGATACATCGCATGGCGGGCCTAGGGGGCGGTAAACGTCAGTCCCCCAATAGCGGTACAAGTCGTGCCGGAGCGAAGCCCAAAACACCCTGAGATAACACTGGAAACCTACCAGTATATCTCGTTTGCCCTGGCCAGGGACTACTCGTGTAATGGCTCTCCTAGACACAGCGCGATGTCAACCCCCAATACCGGGAGAGACGAATCATGTCTAACCGTCACTGCCTCCAAGTGCTTCGGGACTGCACCCAACCACCACCTGTTTGCACGACTCCTATGAGCCGTGGTAGGGTAGTGATCAAAGTACAGTGGGAACACACCCGAGGCGAAGTGACAGTGTCAAGTCAGCGGACTAAGCTGTACTCATGTCACCTGGGAACTGATAACTGACGATAGGTATAATACCAACTGGTCAGTTCCCGACGAGTCCTGTCCAGTGTACCCGTAACCTAACGGGCACCCGCATACTATCTCAAGTACGACGTACTGACGGCTGTGGGACAGACCGTCTCCCACACTGGGATGAGAAGCGCATGCGCTGGTCTACTCCGGAGTATCGATGCCCTGTCTCGATAGTCCTGCGACCAGGGACCTGCATAAGGATGTGCTTCTAGATTACCCAGCCCCACTAGTGTGACGGCCATCACATCGCTGGTAATCAAGCAAAGATCCTAAGGGCTCCACTAATGTGTATAAGCAATATACAAAGATAAACACATGTACACATTGAAGTAGAAATAAACCAAGTAGCATACTACTATTTTGAGCAAGATTGTACATACAAGGTGAATATCCCAAGCTTCCATTAAGTAATATACATACTAGTATGATACAGTAATGGCCTCTAGGGCATATACACTAACACTCGCAAGTCTTCATTTCTTCCGTTTCGGATATGGTTTCTTTGAAGAGAAGGCCAAGAGTTATTTCTTCGTCCAAGTCGCTCCCAAAGGTGAGAACTTGTGATCCCCCAGCTTCGACCATGCGACAGTTGCCGGTAGTCCTTTTGCGCTCCTCGGTCGTATTTCTTTGCTCCCGACGAGTTTTGCGTTTCATCCACTTGAAATGTTGTCGGTAAGCAACATATCCCTGCCATCAGTTTTTAAAGGCTATGCACTCTTCAGTAGGGTGCGCAATCCTTCGATGATATAGGTAATAGTTAGGATGTGTCTCCGCTTCACCAAGAGCGTTCTCTTTGGAGGGTGGCAGCTTCATTCCCATCGATATAGCTTTCGCGAACCTCTTCCTCGTCATGAACCTGCTTTTATTTGCGATGGATGCATTTTGATCTGGCGGGAGTGTTTCAACCCTTTCGTCCAGTCACCGACGTTTGGCCTTTTCAAATATGGTAATCTCACGCTCTCGAGCAGCTTTACTTTTAAGAAGAGCTTCGTCCAGGAATGCATCGATCATTTCGTCTGATGGCCCTAGAAATTCCGGATTAGGATCTGCCCCTAGTTTCTCTGTGTAAGGAGCTTCTTCATCTTCTATAGACGAGTGAGGGATCAGATGGCAACTTGCCACGTAATCCTCATATTCACCCGACGAGTCTTCTCCATTGTCGTCATCTCCGTCCTCAAGGACGTGGCTGAGAAACTCTTGAAGTGTGACTGGAGTCCGCATTTTTTGATTATGTTCTTCCAACGCGTCAATCTGTTTTTTGCAGGTCCGTGCGCTTGTCACCAGGCTTCATGGGCTTTTGGGTCTTCTTCTTCTTCTTTGAAGACTTTGACGGCTGGGTGTGAATGCTTTGGCTATCACCACCAATTTTTAGAGTTGGGCGCGGCTTCAGCATCTCCTCGATGATCTCAGGTTCCAGTGGATTCTTCCACCTAATTGCCGGACATGTGTGGAGATCCTTCAGAATTATTTTGGCTGAAAGAGCGACCTCCCATGGAGCTTCTTCTACGAAAGAACACGATGCCCGCAGTGTATCCGTCTTCTTGAGAGTGTACGGCTGAGGTGGGTTCACCTTCCAATTCTCGGATAATACGAATTTGCCCTATTAGTACTGATCTTCTATCCAGCTTTTGAAGATGTAACAATCTCCGATCGGATGTGTTAGTTATATGTATGCCCTAGAGGCCATTACTGTACATAGGATGTATATTATAGTGGATGCTGGGACATATATAGGGAGGACTTTCTTGCTCGACATGATAGTATGCTATCTGGTTACTCTTTACCTTAACGTGTATACTGATTGTCTCTCTGTTACATGTTGGTAAAGCCCTTAGGATGTGTACTTGACTACCTGGACTATGATGCGGATCATACTAGTGGGGACATGGTAGTCCATAAGTACATCCTTCAAGGTCCCTAGTCGTGGATGTATCGAGACGGGGCATCGATATACCAGAGTAGACTAGCGTATACCTTCTCGACCCATATAGATGGGCGATGGATGATCCCATATCCATTGGTGTTTGACATCAGAGATGATATACGGGTGCTCAGTGGAGACTGGGTACACTGGACGGACTCGCCGAGAACTCCCAGATGGTATTATACCTTACGTCAGATGGCAGTTCTCTGGTGACACTGGTACAGGTTAGTCTGTAGACCCGAGATCGTCATAGAGTCTTGTGTGATTCCCACTGTGCTTTGATTTCCACCTTACCACGTCCAAGAGGGCATGCAAAACGGTGGTTTTTGGGTACAGTCCCGAATCACATGGAGGCAATGAGCGATAGAAAGGGATTCGTCTCTCCCGGTATAGGGAGTTGATGTTGCGCTGTGTTCGATTGGCTATAACCGGAAATCCCTGGCCAGGGTTGCTGAGATTTACTGGTAAGTGTTACCAGTAGTTTCTCGAACTGTTATAGACCTTATATCGACACGACTTATCGAGCTACTGGGGTCTGACGTTTACCACCCCTAGGCAAGATATGCGACATATCAGACGATCAGACCGGACTGTACAGTAAGTGTTGCTGGTTGGATTCACAGGAGTGTGAGCGGGCTTGCTCGTTGATCTTCTGATCGCTCAATACCCGGGTGGCCGTTACGTTTAGCAGACCGCTTGCGGCTTGTGGGTGTTTGATATGATCATCACCTACTGCCGGCGTATTGACGAGTCTTTAGAGTCCTACACAGAGATTTCCTGGCTCAAGCGAAACGAAATAGGAGCGCATATGAGATATGTGCGGGACTGAGAATAATACCAGTATGTGATACCGTATTCTATTCTCGCGATTTGTATCATCGGCAGGTTATATGTGATATAGCCGGGTTACCGAATCAAGTGTTGATTCGATACATTGATACACTTGATATTAGTCGGTTATATGCATTATGACCGGATCATTAAATCAAGTGTTGATTTAATGATTTAATGTATAATTATATATTTGATATATTACTTTACATTAACTAGTATTTGTTCACTTAAGATTAACTTTCTCACTTGATGTGCACATTGTATATATGATATAGTTTTGTGCACTAGTTTATATCATGTTTGATGATACATGCAAACTTGGGTGTATGTTTACTTTAAACCTTGTTTAAGTGAATGGTTAGGGTTTTGTTATCTTTTCTTAATCATTTATTTATTTTGGCAAGAAAAGAAATGGTTGCTTCTTTTGGATTTACTTTGAAGTTTCATGAAGCTTTGAAAAGTTCAACCATTTTTGTTTCTTTTGCCTAACCTAACCATTCACCTAACCCTAGTTTATTCTCTACACTTAACCATGGTTGCAATATGATAAGGGTCACTTGATTTTTTTTTAATTTAATTCATTTTTCATTTTCTTTCTTCTTCTTCTTCTTGATGAAGAAAGAAAAGCTTTCTACAAAAATGTCAAGTGATGAAATCAAGTGAGAAACCCAAATCCAAAGTGAACCCACTTTCTATTTCTTCATCCTCTACCACTTTCCATGTAGTATAGGGTGTTTTCTTCACAAGTTTCATGACTTGGTGAAGATGGAGCTCGAGTTAGAGTCGCCTCGACGTAGATCATCTTCGGCATCGAAGTCAACGACCTAGCCCGATCTTTTCTCCGACGAAACCACCGCGAGAGTCCGGGATCCGATGATCGCAGCGGAGGGACGTCATCACGGAGCTAAAGAAGTGGAGGATCGGATCTACAAAGATTGTATCTCTTTCACTTAGAAGTAAAGTTGTTTACTAGCTTGTAGTTTCGCCTATTCTCTAGTTAACGATCTAGTTTAGGGTTTCTCGGCACAGGAAAATTTTGATTTTGGCATGGTTGATGCCTTGTGGAACCTCATTAGTGTGCCTAGGAACCCTACAGTGGTATCAGAGCCTAGCTAGAGCCTTAGGCGATGAGTAGACGAAGTTAGAAACCTGATCCAACACCGAAACCCTAGATTTCACCCTTCTCTGTACAATTTTTGAAAACTGGGATTTTTCCAAATTAAAAATATGCAGAAAAATCAGCAGGGATTTATAAGAAATACTGTGCAAAACGAGCGGCTAACTCCATCAAACCGCCGCGGAACCGCGGCACGAGCATGGCTCGTGCGGCGGTTCCGCGGCCGTACGGCAGCATCCTTCATTTATTTTTGCACGGTAATTCCTATATTGTAGTGATGTTTTTTCTGGGAATTTTTAAATTCTACTCAAGAGTTGAGTTTTCTAGGTTGTATTGGGAGTTCGTAGATTCGATCGGATTGTCTAATTTTGTCTATGTGTTTTTCCGAATAATTTAGAATATGTTAAAAAGTTCGACCGGATATAAATACCCACTTTTTCCCCTGCCGGGAAATTTCCAATTGTTAGATTTTTCAGTGGTTTAAAAACGTTCTAAGTAGTGCAAGTAACGCGATGGACCCTCTAGAAGACAACAAACCTTAACTCGATTATGTGACCGTCTTGAACTGCCCTTCGAACCTTAGGGTTTGGGGCAGTACGGCGTGCCACATGTGAGGCGTTGGCTTGACCCTTCTACGGCTGGACCGTTGGTACTGAGGCATGAAGTGAATGTTTTTAAACTTATTTCATGTATTGAGCTGTTTCGGGAAAACTTGGGTATTCGATTGTTCGATCGGAAAGTTTAACATTTTCTATTTATCCGGAATGTGATACAACATTTGGAATTCACAAGTAGTTATGAGATAACTGAATGAATGTTGTAAACATAGCAGTTTAGTCTCACTTGATCGGTTGCCACGGAATTTTGATGTGATCAAAAGTCCATCGCAATCACGTAGCGTACGCGGATACTCGCCGGGTAAACTTAATAGATAGCCACGCCCCATAGCCCCGACCAAGTGACTGTAGGAGAACCCCATCGCCGAAAGCATCCGTTTGGGTGCTCGCGGCAGCGGTGTTCCACCTTAGTGCACTTTGTCGACGGTATCGGGGGTGCGGCTGCCTACTAAAGTTTGCGACGAGCATTCGATCAGGATGCTGGGAATCTTGTTGAATTGCCCGACTTGATATTGAAAAGAGTTTTCGATAATGAGACTAAAATGCGGGGTTTATAATTGTTAGGCATATGATGTCTAAGGAATTCATTTGATTAGGCATGCGATGTCTATGCACGTTGCGGATTCCAACTGTTGTAGTTTTACACTTTCTTTTCTGTGACCGTAAGTGTAATATGTGATATCGCCGGTTTCGTTACTATATGTCAACAACAATTGGGATACGCCTGTTTACTTACGTTGATGACATGTGATGTTATGTGTTGCTGGATATGTTATATTGGATCGTCGTGTTTGAATTGCCGGGGGTTTTTATGTGAGATGAGTGTTTTTCATTTTCATTCATGTAAAAACTTGTATGTAATATTCTTTTATTGGGGCACTTCCAGGTTGCGGAAGATGTCACATTTTGTATATTATTTACTTTTCCGCACTAGGATAGACCCAAGGAGGAGGGCATAAGTAACCGGGTTCTGGAGTCCAGTGGGACACCAACTCGAGGAGGCGAGTCCGGGTCTCCTAACTCTAGAATTGGTAGGGTTGCTTGCCGCTCTCGTAGGGGTCTGGGGGTGTGGGTTTGGCTATTCATCGCGACCGTGGAATCCGTGTTTTATACTGGCTCGTATTGAAAACACGAACGTCCTAGTATATTCAATATTTCATATGATATCTTCTGCTGCGATATCTGTGATGTAATCATTTGATACGCTGTGATGGATACTGTTTATAGTATATATGATATATTATATAGATGTTACTTATGTTTTACACCCGCGCTAGCCCTGCCCCGCTCTGCCGTTAGTTACCTAACCTAACGGTGCACGAGGGGACATCGAGGCGAATGCGGATGGCATAAGTGTACGTCATATTTATCTGTGATGTTTAGGTGCTTAAATGATGGGACTTCATTAATGTGATTAATGAATGAAAAGAAACCTAAAGATGTTGTGGAATCGAATTTTCAAAAACAGGTAGCTACAGTTCTTGCTTTGCATCGCGGTGTTCCTTGTAGAACATCCTGCACCTTATTCGATAAGGAAAGGGCCGAGATCCCTTCACCGGGAGTGACCCCTTTAGCAATAACTGGCAGATGCTACACCCCTCGGTTTGTCTTTTGATTGCTTCTATAGATTTTTTGCTTTGCACAGTGATATATATGATATATCCTGCACCTCATTCGACGAGGAAAGGGCCGACGATCCCTTCACCGGGAGTGACCCCTTTAGCAAAACTAGAAAAGCCTCAAAAAAACTCCATTTTAAAATCATTTGATTCTACAACGATATCAAGTTCATTACGCAATAGGTTTTCAGAAAAACCTGTCGTAGCCCTCCGTCATTTCAGATAAGTCCTGCTTAGTATTCGTGCTGCGTTTATTGACCTTGTCAAGGCGCAGTGTGCGGTAGCTAACCAGTATTTATCTGCTTATGCATATGATGCAGATTGGGTTAGGGTAGTCGTACGGCCTTGTTGACCTTGTCAAGGGTCGTGCGAGTGGGTTTGATTCAATCAAGAAATGACGGGTTGAACTTGACTTACGGTCTATGGTTTGTTGACCTTGTCAAGGTCATAGATCGTTTGGGGCAAAATATTATCGGGAATTTCAAGTGTTGAAATTTGCAATGACATTGCATACCTTCTATGAGATAGTTGGATCCCGATACCCGCTGCGAGTAAGAGTTACTCCTGGGAGAGTTTTACACATTACAATTAGCCGATCAAGTAGGTGTCTAGAAAGGTGTTAACGAGGTTACGCCTCTGGGAAAACGAGGTTTACATTAATTAGGTTCGTGCGAAAGCGCGGGGGACCTCCCTCAAAGTACCGACACTGGCCTGGCTGAAAGATTGGCGAACATGTAGCGTGTAATTAATCCCGGCTAGTCTTTCCTTTTAGGGTTTGAAGGAAGATTTGATAAAAACAATGGGAGCCATCCTGATTAGATAAAATTATAACCAATCTGATCTTGCAAGTGCATACGCTGTGTTTTCTTCTCTCTCTCTCCAGGTAGCGACCATGTCACGCCTTAATCAAGATAATAAAACGGATATATTGACTGAACCCGCTTGTTATACTGAGCTGGGGAACGTTGGTCCCGCTCAAACTTATAATTGTTATAAGACCGAGCAGAAAATAGGGGAATACCAGGATTCCTGTGCCGCCCAAACAAAGAGAGTGCATGTTGATGCGTCATCTTCGGGTGTGTTCATTACATAGAACTGTTTCTCTGTACCCTTTACGTCCTGGGTATGTGATACCGGATCAGGATCCCGCATATGTAATTTGTTACATGGGCTACAGATAGGTAAAGAACTGAGAACGGGTGATAAGTTTCATGAGACAGAAAACGGGGCAAGTGTTGCAGCCAAGTCTATTGGTCACTGTCACCCTGTATTACCAATACATTGATTCTGAACAAATGCTATTAGATACCGAACCTGATATACAAAATCATATCAGTCTCTTTATAAGTAAAGAAATGATAAAATTTTGTATTGTTGGATAATGTTTTGAACATTTCCTATATCAAAAGTTGATCGGTTCAGGCACGTTATCTAAAAGCATTGATGTTCTAAATCAAACTACGGTTCTTAGTATATAGAACACACACAAGAGGAAGAGTTCAGAAATGAACGAATCCTTCTTTAGGCATTGTAGACTAGGTCATATCAATGCGACCCGACTGGCTGAAGTTACATTTAGATGCATATTTAAATTAGTTTGAATTTACATCTTGTGAAACTTGCCAGTCATGTCACAGAGATAAGATGACCATAGCTCCGTTTACTGGAAACAGAGAAAGAGTTAGTGAACTCTTGGGATGATACATATTGATGTATGTAGGTCCCCTGTCTACACATGCCAAGACCGGTTTTTTGTACTTCATTACATTCTTTGATGATCTCTCAAGATTCAGACATATGTTCCTGTTGAAACACAAGTCTGAACCTTTTGAGATATTCACAGAATATGATTTAGAAGTAGAGAACCAAAATACGGGTACAAGTATTATGTCCTTTAATGTGATCGAGGAGGAGAATACTTGAGCACGGAAATCCTGGACTATTCTAAAGGAGAATGAGATTCTCTCTCAGAATCACTCCTCCGTATAAACCATAGCACGATGGTATATCGGGGCGAAGCAGATATACCCTATTTGATATGGTGTGCTCTATGATGAGTACTACTAAGTTACCTTTTTCCGATTGGGTGTTATGCACTTGAGAAGTTGCATACCTATTGAATAGGGTTCCAATCAAATCAGTTGCCTACCGCTTCATATGTGATATGGAAAGGGAAGAGCCCATATCTTAAGTTAGTTAAGATCTGGGGTTGTCCGGCCTATGTCTAAAAGCAAAATCCGGACAAGATCAAGGCAAGGTCAGTTCTGTAGAACTGAAAACGTTCCAACTATACAAACTACAGCAGATGATTTGATAGAACCAAAGGATTCAGTAGATTCCAACGAACCTCAGCCTCTCCGCCGATCCAGTAGGGTTCCTCACCCACCTGAGAGATACTTCTGTTTCTCTATGACAATGGGAGCGAGGAATGCATCACGAGATGATGACCCAACTAGTTTCGAGCTGGCCATCAAGAGTGGGACTCTGTAAGAATGGCTGGATGCTTGGTGATCTGAGATGGAATCCTTATACACCAACAAAGTATGGACTTTGGCTGCTATATCTGAAGGGTTAAATCCCCATCAGGAGCAAGTATATCTTGAGAAGATTACTTGGTGTAGATGGAAAAGTTGAGACTTTCAAAGCTAGACTTGTTAAAGGTTTGCATCATTGACCAGGTATGGATTATGTTGAAACCTTTTCTAAGGATCTATGCTTAAGTCCATCCGGATCCTACTTGCCATTACTGCATATCATGACTGCGATATCTGGTGGTTGGGTGTCATGACTGCTTTTCTAAATATTGATTTAGAAGAGAACGTCTATAAGTACACAGCCAGAAGGCTTCGTAAACAGTGGGAGCAGTGGAAACGTGTGCAAGTTACTTTACAGATTAAAGCAGGCATTGCGGAGTTGGAAAGTCTGTTTTGATGTGTTAGTCAAAGAGTTTGACATCATCAAAATGGTAGATGAACCTTGTATATACAAAAAGGTAGTAGGGAGTATGGTCATGATCCTCGTAGAGTACGTGGATGACATACTCTTGATAGGGAAGGAATTTCCTATGCTACGCTCGGTCAATCTCCGCTTATCACAAGGATTATCCATATAGGATCAAAGTGATACCTCCTAAATCCTGAGTTTTCATCTATGAGATAGATGTTATTGGGTGTTAGAATACTCACTAGATGTAGTGAGATGGTATCAATTGATCCTGGGGAGAATCACTGGAAAGGTTCCAGAGTGATAAGGACGACTGAAAGTCAGTCACAGGCATTGTCTTTACCCTCAGTAAAGGGACGGTATGTTGGAAGAGTTCCAAGCTAGATACCGTGGCATACTAGACGATAAAGGCTGGATACATCGCTACTTAAGATGCTACCAAAGAGGCAGTCTGGATGTATATTTGTTCATGAGATGAACTTGGTTCCTCCCATTGTGTGACAATGGAGTTGTGGCTTATGCCAAGGAACGTCCGTCCCATCAGTGATCCATACATATTCTAAGGCAGTATAACCTGATCATGGAGATGGCTGATCTCCAAGGTGATTGAGGTTAGGAGAGCAGACTCAGAGGATAACACGGCGAATCCACTCACGAAGGCCTATTCCCAGAGAGAGACTTTTATGGGATGGTTGAGTATGAGATACTACAACCACTGCTACAGATGGCCCTAGTGCAAGTGGGAGATTGTTAGTTATATGTATGCCCTAGAGGCCATTACTGTACATAAGATGTATATTGTAATGGATGCTGGGACATATATAGGGAGGACTTTCTTGCTCGACATGATAGTATGCTATCTGGTTACTCTTTACCTTAACGTGTATACTGATTGTCTCTCTGTTACATGTTGGTAAAGCCCTTAGGATGTGTACTTGACTATCTGGACTATGATGCGGATCATACTAGTGGGGACATGGTAGTCCATAAGTACATCCTTCAAGGTCCCTAGTCGTGGGTGTATCGAGACGGGGCATCGATATACCAGAGTAGACTAGCGTATACCTTCTCGACCCATATAGATGGGCGATGGATGATCCCATATCCATTGGTGTTTGACATCAGAGATGATATACGGGTGCTCAGTGGAGACTGGGTACACTGGACGGACTCGCCGAGAACTCCCAGATGGTATTATACCTTACGTCAGATGGCAGTTCTCTGGTGACACTGGTACAGGTTAGTCTGTAGACCCGAGATCGTCATAGAGTCTTGTGTGATTCCCACTGTGCTTTGATTTCCACCTTACCACGTCTAAGAGGGCGTGCAAAACGATGGTTTTTGGGTACAGTCCCGAATCACATGGAGGCAATGAGCGATAGGAGGGGATTCGTCTCTCCCGGTATAGGGAGTTGATGTTGCGCTGTGTTCGATTGGCTATAACCGGAAATCCCTGGCCAGGGTTGCTGAAATTTACTGGTAAGTGTTACCAATAGTTTCTCGAACTGTTATAGACCTCATATCGACACGACTTATCGAGCTACTGGGGTCTGACGTTTACCACCCCTAGGCAAGATATGCGACATATCAGACGATCAGACCGGACTGTACGGTAAGTGTTGCTGGTTGGATTCACAGGAGTGTGAGCGGGCTTGCTCGTTGATCTTCTGATCGCTCAATACCCGGGTAGCCTTTACGTTTAGCAGACCGCTTGCGGCTTGTGGGTGTTTGATATGATCATCACCTACTGCCGGCATATTGACGAGTCTTTAGAGTCCTACACAGAGGTTTTCTGGCTCAAGCGAAACGAAATAGGAGCGCATATGAAATATGTACGGGACCGAGAATAATACCAGTATGTGATACTGTATTCTATTCTCGCGATTTGTATCATCGGCAGGTTATATGTGATATAGCCGGGTTACTGAATCATGTGTTAATTCGATACATTGATACACTTGATATTAGTCGGTTATATACATTATGACCGGATCATTAAATCAAGTGTTGATTTAATGATTTAATGTATAATTATATATTTGATATATTACTTTACATTAACTAGTATTTGTTCACTTAAGATTAACTTTCTCACTTGATGTGCACATTGTATATATGATATAGTTTTGTGCACTACTTTATATCATGTTTGATGATACATGCAAACTTGGGTGTATGTTTACTTTAAACCTTGTTTATGTGAATGGTTAGGGTTTTGTTATCTTTTCTTAATCATTTATTTATTTTGGCAAGAAAAGAAATGGTTGCTTCTTTTGGATTTACTTTGAAGCTTCATGAAGCTTTGAAAAGTTCAACCATTTTTGTTTCTTTTGCCTAACCTAACCATTCACCTAACCCTAGTTTATTCTCTACACATAACCATGGTTGCAATATGATAAGGGTCACTTGATTTTCTTTTTAAGTTAATTCATTTTTCATTTTCTTTCTTCTTCTTCTTCTAGATGAAGAAAGAAAAGCTTTCTACAAAAATGTCAAGTGATGAAATCAAGTGAGAAACCCAAATCCAAAGTGAACCCACTTCCTATTTCTTCATCCTCTACCACTTGCCATATAGTATAGGGTGTTTTCTTCACAAGTTTCATGACTTGGTGAAGATGGAACTCGAGTTAGAGTCGCCTCGACGTAGATCATCTTCGGCATCGAAGTCAACGACCTAGCCCGATCTTTTCTCCGACGAAACCACCGCGAGAGTCCGGGATCCGATGATCGCAGCGGAGGGACGTCATCATGGAGCTAAAGAAGTGGAGGACCGGATCTACAAAGGTTGTATCTCTTTCACTTAGTAGTAAAGTTGTTTACTAGCTTGTAGTTTCGCCCATTCTCTAGTTAACGATCTAGTTTAGGGTTTCTCGGCACCGGAAAATTTTGATTTTGGCATGGTTGATGCCTTGTGGAACCTCATTAGTGTGCCTAGGAACCCTACAGGATGGCCCAACATTCGGTGATAAGGGTAATAGTTAGGATTGCTAATGTCGCCTGTTTGCGCTGGGCGTCTTAGCTCAGGCAGAGTGATGAGCCTGTTGCGCAGTGCTAGCTCGAATAACCTCTTCATCTTGTCTCGAGGGAATGAGTAAGGGCGTCTCATTTTATCTTCAAGAGATCGAGTTCTATTATTTTGGCGATCAGCTGGTCTCAGACCATTGGGCTGTTGTTGAGCATTGGCGACGATGGCCGCTTTCCCCTTTCCCTTCTCGTTCCGAGGCTCTGCTTTCGAGAGAGATGGTCTATGACCCATCTGGTCTAGCTTGTCAATCAAGGCCTGGAAAGTAGTCGGCTTGAAAAACATCATGAACTAGGAGATGGTCGCCTGCGGATCAAGAGTGCCCATGAACATACCCACCGCTAGCGCTTCTTCGATGCACTGTTCGCATTTCAACCACAGATTCCTCCATCGTATTGCGTATTGAACCCATGTCTCTCCTGGCTTTACCCTGGCGTTAATCAATGCTGTGATTGGGGTGCGCTTGCTAATCTTTGCGTAAATAACAGCTCCATCTCTGCAAATGTCTTGACAGAGTCGTTCGGGAGTTCAGAGTACCACTCGAACGCCGTTTCTGACAAGCTGCCGACGAATTGATGAAGTGGCAATTTATCATCACCTCCGGTGTTGCCACATAGAGCCCTAAACTGGGTGACATACTGGTGGGGATTGCATGTCCCTTTATATACATGAAATTTAGGGATCGTATATCCCAGCGGGTACTTTATTTGGTCATACCAGCCTAGATATGGTCGCCCAGTTTTAACAACTTGGTCGGCCGCTTCATTCGCCTGGTGAGCTCGTATTTGCTGAGCAATATAATCATCCAGAGCGGCCTTGGAAATGGTTTCCTCTTTGGCTGCTGAAAGAGCCGAAGGAGGATTCGATGTCTCCCCTTTGTCATCTTCAATGATGATCGGGGGGTCTTCAGCTGGAGGTTCCGGCTGTAACATCATCACAGCCATATCTTGGAACAAGAGAGCCATTCATTTTATATTGGCTGCCTGTTCCGCAGCCTCTTTTTCTTTCCTCTCGAGCATTCTTCGGAGGAACTCGGTGTCAGTTTCTTGTTCCCGACGCTGCTCCGAGGTCTCTGGATTTTCTTTTGGTCCAATGAGTGCGGCCATTACAGTCAGCATCTCCTGAAGCTTCTGCTGTTGTTGTTCCTGAGCCCTTGTTATTGACCGGGTAAGCGGTCGATGACCCATAGAAGCACGGCTTTCCTCTTTTCCGGAAGCCATATAAATAGTATGCACCATCATGCCCCCAGACTTGGGGCATTTCAGTTCGGTATCTCAGCGGTTCGTCGCGGACACAGGGGCTTTCTCTGGCCTCCTTCTCTTCTAAGCAGTTGAAGCCGAGGGGGTTATTGCAGCGGGCACCCAGGTAGCTGTCGTCTTTTGTGGATTAACAGGATGGTCCTTTTCTTGCCGAATTTTTATCTTTTTCTGTCGGCAAGAGTAATCTTGATCAATTACTGAGTCCTGAACCTGTCGCCAGACTTTATAAATTTTAGAGGACAACCGATGAGGGGGCTGCTCCGGCTTCTTCTCTATAGTAATCTCCATGGGTGGAGGAGACCTCTTCAGCGTGGCAGTCGGGGAGTTCTTGCGAACCCTCCTAAGCAGTTCAAAGTTGTTCCCAGTTGGAACAGCAGCATTGATTTCCACCATCGGAGCTGGCGGAGTTAGCCCAGAGGGGGAGTTTCCCCCGGCCTTCCTTACTCGGTGCCAGTGGCGACGTCGAGCGTGTCGAGCGGATGGAGTTGGTTCAGCTATGGGGATGGCTTCGTCATGCCTCCTGCCTTGACGGAGGGTTATCGCCAGCGTCAGCCTCTTAAAGACCGATGTTCGCCCTGAAGTAATGTCCAACCTATCGAATACAGATCTCTGGGCAGAGGTGACTTCGCCTAGAGCGGGAGCCGGAGTGGCCAGCCTTGTGAAGACTGACTTATTGTCAGGAGAAGCTACTTTGGTGACCTCGAGAGCAGGAATGGCTATCCGTTTTGGGATGGCCGCTTCAGTATCGTAGGCTTCTTGACGGGCCCATTGGAGTTCAGGCTCAGCCTATCGAAGACTGATGATGTTGGCTTGGCATTGGATGACCCGTTGAGATGGGCCGTGATGGTAGTGAGCCAATCAAAGACCGACTTCTTTTGCGCTTCTTGCGGCAGCGGGATGTTAACGCTCACTGGTGGGAGCATGGTCCCGAAGAACAACCTGGTGGTAGCCTGCGTTACCTGCTCTACCGGCATTGTGAAAAGGGAGGCCGCCTGGGGCCCTTAAGTTACACCTCCAGATGAGGCGGAACGGGAGTTGCAGTTGCAGCTGGAGCATTTTGTGCAGGTAGAAACCATTGATCTTTCATTTTCTGCATGGAGCAAGACACCAAATCTTAGTACCTCGAACCCAAGGGCAACCATATCAAACCACGATTCGTTCGCGAACACGACACACGAAGTGTGGAGTGGAAAGAGGAAAAGGTCCCACCGGGCGTGCCAGAATCTGTTCCCCGCCGAAAAACGCGGCAAGACGCGGTATACGTCTCGCCTGAATTTCGGCAGATGCTAATTGGTGCTATCCGTCCACCTCTCCGAAGATGCCAAGTTGATTTATGGCACCATGTATCGAAAGTTTAAACGGATGCGACCGATGTAGCAGACTTCGTCAGATTCCCCCTCGTTTGAGGGGTTTTTGATTGTGGGGACATTCTTCCCTGCAGGCGCAAGCCTCTACAGTTAATTACGCTACCGCATCGCGGTAATAACTTTCTCCTTCTCCACATGGTCATTTCGTGTCGTGGGTGTTTGTTTTGTTTTTGGTTGCCCGTGGATTGTATACGGAGACTAATTTATGTTGTCGCCCGTAGGGCGTGGATTAGTCCAAATCCGTATCTTCTTAGATTTGGGTTTGGGGGTTGGGTTATCCGGATACGTTAGCCTCATTTGAGACTAAGATCAACTTAAACGTATGTTAAGGATACTTTAGCCTAATTTTTAGACTAAGATCAACTTAACGGGATCGTTCAGATCCAACAAAAGAGCATTTGGACTCTATTATTTAATTTAGGGACATTGCGGTCGATTAGTTTAAGGACATTACGATCCAATGTTAGTTTAAGGACATCTCGGTCGAGGTTAAGAACATCATAGTCCATGGGTTTAAAGGGACCCCACAGTCCAAGGTTAAGGACATCATAGTCCATGAGCTTAAAGACCTCACAGTCCAGGTTAAGGACATCGTAGTCCGTGGGCTTAAGGACCCTACGGTACATGAAATGTGTGGTTGTCAGGACCCGTCACCTCTCTGAAGACGTTGAAGGATTACAACGACAGATATCAGAGGAGTAAAGAGATGTACCTTCGAACCAGTGTGAGTTGGTTGAAAGATCTGTAGTCCAATTTGGGATTAAGATCTGTTAAATATTCATGAGCATATGGGCTCAATTAATATAAGTTGAGGACTTATGGCCAATATTGGGCTAAGTCCAATAAATGTTTAACATTTTTATTCTGGCTATTGAGCCTTTATTTAGGCTTGGCCCTTCTGACAATATTTTTGTCTTTTATTGAATATTGAGCATTCACCAGAGCTCTGGGCTTATTAAAGAACAATTTATGTTCTGTCAGCGCAACACGTGGTGCGCCAGGCACTTTGCGCCAATTAAAGAGCGCAATGCGCTTCTGCCACATGGCGCACACGCAAGAAATACGTGTCGCACTCAGCGCTAAGTGCTAGATGATGAGCGCATGATGCCAGTTTATGAGCGCTGAGCGCTAGTCCATAAGCGCATTGCGCTTTCAATTTAGTGGCGCATACGTGAGTGACACGTGGTGCGCTTGGCGCTGAGTACCAGCCTATGAGCGCAGTGCGCTATTTCAGAAGCGCAAAGCGCAAGTTGTTTAATTGGCGCATACGTAGTTGACACGTGGCGCATTTGGAGCTGAGCGCCGATCCAGGGAGCGCAGTTCAAGAGCGCAAAGCGCATTTCAAGAGCGCAGAGCGCATTTGATCAATTTTATGACCTGGGAACAAATTTATGTTCTTTTAAAAGAGACCTTGTCTCAAGATTTAAGAACAACAGTTCTTATTTTGCAGGAGAAATTTTCAATCTCTTATTATGATGAAAGGCTTTGCCTTTATAGATCCATGATCTGTGAGAAGAATTATGTTCTTCTTTTATTTTATGATGAGATATTTTGATCTCTTTTATGAAAGACTTTTTTATCTTGTAGATCTATGATCTGTTTAAAGAAATAAATTTTTCTTTCTATGAGATGATTTCATCTCTGTGTTCATCATCCATCATTTTTACCTTGAAGAAGTATCTTCTTGTAAGAGCTTGCTCTTTTTCTTTTAATTTTTCAAAGTTTATGGAAGGGTTTCTCTATATCAGACTTGAATTCTTAGGGCCTTTATATAGGGCAAGCTGATTTGTTGAATCAGTTAGAGAGATATTTCTCTGATTGACTTGGGGACGTTTCCCCACCATTGGATCTTTGATCTTAGGGATTCTGTTTTACAGAAGGCAATCTTCTTGTTTTTAACAAGATTGGAAAAGATCTTTCCATAACAGAATTTAATTCTGATTAATTAATGATTTATCGTTATTATTAGATCTTTTGATCTAACGGTGGGGAGTTTTTTAATTCCAGCGCTAGCGCACCCGTGCTTTGCACGAGGTGTGCTGTTCAGAGTGCAGCGCACCTTGCGCTAGCACACCTGTGTTTGACACGTGGCACGCAGCGCGCCTAGTGCTAGCGCACACATGGTGCGCTGCCTAGGGTGCATCGCACTTGGCGCTGCATCTGAAGCGTTGCTTCAATATTGAAATTTGAATTTCAAACAAAGCTTTTCTCTAATTGGGGGAAACATACATGTTAAGATAAAGAGCAACCAGATAGCGTACTATCATGTCGAGCAAGAAAGTCCTTCCTATATATGTCCAAGCATCCACTATAATATACATCATATGTACAATAATGGCATCTAGGGTATACATATAACTGACAATCTCCCACTTGCACTAGGGCCATATGTTGTAGTATCCAATACCCAACAATCAACAGTGGTTGTAGTATCTCATACTCAACCATCCCATAATAGTCTCTCTTTAGAAAAGGCCTTTGTAAGTGGATCCGCCGTGTTGTCCTCTAAGTCTACTCTCCTAACCTCGATCTCCCTGGAGATCAACCATCTCCATGATCAGGTGATACTGCCTTAGAATATGTCTGGGTCACTGACAGGACAGGGATTCCTAGACCAAAGCCACAGCTCCATTGTCACACAATGCTAGGAACATTGTTCATCTCATGAACAAATATACACCCAGACTACCTCTTTGGTAGCATCTTTGGTAGCGAAGTATCCAGCCTTTATCTTCTTGTTTGCCCCGGTATCTAGCTTGGAACTCTTCCAACATACCACCCCTCCACTGAGGGTAAAGACAATGCCTGCAACTGACATTCAGTCGTCCTTACCACCCTGGAAGCTATCCAGTGATTCTCCCCAGGATTGATTGATACCTTCTCACTACATCTAGTGAGAATCCTAACATCCGCTTAGATCTATCTCATAGATCCAAAACCCAGGATTTAGGAGGTATCACCTTGATCCCATATGGAGAATCCTTGTGATAAGAGGAGATTGACCGAGTGTAGCATAGGAAATACCTTCCCTATCAAGAGTATGTCATCCACGTACTATACGAGGAAGACCACCTTACTCTCTACTACCCTTTTGTATATACAAGGTTCATCTACGATTTTGATGAAGTCAAACGCTTTGACTACCGCATCAAAAACAGATGTTCCAACTCCGCGATGCCTGTTTTATCCTGTAAAGCAACTTGCACACGTTTCCGCTGCTCCCACTGTCTATGAAGCCCTCTGGTTGTGTACTTATAGACGCTCCCTTCTAAATCAATATTTTAGAAAAGCAGTCATGACACCTAATCGCCAGATATCGTAGTCATGGTATGTAGCATGGCAAGTAGGATCCGGACGGACTTAAGAATGGCTATTGGAGAAAAGGTTTCGTCATAATCCATACCTAGTCGATGACGAAAACCTTTTACAACAAGTCTAGCTTTGAAAGTCTCAACTTTTCCATCTACACCAAGTAATCTTCTCAAGATCTACTTGCTCCTTATGGGAATTAACCATTCAGATATAGCAACCAAAGTCCATACTTTGTTGGTGTACATGGATTCCATCTCAGATCACTTAGCATCCAGCCATTCTTATAGAGTCCTCACTCTTGATGGCCTGCTCGAAACTAGTTGGCTCATCATCTCATGATGCAATCCTCGCTCCCACTGTCATCGAGGAAACCGTAGTATCTCTCAGGCGGATGAGGAACCCTACCAGATTGGCGGAGAGGCTGAGGTTCGTCGGAAGCTATTGAATCCACTGGTTCTACCAAATCATCAGCTGTAATTTGTATAGCTGGAACTGATTCCAGTTCTACCTCATGACCACAAATTTATTTCCATAAAAGATTCTTTTTTTCTAAAAAATGTGGCATGCCGAGAAATAAAACACCTTTTGTTCCTCGGTGCAGTAGAAGATATTCCCTTGCGAATGCTTGCGATATCCAACAAACATCCACAGAACTGACCTTGCCTCGAGCTTGTCCGGATTTTGTTTTTAGACATAGGTCGGACAACCCAAATCTTAACATGCTTAAGATATAGGCTCTTCCCATACCATATCTCATATGGAGTGGTAGGCACTGATTTGATTGGAACCCAATTCAATAGGTATGCAGCTTCCTCAAATGCATAATCCCAAAAAGGAAATAGGCAACTCAGTATTACCCATCATAGAGCGCACCATATCTAATAGGGTGCTACTGCTCTGTCCCGATACACCATTGTGCTGTGGTGTACACGGAGGAGTAATGCTGAGAGAGAACCTCATTCTCCTTTAGAATAGTCCAGGATCTCCATGCTCAAGTATGCTCCTCCCTGATCGCATCAAAGGTCATAATACTTATACCCTTTTTGGTTCTCTACTTCTGACTTATATTCTTTGAATTTCTCAAAAGATTCAGACTTGTGTTTCAACTGAAACATGGGTCTGAATCTTGAGAGATCATCAGTGAATGTAATGAAGTACAAAGAACCAGTCCTTGCATGTATAGACAGGGGACCACACACATCATCATGTATCAATCCCAAGAGTTCATTAACTCTTTCTCTGTTTCCAGTAAACGGAGCTATGGTCATTTTATCTTTGTGACATGAGATGTAAATTCAAACTAATTTAAATATGCATCTTAATGTAACTTCGCTAGTCGGGTCGCATTGATATGACCTAGTCTACAATGCCATAAGAAGGATTGTTCATTTCTGAACTCTTCCTCTTATGTGTGTTGTATACGTTAAAAACTGTGGTTTGATTTAGAACATATATGCTTTTAGATAATGTGTCTGAACTGATCAACTCTTGATATGGGAAATGTTCAAAACATTACCCAACAATACAAAATTATGTCCTTCTTTACTTAATAAAGAGACTGATATGATATTGTATATCAGGTTCGGTATCTAATAATATTCGTTCAGAATCAATATATTTTGGTAATACAGGATGATAGCTGCCAACACCTTGGCTGCAATAATTGCACTGTTTCCAACTCTTAAAACTTATCACCCATTCCCAGTTCTCTACCTATCTGTAGCCTATGTAACAGATTACATATGTGGGATCCTGATCCGGTATCTCATACCCAGGACGTAGAGGATCCTGAGAAACGGTTCTCGGTAATGAACAGACCCGAAGAAGATGCATCAACATGTACTTTCTTCGTTTGGGCGGCACAGGAATCCTGGTAATCCCCTATTTCCTACTCGATCTTATAACAATTATAAGTTGGAGCGGGACCAACGTTCCCCAGCTCAGTATAATAAGCGGGTTCATTCAATACATCCATATTATTATCTTGATTAAGGCGTGACATGGTCGCTACCTGGAGAGAGAGAGAGAGAGAAGAAAACACTCTGCGTGCGCTCTTATAACATTAGATTGGTTATATATTTTATCTAATCAGGATCGCTCCCACTGTTTTCATCAAATCTTCCTTCAAACCCTAAAAGGAGAAACTAGTCGGGATTAATTACACCCTGCAAGTTCGCCAATCTTTCAGCCAGGCCAGTGCCGGTACTTTGAGGGAGGTTCCTCATGCTTTCGCACGGATCTAATTAAAATAAACCTCGTTTTCCCAGGGGCGTAACTCCGTTGACACCTTTCTAGACACTTACTTGATCGGCTAATTGTAAAGTGCAAAATTCTCCCAGGAGTAATAATTACTCGCAGTGGGTATCGGGATCAACTATCTTATAGAAGGCATGCAATCTCATTGCAAATTTCAACACTTGAAATTTTCAATAATGGTTTTTACCCCTAGTACTTATGACCTTGGTTATGGTCAACATATCATAAGTCCTAGTCAAGTTCTACCCGTCAATTCTTGATTAATTAGACCCAGCCACATGACCCTCGGCTATGGTCAACATAATTGTCACGCCCCGCTTCCTAAAGTACGCTAAAGTGGGCACGTGACATAGCCAACCATGCTACCTGTGGATAGGAAATATCCTTCCACAGTCACATTACGGCTGTGGAGATATCAAGAACAGGAAAGTAAACTAACTACCTAGTACATGTCCATAAGCCAGAGAAAAAAATCAAGAGATAACAATATGCGGAAGCCAAAAGATACAATAAATGAAACACCTGGAGTGAAACTACGTACCGACAGGAACCTCACCGCTCGTCTAACAGCGGCAAAACTCCTAATCAGTCTGCAGCAAGGTAGAAGAATCTGGGCCATGCAAAACCCAGACGTCAGTGCGTCAAGTCATCAAGTAATAAGATAGTAAACAGGCAATGCGAATATAAACATGAATAAAGCAAGGGTAACAATAATATAAATCAGAGCAGTACAGTGTAGTGTGCAGTGGGTAAACTGGATTGTTCTATCAGGTTCTCTGTTCTAAAGTCTTTGAAATCAATTGATGAATCGTCGATGTAACTCAATAGTATCCCGTGAGTGCCCGGGACCACGATCAAGATTCTCAGGGCTGAATCCGAGACGTGCCGCTAGGCAGTAACAGGTAGCAGGATGGGCGAGTGATGTCAGCATCATCACTCCGGGGCTGGCCTAGCCCGTAAGACTGATCAGAACAGGTATCGAACTGTTGAGTTACAAGTCGGTTTCACCTTTGATTTCCCCATATCCCCAAGTTATGTATGTCGAGTCAGGTATTCAGTAATCAAGAACTAATGCCAACACAGGATCAGGTAACAGCAGGTTTGTCTGGATAGACAACAGGAATGGTCCATGAGGACTACATGTCAGGTTTGTTGGCATTAGGCACGAGATCAGGTAACAGGTCAGGTCATGGTACATCAGGTCAAGTCAACAGTAAACGGTACCATGTCAGGTGTATCAATATATACCATATGTAACAAAGTCAAGTCAAGATGTAACAATATCGTGGGTGTGCTCACAACAGATATATAATCGAACAGGGGATTAACAGCAGGAAATAAGCAATAAATTAAACAACAATAAGCAGTTCATTCAATCACAATAGTGCATTAATATAGTGCAGCCGTTTTATTATATTAACAGGTTTTGAGCACCCTTAGCGGTGCAACAGTTTAAATGATGATGTAATACAGTTATATCAAGCCTTTGAATACGAATATCCGAATGTAATAGAACTACATGGGTAAGGGCTACCATCTATTAAACAGTAAAATGCGATTAACAGGTAAACTTAGTTATTGGTTTTAAATTGGCAAACTGTAAACGTTATGTTAACTGTAGGATGATATATGTCATATTGCAACCAAATGAGAAACTTCTATACTAAGTTAAGTTTTGCAGGTTTAATGAGTCAAAACATATATAAATATATAGTATAGCATGTAGCAAGTGATACTTGCCTCGATCAGAAAGTGAAATGGATCCGCACGGTATGTTCCACGTCGGGGAATTGTCGCGACGCGTTCACGCGAGCACAGGGTGGAACCAGGTAAGGCCAGGACTCGACCATGCCATCAGGGAACGTCCCCAGGGTCGCTTGGACTGTCGGCAGCGACCCGGCTCCGGCGATCACCGGAAAAAGAGAACCGAGAAGAAAGAAGTAGCCGAAGAAGAAGAGAGAGAGAAAAGAGATAAGAGATAAGAGATAAGAGATAAGAGAGGGGACTGGGTTTACTGTGCTCAGGGGTCGAGGAAGGCAGCAAGAGGATGCTGAAGACCGGTCGTCGTCGGCGAGGATGTCGGCGAAGGCAGTGGGTTGCGGGAGAGATGCAGGGTTCTTGGGTTGTGGAGTGGTTTCATGGTTGGGGCTCGGGGTTTCATCGGGAAGGAAGGGTAGAGAGAGGAAGGTGATCGGGATGCAGACGACGGGGTGAGTAGTTCGACGGCGACGAGCTCCGGCGGGGTGCGGTGTTGGGTTGTAGAGGTCGCTCGAGTGTCTCGTTGGGAATGAAGGGGAGAGGAGGAAATGAAGAAGATGACGAGGGTGGTGCGGAAGAGGAGGTGACGACGAAGATCGCCGGCGATCAGGCGACCGCAGCGAACTCTGCAGGGGGGCGGCTGCACAGGCGAACGGGGAGAAGGAAGAAGATGTTGAGGTTGGGAAGAGGAGGCGGAGGCGAGGGCGACGGTGGCGTTGGCGCCGGCGTCGAGGCTTCGGCGGTAACGGTGACGAGACGGCTAGGGTTTAGCTCGCGATGGGTTTCTCGCGTGGGGGAAGTTCTCTCTGTGTTTTATTTTTTGATTCAAATGAGAGAGGGGAAGAGATACGAGAGGTAGAGAGAGAGAGCGCCAGAGAAAGATAGAGAGAGAGACGTTGTGGATGAGGGGCCCAAGGGAAGTTAAGAAATCTCGTGGTTGATTGGCCAGGGAAAGATTAAGAGGTTAAAAGGATTATTTAAAAGATTTAATAGATTTTAAATAACACAATAACAGTAAGATTTGTGAATATAATATGGTTTCGAATATTTTATTAATTTGGGATTTTGGCGCTAAATGAAACATTTCCAAATCGTGCCCGGATTGGGTCCAAAAATTTGAAATTTAAATAATAGGATTTTAGGCGGGTTCCAAATTTTAAAATGAAATGTTTTATGACTAAAAAGCATGCCCCCAAGACAGACACCTGTACGCGCGCGTAGCCGTCCAAACATGCCCGTTTCACCGAACGGGACGAGAACTCGATGCACGGACGCTACCACGCGGCTAGAGGTGTCGAGTAGGCCAAGATAGATATTTTTAATTTTATTTTAGGTGCTAAAATTTGTTATATGCAGAAATGACTTAGCCAGATAAAATTTCACGGCAAGTGTCAAACAGGCTAGTTAAATGAAATGAGTAATATCTAATGCTCAACCAGTAACAGAAATTAGTAGTATTGGGCTCGGGTGTTACAATAATCATGTGACTGTCCTAACTAATCACATCATATGCTTTATAGGAAGACATCACTTAGCTACCGTACAGTACGCCTCGGCTATGGTCGACATACGCAGCACGAATACTAAGTACTCTACTTCCTAAAATGACGGAGGGTTGTGGATGGTTTTTAAGAAAACCTTTAACGCTTTGAACTTGAAATCGTTGCAGAATCAAAATGATTTAAAATGGAGTGTTTTTAGGCTTTTACTAGTTTTGCTAAAGAGGTCACTCCCGGTGAAGGGATCTCGGCTCTTTCCTCGTCGAATAAGGTGCAGGATATTCACAATACCACTATGCAAAGCAAGAACTAGAAAAGCAATCAAAAGACGAAACCGAGAGTTGTAGCATCTGACAGTTACTGCTAAAGAGGTCACTCCCGGTGAAGGGATCTCGGCCCTTTCCTTATCGAATAAGGTGCTGGATATTCTACAAGGAATACCGCTATGCAAAGCAACAACTAGAGCTACCAATTTTAGAAAATTCGATCCCACAACATCTTTAGGTTTATTTTCTTTCATTAATCTCATTAATGAAGGTCCCATCATTTAAGTTACCTGAACATCACAGATAAATACAACATACGCTTATGCCATCCGCATTCGCCTCGAAATCACGCCATGTATCGTTAGGTTGGGTAACTAACGGCAAAGTGCGGCAGGGCTAGCGCGGGTGAAAAACAGAAGCAATGTCTATAATATATCATATATATCATAATGTAAAGTATCTATCTCAGAATATAAAATGATCACATCACAGAATATCAGCAGCAGAAGACAACATATGAAATATTGGATATACTAGGATTTCCGTGTTTTAAATCAAGCCAATAAAAAACACGGATTCCACGTTCGTGATGAATAGCCAAACCCACATCCCTAGACCCCTACGAGAGCGGCAAGCAACCCTGCCAATTCCAGGGTTAGGAGATCCGGTCTCGACTCCTCGAGATGGTCTCCCACTGGACCCCAGAACCCGGCTACTTGTGCTCCCCTCCTCAGGTCTATCCTAATGCGGAAAAGTAAATAATATACATCAATGGTGACATCATCCTCAACCCGGAAGTGCCCCAATAAAAGAATATTACATACAAGTTTTTTATATGAATGAAAATGAAAAACTCTCATCTCACATAAAAAAAACCGGCTATTCAAACACGACGATCCAATATAATATATAACAGCAACACATAATATCACACGCCATCAACGTAAGTAAATATGCGTATCCCAATTGTCGTTGACGTATAGCAACGAAACTGGCGATACCCCACATATTACACTTACGGTCGCAGAAAAGAAAGTGAAAAACTACAACAGTTGGAATCCGCAACCACCTCAGACATCATAAACCCAATGTATCACATACTTTGAATTTCATGCCTCACAATATGAATTCCTTAGACATCACATGTCTAACAATTATAAACCCCGCATTTTAGTCTCAATATTGAAAAGACTTTTCAATAACCAATCGGGTAATTCAACAAGATTCCCGATAACCTGATCGAATGCTTGTCGGAAACTTTAGTAGACAGCCGCACCCCCCTCCCCCCGATGCCGACGACGAAGTGCACTAAGGCGGAACATCGCAGCCGCGAGCACCCGAACGGATGCTTTTAGCGACGGGGTTCTCCTACAATCACTTGGTCGGGGCTAGGAGGCGTGGCTATCTAGTAAGGTTACCCGGCGAGTATCCGCGTACGCTACGTGATTGCGACGGACTCTTGATCCACATCAAAATTCCGTGGTAACCGATCAAATGGGACTAAATTGCTAGATTTATAAAATTCAAACTAGTTATCACATAACTAATTATTATGGATTCCAAATATTGTATCACAATCAACTAGACGATGTTAAACGTTTCGATCAAATCAACAAACACACTCATCTCCCAAAGAACTTAACACTTGAGCAAAGTTGAAATACCCAAAACGTGCCACAGTACCTATGGACCAGCCGTAAAAGGGTCAACCAATGCCTCACCTATAGCACCGTGGAACTACGGCAAACCCTAAGGTTCAATCGTGGTTCCGTGGGCATAGAATCGAGTTAAGGTTCTTGTTCTTCTAGAGAGTCCATAGACTTACTTGCACAACCATTGAATATACTCAACTTAAAAAATTCCAACTCTTGGAGAATTTCTGAGGGGTCATGGGGTGATGTTTGAAGATTGTTCGAAGTGTTAAACATCATCTAGGTTACCATTACAACGTTAAAAATATACGACTACGAAACACTCCGTATTAGTCCTATATCAAAATTTACATCATATGAAATTTTGAACTAAACAAACAATACCTGAAACCCCAAAATAAGCAGACCAGAGCACAGAACAAAATCGAGACAAAACTAAGATGATGGGGCCGGCCTCCTCGGGAAAAGTGGCATTGTGCTCGGGTCAAAACCGAGAAAAGGGTCTCAAATTTGTTCTGTGGACTACATATATCACATACATGCTTCTGCACTTATTTAAATAATTTTTACAGACTTTTTCAAATTCGACAGAGAGAAAAAATTCAGGGTTGCAGAAAATCGTATTTATGGATTTGTTTCGTTTTCGTATTGTTTTTAATATCGTCTAAGTTTCTAGTTAGGCTCTGATACCACTGTAGGGTTTCCTTAGCACCATGTCTAAGGTTTGCAAGCATCAAACATGCCACAACAAAAAATTTAGGGAGTGCTGATTGTGTGATTTAGCGTGCTCGCGCTTTCTAAAAGATAGATCAAAAATATTTGTAACCGCAATCAAGAACGGCGTCGCATGAAGCTAGCCGGTGAGTACGGGTCGGTCCACAGGGATGTTGTAAATTTCCGATTCGCGCTTACGAGTTAATTCCGAAGGGTGTTCGGATTAATTATTAAATCTAAAAACCTAATTAACCTAGGGCAATTATCACAGATAAATTTCAATGAGTAGAGTTCCTATTTATAGAGAATAGGAAACCCTAGGTTACAATTGATTTGCATGTCTACATTTACCAAAATATCCTTAGAAAGACCTAGTCAAAGTAGACTTCAAGCTTTGGTAAAATTTTATGTCTCTGTCTCTTTAAAGAAAGTATTGGGCCTTAGATCTTTGGGCTTCCTTATTATTTGGTTCTTTATTAAAATAGCTTCTATGTTTCTTCCAGATCTCCAGTGAATAATTGCGGTGGACTTTTAACCGTTCGCTTTGTAATCTTGGACCTTGCATTGCCTTGTACTTTATGAATTTTATCTTTGATGTAGGCTTAATCAAGAGTCTTCTATTTGTTGGTCAAAGTCCACTTTTTCATCGTCTTTACATCATTTTCATTGTTTTCTGTCTAAGAACCTGTAACCTGTAACATGTAGCAGACATGCGTCAAAAGCACCTGTTTATTTATAAAAAGAATAAGAATGAGGAATATAATAATGCAATATTATGGTGTGAACAAATACCCCCAAACTTATCTTTTACTCGTCCTCGAGCAAACTTATTTTTATTCACTAAAATCCTAACCGCACTTTCGCAGGGAAACGTGATTGCACTGAGCACGTGCAACAAGCCGTTAAACCTCTAGGTATCCCTAGTAGGAGGAGTGTTGTCTCCTGAGGGTTTTCAGCGGATTATACCCACAAAATCCTATCAACTCGGCCCATTGACTTTTGTTCTCCAATTAGGTTTTCTAACAAGGAATTCTATTATCTTTTGACTCGCAAATTATCCACCCACATTCTTCACACTTCTTCATTATTTAACTTAAGATTATATATATCCTATAGACTTACTTAGCTTTCGGCATCTCTTAAGTTTTCCTTCTAGGATTCCATCCCGACTTAGGAATTTCTATCAACTCTATTAAAGATATAAGTTCTATTTTTCATTCCTCTCTCTTATCTAAATTCCAATCACACACCCCTACGTGTGTGTATAGATCACCCTTACACTTGGAAATTCAAATCAAGCAATCGTACTCTCGTCCTTTGTCCAAAGCACTTATTAGTGAATTTTTAATTGAATTTCGCTTACACATCCTTCATGCGACCGTTAATACTTCTTGAGGTACCAACGACCGATTACAAAATGTGTTTGCACATTTAAGCGTAATTCCTAGTCTTGCAACACCCAAGGCTTTTAGCAGTGACTCCCAAACCAGTTGGTCTAAGGCACTAGGTGATGAAGCACCCTCGCTAAATATTTTTCTATTTTTTACAGCCTTAAGTAATCACAAAAACCAGTGTCCATTTTTTTATTCTTTATTCACTTTTTTTTTCATTGTACTAAGGACTTTAGACAAGAGCACTTCAAAGTCTCTTCTACTATTCCAAGTTTCAAGGTGCGTGATTGTGCAAATTGTAGGATATACATTTTCAGAATCTAGACTTAAGCTAGGAACTATTTTTCAAACTTATACTCTAAATAGAACATTAATACTCTTCCCTTATTTCGACTTAGCCCAAGAAGTGAACCCAAAATTTGCCTATTTCTAAATAAACTACAAGGCATATACTTTCTACCTTTAAACTTTAAGGAATGTTATTTTTAGGGTTTTTAATTCACTAAGTCTAAGATCTAGTTGTTCCTAGCCAGTTAACCTATTTGTCAAACTCAAGTCAATTAGCCAAAATTGAATACATTAATTTTTATAATTTTTGAAATTTTTCAAATTTTTATAGGTTTTCAAATAAGTATGCAAATGCAAAAAAATATGTACAAATGAATGCGAAGGAAAAAGACGTACCGAGCATACCCCCAAACTTGAACTTGACAGTGTCCTCACTGTCATGCTAAACCAAGAGGGTCAAAATGCCGATACTCCCCTGTTTATTTATTTATAATTTTTTTTTATATTTTTAATGTTTTGAAATTTTTTTTATTTTTTATAGAAAAAGAAAACAAAAAATATATACATATATACAAAGATTCCCCCAAACTTAAGCTTGGCCTTGCACAAGCCAAAAGTTAGCACCAACCATTCAAAAATCTTATCGTGGAAATGGTATAGTTGGTGCAAGAAAATGAGAAGCACGCGAGACCGTGTGGAAAGAAGAATGGTAGAATATGGTCTCGGTGGGGGAGAAGAATGGCGAAAAGAAGAAGGAAGTGGAGTACGATCTTGAGGGTGTAAATTGAGTGAATAAATTAGCGCAATATGTGATGACCGATATGTTATAAGCGATTGAGCTAACCTATCTACTCGTCGAGAAATGGGATCAAATCCCTCAAGATTCGCAAGAAAACATGGGTACGCCGAACTTGGTATAGGAGATGAAAGCGTAACGGTCATTTGCCCGGTCGGAATGATAGGACGGACGAAAGGGAGTGAATTAGGGATAGTATCTTTCTCACCGTAGTAAACTGTTTCAACTTGAAAGATTCCATTAATGGTTCGAAACTACTATAATCAACCGAGTCTGATGGCTCATCTGAAAATGTAAAGGACTCAAACTCGGGTGGTGAGTCATCAACATCGTCCGAAAAAGTGAAATACTCGTAGGTGTCATCGTCTGTGAGAATTGTGTCAGATTCGAAGGAAAAGGTTTCAAGCTCACGGTCTTCAAGCGGGGTCGGAACGATGGGAAGGAGGGAGGGTGATATAACAGTCAAAGGTTCAGGAGGATGAATTGGAAAATCAGACACATCAAACAAAATTGATTCAACCTCAATATTATCCTCAAGACTCTCCTCAATACTATCCTCAATATTCAACTCATCCATGCCATTATCATCAAAATCTAGACGCATATAAGATTCGGGAGAAACATTTAATAACTCAGGATGATGATCTGAACATAAAATTTCAAGCAAATCGACAGGTTCATCATCCGAAATATTCCCGGCGTCTATATCCTCAATCAAGTGAAAATCAATTTCTTTAGACACCTCATCAAAAGCATGGATATCTATCGATTTAGGTTCTAGAGTGGAGGTGTAAAGATCGAAAGGATTAGGTGCGGTTTCACTCGAAAGGGGTTCCTCACAATCTGGCAAATCAAACACTACAAAATCACACAACTCATTTTTATTTTCAACAGGTGAACTATTTAGGGTAATCGATGGAAAACAGGAGTTGTGGGCTTCAATTAGGTAACGGTAGGTTTGATTTGAAAATCCTCTCTCATTCTCACTCTGTCCAACTGCCGCCTCATACATTGAAAAATTTGGAGCTAGTGGGACACTAGCTACCAGTTCACTAGATTGCATAAGGGCGGTCATGGATGCTTCCACATTCCTCATCATTTTATTTGTTGCAGCAATATATACCTCCAACGACTCTTCCAAACTAGACTTGGGTGGTGAGGGGGTTTCGGTAAAAGATTCAAAATCGTGTGGATATGTGAAACTCCCTAATGGCTGTGTAGAAACGGTGTCTAGTGAAGGTGGGAAAGTCGGATAGGACTGGTAGGAAGCGGGTGGTAAGATAGGGGTAGGGTCAACATATGGATAAAAAGGTGAATAATCGTGCTGATCCCTAAAACTAGATGAGTGGAGAGGGGTGAAAGATCGACTGCGAGATTGAGCAATATGTTCAGCAATGGACATCGGCTTAGAAGTTACAGCAGGACTTGGAAAAGTGGTGTCAACATATGAAGGTGGTGAAGGTTGACTTGGTTGACACAAAGTGGGTTGAAAAGTCAAACTATTTCTCCTAGACGCCGCTATTTGATCTTTCAAAGATTTTTTTGGCAAGGAGAGATCGTCTTTAAATTGACCGAACAAATTGACATACGACGCAAAATTAGATTCGGGATACCAAAGTTCGGCAAGTGATTTATTATGTGGGGTACCCATGTTAGAAGAATGAGAAAAGGAAGAAGGTAGGTGGTGCAAGTAGGGTGCAAGGATTTCTTAGCGACAAAATTTTTGCAAGCTTTTATAAAAATTTTCCTTTTTTCCTTTTTCTCTTTATTTGAGACTGTTTGCAGAAAAAAAAATTCGATAAAGGGCTTAGACACCAATGTAATCAACCAGAAATGCACAATCAGATCTAGATCTAGGGTCACCTAGGTCAGCTAGACAGCTCCTAACTGTTCCAAAGGGCTAGAAATAGGACCTCAAACCGCCTCTTCACCGCCAATTGCGGCCAGGTAAGTGCCAGGTAAGTGGGAAGGAACCACACTGTGGGCCTAATTAAAAACCACTAGCCTTGACACACTTTCCTAGGCACCGCAAAATCGGGTTAGGATAAACGGTCGATGCCTATACTAGTCCTCTGTCCTATTGAGCGCGACGTCCTTAGGGCTGAGTCTAGTATTTTTTAATTAAGATATGGTCAATGCAAATGCCTTATGTGATTTCGGGGGTCCTGGGAAGGGTGATGAAATCCCCACCCAATCTGAATTGGTCAAAAAACCCCTTAAAGTCAGTTTTAAAGATATGCAAAACAGAAAAATCACTTGCAATCAAAGATTTTTATTTTATGCGCGGCGCAAAGAATCCTGCACAAGATTGTTATTTGGAAGGGAAAAGATTTTTGAGCGCAAAGAAATCCTGCAGGCAAATTTACAGAAGATATATCAAGATTTGCAGAGGAGGAGAGAGAAAACTCACAGAAATTTGCAGTGGCGGAAAGGTTTTTTTTTTTTTTATCGCGCTTCTGCGTTTTTTTTTCAAGCCCTGAATCGACCAGGCCGCGGCGGTTCCGCGACCAAAAGGGGGCTGGAACGGCGGTTCCGCCGCGCTTTGGTCGGTTCAGCCCTTTTGTTTTTGGACCAGATCACCGCGGTTAACTTGTAGACTCGGTGCTCCAAATTTCTTTTGTTCCTCGGTTGTTGTGATCTTCTGTTTTTCCGATCTGTTTTTTCCTGTTTTGATCTCTGTAGATTTCCAGATCCGATTTTCGTATATCCTGCAAAATTCAAATAACAAAGTATCCCTTCCAAAAATAACAGATTATATATTTTTTATAATTTTTGTGATTTTTCAGATTTTTATGATTTTTTTAATTTTGATTAACCCGAAATTACAAAAAGGAAATAACACGCCATCCCCGGCAACGGCGCCATTTGATTGATTGATTTAGCGTGCTCGCGCTTTCTAAAAGATAGATCAAAAATATTTGTAACCGCAATCAAGAACGGCGTCGCATGAAGCTAGCCGGTGAGTACGGGTCGGTCCACAGGGATGTTGTGAATTTCCGATTCGCGCTTACGAGTTAATTCCGAAGGGTGTTCGGATTAATTATTAAATCTAAAAACCTAATTAACCTAGGGCAATTATCTAGATCTACTCTTGCTAGGGATAGGTTTAGGGATGGTTTGGAAATGTAATTAAATCTCACCGCTTTCAACACCCGAATGAAGATCTGTGAGGAGTTATGGTAATTATCAATAAAGGGGATTAGATCCGTTCGGGAAGGTGTTCCTTCCTCTAGGTTCTTGTCCTTCCTTTAGAGATCCTTACCCTAACCTCCATGGAAAACACCACAACCGGGCCTTTACACTACGGTATCACCGCTACCTCGAGGGATAGAGTGCCGTAGGGAGCGGTATGTGCATGTATGCATAGAGTCCTATTGTAAATATTTGGTGGGTAAGAAAGGGATGAGAGATCTCATCTCTCATAATCCTTCCTCAAAGCTAAACTCTAAACAAGTTCCTAGGGCATGAAATTAAATCTACCTAGGGCAAGGAATTGAAATCTACACTAGGGCAAGAAATTAAATTACTTACAGATGCATCCCTCCAATCGTCCATGCAGGGTTGTCAGATCTGAATTTCAGAATGGAAAAGAAACACCGATGCTCTCCAAAAAGGATTTCTGAATTTTTATTAAAAGGAGGCATAAGAAATTACAATGAGTAGAGTTCCTATTTATAGAGAATAGGAAACCCCAGGTTACAATTGATTTGCATGTCTACATTTACCAAAATATCCTTAGGAAGACCTAGTCAAAGTAGACTTCAAGCTTTGGTAAAATTTTATGTCTCTGTCTCTTTAAAGAAAGTATTGGGCCTTGGATCTTTGGGCTTCCTTATTATTTGGTTCTTTATTAAAATAGCTTCTATGTTTCTTCCAGATCTCCAGTGAATAATTGCGGTGGACTTTTAACCGTTCGCTTTGTAATCTTGGACCTTGCATTGCCTTGTACTTTGTGAATTTTATCTTTGATGTAGGCTTGATCAAGAGTCTTCTATTTGTTGGTCAAAGTCCACTTTTTCATCGTCTTTACATCGTTTTCACTGTTTTCTGTCTAAGAACCTGTAACCTGTAACATGTAGCAGACATGCGTCAAAAGCACCTGTTTATTTATAAAAAGAATAAGAATGAGGAATATAATAATGCAATATTATGGTGTGAACAAGTGCTAAGCAAACATCCTAGGAATCATACTAGAAAGTTAGGGTAACAAAAACATGTAATCAAACATTACAGTGAGAAGTGAATAAGAAATACAACCTTTGTAGATCGGTCCTTCACTTCTAAAGCTCCGTGTAGTCATCTCTTCGCTCCAAGCATCGATCTCCCGGACTCAAGTTGGACTCCATAAAATGTAGTGAGCAAACATGCTAAATGTCTTTGAGGCCGAAGATGATCTACGTCGAGAAAACTCAAGCACAAGCTACCTCTTCACAAAGTGATGCAAACACCCTAAACTAAATGGCAAGTAGTAGAGAATGATGATGTAGGAATTTTGCTCACTTTGGATTTGATTTTCTCACTTGAATTCAACATCTCTTGAAACCCTAGAAAGCTTGAAAAGATGAAGAAGAAGATGAACTTTGAGAATGAACAAAAAATGAATTAGTTGTGTGAGAATAGCAACCATGGTGAGATAATATCTCATACTAAACTCTTGTAGAGAATAAACCATGGTCAAGGATAAGGGTAAGGTTAATAAATATCTTAAGTAATCCAAATGAGGTGGACTATGTCAATGGTTAATCCAAGCATATCCATGCTTTCAACCATGATGAATTCCACTTCATTTTGAATTAATTTAAATAGTTAAAACCCTAATTTATCCAAATCATGGTGTTAGTCTCATACACCCATGTTGCTTGTATCAACAACCATGACACAATAACATATATCACATATATGCAAAGTGTACACAAAAGTGAGAAAAAGAAACAATTAAGTGAGCTAATATTTAGTTAATGTAATTCAATATATCAAAAATATAATTATATATTAAATCATTAAATCAATACTTGATTTAATAATTCGGCTATATAACATATAACCGACTAATATCAGTAATATCAATTTACCGAATCAATACTTGATTCGATAACCCGGCTATATCTCATATATCTGGCTGATATCACATATCACGATATTAGAATACTGTATCACATACACGTATCAATCTCGGTCCTGCACATATCACATATGTTCTCCTACTTCGTTTCGCTTGAGCCAGGAAACCTCTGTGTCGGACTCTAAAGACTTGTCAATACGGAGGCAGTAGGTGGTGATCATATCAGTCACCCACAAGCTGTAACCGGTCTGCTAAACGTAACGGCCACCCGGGTATTGAGTGATCAGAAGATCAACAAGCAAGTCTGCTCACACTCCTGCGAATCCAATCAGTAACACTACCGTACAGTCCGGTCTCTTCATCTGATATGTCGTATATCTAGTCTAGGGGTGGTAAACGTCAGACCCCAGTAACTTGATAAGTCATGCCGATGTAAGGTCCATAACGGTTCGAGAATGCTGATAACACTTACCAGTAGATCTCAGCAACCCTGGCCAGGAATTTCCTGTTATGGCCAATCGAGCATAGCGCAATATCAACCCCCAATACTGGGAGAGACGAATTCCCTCCTATCGCTCATTGCCTCTATGTGACTCGGGACTATACCCAAAAACCACATGTTTGCATGACTCAGTAGAGCCGTGGTAGGGTGGAAATCAAAGCACAATAGGAGACACACAAGACTTTATGACGATCTCGGGTCTACAAACTAACCTGTACCAGTGTCACCAGGGAACTGCTGTCTGACGTGAGGTATAATACCATCTAGGAGTTCTCGGCGAGTCCGTTCAGTGTACCCAGTCTCCACTGAGCACCCGTATACCATCTCTGATGTCAAACACCAATGGATATGGGATCATCCATCGCCCATCGCATAGGTCGAGAAGTTATACGCTAGTCTACTCTGGAATATCGATGCCCTATCTCAATATTCCCTCGACTAGGAACATTTAAAGGATGTACTCATAGACTAACCATACCCCACTAGTATGATCTCTATCATAATCCTGGTAGTCAAGTATATATCCTAAGGGCTTTATCAACATATAACATAGAGATATCGAGTGTACATGTTAAGATAAAGAGCAACCAGATAGCGTACTATCATGTCGAGCAAGAAAGTCCTTCCTATATATGTCCAAGCATCCACTATAATATACATCATATGTACAATAATGGCCTCTAGAGCATATATATAACTAACAGTTGGTAACATGTTCTTTTTATAACTTGTCTCCAAATTCTAGTGGGTTCTAGGGTAAAAAGGAAATGGAAATAAAATAAATAAAATTAGATAATTATGTATAAGTTAATGGGTATTAATTATAGATGTTTCTACACACACCCACACATCCCACACTCTCTTTCTCTTTCTCTCACTCCCTCCTTCTTAGCCGAGCCTCCCCCCTCCTCCCCCGAGCAACCCAAGTTTCTCCACCTCATTTCCCACTTCAAAAATTCTCCAAATTCACTCAAAAATCAACACAAAATTTCCACAAATTCCTAATTAATCTTTACCCATTATTCCTTGGCAAATCTAGCATGGATCTTGGAGCAAGGAGGCAAATTTAGGAGGCTAAGTTGCATGTTAGATTTATAAATTTTAGAGGTATAAATCTTAACCCTATGGTTTAATTGTTGGTAAATTACTTCAATCTAATCTAATTAGGTGTTTAATTATGGTTTTAATTTCAAAATTTAATTTTCAAGAGAAGGGTTTGGATCCAAATTAGGGTTTTTACCACTTCATTATGTTTACAATGTGTAGTTTATCATCCTAAGAATTTCAAAACCCAACCTAGTTGCTAAATTGTTAATTGTTACTTTTAAATTGTCCAAATTATATGACTTTGAAAACTATGTTTAATTAATGTGTAATTAGATGAAATTAAAATTTAGTTATGGTTTGTGTGACTTAATTAAGATATTTAGTGAGTATTGTGACCACTAGAATTGTTAAAACATCTAGATTTGAACTAAAATGGTAATTGTTGCTTACTAGGTTTTCGGAATTATAGCTTTTAAATTGAGTTTGAGATTTTGGTGATTTATAACCTATTTCATATAATATTTAGTGTATTATGAATGCGCGATTGGTACGATTGGGTTTTAGGTTTGTGGATTTTCTCGTATAGCGACCCTAGTTGTAGTTTGTGGCGTTGTCGCGAGCGTGTTTTGTGCACCAAGTGTGTGCGTCTTGTTGTGCGCGTGGATTGACTTGTTTCGTTGTGTCCGCGACTATTCGTATATTCATCCTCTTAATTGCTTGTGTGTGATTCTAGGATCGGGTGCAGAGGCGTCGGGCGTGGCGCGGAAAGATAAAGTTGAGATTGGATCAAATTAGCCGAGGCGTCCCGGTGAGTAGATGTATACATCTATGGGGGGATCGTCTGGATGGCGTGAGGCGCCCGATGGTTTAGTATTATTTGTAGTACTTGCATTATATGCGTAGTTTCCTAGTTATGCATCTAATTGCATTGCATCATCTTATGTGTGTGTGTGTGTATGACATCATCATAAGACACTTGCACCATTACCATTGGTTCATGCCGCATGTGCACTATTCATGCGAACACATACGCTTTTGGTAATTGCTATGTCACGAACAATATAGAACTTGTTTAAAATCGGTAACTATGCATTTGCATCACATATGATCCGTAGATTTATACTTGTTTATTTATTTCATTAAATGGATACGTAGGATTGTTAGTCATTTATACATATCTCATTGCATCATGATTCATGCATAGCTTTTGGCTGTACTTCGCATGGTATATATTACCGTATCATAGATTTCCATCATCATCGACATGTTTTCATATTGTGATTCTTCTTGAGGATTTCTGTACTTATGAGATTTCTGGATTTTGGGGAAAACCGCAAGAATTTTATAAACCTATTAGCATTTTTAAAAATAGAAATTTGCAGTTTTCTCGTGATATGATGTGTGTGGTGTCCACCATGAGTTTTCTCAGTTCTTGAGCTGTATAATATACCCGATTCGTGGAGGGGGATGCACCGTCTGCGGGTACATGGTGGACCCGGTACGGTACCCTGGGGCAAGAAGATCGCAAATGATGGCGTTGAGCCCGGCAGGGGAGCACTACCTACCGGTTATTTGTGGCACAGCGGATATCCGGATGATACCGACCGTGGTCATGAGATTTGATTATATGGGTCGATCCGGACTGATAGAGCCCGAGATATTGAGATATTGAGACATTGAGATATTATGGCACTGAGATGTCGAGACATCGAGATATTGAGGCATTGAGATATACATATTTAGTGTCGATGCTTGACACAGATTTCAGTTGATTTCATTAATGATACTTCAGTTATTTCACAAAAGTTTTACTAAGATAAGAATACAAATTTTCTCGTACCAAATATATTCAGGTTTCATGTGATTATGCATTCATGTTGCACACATACTAGTTCATTGCATCATATCGGTATATGTAGGCTATGACGCATTGCGTGCATATTTACGATAACCTTATTAGATGTTACTTACTACTTACAAGCTGGCAACTCACCCTGTTGTGCCACAGTATCTTGCATGTTCGACCCATTAGCATAGTAGCGGCGGGCGTACTTCTTCCTGTGCTTCATTTGCTTGGACTTGCGGCTTGCTCATAGGTGGGTTGCGAGAATATCTTGTTTCCACTTTGTATATTACTTTGTATCTAGTACACTCCATCTACCCTTGTATATTGGACTAGACGGTGAGACTTGTGAGACTTGTATTTGTGGTTTTTGGTGTCGATGCTCACTTGAGCCGACGTGGTGTTTCTTATTTCTTGCTTTCAGATGCTTATTTTCGTGCTTTTGATACATATTGCAAGTGGTTGTGATTCCGCCTTGGGCGAAGATCTACCTCCCGCTTAGGAATGCCTCTATTCTTTATATTTATATGTATTTTCATGTGTTGTACCCGTTTGGGGGCTAGTATTTACAAAGGAGACTCTGCCGAAATTTTTGGGAAATTTTGATGTTTTAATAAATGTTTAATGCGACTTATTTGTTTAAAAATTGCTTTCTTTAGTAAGTTTTCCTTCACTCTATTGCTTTAAATGGTTTAGATTTCTGGGCTTTGGCTTACTTAGATTACGTACGCCTTGAGACGTTTCGTAATTTAAGTGCCAGTCATGTTCCATACCTTCGGGTCGTGACAAAGTATGTAATACCCCAGGTGGAGTTGGGCTGAATACCACCTACCCCGTGGGAAGGGTGGTGTTATCCGGTATCGAGATGGGGATGTAACTGATACGGATACACATGGGAACCCACTGTAGAACAATGGGGAGTATCGAATTCCATTCCGAAAGAGGGCACGATCAGATCTATAAATGGTATGATACCACTCCTATAATACAGAGGCACCTTTTGGATGAATCGGAACTCCGGAGTTTGAAGAACTCCGTAGTTAAGCATGCTTGAGCTAGGAAAATTCTAGGATGGGTGGCCTACTGGGATGTAGCCCCCTTCTTGAGTCTGGTTCATTCAAAGGGACAAAACCGTGCGGCTTCGGCCAGAGCGGACAATATCATCTGTGTTTGGGGGTGGGTAATGACAAATATGGTATCAGAGCCGGTTCCTCAAAAGTAGGCCTATGGTTCGAGGACGAACTATTGTTCTAAGTAGGGGGGAATGTAATACCCCAGGTGGAGTTAGGGCTGAATACCACCTACCCCGTGAGAAGTGTGGTGTTATCCGGTATCGAGGTGGGGATGTAACCGATACGGATACACACGGGGACCCACTGTAGAACAATAGGGAGTATCGAATTCCATTCCGAAAAAGGGCACGATCAGATCTATAAATGGTATGATACCACTCCTATAACATAGAGGCGCCTTTTGGATGAATCGGAACTCCGGGGTTTGAAGAACTCCGTAGTTAAGCGTGCTTGAGTTAGGGAAATTCTGGGATGGGTGACCTACTGGGAAGTACCCCCCTTCTTGAGTCTGGGTCATTCAAAGGGACAAAACCGTGCAGTTTCGGCTAGAGCGGACAATACCATTTGTGTTTGGGGGTGGGTCGTGACATTGTATATATTGAACCACTTTAAAACATTCTCGATATAGTCCCTTTGCGATCACAGCTTACATTGCTTCCTATCTCTCACAATCTTCATGCCCAAGATTTTCTTGGTCGCTCCCAAATCCTTCATAGAGAATTTCTAAGCCATCAACTTCTTCAAACTTTAAATTTTCTCGAAATTCGAACCCGCTATCAACATGTTATCAATGTACATTGACAAAATAATACAGTCTCCGTCCTTAAAAGTTTGAACATACACGCAGTGATCTGATTCACAGCACACAAATCCCATCTCCAACATAAACTGATCGAACTTGAGATACCACTGCCTAGGAGCTTGCTTAAGACCATACAAGCTCTTTCTCAGCTTACACACCATATCTTCTTTCCCCTTCATCTCGTATCCCTGTGGCTGCATCAGATAGATCTCCTCAAAATCTCCATAAAAGAACACAGTCTTCACATCCAGCTGCTTTAAGTGCAAATCCTCCACCACCGCGATACTAAGAATCATCCGAATTGATGTCAACCTCACCACAGCAGAAAATATCTCTTGATAGTCAATTCCTTACTTTTGCACGTATCCCTTGACTACCAAGCGAGCCTTGTGCCACTTCACTCCATCAGTCTCATCTTTAATTCTGTACACCCACCTACTAAGCAATGCTTTTTGACTCTTAGGTAACTTCACTGGGTCCCACGTACGGTTCTTTTTCAAAGAAAACATCTCCTTGTCCATAGCTCGCTCACACTGCTTGCTAGCATTATCACTTGTTGCTTCTTCAAGGGATTCGGGCTTTCCCGAATCTGTGTACAATATGAAATCGATCACAAGTCTTTCAGGTAGCAGCCTATCTTACGTATATCTCCTCAGAAATGGTACATCTAGTTGCTAAACATGGTCACCATCATGTTCTTGGACCTGATCCTGCACTGTAGTTTCCTCCGCTTTCTGATCACCACCTGTAGGTACCTGAATGCTCTCTTGAGTTCCGTCCAACTCGATGAACTCTGATACCGCACCATCTTTGGCTTGCTTTTCTTCTTTGTACAAGTGTTGCTCATCAAAGACAGCGTTCCGGTTTCGTATTACCTTCTTACTTGTGTAATCCTACAGCCGATATCCAAACTCATCTCCACTATACCCGATGAAAACACATTTCCTAGACTTAGAGTCAAGCTTACTCCTTTCTACCTTATCAATCAAAGAAATGCAATGCAGCCAAATACTTTTAGATGCGCGTAATTAACCGGTTCACCTGAAAAAATTTCTTCCAGAACGCCTCCATCAAGCGCACTTGCCGGACTTTTATTGATCAAGTAGACAGCAGCATCAACCGCCGCTGCCCATAGGAATTTAGGCGTATATGCATCCAAATTCATGCTCCGCACTTGCTTTAAGATCGTCCTGTTCATCTTTTCAGCGATATCATTCTACTGTGACGTTCCCGGTACCATCTTCAGCCAACGAATACTCTTCTGCGAGCAAAATGCCTCGAACTCCTGTGTGTAGTATTCCCCTCTATTATCGGACTTAAGGCATTTTACCTTAACCCATGTTTGGTTCTCAACCTGCGCAATCCAGTGTTTGAAAATACCAAACACATCGAATTTCTTCTTCATCGCATACACCCATGTCTTCCAGCTTGCATCATCGATGAACGTCATGAACTACTGATTACCACCATAAGACTCCACCAAGGTCGGTCCCCATACATCAGTATGCATCATCTCAAGTTTCTTGGTCTTCTTCTTTACGCCTCCAATTTGGAACCTGAGCATGCTTTGCTTCCTACAAACGTAGCTCTTGCAAATCCCTAACTCCACCTTCTTAAGCCCCGAAAGAAGCCCCCTACCCTGAAGAATTTTCATGTTCTTCTGACTGAGGTGCCCCAATCTTCTATATCACAACGAAGTCTCCGAATTTATCTCCGAATTGAAAGTGGGTTGTGCTTGCGCCACAAGACTCACGGCCCAGGCGGAATGAAAAACAATCAATTTTATGCAAGCACAACCAACAAAACACCAAAAAAACATCCATACACTAAACTAGCAAGTTCAAGAGAGCTAACTACAAGTTTAAGGGCATACAACCTTTGATGCGTGTCTACCCAATTGTAGAAGATCCCTTCTTACGCTCCTAGGCCATCGGGATCGAGCTTGCAAGCCGGTCGTCCTTGTCGAAGATGATCCACGGGAGTGAAACCGATCCAAACTCTAGCTTCACTCCAAGATGACTTGTGAAGCAACTAACAATCCAAACTTTCTGAGTGAAGAGTGTTAGAGATGAGAGAGAGTTCATTTTCTTTTATCATTCTCTATTTTCTTCTCTTGAAAAATCAAGAGGAGGAAGGAGAGGAGAGAGAGTGAGAATGAGAGAATGAAAAACCCAAGGAGAGACAATCAATCATATCTCAATAGTACATCCAAATGAATTACCAAATAAAATATACGCTCATTTCTCTCACCATACCAATCATCCACCTTAACCCTCCACCTCATTTATAATTTTCTAAAAAAGAAAATATCATAATGAGGCGTTCTCCTTCTAGAAGTATTTTGTAAGAATTTGTAAGAATACAAAAATACAACTTCGTATGTATATCACATACACATATGCGTATTCGTATAAAAATATGAATACCAAAGAGAGAGAAATAGAAAATGAATATAATACTAGAATATATATATATATTATTAAATCGATATTTGATTTAATAACCCGGCTTAAACATAAGCCGGATAGTAATATCAAACGTCCAATTAAAGCCCATGTATACAATATACGTATTTAATCGGACTCTTGCACGTATCAACATACGACCTCTATATTGTTTCTCCTGAACCGAGAAAAACCTCTGTGTTGGACTTGATTGAAAGAGATTTTGCTTACGTGCATTTTTGAATCAAAGAATTAACCGCAATCAATAACGGTGTTGCTTGGTAGCTAGCCGGTTGAGTACGGGTCTGTCCACAGGGAGATGGATTCCTTTTCTTTATGTTCTTACGAGTTAAATCCAAAAGATTGGTGGTTTTAATTTAAGATCTAAGAATGAGATAAAAGTTTATAAAAAAGCTTGCAAGGGTTAAGATTAGGTTAGTTTGGAAAATCAATTATTCTCACCGCTTTGTTTGCCCTAATTAAGAACTTTTAGGTGTTAAGGTAATAGTTAACAAAGGGAATTAGCACTATCGGGAAGAAACTAAGTTTTTTCCCTTTGGTCCTTGTCCGTCCTTTCTTAACTCTTATCCCTAACCTCTATGGAAAACAATCACAACCGGTCTTTAAATATGGTATCACCGCTACCTCGTGGGATAGGGTGCCGTAGTGAGCGGTGTGTGTTTGTATGCATAGAGTCCTATTTTAAAATGTTGAACGGGCAAGAAAGGGATAAGAGATTTTCATCTCTCAAACCTTCCCTAAACCTAACCCTAACAAGTGAGGAACTACTCACTCATTAGAGAATTGATAAACGAGTTCATTTTTTATGATTTTAATTTAATAACCAAGGCAGATAAAAATTATAACTACGGCAGATAAAAAATTTATAACTACGGCAGATAAAGAAATTTATAACTACAGCAGAAAAGAAATTTATAACTACGGTAGAAAAGAAATTCAAGATAAAAAAACTTACTTCTTTATTGATGCACTCTTTGACAGATTACATGGAATTGAAATTCTAAGATCAAGAAATTAAAAGAGGCATCTCAAAAGAGGCACCCAAAAAGAGGCACGCTCCAAAAAAGAGTTGTAGGGTTCCTATTTATAGATAATAGAAACCCTAGGGTTTACATCTGATCCATATCTAGAATTACAAAAATACCCTTAAGAAAACCGAGTCAATGCACCGATGCACCGACACGTGCGATGCACGGCCGCGGATCCGCGGCCATAAGCCTGGTTTGGCCACGGTTCCGCGGCCATTTGATGGGCTTGTAGGCTGATTTCTTCAGGGCTTCTGTCTGTTGCTTTTTTCCTTCTATTTTCTTCACTTGGTTCTTCATAATGTCTTATAGTTTCTTCCAGATTTCCACAGTGCAGAATGTTGTGGACTTTTCCCGTTCGCTTCATGTTGAAGTCTTGAATCTTGTGCTGCCTTTGTACTTTATGAAATCGAACTGTTTATTGATCTTCATTTGTTCCTTAACTTTAGGCGGCATCATAAAGATTCTTCTATTTGTTGGTCGTAGTCTCACTTTTGTAGCGTCTTTTCACCATTTTCACTGTATTGTTACGAGAACCTGTAACCTGCAACTATTCAACAGACATGGATCAAAAGCACCTATTTATTTATAAAATGATTAAGAATGGGGAATATAATAATGCAAAATTATGAGATGAACAGGACTCTAAAGACTCGACAATACGCTGGAAGTGGGTTACTGGATAAAATACACAACCACAAGCTCGTCGGTGGCACTATCTGTACGTAACGGTTACCCAGGTATCTGTCGAAAGGAAAGTCGACAAGTAAGCTCATCCGTACCCCTACTGAGCCTGTAAGTGACAATCTCCGTACAGTCCGGTCTTTTCGTCTAAGAGTATCGCATACCGGGTCTAGGGGTGGAAGCATCAGACAACTAATAACCCAATAAATCGTGCCGATGTCAGGCTCATGACCAACCGAGAAATTGCTGATCACCCTTATCAGTAAATCTCATCTTCCCTAACCAGGGACTTATGGTGATGGCCAACCGTGCACAGCGCGACATCAACTACCTATACTGGGAAAGAGGAATCCCTTTTATCGCTCACTACCTCCATGTGCTTCGAGATTGTACCCAACTAAAACATATTTTCATGACTCTTTAAAGCCGTGGTAGGGTAATAATCTAAGTACAGTGGGAACACACACGAGACAAACGACGATTTTAGGTCTACAGACTACCATGTACTCATGTCACTATAGAGCTGCTATTTGACAATAGATATAATACCATGTACGAGTTCTGTCACGCCCCGCTTACCAGTATACAGGCAGAGGACGCGACTGGCCGCTACGTATTTACTCTGAAGTAAATACGCTAAGCATATCTAAGCAATATAAATATAAATGCATAAGAGACAAGATATAATAAAATAGCAACTTTATTTATTAACATTCTTTTGTACAATGCATGTAAAGGTAAATACATGGAATAAAGCGATGCCTAAACAGTGGCATAACAGAAATGGAAAATACATAATGTAAAGGAAATGTACAAGTGTAACTATAGCTCGGAATCTTCAACAAACTGGTCCAAGTCTTCGGTGCTGGGCTCGATCTCTGGAAGGTCTGAATCACCTGACGACATTCAAAGAAGAAAGAAAGAGAATGTCGTCAGCGAACAAATCTCTCGGTAAATCCCAAAGATAAGGGAGAAGTAGAATAGACAGAGAGTAAGAGAGAGTGTAGCTTTTAAATTTGTATTTAGTGTTAACGATGTTGTTTGTAGCTTGGTACAGAAGGATGCCAGTATATACGAGAGGAGTCTCTATATGCCAGAGACTAGAGGCAAATAGAACTACAAGGCTCCGTTAGAAAGCCCGGAACAACGGTGTGGTATTCAGATTAGGTGTCTTAAGTCTTGCAGTCTCGTGCCACTTCTAACACCTTCCGTACCAATCTACCCCTTAAACCCCGCGATATATTGTTTGTATTGTAAATTGTATTGCAACTTGTATTGTCTTATAATATAGATTGTATAATTGGATGACTTGCCGAAACCATGATATCAGTAAATGGATGAACTGCAGAAACATGGATGTAACTGGAGAATCATGTAAATGGAAGTATATCCATAGTTCGGTTCAGTCAATACAGATTGAATATATTGAATATACGTATTCATGGATTCATGTTGAATTGTAGATTGCAGATTGTACTTGAATTATATTCAAGTCAGATTATTTATAATGAGACTCAGTCTGAGTCAGAACAATTAGAAAAGAAATTGAAGTCCTGAATTAGGTTTTGATGTTATCGGTAACAGCTGCACATGGGCGGCAGGATTTGTGTTTTTTTCAAAGACGATTACCGCGTTGATAACATCGTTTGTTAAGTTGTCTACCTTAGAATAGGCAAGCACCCACTTCTCCGACTCTCTGAGGCTCAAGAGATTGGTCCCGCTTAAACCTATATTTATTAGGGTCCTTAGGGTAATTTATAGAACTTGAGGGGGTTTTATGTAAAAATAATTTTTTGTATACTTTTCAAAATAAGCCCCAAGAATTTATTTATCGTCTTTAGAGTTTTCATAGTTGTAGATTTTATATTTATGACATTTCTAGTAAATAAACCTATTTTCATAATATAGGGTATTTAATTGTAATATTGAACTTGTATAGAATTCGGGGTATTTTAATGTAAAGTGATTCTTGTGATTTTAGAAAAAGTTGGAATATTTATATTATCACAAAGATAGATATTTTAATGATATATATATATATATATATATATATATATAATTTTAATATATATTATATTTCTACAAATCTCATTTTCTTAAGATATTTGTATTTTAAATCTCTCGAGACCGAATGCTTCTTGCGAAGGTCTGTATCTTGCACTATTAAGCCCAGGGATGTGCGATAATCCGCACCATCCCAGTCGGGTTCCCCAAAATGGGTTGTAGTGGCGCTTTGCAAAGATTTATAAAAAATACGTAATCTTATAGAAAACGGTTTTAATAGTAAATGGTATTTATATGTAAAGTTTCGTTTTCCCGTATTCTATGTTCCCGAAAGGTATTGTGCTATGTTACATATGAGTGTTGTGAGGAGGTAGGTCATTACCTCATGATCTAATTAAAGTTATAACAAGATTAAAGATGTTTTAAAGTCGAAACTAAACTACATGGTATTTTACTGAAAAAGAGCGGTAAAAGTTAAAAATGAAATATTTCGCTATGAAAATTGTTCAACATGTTTTGTTAATTATTAATAGTCAAGATGTAAGAGTTTAATATGGTTGTGTTAAGGAAAATTGATCTTTATAAAGAAAACCGAATCGGAAGTCGGATTTAACTCCGCTTCCGTCGGGTTTTAATAAAAGAATTTTTGAGAATAGATTAGAGAGGAGGGAGGTGGGACTTACTGGCTTAGAGGTTAGAGAAGAGGGAGAGGAAGATGTAGGATTTGCCGGTGCGTAGTTACGTCGCCAGGAGCTCCTAAGGTCGTCGTCGGAAGATCGCCGGAGTTTCGCCCTTCGCTAACTCCACATGTACACAAAAGTTCTATAGAGTTTTCTTGAGAGTTTGGACAGAATTTGTGAGTGAGGGGGTGTGTTTAGAGTTGATATTTATAGGGTAAGGCTAGGGTTAGGGTAGATGAAAGGGTGAATTGAAAATGTAATAAAAATTGTATTAAAAATATGGTTTAATGGAATTTTAAAGAGCTCTATTAAATTGCAGGAAATTTAAAGTGTACAGGGGTTTAAGGAAGACCAAGAGGCAGAACTTTCATGTTGGACAATCGGCGATCCGGCCGAGTCCGGCCGGCGGCGGCGGGCCGAGTCGGCCGAGTCGCCGGGCCGAGTCGGGCCGGGGCACGCCGCCACGTGTCCCTCGTCGCTAGGTGTAGCCCCTGAGTCAGTTTGTTTTACATGTGTGGTGGGGTTTTTACGAGTTATGCACGTGTAGGCTCTTAGGCTTCTAAAAATTTAAAAGAAAACAATATTAAAAATAATGTGGGTGATGGGATTTGAACTCTGGTGCTTTGGTTCAGCAGTGCAAGGTCTTACCAATGAGCTAAAAGCTCCTTCTTGCTATTAAAAAGCAAAACAAACGTATATCTTGTGCTCAGGCAAAAATATCCCTTTCTGTATTTTTTGAAAAATCTGTACAGAAAGTTGTACAGAAACTTTAGGGTTGTTACATTCCACCCTCCTTATAAAAATTTCGTTCTCGAAATTTGTAAAAAGAAAGTGTAACAGATTTAAGAAAAGTTTGGTGACTGAACTACTGATAGTGTATAAAAAAATAACAAAGTGATACAAGGGTTTAAAAATGTGAAAAAAAGACTTACTAGTGTTACCTTGGTCAACTGTCTCGGCTTCTATGGCTGCTAAGGTGTAAGCCTGTCGCCGTGGCACGTTCCTCCTGGCTAGAGGCACATTCCTCTGTTCTCGAGGCATGTTCCTCAGTACTGATGGAATTGGCGATCTGGCTGTGCAGGAGTTCTATGTGGAGGTGGTGCTGAGAGTGCAAGACGAGTTGCAGGAGCCTGGATAGCTGGCCGCTGCGGGTAGTTGGAGGGTGTGTGAGCTGAGTTGCGTCTATCAGGACGGTTTCCAATTCTATGATCGGATGTGCCACAAACTCGGCACAGGCCTTTTGCGCGCCTACAGTCCTTCCACAAGTGTCCATCCCTATGGCAGTAGTAACAAAAACCTGGACTTGACAGGTTAATTATTTCTTTCTGTCTCTTGGGTTCAGAAGGTTGTATAAAGTAGGCTTGATCAGTCGAAAATATTATATTTTTAGCACGTCAATTTCCCTACCATTTGCACTCATCTATAGGTGTTCGGTATTAATATAGCACATATTAGCAAAACAGCTGTAAAATACCAAATAACATGTATTGTATAATAAAACCGGCATTTCTGGGGGAAATTGAGTGTTTATCATTGCATCGCATAATCTTTGTGTAGCGCAACACTTGTCTCGAAAATCTGTGCAGGAAATTCCAGGGAAAGAACCGAAATTGTCAAAAGTACTGAGAAAAATACGCCAAGTCCAAGACTTGAAATCTGGCAGTGATCAATAAATATTTAAAAGATTCCACACATCAGGAAACATCACTAAAGCCAACAGCAAGCAGTACAAGAATTTCCATGCAGAGAGGGCACTGTTGGGCCGCGGATCCGCGGCCATAACCCCCTTCCCGCGGCGGATCCGCGGTCACGTGATGGTTACGTCAGCAATTCTTCAGCTCAGGATTCTTAGTTCACTGGATACATTCATTCAAGCCATTCAAATCTCCACAGATCTCTAGAAGTTTCTGTCATAACAGTAAGGCTTATTGTTCAAGCAAAAATACCCTCAAGCTTCCAAAGCAAGCTACTTAACTACCTAAGCCTAGAAGCTTCTCCCTAACCTCCAAGCTTATGAAGGAAGCTAACCCTAACTAACTAACTCTAGAACGTTCTACCTAACTACCAAGCTTACAAGGGAAGCTAAACTAAACCTAGCTTCTAAAGGAAGCTAATCCTAATCAAGGCTATAAAAGGGACCCTATGGTTTCACTCTCAAGGTTGTTGATCCCTTCATCAATTCCCAACATAAGTTGAGTGACACAACTTGTAACCCTAACCCTAATCCAATCACCAAAGCCAAATTCAAGATCCCCGAGTACAATTCAAGCAAGAAGCCTTCAATCTTTTAGGAGCGAAGCCGATCTTCAACCGAGCAAGTGGTCCAAGACGATCCGCGACTCACGAAGACGTGCGAAGCCAAATCGACGATCGAGTTCTTTCCTCATTGTAGATCTTGAGAGAATTGTAACAAAATTGTTGATAAATAAAAGGTGAAATTCTTTATCTTGCTTTCTTTACATTCTTACATCATGATTAGATCTCGATTCTTGATTGTGTTCTTTGATATGATGTTTGAGTAAAACTCCACTCGTGAAGGAGTCAAGAGAATCAATAGCTGATGATGTTACAAATCTTGAAACGATTCTTAAGTCCTTTAAGTTTTGTAAACTTTAGCAAATTGAAGAATCGACAACCTAGTTTCGAGCGATGCTTTCTTGATTGTGTTCGCTCTTAATTAGTGATCCACGATCGATTCTTGAATTTACTAGAGGCTAGAGTGTGAATGAAATCAACGAAAGGACAAGGGATAGATGACGAAACCCTAGTTTCTGCAAGAAATCCCTAATTCTCGTTGATCATCATCGATCTAGTATCAAATCATTAATGGATAAGAAAACGTAATCAATAGTTTTCATCATGTCTATAGATTCGATCGATTCCTACGAGCCTCACTTCGATTCTTGAAACCTAATTCGATTGGAAATCATCAATTCTTGATTCTTGATTTTTAATGTTTTCTTGTTATTAGATCTAGATTTTAAAAATTCTTGAAATTCACATTTAAATCTTGAATTGAATTGTCTTTTCTTTTCTCTTTAATTTTTGACTCATCTAATTCAAATTCGAACGGATCTCACTTTCCCTGTGGACGATCCGCACTCGCTAACGTGCTACAATCGACACCGTTATTGATTGCGGTCAAAAATTTCTTTGGTTGTGATTTCTATACACTTTTCTTATATATACACCGGAAAACATTCAATTAAATGGCGCCGTTGCCGGGGATAGTGTGCTAATTTGTTCGTTTTTGAAATTTGAGTTGAAAAATTTATTTCATCAGAATTTTTAGATCAAAATTTGCACAAACACTAAACGATTTGTTGTGATTTGTTGCGAGGAAATCTGGAATCGGTGGAGCAAGTTGAAAAATTTTCTAAATAGTCCAGAGAGCTCAGGGAGTGAACAGAAGCATTGTATAAAATTTTTGTGCAGGGATCTTGTTGAACTGCGGCAGAACCGCGGTCTTGATAGCCTTATTGCGGCGGAAACGCGGTGTAACTGTAGCATCGCTGTACGAAAATTTCTCAGGTCCTCTCTGACTTTCTTATCTCCTCCTCAATCTGCTCCAATAACAAATTTCTGCAGGTTTCTTTGCAAAAATTCGCAGCGCCGCAAAAAAATAAAAAAATTGTGCGTGTTTGATCTTAGTTGTTTGCATTTTTAATACGGAAATTAAGAGGTAAAGACCAAATTCAGATTAGGTGGGGAGTTCATTACCCTTCCTAAGCCCCGAAAATCACAAAACTGCATCCGCATTACCCTCATTAACTAAAAAAGATCTAGACATGACTCTAAGGACCGTTGCGCTCACTTAGGATAGGAGAAGGTCGTGGGTAATCTATTGCTTATCCGCGATTTATTTTGTGGTGTCTAAGGCAAGTGTGTCTAAGGCAAGTGGTTACTTAATTAGGCCCACTACTTACGTAGTGGAGAACCTCCCACTTACCTGGCACTTACCTGGCCACAGGAGGGACAAAGAGGCAGTAGAGGATTGATCCTGCGACTTGTCTTCTGGCAGTTAGGAGCGGTCTAGAGACTTGACCTAGGTGACCATTAGACTTAGGGTTTTGCTTGTGCATTTGTTGTGATTTGCATCATTTTTTTTCAAAAAAAAATCCGTATCTTTTTCAAAACAAACACCACTTCATTCTTTCCCCTAATTATTTTAACGCTGCCACTTGTGCTAAACCCTTTAGTGCAAGCTCGGCTGGATATGGGATTCTGGTGCCCGTCTTGTCCGCGTTCCCCCGATCGACTCCGAAGTCGGTATTTCTACATTTACTTCTTCTTTACCCACCACACCCACATCGATGGACGCTTCTCCATCGAACTTCTTTACCACTACTCTGTCGCCATCTGCAGGTGCGCAGAATCCACCTCGCATCTCTCTCCAGGAGAGATGCTATCCTATGCGAGGTCCTCTTTCGACCTGTCTCACCATTCCACCAGCCAACGGGGACAATTTTGAGATTAAACCCCAATACATCAATCTTCTACCCAAATATCACGGTCTCGAGTCTAAAGACGCATATGTCTTTATTACCAAATTTGAAAATGTATGCGCAATGATGGGTACTTCACAGCTTTCTGTGGATGCTATGCGTCTACGTCTTCTCCTATTTACCTTGTGCGATATAGCCGAGAAGTGGCTGTATAACACAACCGCACATTCCATTTCAAATTGGGAAGAATTCGTAAAAGCATTCCTAAAGAAATACTACCCCAATCATAAAACAACTCGAGTCCGTAGCGAAATAAATCAATTTACCCAGCTTCCAAATGAACCATTCTCGAAGTGTTTTGGACGCTTCAAGGATCTGTTAATTCAATGTCCACATCACGGAACCCCCAGATGGGATCTATGCAGAATCATATATGAGGGCATTAATCCTACCACAAAACAGACCCTTGAATCTATGTGTCAAGGCACTTTCATGACCAAAGATGATGGGGAAGCTTGGAAATTCCTAGAAGATTTCGCTGAAAAATCTTTACAGTGGGAGGGTGTGAGTCAATCGTCTAGGGGTGGCAATAACCAATCGGATGTTTCCATAGGAGTTAGGGCCGAAATGTCAGCTATGCAAAAGAAACTCGAGACTATGGAAAATAAATTTTTAGCCGCCGCCCTAAATCAAATGTCACTCTCCAAAACTGTATGTGGATGCTGTTCTGATCCTTCTCATTTGACGGAAGAATGTCCATTGAATTCTCCGTTTCAAGGTCATGAGCCTATCAATTCTGCTTTCCAACAACGACCTAGGAACGATCCATTTTCTTCCACATATAATCAGGGTTGGAGGAATCACCCTAGCTTTGCTTGGAACCAATCACAAACTCAAAACATGGTTCCAAACCAAAACAATTTCCAAAGGGCTCTTCCACCACTACAGCAACCACTTCAATTGAGTCAGCACCCCTTCCAAGCACAAAACTTCCAAAATCCGATCAACACACTCGCACCGAATAATCCTTTGCAGTTGACCGGTACTGATGAATCCTCTTCATTCATGAACTTGCTTTTGACAATAAAGACTTCCGTCGATGATATAAAGAGAAACTCCACTTCTCAAGCGGAGAGTATAAAATCGATGGAAGAAGAAATTGCACGATTAAAAGCTGAAATGAGTGCAAGAGAGAAAGGAAAACTTCCAGCTCAACCTTTACCCAATCCTGGATATTCACATCATGTGAATGCAATCATCATGTTGAGATCTGGAAGAGTGCTTGACAATCACGTTGGGGAAGAGATTGATGATCATGAAAAATCTATCAATAACACCCCGGCTGAGACCTTTCCTTCCACTTCTACTTCTAATTCTGACCCCAGTTCTTCTACCCCACCATTTTCTTCCGAGCCTATTCTCCGTTTTTCCCAAGGCTCGACACCTCAGCCCACACCGAAAACGATCCCCCTCCTATTCTTAGATCGTTTCCACCCACACGATCTTCTCCAGTGTTGGACCCCGACCTTATTGCTCAAGCTCCTTACCCAAATCGGTTAAGGGGAAACACACTGAGTCCACAAATGGAGAAGATCACTGAAATCTTGAAACAGGTTAACATCAACATCCATCTTCTAGATGCAATCCAACAGGTCCCCGCTTATGCGAAAACTCTTAAGGACTTGTGCACTAGAAAGAGGAAGACTCAAGTGCCCAAGAAGATATTCATGGCAAAGATAGTAGACACAGCCTTTCCCCAACAATTACCGAGGAAACGTAAGGATCCTTGCTATCCTACTATTTCCATTTCTATCGGGGAAAAATACATTAATCATGCTCTACTTGACCTTGGCGCAAGTGTTAACCTGCTTCCTTTCTCGGTCTACGAGCAGTTAGGGATCGGAGAGTTGAAACCAGCTCCTTGCACTCTCCAGATGGCTGACCGATCAATCACCAAACCTAGGGGTGAACTGGAGGATGTGTTAATAAAAATCGGGGAATTTGTATTCCCTGTGGACTTTATTGTAATTGATACACAGCCTGTAGCAAACCCACGGAATCAAATTCCGGTGATTCTTGGTCGCCCCTTTTTGGCCACTTCCAATGCTATCATCAACTGTCGTAATGGCTCTATGACCATATCCTTCGGGAATAGGTCAATTGAGCTGAACATTTACAAGTTGGGAAGTGTACCCTCCAAACCTACTGCTCAGTCTGTTCTATCGAATTAATGGATGTCGACAGCAGCGAATTTGACGATCCTCATGATACTGATCTTGACTCATTTCATATGTTGTTGTTTGACCCAACTATGTATCATACACATACGGACTCTTCCACCGAGTTGTCCGGGTCAACAACTAACACTGATTATGAACTATTTTTGGAGTCTGAAGGTCACCCCGCGCTTTGTGGTGACATTATTCTTCGGGGTATTGATGAGACTTTTGAGGAAATTTTCGCTGATGAACTCGCATTTTTGAATGACACGAGTGTTGAGATGAATCCACATCAAAACAATGAAATTGAACCTCCACCCCTTCTTCTGGACTGTAAAAAGGATGCGAGTAATCCATCACATACACTGCGTCGTCTCTCCAAAATGAGATGCAAACACATTCTATTCCACCACTTACCCTTTCCCTATTTCTTATTCCACCAACCGGTGCACTACACTGATAAAATCTTCGAATGGTTGGTGTTGACCTTCTGACTTTGCAAAACTTGGCATTGACCAATAATTTTTGACCCCCTCTTGTGATTTTAAAAGCTTAACATGTTTTAACTCAAGTTTGGGGGGGTGTAATCTGGCTCTTGAAAAGAAAATTTTTACACAAAATGGTGAGCCGAAAAATAAGTTTGGGGAGGATTTTCACGATCATATTTATTGCCCCCATTAATAAATTTCCTCCCAAGCTTACAGGTTTTTTATGATATAGCAGAAGACAACAGTGAGGACATGTTGAAAACAAGTTTGGGAGAGGTTTGTGCTTATTTTCGCATCATTTGCATATACTTTACATAAGCACAAAACATTTGAAAACCTATAAAAATTTAAAAAAATTCAAAAAAATATAAAAATATTTTTGTACATAAATAAGATAATAAAAGATTAGATAGTGAAAAATTACATCCAAAAGATTAGAAAATTTTAAGAAAACCAAGAAAATTAGAAGTTTTCTTAAACGAACTAGTAATAAGTAATTATGAGCCTTGTCCCAAGGGTTAGTAAGATGAAGGAAGTCACTAATCTGAGGAAAAAAATAAGTCTGAAAAATAGTTCCTATTCTGGAAGCCAAACATTTGAACGTTGATACCCTACTATTTGCACTTACACACGTCTTGAAGCTCGGGATAGTAGAGGATACCTTGAAATGCTCTTGTCTAAAAGCCAAAGTATGAAGGAAATAAAAAATGAATAAAAAAAATATATAAAAAGGTGAAGAAAAATGAACACTGGTTTTGTTATCGCCAAGGAAGCAAAAAAAATATATAGCGAGGGTGCTTCATCACCTAGTGCCTTAGACCAACTGATCTGGGAGTCACTGCTAAGCCTTAGGTGGTGCAAGACGAGGAAAATACTAAATACACCTAATAAGCAAGCACATGAGTAATCGGTCGGTTAGTACCTTAAGAAGTATTAACGGTCGCATGAAAGTGTGTGAGCAAATTCATCTAAATATTCATTAATTAAAAAGTACTGAGGCAGATGGACAAGAGTATGATAGCTTGAATTGAATTCTCCGGGTATACGGATGTTCTTTACACACACGTAAGGTTATATGATCGGTGTTTAGAAGAAATATAGGAATGAAGAATAAAGACGATGTTTTATTGAGGAATGTTGTGATTTCTGACATCTTTTCATGACTATTAAGATAGGGCTCATGACAACCGAAAAGCTAGCATAGTTGAAAACTCTAATTTTCAAAGTTTTTCTTTTATAATTCTTATCTTTATATGTAATATTCACGGTCTTCCTTTTATTATTGGATTTTGTAGGTGCAATCCGCTGAAAACAGGAGACAACACTCCTCCTACTAAGGACACCTAGAGGTTTAAAGGCTTGTTGCACGTGCTCAGTGCAATCGTGTTGCCTACGAAAGTGTGCTAGTTAGTTTTTCTTTTTCTTTATTTTCTCATTTTTTAATAAAACAGTTCGCTCGAGACGACCGAAAATAAGTTTGGGGGAATTTGATCAGTCGAAAATATTGCATTTTTAACACGTCAATTTCCCTACCATTTGCACTCATCTATAGGTGTTCGGTATTAATATAGCGCATATTAGCAAAACAGCTGTAAAATACCAAATAACATGTGTTGTATAATAAAATCGGAATTTTTGAGGGAAATTGAGTGTTTATCATTGCATCGCATAATCTTTGTGTAGCGCAACACTTGTCTCGAAAATCTGTACAGGAAATTCCAGGGAAAGAACCGAAATTGTCAAAAGTGCTGAGAAAAATACGCCAAGTCCAAGACTTGAAATCTGGCAGTGATCAATAAATATTTAAAAGATTCCACACATCAGGAAACATCACTAAAGCCAACAACAAGCAGTACAAGAATTTCCATGCATAGAGGGCACTATTGGGCCGCGGATTCGCGGCCATAACCCCCTTCCCGCGGCGGATCCGCGGTCACGTGATGGTTACGTCAGCAATTCTTCAGCTCAGGATTCTTAGTTCACTGGATACATTCATTCAAGCCATTCAAATCTCCACAGATCTCTAGAAGTTTCTGTCAGAACAGCAAGGCATATTGTTCAAGCTAAAACACCCTCAAGCTTCCAAAGCAAGATACTTAACTACCTAAGCCTAGAAGCTTCTCCCTAACCTCCAAACTTATGAAGGAAGCCAACCCTAACTAACTAACTCTAGAACCTTCTACCTAACTACCAAGCTTACAAGGGAAGCTAAACTAAACCTAGCTTCTAAAGGAAGCCAATCCTAATCAAGGCTATAAAAGGGACCCTTAGGTTTCACTCTCAAGGTTTTTGATCCCTTCATCAATTCCCAACACAAGTTGAGTGACACAACTTGTAACCCTAACCCTAATCCAATCACCAAAGCCAAATTCAAGATCCCCGAGTACAATTCAAGCAAGAAGCCTTCAATCTTTTAGGAGCGAAGCCGATCTTCAACCGAGCAAGTGGTCCAAGACGATCCGCGACTCATGAAGACATGCGAAGCCAAATCGACGATCGAGTTCTTTCCTCATTGTATATCTTGAGAGAATTGTAACAAAATTGTTGATAAATAAAAGGTGAAATTCTTATCTTGCTTTCTTTACATTCTTGCATCATGATTAGATCTCGATTCTTGATTGTGTTCTTTGATATGATGTTTGAGTAAAACTCCACTCGTGAAGGAGTCGAGAGAATCAATAGATGATGATGTTATAAATCTTGAAACGATTCTTAAGTCCTATAAGTTTTGTAAACTTTAGCAAATTGAAGAATCGACAACCTAGTTTCGAGCGATACTTTCTTGATTGTGTTCGCTCTTAATTAGTGATCCACAATCGATTTTTGAATTTACTAGAGGCTAGAGTGTGAATGAAATCAACGAAAGGACAAGGGATAGATGACGAAACCCTAGTTTCCGCAAGAAATCCCTAATTCTCGTTGATCATCATCGATCTAGTATCAAATCATTAATGGATAAGAAAACATAATCAATAGTTTTCATCACGTCTATAGATTCGATCGATTCCTACGAGCCTCACTTCGATTCTTGAAACCTAATTCGATTGGAAATCATCAATTCTTGATTCTTGATTTTTAATGTTTTCTTGTTATTAGATCTAGATTTTAAAAATTCTTGAAATTCACTTTTAAATCTTGAATTGAATTGTCTTTTCTTTTCTCTTTAATTTTCGACTCATCTAATTCAAATTCGAACGGATCTCACTTTCCCTGTGGACGATCCGCACTCGCTAACGTGCTACAATCGACACCGTTATTGATTGCGGTCAAAAATTTCTTTGGTTGTGATTTCTATACACTTTTCTTATATACACATCGGAAAACATTCAATCAAGGCTCCTCCTGCCATCTGGGTGGCAGAGCGCTTTATACCGGTTGCTTCTGCTTCTGATCGGTTCACTAATATAGCAGTTTGCTGCTGCAGTCCAACCAGGAGGCTTCGGATTTCCTCAAGCAGAACCGTCTGCTCGTTGAGCGGAGCAGAGACGGCGGGTGTGATTGGTAGTGGAGGTGGAGTGTTGTTGAAGTTGGTGCCGGTGTTGTTTGGGGAATCCATAACCTTGAAGAAAAATTTGGGTTAGGACAGATTCAAAGTATATGATTCAAAGAATATGAAATGATAAAATTCAAGGAGTATGGATTGTAAAGAATGTTTTAGTTGCTGGTTCTTGTGTTATATTGCTAAGGTTGTTCACGCAGAACAGAACTGCATGGTAGGGTTTCATACAGCTCTGACCTGCATGGGCCGCCAACAAAACCTGTCATGCCCCGCTTCCCAGTATACGGGCAGAGGATGCGACTGACCGCTACATATTTACTCTGAAGTAAATACGCTAAGCGTATCTAAGCAATATAAATATAAATGCATAAGAGACAAGATATAATAAAACAGCAACTTTATTTATTAACATTCTTTTGTACAATGCATGAAATGGTAAATACATGGAATAAAGCGATGCCTAAACAATGGCATAACAAAAATGGAAAATACAGAATGTAAAGGAAATGTACAAGTGTAACTATAGCTCAGGATCTTCAACAAACTGGTCCAAGTCTTCGGTGCTGGGCTCGATCTCTGGAAAGTCTGAATCACCTGACGACATTCAAAGAAGAATGAAAGAGAATGTCGTCAGCGAACAAATCGCTCGGTAAGTCCCAAAGAAAAGGGAGAAGTAGAATAGACATAGAGTAAGAGAGAGAGTGTAGTTTTTAAAGTTGTATTTAGTGTTAACGATATTGTTTGTAGTTTGGTACAGAAGGATGCCAGTGTATACGAGAGGAGTCTCTATATGCCAGAGACTAGAAGCAAATGGAAGTACAAGGCTCCGTTAGAAACCCCGGAACAACGATGTGGTATTCAGATTAGGTGTCTTAAGTCTTGCAGTCTCGTGCCACTTCTAACACCTTCCGTACCAATCTACCCTCTAAACCGCGCGATGTATTGTTTGTATTGTAAATTGTATTGCAACTTGTATTGTCTTGTAATATAGATTGTATAATTGGATGACTTGCTGAAATCATGATATCAGTAAATGGATGTAACTTGAGAATCATGGATGTAACTGGAGAATCATGTAAATGGAAGTATATCCATAGTTCGGTTCAGTCAATACAGATTGAATATATTGAATATATGTATTCATGGATTCATGTTGAATTGTAGATTGTAGATTGTACTTGAATCATATTCAAGTCAGATTATTTATAATGAGACTCAGTCTGAGTCAGAACAATTAGAAAAGAAATTGAAGTCCTGAATTAAGTTTTGATGTTATCGGTAACCGCTGCACATGGGCGGCAGGATTTGTCTTTTTTAAAGACGATTACCGTGTTGATAACATCGTTTGTTATGTTGTCTGCCTTAGAATAGGCAAGCACCCACTTCTCTGGCTCTCTGAGGCTCAAGAGATTGGTCCCGCTTAAACCTATATTTACTAGGTTCCTTAGGGTAATTTATAGAACTTGAGGGGGTTTTATGTAAAAATAATTTTTTGTATATTTTCAAAATACACCCCAAGTATTTATTTATCGTCTTTAGAGTTTTCATAGTTGTGGATTTTATATTTATGACATTTCTAGTAAATAAACCTATTTTTCATAATATAGGGTATTTAATTATAATATTGAACTTGTATGGAATTCATGGTATTTTAATGTAAAGTGATTCTTGTGATTTTAGAAAAAGTTGGAATATTTATATTATCACAAAGATAGATATTTTAATGATATATATATATATATATAAATAATTTTAATATATATTATATTTCTACAAATCTCATTTTCTTAAGATATTTGTATTTTAAATCTCTCTAGACCGAATGCTCCTTGCGGAGGTCTGCATCTCGCACTACTAAGCCCAGAGATGTGCGATAATCCGCACCATCCCAGTCGGGTTCCCCAAAATGGTTTGTAGCGGTGCTTTGCAAAGATTTATAAAAAAATACGTAATCTTATAGAAAACGGTTTTAATAGTAAATGGTATTTATATGTAAAGTTTCGTTTTCCCGTATTCTATATTCCCGAAAGGTATTGTGTTATATTGCATATGAGTGTTTTGAGGAGGTAGGTCATTACCTCATGATCTAATTAAAGTTATAACAAGATTAAAGATGTTTTAATGTCGAAACTAAACGACATGGTATTTTACTGAAAAAGAGCGGTAAAAGTTACAAAATGAAATGTTTTGCTATGAAACTTATTCAACGTGTTTTGTTAATGATTAATAGTCAAGATGTAAGAGTTTAACATGGTTGTGTTAAGGAAAATTGATCTTTATAAGGAAAATCGAATCAGAAGTCGGATTTAACTCCGCTTCCGTCGGGTTTTAATAAAAGAAGTTTTGAGAATAGATTAGAGAGGAGGGAGGTGGGACTTACTGGCTTAGAGGTTAGAGAAGAGGGAGAGGAAGACGTAGGATTTGCCGGTGCGTCGTTTCGTCGCCGAGAGCTCCTAGGGTCGTCGTCGGAAGATCGCTGGAGTTTCGCCCTTCGCTAACTCCACCTGTACACAAAAGTTCTATAGAGTTTTCTTGAGAGTTTGGACGGAATTTGTGAGTGAGGGGTGTGTGTTGAGAGTTGATATTTATAGGGTAAGGCTAGGGTTAGGGTAGGTGAAAGGGTGAATTGAAAATGTAATAAAAACTGTATTAAAAATATGGTTTAATGGGATTTTAAAGAGCTATGTTAAATTGCAGGAAATTTAAAGTGTACAGGGGCTTTGGGAAGACCAAGAGGCAGAACTTTCATGTTGGACAATCGGGGATCCGGCCGGCAGCGACGGGCCGAGTCGGCCGAGTCGCCGGGCCGGGGCTCGCCGCTACATGTCCCTCATCGCTTGGTGTAGCTCCTGGGTCAGTTTGTTTTACATGTGTAGTGGGGTTTTTACGAATTATGCACGTGTGGGCTCTTGGGCTTCTAAAAATTTAAAAGGAAACAATATTAAAAATAATGTGGGTGATGGGATTTGAACTCTGGTACTTTGGTCCAGCAGTGCAAGGTCTTACCAATAAGCTACAAACTCCTTCTTGTTATTAAAAAGTAAAACAAACTTATATCTTGTGCTCAGGCAAAAATACCCCTTTCTGTATTTTTTGAAAAATTTGTACGGAAAGTTTAGGGTTGTTACAAGTTCTCTGCGAGTCCGTTTGGTGTAATCATTCCCTAATGTGCACATGTATACAATCGTATGTGTCAAACACCAATGGGTGTCAGACCGTCCATCGCCCCTCGTCGGGGTTAAGAAACGTATACACTAGTCTACTCTGGAATATCGAAGCCCAGAATAGACACTCGTATACACTCGTCGGGGTTACGAAACATATACACCATTCTCGATATTCCCACGACTAGAAACATTTAAGGATGTGCTTATGGACTACCCAGCTCCCACTAGTATGATCACCATCATAATCCTGCTAGTCAAGAAAGGATCCTACGGGCTTTATCATTATATATTAGCGACATGTAATAACAAATAAAACATATACACATGAATGATAAAGACAAACCAGATTGTATACTATCATCTCGAGGAAGAATGTTTTTACTATATAGGTCCTCCTTCAATTATCATAATTGCCTTCCTGTAATTACAATAATTGCCTTGAAGGCAATATATCCAACATGAACTTACCTCCAATGCAACCGAACCTCTGCTGCTCTACTGAATGAGTAAAACGAACCGCTCAACTTGCCCCTAGCGACCACCAGCGATGCTTTGGAAATTTTCCACTGTGAATTTCCAAATATCGTCATATATCCTTCGTTATCTAGCTGACTTGTGGAAGTAAGACTTTTCTTTAAATCTGGAATATTCATAGCATTCCTCAATTTAATTTGACTACCTCCTGACTGAAAGGTTCCTAGGCACCCTAAGGAGGTCTCACAAGGTATCAACCATGCCAATTTGAAATTTTACGGGTGCCGAGAAACCCTAATACGGATCGTCGGCTAGAAGTTTAGGCGAAAAAGCAACTAGTTAACTACTTTAACTAAGAGTACGGAAATACAACCTTTGTAGATCCGGTCCTCCACCTGCATAGCTCCATGATGAAGTCCTCTCCGCTGTCCAAATCGAACCATGACTCTTGCATCGGCTTCATCGGAGAAAAGGCGGGCTAGGTCATCGACGACGATGCCGAAGATGATCTACGTCGAGGCATCACTAGATCAAGCTCCACCTTCACCAAGCCTTGAAAACTTGTGAAGGAAACACCCTATACTACTTGGCAAGAGGTAGAAAATGAAGAAATAGGAAGTGGGTTCACTTTAGAATTGGATTTCTCACTCTTTTTCATCAATCACCATTGATGGATGCATGCTTTCTTCAAGTGAAGAAGAAGAAGAAGAAGAAGATGAATATTATGATAAGTATTTAAAATGAAAAGTAAAATGAATACTTATCATAATACTAACCTTAGTTAAGTATAGAGAATAGACCATGGTTTGTTTAAATGGTTAGGGTTAAGTATGAAGACAAGAATGGTGACTAAGTCAAAGCTTCATGAATCTTCAACAAACAAACAAACAAAGCCACCATTCTTTCTTTATCTTTTCCAAAACAAATAAATAAATAAATAAATAAATGAATAAGATAATCAAAACCCTAATCATTAACTTAAGCATGGTTTAATCTTTACACAAACCCTAGTTAGCATGTATCATCAAACATGATACAAACTTGTGTACAAAAGTATATCACATATACAATGTGCACAATCCAAGTGAGAAAATTCATTTAAAGTGAACCGATACTAGTTAATGCAAAGTAATATATCATATATATAATTATACATTAAATCATTAAATCAACACTTGATTTAATGATCCGGTCATATAGCATATAACCGACTAGTATCATCAGTAACAACTTATCGAAACAACACTTGATCCGATAACCCGGCTATATCGCATATAACCGAGCAATGTCACATATCGCGAGAATCAAATACAGTATCACATACTGGTATCATTCTCGGTCCCGCACATATCTCATATGCGCTCCTATTTCGTTTCGCTTGAGCCAGGAAACCTCTGTGTAGGACTCTAAAGACTCGTCAATACGCCGGTAGCAGATGATGATCATATCAAGCACCCACAAGCCGCAAGCGGTCTGCTAAACGTAACGGCCACCCGGGTATTGAGCGATAAGAAGATCGACGAGCAAGCCCGCTCACACTCCAGTGAATCCATCCAGTAACACTACCGTACAGTCCGGTCTCGTCGTCTGATATGTCGCATATCTTGCCTAGGGGTGGTAAACGTCAGACCCCAATAGCTCGATAAGTCGTGTCGATATGAGGTCTATAACAATTCGAGAAACTACTGATAACACTTACCAGTAAATCTCAGCAACTCTGGCCAGGGATTTCCGGTTATAGCCAATCGAACACAGCGCAACATCAACTCCCTATACCGGGAGAGACGAATCCCCTCCTATCGCTCATTGCCTCCATGTGACTCGGGACTGTACCCAAAAACCACCGTTTTGCACGCCCTCTTGGTCGTGGTAAGATGGAAATCAAAGCACAGTGGGAACCACACAAGACTCTATGACGATCTCGGGTCAACAGACTACTCTGTACCAGTGTCACCAGAGAACTGCCATCTGACGTAAGGTATAATACCATCTGGGAGTTCTCGGCGAGTCCGTCCAGTGTACCCAGTCTCTACTGAGCACCCGTATATCATCTCTGATGTCAAACACCGATGGATATGGGATCATCCATCGCCCATCTGTATGGGTTGAGAAGGTACACGCTAGTCTACTCTGGTATATCGATGCCCCATCTCGATACACCCACGACTAGGGACTTTCAAGGATGTACTTATGGACTACCATGTCCCCACTAGTATGATCCGCATCATAGTCCAGGTAGTCAAGTACACATCCTATGGGCTTTACCAACATGTAATAGAGAGACAATTTATGTACACGTTAAGGTAAAGATCAGCCAGATAGCATACTATCATATCGAGCAAGAAAGTCCTCCCTATATATGTCCAAGCATCCACTACAATATACATCCAATGTACAGTAATGGCCTCTAGGGCATACATATAACTAACACTGACGGCTGCAGTATAATCATCCCTTTACCAGCGATCATACACGGCTGACCGTTCCCCACCGTAACATGTCCAAGATCCCTCCTGAACATACTCACTGAAATGATGTCGGCCGGAAGTGCAATGGACGAATGCCCCCGAATCTAGAAACCAAGTATCCGCCTTTGTATTCTCGCTCGCCAATAGACAAAGACCTTGTTCCCCTTGTTCTTGTATAGATACCACATTAGCTTCCTTCTCATCTGCTTTCTTTTCCGAATCTTTCTTTAAGAGTCGACATTCGCTTTTTCTGTGACCCTTCTTTTTGCAATTCCAACAGTCGCCTTGGATCTTCACCTTCGATTTTCCTTGGCTCTTAAACTTGTCATTTCCCCTTTCCATCGTTCTACCGTGATTGTTGGCTATAGTGCCTTCAAGTCAATTATTGTGATCGCAGGCACGCGATTGTGATGATTGAGGGAGGACTTATACGGATAGAACGGTCTTACTCAAAATGATAGTATGCTATCTGGTTTGTCTCTATCATCATTTACATGCTTTATGTGGTATTACAGATCACTATCACATGTTGATAGAACCCATAGGATTCTTGCTTGACTACCAGCATTATGATGACGATCATATACATGGGAGCTGGGTGATCTATAAGCGCATCCTTAAATGTCCCTAGTCAAGGGAGTATCGAGACTGGGCATTGATACTCCGGAGTAGACTAGTGTATACTTATCGAGACCCCGACGAGAGACAGTGGCCGGTATCACAAGCCACTGGTGTCAGTCAGTCACCTAAGATAGTATACAGGTGCTCATTGGGTTATGAGTACACTGGATGTACTCGCCGGGAACATGCTAGTTGGTATTATACCTATTGTCAGATAGCAGTTCCCAGGTGACATGTGTATAGGTTGGTCTGTCGACCTGAGTTCGTCATTTGTCTCGTGTGAGTTCCCACTGTGCTTTGATTACTACCCTACCACGGCTCAAAGGAGTCGTGCAAACAGGTTTAGTTGGGTACAGTCTTAAGCCACATGGAGGCAGTGAGCGGATCGTCGGGGATTCGTCTCTTCCAGTATTGGGGGTTGATGTCGCGCGGTGTATGGGTGGCCATCACCAGAAATCCTTGGCCAAGGTAGACAAGAACTACTAATTTGGATCAGTAGTTTCTCAATGGGTGATGGACTTCATACCGACATGAAATATCGCGTTATTAGGGGTCTGACTTTATCCACCCCCTAGACTCGATATGTGATACTCTTAGACAAATAGACCGGACCGTACGGAGATTGTCACGGACAGGCTCAGTCGGGGTTCGGATGAGTTTGCGTGTCGACATTCCTTTCGCTCAATACATGGGGCAGTTACGTACAGCCAGTGCCGCTGACGTGCTTGTGGTTAAACCCACTGCCAGCGTATTGACGAGTCTTTAGAGTCCCACACAAAGAGTTTCCCTGGTTCTGGCGAAATGATGTAGTAGCCGTATTGGATACATGCAGAGTTCCGATCGATTGATTGTATTATGTACCCGGACTTTCGATCGGACAGTTGATAATACTAGCCGGCTCGGGTTTGGGACGGATTATTAAATCAGGTATTGATTTAATAATTTATGTATATGCATTTCGATATGTATATTCTAATATTATGTTCTTTGTGTTATTATATCTCTTCGGGTATTCTTATTTCGGTACGAATACATGTATATACAGTAAAGTGTAATCCGTATTTGTACAGATAACATTCTAGAAGGTGAACACCTCATTTAGATTTTATCCATTTATTTTAATGGTAAATGAGGTGGAAATAAAGAGAGGGGAGTATGGTGAGAGCCATGCTTGTATAGTGTTGCACAATCGAATTGTTAATTCATTTGTGAAAACTATTCAAGTATGGGCTCGATTTTAAAATGCAAAAAAAAGGTTTTACAAAATCTTGCTAGATTTTTTCTCTCACATGAGAAAGGGTTCATTTTCACTTGAATTTTCTTTGCTCACCATTAGCTTCACTCCCTCTCTAGTTTTCATGAGTTCCTCCACCTTCATCCTCAACCTCCTCTCTACAATCTCATGAGTTGAGAATCAAAAGAGGAGGTGAGATAGATAAACACTTGGATCACTTCACTATATCCTAGACACTCTAGATTAGCAACATAGAGTCCCTAGTTGCTTCACTTGATCATTGGTGTGGAGCTAGAGCCATGAGCTACATCCTCGGGTGGATCATCTTCGACGGAGGAAGACCGGCGGCCAAGTTCAGTCGAGGACGCCTCAAGGAGCTCATGAAGATGGTAGAAGACCGAAGGACATGGTTCGTTCGGTATAACACTTCTATCATAATAGTTTAGCTCTTCGTAGTTAGCTAGTATATGTTTATGGCTCGATCTAGACAGATTCGTTAACGCCAAATTTTTTAAAACGTCATTTTTGTTCCGCATCGGCCACGATAGATGGCCAGGACGCTATCGTAGCCCAACATGGTATCAGAGCCACCCCATAAACCATTACTAGCTAGTTTGCATGAGGTTAAAATGTCGATCGACCAATTTTTCCGAATCATTTTTCCATGTTGACATGCCCGTTGTCGATTTTAAAACTTGTTCAAAAAATCATTCAGAGCATCTTAAAAATACGTGCAGGCATTTATAGGGCACCAGAAGAAATTTAAGCACCTGAACCAATAGCCTTGCCGCGGAACCGCCGCATACCATGCCCTTTGGCCGCGGTTCCGCGGCCGTTTCGTGGTAGTTTTGTGCCAAATTTCATCTGGTACTCTATTTCATGGAAATATGATTTTTTTGGTATACATGTTTTTGGCCCAGATTTGTTTGAGTGCTGGATTACATATGGGGCCAATTTGGAAAGGTTTAGTCGATCGAAATTTTAAGTACATGTGATTATATCTGCGACCTTGAATATCATTGAGCGGTACAACCCGACTAGCAGGGGGTATAGGACGACCCACGGAGGGGTGCTCAAGTTACCAGATTCTGTGAAGTGTTGGGTGGCCCATTCACTTTGTTGATTGGGGTTGCCTCACTTCTGGGATTGGCGGGTAACTTGCCATGCTCGTAGGGGTCCATGTTTTCATTGCATGGGCTATCCACACGACCGGGAACGTCGGGTCTCATTTGAGACTCAAACGAAACCCGAGGCTCCAAGATTATCCACCATTCTATGTTGCTTGTTGATGTTCTGTGATGTTGCTTATATCATGCCTGGGACGAATGTTATATATATATTTATATATACTAGTACATGTTGTATATGTTTTGCATCCGCGGTAGTCCAGCCCCCGCTCTGTCATTAGTTAAGTAACCTAACGGTGCATAATGGGACCCCATGGCAAATGTGGATGGCATATACGTACATGTTCCCTCATAAAATATAAGGAAAAACCCCAATGGGGTATCACGTGCACACACGTGATTGGGGGTCACGTGCTGACACGTGATGGCTTCCTAAGGGCTATGAAATAATAAGAATTGAATCCAAATCAAATGGGGTCACGTGCCCACATGTGATGGGCCTTTAAACCCACTGAAAAGAATTAAAGTTATAATAAACAACAGGGAAAAACCCCAATGGGGCATCACGTGCCCACATGTGACCAAGGGTCACGTGCTGACACGTGATAATTCCTGTGTTCTTTAAAACAACAGAATTAAATTCTGGTTAAATGCTTAATCAGGGGGTCACGTGCCAACACGTGATGGGTTCCTAAAGATCTCTGAATTAATAGAATTAAATTCTAATTAAATGGTCAATCAGTGAAGTCGCGTGCTAATACGTGATAGGCTCTTAAACCTTCTGAACTAATCGAATTAAATTCTAATTAAGGAAAATCAAAAACCCTAATATTTTCCTAGAACTTTCCAAACAAAAAGATTGCGCTCTGTAAAGTGGAGCACCGTTAGATTAAAAATCCAATGGTGATTAAAAATCACCAATTTATAGAAAGATTCTATACAAGGAAGATTTTCCTGAAATTTGCCAGGAATAGCATACAAAATATCTTTTGGATTAAAAATCCAATGGTGAATAAAATTCACTGAGTGGTCTAAAAGATCATATTGGTTATAAAATCAATCAAAATCTTTCAATAAAAGATTGACTAAAACAAACTGATTCTTTTCTTTCTCCTATAAATAGGAGCCAAGGCCAAAGAAAAAAAGGAGAGAAGAGAACAACAACAGAGAGAAAAAAGAAGAGAATTTAATTCTCCAGAGAGAAAATAAGATTTCCTCATAAGAGAAAGAAACCCTAGGTGAGAAAGGGAAAGAGATCATAAGCTCCACAAAACAAAAAGAGAATTTAATTCTCAAACTAAGAGTTTAACTCTTCTGAATAAAAACTTAGTTCTTCCTTTGATTGAAGGTTTGCAGAAGCAGATCTCCCCACAAGTTGAGAATTTAATTCTCATCGGAGAGACTCCACCATGCAAATCTAAAACCTAAGAGAAGACCTAAGTTCAGAGAATTATATTCTCCCACAAAATACTTAGGAATATTAATTCATCCAACAGAGACAGGGTTTAACCCTTAAAATAAGAACTTAGTTCTTCTTCATGGTTGAAGATCTGCAGAAGCAGATCTCCCAATAAGTTGAGAATTTAATTCTCATCAGGGAGATTCTGCCATGCAGATCCAAAACTTAGAGGGAGAGTTGGGTTTAAAGAATTTAATTCTTCCATATACATAGGAATTTAATTCCTCTAAACAAAATTAGGGTTTAACCCTACAAAAGAATTTAATTCTTAAACAAGGGACTTAAAACTCTCCATGCACGTAAAGAAGTCAGTATCCAACCTGATCACGTGGAAACACGTGACCCTCCCTTCAATGATTAGAAAAGAATAAATGAGATCGGGTCACATGCTCCCACGTGACCCTTGAGCAAACTTCTCAAAAATAAAGGCAGAGCCAACTTTGGGCGCCCTGACGTGTCCCCACGTCACCCCTGACAAACACCTTTATAAAAAAGAGAAGATGGAAATAACTGAAGGATTAAAATCTAATGCATGGGCGCCATCACGTGTCCCCACGTGACCCATAGCAAATCCTGTTAATATCCCGTGCATGGGTGCCCATCACGTGCCCACACGTGATGACCATAAAGATTAAGTGTTTAATACTTATTTGAGTATTCTGAGAATAAAATAAAGGAAGCTTAGCCCAATCCTAGGGCGCCTCACGTGTCCTCACATGAGCGCTTCATCTTTTAAGTATTTAACACTATTTTAGGCACTTCATCCCTAGTGTTTAACACTACTTTAAATGCATCACGTAGGAACACGTGACCGCCAAATATGTGCTAGTATTTAACACTATTTTCAAACCAGTCTTAGCCTAAATTGGCTAAATCTTCCAGAGGCAAGACTACCCTTTTGACTGAGCCTCAAGTACATCCTTGTCTTCCAAGATTGATCATCTCATATGGTATATGAGTGCTCAGCACTCAATAAAAGACAAAATACGGTCAGAACCCAGACTCATGTTTGGCATTGCTAAATAATAGGGAGCCGAATCCAGACAAATGTTCAACAGTCCAAACAAAGGTCCAGCATTTCAAACCTAATTAGACTTAGCCCAAGTTGGACACAAGTCCTCAATTCAGATTTAACTGAGCCCATGTGCTCATAATCTAATTAATTGATCTTAGTCCCAAATTGGACTACAGATTTCCCAATCAACTTTGGTTCAAGGGTACATCTCTTCACTCCTTTGATATTTGTCGTTGTAATCCTTCAACGTCTTCAGAGAGGTGATGGGTCCCGATAACCAATCATTCCACGGACTGTAATCCCATGGACTATGATGTCCTTAACCTCGGACTGTGGGGTCTTTAAGCCCATGGACTATAATGTCCTTAACCTTTACAGACTATGATGTCTTTAAACTGGACCACCATGTCCTTAAACTGGTAATCGACCGCAATGTCCCTAAACTAAACAATAGAGCCCGAATGCTCTTTTGTTGGATCTAAACGATCCCATTAAGTTGATCTTAGTTTGAAAATAGACTAACGTATCCTTAACATACGTTTAAGTTGATCTAAGTCTCAAATAAGACTAACGTATCCTTAAACCCAACCCCAAACCCAAATCTAAGAAAATACGGATTTGGACTGATCCACGCCCTACGGGCGACAACATAAATTAGTCCCCGTATACAATCCACGGGCAACCAAAAACAAAACAAACACACACGACACGAAGTGACCATCTGAAGAAGGAGAAAGTGGTTACCGCGATGCGGTAGCGTAATTAACTGCAGGGGGTTGCGCCTGTAGGGAAGAGCGTCCTCACAATCAAAAACCCTTCAACGAGGGGGAATCTGACGAAGTCTGCTATATCGGCCGCATCCGTTTAAACCTTCGATACATGGTGTCATAAATCAATTTGGCATCTTCGGAGAGGTGGACGGATAGCACCAATTAGCATCTGCCCCTAAATTCAGACAATACGAACCTACGCGGTTCCGTCTCTGTATTCGGAGGAGAATAGTCCTATTCATTTTCTCCAGAACCGGAAACCATCCTCGAATCTGGAACAAGTTCCTTCGAGTTCGTATATAACCATACGATGGTTTTATCCTATGGAAGTGGATGTTCGTAGTAATACGGGATGTTCTGGAGAAAAGGGTAAAAGTAGGAGTGGCAATGAGGTATTCAACTCTGGCAATCCAAAAGCCAGTGTTTTAAGAAGGTTCGGTTAACTTGGTCACTGAGTCATAGTCTAGGGTCGGGCCATGGTCGCTGCCAAAGAGAGAGAGAGAGAAAAGAAACACTCTACTTGCACTCGAACCTAGATCAGAATGGTTATCAATTTATCTAACCAGGAAACCTCCCACTGTAACCTCAAATTCTCCTCCAAACCTGAAAGAAGAATTAGTCGGGATCACCCAAGGAGTAAACCAACTCATCAGTGGGAATCGGGATCCAACTATCATCTCATGATAACGTGATGGAATCCACTCACATTATCACACTCCAGAAGGTATGCGCATGCCTGGCAAGTTTCAGTTTCTTTAGAAACTCCCGATGTGTGTTTTTATCCCTAGGACCCAAGTGACCTTGACGAATAATCAACAAATTAAAAGGTCCTAGTCAAGTTCAACCCGTCATTATCTTGATTGCGTTAAACCCACCCGCACGACCATTGACGAATAATCAACAAAGTCGTACGATCGTCCTAACCAATCCACATATCCATGCGATAGAAAAGCATTACAGAGCTACCGCACACTACGCCTCGGCAAATAGCAACGACAAACGTAGCGCGAATACTAAGCAATACTAATTTAAAATGACGGAGGGCTACGAATAGTTTTTGGCGAAAAACCTTTAACGTAATGAACTTGATATCGTTGAAGGAACCGGATAACTTTTTATAAATATAGTGGCGAAAACCTTTGCTAAAGAGGTCACTCCCGGTGAAGGGATCTCGGCTCTTTCCCTGTAGAATGAGGTGCAGGATATTCCAACTGAATATCACGATGCAAAGCAAAAAGTAATCGGCTATAGTGAAGTTATTACCCTGACGCAAACTTCTGTCCAAGGGGTCACTCCCGGTGAAGGGATCTCGGCCCTTGCCTTGTCGACTGAGGTGCTGGATATTCATAACCGAATACCATTATGCAAAAAAAAAAAGAGAACGTCCTTGCAATAACAGCTTTTTGAAAAATGTTCCAACAACATCAAACAGGTTTGTTTAGCTTGCATTGATCCGAATCAATACATTCCCATCAATTAATCACACCACAAAAGAACAAAAATACAATGTACGTATATGCCATCCGCATTCGCCACTGGGTCCCATCATCACCCGTTAGGTTACTTAACTAACGACAGAGCGGGGACTGGACTAGCGCGGGTGTAAAACATATACAACATCTACTAGTATATATATCAATATATAATAATCGCTCAAGGCGTGATAAATGCAACATCACAGAAATGTAATAAGCATCACAGAACAATACAGATAATCTGGGATCCCCGGGTTTCATAGAGCCGCTACTGAAACCCGACGTTCCCCTGGTCGTGTGGATAGCCTGTGCAATGAAATCCTAGACCCCTACGGACACGGCAAGTTACCCACCAAAACCTGAAGAGAGGCAGCCCCTTTCAACAAAGTGAATGGACCACCCAGCACTTCACGGAATCCGGTAACTTGGGCACCCCTTCTTGGGTCAACCTATACCCCCTATGAGTGCGGCGAATAGCCCGCCAATTCTAGAGTAAAGCCCCCTCTGTCTCAAAGCCATGAGATGCGGGCCCGTTGCCCTCTAGAACCCGGCTACCCATGCACCCCTCCACATAGTAATCCTAGTACAGAAAGTAAAATATACAACGGGTACATCGACCTCAGCCCGGTCGTGCCCCAAAAGAATAATATACAAACAGGCAGTGACGGCAGTCCACATGTCGGACGCTCGCCCCGCAATATCAAATGTACAAATACAACCAAACTGTACTACCATTGCATTCAGGCTATCCACCATGACAAATCCGCAACAACACAGAACATCAACGTGAATGTCACGTTCGCAAATCCGTCTAAAAAAGCTATAGCAATTAGACAGGATTTACCGATTGAATGATGTTCACGGTCGCAGATATAATGTAAATACTATGAACCAACATATTTAAAAAATTTCGATCGACAAAATTTCCCGAAGTGAGCCCGAAGCACAAAACCAGCACTCAAAATAATCTGGGCCCAAACAAAATATTCCAGAAACCCCAATTCCAAGTCATAGAGCGCTGTAGAAATTTTGGTGTAGTAAGGGTACAGAATGGCGGCGGAACCGCGGCCGGAAGAGGGTTATTGCCGTGGTTCCGTGGCGAAACAGTACGATCATGAAACCAAATTTTCTCAGAACTCCTAAAAAACCCTGCCTGATTTTCTGCAACACACCAAATAATTTTTTGACCACGGGAAAAATTCGACAGAAACTGTGACTTTGAAATTGCGGTTATGGAAAATTCGGCCGATCGATGTTTTAAATGCATTAGAACAAGCTAGTAAAGGTTAATGGCGTGGCTCTGATACCATGTAAGTATACGGTAGCGCCCCGGCCGTCTTTCCGAGGCCAAAATGCGGAAACAAAACTTTTTCAAAACTAGAAACCGGCGCTATCGTATACTATAAATCCTGGATCGAACCATTAACCTATAACTAGCAACTAGAGAAGGGTTGGAAGGGCTATACCGATCGATCCATGTCCTTCAGTCTTTGGCCACCATCCCAAGCTCCTCGCGGCATCTCCGGTCTCGATCTCCTCGTCGGAAAGGACACCACATCATCGATTCTTTTTACAGTCTCCCGCTTCATCCGAAGCAACTCGGGCACGAAGTGTGCTAGCCGACGTGTCCAAGGTGTTGTAGAGAATGTTTGTGATCACTTTGTCTCTTGCATCCATTGCTTGGATGGAGATTGAAAGTGTTGCCATTAATGGAGGTTATGAGCTAGAGGAAGAAGAAGAAGAAGAAGAGGCTATCTTTCCTTTTGTGTTTCATATGATAAAAGGAGAGCAAGAAGAGAATAATACAAGAGCCAACCTCACCCTTGGCTTCCCCTCTCTCTCCTCTTATCAAATCAACCCACAAATCAAACACCAATGTGACATCTTTCACAAAAAAGAGACCATGAGTCACTATATATGTCTATGTCACATTTAATGCATCTCATGATGAATTCTAGCTCATTATTTCCATATGCAAACATTAATCCAAATGTTTGCCACAACAAAAAGATACGGCAACATCTAAAGTAAACTCGTGACGGATCACAAAGATACCCCTCACCTGTATATACATACCTGCATCCGCATTCCGACTGAATGCAAATGCGATGAGACTAAAGTAATCCAACAAATCTAATATTAGGATCCGGCTTAAACCAAAGCCCACTAGTATGATCCGCCCGATCATGATCCATGCAGTACTGCATGTATATGATCGGACCCTGCCATATATCATACGGCCTCTACAATGTTTCGTCCGAAACTTGAGAAACTGTCTGTGGGGGACTCTAAAGACTCGTCAATACTTTGGCTGTGGATTTAACCACTAGCACGTCAGAGGTATTAGCCGTACGTAACGGGCTACCAGGTATTGACCAAAAGGGAGGTCGATGAGCGAACTCATCCTGACACCCTACTGAGCCTGTCAGTGACAATATCCGTACAGTCCGGTCCATTCGTCTATGAGCACCGCATGTCGGGCCTAGGGGGTTGGTAAAAGTCAGACCCCCAAAAGCGGTACAAGTCGTGTCGGAGTGTAGCCCAGAACACCCTGAGATACTACTGGAATACCTACCAGTAAATCTCCTGCCTTGGCCAAGGACTTCGTGTAATGGCTCTCCTAGACTCAGCGCGATCTTACCCCCAATACCGGGAGAGACGAAACCCCTGCCGATCCGCTCACTGCCTCCATGTGGCTCGGGACTGTACCCAACTAAAACCTATTTGCACGACTCCTTTGAGCCGTGGTAGGGTAGTAATCAAAGCACAGTGGGAACTCACACGGGACAAATGACGATCTCAGGTCGATGAACTAACCTGTACACATGTCGCCAGGGAACTGCTATCTGACGTGAGGTATAATACCAACTAGCATGTTCCCGGCGAGTCCTGTCCGGTGTACTCATAACCCAATGAGCACCTGTATACATCTTAGATGAACCAACAGACACCAATGGCTTGTGAGACTGGCCACCGCCCTTTGTCGGGGTCTCGACTGTATACACTAGTCTACTAACGGAGTATCGATGCCCAGTCTCGAAACTCCCACGACTAGGGACCACTTTAAGGATGTGCTTATAGACTACCCAACACTCACGTATATGATCGCCATCATACTGCTGGTAGTCAAGCAAGAATCCTAAGGGCTCTATCAACATGTAATAGCGACATGTAAGGTCACCTAAAGCAGTACACGATGATAAAGATAAACCATGGTAGCATACTATTCTCCATCAATGTGTAATAGTGAACCACAATGTCACCTAAAGCATGTACACGATGATAAAGACAAACCAGATAGTATGCAATCATCCTGAGTAAGATTGTCCTACCGGCATAGGTCCTCCCTCAATCATTGCAATCACGTGCCTGCGATCCAATAATTGACTTTGAGGGCACTATATCCAACAAGAAGGACACTCCAACTCCTGCTACAGTGGAGGTCATCCAAGCTGCAGCTCCTACTCAAAGGTCGGCTTTTGACAGGTTGACCATTCCCTCTCAGCGAGCATCTGTCTTTGACAGGCTGGCGCCAACAATAGACTCTCATCAGAACAGGGGGCATGGAAAAGCAGGTCCAACAGCAGAGGTGATCTCGACCGCACGACATGCTCGACATTGCCACTGGTGCCGAGTGAGGAGAGCTGTGGGCAATTCCCCTTCTGGACTGACTCCGCCAGCTCCAATGGTGGAAATTGATGCTGCTGTTCCAACCGGGAACAGCTTTGAACTACTTAACAGGATGCACAGGAATTCGCCAACTGCTGTGCTGAAAAGATCTCCTCCAATAATGGAGAACGCTACAAAGGCGAAGCTGGAGCAGCCTTCTCAGCGGATGTCCTTTAAAATTTATAAAGTTTGGCGACAGGTCCAGGACTCCGTGGTAGATCAGGACTATCCCCGCCGATAGAAAAAAATGAAGGTTCGGCAAGAAGAGGACCACCCTGTCAAGCCACAGAAGGCGACAGCTACTTGGGTGCCCACTGCAACGGCCCCCTCAACTTCGACCGCTCACAAGAGGAGAAAGCTGGAGAAAATCCTGGTGTCTATGGCGAATCACAAGAACACTGAATCTAAACGCCCCAAGCCTAGGGACATGGTGGTACATACTGTCTATATGGCATCCGGGAAAGAGGATAGCCGTATCTCTACGGGCTATCGACCGCTCACCAGATCCGTAACAAAGGCTCAGGAGCAGCAGCAACAACAGCTCCAAGAGATGCTAACAGCTATGGCCGCACTCACGGGACAAAAAGCAGGCCCGGAGACATCTTCGGAGCAGCGTCGTGAGCAGAAAACAGATGCTGAATTCCTTCGTAGAATACTTGAGAAGAAGGACAAAGAGGCTGCGGAACAAGCAGCCAACATAAAACAAATAGCCCTCCTATTCCAAGATATGGTGGGCATGATGATCCAGCCGGATCCTCCAGCTGAAGATCCTCCGATTATTCTCGAAGACGACCGAGAAGAGACGTCAAACCCTCTTCCGGCTTGTTCAGTAGCCAAAGAGGATACCATCTCAAAAGCCGCCCTGGATGATTACATCGCTCAGCAGATACGAGTTCATCAGGCGAATGAAGCGGCTGGGCAAATTGTTAAGACTGGACAACCCTATCCGAGTTGGTACGACCAAATAAAGTACCCGCCGGGATACACGATCCCCAAATTCCATGTATATAAGGGGACGGGGAATCCACACCATCACGTTGCTCAATTCAGGGCTTTGTGTGGCAACACTGGAGGGGATGACAAACTATTGCTTCGCCAGTTTGTTGGCAGTTTGTCAGAGACAGCGTTTGAATGGTACTCCGAGCTCCCGAACGACTCCGTTAAGACATTTGCGGAAATGGAGTTACTGTTCACGCAGAGGTTCGCAAGCGCTAGCGAGCGCACCCCGATCACCGTATTAATTAACGCCAGAGTGAAGCCAGGTGAAACATGAGTGTAATACGCTATTCGATGGCGGAATCTATGGTCGAAGTGCGAACAACGCATCGAAGAAGCTCCTGCGGTAGGCATGTTCGTAGGGACCCTTGACCCTCAAGCGACCATATCCCAATTCATGATGTTTTTCAAGCCGACTACCTTCCAGGCTTTGATTGACAAGCTAGCCCAAATGGACCAGATAGGCCATAGGCCTTCCTCTTCAAAGTCGGAGCCTCAGAATGAAAAGGGCAAAGGGAAAGTAACCTTCGTCGCCAACGCTCAACAACAACCGAGTGGCCCGAGACCGGTTGTTCGCCAAAGCAACAAGCGGTAATCCCTCGATGAGAAGTTGAGACGTCCTTATTCGTTTCCACGGGATAAAATAAGGAGATTGTTTGAGCTGGCAGTACGCAGTAGACTCATCAATCTGCCGGAGCCGAGACACCCACTACAATCGAACGATGTCAACGATCCTAATTACTGCCCCTACCACCGAGTATTGGGCTATCCGATCGAAGACTGCTACGTCTTCAAAAACTGGGTTGAAGACCAATACCAACAGGGCAAGTTCGCGCTATCTAAAAACTGGAAGGTGAATCCGCCACAACAGCACACTCCTAAAAGGGTGGACACACCGGGGGCATCGTGCTCTTTTATAGAAGAAGCTCCATCGGAGGACGTTCTTTCAGCCAAAACGAAAAAAATGCTGAAGGATCTTCATACATGCTCGGCAATCAGGTGGAAAAGCCCGCTAGAGCCTGAGATCATTGAAGGAGTGCTAAAACCGCGCCCGACGCCGAGAATTGGTAGCGATGGTCAAAACACTCAGGCCCAGCCGTCAAAGTCTTCATAGAAGAAGAAAAAGCCCGTGAAGCCTGATGACAAGCGCACGGACTTGCAAAAGCATATTGATGCACTGGAGGAATACAATCAGAAGGCGCGAACCCCAGTCACGCTTCAAGAGTTTCTCGATCACATCCTTGAAAGTGAAAATAACGACAATGATGAGGGAGACAACTCGTCACAGGAACCAGAAGATTATGTGTCAAGTTGCCACATGATCTCTCATTCGTCGCTAAATAACAAAGAAGTTCACTCGGCATCAGAAGATAATGCAGAGGAGCTGGGGACAGGATCAATACCAAAATCCTTGGAACCGTCAGACGAGATGACCGACATGCTACTGAACGAAGCCTGTCAGAAGAGCAAAGCTGATCGAGAATGCCAAATGGCCCTATTCGAAGGGGCCAGGCGTCAGCGTCAAGTTGGAGAAGCCGTGATAGGGATGGGTCACAAAACACTCCAACCATATCAAACCACACCCTAAATGGGTGTATTCCACATCGGCGTCATGTCTCCCGTCACGTGACAAATGCACGTGCATACAGGATAAACAATGGACCGTAATGTTCTTAAACTAACGATGGACCACTATGTCTTAAAACTTGCAACTGACCGAAACGTCTATAAACAACTATGGACCACAGCATCCTAAGGCTGACAAAAAAAAACGGTACGTCCATAAGCGAGATGGGCACGATGAAAACCCGAAAGGGCTCTGTGAGTAAAAACAGCAGGACTACCGGCGAGTTTGTGAAAACCTGAAAGGGCGCAATCTCGTTAAAAGACACTTGCAAGGTCCTCTCGACCTTGTAGGGAGAAAATACATGCGTGAGATCCATACGACTCACAAGGGAGCAACACACTTAGAAATCCTCACGATTCCTAAGGAGAAAATGCACCTACGAGATCCTCACGACTCGTAGGGAGAAACACCTTTATGAGACCCTTACGGCTCATAAAGTCAAAAGCCTTAGTCGACAGGATCCTAACCCTGTTTGCTAAGCCACCTTTGTTCAAACTGACGAAGGCAGATGATGATTCGCTCCTGGCAATATTCCAGTTGTAGCGATACCGATGCCTAAATCAGTAACAAATTCCAAGTCCTTTCAAGGCAAATGATGATTCGCCCCTGGCAATATTCCAGTCGTAGCGATGCTGATGCTAAGATTGGTATCAGATCTTGAGTTCCATACTCACAAAAAAAACGGTACATCCATAAGAAAGATGGGCACGGATGAAAACCCGAAAGGGCTCCGTGAGTAAAAACAGCAGGACTACCGGCGAGTTTGTGAAAACCCGAAAGGGCGCAATCTCGTTAAAAGACACTTGCAAGGTCCTCTCGACCCTATAAGGAGAAAATGCCTGCGTGAGATCCTTACGACTCACAAGGGAGCAATACACTTAGGAATCCCCACGATTCCTAAGGAGAAAACGCACTTATGATATCCTCACGACTCGTAAGGAGAATTCCCTTATGAGATCCTCACGGCATATAGGATTCAAAAGCCTTAAGTTACAGGGATCTGAATCTGTTCTTAAGCTATCATAACCCACAGACTGCCTTACAAGCGTTTCAATATTGACCCTTGTATACAATCCACGGGCATGAATAAACATTTCCCTAACAAAGTCCCACCAGCGACTAGGAATATGCTCACATGGTAAACGACCCTTGTAAGTCCTCTCAACTTATAAGGAGAAAACACTCTTGTAAGATCCTTACGACTTATAAGAGAACATACACTTAAGAATACTCACGATTTTTAAGGAGAAAACACACCTACGAGATCCTCACGACTCGTAGGGAGAAACATCTTTATGAGACCCTTATGGCTCATAAAGTCAAAAGCCTTAGTCGACAGGATCTTAACCCTGTTTGCTAAGCCACCTTTGTTCGAACCGACAAAAACAAATGATGATTCGCTCCTGGCAATATCCCAGTTGTAGCGATACTGATGCCTAAATCGGTATCAAATCCAAAACTCGCAGCGAAAAGCCAGCGAACCACAAATGCATATGAAATAGCCAAAATGATGGGGCAACGTGGAACAAAATCAGCAAGTAAAATATATGCATATGAAATAGCTGAAATGGTTGGGCAACTCGCAATAAAAAACAGCGAGTAAAAAGAAAAAAAAATAGCCGAAATGATTGGGCACCACGAAAAATAGCCGAAATGATTGGGCAATCGCGATTTTCGCGATATAACAGCTGAAATGATAGAGCACCGCGGAAATAAAAAAAATGAAAGAATGAAACTTTTGCCCTACAGATGAGATCACATCGATCCCTGTATATAATCCAGGGGCACAAACAAAGAAGGGAACCATATCATCCCGCCAGGCTTCGTCGAAGCGAAGCCAGGTCTCGACGGTTCATAGACAACCTAGAGACGATCTCGACATTCGTCGCAATATTGCAGACATAATGTCAACAAACAAAGCAAAGGAAGATCTCTGGCTTCAGGGTCTCGACGTCAACATCGACAACTTAGAGATCAACACCGGCGTTCTTCCTCCCTCCAGTCGGATGCAGACGCAACATCAACAAGCGGAGCCATGGCAAAGTCCCTAGTTCCAAGACTCTACAGTCTACAGACAACCTAGAGTCAACCAATGACCTCTCCGCCGGATCAACGGTCCGTCTCGGAAACAATTCAACCAACTCCGAGGAAATCAGTGTCCTTGGCAAATACCTCGATTCAGGGAAATCAGCGTCCTTGACGAGAGCATCTCGATTCGCGTCGACCCCAAAGAAATCAGCGTCTTTGCAGGAATACCTCGATTCGTCTCAACCCCAGGGAAATCAGTGTCCTTGGCAAAAACCTCGATTCAGGGAAATCAGCGTCCTTGACGAGAGCATCTCGATTCGCGTCGACCCGCAGAGAAATCAGCGTCTTTGCAGGAATACCTTGATTTGTCTCAACTCCGAGGAAATCAGTTTCCTTGGCAAAAACCTCGATTCAGGGAAATCAGCGTCCTTGACGAGAGCATCTCGATTCGCGTCGACCCGCAGAGAAATCAGTGTCTTTTAAGGAATACCTCGATTCGTCTCAACCCCAAGGAAATCAGTGTCCTTGGCAAAAACCTCAATTCAGGGAAATCAGCATCCTTGACGAGAGCATCTCGATTCGCATCAACCCGCAGAGAAATCAGCGTCTTTGCAGGAATATCTCGGTTCGTCTCAACCCCCAGGGAGATCAGTGATTGATACGAATTCTCGGTGTGTATGTAGAAAATGTATAGAAATCACAACCAAAAATATTTTTGACCGCAATCAATAACGGTGTCGATTGTAGCGCGTTAGCGAGTGCGGATCGTCCACAGGGAAAGAGAGATCCTTTCGTATTTGAATTAGATGAATTGAAAATTAAAGAAAAAAAAAGAAAAGACAATTCAATTCAAGATTTATAAAATTGAAGTTCAAGAATTATCTAGATCTAAATCTAAAATCAAGAAAACATTTAAAATCAAGAATGAAGAATTGATGATATCCAATCCAATAATCAAGAATCGAAGTGAGGCTCGTAGGAATCGATCGAATCTATAGACGTGATGAAATCTATTGATTACGTATTCTTATCCATTAATGATTTGATACTAGATCGATGACGATTAATCGAGGTTTGAGGATCTTTCGAAGAAATTAGGGTTTCTTCATCTCGTCCTTTGTCCTTTCGATGAATCTCATTCAAATTCTAGCCTCGAGTAAATTCAAGAATCGATCGTGGATTACTAATTAAGAGTGAACACAATCAAGAAAACATCGCTCGAAACTAGGTTGCCGATTCTTCAATTTACACGAGTTTACAAAACTTATAGGAATTAAGAATCGTTTCAAGATTTGTAACATCATCGTCTATTGATCGTCTCGATTCCTCCACGAGCGGAGTTTTACTCAAACATCATAACAAGAAACACAATCACAAATTGAGATCGAATCATGATGCAAGAATGTAAAGAAAGCATGATATAGAAATTTCACCTTTATTTATCAACTATTTTGTTGCAATTCTCTCAAGATCTACAAGAGAAAAGAACTCGATCGTTGATTTCGGCTTCGCTCGTCTCCTTGAGTCGCGGATCTCCTTGGATCACTTGCTCCGATGAAGTCCGGCGTCGCTTTCTAAAGGATCGAAGGCTTCATGCTTGATTTGGTACTCGAAGTTCTTGATTTTGGCTTTGGATTTTGAATTGGGGATTAGGGTTTACAAGTCGTTTCACTCAAGTTGTATTGGGAATTGATGTAGGAATCAACAACCAATTATTGAACAACCTTTGAGAAGAAGCTTTAGGGTTCCTTTTATAGCTTTCACTAGCTTTGGCTTCCTTTAGAAGCTAGGTTTAGTTTAGCTTCCCTTGTAAGCCAGGTAGTTAGGTAGAAGCTTCTAGAGGTAGTTAGTTAGGCTTAGCTTCTTTCATAAACTTGGAGGTTAGGGAGAAGCTTCTAAGCTTAGTTTGTTAAGTGAGAAGCTTGCTTTGGAAGTTTAGCTTGAATAAGGAGCTTGCTGATCTGGCAGAAGATTCTAGAGTTCTCTAGACTTTGAAGTGGCTTGAAGCAGTGTACCAAGTGAAAGAAGAATTATGCAGCGAAGACTTGCTGACGTCATCATCATTGCGCCGCGGATCCGCGGCGCTAAGGGGGTTCTTGCCGCGGATCCGCGGCTCTTTGATGTCCTTGGGGCATGAAACTCTATGTGGTGCTTTAGGCTGACTTTAGGTGTATCTTCTGATGTGTGGAATCTTTTAATTATCTTCAGTTCATTGCCAGATCTTAAGTCTTGGAGTTTGCGTATTTCTATCGGCACTTTTTCACAGATTTGGCTTTTCTCCTAGAATTTCCTGCACAGATTCTCGAAACAAGTGTTGCGCTATACAAAGATGATGTGATGCCATGATAAACACTCAATTTCCCTCGAAATGTCGGTTTTAATATATAACACAAGTAATTTGGTATTTTACGGTTGTTTTGCTAATATATGCTATATTAATACCGAACACCTCTAGATGAGTGCAAATGGTAGGGAAATTGTCGTGTTAAAAATGCAATATTTTCGACCGATCAATCAGCGACCTTGGAAAATACCTCGATTCAGTGAAATCAGCGTCCTTGACGAGAACATCTCGATTCGCGCCGACCCGCAGAGAAATCAGTGTCTCTGCAGGAATATACGACGTCGGCAAAACGGGGTTATGGCAGAATCCCTAGTTCCAAGTCTCGACGACCAAGTCTACAGCCTGGAAACCCACAACAGCGTTCCTCCTCATTCTAGCAGGATTCAGACACGACAATCAACCTTGGAGCCATGGCAAAGTCCCTATTCCAAACCTCGACGGTTCACAGACAGCCGACAGAGCACTGGTCCCGTGGTACACGGCTAATGTCAATCCTGACCCCGTGGGAAACGTCCAGAGAAAATCTTGGTCCCGTGGAACACGGCTAATGTCAATCCTGACCCCGTGGGAAACGCCCAGAGCAAATCCTGGTCCCGTGGAACACGGCTAATGTCAATCCTGACCCCGTGGGAAACGCCCAGAGCACCTCCTGGTCCCGTAGAACACGGCTAATGTCAATCCTGACCCGTGGGAAATGTCCAGAGCAACCCCCTGACTCCATGAAATGCGGATAAAGTCAACCCCCTGACCCCGTGAAATGCGGATAAGGTCAACCCCTGACTCCGTGAAATGCGGATATAGTCAACCCTCGACTTCCCGTCAAAGCAATTCTTTGATTCAGGAGCAAGTCAACTCATCAATCACTTACGAGTCCTCTCGACTTGTAAGGAGAAAATTCTCTTGTGAGATCCTTACGACTCTCAAGAGAAAACGCACTTAGGAATCCTCACGATTCCTAAGGAGAAGATACACCTACGGGATCCTTTTGACCGGTAGGGAGAAAATTCTTTATGAGACCCTCACGGCTCATAAAGTTGGAAAGCCTTAGGAGGCAGATCTGAACCTGACTCCTAAGCCATCGTTGTCCTACAAGGAGATCAAAATAGATTATCCACAAAATGCATTTACTAAAAGGGACACACCACCATGAAGTAAAATATGTCTTTTATTCATGAATCAAAATGAATACAAGGTACAATTCATGAAAGAATCAAAAAAATACTCTCATTCAGGAGTATGTACAAAAGAAAAATATACAATCCTTCAAGCCGGCGGACGATTTAGTAGATTTTCCAGTTCATCCTTTTTCCGCTGGGCCTCAGCCTCATGATTCATTATCGCTAAGAGACGAGCCTCCGCTTGAGACTGTTGGGCCTGGTACGAGGCAAGACGACTTTCAAGCTCCTTTTTTGTAACTTTATGAGCTTCGACCATTTCGCGGGTGAAAATGACGGCTTTATCAATGGCTACCTCTTCCCTGATAGCTTCTTGAAGCACCTGCCAAAATTCGTACGCCCGAGTGGTCTTAGCCGTAAGATTAGCTTGAAGTTCCCCCAGCGCAGTTGGAAGCCAGCTCCCTTTCTAAAAACTTTCGATTGAGCCTCTTCTCACATGATTGTAGATTTGCAGCGCACCGTTCAATCAGCCCCCGCAAGCTCGTCTTTGCAGCCACGACCTGTGAGGGAAGGCATGTGTACTCGAGATCATGTGAACAGACCTCCATTCGACGCCAATCCTCGATCCAAAACACGCACGAGCTATTTTCTCTTTCTGGCAACAAGGAAATTTTTCTTGTTCGTACTTAAAGAAAATTCCTAAGGGGTCAAGTATGAAGCTCGTGTACACAGGTGGGATGCACGTACAAATACACATCAAGCAGAAAAAGCCAACAGAGAATATTCAATGATTAATGATAAGAGAAAATACATTGATATTACTCTAAAGGAAAGAGATCACCAAACAAGGGATCGGAAATACAAGGGTTAAGAAAGCAAAACACAAAATTTTCCAGCTCCTTCTCCGCCTTCTCCAACACGTCAAAACGGCGGTTTTCGCGAGGAGTCGCTCCCCATCGGTTGGCGTCGTGCTCATCAGCGAAAGCGGACATGACGGCCCGTCGGGCCCTTATCTGACTCGGTATATGAACTGAATGATCCTTCAGAGCCTGAGTGATTAAACAAGCCTCGTGAAAGCACTCAAGCTTGTCCTCGGCCGCGTCAAGGATCGCCGAAGTCATCTCCGCCGGATGAGGGGATATATCAGCAAGCACAAACAGAAAGATCATCCGGAGCCAAATGGAGCCCATGGGAAGAGAAGAGCCCCGACGAGTCAGAAGCTCATACATCACCGCGTCACACTGAGCGTCGGTGAGGAGGGGATCTGCCAGCCGTGCAGCGAAGCGAGGGATTATCTCCTCAATAGGTACCTCCCATGGTTGCTGACGAACGTGGGGACGATTGCAAGCCATAGCAATTGATTGGTTTCTCAAAGATGATCACCTTAAGGTATAAATGGGTTTCTCTGTGAGGAAAGGAAGAAAGGCATGGTTTCAGGTTATAAAGGGGAGCATTTAATGCTATTCACAAAAAATGTTGTGTATTGTGGAACTATTCTCAAAACCCGGAAAAAAGGGGAGAGCGTTGGAAATGAAAAGCAATGACGCATTGAAATCAGATCAGGGAAATGAAACGTCCCCATCAAGCAGAGCCCCGCATGCGCAACACATGAGCACTAGCCTTGATTGGAAGATAAAGCGGCACTGCACATACATAACAGAGAACTGAGCTCTGAGAAAGAGAATTAAATTCTCAAGGCAAGAACAAGGAAAAAAGAAGATGAAGGAGTGGAGGCACTGCTGAAGAGACCCCTGCATTTATAGGATGTGATGGGAAACGGTTCATCTTCCTTGTTCCCTAGGCAGAACCAACAGCTACAAAAGTTACAGCGTTGCACTCATGTGCAAACACGTGAGAACAACGCTGCGGGGGCATTTGTTCCCTCATAAAATACAAGGAAAACCCCCAATGGGGTATCACATGCACACACGTGATCGTGGGTCATCTGCTGACACGTGATGGCTTCCTAAAGGCTCTGAAATAATTAGAATTGAATCCAAATCAAATGGGGTCACGTGCCCACATGTGATGGGCCTTTAAACCCACTGAAAAGAATTAAAGGTATAAATAACAATAAGGAAAAACCCCAATGGGGCATCACGTGCCCACACGTGACCAAGGGTCACATGCTGACACGTGATAATTCCTGTGTTCTTTAAAACAACAGAATTAAATTCTGGTTAAATGCTTAATCAGGGGGTCACATGCCAACACGTGATGGGTTCCTAAAGATCTCTGAATTAATAGAATTAAATTCTAATTAAATGGTCAATCAGTGGGGTCGCGTGCTGACACGTGATAGGCTCTTAAACCTTCTGAACTAATCGAATTAAATTCTAATTAATGGAAATCAAAAACCCTAATGTTTCCCTAGATCTTTCCAAACAAAAAGATTGCGCTCTGTAAAGTGGAGCACCGTTGGATTAAAAATCCAATGGTGATTAAAAATCACCAATTTATAGAAAGATTCTATACAAGGAAAGATTTCCCTGAAATTTGCCAGGAATAACAGACAAAATATCTTTTGGATTAAAAATCCAATGGTGAATAAAATTCACTGAGTGATCTAAAAGATCATATTGGTTACAAAATCAATCAAAATCTTTCAATAAAAGATTGACTAAAATAAACTGATTCTTTTCTTTCTCCTATAAATAGGAGCCAAGGCCAAAGAAAAAAAAGGAGAGAAGAGAACAACAACAGAGAGAAAAAAGAAGAGAATTTAATTCTCCAGAAAGAAAAGAAGATTTCCTCAGAAGAGAAAGAAATCCTAGGTGAGAAAGGGAAAGAGATCATAAGCTCCACAAAACAAAAAGAGAATTTAATTCTCAAACTAAGAGTTTAACTCTTCTAAATAAGAACTTAGTTCTTCTTTTGATTGAAGGTTTGCAGAAGCAGATCTCCCCACAAGTTGAGAATTTAATTCTCATCTGGGAGACTCTGCCTTGCAGATCTAAAACCTAAGAGAAGACCTAAGTTCAGAGAATTATATTCTCCCACAAAGTACTTAGGAATATTAATTCCTCCAACAGAGACAGGGTTTAACCCTTAAAACAAGAACTTAGTTCTTCTTCATGGTTGAAGATCTGCAGAAGCAGATCTCCCCATAAGTTGAGAATTTAATTCTCATCAGAGAGATTCTACCATGCAGATCCAAAACTTAGAGGGAGAGTTGGGTTTAAAGAATTTAATTCTTCCATATACATAGGAATTTAATTCCTCTAAACAAAATTAGGGTTTAACCCTACAAAAGAATTTAATTCTTAAACAAGGGACTTAAAACTCTCCATACACGTAAAGAAGTCAGTATCCAACCTGATCACGTGGCAACACGTGACCATCCCTTCAATGATCAGAAAAGAATGAATGAGATCAGGTCACGTGCTCCCACGTGACCCTTGAGCAAACTTCTCAAAAATAAAGGCAGAGCAGACTTTGGACGCCCTCACGTGTCCCCACGTGACCCATAACAAACACCTCATTGAAAAAGAGAAGATGGAAATAACTGAAGGATTAAAATCCAATGCATGGGCGCCCTCACGTGTCCCCACATGACCCCTAACAAATCCTCTTAATATCCCGTGCATGGATGCCCATCACGTGCCCACACATGATGGCCATAAAGATTAAGTGTTTAACACTTATTTGAGTATTCTGAGAATAAAATAAAGGAAGCTTAGCCCAATCCTAGGGCGCCCCACGTGTCCTCACGTGAGCACTTCATCTTTTTAGTATTTAACACTATTTTAGGCACTTCATCCCTAGTGTTTAACACTACTTTAAATGCATCACGTGGGAACACGTGACCGCCAAATATGTGCTAGTGTTTAACACTATTTTCAAACCAGTCTTAGCCTAAATTGGCTAAATCTTCCAGAGGCAAGACTCCCCTTTTTACTGAGCCTCAAGTACATCCTTGTCTTCCAAGATTGATCATCTCATATGGTATACGAGTGCTCAGCACTCAATAAAAGACAAAATACGGTCAGAACCCAGACTCATGTTTGGCATTGCTAAATAATGGGGGGCTGAATCCAAACAAATGTTCAACAGTCCAAACAAAGGTCCAACATTTCAAACCTAATTGGACTTAGCCCAAGTTGGCCACAAGTCCTCAATTCAGATTTAACTGAGCCCATGTGCTCGTAATCTAATTAATTGATCTTAGTCCCAAATCGGACTACAGATTTCCCAATCAACTTTGGTTCAAGGGTACATCTCTTCACTCCTTTAATATTTGTCGTTGTAATCCTTCAACGTCTTCAGAGAGGTGACGGGTCCCGATAACCAATCATTCCACGGACTGTGGGGTCCTTAAGCCCATGGACTATGATGTCCTTAACCTCGGACTGTGGTGTCCTTAAGCCCATGGACTATGATGTCCTTAACCTTTACAGACTATGATGTCTTTAAACTGGACCACCATGTCCTTAAACTGGTAATCGATCGCAATGTCCCTACACTAAACAATAGAGCCTGAATGCTCTTTTGTTGGATCTAAACGATCCCATTAAGTTGATCTTAGTCTGAAATTAGACTAACGTATCATTAACATACGTTTAAGTTGATCTTAGTCTCAAATGAGACTAACGTATCCTTAAACCCAACCCCAAACCCAAATCTAAGAAAATACGGATTTGTACTGATACGCGCCCTACAGGCGACAACATAAATTAGTCTCCATATACAATCCACGGGCAACCAAAAACAAAACAAACACACACGACACGAAGTGACCATCTGGAGAAGGAGAAAGTGGTTACCGCGATGCGGTAGCGTAATTAACTGCAGGGGCTTGCGCATGCAGGGAAGAGCGTCCCCACAATCAAAAACCCTTCAACGAGGGGGAATCTGACGAAGTCTGCTACATCGGCCGCATTCGTTTAAACCTTCGATACATGGTGTCATAAATCAACTTGGCATCTTCGGAGAGGTGGACGGATAGAACCAATTAGCATCTGCCCCTAAATTCAGGCAAGACGAACCTACGCGGTTCCGTCTCTGTATTCGGAGGAGAACAGTACATTGCATTTTCGTTCTTTTTGGTGTGATATGGATTAATTGATGGGACTGGGTTAACTTTGATTAATGCAAGAAAAACAAACCTACATGATGTTGTTGGAACCAATTTTGAAAACTGTTATTACAAACGTTTCTTTTTGCTTTGCACAGCGGTATTCGGTTATGAATATTCAGCACCTCATTCGACGAGGCAAGAGCTAAGATCCCTTCTTAGGGAGTGACCTCTTGGGCAAAAGTTTGCGTCTTTATAATAACTTTACTATAGTCGATTCTTTTTCTTTGGATCATGGTATTCAGTTAGGAATATCCTGCACATCATTCGATGAGGAAAGAGCCGAGATCCCTTCACAAGGAGTGACCTCTTTAGCAAAAGTTTGCATCACTATATATTTGTAAAACCACTCGAGTTTCTTCAACGATATCAAGTTCATTACGTTAAAGGTTTTTCGCCAAAAACCAGTCGTAACCCTCCGTCGTTTCGAATAAGTAATATTCATGCGGTGTTTGTTGGCCAAAGTCAAGGCATCGTGAATGGTAGCTGTGTGTTGCTTATCCATAGCATTGATAAATGCATTGGTTTAGGACAGTCGTACCACTTTGTTGGCCAAAGTCAAGGGTGTGTGCGGGTAGATCTAAATCAATCTGGATAATGACGGATAGAACTTGACTTGCATATCATGATTTGTTGGCCAAAGTTAAGGTCATAAGCGCTTGGGGCAAAAACCATATCGGGAGTTTCAAACATACAGGAAACTTGCCATGCATGCGCATACCTTCTGGAGTGTCGTGACTTAAGTGGCTTCCATCAAGTTATTATGCGATGATAGTTGGATCCCGATTCCCACTGATGAGTAGGTGTTACTCCTCGGGTGATTTTCATATGATCCTGACTAATTCTCCTTTTAGGGTTCGAAGGAGAATTCGAGCAAACAGTGGGAGCCATTCTGATTAGATAAAGTGATTAACCAATCTAATCGAGATTAGAGTGCACGCTGAGTTTTTCTTTTCTCTCTCTTTGACAGCGACCATGACTTGACCCTAAACTTATGAACCAAGTTAATCGAACCTTCTTATAACACTTTGGTTTTTGAATTGTCACGAAGTCGCACATATCATTGCCACTCCTACATCCCCTTTGCATTTCTCTAGAACACTCCTTATCACTATGAAGATCCATATTTCTTGGATATTCCATCATATAGTTACATACGAACTCGAAGGAACTTGTTCCAGTTCGAGAATGGATTCTGGTTCTGGAGAAATTGAATAGGATTATTCAGTTGTCTTTTCTCTTTATCTTCTCTCGGGTTGCGAAGGCTCCTAGTATATGGAGAGTACACTTATTATGATTATTGGATAGTCTTCTTCCAAACCTTGGGCCGGTGTCGAAGGGTAAGAAAAAAAAAAAGAAAACCAATTAGCCTGAGTGTGGTGTACAGAAGGTAATAAGTAAAGACATATAAAGGGATTAGACTAAGGGCAAATGAAACTGTGAATGCTATCATTCACGACAAAACTGCGTATACCCCTGCCACTTCTACATCCCCTTTGCATTTCTCCAAAACACTCCATATCACTACGAAGATCCTTATTGATTGGATATGCCTTCGTATAGTTACATACGAACTCGAAGAAACTTGTTTCTAATCGAGAATGAATTCTGATTCTGGAGAAATAGAATAAGGATTATTCAGTTGTCTTTTCTCTTTACCTTCTCTCAGGTTGCGAGGGCTCCTGGTATTAGAAGAGTACACCTATTACGCTTATTGGATAGTCTTCTTCCAAACCATAGGCAAGTCCCGAAAGGTAGGGAAGGAAGAAAACCAATTAGCCCAAGTGTGATATACAGAAGGTAATAAGTAAAGACATATAAAGGGATTGGAGTGAGGGTAAGGAAGTATACGGTTACTATCATGAATATGGATAGTGGAAGAGACATTATTAGGAATACCCGGCTACCCCTTCGAAACATTTTCATGTTTCAGTTTTATTGTACACTGTTAATTGAAAACTATTTTCCCAATTAAATTCTAACTCCAGGGTATGTATTTACCAGATTTGATTCTCATATCTGTTGGCGTTACAGATGCTGAGTAAGAGTAAAATATTGGGAATTGGGTGATTATATCCTCTATATATCAGAATTCTTTGTAATTTGTGATATTTGAAGAAATCGCCTGGGTTTTGCCTGACGGCAAATATTTGGTTTTGAATATCCGTCATTATGCACCAATTTCAAACTGATATGTCTGTACGTTTATTTTATAAAGTGAGATATAACTTTTTGAAATTATGTTTATGATATTTCCCTGTATCAGTTGATGGTTAGGTAACGTGCATTCAACAGCGGTGTGATTCTTCTTAACCATAGCACAGTTTTCAATCTACGACGCATACGGTTCGAGTTATTAAACTCAGTGGACTTATACAAAATATTTTATGTAGTCCAATGTCCGTTAGGACAAAGGGGTTGGTACTCGTACTATACTCTGTTTACTTATGACTTCTCTAGTTTTTGACAAGTATTTCGTTGAAATACAAGGTCCGGATTTTGAGAAGATATAGATATAAGAATAAAGTAAAGAACCATATGTTGCAAGTATCATGATTTTTCAAGACGATCGAAAATGTAGATACTTGTGTTAGGTATTCCGTTGTAAGTAATAGTTTTGAGAACTTGCTTTTCTTTCAGGTTAATCATGCGTGGGTGCACTCCTTGATGAGTAATGCTGCTTGGCCTCCTTCCATCTAGTTGATATGCGCTAGAAACGGCTGCATGTTTTTTTAATCTGGTTTAAATTAAATTAGCGTCTTTGTTTTTATATTGGATATATAGAATGGATTCATATCTTAACAATGTTAAGGTATATGGAGTTGTCCAGATTATGCTTAAAACCAGAATCCAGATAAACTCCAGGCGCGTTTCAGTAATGGCAGTTTGTGGGTTATCTCGGGTTTTGACGAGCGTTAACATTCTACCATCTGGAAGATCAATAGTTATATTGTTCTTGACTCGCCACAATTTCAGTAAAATGAATTCTTTTCAGAAAACATTAGTGGGAGTATGGTAGAACTGGAAGTTATTCCATAATCACAAACGATTACTGAAAATTTAGTAGAACCTAAAGATTCAATTAGATTCGGCATTCAATTAGCCACTCCGCAAATGTAAATATTAGTGGAAAATTCTGATACATGTCCAATAAGAAACTCATAATTCTTCCGTTTTCATCACAGTATTACAATCACAACTGATCAAAAATAGCTAATTCTTCTCTTACCTCAATAAATTTCCTGCTCAACCAAATGATTGTAATTCTGTTAAAAGATCGATCATGAATTCGAGTTTCATCTTAAAGAGTAAAAGATAGTGAGTGACAAGATTATTTAACTGGCCTCCAAGAGTTAAAGTGTAATAACATATTTGAAGCATATAAATAAGCAAGCCTCTTCATGATGAATGAAAAATTTAGTAAGGAAACGCCAGTTTTACTGCGCGATGTTAAACAGGTTATTTAAAGAGGTACACAGGAAAACAAAAATCCAATATTAGCATCTCAACTCAACATTTTGTTTGTCTCGATACTGTAAAGAAAATTAAGTCCTAACCTTTTTTTTGAAAAAGAGAAAAGCATACGGCCACTGAAGCCCAACACCAACAAAAACAAAATTTGGAACACCTATAAGAATAAAACAAACAAAACAACTTCTTCAAAAATAGGTTAAACAATACAACATTATCTCAAATTTAGGGTCAGCTACATTAATCATATCTTCCATTTAACTATGTTTAGGGCCATTCTTTGATTAAAGTAATCATAACATCTTTTAACTACATACATGTTCATGAACATCTAGCCCTAAGTACTTTTCATCCGATTTTGCACATGTCCAAACCATATCAACATATTCTCCCTCGCTCCAGTATTCAAAGTCACAATACCTAATCTTTGAATCCAAACGATTCCGATATTACTTCGATGCCCCATGCGAAGACTGCGTCAGCAAAAGAAATGTTTATACATTTTTTCACTTTGCCATTCTGAAACTTGTCTTGCTTTTCATGTAGCGGATTGAGAAAATAGGTTGATTGTAGCTGCTTTTCATGCAGTGTGCGGATTGATAAAATAGGTTGATTTGTAGCTGCTTTTCACGTAGCGAATTGAGAAAATAGGTTGATTGTTCTTTCTAAAACGAACAAATAATGCATGTTGCAAAATTTTGCAAGTGATACTTTCGTGTCTCACCATCAGTTTCATTTCAAAACATTTTAGGAAAAGCTTCGTCTTTTGCAATAAATATCTTAATTTAAATCTTCGCAACAAAGGATTCATGTAGGACGCTCAACGAAGAACACCACCAATTATCGTTTACCACCATCGATGCCTATCCAGTTTAACATAATACAAGACGAGACAACATTAAAATTGTTAAGAGACATTATAATAGAGCGATTGTTTCTCTAATGAATTAAGCATTTCTTGTATTTCTATCATATCAAGTAGCCGATTTCTTAACAGATGAATTCTTTAAACCGCGACTCGATTCAATTTTTGCCTTTGGTGTGTTAACCCTCAATTTGTATTAATATTATTTCTAGACTTGAATCTTGATTTCTAAGACAAAAATGTGTAGAAGCAAATATGTTATCAAAGAGTATTGCTTTTACCGTGACATCGTATATCTTCCATTTTCTTTTCTTTTCATATATTAATAAATTTTAGCATTAGTAGAGGTCCTGTGGGTCTAAAGTGTTTACACTTTCTTATGTCCTCTAGTTTTTTTTTATTTAAATCTAACTTTTTATTTATTTTTGTTTTCAGGAAAATGCCATTCCTACAAAGTTTAAAGTGCGGCGTTTTTCGTGGTGCATTGACTTCTTCTGTTGACAAAGAATCTAGTATTGTTATCTAGTAGATTTGATGTAACCAAGCATGTCCTTAAGGATATATTCATCATCCCCATTTAAGCCTTTTCTCATCCATATGAGATCGGCTATAAAGTAAAACATTAGTAAGATATGACAAAGTTTTACAACCATCTATAAGGTATTAAAATGGCGGAAACAAATAGAGATTGCGAGTGTTGATGTGCAGCAGAGACACCTACCTTGATGGATCTAAACTAAGATCCCCTTTAACGGATAACAACCAGAATATTGCAAAATCAAATAACACACAAAAAATTCGGGAAAAAGAGGAGAGTACACTTTTTCGATCTTTAGAGAGAGAAAAAACCTTACAGAAAATTACAAAAACCCCCTCTTTATAGATCTCCAACGAGATCTTCCTTCTTCTCTCTCAAGGCTCTCCTTAACAGCGCCTTGTTCTCTTATGGACCGTCGTTTTGCCTCTTTTTAACCTTATGATCAAGATTACACCCTTTAAACTTTAACCTTATAGCCTAGTATGTTTTCCCCTTTAAGGTCAGACGTATAGGTTCCATTTGCATGTCGATCCAAAGCGTCGCCAGACATCTGACCTTTTATGGGTCAGACGTCTACGCCCCCTTTGCACGTCTGGCTAGACAATTGCCAGACGTCTGAAGCTCGATAGCTCAGACGTTTGTTTTCACTCTGGAAATCTGAAACTTGACTATCAGACGGTCTTCCCTTTTATAGGCCAAACGTCTAAATCTTTTCTGAAATCATATGCAGTCTTGTGATATACAAAACATCCTTCACAATAGCGAGATGTTACTGTTATATTTTCAGCGTTGGATGTTGTTAGTTGTATGTATGCCCTAGAGGCCAGTATTGTACAGATGATGTATATTATATTGGATGCTTAGACATATATAGAGATGACTTTCTTGCTCGATATGATAGTATGCTATCTGGTTGCTCTTTATCTTAACATATATACTAGTCTCTTTATACTGTCTTATAGTTACATGTTGGTAAAGCCCTTAGGATGTGTACTTGACTACTTGGACTATGATGCGGATCATACTAGTGGGGACATGGTAGTCCATAAGTACATCCTTCAAGGTCTCTAGTCGTGGGTGTATCGAGACGAGGCATCGATATACCAGTGTAGACTAGCGTATACGCTTCTCGACCCATGAGATGGGCGATAGATGATCCCATATCCATTGGTGTTTGACATCAGAGATGGTATACGGGTGCTCAGTGGAGACTGGGTACACTGGACGGACTCGCCGAGAACTCCCAGATGGTATTATACCTCACGTCAGATGGCAGTTCTCAGGTGACACTTGTGCAGGTTAGTCTGTAGACCCGAGATCGTCATAGAGTCTTGTGTGATTCCCACTGTGCTTTGATTTCCACCTTACCACGTCCATGAGGGCGTGCAAAACGGTGGTTTTTGGGTATAGTCCCGAGTCACATGGAGGCAATGAACGATAGGAGGGGTTTCGTCTCTCCCGGTATTGGGGGTTGATGTTGCACTGTGCTCGATTGGCCGTAACAGGGAAGTCTCTGGCCAGGGCTGATTGGAGATTTACTGGTAAGTGTTACCAGTAGTTTCTCGACCCGTTATGAGCCTCACATCGGCACGACTTATCAGTTATTGGGGTCTGACGTTTACCACCCCTAGACTTGATATGCGACATATCAGACAAGGAGACCGGACTGCACGGTAGTGTTGCCGGTTGGCTCGACGGGAGTTGTAGCAGGTTCGCTTGTTCTCTTCTGATCGTTCAATACCCGGGTGGCCGTTACGTTTAGCTGACCGCTTGCGGCTTAGGGGTGCTTAATATGATCATCACCCACTGCCGGCGTATTGACGAGTCTTAGAGTCCCACAAAGGAGTTACCTAGTCCAGGCGAAACGTTGTGGTGCGCGTATGCGATATGCGCATGGACCCGATTAAAATGCGCGTATAGGATACCGTATATTGATCGGGCGGCTTGCTTTTGGTGGGATCATATGTGATATGGCCGGATTGATAAATCAAGTGTTGATTTATCATTTAACCATTAGTTTTCTCACTTAAAATCTTTTCTTGTACATGATAGATGTATGCATGCATGTATGCTTTCTTTCTTTTAGTTTCATGCACATATGGATGTGCATACATACATACATACATACATACATACATACATACATCGTCTATCATGGTTGATTACACATGGAAAATGGTAGCAATATAAGACTCACACCATGGATTAAATATATGGATAATTATTTAATTTGTGTTAAAAACAAAATAGAAAAAGAAAGGATAATTCATGGCTAGTTTCTACATCCTTCTTAAACCTAACCATGCTCACCTACTCCTAACCATGAGTTAACCTTCTCTTTGTGTTTTAAACTCAAGTTAAATAATATCTTTATCATCTAACCATGGTTTGAGATGAGGATAAGAAAATATATATAGATATATTTTCTTTTTCTTCACTAGAGTTATCTTTTTCACTCTTGTTAAAAAGTATAGCCATCATCTTCTTCCTCCTTCTTCACTTGCTCTCTAGACTTTTGTAGTGAGCAAATTAGATAACAAGATTGGATTTTGAAGTGAGAATAAGAACCACAACATCATTCTACACAAGTTTAGCCCACTTGTTTAGAGTGTTATCTTCATTTCTTCTTTTGAAAAGTGAAGTTGCAAGCTTGGACTAGGAGCTTCGGGTGGATCGTCGTGGACACTAGAAGACTTCAAGCGAACCCTCCTCCAACCCTCAAGTGGCCAAGGAGTCTAGCGTAGGGAGCTACAAAGGTTGTACTCTCAAAACCCTAGCATTTCTTTCATGTGATGATGTGTAGTTTTTTGAAACCCTAATTTTTCTAGGATCGATCCTTTGTATGTTAACTTATCACCCTAAAAATTCCATCTTTGGTACATGTGATACTTCCAAACCCTTCATGAGGTGCTAGGCTAACCCTTCAGATGTTTTCTGCTTTTAATGTGTTTTATTTTGTCGGGGCGTCTATGTATGATGACTCATTGGATTAAATGTACCCGTTTAAATTTTTTTAATGAAGCAAGAGGGCAAATGATCACACCTTAAGCTTTAAAGAAAATTTGTGATGTTCTTACCCGATGGAAAAGAAAAAGAAGAAGAAAAACTTGGGCTAGAGTATAACCCTGGATTGGACCTGATGATGCTCGATAACGGTAATTCCTTAGATCATGACACGTGGCAGATGACGTGTCCCAGAGCATGCAAGGAAGGACCTACAGTGGCCGACCAGACCACTCCTATGCCCGTCCTACCGACCAACGCTGGCTCACTTCCGAGCCTCTGCACAACTGGCCTCCTCGGCCTCACAGCTCGTCTCCGGGCTACCACGGAACCAAGATACCTCGGCTCTCCCGCTCGTCCGCGAGCTCTCCCGCCGAGGTCATCTTCCTCGGTCTCATCGACCGACCAACGGCACTGCAGGCGCAACCGCCATCCCGCGAAACTCGCCATGCGCGAGATATCCGCCGGCCACATCCCACGTTCCACGCCATCATGATCCCCCATTAACGAGCATGTCTCGCCATTAATGGGAGATCCCGCTCATCACGAGGGCGTGACGTCGGGAGCGTAACTGCCGGCGTGATTCTCGTTCCTGCCCTGCCTGCTACCACCGCTATATAAACCCCTTCTTCAGACGGTTCAAGTAAGCCATTTTTACTCCATAAGCCATTACCCTGCTCGGATCTCTAGTCTAACTTGACCGTCGGAAGGTCCTCGGTGGTACAACCGCCCCGGGATTTCCTTGCAGGTAGCTCAGCAACCACAACCTCAAACCCATTGAAATCCACAAGCTTCAGGAGCGACAGCCACCAGATCCAATCTCAGCCACCCATCGCCGCCATCAACAGATCAACGGAAGATAACATCTTGGCGCGATCCAGGCCGCATCAGCTGGCGTCGTCTGTGGGAAACTTTTTGATTCCACAAAAACAAAAGTTCATTTTCCAATCTCAATCCAATGGCGAGCGATCATCACGAAGATCCAAGCACCAGCCGCCGCCTCCCCCTCAACGGAGGCGCGGAAGAACCTCCTCCGCCGAATGCCATCAACGCCCTTGCGGCCGGATAGACCGACTAGCGTCTGCCGTGGAGGCCCTCAACCGTGTCCAAACAGTAGGACAAGTTCCCCAGGTCGCCGCTCCTCCGCCTCGAGACCGGGACCCCTACAGAGGGAGAGAAGACTCTGCTCGCGTCGGTTCAGCCGACCACCGCCTCGTTACCTCCCACGGCCCCTCCGGCGCTAGGGGTCAAAGCCCTCACCAAGAGGCAGCCGAGCGGCTACCCTGCTCGGCTATCCCTAGCTGGTAGCTCCTCTACTCCACAACACCAGGGATCAAAGCCCTCACCAAGAGGCAGCCCTGAAGCTACCCTGCTCGGCTATCCCTGGCCGGTAGCTCGCCTACCCCACAACGCCAGGGATCGAAGCCCTCGCCAAGAGGAAACTGAGCAGCTTCACTGCTCGGTCAATTCTTAGCAGGCCTCTCATGGCCCTTCCAGCGCTAAGGATCAAAGCCCTCACCAAGAGGGGGCCGAGCGGCTACCCTGCTCGGTTATCCCTGGCTGGTAGCTCCCTACCCCCACAACGCCAGGGATCAAAGCCCTTGCCAAGAGGCAACTGAGCAGCTTCACTGCTCGGTCAATCCGTAAAAGGCCTCCCATGGCCCCTCCGGCGATAAGGATCTAAGCCCTCACCAAGAGGCAGCCGAGCGGCTACCCTGCTCGGCTATCCCTAGCTGGTAGCTCCTCTACTCCACAACACCAGGGATCAAAGCCCTCACCAAGAGGCAGCCCTGAAGCTACCCTGCTCGGCTATCCCTGGCCGGTAGCTCGCCTACCCCACAACGCCAGGGATCGAAGCCCTCACTAAGAGGCAACCGAGCAGCTTCACTGCTTGGTTCATCCTTGGCAGGCCTCCCACGGCCCCTCCAGTGCCAAGGACCTAAGCCCTCACCAAGAGGCAGCCGAGCGGCTACCCTGCTCGGCTATCCCTGGCTGGTAGCTCCCCTACTCCACAACGCCAAGGATCAAAGCCCTCACCAAGAAGCAACCCTGCAGCTACCCTGCTCGGCTATCCCTGGCCGGTAGCTCGCCTACCCCACAACGCCAGGGATCGAAGCCCTCACTAAGAGGCAACCGAGCAGCTTCACTGCTTGGTTCATCCTTGGCAGGCCTCCCACGGCCCCTCCAGCGCCAAGGACCTAAGCCCTCACCAAGAGGCAGCCCTGCAGCTACCCTGCTCGGCTATCCCTGGCCGGTAGCTCGCCTACCCCCACAACGCCAGGGATCTAAGCCCTCACTAAGAGGCAACCGAGCAGCTTCACTGCTTGGTTCATCCTTGGCAGGCCTCCCACAACCCTCCAGTGCCAAGGATCAAAGCCTTCACCAAGAGGCAGCCCTGCAGCTACCCTGCTCGGCTATCCCTGGCTGGTAGCTTCCCTACCCCACAACGCCAGAGATCGAAGCCCTCACCAAGAGGCAGCCGAGCGGCTACCCTGCTCTGCTATCCCTGGCTGGTATCCCCCCTACTCCACAACGCCAGGGATCAAAGCCCTCACCAAGAGGCAGCCCTGCAGCTACCCTGCTCGGCTATCCCTGGCCGGTAGCTCGCCTACCCCACAACGCCAGGAATCGAAGCCCTCACTAAGAGGCAACCGAGCAGCTTCATTGCTTGGTTCATCCTTGGCAGGCCTCCCACGACCCCTCCAGCGCCAAGGACCTAAGCCCTCACCAAGAGGTAGCCCTGCAGCTACCCTGCTCGGCTATCCCTGGCCGGTAGCTTGCCTACCCCACAACACCAGGGATCTAAGCCCTCACTAAGAGGCAACCGAGCAGCTTCACTGCTTGGTTCATCCTTGGCAGGCCTCCTACGGCCCCTCCAGCGCCAAGGATCGAAGCCCTCACTAAGAGGCAGCCCTGCAGCTACCCTACTCGGCTATCCTTGGCTGGTAGCTTCCCTACCCCACAACACCAGGGATCGAAGCCCTCACCAAGAGGCAGCCCTGCAGCTATCCTTCTCGGCTATCCCTGGCTGGTAGCATCCCTACCCCACAACGCCAGGGATCAAAGCCCTCGCCAAGAGGCACCGGGCAGCAATCCTGCTTGGCCATCCTTAAGGACAAAAAGCCCTCGCCAAGAGGCACCGGTCAGTAACCCTGCTCGACCATCCTTAGTAGGCCACTTACGGCCCCTCCCGCGCTAAGGATGAAAAGCCCTTGAAAGAGGCAACCGGGCCCGCCCTTGTTCGGTTATCTCTGGCTGGTAGCTTCCTACCCCAACAAACCAGGGATCAAAGCCCTCGCCAAGATGAAACCGGGCCCGCCCTTGCTCGGTTATCCCTGGCCGGTAGCTTCCTACTCCAACAAATCAGGGATCAAAGCCCTCGCCAAGAGGCACTGGGCAGTAACCCTGCTCGGCCCGTCCATAAGGATCAAATCCCTCGCAAGAGGCAACCGGGCCCGCCCTTGCTCGGTTATCCCTGGGTGGTGGCTCCCTACCCCAACAAACCTGTAACAACCCCAAATTCCCTATACAAATTTTTTCAAAATATTTTTTCAAAAATCCATAAAAGGGGTATTTATTAGCTGAGCACAAGACTTAAGTAATTAATTAGCAATTTAATTACAAGAAAGAGCTTGTGGCTCATTGGTAATACCTTGCACTGCTGAACCAAGCCACCAGAGTTCAAATCACATGCCCCACATTATTTTTTTTATTTATTTTGTTTTAAATTCTTTGGAAACCCAACAGTCCACACACAATAACTCCCAAACTTTGAACTGAACCCAGAAAACTAAATATACCAATGTTTACCCCACGAGACCCCCCACCTACTCGACCCCCGACTCGGCCGGCGGACCGGCCAACTCGGTCCGGCGCCGCCGGCCGGACTCGACCGGACGGCCGAGTGGGCAACTGAAAAGTTGTGACTTTTCAGTTGCCCAACTCCCCTGCACACACCATTTACTTGGATCGGTTCCCGAGAATTTAATATGCCCTAATTACTATGATTTTTAATGTTTTTCCCACATTTTTACAATTTTTTTTAATTAAAAACCTTTCACCTACCCTACCCTAGCCTACCCTATAAATACACCCCCTACCCTCTACCCTCTCATCCCAAAACCCTAAGCTCACTCTCTCAAAATTTTCCAAGAGTTGTGTAATTTGAAAACAAGTGCACGGCGAACCTCCGACGAAATTCCGGCGGAAATTCCGGCGACGTTTTTAGGAACAACCGGCGACGAAGCAACGCCTCGGCAACCTCTTTAATTCCCCTTTCACTTCCTTGCTTAATCGAAACCCGTAAGTCTCATTCTATTTCTCTAAAATACGAAATTACGAAACCCGACGGAATCGGAACAAATCCGATTTCTGATTCGGTTTTCTATAAAAGTTCACTTCTCACCAATACATTCATGTTTAAATATCTTTATGTTGACTATTAAACTTTTAAAAATCAATTTGAGTAAGTTTCATCACATGAAATGATAACATTTCCAATTTATCGTATTTTTCACTTTAATACCATCATGTTTCGATTTCACATTTAACCCCTTAACTTTGCTCTACATTTAAAGTAGAGCACGAGGTAATGACCTATCTCCACACACACGCAAATTCAACCTAAAACGATATCATCAAAAACTTAGAATACGATAGAACAAAACTTTCATTTAAATACTATTTTCTTAATAAAATCAATTCTAAAAGTTTTGTTTTGATACACTTTTAAATAAATACCTCTTATTAAGAAAACACGATAAGTTATGGACATCGATCGTTTATCTAAACCTGACTTTGTGGTGTCTAGGCTAGGCAATTGAGCAAAGGTAACTTTAAAAGGCCCGTCTCACGATTCGTGAGCGGATCCCTCCTTTCCTCATTTGTACTTACCTGGACACAATTGGCGGTGAAGAGGCGATTTGAGACTTCTAACGACTTATCGTTTAGACCATTTAGAAATAGGCTAGTTGGCTTAGGAAACCCTAGAATCTAAAATACGGAAAATTACACTTTGCAAATAAATACCTTTTACTTTATAAAACCGTTTTCTAAAGGATTGGTATTTTACAATCTTTGCAAAGCGCCGCTACAACCCATTTTTGGGGAACCCGTTCGGGACTGTGCAGTTTATCGCGCACCCGCGGGCTAGTAGTGCGAGATTCAGACCTCCGCAAGGAGCATTCGGACTCGAAAGGTTTAAAATACGATATTTTAAGAAAATGAGTTTTTTGGAATATAAAATATTTATTAAAACTATTTTTGTGTAAATATATGTATATTTATCATTTAAATATCTATTTTATTATAATATAAATTTTCCACCTTTTTCTAAAAATCATAAGAATATATTTTACACTAAAATACCATGAACTTCAAATAAATCAATAGTACAGATAAATACCATTATTTATAAAACTAGGATATTTTCACTAAAAATATCACAACATAAAATCCACCCTCATTACAACTCTAAAGACGAACAATAAATACTTGAGGTGTATTTTGAAAAGTATATAAAAGTATTTTTACATAAAACCCCCTCAAGTTTTATAAATTACCCTAAGTACCCTAGCAATTATAAGACTTCGATTCATATTTCCGATTATCTGACTCGGGTTTGAGTCTGATTAATCTGACTTGAATATGATTCAAGTCAATCTATAATTTACAATATTCCAATTCAAAATGAACACATGAATCCATGAATACAATTATCAATTTATACAACTTGACCGAACCGAACCATGGATATATATTCATTTTACATGATTCTCAGTATTCCATTTACATGACTCTACGGTTATAACTGTTTCCTGATATCATGGTTTCGGTCAGTCAGTCAATCACTCATACAATCAATACAATTTTACAAGATAACAATACACATAAAACATCGCGGGGTTTAAGGGGTAGATTGGTACGGAAGGTGTTAAAGGTGATACGAGATGGTCAGATTTAATACACCTAACATGAATCCAGTTGCTGTTGTACCGTGGCATAAATGGTTCCTTGTACTACACGTGCCTCTAGCCTCTGGTATATAGAGACTCCCCTCGTATACACCGGCATCCTTCTGTACCAAGCTACAAACAACAGCGTTAACATAATATTACAACAATAGTATACATTTTAAAATATATCTTCTTATTCTGTCTTTTCTACTTTCCTCTTACCTTTGGGACTTACCGAGCGACCTGTTCGCTGACGACATTCTATTTCTTTCTTCTTTGAATGTCGTCAGGTGATTCGAACCCGGCAGAGATCGAGCCATCGCAAGAAGACTTGGAGCAGTTTGCTGAAGACCCTGCACTTTAATTTCATTGTACACTTTTCCTCTCTGTACTTTTCATTTCCTGTTATGCCCCTGTTTAGGCATCTTTTTATTTCAGTTGTATTTTCTTTCATGTATTGTACAAAGAATGTTAATAAATAAAAGTTGTTGTTCCTTTTATTTCTTATCTCTTGTGTATTTATTTTATATTGCTTAAATACGCTTAGCGTATGTACTTCTGAGTATATACGTAGCGGACCTCATCGCGTCCCCTTTGCCGTACACAGAGAAGCGGGGCGTGACAGGTTTTGTTGGTGGCCCATGCAGGTCAGAGCTGTATAGAACTATACTATGCAGTTCTTTTCTGCGTGAACAACCTAAGCAATATAACACAAGAACCAGCAACTAAAATATTCTTTACAATCATGTTCCTTGAATCCCTTCATTTCTTATTCTTTGAATCATATAATTTGAATCTGTCCTAACCCAAATTTTTCTTCAAGGTTATGGATTCTCCGAACAACACCAGCACCAATGTCAACAACACACCTCCACCTCCACTACCAATCGTTCCTGCTATTCCTGCGCCACCCACCGAGCAAACAGTGCTACTTGAGGCGATCCGCAACCTTCTTGAGGGACAACAACAACTCCCGAACCGTCCCGAGACTGACGCACCTGGGGTAAAGCAATTCAGGGCTTTACATCCCAAACAGTTCTCAGGAAAGGGGAGCCCACTGGAAGCTGAGGAATGGGCTCAAAGTATAGAAGATGATCTGGCAGCAGCACAAGTGCCAGAAATAGCTTGGGTCCGAGTTGCAAAGCTGCAACTCACGGACAATGCATGGGTTTGATGGAAGGCGGAAGAGAGCCGTCTTCATCAGCCTATTGAATCGAAGTCTTTTCGCAAGAAGTTCGACGCGAAGTACTTCCCTGTGACTGCCAGGTTTGCCATGGAGCAGCAGTTCATTCATCTACAACAAGGTTCGATGTGGGACAAGTCAGTAGATGAGTATGACGCTGAATTCACCATGCTCAGTCGGTAAGATATGTCACGGTATTTCAAATTTTTAATATCACATACTACACAGCTAACACAAGACCGTAACAGATTTGCGGCACAGCTGATACCGACGGATGAGATCAGAGCCCGTCGATTTCAACAAGATTTGGACACAGAAATTCACGTTGCACTAGCCACAGGGAAATTTTCGACTCATGAAGATGCTTTGGAAGCTGCCCGCAGTTATGAGGCAGTAATAAAGGCGAGGGGCAGACACCAATCTGCCGGGTTGAAATGCCCTGCCACTCAAATAGCAGGAGGCGCCTCTTCCAGGCCATCGTTTGAACCCAGGAGACCAGAAGAAACCAATAACCAGTCGAGTCCAGATTTCTGTTACTACTGCAGAAGAAAGGGACACTTGTGGAAGGACTGTAGGCGCGCAAAAGGCCTGTGTCTTTGTGGCGCATCCAACCACGGAATTGGGAACTGTCCTTATAATAGCAACTCAGCTCACACACCTACCAACTACCCGCAGCGGCCAGCTATCCAGGCTCCTGCAACTCGTCCTGCACTCCCAGCACCACCTCCACATAGAACTCCTGCACAGCCTACTCGCCAATTCCAACAGGCAATGAGGGACATACCTAGAGGGCAGAGAAACAGGCCCCAAAAGCAGAATGTGTCTCCAGCTCGAAGGAATGTACCACGGCGACAGACATTCACATTAGAAGCCGTAGAAGCCGAGACTGTAGGTCAAGGTAACACCAGTAAGCCTTTTTCACCCTTGTATCACTTTGTTATTTTTATACACTATCTATACTCCAGTCACCAGACTTTCCTTGAAACTGTTACACTTTCCTTTTACAAATTTCGAGGACGAAATTTTTATAAGGAGAGTAGAATGTAACAAACCCAAATTCCCTATACAAATTTTTTCAAAATATTTTTTCAAAAATCCATAAAGGGGTATTTATTGCCTGAGCACAAGACTTAAGTAATTAATTAGCAATTTAATTACAACAAGGAGCTTGTGGCTCATTGGTAATACCTTGCACTGCTGAACCAAGCTACCAGAGTTCAAATCCCATGCCCCACATTATTTTTTTTTTTTATTTTGTTTTAAATTCTTTGGAAGCCCAACAGTCCACATACAATAACTCCCAAACTTTGAACTGAACCCAGAAAACTAAATATACCAGTGTTTACCCCACGAGACCCCCTACCTACTCGACCCCCGACTTGGCCGGCGGACCGGCCAACTCGGTCCGGCGCCGCCGGCCGGACTCGGCCGGACGGCCGAATCGGCAACTGAAAAGTTGTGACTTTTCAGTTGCCCAACTCCCCTGCACACACCATTTACTTGGATCGGTTCCCGAGAATTTAATATGCCCTAATTACTATGATTTTTAATGTTTTTCCCATAATTTTACAATTTTTTTTTAATTAAAAACCTTTCACCTACCCTATCCTAGCCTACCCTATAAATACACCCCCTACCCTCTACCCTCTCATCCCAAAACTCTAAGCTCACTCTCTCAAAATTTTCCAAGAGTTGTGTAATTTGAAAACAAGTGCACGGCGAACCTCCGACGAAATTCCGGCGACGTTTTTAGGAACAACCGGCGACGAAGCAACGCCTCGGCAACCTCTTTAATTCCCCTTTCACTTCCTTGCTTAATCGAAACCCGTAAGTCCCATTCTATCTCTCTTTCTATTTCTCTAAAATACGAAATTACGAAACCCGACGGAATCGGAACAAATCCGATTTCCGATTCGGTTTTCTATAAAAGTTCACTTCTCACCAATACATTCATGTTTAAACATCTTTATGTTGACTATTAAACTTTTAAAAATCAATTTGAGTAAGTTTCATCACATGAAATGATAACCTTTCCAATTTATCGTATTTTTCTTTAATACCATCATGTTTCGATTTCACATTTAACCACTTAACTTTGCTATACATTTAAAGTAGAGTACGAGATAATGACCTACCTCCACACACATGCAAATACAACCTAAAACGATATCATCAAAAACTTAGAATACGATAGAACAAAACTTTCATTTAAATACTATTTTCTTAATAAAATCAATTCTAAAAGTTTAGCTTTGATACACTTTTAAATAAATACCTCTTATTAAGAAAACACGATAAGTTGTGGATATCGATCGTTTATCTAAACCTGACTTTGTGGTGTCTAGGCTAGGCAATTGAGCAAAGGTAACTTTAAAAGGCGCGTCTCACGATTTGTGAGCGGATCCCTCCTTTCCTCATTTGTACTTACCTGGACACAATTGGCGGTGAAGAGGCGATTTGAAGCTTCTAACGACTTGTCGTTTAGACCATTTAGAAATAGGCTAGTTGGCTTAGGAAACCCTAGAATCTAAAATACGGAAAATTACACTTTGCAAATAAATACCTTTTACTTTATAAAACCGTTTTCTAAAGGATTGGTATTTTACAATCTTTGCAAAGCGCCGCTACAACCCATTTTTGGGGAACCCGTTCGGGACTGTGCAGTTTATCGCGCACCCGCGGGCTAGTAGTGCGAGATTCAGACCTCCGCAAGGAGCATTCGGACTCGAAAGGTTTAAAATACGACATCTTAAGAAAATGAGTTTTTTGGAATATAAAATATTTATTAAAACTATTTTTGTGTACATATATGTATATTTATCATTTAAATATCTATTTTATTATAATATAAATTTTCCACCTTTTTCTAAAAATCACAAGAATATATTTTACACTAAAATACCATGAACTTCAAATAAATCAATAGTACAGATAAATACCATTATTTATAAAACTATGATATTTTCATTAGAAATGTCACAAAATAAAATCCACCCTCATTACAACTCTAAAGACGAAAAATAAATACTTGAGGTGTATTTTGAAAAGTATATAAAAGTATTTTTACATAAAACCCCCTCAAATTTTATAAATTACCCTAAGGACCCTAGCAATTATAAGACTTCGATTCACATTTCTGATTGTCTGACTCGGGTTTGAGTCTGATTAATCTGACTTGAATATGATTCAAGTCAATCTATAATCTACAATATTCCAATTCAAAATGAACACATGAATCTATGAATACAATTATCAATTTATACAACTTGACCGAACCGAACCATGAATATATATTCCTTTTACATGATTCTCAGTATTCCATTTACATGACTCTACGGTTATAACCGTTTCCTGATATCATGGTTTCGGTCAGTCAGTCAATCACTCATACAATCAATACAATTTTACAAGATAACAATACAAATAAGATATCGCGGGGTTTAAGGGGTAGATTGGTACGGAAGGTGTTAAAGGTGGCACGAGGTGGCCAGATTTAATACTGTCACGTCCCGAAAGTACGGAACATGACCGGCACTTAAACTACGAACGTCTCGAGGCGTACGTAATCTACGTAAACTGAAAAACCCAGAAATCCAAACCAAGAAAAGTAGTAGAGTGAAGGAAAACCAATTTAAAACAAGTAGTTTAATAGAATAAGCCGAATTATGCGGTTTTAAAAACATCAAATATTTCTTGAAAATTTCGGCAGAGTCTCCTTTGTAAAAACTGGCTCCCAAACGGGATACAACATGAATAGTATACGAAATCAATAAAAGGCATCCCCAAGCGGGAGCTAGCTCTTCGTCAATCGACGGTCACAACCACAGAAGCAATATAGTATACAACGCCAAGGGCGAGGATCAAAATTCCAAAGGGACTCAAAACAACAAGAAATCCACAGAAATACAACACGCGACTCTAAGGTCGAAAGAATAACATCACTGGTCTCTATCTCAAAAATAAATACATATTTGGTTGATGGAACTTCTAGATACAACTGAATAATGATATACAAGATAATATGATGAGTATGATACCAATAAACTCACCTACTAACAAGTCACCCGAACGAAACTGTGCCCGCAAAGTCGTAACAAAACCTGTACGGCAAACCTGCAAGAAACTGGGGCACAACGGGGGTGAGTTGCCAACTCGTGAATAAAAAAACATCTACGAATAAAAATCGCATGTATGACGCAATCCTAGGTCATACGATCATAATATATAATCCTCAAATATAACCAGCAGTCTATAACAATGACTAGGGTAAATATCAAACCCAAGTGTAATCCCATATGCCCGTGTCAGTGCCTCAGGCAGCAATATATCATACGGGTGATGTATGAATGCATGAAACAGAATGCATGTACTGAAGAAAACTGCTTTCATAAATTAGTGAGATTTCTGTATTTTTAAAATAAGGTATCATAACGAAATCAGCATAAAACAGTGCCTAGCATCGGCACAAAACGTAATCCCAATATCTCGATATCTCTGTATCACAGTCTCTGTACCTCAATATCTCGAAATCTCAATGTCTCAATCACAATGCTAGGGCGCCGTCAGTCCAGGCCGGCCCCTACCATCCATCTCATGACCACGACGGTATCCTCCGGATATCCGACGTGTCCGGTAATATCACCGGTCGGTCGTGCTCCCCTGCACAGGCTCAGCGTCAACAACACGATCTTCTTGCCCCGGGGTACCGCACCGGGCCCACCATGTACCCGAAACGGTTCATCCATCTCCTCGAATCGGGTCTCGAAATCCATCAGCAAACTCATAGTGGACGACTCATACATCATGGGAAAACCGCACTTTTTATTTAAAAGAGAGGAAAGAAGTTTATACAAGTTTTGCGGTTTTCCCCCAAATCCAGAAAATCTCATGGAAATCCGAATCCAAATCATCAATAGCATGTAAAACCATGAATATAGGCATGAGAATCCATGATTACGGCATAACAATGAATAACAGTATGCATGAAGTGACAAGTAATAACTACAATATCTAAGCTGGCATATAAGGTAAGTACACTAATATCATGTCAAACTACTAGCTATCAAGCTAAATTAAGCAATAATATTTTCTAAGGTGTACGTGACATGGCAATTACCGATGAAGATGTGTGTGAGCCGGCAAGTAAGTGTACGTGGTACATACGCATCATCGGTAATGGTGCTGGTGTCCTAACAGCATAATATCAACAATGCAATATGAAATAACAATGTAAGTATGCGATGCGGAGCAATAGCAATAATGTGCGGGAGCTGAATACTAGACACAACGATAACTAATCTGCATTACCCTAATATAAGTCCTACAATAGTGCTTTTTGAAATAACACGAATCGCGGTGTTTTGAAAATAAAGGCTACGGTGTTTTTAAGAAAAGATACGTCTTTTGAAATATCCGTAGAATCCCTTGACCTGTCTTTTAAAATACCCACGATTCGTTAGCTTTTGAAATAGGTAGGAGTCAAATCTAATCTAACAACTAAACTAAACTAAAGGACTAAGCTAACAAGCTGGACCACAGGTAAGGAAATCGCCTAACATCTGAGTCGATACATATACATACCTGTATATATATTAGTCGGTGATCCCGCTTCAATAATATCATATCCGATACCATATCTATAATCAGACATTCCAAGTCAAGAGTGCGGATCAATCATCAATATATAGCTCGTACGTAAATCCGTCGTACGACATCCCGAATCTGGGTACGGGTCAATATCACATTCATCATACTATTCATCTGGTATCCTCTTTATCAAATATCATGATCGGGGTACTGATCTACGTCTAGTACAATACTGATACCGCCTAAGTATGCATGCACGTGTGTGAAACACTACGTCAAGGACCCGCTACAACGTCATGTCGTATCTCCAATACGAACCCTGCCATATCACCGATTTTACGGCCTCAAATCAAATCTCATCGACTCATCTCAAATCCCAAGTACCATCCTCATCATCCATGAATGTGTATATGAATGTATATATGCATAGTCCCATACCCACGCGTATATACATATATACACATCCCCATCTACGCACAAGAAAGTAATGTATGCAAGTCTGTGCGTGCGTATGTGGGTAAAACAACTACTCTAGGGTTTCGCAACTAACACTAAACTAATCCATGAACACCTAGAATCTACCTTTATCATCAAGTCTCATATCAACAATAATATAATCAAAATATATATGTGTATACGTATTCGTATACATCACCACGAACTGCGGGGGTGCTATACGCCATCCACCCGACTTCTCCCCGTAGATATAAATCTACTCACCTGGTCCTCGCTTGCCGGTGCCGACGTCGCCACGCGCTTTCTTGTCGTCTCGAAGTCCACATGGGGTACCTACATATCATAACGCACCGTATCGTATTAAAACCAAATTCGAAATCGAAACGGCATACGAAAATCAAATCGGCACGTGTATCACGCATAGGTCAAAACCTATCGCCTACGCATGCAAGAATAGTCAAACCAACCCTCGATGTCGATGTACAAACGTCAAACCATCGAGAAAACCCAAACACACTCATTTGCGCATCCACGAACACTAACTATAATATAAAATTCACAAAAACCCCAAATTCACCTTAAAAGCCATTTTTCCGAAAATCTAGCAAGCAAAAGTTACCCGTTTTAGTACAAAACTCGACTCTTAAACAAATCTAGCGGCCATAATACTTATTAAATATCTTAAATAAGTCATAAAAATAATTTCCATAATTTAATCCCAATAAATTTCATTAACCCCAAAATTCTAGTTTACAATATACCCAAATTTTAACAATTTTATAGCAAAAATGCACAAACAACAATTTAGGTTGAATTTCCATGAACTAAAGTGTTAAACTACACTTTATAATGTTAATGAAGTCATGAAAAACCTAATCACATTTTTAGTGTAACATTTGCAATTAATTTCCAAAACCTAGTTTGCATAAAATTCCAATTTTAACAATTTACAAGCATCAATTAGTAAACTAGCAGCTAGGTTAGGTTTTCATTACCTTAAGATGATAATCTACACGTTGCAACCATAATTACACAACAAAAACACTAACATTAGTTCACAACCCCCACTTGAAAGTTAAATCTTTAATATCAAAACCACAATTAATTCCTAATTAAACACATAATAGCTAGATTCAAGTAATCAAATTATAACTTATGCAAAATGCTAAGATTATACCTCACAAAATTAGAGATCTAGCACCAAAATCTTGGACTCCAAATTGCTCTCTTGATCCATGATCCACACTAGAATAGGTCAAGATGAAATGGGTAGAGATTGGATTTAAGAAATATTGAATTTTTAGCTTGATTTTGAGGCAAAAAGATGAAATTTTTGAAGGAAAAAGAGATGGGCTTTTGGGGAAATTTCTGGACAGCAATGAAGGGGGGCTCGGCTGTAGGTGAGGAAAAAGGAGGAGAGAGAGGGAGGTGGGGAAAATCACATCTAGTCAAAGTCCACTTTGTTTCTTTCATTTTCTATTCTATTCTTTTCTTTTCTTTTGAAAAAGGGGGTGATTGGAGAGAGGGAGAGGGGGAGGGCTGTCATGGTGGGGCCGGCCACATGGGGAGAGGAAGAGAGGGTGTGGTGTGGGTGTGTGGGTTAGGTAAAAAGATAAATGTATTACCCCAATTCCCATTAACACTAATTTCACCGGAAAAAAGCCTTTTTCTTCGATATTTTCTAAACCGTTTTGACAAACCATTTCATTTTAGAAACCACATGATAAAATTTTATTTAATATATTATGATGCACAAAATTTTCTTCAACTCATTCCAATTTGTAATTTTTCCTAATTAAATGTATTAGTGACGGCTTAAAATAATATTAAAATAATTAATTTCGGAAAAAATTTCAGAAAATTTGAAATTTTACCAGTGGCTCAATAAACACCAAATACTAGCAATTACATAGCTAGAATATATATATTTAATTTTATAATAAACATATTTGTATTTTGACTTTTTACCGAAAACCCCCTTATTTTACCGATTTTCCGAAATTTCACCGAAACGATTTTCAAAACGTTACAAATACACCTAACATGAATCCAGTTGTTGTTGTACCGTGGCATAAATGGTTCCTTGTACTACACGTGCCTCTAGTATCTGGTTTATAGAGACTCCCCTCGTATACACCGGCATCCTTCTGTACCAAGCTACAAACAACAGCGTTAACATAACATTACAACAATAGTATACACTTTAAAATATATTTTCTTATTCTGTCTTTTTCTACTTTCCTCTTATCTTTGGGACTTACCGAGCGACCTGTTCGCTGACGACATTCTATTTCTTTCTTCTTTGAATGTCGTCAGGTGATTCGGACCCGGCAGAGATCGAGCCATCGCAAGAAGACTTGGAGCAGTTTGTTGAAGACCCTGCACTTTAGTTTCATTGTACACTTTTCCTCTCTGTACTTTTCATTTCCTGTTATGCCGCTGTTTAGGCATCTTTTTATTTCAGTTGTATTTCCTTTCATGTATTGTACAAAGAATGTTAATAAATAAAAGTTGTTCTTTTTATTTCTTGTCTCTTGTGTATTTATTTTATATTGCTTAGATACTCTTAGCGTATGTACTTCTGAGTATATACGTAGCGGATCTCGTCGTGTCCACTTTGCCGTACACAGGGAAGCGGGGCGTGACAAAACCAGGGATCAAAGCCCTCGCCAAGGGGCACCGGGCAGCAACCCTGCTCGGCCCCGTCCTTAGTAGGCCCCTTACGGCCCCTCCCGCGCTAAGGATCGAAGCCCTCATCAAGAGGCAGCCAAACGGCTACCCTGCTCGGCTATCCCCGGTTGGTAGCTCCCTACCCCACGACGCCAGGGATTAAAATCCCTCGCCAAGAGGCACCAGGCAGTAACCCTGCTCGGCCTATCCTTAGTAGGCCTCTTACAGCCCCTCCCGCGCTAAGGACCAAAGCCCTCGCCAGGAGGCCACTGAGCAGCTCCTTGCTCGGCGCATCCTCAGCAGGCAACCTCCTGCCCATCCGACGCTGAGGATCTGAAGCCCTCATCGTGAGGCCGCCGAGTCTCTTCCTGCTCGACGCATCCCCAGCGGGCATCCTCCTGCCCATCAGACGCTGAGGATCTGAAGCCCTCATCGCGAGCCCGCCGAGTCCCTTCCTGCTTGGCGCATCCCTAGTGGGCATCCTCCTGCCCATCAGACGCTGAAGATCTAAAGCCCTCATCGTGAAGCCGCCGAGTCCCTTCCTGCTCGGCGCATCTCCAGCGGGCATCCTCCTGCCCATCAGACGCTGAGGATCTGAAGCCCTCATCGTGAGGCCGCCGAGTCTCTTCCTGCTCGACGTATCCCTAGCGGGCATCCTCCTGCCCATCAGACGCTGAGGATCTGAAGCCCACATCGCAAGGTCGCCGATTCCCTTCCTGCTCGGCGCATCCCCAGCGGGCATCCTCCTGCTCATCAGACGCTGAGGATCTGAAGCCCTCATCGTGAGGTCGCCGATTCCCTTCCTGCTCGGCGCATCCCCAGCGGGCATCCTCCTGCTCATCAGACGCTGAGGATCTGAAGCCCTCATCGCGAGGCCGCCGAGTCCCTTCCTGCTCGGCGCATCCCCAGCGGGCATCCTCCTGCCCATCAGACGCTGAGGATCTGAAGCCCTCATCGCGAGGCCGCCGAGTCCCTTCCTGCTCGGCGCATCCCCAGCGGGCATCCTCCTGCCCATCAGACGCTGAGGATCTGAAGCCCTCATCGCGAGGCCGCCGAGTCCCTTCCTGCTCGGCGCATCCCCAGCGGGCATCCTCCTGCCCATCAGACGCTGAGGATCTGAAGCCCTCATCGCGAGGCCGCCGATTCCCTTCCTGCTCGGCGCATCCCCAGCGGGCACCCTCCTGCTCATCAGACGCTGAGGATCTGAAGCCCTCATCGCGAGGCCGCCGATTCCCTTCTTGCTCGGCGCATCCCCAGCGGGCACCCTCCTGCCCATCAGACGCTGAGGATCTGAAGCCCTCATCGTGAGGCCACCGAGTCCCTTCCTGCTCGGCGCATCCCCAGCGGGCATCCTCCTGCCCATCAGACGCTAAGGATCTGAAGCCCTCATCGTGAGGCCGTCGAATCCCTTCCTGCTCGACGCATCCCCAGCGGGCATCCTCCTAGCCATCAGATGCTGAGGATCTGAAGCCCTCATCGTGAGGCCACCGAGCAGCTACCCTGCTCGGCGCATCCCCAGCGGCAACCTCCTGCCCATCCGACGCTGAGGATCTGAAGCCCTCATCGTGAGGCCGCCGAGTCCCTCCCTGCTCGGCGCATCCCCAGCGGGTATTCTCCTACCCATCAGACGCTGAGGATCTGAAGCCCTCATCATGAGGCCGCCGAGTCCCTTCCTGCTCGGCGCATCCCCAGTGGGCATCCTTCTGCCCATCCGACGCTGAGGATCTAAAGCCCTCATCGCGAGGACGCCGAGTCCCTTCCTGCTCGACGCATCCCCAGCGGGCATCCTCTTGCCCATCAGACGCTGAGGATCTGAAGCCCTCATCGTGAGGCCGCCGAGTTCCTTCCTGCTCGACGCATCCCCAACGAGTATCCTCCTGCCCATCAATGCGGTGGGTCCAAAGCCCTCCTCGCGAGGCCGCTGAGTAGCTTCTTGCTTGGCGCATCCGCAGCGGGTAGCTTTCTACCCTACAAAGATACGAATCCAAGACCCGCCGAATAAACTCATACTCAACGCGCGATCAGCACCTCAACTCCGGCAAAGGGAGGATACCGACCTTCCCACACTCGTCCTTCATTCGACTTATACTCGATGCGCGACAACAAGAACACCGTGTCGTCCCCGAACAATCCACCACGAGGAATTATCAGCGCCAAGCCACACAGAAAGAACCAAGCAGTCCACTCTCGACCCGACCCACGAATAGATCGGAACAAGAGTGGAGGGCTAATGATGATGCTCGATAACGGTAATTCCTTAGATGATGATACGTAGCAGATGACGTGTCCCAGAGCATGCAAGGAAGGACCTACAGTGGCTGACCAGACCTCTCCTATGCCCGTCCTACCGACCAACGCTGGCTCACTTCCGACCCCCTGCACAACTGGCCTCTTTGGCCTCACAACTCGTCTCCGGGCTACCGCAGAACCAAGATATCTCGGCTCTCCCGCTCGTCCGCGAGCTCTCCCGCCAAGGTCATCTTCCTTGGTCTCATCGACCGACCAACGGCACTGCTCACAGGCGCAACCGCCATCCCGCGAATCTAGCCATGCGCGAGATATCCGCTGGCCACATCCCTCGTACCACGCCATCACGATCCCCCGTTAACGAGCTTGTCTCACCATTAATGGGAGATCCCGCTCATCACGCGGGCGTGACATCGGGAGCGTAACTACCGGCGTGATTCTTACGCCTGCCCTGCCTGCTGCCACCGCTATATAAACCCCTCTTCAGACGGTTCAAGTAAGCCATTTTTACTCCATTAAGCCGTTACTCTGCTCGGATCTCTAGTCTAATTTGACCGTCGGAGGGTCTTCGGTGGTACAACCGCCCCGGGACTTCCTTGCAGGTAGCTCGGCAACCACAGCCTCAAACCAATTGAGATCCACAAGCTTCAGGAGCGACAGCCTCCAGATCCAATCTCAGCCACCCATCGCCGCCATCAGCAGATCAACGGAAGGTAACATCTTAGCGCGATCCAGGCCGCGTCAGGACCCATTTAAGATTTGGGTGGTCTAAACTTGAAAACACGCAGTTTACCCCAAAATCCCGACGGGATTAATTTTTCTATTCATTAAGTTTTTTAATAAACTTAAGTGACTAATCCAATATTTTCTTTTCATTTTCTTCGTCATTTTCAAATCCATATTTTTTGAATCCATTCTCACCTTTTGGAATATCAGAGAAAAGATGGCTTTTACCGTTAATTAGAAAATTCGGATGAGAAATAAGAAAAATAGGTTTGGAGCAAAAAAATTAAGAGGGAAAGAATTTGGAGAACACATGGACATTCTGGAAAATACACGCACAAAAAAACAGTGTTGAATTTATGAGGCAAAGTGTATTTTTTCAAGTCCAGGAGGGTTTCCTATATTTTGATAAAAGTAAAGGGTTTCTTGCATTTTAGCCTTTAACAAATTCCCCCAAAGTCCCTAACCATAATCCATCCTTGGATTTGGTTCCTCACAGAACCCTAGCTCTAGAGAAAATGAGTGGTAGATGAAAGAAAAAGCAGCAATCACGGGTAAGATATTCTTCAATTCTTCGTATGTTTACCTATAGCAACCGATTGGCTTTCGATGAGAACTTCTTCATATGCTTGGTGATAGAAAATATGATTGAATTAATATGATGATTGAAACTTTCAAAAGAACAATCTTTATTATCATAGAAAATTTAAATATCACCGTCATTTTTCATTTCCTCTTCCACCCAATCCAAAGTTTGCTTATTATAATTAATTATAACCAAATCAAAAAATGCAGGATTATAACGGCGCCTTGTTCTCTTATGGACCGTCGTTTTGCCTCATTTTAACCTTATGATCAAGATTACACCCTTTAAACTTTAACCTTAGCATCATATTTATAGCCTAGCAAGTTTTCCCCTTTAAGGTCAGACGTATAGGTTCCGTTTGCATGTCGATTCAAAGCGTCGCCAGACGTCTGACCTTTTATGGGTCAGACGTCTACGCCCTCTTTGCACGTCTGGCCAGACAGTCGCCAGACGTCTGAAGCTCAATGTCTCAGACGTTTGTTTTCGCTCTGGAAATCTGAAACTTGACTATCAGACGGTCTTTCCCTTTATAGGCCAAACGTCTGAATCTTTTCTGAAATCGTATGCAGTCTTGTGATATACAAAACATCCTTCATAATAGCGAGATGTTGCTGTTGTATTTTCAGCGTTGGATGTTTTCTGCTTTTAATGTGTTTTATTTTGTCGGAGCATCTATGTATGATGACTCGTTGGGTTAAATGTACCCGTTTAAATTTTTTTAATGAAGCAAGAGGGCAAATGATCACACCTTAAGCTTTAAAAAAAAAATTGCCATGTTGTTACCCGATGGAAAAGAAAAAAGAAGAAGAAAAACTTGGGCCATAGTATAACCTTGGATTGTACCATTTAAAATTTGGATGGTCTAAACTTGAAAACACGCAGCTTATCCCGAAAATCCCGACCGGATTAATTTTTCTATTCATTAAAATTTTTAATAAACTTAAGTGACTAATCCAATATTTTCTTTTCATTTTCTTCATCCTTTTCAAATCCATATTTTTTGAATCCATGCTCACTTTTTGGAATAGCAGAGAAAAAATGGCTTTTACCATTAATTAGAAATTTCGGATGAGAAATAAGAAAAAGAGGTTTGGAGCAAAAAAATTAAGAGGGAAAGAATTTGGAGAATACATGAACATTCTGGAAAATACACGCACAAAAAAGCAGTGTTGAATTTATGAGGCAAAGTGTATATTTTCAAGTCCACGACGGTTTCCTATATTTTGATAAAAGTAAAGGGTTTCTTGCATTTAGCCTTCACCAAATTCCCCCAAAGTCCCTAACCATAATCCATCCTTGGATTTGATCCTCACAGAACTCTAGCTCCAGAGAAAACGAGTGGAAGATGAAAGATGAAAGAAAAAGCAGCAATCACGGCTGTTGGGTACGATATTCTTCAATTCTTCGTATGCTTAGCTATAGCAACCAATTGGCTTCCGACGGGAACTTCTTCATATGCTTGGTGATAGAAAATATGATTGAATTTATATGACGATTGAAACTTCCAAAAGAACAATCTTTATTATCATAGAAAATTTAAATATCACAGTCATTTTTCATTTCCTCTTCCACCCAATCCAAAGTTTGCTTATTATAATTAATCATAATTAAATAAAATCATGCTATAACCAAATAAAAAAATGCAGGTTTTTTTTTATTTGTACCCAAAAAAAACATAGCAAATTATTTTATACCCCAAAATCTTGGTATTTACTTTTTACCCCCAAAATCTAATAGGATACATCGTTTTACCCCTCTTTATGATTTTTGGCAACTTTTAACAGCATAACATCATGTTTTTCTTTATAATATCTCAACCTCTCTTCTTCTTTGGAAATACTTAATTTCTTCCCCTAATTGAAATTATGGTTTAGGTTTTTACTGTACCTTTTTCGAAATTAGTCATGAAATCAGTATCTTCAACATCCTTCTATAGCTATGAAGAAATTGAATGCTTTTTCGGTCTTGCTTGTTGTCTTGAGATAGATGGTAAATTTAAAATCTATGGAAAAAATTAAAATTAAAGTTAACGGGGTTTTTTTCTGACGAAAATCGTAAAGTGGAGGTAAAATAATATATCTTATTAGTTTTTTGGGATAAAAGTAGATACCAAGTTTTGGAGGATTAGAAAGAAATTTGTTATGTTTTGGAAGGGGCTACAAGTAAAAAACCTAAAAAAGTTATATACACACACGAGAATAATGGAGGAAAGAGGTCATAGGAGATAATTTCTTCCTATGGCGTCGAAAAAATACACCCTTCCTCATTTTTTCCAACGATCGGCACCCACCATCTTCATTGTTATCATCTAAGACATGGATACACCAAATTTCACGTGATTCTACAACCATTTCACCGTTGATTTAGCAATGTAAAAATTTCTATTATCGGTAAACCGTTAATTTTGAACCCACTAAATCAATGGTGAAAAGGTTGTAGAATCACATGAAATTTGATGTACCCATATCTTAGATGATAACGATGAAGACGATGGATGCCGATCGTCGAAAAAAATGAGGGGGACTGTATTTTTTCGACGCCATAGGAGGAAATTCTCTCATATGGCATCTTTCCTCCATTAACCCCTCTCTCTCTCTATATATATATATTTATTTTTTGACCGCAACGAAGCTCATCGGCCCCACGTGTCTCTCTTCAAAATACTCAATGAGAGATCCTGGGTTTGATCCTCATCGACGTTGGTCCGTAGCGTTCGACTGCTACCCAATCCATGTCGGTCTCTAGTGTTCTTTAGCTGTCGGTTGTCTCGGTGCCATCATTTGTACTAACTTGGTATTATTTATTTGAAAAGTATATGGATTTCGAAATCGAATAACTGAAGTTCTGAAATGAAAATGAATTGTATCAAAACGATCGTTGAAGTTGAAAATTAAGATTTTTAAATGATTTGGGACCAACATTCCATTTATGATTTGTGCGGATTTTTGACATCTCATATCCCATCACCGCACAAATGCCCTGTACATTTTCATCCTTATTTATTACACTAGACTTTAACCCCACGCGTGACACGTAGGACCAAAAATGAGCAAAAATATTTATAGCTGAATCTATATATTATATATAATCGTTACAACTTAACATGTAACCAATATGAGACCAAAATGATGTATAGATTCAACTTTTTCTACTTTAAATTAAAGTTTTTTTATGGACATATTTCTTCATAAATACGGTATCTTTGGAAAAATTGATGAAGTGGGCATTTATATATAGCTTGGTATGAATTATAAGTACATTATTAGATTTTGATGGAAAAAATAACCATTGAATATAATTTAAAAAATATTATATACTACGAACAATAAATAATCTAATATAATTTAGACTAAAACAATTAAAAATGTATGTGAATATCCATATAATAGATTTTTAGTGCATCTCCCTACATGATTCATTTTTTGATCAGTTTATAGATTTGAGTAACCGCCCATCAACAACTCATTTGTTAATGATTAACAACATATAAGCACATAAACTAATTATAATAACTAAAAACATTTCAGCGCATAACTAATTATAATAATTGATAAAAAAAATTAATGGGCCAACTCTCCCAAACAACCACCCACTAATTATTCATTTTATTCTTGAGCAAAAGATATGAAAATAAATGTGGATAAAAAGAAGGGAAAAGAAAAAGGAAAAGAAATAACAATTACCAAAAAAAGATAAAATAACAACTTTAACAAAAACATCGCGAAAACTCCATACAAACTCCATATAAAGTAACTATTTAGCATTGATGCCATTTCGAAGCTAAATTGTTTTCGAAGATTAAAGCATGAGTATTTTTCGAAGATTAATATTGAAAAATATGGACAAAAATTATTTATTTTATTATTTTTAATTATGAAAAACCCTTTTGAAAAAGAGTTTGAGCCAAATATCAAATAAAATAAAACAGAGACCAAATAATTACTACAAATAGCCATAAATAAGTTATTTTTTTTCCATTTTGGGTCTCACAAATGAGGCATTAGAAATAATGGGATATGGAAATAAATATGGATAAAGGGAGGCGCAAAAGAGGAAATGCTAATATGAGTGTTTTGACCTGTAAAATATTTCTTAACCAACCAAATTTTGTATGATAGTAATAGATAGATAGATAGGTGGTTTGGATTTACTTCAAATCCACAAATACAATAATCCTCAAGAGAGAGAAAAATGCAAAATATAAAACTTCGGCTTTGGGCCATAAATGTTTGCCGCTTTAGATTATATTTTATTTTTCATTCTTTCCATACCCATGATTAAAAATTCTATGAATTCTACCATCATTCATATTATATTGAACACATTTTTTCAAAGCAATGCAAAATCATTGATGGAGTTAGAAAGGAGGTAAGCTTCTACCGTGGTAAAAATGGTTAGGGTTAGTTATTTTTTCATTTTTTATTTTAAAGAATAAGAATGAAGAAATAAGAAGATGGCAAGTCTACCGAATGCACGGTAAATCCTAAATTCTAAATCTCAATATTTGGCCAATCCTAGATCCCTTCTCATTTATTAATCTCTCTCTAGCATGTTTCCCTCGATTTTATGATTTTATGATTTAGGGCTGCATCCCCTTTTTGACCACATGCAAATTAATTCATGGATTTTGAATCTAAGCATTTGTCCTGTATTGCTCACACATAAAATAAATAAGTTACGGATCAATTTGTATTGGGCCGAGTTGACCCCTACACAATTATTAATCCGGCCGAGTTGGGCATACTCAATGAATAGACGGGACAAGTTCCGGTCATGATAAACGAACCTAATTATTAACCTTGTCATGTCGCTCCGAACCCAAATTTGGCCGTGTCAACCTGATCAGCCTGCGATATAACCCGACCCGACCTCTGGTTGACACCTTTAGTGCCACGTGACATTTTGCCCGAAAAAATTGTAAATTAACCATGGTTTGGACCCAAAACTCATTTGGGCCCCAAACAATCACTTAATTTACAAAGTTTTCCCCGAAGGCCCTAATCAATCATCAACCGTTGGATCCTGGGACCCATCACAAAACCCTAGCTTATATAATAGCATCGCATCGTTGCTCTCTTGCCTCGCCCTCAAACCCTAGAAGCAGCACAAGGAAAAGAAGAAGGAGCGTAATCATGGCTGTTGGGTTAGTTTTCATCCATTTCTCTCTCAATTAATCTTATCTTGTTCCCAAATTTCTCAGATTTGTTGTTGTTCTGCAGCAAGAACAAGAGGATCTCCAAGGGTAAGAAGGGAGGGAAGAAGAAGACGTAAGATTTTATTTATTTATTTTTAGAGCAGATCAATTAATCCTAGGGTTTTTTATTTGTGATCGATGAAAGTTTTGATTTTTGAATGTTTGCTGTTGTTATAGTGTGGATCCTTTCTCGAAGAAGGACTGGTATGATATCAAGGCTCCTTCCTCATTCAGCGTTAGGAACGTTGGGAAAACCCTAGTCTCTAGGACTCAGGGAACCAAGGTTAGGATCGATTTCATGTTTTTATTTTTGTTTTAATGGTTGATTCCTGCTGTGATATCCGTAAAGTTTGGATCTTTTTGTTTCTTTTGTGTAGGATGTGTTTGTTAGATCTAAATCTAGTATAAAAAAATCCATTTTTTGTTGATGTGAATTCTATTCCAAGTTTGATGCATTACTTCATTGGACGAAAGAGAACTGTGCAGTCTCAAAGAATTAATTTTAACCCATCTATTGTTTTGGTCCGGTTTCGGACCATCGATGCAATGCGGCATAGGTCTTTCTGTATGTAATTTAGTGACCTGTTTGTTTTGTAGAAAATGATTCAAAACTATGCATCAATTGGCATTTAAACTTGTTGGAACAGTCTGGTTTATGCCATTTATTTGTTCTAGGCTCTTGTTACATAGCTCTGCTGTTTAAGATAGTTGTTCCATGGATTGCAGTTATATTAAGTCTAGCTTGCTTGCGGCGAAAGGCTTTATACCTATTACCTATAAGTCCAACTTGTATAATTATTGTTTTCTACATGTAAGTTGCTACAAGTCCATTTTCTTATTTGCTATAGAAACTACCTTATTCTTTATTCACTTTTTTCTTTTGCTACATTTAAAAAAAGAGGTTCACATGTTTTTTTACCTTCAGGCATTTAACACTAATCCATCAAACATGAAAACTCGGATATCTCATTTTCCAAATGCAATTCCGATAAATTCATTATATATAATTACGTAACTTGGTAAGTTTATTAACCAAAAGAATTAAGTTCAAATCTGGCTAATCTTCTTCCAAAGATGTAATGATCAGCCATAATCGGAAGACATTTGTTGGACACACAACTCAATAGAGTGAGAGTAGTGACTATCAGAAATTGAGACTGAATGCTGTTTGCTGATTTAATATAAAATAACTATTCCATGTCCATTTTACAGCTAGGTTTTAAGAATATTTTGTACTCTTAGCATTCTCGTCTGCTATCAATTACTTCATTAATATTGAAAACTTGGGTTAAAAATTAAAAATTTAGAAAGGATGACTAAGGACCTTCATTAAGTGCCGGTGGAGTTTGGAGGGTGGTAATAGGTTTTTCTGATTGTAGGAACTAGAGTTACTGTCGTCATTCTTTTTCCTTAGGGGACTTTTATCCGAATTTTCTAAGGATTATATGTAAAACCTCGAGCTGGATATTTTATATTTAACAAAATGATATTGTATTATGAAATATGAATTAATTTTCGTTAAAAGATGTGGACTATATATTTTTTGGATTCTTCCTAATACGTTACTAAGCTGTGTTCTTGCCTTGTGTCTACTGTCTTGGGCTATATTCATCTTGTTCCTGACATGCAACACAATATTGTCCACCCTTTTCCCTGTTTACACATTGATGGTGAGATTCTGAATGAGTTTATGTGAAGTATATTGCAAATCCTGTCCATTTTCTACTAAAAGGTGATTGTTTACGTGACAAATGGATTAGATCAAGAACTGTTGCTACAATTTACATCCTGTTCTAGTGTCTGGGGAAAAAAATCTAGAGAATTAAAAGCAGCTTTGGGTTCTTATGAGTTATGTCACTTCATGAAGTTTTTTGAACTTTTTTATTTTTTCATTTGAATTTTGCGTTTCATTGCGATTGTGGTTTTCTTGTTGAAAAGTTGATGGAAGCTGCTCGTTTGTCACTCTGAGTGATCACACATTGTTCTTATATCCTTGATTTGTCTTTTGTACTTCTTTCCTATGCTCTGATACATCTTACTTTACTATTGGATTCTTCTTTTGCCATTTTGTCATATTGAGTAATCTTAACATGCTTTGCATAAATTATTCAATAATGCTTCTTTTGAGCTTGTTTCTTTTTGAATGACAAACCTTTTTCCAACGATAAAGCTTTTCAATTAAAAGCATATAAATATTTATGTTCCTCCTTTATTCATTTCTGCGTCAACTCATTTTTCATTTTGTGTTATTTGTTTTGTATTTATTTATCTGTTCGTTCATAAAAATAGATGTTTATTTGCACTGTGAATTAAGTTCTATCATAGTATCCATTATTTGCAATTCTTTTCCTTGTTCCTTTTCCCCATGCAGCCTTAATATTTAATTTGTCTTTGTCATAGATTGCATCCGAAGGCCTCAAGCATAGGGTGTTTGAGACCTCTCTTGCTGATCTCCAGAACGATGAGGATCAGGCCTACAGAAAGATCCGCCTCCGTGTTGAGGACGTGCAGGGGAAGAATGTCCTGACTAACTTCTGGGTATGGAGCACAAATTTTTACTACATATCTATTTGTCTTTTCAACATTTCTCCTTGAATTTATCATGATTCTTTTTCCTTTTCTAGGGCATGGATTTCACGACCGACAAGCTTAGGTCCTTGGTTAGGAAATGGCAGACTCTGATCGAGGCTCACGTTGATGTGAAGACCACAGACAGCTTCACCCTCAGGATGTTTTGTATTGCGTTCACTAAGAGACGCCCTAACCAAGTCAAGCGCACTTGCTATGCCCAATCGAGCCAGATCCGGCAGGTAAAAGATTTCATTTGCCTATGAAGCACCAATGTTTATGACGAGTCTATAAATGTTGCTTCTTTTTAATGCTATTATATGGTTCAGTTTTTTCCTCCTAAACTGACCAATTGTGCACTATATAATTTAAAGTTTAGACTACATTACTTGTCATAAGCAATTGCACGTTTGAAATTTATTGGATTAATTTATATGCATTCAGTAAAATGATTTGGTCCCAACTCTGTCAAATTAAGTATGATCGATATATCCATTAAACGTATATGTTCAAAATAACTTATTCATGCACCATACGTATCTACTATATGCAAATTTTCTTTAGTTCTCCATATCGATGTCTAGGATTGAATGCTTCTTGTTGGTATTCTTCTAGAAAATAGTTCTTTTTTCTTATATTGTTTTTAATTTATCTTTGCTTTTCAGATTCGGCGCAAGATGCGAGAGATAATGGTGAATCAAGCAACATCATGCGACCTGAAGGACTTGGTTGCAAAGTTCATCCCTGAATCTATCGGGAAAGAGATAGAGAAAGCTACTTCAAGCATTTACCCGCTCCAGAACGTTTTCATCCGCAAGGTTAAAATCTTGAAGGCCCCAAAATTTGACTTGGGCAAATTGATGGAGGTATATACACCAGAAGAAAGCTACACAGTATTTGTTTTCCTAAGAGTATTTTTCCTTTTTATAATTCTGTTTTAGGTCGAGTTTTACTTGACATTTGTTGTTTCTACCTTAAAATCTTTAAATTACTGGAAGCTCCCCGTGCCTTTATGGGTATTTTAGTGAAAAAATTCACTTGAACCAAAGGGCAAGGGGAGTTTACTGTAATAAATAACTTTAAGGTAGTTGACAACTCGGTCATAGTTAAGTGTATTTGAGCGTAATGTAGCCATTTTGTTCGAATATTGACAATGTTCTATGCGTTTGTTTTTTAGGTTCATGGTGACTATAGTAAGGAGGATATTGGTGCGAAGATTGATAGGCCTGCAGAGGATACACCAATGGAAGCTGAGACAGAAGTTGTTGGTGCTTAAATTTTTAGTTCCTTATGTTTTTGCAGTGAAATTATGTCGACTAAATATTCCATGCCGATAATGTGGTTGGCAACTTGAATTTTGTTAGTTTCTTTGCTAATATGTTTCATTTGGATTTGTCCGCGACATATGGCTTCAATTATTTTAAGCATGTTTGAATTTGAGAATTTCCCTCCTAAATTGGAATCGTCTTTGAATAGCTTTTAGGAAATGGATCAATCGATATCTTTTTTGCCTGTTTTATCAATTTTTATGATTTCTAAAGCCCATTAGTTAGTTATCCTGGTCAATTTTTTCCTTTCAACAGATATCCATTGTTCATGCCTGTGGCTTTTATTCTTCATTTTAAGCAATTTGTTCTAATCCTTTAAACTTTTAGCAAATGCTTCAGAAATGATTCAATTTGGAAAACAAAATAAAATACCTGGAATAACTTGTGGATAAGATGCCGATTGCCCATTCAATGATGGGTAGGCCCGATGCGGCCTTCTGATGGCCGGATCAATCGTGTCGAGGCCGAGCTTGATCACTATTTGTTGATATGGGGATTAAAAGTCCGAATTCGGTGATACGGTGGCCGAAGCTGATGGTGTGAGATGGGATCCAAGGCACAAAATGGTTTGATTTGGTTTTGTAGTAGGTTTGATCCGACATATTGGAGATCCATCATGAGTGGAACCTTTGAGGTCACAGGCTTCTTGAAAACAATCTGCAGCTTCCAGCAGAGCGCCCTCCATTTTGAATACAAGGCCAAGATTTAACCATGCATCAGGATTTTTGGGATCTATCTTTAGAGCACTCATCAAGAAACTTCTCGCCACGGGCAAAGATCTGCCGATTTTCCTTAGAACTGCACCGGTCGAAACCAAGCTCGGAACATAGTCTGGTTCGATAGAGAGTGACATCGAGAATGCCGTTAGAGCCTCACTGTGTAGTGATTGTTCCTCTAAATTCAAGCCTGCATGTGTTAGATAACTATGTTTAGTGATTTAAGCAGTAAAAAGAAATTGGGTTTATTGCACAAACCTCACTTTAGATTATTCCTAATGGGTCACATGTACTCTCGAGCATAGTCACAATATTCGCGAATAATTCGTGTATTTTTAGCTGGCCGATTAAATCTTTTGCGAACGATTCAAACTTTTCATGAATAAGCGGATAATTCGCAAAGAACAGAACCCTTCGCCTCATCTACTGTTTACATGTTATGCACATGCTCATATATTAATTTCTTCCTCGAAATACTTCGGAACATTTCCCGAACATTTGTCGCATCTTTTCCGAATACTTACCGATTTTTTCCGAATAGTTCTTCGAATCTGATTTTTTGACCTCACCGAATTATTCATGAATGCTGAATTTGTGCCAATGCTCTCAAGTGATCCATTAGCGAAAAATTCCCATTTGCTCATTGTCCAATAACCTCGGGAAAGGTCAAACTCTACTCTAAACAACACAAACAAGTTCTAAGATTCAAATTAGATAATCATCCGAATTGCTTAAACTTCAGAGCTGAATTTGAGTGTTTTTAAGGGTTCTGGCCAGTGAACAGAGATGGTGTTTACGCTGATAAATCACTTAGAGAGGTTATCAGTAATCAGTGTGCTATATGGTAGCAAGCTTCAGAAGAGCACACTTCTCCAAACTAGTTCGGAAATTCTAAAAAGAACTATACTTTTCGCAACAACTCTATTTCACATAAGTAATTTCTATCCGAGTTCTTGTTCGTATGATATACTAGGGTTTGAGAGAGTTGTTAAGAACATATGCATTCCTAATGTTACTAGGATTGGAGTCTTAAAGAGTCTGCCACATTAAGAATATATATATATACGTTCGTAGTTTTAGGGTTTGTTACGTATTGCACCCTAAATACTTATATATTTTTTTCCAGAAGACACCCCTTGATTGTAGTATTTTCCATATTTCACCCTCAAGTTTATAAAGTACTTTAAACATCACCTTAAATCTTAGTATTTTTATTTCACTTTTAAATCTCTTTGTTATTCCAGAAAACACCCTTAAACCTTTTAATTGCTTCAAACTTCTCTTTATAATTAACTTAAAGCCTAGCATTTTAGTATAACCTAACATTTTACATGCTTCTATATCGAATAACTGCTTAAACCTTAACAATTAGGGGGCGTTTTATAAAATAGAAAAAAAAAATTAAGGTGAAATTTTATTAGAGTAGATGGTATATATTTAAAATATAAAAAATATTATAAATTATTTTTTTTGGGGTGTGTGTGTGATTGCAAAAGCAAATCAAGAATTAAGGTTGAAAATTTAAAAATACTATAAATATCAGGTATTTTATAAATATAAAGAACATTTTTTGGGGTGAAACCAAAAAGAAAAAAAAACTTCGGTTTTATACAGGTTGAATTCTCAAAAATACATAATCTCTTGAATTGAATAACTAAACTGTCGTATGCCAAGTCTTTGGCGAGAAATATTCAATAGATTTCGCTATATCCAAGCGACTACTTGAATCCGCCCTTAACCCAAGTTTCATATAAATCTCTGCCAAATTGGTCCATGCTTCCACTTCCAAGTCTTCCTTGAGCTTAACCTATGACACAGAGAGATATATTCACATAGTAAGATTTTTCGTTGTCAAGAGGGATGCACACATAAACAAAAGGCTGAATTACTTTAAACCACCTTCAAGTATTTTTAATAAAAAATTATTGATAATCTATCTTAGACTTTGGCTTTAAGCGATATTCTCTTCACTAAAAAACCCTTAAACATAGCACTCAAGGGAGCTACTGAAACAAAAAACTTTAAGATGGTTAACGGAAAACAACAATAATTAAGCGCAAGAAAGTACCGTCTTTCAACTCTGTTATATATGCCTGGCAATAATTCTTCAAGAGAACTTGCTAATAACTCAAACTTCCCGGATAGCGAAAGCGCGAAAGCAAGATGATTCATGATATCAGGATCCCAACTAATTACTTGAAACAAAATTTTTCGCATTAGAATAAGCAATAAAAGGACTGCTTCCTCTATGTTGGTTTTAGGAGCTAACGAGCCCCATAACTGATGCAATGGCCAAGGTAAAGTTACCTCTTCGCCACAATAAAGTAGAACCGAAGCCAATTCTTTCTGAAATTTTCCGCATTATTCACTGTCCAAGCTCCAAGGTTTGACGAGACCTCGTCTATAGGCAGAAATTGCTTCATCAAGATAACCGGCTTGTTTATAAAGTTCGGGGAACAATTCAAGGGCTTTGTGAAATATTTCTTTTAATTTGCAATCATCTGCGACACCTTGAGGCATACCATGAGGCCATGCAGATTCGAGAATGTCGATGATAGTTTTACATTTCATTGCAGCATCTGTGACATAGAAAGGACATGCATGATGTTAGTGATTTGGTATTTAGGAGTTGCATGTGCATTTTCCGGAACTAAAATTAGAAATGATGGTATTTCTCTGCTATTTATGTGAATTCTACTAAGTTCGTGGTATTTATTTAATTTAAAGCTTATCATTATATGATATTAATCAAAATGCTGAAACTCCTGGTATTCTAATGAAATTAGGCTATAATGGAACATGCAGCACACACCAAATCTTAAAAGATATAGATAGATATTTAGAATCACAACTTCCTATAAACATTGACATGTAGAAGAGAATTACATTCATAAATCATTAACACAATTTCATGAAGAAGGATTGGTTTGGCACTATCCAAAGACTTTGATTTTAGAAATATTGCATATAGTAACAAACTCGGGATTACATTCACCATCAAGTTTTCTCCTTTATACCGAGCTTTCCTTGGATGACTTCGTTCTGAAATGGCCTTAACCATCCTCGGCTTCAAAACTCGAATATCAATTCCTTGAAACACTTGCAACGCCGCATCAAAATTGCCTTTTTGATACTCTAATCGACCCAACAGTGCCCGAACCCCCTGTTACAACATGCCAGTAAAGTTGGAAGTGTTGGGCTGTATTCAAAAATATTCTTGTACACATTCATAACACTAAATTTACCTTGACCTTTCAAATTTTGTCACGGTAAATGGCTAAATGGCACATAAGCATCCAAAATTTCTCCCATATAGTACATAAATACCTGCGTTTCAAAACACGGCATATAAATACCCAAACAATTTTTTTGGCACTTTAGTGACCAAGGACGAATCCCACCGTTGCCGGTCCCAAGTCCGGATGAGAAAGGGAGAGGGTTGTGGTAGGCTTGTGACAGCCAACGGAAAACTGTCACATTCTATGACATGAACCAATACAAGAATATCGTTGGGGCGTCCCCTACTCAGCGACGCGCTACATCGGATCCCGGGTGTAGTGTTAAATATGCAAGGGCTTGGTCGTCGTCCAGATGCGACGCGCTACATCGGACCCCGGGTGTAGTGACAAATAAGCAAGGGTCGTCGTCCAGAGACGGCGCGCTACATCGGACCCCGGGTGTAGTGACAAATAAGCAAGGGTCGTCGTCTACAGACGGCGCGCTACATCGGACCCCGGGTGTAGTGACAAATAAGCAAGGGTCGTCGTCCAGAGACGGCGCGCTACATCGGACCCCGGGTGTAGTGACAAATAAGCAAGGGTTTCATAGGATCCGTCTAGCTTCCTGGAATATAGGTTCCCTTACGGGTAGACTAATAGAATTAGTGGAGGTGATGATTAGGAGGAGAGTTGGTATTATGTGTTTGCAAGAAACTAAGTGGGTAGGTGAAAAGAGTAGAGTCATAGAGCCTTGGGGTTATAAGCTTTGGTATACGGGTAGAGATAAAAATCGTAATGGGGTAGGTATAATCATAGATAGACGGTTGCTTGAGGATGTAGTTGAGATTAGGAGAAAAGGTGATAGAATTTTACTGGTTAAGCTTATTCTAGGTGGAGAGATCTTTAATGTTATTAGTTCTTATGCACCACAGATAGGTCTTGATGACGCTAGTAAGCGTCTATTCTGGGAGGATTTAGACGAGGTGGTGCAAAGTATAACTAGTGGAGAGAAGTTATTTATTGGTGGTGATCTTAATGGACATGTAGGTACTAGTCGTAGTGGGTTTGATACTATCCATGGAGGTTTTGGTTTCGGACAAAGGAATGAAGTAGGTGACTCGATTCTAGATTTCGCTTTATCTTATGACTTGATCTTAGCAAACACCTGGTTTAGGAAAAGAGAGTCCCACCTTATCACTTTTAGGAGCGGATCAAATGCTAGTCAAATAGACTTTTTTCTGACGAGAAGAATAGATAGAGGTTGTTGTATCGACTGTAAAGTAGTGCCAGGTGAGAGTGTAACTACTCAACATAGACTTTTAGTTCTAGATTTTCGATTTAGAAGAGAACCTAGGAAGATTAGACGTAAGGTAGAGCCTAAAATTAAATGGTGGCGATTGAAAGAAGGTAATCAAAAAGCTTTTATAGATCGTGTAGTACAAGAAGCGGATTGGCAGTCGGAAGATGATCCAGACAAAACATGGAACAAAATGGCTAGTTGTATCAAGAAAGTAGCTAGAGATCTACTTGGTGAGTCGAGAGGTGGTGCTCCACCATCTAAGGACATATCATGGTGGAATGAAGATGTAAAAGCTGCTATTAAAATTAAAAGGGATTCTTATAAAGATTTGAAGAAAAGTAGAGATGTGGAGAGATTTGAGAAGTACAAAATGGCTAAAAAGGAAGTTAAGAAAGCTGTTCGGGAAGCTAAATCTAAGGTCTACAAGGAGGTGTACGAGAAATTAGACACTAAAGAGGCTGCAAATGATATATACCGGATTGCTCGAATGCGGGAAAGGAAGACTAGAGACTTATGTGCGGTGAAGTGTGTCAAAAATGAAAATCAGAAGGTTTTAGTTCGAGATGAGGATATCAAGGAAAGATGGAGAGATTATTTTGACAAATTGTTCAATGAGAGCTTTACTAAGAATTTGGATGGACCTGTCATTCAATCTCAAGATATAAATCGTGATTTCATGCGTAAAATAAGATTTACTGAGGTTAAAGAAGCTTTGAACAGAATGGGTTTAAGAAAAGCGGTTGGTCCTGACGGGATTCCTATCGAGATTTGGAGATGCTTAGGCGAAATAGGCGTTAAATGGCTGACAGATCTGTTTAATAAGATTTAGCAGACAAAAAAGATGCCAAATGAATGGAGGAAAAGTATTCTTGTACCTATCTACAAGAATAAGGGTGACATTCAAAGTTGCTCAAACTACCGTAGAATAAAACTAATGTGTCACACCATGAAACTTTGGGAGAGGGTGATTGAACACAGGCTAAGGAAGGATATTAAGATAACAGAGAACCAATTTGGGTTCATGCCTGGACGATCGACGACAGAGGCGATTCATTTGCTTCGTCAACTTGTCGAGCGCTTTCGAGAGAGGAGAAGAGATTTGCATATGATATTTATTGATTTAGAAAAAGCGTACGACAAGGTACCTAGAGAGGTATTATGGGGGACAATGATGAAAAAGGGGGTCCCCGTCAAGTATATTGACATAATCAAGGATATGTACGACGGAGTAGTGGCAAATGTCAGAACTTGCGGTGGCTTAACAAGTGATTTTCTGATTACTATTGGTTTACATCAAGGATCTGCATTAAGTCCTTTCCTGTTTACCATCGTGATGGATGAGCTTACTAGAACTATCCAAGATGAAGTCCCTTGGTGTATGCTATTCGCTGATGATATTGTTCTAGTAAATGAGACGAAAGCAGGGGTTAATGCCAAATTGTAATTATGGAGACAAACATTGGAATCTCGGGGATTCAGATTGAGCAGGTCCAAGACAGCATATATGCACTGCAAATTTAGTAGCCAGAGAAATCAAAACCATATTGGTATAACATTGGAAGGTCAAGAAATATCACCGAGCGACCAGTTTAGATATCTAGGTTCCATCATCCAAAGGAATGGGGAGATCGATAGTGATGTTAATCAAAGGATCCAAGCTGAATGGTTGAAATGGAGGAGTGCAACAGGGATTTTGTGTGATCGTAACTTTCCGTTAAAATTGAAAGGGAAGTTTTATCGGAGCGCTATTCGGCCTGCCTTATTATATGGTACAGAATGCTGGGCTCCTAAGAAGCATCATACACAGAAGATGCACGTAGCGGAGATGCGCATGCTTCGTTGGATGTGCGGTAACACTAGAAAAGACAAGGTGCGAAATGAGGATATTCGTGCAAAAGTTGGTGTAGCACCCGTGGAGGAGAAGATGCGGGAAAACCGGCTTAGATGGTTTGGTCATGTGCGACGCAGACCTATGGAAGCACCGGTTCGACGAATAGATACTCTCGATATGGGTAATGGCAAAAGAGCAAAATGGAGACCGAAGAAAACATGGATAGAGGTGATACGAAACGATATGGTTGCCAAAGGACTCAATGAAAGTATATTGTTCGATAGAAGTGAGTGGAGACAGAGGATTCATGTGTTGGACCCGGCGTGATTCTCATGTTGGTTCATGTAGCCTACCCCTTATACTTGGGATAAAAGGCTCAGTAGTTGTTGTTGTTGTTGTTGTTGTTGTTTAGTGACCAAGGACGATTACGACAAATATGTAAGGACAATTTTGCCCCTTGCTACAACTGACTCCACCATCACATTGACTAACCATAACCAATAAATTAAAAAATTCATCCCCTAAATTAACCTCTCCCTCTCTCTCATTCTCACGCAACCCTTTTTCTCTTTCACCGAAACCCTAGAAGTCTACTAGGCAATATTGGAGAAATTATTATGGTAAGATTTGCTCTTCTATGGAAAATTTGGCACCTTGGGAATGAATCAAAGCCGTAATTCATCCCTATGGTGGATTTGAGCTCTTGATTGTTTTTAGAGGAAGCCCTTAAAGAACTAATTCTTAAGAGAAATGGTAGCCATGGATAAGGAAAAGAGGGTAGGGCTCAGAATATTAGGTTGAAGAAAAGGGACAAAAGAGTCCCAAAAAATATCAATAGATTTCATTTCTATTTTCCTTACTCGATTCAATCCGTTGAGTTGCGAGGAACCTTTACATATAACAACGCATATCTTTCTGTACCAAAAAAATTTGAAGCTTGGAATCTGTACTATACTCACGGATCTTCTCACAAAAAAATAATCGAGTACTAAAGAAATACTGCGATTCGGGATGAACAAAAATACTTGTTACGGCAATAACACTTAGGAAGACCAACCGATGAGTTAGGTTTCGCTACAAAAAAGGGGTTCTTTTAGGAGCAAACTTACATTGCGTAACGGAAGATAGCATATAATGATAGAATTGGCGGGAAATCATAAATGATATGCATACAATACTTCTAATAAAAAGAATCGCAAGCTGTCGACCAATTCGACAGACAAATCTACAAACCAACCCAATTCATCATCTCTATTTGAAAGAACCAATTTGGGTTGTTGTTCAGCCAAAAAGCAGTTAGTTGAAGTCGTGGGACTTCCGCAAATACAAGACCAAGAAAAGAGTATGTACTAGATCCATGTAACTTAAGGGCACATAGGAATCTAAATGGAATATTCTAACACTTGGATCACATCGGGTAGCAAAGTGCTCATGAAGAAAAAGTTTTGAGTAATTATTTGCCACATTTTGAAACTTAAGATAGTCTATCTATTTATGTAAACATTAGATATTTAAATGCTATTTAACCTCAGATAAATACATGTAGTTTACAAATTACACATGGCATTTTTCCAAAAGCACCATGAGCATTTGAGATTTTCGGTTTAATATCATCAACGTTTTTTTGTGAAGAACAAAGAGTCTATGTTGCAAGGATTTGTCGTCAAGGAGATGCGTAAATATCGGATTCATATTCATATTTGACTCTATAGGGATACTTGGAGAACATCTTTGGTGGATCGTATAATAGATTTTGTATTCTAGATGTATCAAACATGTTAATAGTAAACCAACAATCTATGCATCAACACTAACAAATTATTTGTGTTTTTATCAAATTTTCTAAATTGATAATTTTTTGTTATTGCACACATAGACAACCCCCTGGCGCGCAGGGGGAAGAGAGATGATCCTATGAGTCTTGGCCTCAAAACATCCAACCCACCATGTTTTTTACCGGTATGTATTGGTCATCATGTTTTAAGACCCTACATATAAAATAGAGAATAATGGAGGAAAGAGAAGCCATAAGAGGGAATTTATGGCGTCGAAAAAATACCCCCTCCCTTATTTTTTCTGACGATCGGCACCAACCATCTTCATCGTTATCATCTAAGATGTGGGCACACCAAATTTCATGTGATTCTACAACTTTTTCACCGTTGATTTAGTGGGTTCAAAATTAACGGTTTACCGACAATAGAACTTTTTACATTGCTAAATCAACTGTGAAAAAGTTATAGAATCACATGAAATTTGATGTACACATATCTTAGATAATAACGATGAAGATGGTGGGTGCCGATCGTCGAAAAAAAATGAGCGAGAGGGTATTTTTTCAACGCCATAGGAGGAAATTCCCTTCTATGACATCTTTCCTCCATTATTCTCTATAAAATATCATAAGATTTGGATACCTCTTACACATCTATCAAGTTGATCCACTTGATGGATGTGTAAGAAGTCTCTGAATCTCATGATTTTTTATTCATAGGGTTTCTAAAATATGTATAGCACGATGACTCGTCTGGATCAGTAAAAACATCGGGTTGTGTTTTGAGGTGTCGGCCTCATAGGATCAGTTTATATAGACACCCTCAACACACACGCATGCACACGCGCATGCACGCTTGTACAATACAAAAACCAGTGTATCCCACCAAGTCATATCTATAAAACATGGTGAAGAGGAGTTGAAAAAAGGAACTACATTTTATTAATCTAAACAACTCAAGAGAGGAGGTTAAATCTACATCTCTATTTATAGGGTTTACATGAATATTCGAGAGATCAATTCAAGTCTAACCAAATCTAAATCTACTAATTCTAATATTACTTGAATATCAAGTAACTCTTTAGAAAATCTAATCAAATCTTTCTAAATAAATTATTCTATCTAATATCTTAAATCTTAATACTTACGTTGGATATAGGTGCCCTCAAGGCATTTATTGTAATTGCAAGATGGAAATTACTAATTGAAGGTGGACCTACACGGAGAACAGTCTTATTCGAAATGATAGTATGCTATCTGCTTTGTCTTTATCTTTCATGAGAATACGTTTTACTCGTTATCAGGTATCGCTAATACATGAAATAAAGCCCATAAGATTTTTGCTTGACTACCGGGATTAATGATAGGGATCATACTAGTGGGGCCTGAATAGTCCATAAGCACATTCTTAAATATCCTAGTTGTAGGAGTATCAAGACTGGGCATCGATACACCAGTTTAGACTGGTGTATATGTTTCCTGACCCATTTGGAGGGCGATAACTAATCTCACAGCTATTGGTGTTTGACATCGATAATTGTATACATGTGCTCATTGGAGTATGAGTTAAACTGGACGGACTCACCGAGAACTCCTAAATGGTATTATACCAATTATCAGATTGCAGTTCTCTGGTGACAATAATACCGGATCGTTGCTTAACATGAGATCGTCATAGTGTCTTGTGTGTGTTCTCACTATACTTTGATTACTACCCTACCACAGCTCTACTGAGTCATGCAAACAGGTTTTAGTTAGGTATAGTTCCGAAGCACATGGAGGCAGTGAGTGGTCGAGAGGATTCGTCTCTCCCGGTATAAAGAGTTGATATTGCGCTGTGCAGGACATGAATGTAACCAAAAGACTTTGGCCAAGACAGATAAGATAAACATATAAGTGTTATCAGTTGTATCTCGAATGGTTATCAGTCCTATGTTGCACGACTTATCGGATTATTGGGGTCTGACAGTTTCCACCCCCAGACCCGGTATGCGATACTCTTTAACGAAGAGACCAGACTGTATGGTATTCATCACTTATAGATTTTGTCGGGTCCGGATGAGTTTGTTTGTCGACCGACCTTTATCTTGATCATACCTGGATAACCGTTACGTGCAGCTAGTACCGCTGACGAGCTTGTGTGTTAACCCGTGAGGGGATTGAATCTGAAAATGTTTCAGATTCAATTGAATATGATCTTGTTTAACCTACTGCCAGTGTATTGACGGGTCTTTAGAGTCCAGCAACGAAAGTGCCTGCCCGGACGAAATGATGATGTGCGTGCGTATGGGATACGTGCGAGTGTTCGATTAAGTACGTGTATGTGATACGCGTGATTTAATCTGACAATTCATATACTAGTCGGTTTATTTATAAGCCGGAATATTAAGTCAAGTGTTGACTTAATAATCGTATATGTGATATGGTTTCTAGTATAGTATATATGATACACACTCTCTTACATTGGTATGCGATACTAATGTATTATTATGTATACGATACATAATATGGATATGTATATGATACATATATTCTTTCTCTTTATAATTATATTATTATTATGTATATGGATACATAATATGTATACAAATACATATATACTCTTTTTTATATGTATTGGATACATATAATACATGCTATGTATTTGATACATTGTGTATTTATGTTTTGATGCAAATACATTCTCTTTATATTAAATAATAAAGAGAGCATGTGGGGCCCACTTTCTCTTTAGATAAACATTAAAGAAGAGAGGGAGAGAGGGAAGAGATGAGAAATTTCTTCTCACTTCATATATGTGTATATATATAAAGAGAATGAAAATAAATAGAGAATGCTAGAGATTCTTTTTTAAAGAATATGCTTAGAGCTTCTTCTTCCTCCTCAAGAGCTTGCCCTCCTCAAAACTGGCAAGTCATGAAATAGAGAAGGGAATTAGCAAATAGAGAGTTTTTATAACCACATAACCTCTCTCTTTAACCTAGCGAGTTCAAAGAGCAAGTTTCTTCACTTGTTGATGGAGATGGAGCTTTGGACGGGTTCCTTTCACCGCGGATCATCTACGGCGAGGCGGTCGGTGTTTATGTTCATTCAGGAGCTCACGGGTCTATTAAGGGTTTTCCGATAGACGATCGGACATGATACAAAGCTTTTAGCCCCCTGTTAAACCCTATCTTTAGTTTATATGTTTGCAATTGTTTGGTAAATGGTGATCTTGTGTTGGGATCGGTTGCTTGCGTTTGATAAAGTTTTGGTTTTGTGTTTCCGCCTGGTCCGCGAGTGTCGCGACCCTAGCGCCGATCCCTACAATGGTATCAAAGCCGATTATTTACTATATGATTGCTTGGATGATTCATTAGCTTCAAAAACTGGTCTTTCCCAAGTGTTTTCAATATTCAAGTTTCTGTTGGAAATATTTTTTGGTCTCTGAAAAAAATTTGATGCGTCATTTTAAGCTCATATGGCTGTATTTGATTTCCCTAAAACTCGAGGCCATATTTCCTAACTTGAACCGACCAGGTCGGCTAGTGTGCTGCTCCAGACGGCCAACGGTTGGAATTTTGCCTCGAGGTTTGGACACCAACTTGAATAATTGAAAACTAAGCCATTTTCATATACCAAAGTTTCCCATACTTCATGTTATGTTATCTGGCAGTATTTTTAAACATTGGGAAAGATTATTTTTGAAAGTTACTGCATTGTATTCGCATATGTGATATGTGATGGTTAACGTTGACGAATTGATGTTTGATCAATTCGACAGGATTCCACATAGTGAGTCTGCTATGTTGGTGTGTTTGATTTGGTTCGGATTCACGCAACGAATAGCCCCATGTGTGAATTGTTTGTAATACTTGTTGCATTTCAATTATTGTATATGCCAAATGTATTTTCTTTTTCGAGACGAGTGGCCGGAATGTGGCCGTCGTTGCCTTTTGTATTATTATTTATCGAGACACGACCGAGATGAGGTTATTGTTGCCGTTGTATATAATATAAGTTTTACCCCATAGAGAAACACTTGGGCCGCCGGGGTCTTGAATACGATGTGTGGCCATCTCAAGTAATTGAGACGCGGGCCGCCACGTTCTTGAATTTACGGGTTGCTCACCACGCTTGTTGGAAGTATAAGTAGACCCGCGGTGGAGTGCTCGAGCCGCCGAATTCTAGAAAGCGTCGGGTGGTCCCCTCATGGCTTTGAAGCCGGTTGGCTCGTTTCTAGGATTGGCGGTGTTGGGTTTACATAGCACCTCATCAAGGGTTTAGAAGCATCACATATGCCAAAATCAAATTTTTAAGGTGCTAAATGAACTTAACAAGAATCATAACTAGAAATTTAGGGTTTCTTTTGACTAAGCATCACATGCAAAAGAAAAAGTATCACTAAGAGTAGAGATTACAACCTTTGCAGACCTCCCTTGGTGACTCCTTGGCACTTTAAGAGTTTGGAACGGATCGATGCAAGCCTTCCTTGTCCACGAAGATCCACCCGAAGTCCCTTTGCCCAAAACTCCTTACTTTACTTGATATGTGAATGAAGTAGAGCAAACACCCTACACAAATGGGCTAGATGTGTGTAGTATGATGATGTGGTTTGTATTCTATAATCAAAACCCTTTCTTTTTATCAACTTCACTCAAAGAAATTTCAAGAGAGAAAGAAGAAGATGGTAGCTAAGCTTGAGCTCAAAGAGATAAATGATATGAGTGAATAATTGAAATGAGAAAAGAATAACCCATATTAATCCTTCTCACTTCAACCATGGTTAGCAATTATCTAGATCTTTATTAAATGAGTTAAAAGGCAAAAGGATAATTAACTCAAGGTTAAAAAGGGGTTGAAGCATGGTTAAAGGTGATAAACATTAACCATGTGTGAATTATCCTTTCCTTTATTCAAAATGATAAATAAATAGATAATTACTACAATATGAGTCTTGCATTGCCACCAAATATGTATCAACAACCATGATACAATGTATGTATGTATGTGTCCATGCACATCATCATGTGCATACATGCATGCATACAAAAATAGAAAAATGGTTTAATAAAAGAATTAATCTAAAAGTCATTTGTTAAATCAACACTTGATTTTGCAAACCGGTCATATCACATACGACCTGACCAATAGAAAATGCCCGATTAATATACGGTATCACATATCCGTATTTAATCGGGTCCCCGTGCATATCTCATATGCACACCACATCTTTTTGCCCGAGTCAGGAAACTTCATTGTGGGACTGTAAGACTCGTCAATACGCCGGCAGTAGGTAATGATCATATCAAATACCTACAAGCCGCAAGCGGTCAGCTAAACGTAACGGCCACCCGGGTATTGAGCGATCAGAAGAAAACCAGCGAAGCTGTCAAAACTCCCGTCGAGCCAACTGGCAACACTTACCGTACTGTCCGGTCTCTTCGTCAGATATGTTGCATATCGAGTCTAGGGATGGAATCGTCGACCCCAATAACTCAATAAGTCATGCTGGTGTATGGCTCATAACAGATCGGAAAACTACTGATAACGCTTATGAGTAAATCTCAGCAGTCCTGGCCAGGGACTTCCTGTTATAGCCAATCGAGCATAGCACAACATCAACTCCCAATACCGGGAGAGAAGAAACCCCTCCTATCGCTCATCGCCTCCATGTGCCTCGGGACTGTACCCAAAGTCCACCTGTTTGCACGACTCAGTAGAGCCGTGGTAGGGTGGATATCAAAGTACAGTGGGAGGACACACAAGACTCTATGACGATCTTGGGTCTACAGACTAACATGTACCAGTGTCACCTGAGAACTGCTATCCGACGATAGATATAATACCACATAGGAGTTCTCTGTGAGTCCGTTCAGTGTACCCAGTCTCCACTGAGCACCCGCATAAAATCTTTGGTGTCACCTCACCAGATGGATATGGGATCATCCATTGCCCATCATATGGGACAAGAATAGTATACGCTGGTCTACACTGGAATATCGATGCCCCGTCTCGATACACCCACGACTAGGAACAGTTCAAGGATATGCTTATAAACTACACATGCCCCACTAGTATGATCTGCATCATAGTCACAGTAGTCAAGCAAATATCCTGAGGGCTTTATCAACATGTGCAAATGAATAAAAGTATGATCAAATCAACATGTCAAGATAAAGTAAACCAGATAGCATACTATCATGTTGAGCGAGAAAGTCATCTAAAATCATATATACATGTCAAAGCATCCACTATACATATAATAGCCTCTAGGGTATACATATATCTAACAATCTCCCACTTGCACTAAGGCCAGTTATTGGTGTATCTCATACCCAACATCTCAAAAAGTCGCTCATGCTGCGGCTGTGGAAGGGCCTTGGTGAGTGGATCCGCTGTGTTATCCTTTGTATCTACTCTCCGAATCTCGATCTCCTGGCGATCTACTATCTCCCGTATCAAATGATATCGCCTCAGGATGTGTCTGGATTTTTGATGGGACCTTGGTTCTTTGGCTAACGCCATAGCTCCATTATTATCACAATACAGTGGTATTGGATCAACAATGGTTGGAACTACTCTTAGTTCCGCGATGAACTTTCTCATCCAGACGGCTTCCTTGGCAGCATCATTTGCAGCAATATACTCAGCTTCCATCCTAGAGTCTGCAACGGTATCCTGTTTGGAACTCTTCCAACTAACCGCCCCTCCGTCGAGTGTAAATACAAACCCTGAGATAGATTTGCTGTCATCCTTATCACTTTGGAAGCTGGAATCGGTAAAGGCCTCCATCTGGAGATCCCCATTACCATACACCAAGAACAATTCTTTAGTCCTTCGCAAGTATTTAAGAATGTTATTCAGTACTATCCAATGTTTCTCTCCTGGGTTGGATTGATACCTGCTTACTACAGCTAGTACATCAGGGCGAGTACATAATATCGCATACATTATAGATCCTACGGCTGAAGCGTAGGGTATAACGCTCATGCGAGCTCTCTCTTCATCAGTCTTCGGACAGAAGTCCTTGGAGAGAGTGATTCCATGACAAGCAGGCAAGGCACCACGCTTGGAATCTTCCATACTAAACCTTTTTAGGATGGTGTCTATGTACTTTGATTGAGACAATCCCAATAACCTCTTGGATCTATCTCTATAGATCCTTATGCCCCAAATGCATGAGGCATCACCCAGGTCCTTCATGGAGAACCTTTGTGATAAGAATAGTTTGACCGATTGTAGCATAGGAATATCATTTCCTATCAGGAGAATGTCATCTACGTACAATACGAGAAATGTGACAGTACTCCCTACAATCTTCTTATAAATGCATGGTTCATCTATATTTTTGATAAAATCAAACTCTTTGATTGTATCATCAAAGCAGATGTTCCAGCTCCGTGAGGCCTGCTTTAATCCATAAATGGATTTAAGCAATCTACATGCTTTCCCGCTGCTCCCACTATCAACGAAGCCCTCTGGCTGATCCATAAAAACGCATTCTTCTAAATCACCATTTAGAAATGCAGTTTTAACATCCATCTGCCAGATTTCATAATCATAGTGAGCAGCAATAGCAAGTAGGATCCTAATGGATTTAAGCATTGCTACTGGAGAGAAAGTTTCATCATAGTCCAATCATAGTTTTTGACGAAAACCTTTCGCTACTAGCCTTGCTTTAAAGGTCTCTACCTGTCCATCTATACCAATCTTTCTTTTAAAGATCCATTTGCACCCAACGGGTTTTATCCCAGGAGGCGCAACGTCCAAAGTCCATACTTTGTTGGTATACATGGACTCCATTTCGGATCTCATGGCTTCCAGCCACTTCACTGAGTCACCACTCGTGATAGCTTGCTGAAAACTAGTAGGATCATCATCATCCATGATGCAATCTTCTCTATCACCATCAATGAGAAACCCATAGTATCTTTCTGGTGGGCGAGAAGTTCCACCAGATCTCCGGAGCGGCTGAGGTTCTTGAAGTTCTACTGCAATATCAGTTTCAACCAATTCGTCCTGAGTAATTTGTGTCTCTAGAAGCTCTTCTAGTTCTACCGTATTGCCATCAGTACTGTCTGTAAAGATCTCATTTTCCAAAAATGTGGCATGCTGAGCAACAAACACCTTTTGTTTCTCCTTGTGGTAGAATAGATATCCATACGAATGTTTTGGATACCCCACAAATTTACACATGACCGATCGTGTCTCGAGTTTGTCTGGATTCTGCTTTTTAACAAAAGCCGGACAACCCCAAATCCTAACTCTTTTAAGAGATGGTCTCTTTCCACTCCATATCTTATATGGAGTGGTAGACACGGTCTTGGTTGGAACCCTGTTTAATAGATACATCACTGTCTCTAATGCATGCCCCCAAAAGGAAAGCGGTAACTCAGCATCACACATCATGGATCGTACCATATCTAATAGGGTACGATTCCTCCATTCTGACACACCATTGTGCTGTGGTGTGTAAGGAGGAGTGAGCTGAGAGAGAATCCCATTCTCTTTTAAGAAGTCTAAAAACTCTGTACTTAAATATTCTCCACCTCGATCTGATCGAAGTTTCTTGATGCACAAGCCTGTTTTTTTCCTACTTGAAGTTTGTACTCCTTGAATTTCTCGAAAGCTTCGGATTTGTGCTTTATCAAAAACACGTGTCCAAATCTTGAGAAATCATTCGTAAAAGTAATTAAGTATGAAAAACCACCTCCAGCATGTGTAGACATTGATCCACATACATCACTATGTATGAGGCTTAAGAGTTCCACAGCTCTTTCTCCGTGTCCAGTAAACGGAGTTTTGGTCATTTTACCTTTGATACAAGACTGACAAGTTGCATAAGATTTATATTCAAAAGGCTTTAAATATCCATCTTTATGTAGTTTGTTTAGTCTTGTTTCATTAATATGACCAAGTGTACAATGCCAAAGAAAAACTTCATTTATATCTGAAAATTTTCTTTTATTAGTATGTTGTATATTGAAAACTGTGTGTTGGTTCAGGACGTAAATACCGTTATTTAATGTACCATACCCAATCAACTCTTGATTCAAGTTAATGTTCATAATATTATTTTGCAATACAAAATTATATCCTTCATTGTCCAACAAAGAAACGGATATTATATTACATAGCATACTTGGTACAAAATAACACGGGTTCAAAACCAAAATACAACCCGAAGGCAACCCAAGATGATACTTTCCCACGGATACAACATGTACATTGGAACCATTTCCAACCCGCAGAGTATAGTCACCTGTCTTCAAAACTCTACTATTTCTCAATCCCTGCATACAATTGCAGATGTGAGAACCAGAACCGGTATCTAATACCCAAGATGCAGAGTTTAAAGAAAAACAATTTTCAGTTACAAACACACCTGAAGTAGAAGCATCAGCATACTTCTTCTTCTTGAGATCAGCAAGATACACAGCACAGTTGCGTTTTCAATGTCCTGACTTGTGGCAGTAAAAACATTCTCCTTTCCCGCTTCCCGTAGCCCCGGATTTGTCTTTCCTCTTTGCCTTTTTAACTCCACCTTTCTGTTTGATGGACTTCTTCTTTTTCTTTCCCTTGGCCTTGGCTTTTGGGAATGAAGAGGAGGATGGCCCAGCAAGCAGAGCGGGAGTCCTCGTTGTTTTCAACGTGCTCTCTGCACTTCTCAACATATTGAGAAGTGCAGGTAATGATTTCTCCAAATCATTCATATTAAAGTTCACTATGAACGGAGCAAAGGCAGGGTGGAGAAACTGTAGAACAATATATGCATACTGCTTATTGTCCATGGTCCATCCCAGTTCCTCAAGTTCTTCTATAAGACCAATCATCTTCAAAACATGGTCTCCTACTGATGTACCAGGGGCCATTCGCATCTGAAACAGCTTTCGAGATGCCTCGTATCTCAAAGTACGAGATTGCTCTTCATACAAGTCCTTTGTGTGAAGAAAGATGGATTGTACATCCATATTCTCGTGTTGCTTCTGATGGATATTGTCCATAGAAGCAAGCGCGAGGCACTTGGCCGTATTAGAATCAACATCCCAAGTTTTTCGGATCTCCCTATCCGAGACAGATGATTCAGGTCCTGGGACGGGTGGGGCTTGGGTTGTGAGGACATATGATACTTTATCATATGCAAGTGCGATGTTCAAGTTCCTCAACCATTCTTTATAGTTCGGTCCCGTCAGTTTAATTTTCTCTAGTAGAAGCTTAAGTCCCGTCATACGTATCTGCCATTAGGAGAGAGAAAAGAATACACTCAGCGAAATGCTCTTGCAAAGAATTAGATTGGTTATTATCTTATCTAATCGATGTCTCCCACTGCTTTAATCAAATTTTCTTTCAAAACCTGAAAAGAAAACTAGCCAGGATTAATTACATTCTACAGTTTCGCTAACCGGTCAGCCAGGCCAGTGTCGGTACTTGAGAGAGGTTCCCCGTACTTTCGCACGGACCTAATTAAAGTAAACCTCGTTTTCCCAGAGGTCAAAACCCCGTTAACACCTTTCTAGACACCTACTGGATCAGCTAATTGTAAAGTGCAAAATTCTCCTGGAAGTAACACTTACTCACAGTGGGATCGGGATCCAACTATCATATAAATGGTATGAATCTCATTACAAATTTCAACTCTTGAAACTCCCGATATGGTTTTTTACCCCTAGTTACTTATGACCTTGGCTATGGTCAAAATATCATAAGTACTAGTCAAGTTCTACCCGTCATTTCGAGATCAACTAGACCCACCCATATGACCCTTGACTATGATCAACATAATCACATGAATGTTCTAACTGATTGCATCATATGCTCTGTAGGAAGACATCACTTAGCTACCGTACACTACGCCTTGACTATGATCAAACTACGCAGCACGAATACTAAGTACTCTGCTTCCTAAAATGACAGAGGGTTGCGGATGGTTTTTATGAAAACCTTTAACGCTTTGAACTTGATCTCGTTGTAGAATCAAAACAGTTTTAGAAAAGGAGTGGCTTAAGCTCCGCATCTTTTGAAACTTGAATTTTTCATTAAAAAAAAGGCCGAGTGGGTTTCAAATCTGATTCTACAACATCTTTTAGGTTTCTTTTTCTTTACATTAATCTCATTAATGTAATCCCATCATTTAAGTTCCTAAGCCATCACAGAAAAAAAACGAAAATAGAACGTACACTTATGCCATTCGCATTCGCCGCAGTGTCCCGTTAGGTTACTTAACTAACGGTATAGCGGTGCGGGACTAGTGCGGGTGTAAAACATAAGTAACGTTTATTATATATTATATATATAATAATAATCCATTCGTCTCAGATACTAAGTAATCACATTACAGAATATCAACAGCATAAGCACATATGAAAATAAAAGGATATCTAGAATGTCCGTATTTTGTATTTAGTCAACAATAGAAAATACGGATTCCACGATCACGATGAATAGCCAAGCCCACACCCCTAGACCCCTACGAGAGCGGCAAGTGATCCTGCCAATTCTAGAGTTTAGGAGACCCGGTCTCGACTCCTCGGGATGGCCTCCCACTGAACCCTAGAACCCGGTCACTTGTGCTCCCCTCCTTGGGTCTATCCTAATGCGGAAAAGTAAATAATATACAATGATGGAAAGATCTTCCTCAGCCCGGAAGTGCCCCAAATAAAAGAATATTACATACAATTGATTTATACATGAATGAAAATAAAACTCTCATCTCACATAAAAAAACCCGGCTATTCAATCGCGACAATCCTGCACATCATATCTCAGCAACACATAATATCTCATATCATCAACGTAAGCAAGTATGCGTATCCCGATTGTCGTTGATGTATAGCAACGAAGCCGGTGATACCCCACATACTACGCTTACGGTTACAGAAAAAAATGTAAAACTACAACATTTGGAATCCATAATCTCTTTAGACATCGTAAATCCGAAATATCACATACTTCGCATTTCATGCCTAACTATATGAATTCCACATATTGTATCACATTCCAGATAAATAGACCGTATTAAACTTTCCGATCGAATAATCAAATACCCAAGATTTCCTAATTAGCTCAACACTTGAGCGGAGTTCAAAAATCCCAGAATATGTCACAGTAGCAGTGGTCCAGCCGTAGAAGGGTCAAGCCAGCGCCTCACATGTGGCACGCCGTACTGCCCCAAACCCTAAGGTTTAGAGGCAGTTTAGACGGTCACATAATCGAGTTAAGGTTTGTGTTCTTCTAGAGGGTCCACCACGTCACTTGCACGTTTTTCCGAAAGATTTAAACTCGAGAAAAATTCAACACTTGAAAGTTTTTCGTGCCGGGAAAAAATGAGCTAATGATATCCGTTCGAATATTTTAATACTTTCTAAATTACCCGAAAACAGCACGAAATTAAATTTTCCGATCGAATCAACGAATCCAAAATAATTCCCAGAACACTCAACACTTGAGTCAGATTAAAAATACTCAAAAATATGTACAAGCAGCTATAGACATTACTGTACAAAAACGATGCCATAAAGCTTCTGTACGGCCACGGATCCGGGGCCCAAGCAAGGTATGGCCGCGGTTCCGCGGCGGTATGTATGGATCATGGCGTCGTTTTTTACAGTTATGCTTATATTTCCCTGCTGATTTTTTTAAATATTTTTAATTCAGAAAAAATCACAGTTTTAAAAAATGTCCAGAGAAGGGTCTAATTCCGTATTTCGTGGTTCGATCGGAGTTTTAACTTCGCCTAAAGCTCTAGCTTGGTTTTGATACCATTGTTGGGTTTACCTAGCACCTCATAATGGGTTTAGAAGCATCACATATGCTAAAATCAAATTTTTAAGATGCTACGTGAACTTGACAAGAATCATAACTAGAAATTTAGGGTTTCTTTTGACTAAGCATCACATGCAAAAGAAAAAGTATCACTAAGAGTAGAGATTGCAACCTTTGTAGACCTCCCTTGGTGACTCCTTGGCACTTTAAGAGTTTGGAACGGATCGATGGAAGCCTTCCTTGTCCACGAAGATCCACCCGAAATCCCTTTGCCCAAAGCTCCTTACTTTACTTGATATGTGAATGAAGTGGAGCAAACGCACTACACAAATGGGCTAGATGTGTGTAGTATGATGATATGGTTTGTATTCTATAATCAAAACCCTTTCTTTTTATCAACTTCACTCAAAGAAATTTCAAGAGAGGAAGAAGAAGATGGTGGCTAAGCTTGAGCTCAAAGAGATAAATGATATGAGTGAATAATTGAAATGAGAAAAGAATAATCCATATTAATCCTTCTCACTTCAACCATGGTTAGCAATTATCTAGATCTTTATCAAATGAGTTAAAAGTCAAAAGGATAATTAACTCAAGGTTAAAAAGTGGTTGAAGCATGGTTAAAGATGATAAACATTAACCATGTGTGAATTATCCTTTCCTTTATTCAAAATGATAAATAAATAGATAATTACTACAATATGAGTCTTGCATTGCCACCAAATATGTATCAACAACCATGATACAATGTATGTATGTATGTGTCCATGCACATCATCATGTGCATACATGCATGCATACAAAAATAGAAAAAGGGTTTAATAAAAGAATTAATCTAAAAGTCGTTTGTTAAATTAACACTTGATTTTGCAAACCGGTCATATCACATACGACCCGACCAATAGAAAATGCCCGATTAATATACGGTATCACATATCCGTATTTAATCGGGTCCCCGTGCATATCTCATATGCACACCACATCTTTTCGCCCGAGTCAGGAAACTTCATTGTGGGACGCTAAGACTCGTCAATACACCGGCAGTAGGTAATGATCATATCAAATACCTACAAGCCGCAAGCGGTCAGCTAAACATAACGGCCACCCGGGTATTGAGCTATCAGAAGAAAACCGGCGAAGCTGTCAAAACTCCCGTCGGGCCAACTGGCAACACTTACCGTACAGTCCGGTCTCTTCGTCAGATATGTTGCATATCGAGTCTAGGGATGGAATCGTCGACCCCAATAACTCAATAAGCCATGCTGGTGTATGGCTCATAACAGATCGAGAAACTACTGATAACGCTTATCTGTAAATCTTAGCAGCCCTGGCCAGGGACTTCCTGTTATAGCCAATCGAGTATTGCACAACATCAACTCCCAATACCGGGAGAGACGAAACCCCTCCTATCTCTCATCGCCTCCATGTGCCTCGGGACTATACCCAAAGTCCACCTGTTTGCACGACTCAGTAGAGCCGTGGTAGGGTGGATATCTAAGTACAGTGGGAGGACACACAAGACTCTATGACGATCTTGGGTCTACAGACTAACCTGTACCAGTGTCACCTGAGAACTGCTATCCGACGATAGATATAATACCACATAGGAGCTCTCTGTGAGTCCGTTCAGTGTACCTAGTCTCCATTGAGCACCCACATAAAATCTTTGGTGTCACCTCACCAGATGGATATGGGATCATCCATCGCCCATCATATGGGACAAGAATAGTATACACTGGTCTACTCTGGAATATCGATGCCCCGTCTCGATACACCCACGACTAGGAACAGTTCAAGGATATGCTTATAAACTACACATGCCCCACTAGTATGATCTGCATCATAGTCACAGTAGTCAAGCAAATATCCTGAGGGCTTTATCAACTTGTGCAAATGAATAAAAGTATGATTAAATCAACATGTCAAGATAAAGTAAACCAGATAGCATACTATCATGTTGAGCGAGAAAGTCATCTAAAATCATATATACATGTCCAAGCATCCACTATACATATAATGGCCTCTAGGGCATACATATATCTAACAGGCGGATGGCTCGCCGCGCTCGTAGGGATCTTGGTTTGGCAGTGTACGGGCTATTCATGCGAACGAAGAATGTCTCGTTTCGTTTATGGCTCAATCGAAACGCGGGATTCTTAAGAAATCCGACTATTCTTTTCTGTGTTGTTTTCCGCATGGTTGTAATGTGATTACCTGCCTATGATGATGTTTACCACATGCCTGTAATGTGATTATTTGCATGTGATAATGTGTGTTTATCGATATATATGATAAAAATAAATGCTACTATATGTTGCATTCGTGCTAGCCCTACGTCCTCCCTGCCGTAAGTTGAGTAAGCTTACGGTGAAGACCCGATGCCCCGTGGCAAATGCGGATGGCATATAAAGCATTCTATTTTTCTTTTCATATCATACTTTTCTGTAATGAAGTGGGAAGATGCTAGATAATATGTGATATTATCTAAATGATGGGATTGCGTTGATTGGATTAATGCAAAGGAAAACAAACCTAAAATACATTGTAAGAACCGATTTTTCCAAAAGAAACTATAAACATTTTCTTTTGCTTTGTATAAAAGGTATTCGGTTAGGAATATCTTGCACCTCATTCGATGAGAAAAGGGCCTTGATCCCTTCATGGGGAATTCGCTCTTGAGCAAAAGAATGTGTTACTATAAACTTTCAAAATCACTTGATTCCTTCAATGAAATCAAGTTCATTATGTTAAAGGTTTCTTAAAAACCATTCGTAGCCCTCTGTCATTTCAGGAAGTAGAATACTTAGTATTCGTACTGCGTTTGTTGACTCCATCAAGACGTAGTGTATAGTAGCTAAGTGATGTCTTCTTGCCTGCATATGATGCGATCGGTTAGGACAGTCGTACGACCTTGTTGACTTCGTCAAGGGTTGTGCAGGTGGATCTAAATTAATGACGGGTTGAACTTGACTAGTGATTTATGGTTTGTTGATTCCGTCAAGGTCATAAGCCGTTAGGGGTAAAAACCATTATCGAGAGTTTCACGTGTTGAAACTTGTAATGTGATTGCATACCATTCTATGTGATAGTTTGGGTCCTGATTCCCACTATGAGTAATAGTTACTCTTGGGAGATTTTCACTTCGCAATTAGCTAACCCATTAGGTGTCTAGAAAGGTGTTTACGAGGTTACGCCTATCAGGAAACGGGGTTATTAAATTGGGTTCGTACGAGAGCACGAGGGACCTCCCTCGAAGTATTATCACTGGCATGGTTGACCGGTTAGCGAACTTGTGGATCGTATATAATCCCGGCTAGTTCTTCTTTTAGGTTTGAAAGAGAATTCGACGAAACAGTGGGAGCAATCGTGATTAGATAAATTAATAACCCAATCTAATCTTGATAGAGTGCATGCTGAGTATTTCTTTTCTCTCTCTGGCAGCGACCATGACTGATCTTAAACTTAAACTCGTAAACTAAGTTAACCGAACATTTTTACAATCATTGGCTTTGCAATGTAATGATTACCCTAATCCACGACAAAGTTGAATATATCCTTACCCTTCCTACTTCCACTTTGTTTTTCCAGAGCCCTCTGTATCACATACAAGGATCTATATTGCTTGGAAAAGGTCATCTTGTAAAGTTATATACGAACTCGGAGAAAAAATTTCAGTCCGAGGAAGGCCACTAGTTCTGAAGAAAGCGAATTGTCCATTTGTCTCTCCCTACACCTTTGTTCTGGCTAAAAATATAACAAGCTTAAGCTTGATTTTATTTTTACCTTTCTGGCATTTATTAAATGCCAACGCCAGAGATTTTCTGCCGCTCATTAATGACAGCGCCAGAACCTCTCTGGCGCTCGTTAATGTCGGCGCCAGATATCCCTGTGGGATCTTTCTCTCCTCCCATATCTCGAGTCAAGCGTTCATGCAAACTCATTTTAACATATATACCGATATTTGTACTGAAATAATGCTTTTTTCATGCAACAATCAACAACTAACGACGATGTCTTCTAAGATGAATTCAGCTTCCGACGCAACTCCGATCCCGTACGTAGTCAAGATCAATGCTCGCGTGGTTCTCCCCGTAAGCCTCAATCGGAAGTGGGAGGAACAACCCCGCCAATTTGGTTTCGTCATCATCTACCCTGCCGAAAGCGCTCATCTGGCGGAAATCCCGACAAACCAGGTGGCCAAGCCAGTCTCAATGGGCAAGAGGCCAAACGTTGTGATCGCCAAGGAACCACAACCTAAACGTAAGATGGTGTCCGAACGACTTTCTGGTGCTCCAGCTGGGGAGAAAGACGGCTGGAACAAAGTGCATCATCAAACATCACAGACAAGCTTAGGCGACGCCTCCGAAAAGTGCACAATCAGGCGTATCTCCAAAACTCTCCATCGCTCGGCCTACGGCGTATTCCTGAAGAGCCGAAGCTTGCCAAGTACTCAAAACAAAAAAGTTAAGGCAGAGATATAAAGCCAACAAAAGGGCCAAGACTCCGGCCAAGTGGAATTTTATGAGGTTCCAAGAGCAGGGTTACCCCACGATGACAACTGAGTCGGCTGTAAAAGTCTGCAACTCCTTCGAATCTCTAAAGTGGGTTCAAGAAAACACCATGACCGCTAAAATCAAGAAGACACCAATCCTAACGATGTTACAAAGAGACATGTCCCTAGCCCCAACATAAAAAGCATGTCACCGTCTTTTCAAGAGTCTATCAGGCGCTCTGTGCCGTGCGGAAGCAGCGAGGCAAAGCCAAAAGAGAAGTGCCAGCACCACTTAAGAACCCGGTCAGGCCAGCCGTCTTCAATCGATTGTCCGTTCCCGAAATAGAAGGGCCACAATAGCGTTCCGTGAAATCAGCCAGCCGCCAATGATGAAAAGATGGCCGTATATGTTATCCACACGGTCTATATGGCGGGCACATGTCCCAGCGACAACCTGCGCAGCAAAAGTAAGGATGGGGCCGCCACATACCAAGCCCAATCTGGCTTGAATGTGGTTGCCACTTCCCAAGATGAACCGCCTCCTCATAACGATGAAAATCTTCTTGATGAGACCGATAGACAGAAAGACCCCTCGGTCCATGTGGAGTCAAGTCCGGACATCGAAGAAGAGCCGACTTTCCGTCCCAGGACCGCAGAGCAAGAGTTGATTCAAGAGCTCCGAAAACAGTTTAGGAGCAAAGATAAAGAGATGGCAAAGTTTTATTCAAAAATTGATGACCCGACGAACGTCGTGATGCAGCTCACGGCTCAAGTTGCTCGAGCGCCTTCCAATCAAGCGCAGACCTCTACTCATGAGTCGGGCGATAATGACCCGAACCAACCGAGGCCTGTCCCTTTAGGTCCAAGTATGAACGAGCCGCACGAAAGCCGGCCACATTCTACTTCTAGGAACGCCTTGGCCTCGGATGGCACTATTCCGCTAACACAAGATCGGATAATGGATTTGGTCACCAGCAAAGTTAAAACATTGATGGCCGAAGCCGAGGCCCAGAAGGACTTTGGCGGTAGTGGGAGGCCGTACCCCGCACAGTACAATCTGATCGAGTTCCCCAGCGACTACGTCATTCCTAAATTCGGAAGATTTGACAGGACGGGAAACGCAAATCAGCACGTCGCCCACTTTAAAGGGTCGTGCTAAAATATAGGGAGAAATGATACACTCTTTCATCAGTTTGTCAACAGTCTAACCGGTGTCGCTTTTGACTGGTACGTGAGTATACCCAACGGGTCTGTCACTACTTTTATCCAAATGGAGTCTCTGTTTTGGCAAAATTCATGAGTTTCGGTGATAAAATCTCCATTACCGACCTTGTGAAGACCAAGCCGAGGAAGAAGGAAAGCAACACGGACTTCATCGCCCGATGGCGCAATCTCACGGTCAAGTGTGAACTGCCGCTAGAGCAGTACCGGTCTGTTAGCCTCCACATTGGGAACCTCAGCAACTGGATGGTCACATTCTTATGTACTGCGGGCCTCAAAATGTTTCAAGAGCTAACCAAGAGAGTTCAAATATTGGAACGCTCGAAACAAGAGTCTAGCCCAGACTCTCAAAGTGACAAGTCTTGGAAGAACTGAAGGAACAACAACCGTAAAAGCGGGAATTCCAATAATACCAACGCCTTCAACGTATTTGACAATGAAAACAAGCGAAAAGCGAGCGGATAAAAAATAGACCGGTCTCGAAAGCCAGTGCTAAAAGGAAAAGGACCTTCACCAGAGGAGAAAAAGAACAAAGTCTACTCTTTTAGAAGGGATAAGATCCGCAAGATATTCAAACATGTCTTGAACAATGGTCTATAATTGCCGGAGTCGAAAAGACCTCACGAAGCAAAAATGACCGACAATCCTCTATATTTCCCGTACCGCCGAGTAGTGAGCCATGCGATCGAGAATTGCTATATTTTCAAAGACTGGGCCGAGAAGCAATACAAGACGGGAGAGATCGAACTGTCCAAGAGTGTGTTAGTGAACAATCAAGCAGCAACCACCAACTTTATACAGACACAAGCTGTGAAGCCTTCTGGGAGCAGACAGCTAAACCCGCTACCCCGGGAAATGAAACTGACTCGCCCCAGCTTCTATGGAGCATGCACATGTCTAAAACGATGAAGAAGATGCTAAATCTACTTAAGAAAGAGCCAGGAACAGAATGGGAGGTGCAAAAGGAGCCTAACATTCCAGTTACCATTTCGGCTCGATTAGGCTCAAAATCCAAAATGATAAAGAAAAAGAAAAGGAAAGGTACAGTTCGAAGTGAAAAGGAATCGACAGGGAAATCGACCATTTAAAGGCATATCGATTCTCTCGAAGACTATAAGCAAAATGAAAGGACTCTAATTCAATTGAAGAAGTTCTTCCCCGTAGAAGCGGCTGAGATTCTGGAGGAGCTAGAAGAAGACTCCGATGATGAGATCCCTATTGTGACCTGCTACGTCGTTCACCTTGGTAGCGACTATGAGGAAGAGCTCTGTTTTCTCAAAGAAGACGCGGAGCTCGCCATAAAAACTAACCAAATCCAGCCCAGAAGCGGAAAGGTTCTACCGCCGAAGCAAGGCAATGGCTCGAAAGAGAAGGAAAAATAGGCCGCTGATGAAGAAAACGGCGTGAAGCCGACTCATGAAGATTCGAGTTCTTCTCCGGTAGATTACAATGTCTTGGCTCACCTCCGGAAGCTTCCGTCTCTCTTAAGCATCTATGATGCTCTGGTCCTATCTAAGGATCTTAGAGATGCCCACAATCATGCTCTACAAAACCCTGAGTGGTACCAGGCTCGCTTTATGGAAATTAATATGAAAGAAGCCCAGAACACTCTGCATACAGCCGCGGTCACATTTAAGGATGTAGACCTACTACTGAGAATGGCTGAGCATAACCGGCCGCTTTACGTGATAGGGTATAGTGACGGAGACCGAATTAATCGCATATTGATTGATCCAGGGTCCTTGGTAACATCATGAACTTGCGGACTCTGAAGAGTTTGTCAATGGACGTCCGACACCTATCAAGGGAAAGGATAGTCATCCAAGGCTTCAATCAAAACTGTAAGCAAGTTCTGGGGCCCATAGATCTGCCAATTAAATTTGGGGATCTGCAAACCGAAGCTAAAATATACATGATCGACGCCGACACGTCTTATAAGATTCTCGTACGACGGCCGTGGCTCCATGATTACGGTATCGTTCTGTCAACTCTCCATCAATGCATGAAGTATACCAAAAACGGCGAAGAAAGACACATTGATGGAGACTTCCAGCTGTTCGGTGTGCATGAAATCCGATATGAAGATTCCCGGTACTTTATGAACCCCCAAAGTGCTGAGCCACAACTGACCGAGGACAGAACGATACCGAAACTCAAAAGCAAATCTGAGTCGGCCGTCACTTTCAAAAGCAAAACCCCCCTAAGTGTGTCCGCGTTTCGGCGGTGACACTGATGAGTCCGACACTGAAAGTCTTTCCTTCCGTAAAACTCATCCTCATTTCGGTAGTGATACGGACAAGTCCGACATTGAAGGCCCGTCCGGCAGCAAAATTTGCCCTCATTTCGGCAGTGACACTAAAGATTCAGAAGATGAAGACCCGTCTTGCAACAGCTGTGCAGATTGGGCTCTCATACAAAAAGCGGTGTTAAGAGAAACCTTCAAAGTTATAGAAGGGTCCCTAACCATCACAAGGATGCCAGAGCATATATGCAAAGAGCCCGATGCGTTGTCAGTCTCCACTGTGGACCAGTTGAAAACTTTCTATGTTCCCGGAAGGAAAAGTAGATAGAAGGGTATCCTGTTTTATGGGTTAAATCCTGTCGTATACCCGGACGATTTGTCTGTCACATGCCTTCCCTATGAGAGAGGCATAAGAGCCATCCTTAATCCCAGATATTATGCACCCGAGATATGAGAATACTTTAAAAAGTGCGGATGTCGGTTATATTAAACGGACTCCGAAGCGAAGTTTTATGAGGGGTTATGGCATCCACCCCAGGTCCGAGCACTCATCGATGGAAAAATCCCAGATAGACTGGGCATATGTTTCATTCAACCTAACGTCAAGGCATGCTACATGATCCATGTTAGTGAAACCAGCGGAAAGTCAAATGATGAAGACAAGCTAGCCGAGCCAGAAGAAGCTCCTTAAGAGCTCGAAGATGGCGGACAAGCAACCTTTGATGAGCTAACCGAGATTGATTTAGGAACACCCGATAATCCAAGACCGACCTACATTAGCTCACTCTTGTCAGAGAAAATGAAAGAACAGATAATCGCCCTTCTACAGGAGTTCGTCGACTGATTCGCGTGGACATAAAAAGAAATGCCTGGCTTCTCTCCTGATGTGGCCGTACATAAACTGGCTATATCTCCTGATGCTAAGCCAGTCAAACAAACTTCTCGAAGAATAAGAAGGGAGCTAGAAGAAAAGGTCATCGATGCTGGCTTCATCAGAGAAGAGAAATATGCGGGCTGGATCGCGTGTATCGTCCCAGTGAAAAAGAAGAATTCCCCGAAATTATAGAAGGGATGTAAAAGCCATGTCTCGCACCGAAAACGAAGGATAAAGGGAGAAAACACCAAGTACAGTCTTCTAAGAAAAAGAAAAAGAAGACCAAGAAACCCATGTAGCCGCCCAAATATATGGATAGCCATACGAATTTGCAAAGGCATGTCGACGAATTAGAGGAATATAACCAAAAGGCGCGCTCGTCAATTATTCTCAAAAAAATCTTCAGTATCTGTTCAAACATAAGGATTCTGGGAAAAAGAAGATTCGGCAAAATGAGTGGAAGAGTGAGTGGAATGATGCCACAAGATCTCTAGTTCCTTCATACATCAAAAAGATGCTCCGTCGGTGTCAGAAAGTGACACTGATGAACAGAGGCAGATACCGTGCAAAATGCCCCGTATTTCCCATAAGACAACCTGATTGACACGATGATAAAAGCAGTCCAAGAAGGTGAAGATGGCCTAAGACAAGAAGTGGTCATTTATGAAAAAGCCAGAAAGCAACGACTAACTAAGCAAGCAGTAGAAGGGACAAGTTATGTAACTCCTCGACCGACACAAGAAAGATGGACCGTGATGTCCCTAAACTAGCATGCTGCCCTATGGTGGATCTCCATATTGATCACTGTATACAATCCACAGGCACAAATAATATAACCCCTTATATGTTTCCATGGACCGTGATGTCCCTAGACTAGCATCTTGCCCTACGGTTTGTCTCCATATTGACTACCATATACAATCCATGGGCACGAGCGATTATATCAACGTTCCTTCTCATTTCAGCAGGGTGCAGACGCGACGTCAGGAAGGCCAGAGGGTCAAAATAAAGCGGAGTGATGGAAAATTCCTAGCTCCAGATCTCAATGGCAATATATACAGCCTAGAGATCATATGGATGTCTACCCTACTTCAGTGAAGAAATCGACGCGGCATTATCAAAGCAAAAGTGAAGTGACGACATATTCTTAGCTTCAGGTCTTGATGGCAAGATATGCAAAGTCTAAGGACCATTGGATGTTATCCCACCTTAAATGGACGCGGCTCTGACTTTCCAGGGACTCAAAGAATGGAGTTTGACCTCAAGGTAAAGAGCACAGTGACACCTAACGCTGAATTATCTAACGGCAATATAAATATACCAGCTTAGGAAGATTAATTGAGGCGTTATATCCTGCATCAGAAGGGTTGGGTGATACAGCAAGTACACGGCTACTCGAACCAGCGACCAAAGTGGACGTGGATCGAGAAGCAATCGGCTGACGTAACGGTGCGATGGAGTAAATTCAGCACCACAAACCTAACGGACGCCTATGATGAAAATGGGTTATGTATGTTGAACATTAGGATGAGTTTATCTATATGCCTAAGGGAAGGGTAAACTGAACGCTCCGGAACGAGTAAATAAACTAAACTAAGCCATTCCAGTACAAATATCGAGGAAAAGAAGCCACTTACGGGTCCTCTCGACTCGTAAGAAGAAAATACTCTTGTGAGATCCATACGACTCATAATAGGATGGACACTTAGGAGTCCTCACGACTCCCGAAGAGAAAATACACCTACGACATCCTCTCGACTCGTAGGGAGAAGTACTTTTATGAGACCCTCACGGCTTATAAAATTGAAAATCCTGTAAGTGCATATGTGCACCTTGCCGTGACAACTACGGCTATGCGGAATCAAAACTTTGAAAACTTGAACACAATACACTAAAATCTCAGGATACAAGCCCAAACACTAAACTAAACAAAACCTATCTAGGAGTTTTAGAACAAAACCTAACTAGGAGTTTTAGCTACTAGGTTGGGATTATAACCTTTGTAGACGGTCCTTTGGGTCTTGAAAGGTTGATTCCACAAGCTCCTTGGGTTGATGGAACGAGCTCTCGAAATCAATCTTCCGCGTCAAAGACGATCCAACTGAGGATGTCGATCCAAGCGATAGGTTCGTCTGAAGCAACTAAAGATCAAGTCTTGCTACAGCAAGATACTTAGAATGGTGCAGTTTATAAAACTAGATGCTCTCTTTTAATCCACACAACTCAAGTGAAGAGAATGAGGAGGAAGAAGTGGGAAATAGTGAATTTTCCTCACTTGAGAAAATGATAACCATTACTAAAATCCTACACTACCCTCTCATTCTTATCTCTTCTAATACAAAACAAAAGAGTAGGTGTGTGGTATGTGACTCACTAGTGTGAGTCACAAGCCTACACAACTCTAGAAGAGATAAGAATGAGTGAGAGTGTGAGAGAGGTCACATCATCAAGTATACACACATATATAAATATAAATACATGTATAAACAAGTATACTCATACCCGTATAAATACGTATACCATATTTCTACCAAAATACGAATACCGTATTTATACCGAAAATACAAAATACGCGTATGCATATTTAGAAAGAAATACATGTATTTGTATCAAAGCAAAAATACCCGTATTTATACAAATACATTTATTCGTATAAATACCGTATTCGTGTTAAAATACAGATACCCAAAAGAGAGCAATATAATACTAGCATCAAAACTGGTTGTCTTTCAAACCTGCTAGTACTACTAAACCGTCCGATTAAAGCACATGTATAAATACACGTGTTCAATCCAACACCCATATGTAAAACCATACGAAACTACACCATTTCGTCTGAACCGGAAAACTCTTTGTGTGGGACTCTAAAGACTCGACAATACGCTGGCAGTGGGTTTAACTACAAGCACGTCAGTGACACTAGTTGTACGTAACGGCTATCCAGGTATCTGTCGAAGGGAAGATCGATACGATAACTCGTCCAAAAACCCTACTGAACCTATATGTGACATTCTCTGTACAGTCCGCTCTGTTCGTCTAACAGTATCGTATATCGGGCCTAGGGGCGGTAAACGTCAAATCCCTAATAGCGCAATAAGTCGTGTCGGTGTAGAGCCCAATACAACCTGAGAAACTACTGGTGTACCTACCGGTAAATCTCACTTGCCCTGGCCAGAGACTTTGTGTATTGGCAAACTGTACACAACGCGATATCAACTCTCAATACCGGGAGAGACGAATCTCTTCTATCCCCTACTGCTTCCAAGTGCTTCGGGACTGTACCCAACTACTACCTGTTTGCACGACTCATTTGAGCCGTGGGAGGGCAGTAATCTAAGTACAATGGGAACACACTCGAGACTAATAGTGATGTCAAGTCAACGGACTAACCTGTACTCATACGAGACAAATGATGATCTCAGGTCTACAGACTATCTGTACACATGCTACATGAGAACTGCCATCTGATGCTTGGTATAATACCATCTAGCAGTTCCTGGCGAATCCGTCCAGTGTACCCGCCCACAGTGAGCACATGTATACAATCTTAAGTGAAACACACCAATGGCTGTGAGACTAACCATCGCCCCTTGTCGGAGTCTAGAAACGTATACACCAGTTTACTCTGGAATATCGATGCCATGTCTCGATGTTCCTACGACTAGGGACACTTTAAGGACGTGCTTATAGACTACTCAGCCCCCACAAGTATGATCGCCATCACACCGTTGGTAGTCAAGCACATCCTATGAGCTTTATCAACATGTATAAGCAATACGTAATAACTAGTAAAACATATGCACATATTAAAATAAAGGCAAACCAGATAGCATACTATCATTTCGAGCAAGATTGTCATGTACATATATATATATATATATATATATATATATATATATATATATATATATCAATAGCATCCATTTTAAATAATGGCCTCTAAGGCATATATATATCCTACAATCTCCCACTTGCACTAGAGCTAGTTATTTGCATAACGCATTCCCAACATCTCGAACAGCCGCTCGAACTGTGCTTGAGGTAAAACCTTCACGATGTTGGGTTTTGTCTGCGCCCTGGCCATCTAGCGTGACCGATGCGGAACAAAAACTAGCGTTTAAAAAATTTGGCGCAAACAATACCCGCTCAAGATCGAACCATAAACCTATACTAGCAAATACAAAGAGCTAAACTACTAGGTTTAGAAATGTCATACCGAATGAACTAAGTCCTTCGGCCTTCCATCAACTTCTTTAGCTCCTTGAAGCGTGCTTGAACAAGCTTGGCCGACTGTCTTCCTCCGTCGAAGATGATCCACCCGAGAGATGTAGTCATGGCTCTAGCACCACATCGAGAAATGCAAATGAAGCAACTAGGAATTCTAGGATGCTAGTCTCGAATACCTAGGATGTAGTGAGTGTTCTAAGAGTTAATCTATCTCATCTCACATCCTCTCATGATTCTCAACACATGAGAGGATTGAGAAAAGGTGGAAGATGAAGGTGGAAGAATCTCAAGAGAGCTAGAGAGAGGGAGTGAAGCTAAATGGTGAGGAGATGAGAACTCAAGAAAAATGAACCATCTCTTTTTCTCCAAGTGACCAAAAATGCAAGTGTGGAAAAAATCTCACATAGAATTGGTTTTACAAAACAATATTTTCCCTTTTTAAAATCAACTCATACTTGAATAGTACGCACAAATGAATTATTAATTCATTTGTGCACACTATGCAAGCATGGTCCTCACCATACTCCCATCAAATCCATGCCATCTCATTTATCCATTTATAATAAATGGTCAAACCCTAAAAGGAGGTGTCCACCTTCTAGAATGTTTTCCGGAAAAATACGGATTACATTCTACTGTATATACATACCTGTATTCGAACCGAAATAAGAATACCCAAAGAGATAGAATAACACAAAGAACATAATACTAGAATATATATATCAAAATATATATATGTAAATTGTTAAATCAATACCTTATTTAATAATCCGGCTCAAACCCGAGCCGGCTAGTATCATCAACTGTCCGATCGAAAGTCCGGGTATAAAGTACAATCGATCGATGGGAACCCTGCACGTATCCAATACGGATACTACATCATTTCGCTAGAACCAGGAAAACCGTTTGTGTGGGACTCTAAACACTCGTCAATACGCTAGCAGTGAGTTTAACCATAAGCACGTCAGTGGCACTAGCTGTACGTAACGGTTGCCCAGTTATTAAGCGAAAGAAAGGCCGACGAGCAAGCTCATCCAAACCCCTACCGAGCTTGTCCGTGACAATCTCCATACAGTCCGGTTTGTTCGTCTAAGAGTATCGCATATCGGGTTTAGGGCTAGATAAAGTCGGGCCCCTAATAACATGATATTTCGTGTCGGTATGAAGCCTATCATCCACTGAGAAATTACTGATCCAAATCAGTAATTCTCGTTCACCGTGGCCATGGATTTCTGGTGATGGCCACCCGTGCACAACGCGACATCAACCCCCAATACCGGAAGAGACGAATCCCCGACGATCCGCTCACTCCTCCATGTGGCTCGGGACTGTACCCAACTATAACCTGTTTGCACGACTCCTTTGAGTTGTGGTAGAGTAGTAATCAAAGTATAGTAGGAACTCACACGAGACAAATGACAATCTCAGGTCGACAGACTAACCTGTACTCATGTCACTTAGAAACTACTATCTGACAATAGGTATAATACCAACTAGAATGTTCCCGGCGAGTCCGTCCAGTGTACTCATAACCCAATGAGCACATGTATACTATCTTAGGTGACTAACTGACACCAATGGCTTATGAGACCGGCCACCGTCTCTCGTCGGGGTCTCAATAAGTATACACTAGTCTACTCCAAAGTATCGATGCCCAGTCTCGATACTCCCACGACTAGGGACATTTAAGGATGTGCTTATAGACCACCCAGCTCCCACGTATATGATCGCCATCATAATGCTATGGGCTCTATCAACATGTAATAATGATCTGTAATACCACCTAATGCGGTACATGATAATAAAGACAAACCAGATAACATACTATCATCTCGAGTAAGACTGTTCTCCTCGTATAGGTCCTCCCTCGATCATCACAATCGCGTGCCTGCGATTCAATAATTAACTTGAGGACGCTATAGTCAACAATCTCCCACTTGCACTTAAGGCTAATTATTACGGTGTCGCATACTCATAACCCGTGTGATACCGAACACCCAACTTCTCTACTAATCAATTTTGTAAAGCCCGTTTGTGAAACTATTGAGTTCGAGAAATAATCTCAGTGAGTGGATCCGCTCCAGTGTTTCTTTCTGTATCTTTCTATATCTCAACTTCGCGGAGAAAGATTATCTCCCGAAATGAGCGATACCTGTCTTAGAATTTGTCTGGATATCTGATGGTACCCAGTTCAAAAATGAACTCCAAATCTAACAAACTTCCTAGACTGTATCATCCACTGAATTTAATCAGTATCCTGCACCATACCTTCCTCAGTATTCGCTTGGACCACCTGTCATCCAGATCACCTTGAAAACCTCAAATGATAACCGCCTCCCGAAGGAAGCCGCCGTTACCATATACCAAGAACATCCATTTATGTTCATAACTGCTTCCCAACGTTTCTTCAGGATTGGATTAATATATGTTTATTGCAGCCAGTGCAAAAGCAATATCTGGTGTGGTACTTGACATTTCATGATTGACTCAATTGTCTAAGCAAGAGATATGTCAATCATGCAAATCCCTCTCCCCATCAGTCTAGAAGACATCTCTTTAGAGAGGGCGACTCCGTCACCTGCGGGTACACCACCACACCTGGAGTCGTCCATTCTAAAACACTTTAGAATAGTGTAAAAGTAACAAAATTGGAACACTTCCCAAATCTAAATCTAAAACCATGATCTAGTAACCAGAATTCCTGATATTTTATCCAGATCTTATGTGGAGAAACACCGTGTGACAACCACAGTATAACCGATCGTAGTATAAGAATATCACTTCCTATCAAGAGCATGTCATCCAAATACCAGGACATCATTCCCTACTACCTTCTTACCAAATCCATCTGTTATCCCGACGAAGTCAAAACTCTATGACTGTCACATCAAAAATAGATGATCTATTTCCGCTATTCCTGCTTTAGTTTATAACTAGACATAAGCTGCTTGCCCACTTTGCTTCCGCTGCTCCACTGACTACAACAACCCTCTGGCAGAGTCATATACACGTGCACTTCTAAAGCTAATTTAGAACGACGTTATACTCATCCTCCTGCCAGATCTCATAGTCTAGAACAACAGTAGTGGTAAGTTTTGGGTAAACAAAAACCTCCCTATCACCGTCTTTGAGGAGACCGAGGTACCTCTCGGGTGCCTGAGGTTACCCACCAAATCTGTGGAGTGGGTAATGGATTGTCGAGTCCAATTTGAATCTTTAGATTCTACTAAATTTTCAGTAATCGTTTATAGTTTTGGAATAACTTCCAGTTCTACCATACTCCCACTAATGTTTTCTGAAAAGAATCCATTTTACTAAAACTGATGGCGAGTTAAGAACAATATAACTATTGATCTTCCAGATGGTGGAATGTTAACCCTCGTCAATACCCGGGATAACCCACAAGCTTCCATTACTGAAACGTGCCCTGAGTTTATCCAGATTCTGGTTTTAAGCATAAGACGGACAACTCCGTATACCTTAACATCGTTAAGATATGAATCCATTCTATATTACTATAGAAACAAATGCACTAATTTAATTGGAACCGGATTCAAAATACATGCAGCCATTTCCAGTGCATATCAACAAAATGGAAAGAGGCCAATCAGCATTACTCATCAAGGAATGCATCCATATATGAGTAACCTGAAAGAGAAACAAGTTCTCAAAAACCATTACTTACAACAGAATACCTAACACAAGTATCTACATCTTCGATCACCTCGAAGAATCCTGATACTTTGCAACATATGGTTCTCTACTTTATTCTTATACCTATAACTTCTCAAAACTTGGGCCTTGTATTTCAATTAAATACTTGTCTAAAACTAGAGAAATCGTGAGTAAACAGAATATAGTACGAGTACCAACCCCTCTGTCCTAATGGACATCAGACAACATACAATACTTTGTATAAGTCCTCTAAGTTTAATAACTCAAACACTGTGCGTCGTAGGTTGAAAACTGTGCCATGATTAAGAAGAATTACACCGCTGTTGAATGCTCCTTACCTAACCATCAACTGATATAGGTAAATGTCATAGACATAATTTCAAAAGGTTATATCTCACTTTATAAAATAAACGTCCAGATATATCAGTTTGAAATTGGTGCACAACGGATATTCAAAACCAAATATATGCCGCTAGGCAAAAACCCTGGTGATTTCCTCAAATATCACCAATTACAAAGAATTCCGATATAATGAGAATATAACCACCCAATTCACAATATGTTACTCCCACTCAGCATCCATAACGCCATACAGATGTGAGAATCAAATCTGGTAAATACATACCCAGAAGTCAAAATCTAATTGGAAAAACAGTTTTCAATTAACATTGCACGGTAAAACTGAAACATGAAAATGTTTCGAAGGGGTATCCGGGTACCCCAAGTAATGTCTCTTCCACTATCCAGATTCATGACAGTAACCATATATTTCCTTGCTCTCACTCCAATCCCTTTATATGTCTTTACTTATTACCTTCTGTACATCTCACTTAGGCTAAATGGTTTTCTTCCTTCCCTATCTTTCGGCACATGCCTATGGTTTGGAAGAAAACTATCCAATAAGCGTAATAGGTGTACTCTCCTAATACTAGGAGCTCTCGCAACCTGAGAGAAGATAAAGAGAAAAGACAACTGAATAATCATATTCAATTTCTCCAGAACTAGGAACCATTCTCGAACTGAAACAAGTTCATTCGAGTTCATATGTAACTATACGATGGCATAATCAATAAATGTGGATCTTCATAGTGATACGGAGTATTCCGGAGAAAAGTAAAGACGAAGTAGGAGTGGCAGAGATATACGCGGCTTCGTCGTGAATGATAACAGTCGCAATTTCCTTTGCCCTCATTCTAATCCCTTTATTTGTCTTTACTTATTACCTTCTGTACACCAGCCTTAGACTAAATGGTTTTCTTCCTTCCCTACCTTTCGGTACCGGCCTAAGGTTTGGAAGAAGACTATCCAATAAGCGTAATAGATGTACCCTCCTAATCCTAGGAGCTCTCGCAACCTGAGAGAAGGTAAAGATAAAAGACAACCCGAATAATCCTATTCGATTTCTCCTGAACCGGAAACCATCCTCGAACTGGAACAAGTTCCTTCGAGGTCGTATGTAACTATACGATGGCGTATCCAATAAATATGGATTTTCGTAATGATACAGAATGTTCAGAAGAAATGCAAAGGAAAAGTATGAGCGGTAATGAGTTATGCGACTCTGACAATCCAAAAATCCAAAATGTTTTAAGAAGGTTCGGTTATCTTGGTTCATGAGTTTTAGTTTAGGTCGGGTCATGGTCGCTGCCAAAGAGAGAGAGAGAAAAGAAACACTCGGCGTGCACTCTAATCTAGATTAGATTGATTGATCACTTTATCTAATCAGGATGTCTCACACTGTTTCCTCGAATTCTCCTTCAAACTCTAAAAGGAGAATTAGTCGGGATCATCTAAAATCACCCGAAGAGTAACACCTACTCATCAGTGGGAATCGAGATCCAACTATTATCGCATGATAACTTGATGAAAGCTACTCAAGTCACTACACTCCAGAAGGTATGCGCATGTCTGGAAAGTTCCCTGTATGTTTGAAACTCCAGATATGGTTTTTACCCCCAAATGGCTTATGACCTTGACAGAGGTCAACATATCATAAGTCGCAAGTCAATTTCAACCCGTCATTGTCCTGGATTAACTTAGACCCACCCGCACGAGCCCTTGATAGAGGTCAACATGACCGTGCTACTGTCCTAAATAATCGCATATCTATGCAACAAACAAGCATTACCCAGCTACCATTCACTATGCCTTGACAGAGGTCAAAATACACAGCATGAATACTAAGCAATACTTGTAAGAAATGACGGAGGGCTACGGCTGATTTTTGGCGAAAAACCTTTAATGTAATGAACTTGATATTGTTGAAGGAATCCAAATGGTTTTACAAATATACAGTGACTATAACTTTTGCTAAAGAGGTCACTCCCGGTGAAGAGATCTCGGCTCGTTCATCTTCGAATGAGGTGTAGGATATTCTAAACTGAATACCGCGATGCAAAGCAAAAGAGTCAACTATAGTCAAAGTTATTATGATGACGCAAACTTTTGCCCAAAAGGTCACTCCCGATGAAGGGATCCCGACTCTTGCCTCGTCGAATGAGGTGCGGGATATTTTGAACCGAATACCGCTGTGCAAAGCAAAAAGAAACGTCTTGTAATAACAGTTTTTGAAAATTTGGTTCCAACAACATCATTTAGGTTTATCTTTCCTTGCATTAATCGGAATTAATGCAGTCCCATCAATTAAACCATATCACACCACGGAAAAGGAACGAAAATAAAATGTACGTATATACCATCCGCATTCGCCACTAGGCCCTCTCATCACCCGTTAGGTTACTTAACTAACGACAGAGCGGGGACTGGACTAGCGCGGATGCAAAACATATACATATACTAGTATATGTATATATATATATATATATAACATTCATCCCAGGCATGATATAAGAAACATCACAGAAACATCACAGAATAACGGATAATCTACGAGCCCTGGGTTTCCTTTGAGCCGCAAATGAAACCCGACTTTTCCCGGTCGTGTGGATAGCCTGTGCAATGTAAACCTAGACCCCTATGAGCGCGGAAAGTTACCTGCCAATCCCAAAAGTGAGGCAACCCTAATCAACAAAGTGAATGAGCCACCCAACACTTCATGGGATCCGGTAACTTAAGTGCCCCTCCGTGGGTCAACCTATACCCCTACGAGTGCGGCGAATAACCCGCCAATTCTAGAGTAAGTCCCCCTCCGTCTCAACGCCATGAGACGCGGGCCCGTTGCCCTCTAAAACCTGGCTATTCGTGCACTCTACCGCGGGGTGATCCTAGTAAAGAAAAGAAAAATATATACAATGGAGACTCGACCTCAACCCGTTCGTGCCCCAATAAAAGAATATACAAACTAGTAGAGACGGCAGTACACATGTCTGACGCTCGTCCCGCAATACTGAATATACAAATGAATCTGAACTGTACTACCACCATTGCAATACAAGCTATCCACCACGACAATCCAACCACAATATCAACACGACACAGAACATCAACATGAATATTATGTTCCCAAACCCGTCTACTTGAACATATAGCAACTAGCCGGGTTGTACCGCTCAATAATATTCACGGTCGCAGATATCTTCACATGTACTGATAAACACAGTTAAAATTTCGATCGACTTAACTTTTCCAAATTGGCCCCAAAAGCAAACCAGCACTTTAAACAAATCTGGGCTAAAACTAAATATCCCAAAAATCAAAATTCCATGTCAGAGAGTGCCATAAGAAATTTGGTAATTTCGCCACAAGACGGCTGCGGAACCGCCGCAAATAGGCATTTATTGCGGTGCTTCCGTGGCCAATTTGATGGCTCAATTGCCCAAATTTTTTGTGGCCCCCTATAAATGCCTGCACGGATTTTTAAGACCCTCAGATTTTTAACAAGTTTTAAAATTGGCAGTGAGTATGGCAAAACGGATTTTTGATTCGGAAAATTTGGTCGATCGATATTCTATCTTTGTGCAAACTAGCTAGTATTGGTTTATGGGTGGCTCTGATACCATGTTGGGTTTTGCCTGCGCCTTGGTCATCTACCGTGACCGATGCGGAACAAAAAACAGCCGTTTAAAAAATTTGGCGCAAACAATACCCGATCAAGATCGAACCATAAATCTATACTGGCAAATACAATGAGCTAAACTACTAGGTTTAGAAATGTTATACTGAATGAACCAAGTCCTTCGTTCTTCCATGAACTCCTTAGCTTCTTGAGGCGTGCTTGAACAAGCTTGGCCGCCTGACTTTCTCTGTCAAAGATGATCCACCCGAGGGATGTAGTCATGGCTCTAGCTCCACATCAAGGAATGCAAGTGAAGCAACTAGGGATTCTAGGATGCTAGTCTCGAATGCCTAGGATGTAGTGAGTGTTCTAAGAGTTAATCTATCTCATCTTATCTCCTCTCATGATTCTCAACACATGAGAAAGTTGAAAGGTGGAAGATGAAGGTGGAGCAAACTCAAGAGAGCTAGAGAGAGGGAGTGAAGCTAAATGGTGAGGAGACGAGAACTCAAGAAAAATGAACCATCTCTTTTTCTCCAAGTGACCAAAAATGCAAGTGTGGAAAAATTCTCACTTAGAATTGGTTTTACAAAACAATATTTTCCTTTTTTAAAATCAACCCATACTTGAATAGTATGCACAAATGAATTATTAATTCATTTGTGCACACTATGCAAGCATGGTCCTCACCACACTCCCATCAAATCCATGCCATCTCATTTATCCATTTATAATAAATGGCCAAACCCTAAAATGAGGTGTCCACCTTCTAGAATGTTTTTCGGAAAAAATACTGATTACATTCTACTGTATATACATACATGTATTCGTACCGAAATACGAATACCCAAAAAGATAGAATAACACAAAGAACATAATACTAGAATATACATATTGAAATATATATATGTAAATTATTAAATCAATACCTGATTTAATAATCCGGCTCAAACCTGAGACGGCTCAAATCATCAACTGTCCGATCGAAAGTCCGGGTACAAAGTACGATCGATCAATCGAAACCCTGCACGTATCCAATACAGCTACTACATCATTTTGCCAGAACCAAGGAAATCCTCTGTGTGGGACTCTAAAGACTCGTCAATGTGCTGGCATTGTGTTTAACCACAAGCACGTCAGCGGCACTAGCTGTACGTAACGGCTACCCAGGTATTGAGCGAAAGGAAGGCCGACGAGCAAGCTCATCCAAACCCCTATTGAGCCTGTCCGCGACAATCTCTATAAAGTCTGGTCTGTTCGTCTAAGAGTATCGCATATCGGGTCTAGGAGGGTGGATAAAATCAGACATCTAATAACACGATATTTCGTGTCAGTATGAAGCCTATCACCCACTGAGAAACTACTGATCCAAATCAGTAATTCTCGTCCACCGTGGCCATGGATTTCTGGTGATGGCCACCCGTGCACAATGTGATATCAACCCCCAATGCCGGAAGAGACGAATCCCCGACGATCCGCTCACTGCCTCCATGTAGCTCTGGACTATACCCAACTAAAACCTGTTTGCACGATTCCTTTGAGCCGTGGTAGGGTAGTTATCAAAGCACAGTGGGAACTCACAAGAGACAAATGACGATCTCAGATCGACAGATTAACCTGTACTCATGTCACATGGGAACTGCTATCTGACAATAGGTATAATACCAACTAGCATGTTCCCGGCGAGTCCGTCCAGTGTACTCATAACCTAATGAACACCTGTATATTATCTTAGGTGACTAACTGACACCAATGGCTTATGAGACCGACCACTGCCCCGCGGCGGGGTTTCGATAAGTATACACTAGTCTACTCTGGAATATCAATACCCAGTCTCGATACTCTCACGACTAGAGACATTTAAGGATGTGCTTATAGACCACCCAGCTCCCACGTATATGATCGCCATCATAATGTTGGTAGTCAAACAAGAATCCTATGGGCTCTATCAACATGTAATAGTGGTCTGTAATGCCACCTAATGCTGTACATGATGATAAAGACAAACCGGATAGCATACTATCATCTAGAGTAAGACTGTTCTCCCTGTATAGGTCTTCCCTCAATCATCACAATCGCGTGTCTGCGATTCAATAATTGACTTGAGGGCATTATAGCCAACACACGAATGGATCCGCTGTATTTTCTTTTGTGTCCACTTTCCGAAGCCCGATCTCCTTGCGATCAGCGATCTCCCTGATCAAGTGATACCGCCTCAAGATATGTTTGGATTTCTGATAGGACCTTGGTTCCTTTGCTAAAACTACAGCCCCATTGTTATCACAATACAACGGTATTGGATTGAGAAAATGGACGGAACCACCTGAAGTTCAGAAATGAACTTTATCATCCAGATTGTCTCTTTTGCGGCATCGTTAGCAGCTATATACTCAGCTCCCATCGTTGAGTCTATGACGGTATCTTGTTTGGAACTCTTCCAACATACCGTCCCTCCATTGAGGGTAAACACATAACTCAATACGGATTTAGAGTCATCCTTATCACTTTGAAAGCTTGAGTCGGTAAAAACCTCGATCTGGAGATCCCCATTACCGTACACCAAGAACATCTCCTTAGTCCTTCTCGGGTACTTGAGAATGTTCTATACTGCTATTCAATACTTCTCAGCTAGGTTTGACTAATACCTACTTACCATACTATGTGTAAGCTATATCTGGTTTAGTACATAATATCGCATACATTATAGATCCTATCGCCGAAGTGTAAGGTATAATACTCCATGCGAGCTCTCTCTTAATCAGTCTTTGGAGAGGGTGATCCCGTGACAAGCGGGTAAATTACCACGCTTAGAATCTTCCATACTAAACCTCTTTAGTATGGTGTCAATGTACCTACTGTTAAAGTCCTAACATTCTTTTAAACCTATCACGATAGATCTCTATCCTCAGAATGTGGGAGGCATCACCCAAGTCTTTCATGGAGAACTTCTGTGACAAGAAGAGCTTGACTGATTGTAGTATAGGGATATCATTCCCTATCAGGAGTATGTCATCCACGTATAATACGAGGAGGACTCATGTTCCTCCTACAATCTTCCTATAAATGCATGGTTCATCTACATTTTTAATATAGTCAAATTCTTTGACCGTCTCATCAAAACAGATGTTCCAACTCCGCGATACTTGATTTAATCCATAAATGAATTTAAACAACTTGCACACCCTTCCGCTGCTCCCACAATCTAAAAAACTCTCTGGCTGATCCATGTAAACGCATTCTCCTAAATTTCCATTTATAAAAACGGTTTTCTCGTCCATCTGCCAGATATCATAGTCATGGAAGGCAGTAATGGCAAGCAGAATCCGAATGGATTTAAGCATGGTCACTGGAGAAAAGGTTTCATCATAGTATCCTGGTCTTTGACGAAAACCTTTGCAATAAGCTTAGCTTTATAGGTTTCCACCTGTCCATCTGCACCAATTTTCTTTTTTAAGATCCATTTGAATCCAACGGGTTTTACCCAGGAGGAGCAATTTCCAAAGTCCATACTTAGTTGGTGTACATGGATTCCATCTCGAATCTCATAGCGTCCAGCCATTTCACCGAGTCTTTATTCATGATAGCCTGCTGAAAACTAGCAGGCTCATCATCGTTGCTGATGCAATTCTCTTGATCCCCATTGTTCAGTTGATAAAACTGCACACTTGTATTACATTTTTCTTACCATTTTCATATTAAAAAAGGACTATATTATAATATATTATACATATGAGGGTTTATGTGTAAAAACATTATTTTCCATGTGTTAATATATTTTAATTATCATTTGGTAGGAAAATGTATGCAAATAATATTATTGATCTAATCCTAGTAGAACAAAGTCTACTAAAATCTTATTTGAGTTGTTGTGCAGAATATTTCCAAGTTGTTATGAAGGATTTAACAAACAAATCAATTTGTTGAAGAAATCTTGCCAAATTAAGAAGCAAACTTGGAGACCAAGTCTGGAAGCAACAGAGAAAAGATTTTCAGATTCTGAAGATGCCTAGGATTGCCACATGTCACCAGATGAAAGCCCAAGAAAAAGAATCAAATGATCCCTACCCTTGAGCGCGGATCCGCGGCCAAACCCACCCTGGGGCCGCGGATCCGCCGCAATTTGAGGAGGTTAGAGTGCAAGATTTTGGGGCATTATTCTTTGCTGAATTTTACCAAGTTTTCAACAATAAGATTCTGGGTTTTCACTATAAAAAGGCACCGAGAGCCTCTTGGAAAAGGTATCAAGCCGAAGAGATCACGAAGTCCAAGACGGCTCACGCATCCAGGCTGATCATCAACTGTTCATCTACCTCCTTCGGAAGAGTTCGAGAAGCAAACTAGTCTTTGTAATCATTTTCTAAGGAATCAAAGTGTAGATTGTTCAAGTTGATTAATAAAGGTAGTTGTTTTATTTAATTCTTTTGTATTTTTTACATTATGTTTTCCCTCTCTTTCTTTTCATCTTCTTCTCCCAACATGCGCGAGTAATTCTCCGCTTGTTAGGGTTCGTAAGATTAGGGTAGGCTAATGGACGATGAAAATAATTAAACCCTTTTTAAGTCCTATAAAGTTTAGGAACTTTATCAAAAGAATCATTAACATCCTAATCGGGCGCGCTAGCAATTCTTTGCTAGTTCCGACCGCGATTAGAGATTAGATTAATGATTGTTTTGGTAAAGGCTAGATAATGAACGGAGTTCCGTGTCGAGATAAGGGTTAAGAGTGCGATTCATTTTCCCTCCAGAAACCCTAATCTACACGCATCACCGTCGTTCTAGTTCTAAATCTATTAATGGATAAAAAGGGTAACTTTTAATTAATCGTCCATAACTACTAAATCCTAACGAACCCTACAAGCCCTCTTATTATATTATCTACATCTTTAAAATAATCTAGATCTATATTTTACATTCTTGTTTAACGTAGATCTAGAAACCATTCTATAAAATTCTTTATTCCTCCTCTCTTTCTCAACACATCTAAAGTAAAAGTAAAAAGTTCCACGTTTCCCAGAGGACGACCCGTACTCATCTCGGTCTAGCTACACGCGACACCGTATTGATTTCGGTTAACTACAAACACAAATTTTCGTATCAATCAAATGGCGCCGTTGCCGGGGAAACGTGCGTAATTTTTTATTTTTACTATTTGTGTTGAATTCTTAGACGAGTCATATCATTATTAAAACAAAACTGCAAATTGTATATTTAACGATTATTGTGTGAAATTTTGCGAGGAAATCTGGAGTCACGGACTTGAGGAAACAGGAGATCTAGGGTTCACACTTCTCTGGTAAGATTCTAACTCCCTTCTCTCTCCTCTAAAATTCAATAAAATCTATTTTCTGCAGGATTCTTTGCAAAATATCGCCGCTCAAAAATCTTTTTGCAAAGTTTTGTTTTTCGGTTTGTTTTTGCATATTTTAATACGGATCTTTAAGGGGCAAGGACCAAATCAAGATTAGGTGGGGATTTCATCGCCCTTCCTAAGCCCCACAAATCACAAACCAAGCATATAGATCAACCCTTCATTAATTTAAAAAATATCTAGATCAGACTCTAAGGATTGTCGCGCTCAATAAGGACAGAGGAAGGTCGTGGGTAATCTATCGTTTATCCGCATTACTTTTGTAGTGCCTAGGCAAGTGTGACAAAGGCTAGTGGTTTTTAATTAGGCCCACGACGTGGTTCCTTCCCACTTACCTGGCACTTACCTGGCTACAAGGGTAGTACGGAGGCGGTTGAGGATTTATCCTGCGGCTTGTCCTTTGGAAGTCTAGGAGCGGTCTAGAGACTGGACCTAGGTAACCATAGTTCTAGGGTTGTGCATTTTTTTGTGATTTGTCTAAATCCGTCCTTTTTTTTTTAAAACAAACCAATTACTTTCTCTCCTTTTTACCCCTTCCCCCTTCTTCTCTTCTTATAATGGGTGACCTAAACAGAAGAACACTTGCCGAGCTTTGCTGTCCACAACCAGATATCTCTTGTTTTCGAAATCCTTTCGGTATACCGTCCGGCTCTTCCATGTCCTTAAGAGATCATATAGAACAAGCAGGAAGAAACAGTTGGCCACCTCAGTCTAGGTCTTATCAACCATATCCTAATCCTACACCTGTTTCAGTTCATACCCAGAGTGAGGAAGCCCCTAGACGAATGTCCATTGCTGAGCACATAGCTAGGTCTAGAGGCCAAAGTTTCAACCCGGACCAATATCAACCATCACCACCACTGTCTGGAGAAGAGTTTGATATGCAGTTTGTATATAGCCAACCAACCAACCCATATCAATATTCTTCTTATCATAATATTGATCCTACTCCTACCCAAGTTCAGCAACCATTCTGTTCCTATCAATCCAATCCGACTTTTCCACCTACTCTAGACAGTTCTTCTAATCAGTCATTTGGGAGTTTTAATTATCCACAGGAATTTCAATCTTATACTGAAACCCCTTATCAGCCCAAGACTAGTCTGGAGCAGACATTAGAAAAATTTATGGAAATGTCGAACAAAATTATGAAGGATTTGGGTAGTAAGACAGAACTGTACCTCCAAACTGAAATCCACAACTCCAGTTTCATTGAGTCATCAAGTACACCAAATAGAATGACTGATAAGTTGTGTGACTTTGTAGTGTTTGATTTACCCAACTGTGAAGGGTCCCTTTCAAGTGAAACCATACCCAACCCTTGTGATCTCTACACCTCCACTCTTGAACCAAAACTGATTGAAAACCATACTTTTGATGAGGAGCTTGAGAATTTTAACCTTCACTTGAATGAGGTGATTGACGTTGGGGATATTTTGATTGATGAACCCGAAATTTTGGATGATTTTGGCCCACCAATTCATCAAATCCTTTCACTTCCTTATGGTCATCATCTTGAGCCTTTAATTCTTCCCGAATCCCAAATATGTCTTGAAGTTGATGATAATGGTATACCCGAAGATCAGACCGAAATACAACCTCCATCTTCCACATCTGGTTCAGCAACACTCGACATACCAATTTGTTTACCCATTTCACCTTCTACTTTCTCCGGTTCTTCTTCTGTTCCTATAGTTTCAGTGAGTTTTGATAAATCACAATCTGTTAATTCAAGTTCAATAATACCAGAAATTCAACTTGATTTGGATATTTTTGAAAAAGAGGTAGATGAGTTTTTTGAGTCCTCTACCTCAGTGATTTTTTATGAATCAAGTAGAATAAATTCTGGCATAAAACTCTTTGACAGCAAAATGTTCAATCACACTATTGATAAAAGTTTTGAAGAACTTTTTGCTGACGAACTTGAATTTTTAAACAATACGGATTTTGTGATTGATCAATCTCCACCTCTAGAGGTTGAACCGTCACCATTCCTTCTTTCTAATCATTCACATTCATCCTCATTCTTTCTTTTCTCTAATTTCAAACCCTTTCCAGACCACCTCTTATGCCTTCCCCACTTTTTCTTGAGTCGATACAACACATTCTTCCACCAACCTATACGATATACTGATAAAATCTTTGAATGGTTGGTGTTAACTTTTGGTCTTTGTAAAGCCTTACTTTGACCAAATGACTCACCCCCTCTTAAAATGCTTCATATTGTCTAACTCATGTTTGAGGGGGGGGGGGTATATTTTTGGCTCTTGATCATAACTTTTGTCCTCAAATTTGTGAGCCAAAAATAAGTTTGGGGGAGCATTTTCACTTTCATATATTCTTACCCCCATTAATAATTTCCTCCCAAGTCTACAGGTTTTTGAGCTTAACGGATGACATCAGTGAGGACACTGCTGTAAACAGGTTTGGGGGAGGTTTGTGCTTATTTACACATCAATTTGCATCATATTTTGCATAAGCACAACATTTTCAAAAATTAAAAAAAAAATTTCTTTTATAACAAAAGAGTAGAAAGTGAAAAATTACATCCAAAAGATAGGAATAGTTTAAGAAAACCAAGAAAATTAGAAGTTTTCTTACACGAACTGGTAATAAGTAGTTATGAGCTGTTGTCCCAAGGGTTAGTAAGATGAAGGAAGTCACTAATCTGAGGATAAAAATAAGTCTGAAAAATAGTTTCTATTTTGGAAGCCGAACATTTGAATGTTGATACCCTACTATATGCACATACACACGTCTTGAAACTCGGGATAGTAGAGGATACCTTGAAATGCTCTTGTCTAAAAGCCAAAGTATGAAGGAAGTATAAAAATGGTGAAAAGAAAAAAAAAATGAACACTGGTTTTGTATCGCCAAGGCAGCAATAAAAAAATATAGCGAGGGTGCCTCTTCACCTAGTGCCCTAAGGCCAACTGGTCTGGGAGTCACTGCTAAGCCTTAGGTGGTGCAAGACAAGGAAAATACTATCACCAAATCAGCAAGCACTTGAGTAATCGGTCGGTTAGTACCTCAAGAAGTATTAGCGGTCGCATGAAAAGGTGTGAGCAAACCTAAGTATTCATAAAGTACTGAGGTAGATGGACAAGAGTATGATAGCTTGAATTGAATTCTCCGAGTGTAGGGATGTTATTTACACACACGTGGGGTTATATGATCAATGTTTGGATGAAAGGTAGGAATGAAGAATAATGACGATGTTTTATTGAGAGATGATGTGATTTCTAACATTTTTTCATGACTATTAAGATAGGGCTCATGACAACTGAAAAGCTAGTATAGTTGGAAACTCTTCTTTTCAAAGTATTTCTTTTATGGTTCTTGTATTTATATGTAAATTTCACCATCTTTCTTTTGTTATTGGATTTTGTGGGTGTAATCCGCTGAAAACCCTCAGGAGACAACACTCCTCCTACTAGGGACACCTAGAGGTTTAACGGCTTGTTGCACGTGCTCAGTGCAATCGTGTCTGCCTACGAAAGTGTGCTTAGTTTTCTTATTTCTTTTTCTCCTCTTGAATAAACTAGTTTGCTCAGGACGATCAAAAATAAGTTTGGGGGTATTTGTTCAGTTGATAAAACTGCACACTTGTATTACATTTTTCTTACCATTTTCATATTAAAAAAGGACTATATTATAATATATTATACATATGAGGGTTTATGTGTAAAAACATTATTTTCCATGTGTTAATATATTTTAATTATCATTTGGTAGGAAAATGTATGCAAATAATATTATTGATCTAATCCTAGTAGAACAAAGTCTACTAAAATCTTATTTGAGTTGTTGTGCAGAATATTTCCAAGTTGTTATGAAGGATTTAACAAACAAATCAATTTGTTGAAGAAATCTTGCCAAATTAAGAAGCAAACTTGGAGACCAAGTCTGGAAGCAACAGAGAAAAGATTTTCAGATTCTGAAGATGCCTAGGATTGCCACATGTCACCAGATGAAAGCCCAAGAAAAAGAATCAAATGATCCCTACCCTTGAGCGCGGATCCGCGGCCAAACCCACCCTGGGGCCGCGGATCCGCCGCAATTTGAGGAGGTTAGAGTGCAAGATTTTGGGGCATTATTCTTTGCTGAATTTTACCAAGTTTTCAACAATAAGATTCTGGGTTTTCACTATAAAAAGGCACCGAGAGCCTCTTGGAAAAGGTATCAAGCCGAAGAGATCACGAAGTCCAAGACGGCTCACGCATCCAGGCTGATCATCAACTGTTCATCTACCTCCTTCGGAAGAGTTCGAGAAGCAAACTAGTCTTTGTAATCATTTTCTAAGGAATCAAAGTGTAGATTGTTCAAGTTGATTAATAAAGGTAGTTGTTTTATTTAATTCTTTTGTATTTTTTACATTATGTTTTCCCTCTCTTTCTTTTCATCTTCTTCTCCCAACATGCGCGAGTAATTCTCCGCTTGTTAGGGTTCGTAGGATTAGGGTAGGCTAATGGACGATGAAAATAATTAAACCCTTTTTAAGTCCTATAAAGTTTAGGAACTTTATCAAAAGAATCATTAACATCCTAATCGGGCGCGCTAGCAATTCTTTGCTAGTTCCGACCGCGATTAGAGATTAGATTAATGATTGTTTTGGTAAAGGCTAGATAATGAACGGAGTTCCGTGTCGAGATAAGGGTTAAGAGTGGGATTCCTTTTCCCTCCAGAAACCCTAATCTACACGCATCACCGTCGTTCTAGTTCTAAATCTATTAATGGATAAAAAGGGTAACTTTTAATTAATCGTCCATAACTACTAAATCCTAACGAACCCTACAAGCCCTCTTATTATATTATCTACATCTTTAAAATAATCTAGATCTATATTTTACATTCTTGTTTAACGTAGATCTAGAAACCATTCTATAAAATTCTTTATTCCTCCTCTCTTTCTCAACACATCTAAAGTAAAAGTAAAAGGTTCCACGTTTCCCAGAGGACGACCCGTACTCATCTCGGTCTAGCTACACGCGACACCGTTCTGATTGCGGTTACACTACAAACACACTTTTTTTCACCAATCACCCATCTATGAGAAACCCATAGTATCTCTCAGGCGAATGAGAATGCCTACTAAGCCTGCGGAGTGGCGTCGATTCGTCGGGCTCTATTGAAACCTGAGATTCTACTAAGTCTTTAGTGGTAGTTTGTGGTTCTGGAATTTCTTCCAGTTCTACCGCGCTCCCACTAATTTCTTTTGCAAAAAATTCGTTCTCTAAAAAGATATGTGGCGAACGACAAACACCTTTTGTTCTTCAGTGTGGTAGGCAAGACATCCCCTTGAATTCTTAGGATATCCTAGAAACTTGCATAAAATTGATTATGCCTCGAGCTTTTTCGAATTCTGGTTTTTGACAAAAGCCGGACACCCCCATATCTTAAAATACTTAAGACATGGCCTCTTCGCACTCCACATTTCATATGGAGTGGTAGGCACAGACTTAGTTGGAACTCTATTCAATAGGTATACAGTTGATTCTAGCGCAAAACTCCAGAAGGAAAGTGGTAACTCCGCACTACTCATCATGGAACGCACCATATCGAGTAGCGTGTGATTCCTTCTCTCGGATATACCGTTATGCTGAGGTGTATATGGAGAAGTAAGCTGAGAGAGAATTCCATTCTCTTTTAAGCATTCAAGAAAACTGGTACTTAAGTATTCTCCATCCCGATCAGATCGAAATATCTTGATACTTTTACCTGTTTATTTCTCCACTTCATTCTTATACTCCTTGAATTTCTCAAAGGCCTCGAATTTATGTTTCATTAAGAATACATATCCATACCTTGAGAAATCATCAGTAAGAGGGATGAAGTAGGAGTAACCGTCTCGTGCATGCGTAGACATCGGACCACATACATCGCTGTGTATGAGTCCCAAGAGCTCAGTGGCTCTTTCTTTGTGTCCTGTGAACGGAGATTTGGTCTTCTTTTTTTTGATACATGATTGACAAGTTGCATATGATATATATTCGAATGAATCCAAATATCCATCTTTAAATAACTTAGTCAGCCTTATTTCATTAATATGACCAAGTCTACAATGCCATAAGAAAGCTTGGTTTGAATCTGGAGGCTTTCTTTTGAATGTGTTTTGGACATTGAAAACTTGATGTTGATTGAGTACGTATATATCGTTATCCAGTGTGCCTGGCCCAATCAGTTCTTGATTTAGGTGAATGTTCATGACATTTCTTTCAAGTGCAAAATTATATCCTTCATTAGACAACAAAGATACTGATATAATATTACACAACATACTTGGTACACAAAAACAGTTATACAACACCAAAATGTGTTCACTCATCAAACCCAGGTGATAATTCCTACTGCAACAGCATCTACATTTGCTCCGTTGCCTACCCCGAGGGTCATATCACCTGCCTTCAGCACTCTACGGTTTCTCAGTGCCTACAAAGAATTACAGATGTGAGAACCTGAACCGGTATCTAGTACGCATGATGTAGAGTTAACTGAAAAACGGTTTCAATCACGAACACACCTGAAGCCGAAGCATCAGCTTACTTCGTGTCCTTGCCCTTGGCTTTAAAAACCTTGCAATCCTTCTTCCAGTTCCCCTTCTTGTGATGGTAGTAGTATTCATCTTTTCCCGCTTTAACTCTCCCCGAATTGTTCGTGCCTTGCACCTTCTTGACACCTCCTTTCGGCTTAGTGGGGGTCTTCTTCTTCCCTTTAGTTTTCACTTTGGATTTAGATGAAAAAGATTCCCTAACAATAAGAATAGGTGTCTTCTCTTTTTTCAAGGAGATCTCAACTACCCTCAACATGTTGAGGAGCTTTGGAAGATCCGCTTCCATTCTATGCATGTTAAAGTTCAACACGAACTGAGAGAAGGTGTGAGAAAGAGACTGTAGAATCAAGTCAATGTATAACTCATTCTTTAACACGCATCCCAGATTTGCGAGTTCTTCAATGAGACTGGTCATCTTTAGGACGTGTTCTCCTACAGGTGATCCGACAGCTAAGCTCATCTGGAATAATTTCTTTGAGGTCTTGTATCTTGCGATACGAGAGTGCTATCCGTACAAATCCTTGCAATGGAGAAAAATGGATTTGATGTCCATTTTCTCGTGCTGCTTCTGAAGTTCATTATTCATTGAAGCCAGCACAATGCACCTAGCTTTTTCGCAATCCAGATCCCACGTTTTGCGGACCTCGATGTCCGCAACTGTGGAATCTGGCCCTGGGACAGGGGGAGCAGTACTGGTGAGGACATATGCCACTTTGTCATAAGTTAGTGCAATATTGACGTTCCTCAGACAATCTTTATAGTTTGGTCCAGTCAGTGTATTTTTTCGAGTAGTTTAAGTCCCGTCATGATTGCTGCCAGAGAGAGAGAAAAAACACTCAGCATATGCTCTTGCAATATTAGATTGGTTTATTATCTTATCTAATCATAATGGCTCCCACTGTTTCCTTGAATTCTCCATCAAACCTTAAAAAGAGAATTAGTCGGGATCATTTACACTTTACAAGTTCGCTAACCGTTCAGCCAGGTTGGTGTTGGTATTCCGAGGGAGGTTCCCCATGCTCTCGCACGGACCTAATTAAAATGAAGCTCGTTTTCGCAGAGGCATAGCCCCGTTAACACTTTCTAAACAACTAATGGGTTTATCTAATTGCGAAGTGGAAAAATATCTCCCAAGAGTAATCCAACTCATCAGTGGGATCAGGATCCAATTATCATCGTATGATGACCTAGATGGAAGCCACTCTAGTCACCACACTCCAGAAGGTAAGCTAAATCTGCTAGTTTCCTTTATGTTTGAAACTCTCGATGTGATTTTTGCCCCCAAGCTCTTATGACCTTGACGAAGGCCAACAAATCATAAGACACAAGTCAAGTTCTTCCTATCATTGTCCTGATTGATTTAGACCCACCCGTACTCGCCCTTGACGAAGGCCAACAAACATAGCATGAATACAATGTGCTACCCATTTGAAATGATGGAGGACTACGGTTGGTTTTTGCGAAAACCTTGAACGTAACGAACTTGATATCGTTGTAGGAACGATAGTTTTGAAAAGGAGTGATTCAAGCTCTGATTTTTAAACAAGTGTTTAAAAAAGAACCGAGTGGTTTTTCAAATTGTTCCAACATCTTTTAGGTTTCTTATCTTGCATTAATGAGGATTAATGTGGTTCCATCAAGTAATTTCTATCACACCAGAAAAGAACGAAAATAAAATGTACGTATATGCCATCCGCATTCTCCACGGGGCTCCGTTATGCACCGTTAGGTTACTTAACTAACGGCAGAGCGGGAACAGGACTAGCGCGAATGCAAAACATATACGACATCTACTAGTGTGTGTAACCATTCGTTCCAGGCATGATATAAGCAACATCACAGAAAAGCGATAAGCAAAATGGAATAGCGGATGATCTAGGAGCCCCGGGTTTCATTTGAGCCATAAATGAAACTCGACGTTCCCGGTCGTGTGGATAGCCTGTGCAATGAAGAACCAAGACCCCTACAAGCGCGGCAAGTTACCCGCCAATCCCGGAAGCGAGGCATTCCCAATCAACAAAGTGAATGGGTCACCCAGCACTTCACGGAATCCAGTAACTTGAGCACTCCTTTGTGGGTCATCCTATACCCTTTATGAGTGCGGCGAATAGCCCACCAATTCTAGAGTAAGACACCCTGGTCTCAACGCCATGAAATGGGGCCCTATTGCCCTCTAGAACCCGGCTACTCGTGCACTTCTCCACGGGGTAATCCTAGTACATAAAATAAATAATATATACAACAGTGACATCGACCTCAATCCGGCCGTGCCCCAATAAAAGAATATACAAGCTGGCAGAAACGGCAGTCCACATGTTGGACGCTCGTCCCGCAACAATGAATATACAAATGAATCAAAATTATACAACTACCATTGCACCAGGGGGTATCCAACACGATAATCCGAATAAACCATCACAATATAAACATCACAGCAGCAGAAACAAGTATGTGCAACCCCGTCTAAATGACATATAGAAATTAGACAACGTTTGAAAACACATACACAACATTACAGAGATCAACGATGTAAAAGTTTCAAGTTCTAAACTTTCCAAGTTGCCCCAAAGTAAAGATAACACTAAGTGAAATCTGGGGCAAATCAAACAAGACTAAAAACCCCAATTCTTAAACCCCAAGACACCGAATGAAAACGAGGACCAGAGGTGACCAGAAAATCGCTGGTAGCGGGGAAATGAAGGAAATGGGCGGTTTTTTCTTGGCCAATCTTCCTCGTTTTCATTGTGTGCCACTACAGTATCAAGAGTAAGCCTCTGCATTTGTTTAAAAATTTTTTAGAGACCAAAAATACTTCGAACAGAAAGTTGGTTTTAAAGATCGGAATTTTTCGGTTTTGAAACTTAGGCATCGTTTACTGCTAATTTAAAATGTTTGGGTGGCTTTGATATCATGTAACGTTTCCTAGCACCCTAGCCGCTTGCCGCTGCCGTCGTGGAACAAAAAACTTACTTTTTCAAAGAAAACTTGGCGCTAGAAATAACTACCTAGAATCTAACCAAACACTAAACTAGTTAAAAGGAGTTCTAGCTACTATGTAAGGAGGGTTTCGTATCTTTCGGGTCTTGACTCCTCTTCTTAAGCTCCTTTTGGGGTCCTTGATCTAGCTTGATTGACGGCCTCCTCGATCCTAGACGATCCATCCAAACGTTCTAGATTCAAGCTTCTACTTTCAAAAGAAAGTAACTAAACTAGCTAGTTTTCTAATCTAGTTAGTTTAGATTATGTGGAGATGATTAGTAATGATTTCTTCTATCTCAAAGCCCTATGGCTCTCAACTCATGAGAATGAAGATGAGATCAAGAGAGGAGAGAGAATGGCAATGTGTGAATGAGTTGAAGAATGGTTAAGGAAAAAGATATGAAGTGTATTTTCTCCCATTAAAATTACAAGCCATACTTCAATAGTATTCACAAATGAATAAAGAAATACCAAAGCCATGCTTCATGCCACGCTTGAAACCATCTCACCTTTCCACCTCATTTTCTATTTTCAATAAATAGAAAAATGCATGATGAGGTGTCTGTTTACCGCCGAAAACAGAGGCGAACTGGGATTGAACGTCTTGCCTGAATTTGGGGGCAGATGCTATTTGGACATATCCATCCATCTCTCCAAAAATACCAAGTTGATTTATGGCACCGTAAATCGGAGGTTTGGATAGATGTGACCGTTGTAGCAGACTTTATCAGATTCCCCCTCATTTGCGAGGGATTTTTGATTGTGAGGACGCTCTTCCCTGCAGGCACAAACCCCTACAGTTAATTACGTTTTCGCTTTGCGATAACAACTTAAATATATGAGCATTTGGGCTTAATTTATTTTAACTATTGATACGTTAGTCTTATTTTAGACTAAGATCAACTTAGCAACATTTTCAGGATCATTAAACTTTATTAAGATCCAACAACAGAGTATTTGGGCTCAACTGCAAGAAACTTTCAGAGGGACTTAGCCAATTTGGGCATGGTCTGCTCAGTTTTTCCTCTTTTTTATTCAAAAGTGCTAAGCACTTATTTGTGTTCTGTTTGCTCAGCCCTTTTCTTTTTATACAGAAGTGTTGAGCACTTGTTTGGGGATCTAGTGCTCACATGTGTATCATGTGAGGCGCTCAGACATGGGCGCTGCCCAGTCAGTGCTAAACACTTTAGTCATTTTGACTGAATATAGAGTGCTAAGCACTTTGTATGGCACTCACGTAGGGGGCATGTGAGGAGCTGCCTCATTTATTTTATTGGATGCCCACGTGTGTTTCACGTGAGGCGCTAGGACCTGGACGCTGCCCAATCAGTGCTAAGCACTTAGTTATTTGGACTAACTTTATAGTGCTTCTACACTTTTATACAGCGCTCACGTGTATTTCACGTGACGTGCTGAACCTTCTATTTTGACCGCCCACGTGGGAAGCACGTGAGTCACTTTTGTTTTGGGCGCTCACGTAGGAAGCACGTGAGGCGCTAGGTTCCATTTAAAGGAATCTTTTGGGTGCTCACGTGTGTTTCACGTGAGGCACCAAGTCTTTTTCTTTGTTGATATTTTCGGAAGAAGTTTTAACTTCTGTTAATGGCACTTTGACCAATAATGATCTCTGTTTTGGAGATCTGAGATCGGTTTCATTGGAGAACTAAATTTCCTCTATTTTTGGTAAGAACAAGGTTCTTTATGTAGGGTTAAACCCTGTTTGTGAAGGAATTAAATTCCTAGATAATGTGTTCTTATTTCTTTTTGATCTAGTTCTTTTTCCCTACATCTTGAGTTTGGAAAACAAAATCTACCCGATGAGAATTAAATTCTCAACTTGTGGAGAGATTTACTTTTCAAATCTCAGATCAACAGAAGAACTAAGTTCTTTTTATGGAGGGTTAAACTCTTGTTTTCTTTATGTTAGGCAAACGAGATAAATTCTATCTCTCCTTTTCTTTATTTAGGGTTTTGAAGAGCAAAGATCTTTTCCCTTCATAAGATAATTGAATTCTCGGTTTTGTTGTGGAAAGAAGCTTTTGGGGCAGATCTTCTCTTTTTTTTGTGCCTCCATGAGACTTGAAGTCTCGGGTCCTTTATATAGGAGAGGCAAGTTTGTTGATTAGTTTAAGAAAATCTCTCATTTAAGAGATACCGATTGATTTTATTGGCCTCAAAGATTATTCGGGAGATTTTATCCACCATTGGATTTTTGATCCAGAGAGTTCTGTTTTACAGAATATATATTCTTGTTTTTAACAAGATTAGGGATATATTTTCCCATATACATAATTAAATTCTGTCACACGGTGATTTTTAATCACCATTAGATTTTTAATCTAAGGGTTCTTTATTTAATAGAGCACATCTTTCTTTGTTTAGAAAAATATAGGGAAATATTTTCCCATCTCATTAGATCTTTGATCCAACAACTTTCTGTTTAACAGAAAATATCCTTCTCATTTGGAAAGATTAGGGAGATATATTCCCTCAATAGAATTTAATTCTATATTTGGTGATTTTTAATCACCATTGGATCTTTAACCCAACGGTTCTCTGTTAACAGAGAATATCTTTCCCTTTTAAAAAGATAGAGGGAGGTGTTTTCTCAAGAATAAAATTTAATTCTATATAGGGAGGTGCTATCACGTGTTTAACACGTGACCCCAACGTGGGTTTTAACCAGTTTTATTTAGCGCCCATATACCTTGCATATGGGCGCTCACGTGTTTAACACGTAAGGTCAATTTGGCCTTTAGCCACTTTTATTCTCAGCGCTTACATGCTTTTGGATATAAGCGCTCATGCGTTTAACACGTGAGACCCGTTTAGCCTTTATGTTATTTATTTTTGGCGCTTATATGCCTTGCATATAAGCGCTCACGTGTTTAACACGTGAGGTCGGTTTGGCCTTTAGCCAGTTACTCTTAGTGCTTATATGCTCTGCATAAAAAAATAGAATTTAATTATATATAGAGACTTTAATTCTATCTGAAGCTAATGCTATTAACTTCAAAAGGATGTTCTCGTGTTTAACACGTGACCCCAATGTGAGCGCTCACGTGTTTAACACATGAGACATGTTTAGCCTTTAGTTGTTTGCTTTCGGTGCTTATATACTTTGCATATAAGCACTCACGTGTTTAACGCGCGATCCTCAAAATGTGGGAATTCTCCTCTCTTTTTTCTCCCTTTTTTTATAAAGGAACGGTGTCATCTTCTTGAAGGTATTTTGTATAAATACAAAATAAATTCTACCGTATATACATATAGATAGAATGATACTACTAATATAATACTAGTATTAAATCAATATCTGATTTAAAAAACCGGCTTAATCCTAAGCCCGCTAGTATTATAATCCATCCGATCAAATTCCACGCAACTAGTACACGTAATTAACCGGAATCCTGCACGTATAAACATACAACCTCCACATCGTTTTGCCTGAACCAGGGAGACCCTCTAAGTGGGACTCTAAAGACCCGACAGTACACTGGTAGTGGGTTTAACCATAAGCACGTCAACGGCACTAGTTGTACATAACGGCTACCCAAATATCTGTCGAAAAGAAAGCCGACGAGCAAACTCATCTGAACCCCTACTGAACCTAACCGTGATAATATCCGTATATTCCGGTGTGTTCGTCTATGAGTATCGCATATCGGGTCTAAGGGTGGTTAACGTCAGACCCCTGCTAACCTGATAAGTCGTGTTGGTGTGGCTTAAGACCATCCAAGAAACTACTGATCTAACGATTAGTAATTCTCAACTTTCCTGGCCAGGGGCTTATGGTGCTGACCAACCAAACACAGTGCGATATCGACTCCCTATACCGGAAGAGACGAATCTCTAACAATCACCCACTGCCTCTATGTGGCTCGGTACTGCACCCAACTAAAACCTGTTTGCACGACTCTTTTGAGCCATGGTAGGGTAGTAATCAAAGCACAGTGGGAACCCACATGAGACAAATGATGATCTCAGGTCTACAGACTACCTGTACACATGCCATATGGGAACTGCCATCTGACGCTTGATATAATAACATACAGCAGTTCCCGGCGAGTCCGTCCAGTGTACCCACCCATAATGAGCGCATGTATACAATCTTAGGTGAAATACACCAATGGCTATGGGACTAACCATCGCCCCTCGTCGAGTCTAGAAACGTATATACCGGTCTACTCTGAATATCGATGCTCTGTCTCGATATTCCTACGACTAGGGACACTTTAAGGACATACTTATAAACTACCCAGCCCCTACAAGTATGATCGCCATCACAATGCTGGTAGTCAAGCACATCCTACGGGCTTTATCAACATGTATAAACAATACGTAATTACAAGTAAAACATACGCACATGTTAAAATAAAGGCAAACCAGATAGCATACTATCATTTCGAGCAAGATTGTCATGTACATATATATATCCATAGCATCCATTACAAATAATGGCCTCTAGGAAATACATATATCCTACATCTTGGTTCCTTCGCTAAAACTATAACCCCGTTGTTGTCACAATACAAAGGTATTGGGTTAACAATGGACGGAACCACCTGAAGTTCTGTAATGAACTTCCTCATCCAAACTGTCTCTTTTGAGGCGTCATATGCAGCGATATACTCTGCCTCCATCGTCGAGTCGGCAACAGTGTCCTGTTTGGAGCTCTTCCAACAGACCGTCCCTCCATTGAGGGTGAAGACATAACCTGATATGGATTTGGAATCATCCTTGTCACTCTGGAATTGTTCATCACAGAAAACAACATTTTAAATACCCTCATTCATGATCTATTTTGTTATTTATCGGTACTTTTAACCAGTGTCTGCTCAGTAATTACAGATTATAGGTGTTCGTGATAAAATACTGGAAACAATTCAAAATCACAGATATAACATTTGTGTGCCGACACTGCAACCGGAACTGGAAACTGACCGATATTCAAAGAGTTTTTGCAAATAAACAAGTGTATACATATTTTGGTCCAACACATAGCAAGTGTGCACTAGCTCTTTGATGCATGGACCTAGAGAGGGGGCTGTCCAATGCAAATGGGGGACATGGGTAATAAATGCTAAAAGTTTTGTTGTGATATGTGGTATCTTGTTCCCTCCATATCCCTGAGTGTATCCAAGGCCTCTACAGACAAAACTAGCAGCACTAGAGTGATATTGGGATGCACACAAGACCACACAACAAGCACGAGCCCAAGACTCCTCGACAGGACCGGCCACATGCCCACTTTGGCCGAGCAGGTCGGCCCCCTTGCTCCAATAACCCCCAGTTTTCTACCGTCCCTCCCTTGCTGCCACGTCATCTTATTTTTATTGCTTGTTTATTTTTCTTTTGTGCCTATAAAAGCAGACCAGTGAGAAAGAGAAGGCTCATATGCACATATATATTTTTTGTTATAGTTTTGGTTTGGGCTTGAGAGTGGGTGGGCTATCACTTGGTTTCTTCTTCTTCTTCCCTCTTGAAGCTTTCTCTTGAGAGCTTCATTATGGAGGTTGAACAAGCTACCAACATCTTCAAATGTTAATAATATTTGTGTTGCTTTGTTTAATTACTTCTTTTCTTTACTTTCTTTTCTTTTATTGATGTGTAACTAATCTTCTTTGGTTGTGGTTGTGGTAAGGAAGTGAGACGAAAGGCTTTGCCTCCTCCTCCTCTTGTGATTGTTTAATTTTCTTAACATGATTATAACTTAAGAATTGTTTTATATTGTGATGTGATATGGTATTTTGAAACTATGGTTACTTTGTAAGCTCTTCATATACTATATTCACTCCCCTTCCCTATTTAACAATGTTTAAGTTAAAATAAAATTGGTGTTAAGTTTGCTAAGTTTGGATATGGTATTGTGACCAAGTGCTTGATAAACCCTCGGTTTTCATATATCGTATACCGTCACAAACCCTTAGCAAAGTTAACACTAAATCTATTTGCTCTCACTCACTAATTGTGTTTTTGATGTTGTGGTAAGCTTGCTATCCCTTGTGCTTAGTGCTGTTACCCCAAGCTCAGATATACAACGGTAAGTGAACAAAACGAACCCGTTTTGTATTTGCATCGAACATCAGAATTTGATGATTCGTGCTTCGCAACCGCGTTGACGAGTCATGCTTCATACCGGGATCGACGTAAGGACGGACAACTCATGATTAAGGGAGCGTCGAAGGAATCGTCGCGATTCGACCTTCCGAGCCAAAGCCACGACCAACTTCTTCCTTAACTTGTTTTCCTTGCTTTTCTTGTTTTCGTATTCTTTCTATTTTTTATGACAACCAACCCAATTCATTATTTATTGAATCTTAAATCACAAGACCTAATACACAATTCTCTGCGGATCGACCTGTACCTGCCGTCTTGCTACAACGCGCCGTGCACTTGCGGTTTATAAATTTTAAAACGAGAACGATCTCGCGTGCGCATTCCGTTTCCATAAAACGTTTCCATTTTCACAAAAAAGCGCGCGGGTGAATTCCCAACAAAGCTGGAGTCAGTGAAGACCTCGATCTGGAGGTGTTCACTGCTGTACACCAAGAACATCCCCTTAGTCCTTTTTAGATACTTAAGAATGTTCTTAGCTGCTATCCAGTACTTCTTCCCAAGGTTTGACTGATACCTGCTTACCACGCTCAATGCGTAAGCAACATCTGGTCTGGTACACAACATCGCATACATTATAAAACCTACCGTAGAAACGTAGGGTATAATACTCATGCGATCCCTTTCCAAATCAGTCTTGGAAGACATCTCTTTGGAGAGGATGATCCCGTGACAAACCGGTAGGTTACCGCGCTTAGAATTTTCCATACTAAATCTTTTCAGTATGGTGTCAATGTACCTAGACTGTGAAAGTCGCAACATACTCTTAGATCTATCACGATAGATCTGGATCCTCAGAATGTAGGAGGCATCACCCTGGACTTTCATGAAGAACTTCTGTGATAAGAATCTTTTGACTGATTGTAGCATACGAATGTCATTTTCTATCAGGAGAATGTCATCCACGTACAAGACCAGGAATACCACAGTTCTCTATATAATCTTACTATAAATGCATGATTCATCTGGATTTTTGATAAAGTTGGTTCTTTGACCGTCTCATCAAAGCAGATGTTTCAACTCCACGATGTCTGTTTTAATCCATAAATAAATTTAAGCAACTTACACACTCTTCCGCTACTCCTACTCTCTATAAAACCCTCCGGCTGATCCATATAAATACACTCTTCCAAATTTCCATTTAGAAAAGCGTTCTTTACGTCCATCTGCCAAAATTCATAATCATGGAAGGCAACAATGGCAAGTAAGATCCGAATGGATTTAAGTATAGACAGTGAAGAAAAGGTTTAATCATAGTCCAAGTCAGGTCTTTGACGAAAACATTTTGTTACAAGTCTAGCCTTATAGATTTCAACATGTCCATCTGCACCAATCTTCTTTCTGAAGATCCATTTGGAGACTACGGGTTTTACCCCTTGAGGTGAAATGTCCAAAGTCCAAACTTTGTTGGTGTACATGGATTCCATTTCGGTCCGTATTGCATCCAGCCACGTTATTGAGTCTCTGCTCGTAATGGCCTGCTGGAAACTAGTTGGCTCATCATCATCGATGATGCAATCCTCTCTATCCCCTTCTACGAGAAAATCGTAGTATCTCTCGGGCGGATGAGACTGCCTACTAGATTTGCGGAATGGCACAGGGATGTCCAGTTCTTTTGAAACTTCTGGTTCCACCATGCTTTCAGTAATATATTGTGATTCTGGAATTTCTTCCAGTTCTATTGCGCTCCCACTTATTTCTTTTTCAAGAAATTAAGTCTCCAGAAATTGGGCATGCCGAGAAACAAAAACATTTTGTTCCTCTGCATAATAGAAAAGATATCTTTTGGAGTTCATTGGGTATCCCACAAGCTTATACAGTACTGATCGTGCCTCGAGCTTGTCCGCATGCTGCTTTTTGACTAAAACCGGACATCCCTATATCTTAAGATACTGAAGATAGGGTTTCTTCCTACTCCATATTTCATATGGTGTGGTAGGCACTTAGTCGGAACTTTGTTCAAAAGATATGCAGCAGATTCTAGTGCATAACCCCAGAAGGATCGCGGTAACTCAGCATTACTCATTATGAAACTCACCATATATCCAATAAGGTGTTGTTCCGCCTTTCCGATATACCGTTGTGTTGAGGTGTGTATGGAGGAGTAAGCTGAGAGAGAATTCCATTATCTTTTAAGTATCCCAGGAACTCGGCACTTAAGTATTCACCATCCCGATCAGATCGAAGTGTTTTGATACTTTTGCCTGTTTGTTTTTCCACTTCATTCTTATATTCCTGGAATTTCTCAAAGGCCTCGGATTTATATTTCATCAAGAATACATGTTCATACATTGAGAAATCATCCGTAAAAGTAATGAAGTATGAATAACCACTTCTTGCATGTGTAGACATTGAACCACACACGTCGTTGTGTACGAGTCTCAAGAGCTCAGTGGCTCTTACTCTGTGTCTAGTGAACGGGGTCTTTGTCATCTTTCCTTTGAAACATTATTGACAAGTTGCATAATACAGATATTCAAACGGATCCAATTATCCCTTTATGTAACTTCTTCAGGCGTATTTCATTGATGTGACCTAGTCTACAATACCATAAGAAAACTTGATTTAATTCTGGAGACTTTCTTTTGAGTGTGTTCTGGACATTGAAAACTGAATGTTGATTTAATATTTATATACCATTGTCTAGTGTACTAGACCCAATCAAACCATGATTAAGATTAATGTTTACAATATCGCTTACAAATGTAAAATCATAACCTTCTTTGGATAGTTAGATACAGAAATGATATTACATGTTAAATTTGGTACACAAAAACAGTTACGCAAAACCAAAATGTGTCCACTTGTCAATCCTAGGTGATATTCTCCTACGGAAACAACATTCACGCTCGCTCTGTTAGCAACTCTGAGGGTCATATCACCTGCCTTTATAACTCTACGGCTTCTCAGTACCTGCAATGAATTACAGATATAAGATCCTGAACCGGTATCCAACACCCAGGAAGTAGAGTTGATTGATAAACAGTTTCAAGCATAAACACACCTGAAGTCGAAACCACAACTTGCTTCAAATCCTGGTTCCTGGCTTTTCAAGCCCCGCAGTTCTTCCAATGGCATTTCTTGTGACAATAGAAGCATTCCTCTTTCTCTACTGTCGGCCCCCAACTTTTGCCTTGCCTTTTTCCTGTACCTTACCGACACCGCCTTTTGGTTTGGTAAGGGCCTTCTTCTTCTTTCCCTTGGCTTTCGCTTTGGATCTAGAGGAAGAAGGTTCCCCAACAAGTAGAGTAGGTGTCTCCCTGTATTTCTTCAGGGTACCCTCAGCACTCCTCAACATGTTAAGGAGCTCTGGAAGTGTAACTTCCTTCTCTTGAATATTGAAATTTATATAAACTAGGCATAAGTAGAAGGGAGGGACTGTAAAATCAAGTCCGTGTACAACTTATTCTCCAACGTGGTCCGAAGGTCCATGGGCTCTTCAATATAGCTGATCATCTTAAGGACGTGGTCCCCTACAGATGACCCGATACCCAATCTCGCCTGAAATAATTTCTTTGAGGTCTCGTATCTTACGATACGAGATTGCTTTCCATATAAATATTTTGTATGGAGGAATATGGAAGCAAGGTCCATATTCTCGTACCGCCTCTGGTGTTCATTATCTATAGAGACTAATACGAGGCACTTGGCTGTCGCACTGTCTAATTCTCATGTCTTACGAATCTCAATATCCGCGACGGTGGAATCTGGACCTGGGATGGCGGGGTCTTTAGTAGTAAGGAGGTAGCCCAGCTTGTCATAGATAATGGTCATATGGACATTCCTTAGCCAATCTATATAGTTTAGCCCCGTCAATATATTTTTATCTAATAGTAACTTAAGCCCGGTCATCTTGGTCGCTGCAATTAGAAGAGAGAAGAAAACACTCAGCATGGTACTCTTGCAAGTTTGGATTGATTTTTAGTTTATCTAAACAGAATGGCTCCCACTGTTTTCTCGAATCCTTCTTCAAACCATAAAAAAGAATTAGTCAGGATTAATCGCACCCTACAATTCTTGTTTAACCTTTCGGACAGGCTAGTGTTGGTACTTCGAGAATGGTTTACAACGCTTTCGTGAAATTCCTTAATTAAATAACTTATTTTCCCTGAAGGCGTAGCCCCGCTAACACCGTTCTAGACACCTACTTGGTTTATAGCATTGATTGTGATGTGAAAAACTCTCCCGGAGAATAATAATACTCATGGTGGGATTGGGATCCAACTTTCATTGTGTGATAAATTTGAAAGAATCCTATCAAAATCATCACTCCAGATGGTATGCAAAACTAGCAAGTTTCCTTTTCCTTTGAAACTCTCGATGTGGATTTTTGCCCCATGCGCTTATGACCTTGACGAAAGACAAAATATCATAAGACGCAAGTCAAGTTCTACCCGTCATTGTCCAGGTTAATCTGAACCTATTTGTACAAACCCTTGACGAAGGCCAAAATAGTTGTACGCCTGTCCCAGATTAACGCATCTATATTACAGATGAATACCCAACAACTACCAATCACTATACCTTGGCGAAGGTCAAAATACATAGCTTGAATACTATTGAATACCCATTTGAAATGACGGAGGGCTATGACTGGTTTTGGCGAAAACCGTGAACGTAATAAACTTGATATAGTCAAAGGAACCATGATAGCTTTTAAAAGGAATGGTTTAGGCTCCGCATTTAAAAGTTATTTTTAAAGAAAACCGAGCGGTTTTAAAATTGTTTTAACGATTTAAGCTTTGGTTTGTTTTCTTTGCATTGATCAATATTAATGCGGTCCCATCATTTAACCCTGTCATTGCAGAAAGAAACGAAAATAGAACGTACACTTATGCCATCCGCATTCGCCACGGGGCCCCGTCATGCATTGTTAGGTTACTTAACTAACGGCAAAGCGAGGGCAGGGCTAGTGCTGGTGCAAAACATAAGCAACGTTTATTATATATACTCTATATATATAGCCATTCGTCTCATGCAATAATTTCCATTTCAGATCACAGATCACGGCAGAAGCAACACAGATGAATATATTGGATATACTAGGATTTCCGTATTTTGTTTTAGCCTAGAACGAAAACGGATTCCATGGTCGTTATAAATAGCCAAATCCTCACCCTAAACCCCTACGGGTGCGGCAAACTACCCGCCAAATCCCCGAAGTGAAGCAACCTCTCTCAATAAAATGAATAGGCCACTCGGCACTTCGAGAACCCGGTAGTTTTTGCACCCTATGTTAGGTCTATTCTAGGTGCAAGAAAAAGTAAATGAAATAATACAACGGTGGCTACAACCTCAACCCGAATGTGCCCCGCAAAAGAATATTACACCACTTAACAAATTAAATGAATGAAAGAAAAGAACACTCTTCTCACATCCCCCGGCTATTCAATCATGACAGTCCAATACTTCATATCCACAAACCGCAATCACAAGATACCAGATATGTGCAACCCCTACTAATCGACGTATAGCAATTAGTCGACGTTTAGAAATATATATACGAACTTAAAGCGAATAAACGATGTTAAAAAATCGACTTAGAAATACTCCGTATTGCCCAAGCACAAATATAACACTAGATGAAATCTGGGCACAATCAAACAATACCATAAATTCTAAGTCCAAGAGTACAAAACACCACAAGAATCACGAAACATAACTCCACAGTAAACCCGGCCATAGCGGGAAAAATGGGGATTTTGGCAGTTTTTTCTTGGAGTTGGTGCCTCGTTTTTCTCTGGTGTTCTAGATACAATACAAAGAGCATTCTGCAATTGTTTTAAAAAAATTTAGAAGCTCAGGAAAATTTGACAGCAACTTAGATTTTGGTTTAATCGATACGGAGTTATTTCGGTTTCGAAACTCTAGACTTCGACTAAACCATCAGTTAAGTGTTTGGGTAGGCTCTGATACTAGTGTAAGTGCATATGTGCTCCTTGCCGTGACAACTACGGCTATGCGGAATCAAAAACTTTACAAACTTAAGCACAATACACTAAAATCCCAGCATACAAGTCCAAACACTAAACTAAATAAACCCTAACTAGAAGTTTTAGCTACTAGGTTGGGATTACAACCTTTGTAGACGGTCTTTCGGGTCTTAAAAGGTTGACTCTACAAGCTTTTCGGGTTGATGGAACGGGCTCTCGAAGTCGATCTCCCGCGTCAATGACGATCCACCAGAGGATGTCGATTCAAACGATAGCTTCGTCCGAAACAACTAAAGATCAAGCCTTGTTCGGACAAGATACTTAGAGTGGTATAGTTTATGAAACTAGATGCTCTCTTTTAATCCTCACAACTCAAGTGAAGAGAATGAGGAAGAAGAAGAGGTGGCAACTAGAGAATTTTCCTCACTTGTGAAAATGATAACTATCACCAAAATCCTACACTACCCTCTTATTCTTATCTCTTCTAATACAAAACAAAAGAGTGGGTGTGTGGGTTGTGACTCACTAGTGTGAGTCACAAGCCCACACAACTCTAGAAGAGGTGAGAATGAGTGAGTATGAGAAAGGCCACCTCATCAAGTATACATACACATACACATATATATAAATATAAATGCATATATATAAACAAGTATACTTATATCCATATAAATACGTATACCGTATTTCTATCAAAATACGAATACCGTATTTGTATCGAAAATTCAAAATACGTGTATTCATATTTAGAAAGAAATACATGTATTTGTATCAAAGCACAAATACTCGTATTTATACAAATACGCGTATTCGTATAAATACCATATTCGTGTTAAAATACAAATACCCTAAAAAGAGCAATATAATACTAGCATCAAAACTGGCTGTTTTTCAAACCTGCTAGTACTATTAAACGTCCGATTAAAGCACGTGTATAAATACACGTGTTCAATCGAACACTCGTGCGTAAAACCATACGTAAACTACATCGTTTCGTCTGAACCGGGAAACCCTCTGTGTGGGACTCTAAAGACTTGACAATACACTGGCAGTGAGTTAACCACAAGCACGTCAGTGGCACTAGCTGTAAGTAACGGCTACCCATATATCTGTCGAAGGGAAGATCGACACGATAACTCGTCCAAAATCCCTATCGAGCTTATAGGTGACATTCTCCGTACAGTCTGCTCTGTTCGTCTAATAGTATCGCATATCGAGCCTAGGGGGTGGTAGACGTCAGACCCCTAATAGCGCAATAAGTTGTGTCGGTGTGGAGCACAATACAATCTGAGAAACTACTGGTGTACCTACCAGTAAATCTCACTTACCCTGGCCAAGGACTTTGTGTATTGGTCAACCGTACACGGCGCAATATCAACTCCCAATACCGGGAGAGACGAATTCCTTCTATCCCCTACTGCCTCCAAGTGTTTCGGGACTGCACCCAACTACTACCTGTTTGCACGACTCATTTGAGCCGTGGTAGAGTAGTAATTTAAGTACAATGGGAATACACTCAAGACGAATAGTAATATCAAGTCAACAGGCTAACTTGTACTCATGTCACCAGAGAACCGCTAACTGACGATAAGTATAATACCAACCAGCAGTTCCCAGCGAGTCCATCCAGTGTAACTCATAACCCAATGATCACATGTATACTATCTTTGGTACCCTATACCAATGGCTGTAGGACAGGCTACCTCCCTTGACGAGAATAAGAAGCGTATACACTAGTCTACTCTGAAGTATCGATGCCCAGTCTCGATAATCCTACGACTAGGGAAAAGTTTAAGGATGTGCTTATAGATTACCCGGTCCCCACTAGTGTGACTGCCATCACAACGCTGGTAGTCAAGCAAATATCCTAAGGGCTCTATCAACATGTATTAGCGATATGTTAAAAGAAACATATACACATGTTAAAATAGACTCAAACCAGATAACATACTACCATGTTGAGCAAGACTATTATATATATATATATATGTATATATATATATATGTATGTATGTATATATCCCAAGCTTCCAAAATATAATATACAATCCAGTACTATACCATAATAGCCTCTAGGGCATATATCACTAACAAAGCCTTAGTTGGTAGAAATCTAAACTTGTCTCCTAAGCCATCGATGTCCTTCGGACTGACTCTATACTGACTACCGTATACTATCCATGGACCACATACGACAAAGTCACGTCAAAAATCCACTCGCGTGTCTTCTCGACTCGTAAGGAGAAATCATTCTTGTAAGATCCTTACAATTTACAAAAGGAAATACACTTAGGAATCCTCACAATTCCTAAGTAGAATATACACCTATGAGATCCTCTAGACTTATAAGGAGAAATGCCTTCATGAGACCCTTACGGGTTATGAAGATGGAAAAAGGCTTAGTTGCCAGGGATCTAAACCTGTCTCCTAAACCATCAAATCTCTAGCGGTACACTACTTAACCCATGTACATACTTACGTGGACAAAATAGTGGAAGGCATTTATTTTGACAAAAAATATAACAAGCTCAAGCTTGATTTTTTTTACCATTCTGGCACTCATTAAATCCAGCGCCAGAGCATTTCGGGCGCTCGTTAATGACAGCGCCAGAGCATTTCGGGTGCTCGTTAATGTTAGCACCAGAGATCCCCAAAAGGGAACCTTCGTTACTTAAAGCATAAACTTCGCTTTGTTTGGGAAATTATTTTCCCTATCTTTCTAAACAGAAAGATATTTGCCTTGTTAACAAGAAATTGATTTAATATTTTTCTAAACAAAGAAAGATATTATCCTGTTAACAGGGACCCTTGGATCTAAAATCCAACGATGCTTAAGCATCCGGGCCTGATCTCATGATCAATCAGAGAAAACTAAATGAGAGATTTTCTCTACTTGCCCAACGATATTCCATACCCTATATAAAAGACCCTAGAGGTTAAATCTCAGATAGTCAGACCCCTCATAAGCTTGATAAAGAACTTAAGTTCTCTTTTATCAAAGCTACCATCTTCTGCCTCCATCGAAACCGAGGTAATTATAAGAGATTAATCTCCATTATAAGAAGCTTAAGTTTCATTGAAAAGAAGGTAAACCTTCATGTATAGAACCAAAATTCTTCTCGAATTTTAAGATCCTTAGATCCAAATCTCTCTAAACAGAAAGACTTTTCAATTTTAAGATCTAGGGTTTAGAGAAAACTTAAGTTTTCTTCATAAACGTGATGATGATGGATATAACCTTGGCGATCTGAAGATCAACATAAAACATAATGATGATGAAGAAGTTTATACTTCAATCAAACAACCACTTTATAAACCAAGTACAAAAAAGGACTCAAGATCATAAAAGTTGTGACCTTTATGTTGTTAATGATCAAAATCGCCATTACCAGAAGCCTAAGCTTCATATGAAACTTAAGTTTCAGAGAAAAAATATACAGAGACTAATCTCTATAAAAAAAACTAAGTGACCACCCAGAGGCATATGCGTCAAATGTATTGCGCCAATGATATTATGACACGTGGAATGCGTCACAATACCATGCGCCAATGATCTAGATACTGAGGACTTAAGTCTATGTATCAAAGACCAAAGGTCAACGGACATACACCAATACCCATCCTCTACGTGGCATGCACCACAATACTATACGCCAATGATTCCTGCGCCAGAGACCCATATGTCTCTACCTGTCCGCCAATAACAGAGCGACGCGTGACATGCGCCAAAGCTTCCGTGCGCCAAAACATATACCCCAGAGCCAATGCTTAGTCCAAATTGACTAAGTTTTTAAAAGATTAAGCTTCTTTGATATTCTATTGAGCCCATTTGCTCACACATGTTTAAGCTGATCTTAATCTAAAATAAAATTAATGATCCTTCATCTATGATGTTCAAGTTGATCTCAGTCTCATATACGACTAGAGATCCTCAATCCATATTACCTAAGTTGATCTTAGTCTCATATAAGACTAGCGGTCTTTAGATAAAATACAAGTCCATATAGAAGCCTTTCCAGCAAGTTCCAACATGTTATCTTCCCCCATATACGGGATTTGGTTCAAGAATACATCCTTCTACATCTCTGATATACAGCGTCGTAATTTCTCAGGGTCTTCAGAGAGGTGGTGGGTCCCAACAACCAATAACTTTTTTCTTATCTCAACTTGATGAAAGATATGAAATTTCATCAAGACAGGAAATATCTTAACCCTATATTGGTGCATCCCATATTGATGCGCACCCCGTATAGATGCGCACTTCATATTGATGCGCACCCCGTATAGATACGCACTTCATATTGATGCGCACCCTATATAGATGCGCACCATCCCAACAACCACCACCCCAAACATACATATATGTATATGTATATCTTTGAAGGAAATATAAATACCTTCAAATTGGATCGCACCTCAGTATTGAGCGCATTCCCATGTTACCATCATTCACTTCGACACGTAATATATACGCGTACGTGCAAACTGAAAGATGGACTGCTATGTCACTAAACTGGTATTCTGTCCTGAGGACTGTCTCTATATTGACTACCGTATACTATCCATGGGCTATCCATATATGATCAAATGATCGGTTGAGCCTATAGGCTCACTGTTACCTAAGTTGATCTTAGTCATATATACGACTAATGATTCTTAGCCCATATCATCTACGTTGATCTTAGTCTCATATACAACTAACGATGCTTAGATCAAACCCATATACCCGTGAACTGGTGGACCTCATCTATATGAAATATATGACATAGGTTCAACCTCAAATCTAATATGTACGGATTTGGACTAATCCGCGTCTTACGGACGATGATACATTTAGTCTCCGTATACAATCCAAGGGCAACCCCAAAATAAACACTATAACATTACACACAAAGATTTCTGAAGTAGAGAAAGTTGTTATCGCTTGGCGATAACGTAATTAACTGCAGAGGCTTGCGCTTGCAGGAAAAAGCGTTCCCACAATATTAAAAAAAACCTTATCATTGAATCTGATAAGTCTGCTATAACGGTCGCATCTATCCTAACCTTCGATATACGGTGCCATAAATCAACTTGGTATCTTCAAGGTGGACAGATATGTTCCATATAGCATCCGCCTCCGTATTCAGGCTGGACGCGCTTCCCGTGCCCCGGTCCGGTTTCCGGCGGTAAACAACCTTATCTCAAGTTTAAGAGCTCCTTTAAAAAAGAGAATATACCAATTACACTTGTTGGTCTTCTTCCAATTCCCAGGGTAGAGCTGAAAGGAAGGGTAAAAAGAAAACCAACTAGCTTAAGTTGGGTATACAGAATGTAAGAAGGAGAGCCATCAAAAAGGGTGAAGGGAAATGAAATTACAACTACTGTCATGGGCCTGGGTAGTGGAAGAGGCATTACGAGGAATACCTGGCCACCCTCTGAATCATTTTTATGTTTTGGTTTTCCTATGTAGTTATAATTGAAAATTGTTTCTCAATTAATTCTGACTCCTGGATTAGAATCCCACGTCTACGAAGCATTATAGATGCTCAGAATGAGTAGAATATTGAGAAAGGATGATTTGATCATCAAACTCGGAATTCGGAGCAATTGTTGCTATTGGGGAAAATCACCCGGTTTTGCCCATCGGCAAATTTTTGGTTTTGAATATTCGTTGTTATGCACCAACTTTTAAAACTGATATCAGTCTCTTTATTTGATAAAGTGAGATAAATTTTGAATGTTTTGAACATTTACCTTTATCATTTGATGATTGGGTAAGGTGTATTGAATAATGGTATAGACATTCTTGACTAAAATATAGATTTCAACTTACAACACACGGAATTTGAGTTAGTAAACTCATGGGACTTATACATATTGATGTTTGTTGTTCGATGTCCATATGGACAAAGGGATGGTATTCATACTTCATTCCATTATACCTATGATTTCTCTGGTTTTAGATACATTCTTGTTGAAATGCAAAAATCCAAAGATTTTAAGAAGTTCAGAAGGTATAAGAATAAAGTAGAGAACCAGACGTTGAAAGTATCGAGATTTTACGAAATGGTCGAAGATGTGGATACTTATGCTCGGTATTCCGTATTGAGAATTTGATTCTCTCGGATTACTACTTCGAGAGTGCGCTCCATGATGAGTGATGCTGAGTGGCCTTTTTCATTTAAGAATATGCACTTGATACAGCTGCCCCTGACAAACCTTAGCCACTCCACAGATTTAGCAGATGACATCTGCCATCTAAGAGATACTACGGTTTCCTCGTAGACAGTGACATGGAGGTTTGCATCATGTGATGATGACCCTACTAATTATCCGCAGACCATAGGAAGAAGTGACTTTCGACTGATTGCTGGATGCTTTATATCCAAGTTGGACTCCACGCACTCCAGCAAATTATGGACGTTGCTGGATGCTCCTGAAGGGGTAAAACCCATTAGGAGTAAGTTAATCTTTAAAGATCAGTGCAGATAGAAAGGTAGTAACCTAATATGGCTAGACTTGAAGTAAAAGGTTCTCATCAAATACCCGGCGTGGATTGTGATGGAACTTTTACTTCAGTATCTGTGCTGAAGTTCATACGGATATAACTTGCCACCGTTGTTTTGAAAGTATTCCTAAAGGGGGTGAATAGAAATACACTACCGATATGCCTAAAATAAAATGTATACTACACTTGCTAATAGAGAACACAATTGCAAAACTTAACAAATGATATACCAATATGATAAGAAGCTAAGCAAACTACAATTATGAAACAATGAATAACAAGCAAGCAACAATATCAAGTTATGGGCATATAAAGAAAGGAACAAGCATGCAATTTCTAATCTATGGATACTCGCAAGCAATTAGATACAAATGTAAATGGCAAGTAATAAAAGAGAGATATAGAGAAATTGCAAACTCAAGCCACAAGAGAATTTTAGAGTGGTTCGGGAGATCCCCTAGTCCACTTTCTATAGGCATACAAGCATGTTCCACTTAACCACGTCTTCGATGAGACAAACACGTTGCGTACCCGCAACAACACGTCACCCAACACACAAATGACTCTTCTCGATTACAAGCTCTCCTCCCTTACAAAGGCACCCTTGCACTTAAGGATCCTCACACAAACAAAGAAAAACTTCTCACTCTTCTCTCTTACCAAGGACTCTCTTGCATTCAAGATATCCTCACACAAAAACAAGAAGAGGGTTACAATGAAGCACAATTACTTTCAATAGAGTTTTACAATTGAAGCACTATATACTCAAGAAGATGGCAAATCAAATTTAGCTTTTGATTGTGTATGTGAAAGATTGGATAAGCAAATCAAAAACTATTTTGAAATCTCATAAGATGTGAGATTTTTCTCTCTTGATCACCTAAGAATTTTACAAACTGAAATATTGAGTGATAAGATCTCAAAAAACCAACTCAAACCTCTTTTATACCCCTACATAAAAAACTAGCCATTATAAGCCAAATCAACATTTTCCAGTAAAAACAGACGTCTAAAAAACAATCAGACAGACGTCTGAAGCTTTAACAAAATAAAACCCAACGGCTATATTTTCAAAAAAAATCTTCTTCAGACGTCTGCCCTGTATAGCTGCAGGTGTCTGTCTATCATTTTAAAGAAGGCAATTAAAAACACGAATCGTAGACAGACGTCTGAAGAACAATGGGCAGACATCTTAAGAACAAAAAAAACATTTTGAAAACCTTTATCAGATATCTTTCCAAATGAACATCAGAAGTCTGTATCTCATAAAAAATAGGCCATATGAAAACACAGAGAATAGACGGGCGACTGAATAAGTAAGGGACAGATGTCTGAAGCACAAAACGTATGAGAACTGATATTTCTGATATTTGAGGTTTTTGTAAAAACACAAAAAGATAACAGACGTCTGAAGCACATGGGGCCAGACGTCTGAAGTGTAAAAACTCAGAAACTTGTGTTTTATGATGAAAATCAATTATAAATTGAAAACCCCGATGTTCATGCAATGTAAAACGTTTGTGCTAACGTGTGTGAGTGTTCAAGAGCTCTAATTGATATAACCGTAATTTATAGAGTACTTACAAAGATTCCTATGTTGGTATCGCAAATTATTCGAATTCTTTAATCTTTGTCGTCTCGAGCTTTCGAACTTTGACGTACACTTGAACTTGGTTTCATAGCTTCAAACTTGGACACGTCACTCACAAGCATTCCTTTTTTTAGAGAAAGAGGAAAGGAAGGTTACCACCAATAGAATATAGTCTCCATTCAGTTACGATGAATCTTCAATTTGACTTTGACTCATAATGCAAGCTTCTTGGTGCAACCCTCATTTGAGATACGTGATTTCGGGCCCTAAACGATGGAATTTCATGATTCCGAAGACGTCAACGTAATGCATGTGGCATATCCATTGACCCAAACGATTTTGCGAGATCTTCGATTTGGCTGGTGGAACGCGCGAATCGGACAAGATTTGACAGTTCGGGCCGCATCACTTCTTAACTATTCATAACTAGATCTTGACAAATTGAGAAGTACTCATCCGTATCCTTCAACCCATTAGATAAAACCTTTTAAGCTCAATAACCTCCATCCTCCTTTGTATGCTTGTGTCGTGAAAATATACTGAAAATAAATCTCAAACATGACCAAGCATATCATATACAGTGTTATGAAATATACGCAAGATAGTAAACACGGGTATATGAACATTCATTTGTTTTAATATCACAATCATGAATATTATATCAATATCAAGATATAACTCAAACTCAAAGCATGGGATATTGATATACTAACTATATATATATAGTATAAGAGAAGCAAGATATAGATCACATATGTATACAAATTCATATTGTGAATTACCAAAATAAATGAATGAGAGCAATATATTGATATCAAGAATATAACACAAGTATAGCATGAGATATATTGATATGTTACTCGGTATACATAAGATATAGGATAAGCAAGATAAACATCAAGTGTATACGAGTTTAGTGTGTGATAGGCAAGATAAATAAGTGATATTAAACGAACTATTCATGTTTAAGCTATCATCAAAACTAAATAAATGGACCATCGAAATCCATAAGCTATCATGTTTTTCATGACTCAGCAGAGGATATAGCCTAAGAAGTTGTTGGATAAAATTGTTCATTTATGAACTTGGTCTCATCGTCTATCTAGACAAATTCTAAGACAGGTATCGCTCAATTCGGGAGATAGTTAATCTCCGTGAAGTTAAGTATAGAGAGATAAAGTTAGAAACATTCTCGAACACAATTTGCTAAACTGTTATTAGAGAAGTTAGATATGAGATAGCACACGAGGTGTGGGTATACGATACCGCAATAATTAACCTTAAGTGCAAGTGGGAGATTGTTGGATATAGATGCCCTCAAGGCAATTATTGTAATTATAAGATGGCAATTACTAATTGAAGGTGGACCTATACGAAGAACAGTCTTGCTCGAGATGAAAGTATGCTATCTGGTTTGTCTTTATCTTTCATGTGTATACGTTTTACTCGTTATCACGTATCATTAATACATGAGATAAAGCTCATATGAACTTTGCTTGACTACCAGGAATAATGATAGGGATCATACTAGTAGGGCATGGGGAGTCCATAAACACATCCTTAAATGTCCCTAGTCGTAGGTGTATCGAGATTGGGTATCGATACTCCAGTTTAAACTAGTATATACGTTTCCCGATCCGGTTGGAGGGCAATAACTGATCTCATAGCTATTAGTGTTTGACACCAAGGATTGTATACATGTGCTCATTGGAGTATGAGTTACACTGGACGGACTCACCGAGAACACCTAGATGGTTTATACCAATTTTCATATACCAGTTCTCTGGTGACGATAGTACGAGACAATCTCTTGACCTGAGATCGCCATAGTGTCTTGTGTGTGCTCCCATTATACTTTGATTACTACCCTATCACGACTCTACTGAGTCGTGTAAACATGTTTTAGTTTGGTATAGTCCGTAAACACATGGAGGCAGTGAGCGGTCGAGGGGATTCGACACTCCCAGTATACAGAGTTGATATCGCGTTGTGTAGGACATAACTGTAACCAGAAGCCCTTGACCAAGTCAGATGAGATAAACTTATAAGTGTTATCAGTTGTATCTCGGATGGTTATGAGTCTTATGTCATACGATTTATTGGATTATTGGGGGTCTCACAGTTTCCACCCCCATATATGGTATGCGATACTCTTTGACGAAGAGACCAGACTATATGGTATCCGTCGCTTATAGACTTTGTCGGGTCCGGATGAGTTTTTTCGTCGACCTACCTTTATCTTGATCATACCTGGATAGCCGTTACGTGCAGCTAGTACCACTGACAAGCTTGTGGGTTAACCCGTGAAGGGTTTGAATCTAAAAGTGTTTCAAATTCAATCGGATATGATCTTGTTTAACTTAATGCCAGCTATTGACAGGTCTTTAGAGTCCCGCAACGAAAGTGTTTGCTCTAGCGAAATGATATGGCGTGCGTATGGGGATACGTGCGAGTGTTCGATTAAATACGTGTATGTGATATGCGTGATTTAGTCGAACAGTTGATATACTAGCCGGTTTATTTATAAGCCGGAATTTTAAGTCAAGCATTGACTTAATAACCATATATGTGATATGATTTCTAGTATAATGTATATGATATACACTCTCTCACGCATTGGTATGCAATACTAATGTATTATTATGTATACGATACAGAATATAGATATGTATATGATACATATATTCTTTCCCTTTATAATTATATTATTATTATGTATACAGATACATAATATGTATATGTATACGGATACATATACACTCTTTTATATGTATTGGATACATATAATGCATGTTATGTATTTGATACATTGTGTATTTGTGTTTTGATACAAATACATTCTCTTTATATTAAAACATAAAGAGAGCATGTGGGGCTCACTTTCTCTTTGGATAAACATCAGAGGAGAGATAGAGGTTGAGAGTGACGGAAGTGGGAAGAAATTTCTTCTCACTTCATATAATATATATATATATATATATATAAAGAAGAAAAACTGATGAACAATGCTAGAGATTCTTTTTTAAGGAATATGCATGCATCTACTTCTTCTTAGAGCTTCTTCTTAGAGCTCAAGAGTTTGCCCTCCTAAAAAATGGCAAGTCATGAAATAGAGAAGGGAATTAGCAAATAAAGTTTTTATTAGCCACAAAACCTCCCTCTTTAACCTAGAGAGTTCAAAGAGCGAGTTTCTCCGTTTGTTGATGGAGATGGAGCTTTGGACGGGTTCCTTTCACCACGGATCATCTACGGAGAGACGGTCGGCGTCCATGTTTCATCCGGGAGCTCACGGGTTTAGTAAGGGTCTTCCGATAGACGATCGGACACGCTACAAAAGTTGTAACCCCCTCTTAAACCCTCTCTTGAGTTTCTATGTTTGCAATTGTTTAGTAATGGTGATCTTGTGTTGGGATTGGTTGCTTGTGTTAGATAAAGTTTTGATTTTGCACTTCCGCCAAGTCCGCGTCGCGATCCTAGCGCGGATCCCAACAGCTCCTCAATGGGAAGGGCTAATGTATGATGTGCTCTTAACTTGATTGAGGATATAGACGCCGGGAATATTTCGGATGATGAACATGTCGATTTGCTTGAAATTTTATGTTCAAATCATCATCCTGAGTTATTAAATGTTTCTCCCGAATCTCATATGCATCTAGATTTTGATGATAATGGCATGGATGAGTTGAATATTGAGGATAGTATTGAGGAGAGTCTTGAGGATAATATTGAGGTTGAATCATTTTTATTTGATGTGTCTAATTTTCCAATTCATCCTCCTGAACCTTTGACTGTTATATCACCCTCCCTCTTTCCCATCGTTCCGACCCCGCTTGAAGATTGTGAGCTTGAAACCTTTTCCTTTGAATCTGACAAAATTCTCACAGACGATCGAGTGTTTCACTTTTTCGGACGATGCTGATGACTCACCGCCCGAGTTTGAGTCCTTTACATTTTCAGATGACCCATCAGACTCGGTTGATTATAGTAGTTTCGAACCATTAATGGAATCTTTCAAGTTCGAAACAGTTTACTACGGTGAGAAAGATACTATCCCTAATTCACTCCCTTTCGTCTTTCCCCTTGTTCCGACCGAACAAATGACCGTTACGCTTTCATCTCATATACCAAGCTCGGCATACCCATGTTTTCTTGTGAATCTTGAGAGATTTGACCCTATTTCTCGATGGGTTGATAGGTTAGCGCAATCGCTTTTAACACATCGGTCATCACAAATTGCGCTAATTTATTCACTCAATTTACACCCTCAAGATCGTACTCCACTTCTTTCTTCTTCCCGCCATTCTTCTCCTCCGCCGAGACCATCTTCCATTCTTCTTTCCACACGGTCTCGTGTGCTTTTCATCTCTTTTCTTTCCAGCCCATTCTTGCACCAACTATACCATTACCATGATAAGATTTTTGAATGGTTGGTGCTAACCTTTGGCTTGTGTAAGGCCAAGCTTAAGTTTGAGGGGAACCTTTTTGTATATATGTATATATATTTTTGTTTTCTTTTTCTATAAAAAAATTTTAAAAAAAATTCAAAACAATAAAAAGAAAAAAAAATTGTAAATAAATAAACAGGGGAGTGACGATATTTGGACCCTCTTGGTTTAGCATGACAGTGAGGACACTGTCAAGTTCAAGTTTGGGGGTATGCTCGGTACGTCTTCTTCCTTCGCATTCATTTGTACATATTTTGGCATTTGCATACTTATTTGAAAACCCATAAAAATTTAAAAATTTCGAAAACTATAAAAATTAATGTATTCAATTTTGGCTAATTGACTTGAGTTTGACAGATAGGTTAACTGGTTAGGAACAACTAGATCTTAGACTTAGTGAATTAAAAACGCTAAAAATAACCTTCCTTAAAATTTAACGGTAGAAAGTATATGCCTTGTAGTTTATTTAGAAATAGGCAAATTTTGGGTGCACTTCTTGGGCTAAGTCGAAACGAAGGAAAAATATTGAAGCTTTTATTAGAGTATAAGTTTGAAAAATAGTTCCTAGCTTAGGTCTAGATTCTGAAAATATATACCCTACAACTTGAACAATCACGCATCTTGAAACTTGGAATAGTAGAAGAGACCTTGAAATGCTCTTGTCTTAAGTCCTTAGTACAATAAAAATGAAAAAAAATATATATAAGTGTGAATAAAGAAAAAAAAATGGACACTGGTTTTTGTGATTACTTAAGGCTGCAAAAATAGAAAAATATTTAGCGAGTATGCTTCATCACCTAGTGCCTTAGACCAACTGGTTTGGGAGTCACTGCTAAAAGCCTTGGGTGTTGCAAGACTAGGAATTACGCTTTAATGTGCAAACACATCTTGTAATCGGTTGTTGGTACCTCAAAAAGTATTAACGGTCGCATGAAGGATGTGTAAGCAAAAGTCAATTAAAAATTCACCTACTAATAAGTACTTTAGACACCGGATAAGGGTATGATTGCTTGATTTGAATTTCCAAGTGTAAGGGTGATGTTTACACACACGTAAGGATATATGATTGGAGTTTAGATAAGAGAAAGGAGTGAAGAATAGAACATGTATGTTTAGTAGAGTTGATAGAAATTCCTAAGTGGAGATGGAACCCTAGAAGGAAAACTTAGGAAATGCCGAAAGCTAAGTAAGTCCACAGGATGTATATAATCTTAAGTTAAATAATGAGAAAGTGTGAAGAATATGGGTGGATAATTTACGAGTCGAAAATAATAGAATTCCTTGTTACAAAACCTAATTGGAAAACAAAAGTTAATGGACCGAATTGATAGGATTTTGTGGGTAGTATCCGCTGAAAACCCTCAGGAGACAACACTCCTCCTACTAGGGACACTTAGAGGTTTAACGGCTTGTTGCACGTGCTCAGTGCAATCGCGTTTCCCTGCGAAAGTGCGGTTAGGATTTTAGTAAATAAAAATAAGTCTGCTCGAGGACGAGCAACAGATAAGTTTGGGGGTATTTGTTCAGACCATAATATTGCATTATTATATTCCCCATTCTTATTCTTTTTATAAATAAACGGGTGCTTTTGACGCATGTCTGCTACATGTTACAGGTTACAGGTTCTTGGACAGAAAAACAGTGAAAGCGATGTAAGACGATGGAAAAAAAATGGATTTTGACCAACAAATAGAAGGACCTTGATCAAGCCTACATAAAGATAGAGTTCACAACGTACAAGGCAATGCAAAGTCCAAGATCGCGAAGCCACGGTTAAAGTCCACCATAATTGTTCACTGAAGATCTGGAATTAATGTAGAAGCCCAAATGGAAAAATAACTAAAGAAATGAAAAGCCCAGAAGAACCTAAAGAAGACCAGAAAATATTGTTAGCTGACCACACTAAAGGGCCGCGGAACCGCGGTCCAAGCGCGCCATTGCCGCGGTTCCGCGGCCATAAGAAGACAAAAGAGGGATTTATTTTTACCATAATTTCGTGGCGGCTCTGAAAAGATTTCCTAAGGGCTATTTTTGTAAATTCGGACATGCGAAATAAATGTAACCCTAGGGTTTCCTATTATTTATAAATAGGAACTCTAATCATTGTAATTCTTTATGCCTCCTTTTAATAATAAATTCTAGAATTCTTTTAGAGAGCATCGGTGCCTCTTTTCAATTCATGAATTCAGATCTGACAACCCTGCGTTGATGTTTGGAGAGAGCCATCTGTAAGTAGTTTTATTTAATTGCTCTAGTTTAAATTTTAATTCTTTGCCCTAGGTAGATTTAATTCCTTGCCGTAGATAATTGTTTAGAGTTAGCTTTGGGGAAGACTTTTGAGAGATGGGATCTCTCATCCCTTTCTTACCCATCATATATTTTCAATAGGACTCCATGCATACACGCACACACCGCGCCCTACGGCATCCTACCCCTCGAGGTAACGATGACACCGTAGTATAAAGGCCCGGTTGCGCGTGTTTTCCATGGAGGTTAGGGTAAGGATCTCTAAAGGAAGGACAAGAACCTAGAGGAAGGAACACCTTCCCGAATGGATCTAATCCCCTTTATTGATAATTACCATAACTCCTCATAGATCTTCATTTGGGTATAGAAAGCGTTGAGATTTACTTGCATTTCCAAACCATCCCTAAACCTAACCCTAACAAGGCTAGATCTAGATAATCGTAGTATAGAATAATTAGGTTTTTAGATGTAATAATCCGAACACCCTTCGGAATTAACTCGTAAGAGCGATTAGGAGATTCACAACATCCCTATGGACCGACCCGTACTCACCGGCTAGCTGCAAAGCGACGCTGTTCTTGATTGCGGTTTAGAAATAGTTTTTGACATACCAATCAAATGGCGCCGCTGCCGGGGATGGCGTAGAAATTTCCTTTTTCGTGATTTCGGGTTAATCATAAAATTTAAAAAATCATAAATATCTGAAAAATCAAAAAAATTATAAAAATATATATATTTTGTTATTTTTGGAAGGGATACTTTGTCGTTTGAATTTTGCAGGATATACAAAATCGGATCTGGAAATTTCCAGAAGGCAAATCAGAAAAGGGTACATCAGAACAGAGGGAGAATACCACCACAAAGCCGTACAATGTTTTTCAGGACCCGATCCCGCAGAACAACCACGGAACCGCGGCCTTGATGCGCTAAAAACCGCGGAACCACGGCTGTTTAGACTGTTCATCGCAAAATATTTGCACGGTTTGATTTCTAATTATCCCCTCTGCAAATCCCCATATATCTTTTCTGGAAATTCCTGCAAGATTCCGTGCGCTTTAAAAATATATTTCTTTCCAAAATAACAATCTTGTGCAAGATTTTTGGGCCCCGCTTGAACTAAATTGATTGCAAGTAATATTTTGCTGTTGCATATCTTTTCTATAAAATATTTTGATGTTGCATATCTTTTCTCTAAAATCTTTTTGCAACAAAATTTTTCCAAATAAAGAGGAAAAAAAATGAAAATAAAAAGGACAAATATTTTATAGAGCTTGCAAAATTTTTTTAGCCGCAAATAAATCCTTGTACTACCCAACCTTCCTTCTTGTCACCTTTCTTCTTCTAACATGGGTACCCCACACAATAAATCATTAGCCGAACTTTGGTATTCCGAACCTAATTTTGCGTCATGCGTCAATTTGTTCGGTCAATTTAAAGACGATCCCTCCTTACCAAAAATTTCTTTGAAAGATCAAATAGAGGCGTCTAGGAGAAATAGTTTGACTTTTCAACCCACTTTGTGTCAACCGAGTCAATCTTTACCACCTACATATGTTGATACCACTTCTTCAAGTCCTTCTGTCACTCCTAGGCCGATGTCCATTGCTGAGCATATTGCTCAATCTCGCAGTCGATCTTTCACCCCTCTCCACTCATCTAGTTTTAGGGATCCGCACTATTATTCACCTTTTTATCCATATGTTGACCCTACCCCTGTCTTACCACCCACTTGCTACCAGTCATACCCGACTTTCCCACCTCCACTAGACACTGTTTCGACACAGCCATTAGGGAGTTTCACATATCCAACCAATTTCAAATCTTTCACCGAAACCCCCTCACCACCCAAGTCTAGTTTGAAAGAGTCGTTGGAGGCTTATATTGCTGCAACAAACAAAATGGTGAGGAATGTGGAAGCGTCCATGGCCACCCTTATGCAACGTAGTGAACTGGTAGCTAGTTTCCCGCTAGCTCAAAAAATTTCAATATATAAGGAGGCGGTTGGACAGAGTGAGAATGAGAGAGGATTTTCAAATCAAACCTACCCTTACTCAATTGAAGCTCACAACTCCTTTTTGCCATCGATTGTTCCAAATGATTCACCAGTTGAAATAAAAACGAGTTGTGTGATTTTGTAGTGTTTGATTTTCCAAATTGTGAGGAACCCCTTTCGAGTGAAACCGCACCTAATTCTTTCGATCTTTACACCTCCACTCTAGAACCTAAATCGATACATATCCATGCTGATGAGGTGTCTAAAGAAATTGATTTTCACTTGATTGAGGATATAGACGCCGGGAATATTTCGGATGATGAACCTGTCGATTTGCTTGAAATTTTATGTTCAAATCATCATCCTGAGTTATTAAATGTTTCTCCCGAATCTCATATGCGTCTAGATTTTGATGATAATGGCATGGATGAGTTGAATATTGAGGATAGTATTGAGGAGAGTCTTGAGGATAATATTGAGGTTGAATCATTTTTATTTGATGTGTCTGATTTTCCAATTCATCCTCCTGAACCTTTGACTGTTATATCACCCTCCCTCTTTCCCATCGTTCCGACCCCGCTTGAAGACTGTGAGCTTGAAACCTTTTCCTTTGAATCTGACAAAATTCTCACAGACGATCGAGTGTTTCACTTTTTCGGACGATGCTGATGACTCACCGCCCGAGTTTGAGTCCTTTACATTTTCAGATGACCCATCAGACTCGGTTGATTATAGTAGTTTCGAACCATTAATGGAATCTTTCAAGTTCGAAACAGTTTACTACGGTGAGAAAGATATTATCCTTAATTCACTCCCTTTCGTCTTTCCCCTTGTTCCGACCGAACAAATGACCGTTACGCTTTCATCTCATATACAAAGCTCGGCGTACCCATGTTTTCTTGCGAATCTTGAGGGATTTGACCATATTTCTCGATGGGTTGATAGGTTAGCGCAATCGCTTTTAACACATCGGTCATCACAAATTGCGCTAATTTATTCACTCAATTTACACCCTCAAGATCGTACTCCACTTCTTTCTTCTTCCCGCACTTCTTCTCCTCCGCCGAGACCATCTTCCATTCTTCTTTCCACACGGTCTCGTGTGCTTTTCATCTCTTTTCTTTCCACCCCATTCTTGCACCAACTATACCATTACCACGATAAGATTTTTGAATGGTTGGTGCTAACCTTTGGCTTGTGTAAGGCCAAGCTTAAGTTTGAGGGGAACCTTTTTGTATATATGTATATATATTTTTGTTTTCTTTTTCTATAAAAAAATTTAAAAAAATTTCAAAACAATAAAAAGAAAAAAAAATTGTAAATAAATAAACAGGGGAGTGCCGATATTTTGACCCTCTTGGTTTAGCATGACAGTGAGGACACTGTCAAGTTCAAGTTTGGGGGTATGCTCGGTACGTCTTCTTCCTTCGCATTCATTTGTACATATTTTGGCATTTGCATACTTATTTGAAAACCCATAAAAATTTAAAAATTTCGAAAACTATAAAAATTAATGTATTCAATTTTGGCTAATTGACTTGAGTTTGACAGATAGGTTAACTGGTTAGGAATAACTAGATCTTAGACTTAGTGAATTAAAAACCCTAAAAATAACCTTCCTTAAAATTTAACGGTAGAAAGTATATGTCTTGTAGTTTATTTAGAAATAGGCAAATTTTGGGTGCACTTCTTGGGCTAAGTCGAAACGAAGGAAAAATATTGAAGCTTTTATTAGAGTATAAGTTTGAAAAATAGTTCCTAGCTTAGATCTAGATTCTGAAAATATATACCCTACAACTTGCACAATCACGCACCTTGAAACTTGGAATAGTAGAAGAGACCTTGAAATGCTCTTGTCTTAAATCCTTAGTACAATGAAAATGAAAAAATATATATATAAGTGTGAATAAAGAAAAAAAATGGACACTGGTTTTTGTGATTACTTAAGGCTGCAAAAATAGAAAAATATTTAGCGAGGGTGCTTCATCACCTAGTGCCTTAGACCAACTGGTTTGGGAGTCACTGCTAAAAGCCTTGGGTGTTGCAAGACTAGGAATTACGCTTTAATGTGCAAACACATCTTGTAATCGGTTGTTGGTACCTCAAAAAGTATTAACGGTCGCATGAAGGATGTGTAAGCAAAAGTCAATTAAAAATTCACCTACTAATAAGTACTTTGGACACCGGACAATGGTATGATTGCTTGATTTGAATTTCCAAGTGTAGGGGTGATCTTTACACACACGTAGGGATATATGATTGGAGTTTAGATAAAAGAAAGGAGTGAAGAATAGAACTTGTATCTTTAGTAGAGTTGATAGAAATTCCTAAGTGGAGATGGAACCCTAGAAGGAAAACTTAGGAAATGCCGAAAGCTAAGTAAGTCCACGGGATGTATATAATCTTAAGTTAAATAATGAGGAAGTGTGAAGAATATGGGTGGATAATTTACGAGTCGAAGATAATAGAATTCCTTGTTAGAAAACCTAATTGGAAAATAAAAGTTAATGGGCCGAATTGATAGGATTTTGTGGGTAGTATCCGCTGAAAACCCTCAGAAGACAACACTCCTCTTACTAGGGACACTTAGAGGTTTAACGGCTTGTTGTACGTGCTCAGTTCAATCGCGTTTCCCTGCGAAAGTGCGGTTAGGATTTTAGTGAATAAAAATAAGTTTGCTCGAGAACGAGCAACAGATAAGTTTGGGGGTATTTGTTCAGACCATAATACTGCATTATTATATTCCTCATTCTTATTCTTTTTATAAATAAACGGGTGCTTTTGACGCATGTCTGCTACATGTTACAGGTTACAGGTTCTTGGACAGAAAAACAGTGAAAGCGATGTAAGACGATGAAAAAAAATGGATTTTGACCAACAAATAGAAGGACCTTGATCAAGCCTACATAAAAATAGAGTTCACAACGTACAAGGCAATGCAAAGTCCAAGATCGCGAAGCCATGGTTAAAGTCCACCATAATTGTTCACTGAAGATCTGGAATCAATGTAGAAGCCCAAATGGAAAAATAACTAAAGAAATGAAAAGCCCAGAAGAACCTAAAGAAGACCAGAAAATATTGTTAGCTGACCACACTAAAGGGCCGCGGAACCGCGGCCCAAGCGGGCCATTGCCGCGGTTCCGCGGCCATAAGAAGACAAAAGAGGGATTTATTTTTACCATAATTTCGTGGCGGCTCTGAAAAGATTTCCTAAGGGCTATTTTTGTAATTTCGGACATGCGAAACAAATGTAATCCTAGGGTTTCCTATTCTTTATAAATAGGAACTCTAATCATTGTAATTCTTTATGCCTCCTTTTAATAATAAATTATAGAATTCTTTTGGAGAGCATCGGTGCCTCTTTTCAATTCATGAATTCAGATCTGACAACCCTGTGTTGATGTTTGGAGAGAGCCATCTGTAAGTAGTTTTATTTAATTGCTCTAGTTTAAATTTTAATTCTTTGCCCTAGGTAGATTTAATTTCTTGCCGTAGATAATTGTTTAGAGTTAGCTTTGGGGAAGACTTTTGAGATATGAGATCTCTCATCCCTTTCTTACCCATCATATATTTTCAATAGGACTCCATGCATACACGCACACACCGCGCCCTACGGCATCCTACCCCTCGAGGTAACGATGACACCGTAGTATAAAGGCCCGGTTGCGCGTGTTTTCCATGAAGGTTAGGGTAAGGATCTCTAAAGGAAGGACAAGAACGTATAGGAAGGAACACCTTCCCGAATGGATCTAATCCCCTTTATTTATAATTACCATAACTCCTCATAAATCTTCATTTGGGTATAGAAAGCGTTGAGATTTACTTGCATTTCCAAACCATCCCTAAACCTAACCCTAACAAGACTAGATCTAGATAATCGTAGTATAGAATAATTAGGTTTTTAGATTTAATAATCAATCCGAACACCCTTCGGAATTAACTCGTAAGAGCGATTAGGAGATTCACAACATCCCTGTGGACCGACCCGTACTCACCGGCTAGCTGTAAAGCGACGCCGTTCTTGATTGCGGTTTAGAAATAGTTTTTGACATACCAATCAGCATCCTACCCCACGAGGTAACAGTGATACCGTAGTTTAAAAGACCGGTTGTGCATGTTTTCCATGGAGGTTAGGGTAAGAATTAAGAAAGGACGGACAAGGACCTAGAGGAAGAAACATCGTTTCTTCCCAATCGTCCTAATCCCCTTTATTAATTATTACCATAACACCTAAATAGTTCTAAATTAGGGCATTGAAAGCGGTGAGAAATCGTAACTTTCAAAACTTAACATAAACCTAACCCTAGCAAGGTTTTAATTGTAGTTTAAATCAACTTTAGTTTTTAGTGATAATCAATTCAACATCATTTGGAATTAACTCGTTAGAACAAATTGAGAATGCACAAAATCCCTGTGGACCGACCCGTACTCACCGGCTAGCTACCAAGCGACACCGTTCTTGATTGCGGTTAACAATTCTTTGATCATAAAATCTCTTACAATCAGGTGCCTAAGACCACTAGGCCATCCTCATCTTTGTGTTTTAATTTATATCTATATAATGATTTATGTACATATCAATATATATACATAAGAATTGAAGGCTTTGGCTTGGCGATGATGTTGGTGATGGTTTTGATCTTTGAAGAGGGTTAGGGTTTTGGTTGTTGTGGAGGTTATGTTTTGGAGTTGTTGATGGAGAGGCTCTGTTCCCATATTAAAACATGGTGAAGAGGAGTTGAATAAAATGAACTACATTTTATTTATCCCAACAACTCAAAAGAGGAGGTTAAATCCACCTCTGTGATTATAAGATTTACATGAATATTCTAGAGACCAATTCAAATCTAACCAAATCTAGGTCTTACCAATTCTAATATTACTTGTACATCAACTCTATAAATAAATCTAGTCAAAATAACTAGTCTATCTAACATGTTAAATCTCAACAGTATCCTAGACTTTTGGAAAATTGTGAATTTATGTATCCAACTCATTGTTTCTCATATCCATGTTCAAGCTACTTGGCGAGCGATTGTATAAAGATAAGAAGGTTCTCGCTGAACAGCAAATGGTATTAAACTGAAAATTAAAGCTTGTCATATCTTTTGAAACAAATTTAACTGATGGTATTATATGTAATTTACAGAATAAATGGTATTTATCTAAACAATGCTTAAAGTCATGGTAATTTAGTAAAATTTAGCCATATTCATTTATAGCATATTTAATAATAATTCTTGGGCATCTCAAATGTCTTAACCTTGCACTGCAACAGAACTCCTACATTATGTTGAGGGTTGCGGGTTATATTTTATATTCTAAGACGCCTTGTTGAAATTAGGCTTTTGCACAGCATCTCAAATACGCGTCTCTGTGGTGTTCTTTTGAACATGAGTTGCTCTAATGCCATCTTAGAAATCCATGCCCTTGCACCAAAATTTCGAAGATGCGATGACAGTTTGGGGGATGCTATTATATTCTCAAAGAATAACATCGTACGCACAAGAAATGAAGTAATAATATCCAAAAAAAATAACTCCAAGTAAAGTTTTCATCAGAGTGGGAAGTACCTCATAGTTCATGTTGGGGTTGAAAATTGCACCTCGGTTGACCAAGTCAAGGTCAACCCCAAGCCAGGTGGGCCCAAGCCCAGATCAAGTGGGCCCATGCCCGAGTCCAGCCGGAACATGAAGCGGCCGGCCTCCCCATGCAAATCATGTAAAAAATAATTTTGATGTATTTTTTTTATGGGCATAAAGCCAAATTTTTGTAAACCCATGGCTTATGTGCAAAAAGAAATGGCGCATGAGCCATGGTATAGGCAAAATGCCATTTTGCAAAGCCCAAGAGGCTATATGTAAATATGTAAGTCTATATAAGGCAGCATGATGATGAATAAAGTAATACTTTTCATTCCCCCAAAAACTAGGGTTCTTTATGCCTCTTGCTCCTTCTCCAAGGTTCTAAACCTTCTCATTTCTTTTGAATTAAATCAAGAGTTTTACTCTTTCTTTTCCAAAGCTAAGTAGTTTTCCACCACAAAACCCACAAAGGGGAACTCAGATCTCCCATCAGATCTCAAAAAGGAGTGATTTTTAAAATCTCCTACTTCTTGATCTTCAAGATCCGGCCAACAAAAGAAGAAGGGGACCCATATCCAGAAACCCTACTTTGGGGAAGAACTAGGGCTCAAGGGGAGAATCCCTTCATCAGCCTCAAAACATCCTAGGAGTTTAATAAGTGCTCTTTTCTAGGATTACAACTCCCATTGAAGGGACCAAGTCCCTTTTGCTGCCCGAGCGCCCACGTGCTGACACGTGGTGCGCTAGCGCCTAGAGCGCTAGCGCTCGAGCGCTAGCGCTCGAGCGCTCACGTGCTGACACGCGGCGCTTACGCTAGCGCGCTTGCGCTCAGAGCGCTAGCGCCCATAGCACCCGAGCGCCCACGTGCTGACACGTGGCGCGCTAGCGCTCTAGCGCCCAGAGCGCCCACGTGCTGACACGTGGCGCGGTAGCGCCCGAGTGCCCACGTGCTGACACGTGGCGCGCTAGCGCCAGAGCCCGAGCGTCCACGTGCTGACACGTGGCGCGCTCGCGCTCAAAACGTGGGGCCAGCGTCAGCGCTTTGAGCGCTAGCGCGCCACGTGTCAGCACGTGGGCGCTCAGGCGCTGGCGCTGGCGCGCCACGTGTCAGCACGTGGACGCTCGGGCGCTAGAGTTTTGGACGCAAGAGCGCTAGCGCGCCACGTGTCAGCACGTGGACGCTCGGACGCTTTGGACGCTAGCGCGCCGAGTGTCAACACGTGGGCGCTCGGGCGCTAGCACTCTGGGCGCAAGCGCCGCGTGTCAGCACGTAAGCGCTCGAGCAGCAAAAGGGACTTGGTCTCTGCAATGGGAGTTGTACTCCCAGAAAAGAGCACTTATTAAACTCTTAGGATGTTTTGAAGCTGATGAAGGGTTTCTCCCCTTGAGCCCTAGTTTTTCCCCAAAATGGGGTTTCCGGAGATAGGTCTCCTTCTTCCTTTGTTGGTCGGATCTTGAAGATCAAGAAGTAGAAGATTTTAAAAATCACTCATTTTTGAGATCTGATGGGAGATCTGAGTTCCCCTTTGTGGGTTTTGTGGTGAAAAACTATTTAGCTTTGGAAAAGAAAGAGTAAAACTCTTGATTTAATTCAAAAGAAATGAGAAGGTTTAGAACCTTTGAGAAGGAGCAAGAGGGACAAAGAACCCTAGTTTTTTAGAGAATGAAAAGTATTACTTTATTCATCATCATGTTGCCTTATATAGACTTACATATTTACATATAGGCCCTTGGGCTTTGCAAAATTGCATTTTGCTCATCTCATGGCTCATGTGCCATTTCTTTTTGCACATAAGCTATGAGCTTACAAAAATTTGGCTTTATGTCCAATAAAAAAATACATCAAAATTATTTTTTACATGATTTGCATGGGGAGACCGGCCGCTTCATGTTCCAGCTCGACTCGGGCATGAGCCCACTTGATCTGGGCTTGGGCCCACCTGGCTTGGGTTGATCTTGACTTTGACTTGGTCAACCGGGGTGCAATTTTCAACCCCGACAGTTCAATGAGAGTGTCTCTCTCAATGTTGATTCAATGTCATCCACTTGCTCATCATCGAGTTTCGATTCGTAATCTCCGGTTCTCGATGATAGGCCGCTGACAACAGAGAAGTCCCTGGTAGCAAGAGATTGTGGAGACTGGCGCTTCTTCGAAATGGAACTGATGCTCTCTAGGGCAAGCACACAACATTTTGATATTGATTTCCAATGGAAATTTACTCGCTGGCCATTCTCTACAATTCCTCCAGTCAAATGTGGATCAATACTAACCAATGCTTCACCAAAATTTAGAAATCTTGTTAAACTTGAAACCAAAAATTATATCATCATCTTGATTTTCTGTTTCAGGTACCTGAGATAACAAGAGAGGGTAAAAGAAAGGCACGGATTCAAAATTATATGGGAAGTAACAAAAATGCAAGCATCTATACAGAAATATTAAGCATTATCACTGCTGTAATTCAAACAATTATCTCAAAAATGGTACCCATATTGGAAATTACAATTTGATCTCTAGATATTTACATTATTCATTCACTTGAAGCAAAATAAATAAATAAATAAAAATCACCCATTTTAGTGGGGAAAAAGAGGATAAAATCTATAATTTCAAATGAGCCACAAATCAACTCAAAACAACAAACAAACAAACAATTCAACATCAGAGAGAAATTCAATGTGCCAGATTTCAAATCTAAAATCAAAACAATTGTCTCAAACATGGTACCAACAAGACCCAATATTCTAAACAGAAGAAAATGTAGAGAAAATAAATACAACCTCTAGAAACTGTTAGAATTTCCAATCATTTCAAGCAAAAATTACCCATTTCATAGGGTAAATTAGAGCATCTTTTCAAATAACACAATCCATCTAAAAACAAGAATCCAAAAGAGCAAAAGCAATGCACCTGATTTCAAATGGCCCTTTTTCCATTCCCCTAATTTCATGAGAAAAATGAAGAGCCCATTTCATATAAAGATCAGTCTCAAGCACAAAAGCCAATATTTTTGATGACCCATCACAAAAAATTACATAAAATTAAGGGAAGTAACAAAGAGAGAGAGAGAGAGAGAGATCAAAGGCAGCAGCAGCACAGAAAAATGCAAACGGTACCAATTGCCAACAGAGCGAAAAAACACCAGACTCTTGCTTGCATCATAAATGAGGACTTTTTGATTATTAAAAGATGCAAAAAAAAATTATTATTTTTAATGGCAGCAAAAAGAACTGGTAACAGACTGTTTACTTTGAGCTTTTTTGAGCAAAGGGGCAGTGAGGGAGGTTGTGATCTGATGACGGATGGCTGAGATTGAGTATGAGGGTTACCTCTTGATGCGTGTGGATCTCAGTGGACTTGATTTGGAATAAACCTGAGATACCTGCAAGGAAGTACCGGGGTGGTTGTACCACCGTAGACCCTCCGACAGTCAAGTTAGTCGAGATATTTTGACAGAGTAGCAGCTTATTGGGTAAAATTGCCTTACTTGAGTCGTCTGAGAGAGGGGTTTATATAGTAGCAGCCATAGGCTAGCGGGCGCGAGATTCATGCCGGTCGTTACGCCTGCGTGAAAGGCGAGATCCCCCGTTAATGACGAGATACGCTCGTTAATGGGGGAACGCGATGGCGTGGAATGCGGGATCGTGGGCGGCGGATATCTCGCGGCTGGCGAGATTCGCGGAGCCGTGACGAAGACGCCTGTGATCTTCGCAGTGGGTCGGTCAGTGATACCGAGGAAGCTAAGCTCGGCAGGAGGCTCGGGAACAAGCGGGAGGCCGAGGGAGCTTGGTTCTGTGATAGCTCGGAGGCGAGCCAGGAAGGCAGAGGGAACTCAGCGTGCGGGAGGGTTAGGAGGCGAGCCGATGGTTGTTTGTAAGACGAGCCTAGGAGTGGTCTGGAAGGCCACCGAAGGTCGGGAATATCCTGGGGAGGAAGGCCCGGGGTACACCTCCAATGTACCGTTCTCGATCCTTTCCCGTAAGCCAAGAACTCCCCAGATCACGACACATGCCACATGACACGTCATCTGCCATGTGTCGTGATCTGGGGAGTTCTTGTTAGTTATGTATATGCCCTAGAGGCCATTGTTGTACATATGATGTATATTATAATGGATGCTTGGATATATACAGAGAGGACTTTCTTGCTCGTCATGATAGTATGTTATTTGGTTTCACTTTATCTTAACATGTTGACTTATATTGGTTTACTGTCTTTCTCTCACATGTTGATAAAACCCTTAAGATCTGTACTCAACTACTGGGATTATGATGAGATCATACTAGTGAGGCCACGGTAGTCGATGAGTACATCCTATAAATGTTCCTAGTCGAGGGTATATCGAGACGGGGCATCGATACACCAGAGTAGACTAGCGTATACGCATCTTGACCCATATGATGGGCGATGGATGATCCCATATCCATCGGTGTTTGACATCAAGGATGGTGTACGGGTGCTCAGTGGAGACTGGGTACACTGGACGGACTAGCCGAGAACTCCCAGATGGTGATATACCACACGTCAGATGGCAGTTCTCCGGTGACATTGGTACAGGGTAGTCTGTAGACCCGAGATCATCATAGAGTCTTGTGTGATTCCCACTGTACTTTGATTTCCACCTTACCACGTCCAAGAGGGCGTGCAAAACGGTGGCTCTTGGGTACAGTCCCGAATCACATGGAGGCAATGAGCGATAGGAGGGGATTCGTCTCTCCCGGTATAGGGAGTTGATGTTGTGCTGTGTTCAATTGGCTATAACTGGAAGTCCCTGTCCAGGGCTGATATAGAGATATACTGGTAAGTGTTACCAGTAGTTTCTCGACTTGTTATGAGCCTCACATCGACACGACTTATCGGTTACTAGGGTCTGACGTATACCACCCCTACACTTGATATGCGACATATCAGACGAACAGACCGGACTGTATGGGAGTGTTACTGATTGGATTCACAGGAGAACGGACAGGCTAGCTTGTTGATCTTCTGATCGCTCAATACCTGGATGGCTGTTACGTTTAGCTGACCGCTTGCAGCTTGTGGGTATTTGATATGATCATCACCTGCTACCGGCGTATTGACGATTCTTTAGAGTTCTACACAGAGGTTTCTTGGCTCAGGCAAAACGGAGTAGCGGCACATATGTGATATGTGCAGGACCGAGGATAATGCGATATGAGATACCGTATTATATTCTCGGTCCTGTTTAGATATGAACCGAGACATCGGATCAAGTGTTGATTCGATGAATCGGTACATGATATATTAGTCGGTTATATTCGATATAGCCGGATCGTCGGATCGAGTGTTGATTCGATAATTTAATGTATAATGATATATATGATATATTGTATTACATTATCTAATATTGGCTCGCTTTATTATTTCATTTTCTCACCGGATTAATACATTGATATATATGCGATATATGTTAATTGTATTATTTTCTTTTGTTGCAAATATATAATATATATGTGATATATATTATTGTGACATGATATGATTAATTATGAAACATGTTTAGGGATGATAAAAAGAGATTAGGGTTTGATTAGGGTTAGCTCTTTCTTGATTATTCTAGAAGGGTTTCCTTTTTGTCTTGGTTAAGATATTATGGTTGATACTTATCCTTGACTCACTCTTAACCTAACCAAACCCTAGCTCTAGTTTATTCTCTACAAAGGTTAAGCCTATCATCATTGACCATGGTTCCATATCAATCATATATTCTTATCTACTATTCATCACAAAAGGAATTATCCCATTATTCTTCATCTTCTTCTCTCTTGAGTTTTTTGAGAGAGCTCTCTTGTGATTTCTTTTGTGATGAGTTCTTGTAAGAAAATGATATAAAAAGAAAGCATAAATACTAATTCATCATCCTCATCTAATCTAGCCCTTTAGATTAGGGTGTTCACCTCATTAGAGTGAGAAAGCTGGGTTATAGCAACTTCGACGTAGATCATCGGAGAAGCGGAACACTTCAAGCTAGCATGGATCGTTCGAGTCGTAGAGCATCTCTTGAGTCCGGAAGATCGTGGATCGCGGCGAAGGGACTTCTACTCGGAGCTTGTGAAGCGAAGGAGCGGACTACAAAGGTTGTAATCCCTCACACTTAAGTTTAAAGATGTTATCTTGCATGTTAAACCCTAATAATCTAGCAAAGATCTCGGCTTTGGGTTGTTCGGCACGTCTAAAATTTTATTCGGGCATGTTTGATGCCTTATGAACCCTCACAAGAGTGCCTAGGATCCCTTCAGTTCTCAGTACCGAGTATCATCATTAGCCCCCCACTCTCGGACCGATCTATTCATGGGTCGGGTCGAGAGCGGTCTGATCGGTCGCCTGGGCCAAGTTCTTATTTGAAGACATCGTCGGCGCGGATTCCCAGGCAATTTGTCGTATTTTTTCGATGACGTCAGTGGATCAGAGGAGAGATCTTGCATTAAAGAGGAAGCGCCGATTGGGGTGTACGTTTGCCGAAATGCCAGGCCACGTGTCCGGCGCTGGTTGGCTGACGTGACGGGGCGCCGGTGTTCTTCGCGTTTGACGGGACGCGCCCAATGCGTGTGCGACAGGTGGAACGTTGACGGCCGTTGAATGCGAAGTGTTGTTTTGGTGGGAGACGATCTGTGCTGTAGGATGTGTTCGCCGACTGCTATAAATAGAAGTGGGATCCCCCCAGGGTCCACACTTCGCTATAATTTACTCAGCCCTTCGTGTGTTAGCTCGGTGCTCTTCCCCTTAGGTCGGATTTCTTGCGTTCTTTCCTTGGCAGACTCCTTCCTTTACTCAGGTTAGATGTCTTCCTCTGGGGAGTCCATAGAAATAATTCGGGTAGAGTCTAAGGACTCTTCTGCGGCTTCCTCTTCTGCTTCTTCCTCTTCCTCGTCCGAGTCGGAATCTTCTCGGGAAGTTAGGGTTAGTCATACTCCCCGGGGCCATGCGACGGGGACGGTCCCTAAAGCGCGTGTCAAGAGTGTCCGTGACGCGCATTCCCTCCTAAGGCATGTGGACGAGCTCGCCACAATCTGGGCCCGCTTCCACATTCCTCCCGGCTACTCGCTTCGCCTAGCCGGGGAGGGAGAGAGGGCAGACCAGGTACGGGGCAAGAAGATTGCCTTGTACTTGGAGGCCTTTTGGGCCGGCATGCGTATGCCCTTCTCCCCCGAGGTGAGTGCGGCGTCGCATTGCTTTTAATTAGACCCGGGCCAGTTAGTGCCGAACTCGTGGAGGATTCTCATCGGGTTTCTGATCCGGTTGAGACTGCAGGAGATCCCTTTCAGCCTGAACATTCTCTTTTCCTCCCTCTGCTACAAAAATCACCCCGGCACTCATGAGGAAGAGCCTAGCTGGGTATACATTTGTTTTAGAAAACAGGGCGGCCGGGTCGGGGGTCGTAGCAGTACCTTTTTCCATCCATGAATAGAAGGAGAAGTTCTTGTTCTTCGGGCCACCTGAGGGTGAGGATTGGCTTGTGCCCGTCCAGTGGCACAAGGCCAACTGCCCGCGGGTGAGGCAGTCGAACGATCCCGATGCGGTGGAGGTGTCGGAGTGGGAGCCCGTCCATCGGGGCGATGTGTTGCTGTCCAAGCAGGCCCTCAGTTGGGCCGGAATCAGCCCCGCTCAGTTTGCGGGTAAGTTGGGAGCTTAGGTGGCCTTTTTAGACTTGTGTATTTTCTGGCATTGCTAACCCCCTCTTTGTATTTTTGCTTTTTTTTGCAGAGCCGATGGACCGATCCAAATTCCGGGATGCGATGGGCGAGAAGAAACGGAGGAAGGCCGGAGGTGCCGGCCCGTCATGCCCTGCCGCGAGCCCGGTTTCGTCGGCGGCCGCTCCGGCCAGGCGTTCCAACACGCCCCGGGCCTCGGAGGCCGGCCGCGCACAGAGCCGCAAACACGTTCGGGAGCAGGAACCCCGGGTTTTGGAAGTGGGAGACGGGGCCGATATTCCTGTGCCCCTCCTCAATAGGCACCATAGAACGGTGCCCCATTCCCCGGCTTCCCGAACTTCATGGATGCAGGGGATCTTCGCTTCGAGGTGCCCTCGGGGCTTTCCATTACCGACAGCCTGTTCTCGGAAATGGAAAGGTCGGCTGGGGGCAAAATCCCCCGGGGAACCCTCAAGGCCCAAATGACGGCCATAGTTCAGGAGGCCGGGCAAGTCAGTGTCAGCCTCCCGCTCGGGTTTTTATTAAGTACTTTCTGTTCGCAAGATCGGGTGCATTTTTTAACCCCTCATTTGTTTTCCTCAGGTCCTCCATCACTGCGCCCTCGTTGTCAACATGGAGGACGAGAAAATTGCCTCGGCGATGCAGATCGCCGACGAGTCTTCCTCACGGGAGGAAGGCTTGAGCCGGGAGCTGCGCGAAGTGAAGGAGAGGATCACCGCCCTTGAAGACCGGGTGGCAGCCGAGGGTCGGGTGAACGCCGGCTGCCGGGAGACCATCAGAGTTTTGATAGAGTCCAACAAGGCCATTGAGGCCAAGTTGGAAGATACCAGGGTGCTCGCCGCCATCCAGAAGAAGATGTGGGGACACCCTCAAGAGGGAAAATGAGGCGATGAAGAAAGCGGTGAGGCGTGTCGACCTCTGGGCTGCGAAGGCAGTGGAGAGTTACAGGACGTCAGATAAATTCTACGCCGACCTCGCCAAAGCCTCGGCCCTCGTCTGGCATGACGCCCTCGACGCCATCAAAGTGCTGATGCCGGAGTTTCCCGACACTAAGCTCTGGCTCGAGTACCCCCTCAAGGATGAGGTGCAGGGGGATGCCGCCGAAAGCGTCGTCGGGGGGAAGGCCCCTGGTGGGGGCGGGGCGGTGAGAAGGAGATTACCCCGACTCCCAGCGCCGAAGCTCCTGCGGGGGTCACCGACCCTCAAGCAGCCACCCCGGCTCCCGATGTTGCCGCGGAGCACGTCGAGGTCCTTCCCGGCCCTGAGGCCTGAGGCTTCCTGCCCTCCTTTTTTGTATATTTTTTGTTTTCGTCTTGGAATTTTGTAAGCCTTCGGGCGATTTTGTAAGGCTGGGGAGCCCACAATACCATTGTAGGAACTTCCGAGTTGTAAATAAAGCCCTTTTTCAGGAATTTGTGTTGCAACCTTTTCATTTTGTGGTAATGTCTCATTTTGCTCGCCTGATGAACGTTAGGTCAGCGGTCGGTCCTTTAGTTGGCGATCGCGCGTCGAGTTAAATCCAGTCATTTGTCAAGTGTGCAAAGACCGGTGTAAGGTCGGCATCTCTATGGCCCCGAAGTCAAGATGGCGATCGCTCATTGAAAATATGTCGAATTAGACTGGAGACCACAACTCTTAAGATCGGTCGGCGCGCCGAGGTTGAGGACTAGTATAGATGGGTAGAGAGTTACCCACTAAGGATGGACCGAGCAGGGTAGCTGCTCGGTGGCCTCTAAACAAGGGCTTCGATCCTTGGCGTCGGTAGGTAGTGAACTACTAGCTATAGATGGACCGAGCAGGGCAGCTGCTCGGTTGTCTCTTGACGAGGGCTTTGATCCTTAGCGTAGATGGGTAAGAAGTTACCCGCTAAGGATAGACCAAGCAGGGTAGCTGCTCGGTTGCCTCTTGGCGAGGGTTTAGATCCTTGGCGTCGGTGGGTAGTGAACTACCAGCCATGGATGGACCGAGCAGGTTAGCTGCCCGGTTGCCTCTTGACGAGGGCTTTGATCCTTAGCGTAGATGTGCAAGAAGTTACCCGCTAAGGATAGACCGAGCAGGGTAGCTGCTCGGTTGCCTCTTGGCGAAGGTTTAGATCCTTGGCGTCGGTAGGTAGTGAACTACCAGCCATAGATGGACCGAGCAGGGTAGCTACTCGGTTGCCTCTTGGCGAGGGTTTTGATCCTTAGCGTAGATGGGTAAGAAGTTACCCGCGAAGAATAGACCGAGCAGGATAGCTACTCGGTTGCCTCTTGGTGAGGGCTTAGATCCTTGGCGTCGGTGGGTAGTGAACTACCAGCCATGGATGGACCGAGCAGGGTAGCTGTTAGTTATATGTATGCCCTAGAGGCCATTACTGTACATTGGATGTATATTGTAGTGGATGCTGGGACATATATAGGTAGGACTTTCTTGCTCGACATGATAGTACGCTATCTGGTTGCACTTTATCTTAACATGTATACTTTCTGTCTCTCTGATTACATGTTGATAAAGCCCTTAGGATGTGTACTCGACTTCCAGGACTATGATGTAGATCATACTAGTGGGGCCTGGGTAGTCCATGAGTACATCCTTGAAATGTTCCTAGTCGTGGGAATGTCGAGACGGGGCATCGATATTCCAGAGTAGACTAGAGCATATCTTCTCGACCCATGCGATGGGCGATGGATGATCCCATATCCATTGGTGTTTGACATCGAAGATGGTATGCGGGTGCTCAGTGGAGACTGGGTACACTGAACGGACTCGCCGAGAACTCCCAGATGGTATTATACCTCACGTCAGATGGCAGTTCTCTGGTGACACTGGTACAGCTTAGTCTGTTGACCCGAGATCGTCATAGAGTCTTGTGTGTCTCCCACTGTGCTTTGATTTCCACCCTACCACGGCTTTACTGAGTTGTGCAAACAGGTGGTTATTGGGTACAGTCCCGATTCATATGGAGGCAATGAGCGATAGGAGGGGATTCGTCTCTCCCGGTATTGGGGGTTGATGTTGCGCTATGCTCAACTGGCCATAACAGGAAATCCCTGGCCAGGGTTGCAGTGATATACTGGTAAGAGTTATCAGTAGTTTCACACATGTCATGGACTTCACGTCGGCATGACTTATCGAGCTATTGGGGTCTGACGTTTACCACCCCTAGGCGAGATATGCGACATATCAGACGAACAGACCGGACTATACGGTAAGTGTTACTGGTTGGATTCACAGGAGTGTGAGCGGGCTTGCTCGTCGATCTTCTGATCGCTCAATACCCGGGTGGCCGTTACGTTTAGCAGACCGCTTGCGGCTTGTGGATGTTTGATATGATCATCATCCGCTGCCGGCGTATTGACGAGTCTTTAGAGTCCTACACAGAGGTTTCCTGGCTCAAGCGAAACGAAATAGGAGCGCATATGAGATATGTGCGGGACCGAGAATAATGCGTGTATGTGATACCGTATTTCATTCTCGCGATGAATGTGTCGAATGGTTGTATGCGATATAACCTAGTTATCGAATCAAGGATTGATTCGATAAGCCGATACATTGGATACTAGCCGGTTATATGCGATATGACCGGATCATTGAATCAAGTGTTGATATAATGATTTAATGTATAATTATATATTTGATATATTACTTTGCATTAACTAGTATTGGTTCACTTTAAATGGATTTACTCACTTGGTTTGTGCACATTGTATATGTGATATATTTTGTGCACATGATTGTATCATGTTTGATGATACATGCAAGCTTGGGTTAGTGTAAAGAATTAGACCATGGTTAGGTTTTTGATTAGGGTTTTCTTTTTAATTACTTATTCATTTATTTATTCTTTTTGTTTATTTTGGAAAAGGGAAATGATGATGAGAAAAGAATGGTTGCTATTTTTGTTTTTAGTTGAACTTTCTTGAAACTTTGACTAAGTCACCATTCTTATCTCATCCTTAACCCTAACCATTCAAGTTAACCATGGTCCATTCTCTACAACTAACCAAGGGTTAGTAAATGATAAGTATTGATTTATTTATCTCATTATCAATACTTATCATATTCCTTTTTCTTCATCTTCTTCTTCTTCAACAAAAGAAAAAGCTTGCAACCTTTAATGGCAACTAGCCAAAACAAGTGAGAAATCCAATTCTAAAGTTTACCCACTTTCTATTTCTTCATCCTCTACCTCTTGCCAAGTTGTATAGGGTGTTTCCTTCACACGTTTTCATGGCTTGGTGAAGTAGGAGCTTGTTCTTGTGATGCCTCGACGTAGATCATCTTCGGCATCGAACCGACGATCAAGCCCGCCCATTCTTCGATGATGCCAATGCTAGAGTCATGGGTTCGATTTGGTCAGCGGAGGGAGATCATCACGGAGCTTAGGAAGTGGTGGACCGGATCTACAAAGGTTGTAGTCACTTTCCTTTAGCTATATTTCCGTTTACTTGCTTGCTTTGCCTATACTTCTAGCCAACGATCCGTTCTAGGTTTTCTCGGCACCGTAATTTTTAGAAATTGGCATGTTTGATCACTTGCAAGACTTCATTAGAGTACCTAGGAATCCTACAGTGGTATCAGAGCCTAGCTAGAGCCTTAGGCGAAGTCCAGACGGAATTAGAAGTCCGATCGACCCGAAACCCCGATTTTAACATGCTCTCTGGACGTTTTTGAAATTCCTGGTTTTTTCGATATTAAAAATATGTAGAAAAATCAGCAGGAATATTTAAGAGTTACTGTAAAATTCTATCCCCTAACTCCATCATGCTGCCGCGGATCCGCGGCACGAGCATGGCTCGTGCGGCGGTTCCGCGGCCGTACGGCCTCCTTATTCAAAAAAGTTTACACAGTAACTCCTAATTTCTAGTGGTGGTTTTCCTGGGAATTTTTAATATTTATTCCAGAGTTTTATTTTCTGGGTTGTATTGGGGACTCGGTGTATTCGATCGGACTGTCTAATTTTTGTCGGTGTGCTTTTCCGGGTATTTTAGAATATGTTAGAAAGTTCGACCGGATATAAATACCCACTTTTTCCCCTGCCGGGAAATTTCCAATTGTTGGATTTTTCCGTAGTTTAACGACGTTCTAAGTAGTGCAAGTAACGCGATGGACCCTCTAGAAGACAACAAACCTTAACTCGATTATGTGACCGTCTTGAACTGCCCTTTGAACCTTCGGGTTTGGGGCAGTACGGCGTGCCACATGTGAGGCGTTGGCTTGACCCTTCTACGGCTGGACTGTTGGTACTGAGGCACGAACTGAATGTTGTTAGACTTATTTCATGTGTTGAGCTGTATCGGGAAAACTTGGGTGTTCGATTGTTCGATCGAAAAGTTTAGCATTTTCTATTTATCCGGAATTTGATACAATAATTGGAATTCACAAATTGTTATGAGATAACGGAATGAATATTATAAACATAGCAGTTTAGTCTCACTTGATCGGTTGCCACGGAATTTTGATGTGATCAAAAGTCCGTCGCAATCACGTAGCGTACGCGGATACTCGCCGAGTAAACTTAATAGACAGCCTCACTCCATAGCCCCGACCAAGTGACTGTAGGAGAACCCCGTCGCCGAAAGCATCCGGTCGGGTGCTCGCGGCAGCGGTGTTCCGCCTTGGTGCACTTCGTCGACGGTATCGGGGGTGCGGCCGCCTACTAAAGTTTGCGACGAGCATTCGATCAGAATGTCGGGAATCCTGTTGAATTGCCCGACTCGATATTGAAAAGTGTTTTCGATTTTGAGACTAAAATGCGGGGTTTATAATTGTTAGGCATGCGATGTCTAAGGAATTCATTTGATTGGGCATGCGATGTCTAAAGAGGTTGCGGATTCCAAATGTTGTAGTTTTACACTTTCTTTTCTGTGACCGTAAGTGTAATATGTGATATCGCCGGTTTCGTTGCTATATGTCAACGACAATTGGGATGGACATATTTACTTACGTTGATGACATGTGATGTTATGTGTTGCTGGATATGTTATATTGGATCGTCGTGTTTGAATAGCCGGGTTTTTTTTTATGTGAGATGAGTGTTTTTTCATTTTCATTCATGTAAAAACTTGTATGTAATATTCTTTTATTGGGGCACTTCCAGGTTGCGGAAGTTGTCACCGTTGATGTATATTATTTACTTTTCTGCACTAGGATAGACCCAAGGAGGGGAGCACAAGTAACCGGGTTCTGAGGTCCAGTGGGAGACCAACTCGAGGAGTCGAGTCCGGGTCTCCTAACCCTAGAATTGGTAGGGTTGCTTGCCGCTCTCGTAGGGGTCTAGGGGTGTGGGATTGGCTATTCATCATGACCGTGGAATCCGTGTTTTACTGGCTCGTATTGAAAACACGGACGTCCTAGTATATCCAATATTTCATATGATTCTTTCTGCTGCGTTATCTGTGATGTGATCATGCGATGTTCTGTGCTCTGTTCAGATAGATGTAGTATATAGTATATATGATATATTATATAGACGTTGCTTATGTTTTACACCCGCGCTAGCCCTGCCTCACTCTGCCGTTAGTTACCTAACCTAACGGTGCAGACGGGACATCGAGGCGAATGCGGATGGCATAAGCGTACGTTATATTTATCTGTGATGATTAGGTGGACTTAAATGATGGGATATTCATTAATGAGATTAATGAAAGAAAATAAACCTAATTGATGTTGTGGAATCGAATTTCAAAATAAAACAGGTAGCTACAGTTCTTGCTTTGCATCGCGGTGTTCCTTGTAGAACATCCTGCACCTTATTCGATAGGGAAAGGACCGAGATCCCTTCACCGGGAGTGACTCCTTTAGCAATAACTGGCAGATGCTACATCACTCGGTTTGTCTTTTGATAGCTTCTATAGTTTCCGCTTTGCACAGTGATATATATGATATATCCCGCACCTCATTCGACGAGGAAAGGGCCGACGATCCCTTCACCGGGAGTGACCCCTTTAGCAAAACTAGAAAAGCCTCAAAAACATTCCATTTAAAAACCATTTGATTCTGCAACGAGATCAAGTTCAAAGCGTTAAAGGTTTTCATAAAAACCATTCGCAACCCTCCGTCATTTTAGGAAGTAGAGTACTTAGTATTCGTGCTGTGTTTGTTGACTTTAGTTAAGGCACAGTGTACGGTAGCTAAGTGATGTCTTCCTACACCGCATATGATGCGATTAGTTAGGACAGTCGCGTGACTTTGTTGACCTTAGTTAAGGGTCATGTGGGTGGGTCTAATTAATCACGAAATGACGGGTAGAACTTGACTACTACTTATGATTTGTTGACCATAGTTAAGGTCATAGGTGCTAGGGGTAAAAACCATTATCGGGAGTTTCAAGTATTGAAATTTGCAATAAGATTGCATACCTTCTATATGATAGTTGGATCCCGATACCCACTGCGAGTAATTGTTACTCCTGGGAGAGTTTTGCACTTTGCAATTAGCCGATCAAGTAGGTGTCTAGAAAGGTGTCAACGAGGTTACGCCTCTGGAAAAACGAGGTTTACAGTAATTAGGTCCGTGCGAAAGCACGGGGAACCTCCCTCAAAGTACCGACACTGGCCTGGCTGAAAGATTGGCGAACTTGTAGAGTGTAATTAATCCCGGCTAGTCTTTCCTTTTAGGGTTTGAAGGAAGATTTGATAAAAACAGTGGGAGCCATCCTGATTAAATAAAATATATAACCAATCTGATCTTGCAAGAGCGCACGCAGAGTGTTTTCTTCTCTCTCTCTCCAGGTAGCGACCATATCACGCCTTAATCAAGATAATAATATAGATGTATTGACCGAACCCGCTTGTTATACTGAGCTGGGGAACGTTGGTCCCGCTCCAACTTATAATTGTTATAAGACAGAGTAGGAAATAGGGGAATACCAGAATTCCTATGCCGCCCAAACGAAGAAAGTGCATATGATGCATCTTCTTCGGGTGTGTTCGTTAAACAGAACTGTTTCTCAGTATCCTCTGTATCTTGGGTATATGATACCGGATCAGGATCCCAGATATGTAAGCTGTTACATAGGGCTACAAAAAGGTAGAAAAACTGAGAACGGGTGATAAGTTTCATGAGACAGAAACCGGGGCAAGTGTTGCAGCCAAGTCTGTTGGTCACTGTCACCCTGTATTACCAGTACATTGATTCTGAACAAATGCTATTAGATACCGAACCTGATATACAAAATCATATCAGTCTCTTTATAAGTAAAGAATTGATAAAATTTTGTATTGATGGATAATGTTTTGAACATTTCCTATATCAAAAGTTGATCGGTTCAGATACGTTATCTAAAAGCATTGACGTTCTAAATCAAACTGCAGTTCCTAGTATACAGAACACACACAAGAGGAAGAGTTCAGAAATGAACGAATCCTTCTTGAGGCATTGTAGACTAGGTCACATCAATGCGGCCCGACTGGCTGGAGTTACATTTTAGATGCATATTTAAATCAGTTTGAATGTACATCTTGTGAAACTTGCCAGTCATGTCACAAAAATTAGATGACCATAGCTCTGTTTATAAGAAACAGAGAAAGAGTTAGTAAACTCTTGGGACTGATACATGATGATGTATGTAAAGTCTCCTGTCTACACATGCCAGGACTGGTTCTTCATACTTCATTATATTCTCTGATAATCTCTCAAGATTCAGTCATATGTTCCTGTTGAAACATAAGTCCGAACCTTTTGAGATATTCACAGAATATAAGTTAGAAGTAGAGAACCAAAATACAGGTATAAGTATTATGTCCTATGATAAGATCAGGGAGGAGAATACTTGTGCATAGAATTCCTGGACTATTCTAAAGGAGAATGAGATTTTCTCTCAGTGTTACTCCTCTGAATACACCACAGCACAACGGTGTATCGGGGCGGAGCAATCACACAATATTAGATATCGTGTGCTCTATGATGAGTATTACTGAGTTACCTGTTTCCTTTTGGGTGTTATGCACTTGAGAAGCTGCATACATATTGAATTAGGTTTGAATCAAATCAGTGCCTACCACTCCATATGAGATATGGTATGGGAAGAGCCCATGTCTTAAGCTAGTTAAGATTTGGGATTGTCCGGCCTATGTTTAAAGCAAAATCCGGACAAGATCGAGGCAGGATCAGTTCTGTAGAACTGGAAAGGTTCCAGCTATACAAAACTGCAGTTGATGATTTGACAGAACCAAAGGATTCTATAGTTCCCGACGAACCTCAGCCTCTCCGCCGATCTAGTAGGGTTCCTCATCCGCCTGAGAGATATCTCGGTTTCTCGATGACAGTGGGAGCGAGGAATGCATCATAAGATGATGACCCAACTAGTTTCGAGCAGGCCATCGAGAGTAGGGACTCTGTAAGAATGGCTGGATGCTTAGCGATCTGAGATGGAATCCATGTACACCAGCAAAGTATGGACTTTAGCTGCTATATCTGAAGGGTTAAATCCCCATCAGGAGCAAGTATATCTTGAGAAGATTACTTGGTGTAGATGGAAAAGTTGAGACTTTCAAAGCTAGACTTGTTAAAGGTTTTCGTCATCGACCAGGCACGGATAATGATGAAACCTTTTCCATGGAATATGCTTAAGTCCATCCAGATCCTACTTGCCACGGCTACATACCATGACTGCGATATCTGGTGGTTGGGTGCCATGACTACTTTTCTAAATAATGATTTAGAAGAGAACGTCTATAAGAACACAGCCAGAGGGCTTCGTAAACAGTGGGAGCAGCGGAAACGTGTGCAAGTTGCTTTACATAATGAAGCAGGCATCGCGGAGTTGGAACGTCTGTTTTGATGTGATAGTCAAAGTGTTTGACTTCATCAAAATGGTAGACGAACCTTGTATATACAAAAGGGTAGTAGAGAGTAAGGTGGTCATCTTCGTATTGTACGTAGACAACATACTCTTGATAGGAAAAGAGTTTCCTATACTACGATCGGTCAATCTCCTATTATCACTAGGATTCTCCAAATAGGATCAAAATGATACCTCCTAAATCCTGAGTTTTCATCTATGAGATAGATGTAATTGGATGCTAGGATTCTCACTAGATGTAGTGAGATGGTATCAATCGATCCTGGGGAGAATCACTGGAAGAGTTCCAGGGTGATAAAGACGACTGAATGTCAGTCACAGGCACTGTCTTTACCCTCAGTAAAGGGACGGTATGTTGGAAGAGTTCCAAGCTAGATACCGTGGCAAACTAGACGATAAAGGCTGGTAACATCGCTATTGAAGATACTACCAAAGAGGAAGTTTGGGTGTATATTGGTTCATAAGATGAACTAGGTTCCTGCCATTGTATGACAATGGAAGTGTGGATTCGGCCCTGGAACCCTGGTCCCATCAGTGACCCAGACAAATTCTGAGGCAGCATCACCTGATCATGGAGATAGTTGATCTCCGGGGTGATCGAGGTTAGGAGAGTAGACTCAGAGGACAACACGGCGGATCCACTCACGAAGGCCTTTTCCCAGAGAGAGACTCATATGGGATGGTTGAGTATTAGATACTGCGACCACTGCTACAGATGGCCCTAGTGCAAGTGGGAGATTGTTAGTTATATGTATGTCCTAGAGGCCATTACTGTACATTGGATGTATATTGTAGTGGATGCTGGGACATATATAGGTAGGACTTTCTTGCTCGACATGATAGTACGCTATCTGGTTGCTCTTTATCTTAACGTGTATACTTTCCGTCTCTCTGTTACATGTTGATAAAGCCCTTAGGATGTGTACTCAACTTCCAGGACTATGATACAGATCATACTAGTGGGGCCTGGGTAGTCAATGAGTACATCCTTCATTGTTCCTAGTCGTGGGAATATCGAGACGGGGCATCGATATTCCAGAGTAGACTAGCGCATATCTTCTCGACCCATGCGATGGGCGATGGATGATCCCATATCCATTGGTGTTTGACATCGAAGATGGTATGCGGGTGCTCAGTGGAGACTGGGTACACTGAACGGACTCGCCGAGAACTCCCAGATGGTATTATACCTCACGTCAGATGGCAGTTCTCTGGTGACACTGGTACAGCTTAGTCTGTTGATCCGAGATCGTCATAGAGTCTTGTGTGTCTCCCACTGTGCTTTGATTTCCACCCTACCACGGCTCTACTGAGTTGTGCAAACAGGTGGTTATTGGGTACAGTCCCGATTCACATGGAGGCAATGAGCGATAGGAGGGGATTCGTCTCTCCCGGTATTGGGGGTTGATGTTGCGCTATGCTCGACTGGCCATAACAGGAAATCCCTGGCCAGGGTTGCAGTGATATACTGGTAAGAGTTATCAGTAGTTTCACACATGTCATGGACTTCACGTCGGCATGACTTATCGAGCTATTGGGGTCTGACGTTTACCACCCCTAGGCGAGATATACGACATATCAGACGAACAGACCGGACTATACGGTAAGTGTTACTGGTTGGATTCACAGGAGTGTGAGCGGGCTTGCTCGTCGATCTTCTGATCGCTCAATACCCGGGTGGCCGTTACGTTTAGCAGACCGCTTGCGGCTTGTGGATGTTTGATATGATCATCATCCGCTGCCGGCGTATTGACGAGTCTTTAGAGTCCTACACAGAGGTTTCCTGGCTCAAACGAAACGAAATAGGAGCGCATATGAGATATGTGCGGGACCGAGAATAATGCGTGTATGTGATACCGTATTTCATTCTCGCGATGAATGTGTCGAATGGTTGTATGCGATATAACCTAGTTATCGAATCAAGGATTGATTCGATAAGCCGATACATTGGATACTAGCCGGTTATATGCGATATGACCGGATCATTGAATCAAGTGTTGATTTAATGATTTAATGTATAATTATATATTTGATATATTACTTTGCATTAACTAGTATTGGTTCACTTTAAATGGATTTACTCACTTGGTTTGTGCACATTGTATATGTGATATATTTTGTGCACATGATTGTATCATGTTTGATGATACATGCAAGCTTGGGTTAGTGTAAAGAATTAGACCATGGTTAGGTTTTTGATTAGGGTTTTCTTTTTAATTACTTATTCATTTATTTATTCTTTTTGTTTATTTTGGAAAAGGGAAATGATGATGAGAAAAGAATGGTTGCTATTTTTGTTTTTAGTTGAACTTTCTTGAAACTTTGACTAAGTCACCATTCTTATCTCATCCTTAACCCTAACCATTCAAGTTAACCATGGTCCATTCTCTACAACTAACCAAGGGTTAGTAAATGATAAGTATTGATTTATTTATCTCATTATCAATACTTATCATATTCCTTTTTCTTCATCTTCTTCTTCTTCAACAAAAGAAAAAGCTTGCAACCTTTAATGGCAACTAGCCAAAACAAGTGAGAAATCCAATTCTAAAGTTTACCCACTTCCTATTTCTTCATCCTCTACCTCTTGCCAAGTTGTATAGGGTGTTTCCTTCACAAGTTTTCATGGCTTGGTGAAGTAGGAGCTTGTTCTTGTGATGCCTCGACGTAGATCATCTTCGGCATCGAACCGACGATCAAGCCCGCCCATTCTTCGATGATGCCAATGCTAGAGTCATGGGTTCGATTTGAACAGCGGAGGGAGATCATCGTGGAGCTTAGGAAGTGGTGGACCGGATCTACAAAGGTTGTAGTCACTTTCCTTTAGCTATATTTCCGTTTACTTGCTTGCTTTGCCTATACTTCTAGCCAACGATCCGTTCTAGGTTTTCTCGGCACCGTAATTTTTAGAAATTGGCATGTTTGATCACTTGCAAGACTTCATTAGAGTGCCTAGGAACCCTACAGTAGCTGCCCGGTTGCCTCTGGGCGAGGGCTTTGATCGTTAGCGTAGATGGGTAAGAAGTTACCCGCTAAGGATAGATCGAGCAGGGTAGCTGCTCGGTTTTACGAGGCTGTCTGGGAGATGTTGAGCGGGGTATACTCCTGGAACTGAGTAGGGCTTTGGCCGCTCAATCTTCTTCTTATCCTCTCTTGCCCTTTTCTTATGATCGTCCTGGTCGGTCCGGGGTAGGTTTGCGTTTATCTCGGACTCGAGCTGGATCTCTGGTTCAGTCCAAGCTTTTACCTCGGCCATGGTCTTAGGTTGCGCTAATGCAAAGGAGCGGAGCCACTCCTTGTTCCTAAGACCCGACCTAAGGGCAGTGATGACCGTCTCGTCCCGGTGCTCTGGGACCTCAAGGAGGGCGTTGTAGAAGTGGATGGCGTATCCTTTGAAGGATTCTTTGTCCCCGCTCTTTATGGTGAAAAGATGATCGACGGTCCTCTTCTGCCGTCTGTTCCCGACGAAGTGGCCGAGGTACTAGGTAGCGATCTCGTCGAAGGTAGAGATGGAGCGTGGCGTTAGTCCTCGGAACCAGTCTCGTCCAGGACGGATGAAAGTGGTGGGGAAAGCACGGCATTGCGCGGCGTCGGAGTTGTCCTGGAAGCTCATCCCTGCTGTGAACGCGTCCAAATGGTCTTTCGGGTCGGACTTCCCGTCGAAGAAGGAGACCTTTGGGGGCTTGTTCCTAGAGGAGACGTGGACAGCGAGCAGCCCTTTAGTGAAGGGCCTCGTAAGCGAGTTGGCGGCATATCTAGCCCCGTCGTTTGAAGGACGACTCTCTCGATGTATACCCTCGATCTTCTTTTCAAGGGCATCGAGTCGGTCATGGTATCCCGAGGATTCAGCATACTCGGATTTATGGCCCCTGCTGCTGGCGACCTGTGCCTGGCCGCGGTTCCGGTTCCGTTCTATGAGGTCCGTAGGTCCCCTGGCAAGGTTATCTTCGAGCTACCGTGGTGAGTCCCGTCCGCGCGAACCTATAGATGGAGAGGGCGCCGGACATGCCTGGAAGTAGGCGAGCTGACCGACACCTCCTCGAGAGGGACAGGAGCGCGATGGGCCTCAGGACGGGGCGCTCTTTCATAAGACCTCGGCGTCGAGCTGTGAGGTGCCCACCGGGTCATTGGTCGCCACGGGGGATCTGTGGCCTCCGGAGATAGCGAGGCGGTGCCCAGATGTGCCGGCGCGGGCAGTGTCTTCTCTCCCCATGTGTCGCTCCCGAGGTGGGGGAGCAGCAATTTGGGGAGCTTGTCCCGCCGTTTGGACACAGACAAGCGCATCCATGACGGACGTGAGCCGATCTATCTGTGCAGACAGTGCGTGAATGGCGTTCGGGAGAGGAGGGGATCCACCCGCGTCCCCGTTGTGGGGAGGACGGCGGCTGGAGCTTGGATCGTCGCGATGATCACTCGCCATGAGTTCGAAATCGGAAGATCAACTTTCGTTGAGCGGAATTTTTCGTTCCCACAGACGGCGCCATCTGATGGAGGTTGTGATCTCCTTCAAATGTTATCTTCCGTTGATCTGTAGCGAGCGTTGATGGATGGCTGAGATTAAGTTTGAGGGTTGCCTCTTGATGCGTGTGGATCTCAGTGGTCTTGAGTTGGGATAAAGCCGAGCTACCTGCAAGGAAGTCCCGGGGTGGTTGTACCACCGTGGACCCTCCGACGATCAAGTTAGTCGAGATATTTTGGCAGAGTAGCGGCTTATTAGGTAAAATTGCCTTACCTGAGTCGTCTGAGAGATATATTTATATAGTGGCAGCCATGGGCTGGTGGGCATGAGATTCATGCCGTCCGTTACGCCCCCGGGCGTTACGCTTGCATGAAAGGCAGGATCCCCATTAATGACGAGATACGCTCATTAATGGGGGAACGCGATGGCGTGGAACGCGGGATCGTGGGCGGCCGATATCTCGCGACTGGCGAGATTCGCGGAGCCGTGGCGAAGACGCCTGTGATCTTCGCAGTGGGTCAGTCAGTGATACCGAGGAAGCTAAGCTCGGCGGAAGGCTCGGGAACGAGCTGGAGGCCGAGGGAGCTTTGTTCTGTGATAACTCGGAGGCGAGCTAGGAGGGCTGAGGGAATTCAGCGTGCGGAAGGGCTCGGAGGCGAACCGATGGTTGTTTGTAAGACGAGCCTAGGAGTGGTGTGAAAGGCCATCGAAGGTCGGAAACATCCTGAGGAGGATGGCCCGGGGTACACCTCCAATGTACCGTTCTCGTTCATTTCCCGTATGTCACATGACACATCATCTGCCACGTGTCGTGATCTGGGGAGTTCTCAGTACCAAGCATCATCAGGCAGTATGATTGGATTCTGTTATATGAGGTTTATAGTAATGCTATTGTTTGATGGGGTTTATAGTTTTAAATGATAAAGATCTCTTAAGATTTGGAATTCAAAAATGAGACGAGATCTCAGGTTTGAAGTTTGTGGGCTTTTTTTTAGCAAGAGAGGATGTAGGACTAGTCTATGCCTATATGCATGTTCTTTTGGCCTTTTCCCCTTCATTCTACCATCAGCCATCTGAAGTAATTTTCTACACTTGTTACTGACGTGAAACCGTCGGTTCTAAAACGCTCTTTAATTAGAAAAGCAGTTTATCAAAGGTAATCAGGAATGATCCATTGAAAGTCCTGATTGAAATGAGATTTGTGTGTTCCTTCCTTTTCACCCAGTCCACATCGAGTATGTATGAACCATGCGAAAAAATCGAGGGGACGGATTCTCACACGGTTTATATGAAAAAAAAGCGTCCAAACTAGCTGAACCAATCGATCTTAGATATGTGCTTACAATGTACAGTTTTAAAGACAACCGGTTAATTAGTAAAGCCTTTTCTTAAATCGCCTTATTCTTAATTTGTGTTATTCTCTTGGTTGACGTGAGCCTGCAAGCTTGTGCGAAAGAACAAATAGCCGTTTAACTGAATTGGATATATTATGAAAGATATATTGAAATATGGTTTTAGATGAATTGATATAGGACATCATTTAATTATGATAAGCTACATTGTTTTAATTTCTAAGGCTTAAAAAAATTAATGCCTTGTCAATCATACTTTATTTCCTGGAAAAAAAATTCAAATAACCAGTGAATCAAGAGGTGCCCTTCCTTTGCTATTTTCAAATCTAATAAAATCATTTATTTTACAATAACATCAGTAACTCGCTTGTTATTGTTTTTTTCTCTAAAATTGAATTTCTTATTCCTCTCATTACCAGTAGAAATTAATCTGGGTCAAAAGTTTTTATGTTGTGAAGTGAAATGATTGATCCAATGCAATAATAATTCAAATGAGATCACAAGGCAATGACCTTCATTTTGACTTTTGGGGAAAGCAGCACGGTGCCAAAGACATCACACCATGCATGTTTTTTCCTCCTCCCTTTTCAAGATCAAAAACTTTTACTATTGCTTTATGCTATTATTAGATTCTGAACATACATTATAAATACAAAACACTAAGCCATGGACACTCATGTTTTATCATTTTCTCACCCCTGGATCTAATAGTTACTAATAACATTGGGTGATAATAGTAAGCGGTCCGGATCCTCCTTTGCGGGTTGGTTCCAAATAAACTTCAAAATTGAATCATATTTTATTAAACTATTATTCTTAAGGATTATTTGCTCATTTGAGAACTCAAATAATATATTTAAAAAATTCTGATAATTATTCAACCACTATCATAGAAGAGACCGGTTCATTTGTATGTATCTAGTTGATGAACATCAATTTATTATGAGCTCTCGAATAGAATAAAATACCGTTAAGAGGATATCAGATCCATTTTTAGTTAGTGATTTTCACATTCAACAAAAATTGAAACACATTTAACAAAAATTGAAATTTATTCTGCATAAATAAATAAATAAAAATTCAAATACAACACAACTTTGAAGTGCTGATCATATATTTGACCCTTGAATAAAAAGTCTCATGATTAATCTTCATAAAATGACTCCATTGCAGGCACGTGTCAAGGTGGCAAACGGGCCGGGCCTAGGCCCGACTCGGGCTGGTCGAACCGGACCGGCCCAAACACAATTTAAATATTACCTTTTAAAAAAACTTGGTTGTTTTGGAATTTTTTTCTATATAAAATAAATATTCATTAATAATTTTACTAACATAAAACAATTGTTCTACTGATAAACATGTAATTGGGTAGTAAACACCAGATAAAGTTTTGGTTGCAGTATAAAATCTTTCTAAAATTTCCATAATATATCCACAAACAAACCAATCAAACTCCTAAATCATTACCATGCATTTGAAATTTTGAAAATCCCCCGCTCTCCATCACATCACAAGGTTATCTCTGTAAATTCAAGTGAATCTTTTTTTCAGATTAGATTTCCTCATTTTCTCTCAACGCCTACACTTATATTAACCATGTCAAAGAGAACCATATCAACAAGGAACACCACCATTGTCGAGAGAGGATCGCCTTCATCAAAGAAAATGTCAAGGAAGAGCCCTTTCTCTCGTACGACTGACACCGAATCTCAAAGGGATTCTGCCGTTCACTCTGTCTCATTCGCCTTCGAGTCTATCTACTGAGGACCCTTCGAAGGATCCATCAAAAGAACCCTTTAAGGAGTATACTTTCATGTACCTCCGGCAGAAGAAATTCCTGCAAAAAATCCCTCTCCAATCGATCCCCTCGATCAAGGACCACCACCAAACGGGATAATGACACTCGGTATCGCTTTGATCCCATCTGATATGGAACCAGTGCGGATGATCCTTTCTATGTTTATCCTCTGCCTGATCAACGTTTCATGTTTATCGCACGGTATGAATTAAACGACGTTCATATCCAGATATTCGATCGGATCAAGAGGATTTTCGTCAAGGAACGAGAACGAATACAACGGAATACTAGTGGAAACATAAAAATATAAAAATGTCTGGTAATGATTTAGGGGGGAGTGGTATGAATTAAACGGCGTTCATATCCAGATATTCGATCGGTATCGCATTTTTATTTTTCTATGTTTCTATCGGTATCATGTTATGCTTGTATTATGAATATTAAGTTATTTCCTATACTGGGACCCCCTAATATTTTTGAAAAAATCCTCCACCCTGAAAATTCCCACCTTTTATGGGGAAACCCTCTCTCCCACTCCCTCCAAATTCAAAATTTTTTGAATTATGATAACCGGCCCGGGCCGGCCCTAACCGGCCTCGGGCCCAGGCTCATGGCCGGGCCAGGCCGATGGGCTGTCTTAGCTTGGCCAAGCAACGGGCCGTTCGGCTCATTTGCCACCTTGACGCACATGCATGCATATGAAGAACTGTTGATGAATGTACAAACAAGGTTTCGTTCCATAAACCGTAAACTCAACATGGCTATCACAAGAACGGAAAAGTCTTATAGCCATGTGTGTGTTTTCTCAAAAATAAATAATAATATTGCATTGCTCACGGTTTAAGTTAATGTAGAACTTCTGGAAAGAGATTTATAATACAGTATTAAAGAATTTATATAAATGGTTGTTAGTTGATATCGAATCTAACAATGATGTTGATAATTCAACAGGTAACTCCTGATAAAGTTTTGAGACGGTAAACCCTCATTAAACCATTCACATGAAAAAAATTTCTTGGGATAAGATATATGGAAAAATAGATCTTTAGTTTCTTTCATTTTGCAAGGGTAAGTTGATTTGTGTTAGACATGGATCTAATAGCTATTGAACGTGAGTCAATTTTAATGAAAGAAGTCAAGATCTTGGTCTCTGATTAAAACCCTGCATGCATAGCCTGTGAGGCTGCCGCTATCATCGGCATCATAGACCATTTTGATGTGACATCACTGATGTGATTTTTTTCATGAAAGAAACCATACTGACCCATCAACACATCATACATGGAGTCAACCTCAACTTGCTTGTTAGCTCTATTCAGTTGAGAATTATGTAGCTAATTAGCTGCTCTCTATCACAGCCATATTTGTCTGTCCAGTTACCAATCAGGCTTAACTCAGTGGGTACCAATTTAATTTTCAATATAAAAGGTCGCAAATTCGATCCCGGGATCGATTTCACTAAACAAAAACAAAGAAGTCTATTCAGTTTGTGTAATTGAAACTAATAAGTTTCCTGCTTAATTAGCAGAACCTAAAATCAAATAGATATTTCATTTTTGAAACATATCGGTGAAGTTCAAAAGACGGTCGTGAGAGCTAGAACTGTATTCAGAAATAAATGCAATTTAATAGCTAAAAAGGCATGAAATCTTCTTCATTATTCTTTAAATATAGTCTTCATATATAAACCACACAATGCATGTTCAGCCTAAAGCTGTAGTTTTCTTTTTCTCTGCCAAACCAGCTGCACAGAAATAATAAATGAAAATCACAAATAAATCAAGAGGCTATATATAGGTTCTAGATGCTATCTCATATTCAAAGGAATTCATTCAGAACGCAAACTGCAGCAGACGACACCCCTGACTTGTAAATAAACAGCTTCTCATAAATACTTTTGCAGAGTATAAACAAGAAGAAAACACAAACATAAAGGACTCTATCTTAATGTTTCAAGCTTACAAACTTTGAACAAGAAAATTGGTATCCGCATATTTTAAGAAATTAGAATATCAACTTAATTGAAACATCAATCTAAAGATAATCTAAATTAAGGATTATATCAAGAAGCCCCAAAGAGGCAATTTATTTGAGACTTAATCCTTGCATAGATATAGGTATTTGTCACAATAACGAGTCCACATACACAAATCTACAAGTCTCAAGTCTTCAGTATAGAACATTTTGTAGCATAAGCGATTACCAAGATTATTCCCCCAAATGAGGAAAACAATTAAAGAGTGAAGAAAAATAAGAAAGGTAGTAGACAATGGTCATATGATCAGAACCCCAATTAGCCCGGATGAGAACTCACCGCACGCGACCTCAAACACCTCGGACACAATCTTGGAAAGATGGTAACAGTAAAGAGATGAACAGGTAGCAGGCACGTGATAGAGGATGCATGATGGCTTAATTTTTCGCCTTTGAGTGCTTCACGAGCCAATCTATAACTACGTCGATGTTGGTCGAGTTCTTGCATGAGATCATGAAGCAGCAAACTTCCCTGTCGGTGATTTCCTTCAACCCCCTGCAAAATGCAATCCTCAGTGACGAACTGTAAATTTCTGCTGTCCACAAACAAGGATTTATGACTCATTCATAAAGCAGTCAAACCCATAAACCTTAATTTTACTCTCATTCTAAAAAGAAGAACATGCACCTATGTAGCATGGATTCATCGTCGAGGTGACGAATTCGTTGCGGATTTCTATCGCAGTCAGTCGGATTCGTCAAAATACTTGAGGGACTCTTTTCAACATGTTTAAAATTTTATATTGTATTCATATTAAACTTGCATCAATAACCAAGCCACTAGCTATTAGTGTGGCTTGCACACTTGTTTTTTTTTAATTCTTACTGATTATAACTTTTGTATAATTAATTAAATTTCAATAAACAATAAAAAAATCGGAGTATCTCAACCAATCTTATCTTAAAGTTCTGTAAATAGTGTGAGGTGACTCCCAATTGTATTGTATTGCCTTTTGTCATGTATCCGTATCCGAATCCATGCTACCTAGCCATGCACCATGCGGAGTGGCACTGTAGACAATTTTTCGACGGTGGTGGTAAAAAATCCCAACCTTCTGTTACATGTTTCAATGATAAAGCACTATGCTCCATGGCTAAAATGTAGATGCACTAAATTTGTGATTTTGATACTCATTTCCATATACTCAAAGCATATGGAAAGCACATGATCTTCGGCGCAATTTATATTTTAGACCAATGAGATCAAGATGAACAGGTACCAATTGTCCAACAATCGGAGAGTTGACTTATTGACCTAAACTGTTAAAACGTTGCTACAACGCTGCTCCATATTACTGGTATGATCCCTAATAAGACAAAAGAATGGTTCGGCAGGGTTAGAGCCCCGAAGTATGTCCTACCACAGGCTCACAGCCTGCACACTATAGTAATCGATAAAAAGTGGTCTTAGTTTCTTTTTGCCAATTTCTACAAATTTGCATATAGGGAAGGATGGATGAATAGGGAAAAAGCAGAATTTTGATCAAAAATAAAACTCGAAGGGCATATAGTCAAAATATCGTGTGACAATTGTGGTAGAATCTTAGGTTACATACATTTCCTCTGTCAGAACTTGTTTAGATAGAGCTTCAGGCTTGTCGATTTTGTTTCCAAGAACAAGTAGTGGGATCCCATGGAGTGATGGCTTGCCCAGTAGATCGTGAAGTTCGCTTTTTGAGATCGACAGGTTGTCTTGATCAGCAGCATCAACGACATACCTGGAAATAAATAATAATAATAATAATAATAATAATAATAATAATAAGTGATGTGTGTTTCTTCAATTTATAGCATTAAAATCATGATACAAGTTAAATTATGAATTTTTTTTAAAGCAAAGTCCATTTTCCACTGTAATCCAACTAAGATCGCAAATTAAACATTAAGAAAACACTGACATCACCGATGGGGAGTTTTTTTTCTCCCCAATCACGGACACATCCAGAATCACCATATAAATGCTCTCAAAACACCCTCATGAACAATTTTCATAGTTGTCACCCTAGGTTTTGTTCAAACTAACTTACCCATAACATTTCTTATACTTATGCCTATAATATATTATTTGGTTTAATGTGTAACTGCTGTCGGCATAAAATTTTGGTGACCCAGATACTGCCTTATGAATAAGATATCATAGGAAAGAATAATGGTTAGCTAGCCATAAAGATTTGGGATAAAAGTTTTCCTGTTGGTAACAAATGGTTTGTCTTTTATTACAATAAAAAAGAAAAGAAAAGGAAGAAGTGTTCGATGTAGTTATGAATGTGTTCTGATATTAAAACCAGTCAACAATAAATCGCTAGAATAAATTCTGAAATTATGTTGCAATCATAGAGCATATAGAACTTCTGCTCCAATCATGCATATCTGCACACAAACTAACCTAGTTGATACTGCAGAAGAAACGGGAATTTTCAACCGGAGTTAATCCCCCTGAAAGTTTCATGTCTCATTCAATAATTGATCCCGTGATCAGTTTCTTACCTCCCTTCTTCACATAGAGATGTGCAAGTATGTCAACATTTTGGCTCTATATAAATGCAGATTATTAACAATCACAGGCTCCTTCTATAAATTGGACTCCAGATGGACATGATAAACTAGATCAGCTATTGCCTACTCTTCTATTGAACAATTCAAACCAAGGATAGAAAAGTGCTTCCTAGTTGCATGAGCTTGAACTACATATCCCACAAGTAATTGTTTCTACCTAGATTCTAGTATTTTACGCCCATTTCTCTGCGGTCAGTGATATATTTGTTCAGTCAAAGAACATCCAAAAATCAACCATAGATCATAGTCAACCATGAAGCATGAACATAGACACGACACAACACAGATACGCTCATCCGAAGACAAGAGAAACATCAGAATATAACTAACAAACAACAACAACAAGCCCTCATTCCAATTTTTTTGGGCTGGTTGTATGAAAACCCGTTTCTTCCGTTATGCTCTAATAGGGGCCATCTCCTCAGTTAAATTAACCATGAACATATTTTTGTCTATATTCATGTTGGTTTAGATCTACCCCTGCCCCTCGTTGCGCAAAATTTTGGGGCGATCTAAAACCTAATTTAAAAACAAAGTTAGCAATTATATATATATATATATATATAGAAAAGAGACCCTATGAGGGCTTTATCGTTAGGTGGCGTCAAAAAACTACTCTCCACCATTTTATTCGACGATCGGCATCCATCATCATCATTTTTATCACGTAAGATGTGAATACACCAAATTTCATGTTATTCCACCACTTTTTCACCGTTGAATTAGCGATGCAAAAAGTTATATTGTCGGTACACCGTTAATTTTGCACCCACTAAATCAACAGTGATGGAATCACATGAAATTTGGTGTATCCCCATCTTACATGATAAAGATGTTGATGATGAGTGGAGTGTGTACTTTTTGACGCCATAGGAGGAAATTCCCTCCTATGGCATCTTTCCTCCATTATATATATATATATAATGGAGGAAAGATGCCATATATAATGGAGGAAAGATGCCATAGGAGGGAATTTCCTCCTATGGCGTCGAAAAAGTACGCCCTCCATCGTGTTTTCCGACGATCGGCACCCATCATCTTCATCGTTATCATCTAAGATATGGGTACGTCAAATTTCATGTGATTCTACAACTTTTTCACCGTTGAATTAGTGGATTTAAAATTAACGGTTTACCGACAATAGAACTTTTTATGTTGCTAAATCAACGGTGAAAAAGTTTTAGAATCACATGAAATTTGGCGTATAACGATGAAGATGATGGATTCCGATCGTCGGAAAACACGACGGAGAGAGTGTTTTTTCGACGCCATAGGAGGAATTTCCCTCCTATGGCCTCTTTCCTCCATTATTCTCTCTCTATATATATAGGGGAGTGATCATTGCAAACCAGTCCGTATTTTTGAAAAACGGGAACTCTCGATCTACGACATATTTTAACGATCCGATCCGTTCAAGTTGACCACCCTACCCTCAAATGTATGTGCATGAAAAATCAAAGGATTTGAAGACCTTTAACCTATGCATCGGATGGAGTTTATATTGCATAATTGAAAAGTGTTCATTTTTGCACCCACCGATGCATAGGTTAGAGGTCTTCAAATTCTTTGATTTTCATACACATACATTTGAGGGTAAGGTGAACAGATCAGATCGTTAAAATATGTCGTAGATCGACAGTAACCATTTTAAAAAACGCGGACCGGTTTGTCATAGATCACTCCCCTATATGTACATGTATATATATATATATATGTACATGTATATATATATACACACATGTACATGTATATATATATATACATCAAAGACCTTAGGAGAGAATTACCTCCTATGGCGTCTAAAAAATCTACCCCTACCGTTTGGTTCGACGATCGGCACCCGCCTTCTTCATTTTCATCGGCCAAGATATAGATACCCAAATTTCATGTGATTCTTACATTTTTTCACCGTTGATTCAGTGGATGAAATTTTTTTTCCAATAATATAACATTTTAAGAAATTTTACATCAATATATCAACGGCGAAAAGGTGTTATGAAATTTGGCGTTTAAACATCTTAGATGATAATAATCGTCGAAAACACGGAGCGTGTACTTTTCGGATGCCATAGGAGGGTTTCCCTCTTAAGGCCTATGTCCTCCATTATTCTCTCTCCCCCCATCCCTCTCTCGCTCTCTATATCAACACACACACGCATACATAAAAAGGCATGATTTATTAGGAACTTAGTGAGAATATAACTTTGATTTTTATAAGCATATATTAATATATCTCTTTCTATGCAAGAAGTCTCTAACGCAAGTGTTTCACTCGTCAGAGTACTAAGTTATATGAAGTGTTAAAATGTTGTTTAGTGATTAACTTTCTAAGATTATTAAGTGAACAATTCAAGCACAACCTATGTCGTAATATTATTAATGTTCATAAATCAAAATAACATTTCTATTTGATTAAAAAAACATTTAATATGTTAGTATAATTGAAGTAAATCGAAGAAGAATGAAACATGACACTTGAAAAGTGCCACATGTTCATCGAATGCAAATTATCAGCCTCTCCATCGAAATTTATTTCAGCGTACAAAATACATTCCAAATAGCTAGTTTCCTATACTAAATTTTTTTTTAACTCACTTCATCAAAAGTCACCATGAATATCAACCAACGCCAATAATGCCTATCAATTTTCTCCAATAAAAAACAAACATGAATTGTTCACATCCCGCTCTGCCTTCGTTTGCTGCAAAAAAATCATGATTCAAAAGCAGCAATAAAGAATACAGGACCTCTTCTAATCCTCACTCCAGAAATTTGAGCAATGCTATCAATGAACATAAGATTAGTATCGGCATAAATTTGTATTTGTCTGCACTAAAGCCTATAGCCGTCCTGGCTATGAAATACTTATACACTGAGAAGGCTCCAGAACATATTTGGCTGGTTTCTTTACTGTCTGTCCAAATTTGTGGATACGTACAGTATAAACATAAAGGAAGTTTGTCACACCTATTCATTATGTAGTTTAATCTTACAACCTTAAAAAAACCTCCAAAATTGTCCCAAGCTAATAAGGGCTTTAAAATGCGTAAATTGATAAAAATAGGTTGACTGTAGCTGCTTTTCACATTGCGGATTGAGAAAATAGGTTGATTGTACTTTATCCGAAATTCATTAAATATTTTAATTAAAAGATAGGAAAACGTTTAAAAGAATTAAGTTACCCACTAATTATTAGACCAAAGTGGCCCAAAATACAAAATCAGAAAACCCCCAAATTCTAAACCCTAACCTTATACTGCCACCTCAGTCCGATCTCACTCCAAAACAAATCGCCAGCTACCGGCCTCGAATTCTCTCATCCCCAACCGCCGCCGCCTTTCTTCTCTCGTTTCATTCCTGGACAATCGCAATCCAGTCTCGTCCATCCTTTGAAGATCGATATACCTTTTCTTCTTGATTTTTTGGTATTTTAATGCCTATCAATATTGCTCACCTCATTGATGTTTGTGGCTGTTTCATGAACGTTTTTTTTTTGTAATGATTTTTGGTACATTAGTCCTTAATTTTGATGCTGATTTAGTCATAAACAAACATGTGACAACAAAACTCTTAACATTTTATTTTTATCTTCCTATTGAATTTGTTATGAACTTGCAATATGTGTGTTACATTTTGATGTTCTTGCTAAAACGAATAAATAATACATGTTACAAAAATTTTCAAGTGATACTATTGTGTCTCACCATCAGTTTCATTTCAAAACATTTTAGGAAAAAGTCTTCATCTTTTGCAATAAATACCTTAATTTAAACTTTTGCGACAAAGGATTCATGTAGGTCGCTTGACGAAGGAACACCACTGGTTATCGTTTACCATCGATGCATATCCAGTTTAATGTAATATTGGGCGAAACAACATTAAAATTGTTAAGAGACTTTATCATAGAGCGATTGTTTCTCTAAGAAATTAAACATTTCTTGTATTTCTATCATATCAAGCGGCCGATTTCTTAACAAATGAATTCTTTAAACCGCGACTCTAGTCAAATTTTGCCTTTGGTATGTGAACCCTCAAGGACATGCATGATAGAGTAGTGGCAAATGTAAGGACTTGTGGCAGCCTAACGAGAGATTTTCTGATCACGATTGGTTTGCATCAAAGATCTGCGTTAAGTCCACTCTTATTTGCTATAGTGATGGATGGGCTTACTAGAACTATCCATGATGATGTACCTTGATGTCTGTTGTTATTCGCTAATGAATGATGATATTATTCTGGAAAGTGAAACAAAATGGTTAATACCAAATTGGAGTTATGAAGGCAAACGTTGGAATCTCGAGGGTTTCAACTGAGTAGGTCCTAGACAGCATATATGCAACGCAAATTTAGTAAACAGAGAAGTCAAAATCACAGTGGTATAACATTGTATGGACAAGAGATATCACCGAGCAATCAGTTTAGATATCTAGGTTCCATCATCCAAAAGGACAGGGAGATCGATAGCGATATCAACCATTGCATTCAGGATGATTGGTTGAAATGGAGTGCAGCGGTGATTTTGTGCGATCGTAACTTTCCGTTAAGGTTGAAAGTGAAGTTTTATCGAAACGTTATTCGGCTTACCTTATTATATGGTACGGAATGCTGAGCTTCTAAGAAACATCATGCACAAAAGATGCATGTAGCGAAGATGGATAGGTGCGAAATAAGGATATTCGTACAAAAATGGGTGTAGCACCCAAGAAGAAGAAGATGCGGAAAAACCGTCTAAGATGGTTTGGTCATGTGCGACGCAAACCTATGGAAGCACCGGTTCGACGAATGGATATTCTCGATTTAAGCCAAGTCAAAAGAGTGAAACGGAGACCGAAGAAAACGTGGATGGAGGCGATACAAAAAGATATGGGTGCCAAAGGTCTTAATGAAAGTATATTGTTGGATAGGAGTGGAGGCGGAGGATTCATGTGCTCGATCCGATGTGATTTTCATGTTGGTTCATGTAACCTACCCATATGCTTGGGATAAAAGGCTCAATTGTTGATAGTGGTGTGTTAAACCTCAATTTGTTTTCATATTATTTCTAGACTTGAATCTCGATTTTTAACACAAAAATGTGTAGACACAAGTATGTTAGCATAGATTATTGCCTTTACCATGACACCGTATATCTTCCATTTCCTTTACGTTTTAATAAATTTTAGGATTACTAGATGTCCTATGGATAGTGTTTACATTTTCTGTTATGTCCTCAAGTTTTTTTAATCTAACTTTTTATTTATTTTTGTTTTCAAAGAAAATGTCACTCTTACGAAGATTGAAGTGCGACTTTTTTCGTGGCGCAATGAGCTCTTCTATTGACAAGATCCTACATATTCTAAAGAAGATCATCACTATGTATGGGATAGAGAATCATGGTGCAATGAGCTCTTCTGTTAGGGTCCTACACATTCCCAAGAAGATCATCACTCCGTATGGATAGAGAATCAAGCATCAAATCAATTTGGTCTTATCTTGATCCCAACCTATTCGGATCATGGATTCTCAAGCTGGTGTAGGCCTATATCGCATCCATCTCATTTTTACCAGACGGATCCGATGATAATTTCTCTGCCAAAAATAACGCTGAAGTCCCCGGTTTACGTGGCATGTGACGTGTCAGCTAGGTTGCACGGACGCATTTTCTTGGTTGTCGTATCCGTGTCGGACACGGATTCATGCCCGACACGTGTCCGACACAATTTTCGTGTCCTGTTTCGAAATGAGGCCGCTTTAGATTTAGACACATGTCAAACATGATTAAGTGTTGCCACGAACACAAAAAATGATTCCCGTAATAGCGGCGACCCTATTTTTTCAATTAAAGAAGAAAAAAACATATTTTTGAGGTGTTGACTTTTTCTTGCTAGTTTACTCAATTTTAATACTAAATACAATTTATATGATGAAGTATATAAGGTTTTTGCTAAATATGTTAGGAAAATATATTATATATATCCGTGTTCCCGCATCCTATAAATTAGGATTTTGTCGTGCCGCATCATATCGTGTCCGTGCATCCTTGTGTATCAGAATCGACGTATCTTAACAATCATGGGATTTGTTTTGTAATAGTTGACGGAGACAGAAATTTCATCCAGTTCGTTGGATACACTTTAAAAGGGCTCGTGGTAGACACCGACTATAGATAGGCGAAAACTTATGAGTTCGCACGCGGTTATGTTGAAGATACACTCTGTCATTCTGAAACCGGTCTCTTAAATCTTGTCAATCAGTGACAATATCATTGTCACTGATCGAAAAGATTCAAGAGCCCGGTTTCAGAATGAAAAAGTGTATCTTCAACATAACAGCATGCGAACTCATAAGTTTTTGCCTCTATACAATTGGTGCCTACTACGGGCCATTTCAAAATGTGTATCCAACGAGCTCCATGGAATTCCCGTCTCCGTCAACTATTACAAAACAAATCCCATGATTGTTGAGATAAGACGATTCTGACGCATCACATGCCACGTAAACTAAGGACTTCAACGCTATTTTTGGCAGAGATATTATCTTCGGATTTGTCTGATAAAATGAGATGGATGTGATATACGCCTACGGCAGCTTGAGAATCATGATTCGAATAGGTTGGGATCAAGATGGGACCAAATTGATTCTATGCAAGAAGTTTGTAACACAAGCGTTTCACTTGCTAGATAACTAAGTTATATAAACTAAGTGTTAAAATGTTTAGGGATTAACCTTCTAAGATTATTAAGTGAACAATTCAAGCATAACTTATGTAGTAATATTATTAATGTTCATAAATCAAACTAACGGTACTATTTGATTAAAAAACATTTAATATGTTTGTACCTATCTACAAGAACAAGGGTGACATTCAAAGTTGCTTAAACTACCGTGGAATAAAACTTATGTGTCACGCCATGAAACTTTGGGAGAGAGTGATTGAACACTGGCTAAGGAAGGATATTAAGATAACAGAGAACCAGTTTGGGTTCATGCCTGAACGATCGACGACAGAGGCTATTCATTTGCTTCGTCAACTTGTCGGGCGTTTTCGAAAGAGAAGAAGAGATTTGCATATGATATTTATCGATTTAGAAAAAACGTACGACAAGATACCTAGAGAGGTATTATGGGGGACAATGATGAAGAAAAGAGTCCCCGTCAAGTATATTGACATAATCAAGGATATGTACGATGGAGTAGTGGCAAATGTCAGAACTTGCGGCGGCTTAAAGAGTGATTTTCCGATTACAATTGGTTTACATCAAGGATCTGCATTAAGTCCATTCCTGTTTACCATCGTGAGGAATGAGCTTACTAGAACTATCCAAGATGAGGTACCTTGGTGTATGCTATTCGCTGATGATATTGTTCTAGTAAATGAGACGAAAGCAGGGGTTAATGCCAAATTGGAATTATGGAGGCAAACATTGGAATCTCGGGGATTCAGATTGAGCAGGTCCAAGACAGCATATATGCATTGCAAATTTAGTAACCAGAGAAGTCAAAACCATATTGGTATAACATTGGAAGGGCAAGAGATATCACCGAGCGACCAGTTTAGATATCTAGGTTCCATCATCCAAAAGAATGGGGAGATCGATAGTGATGTTAATCAAAGGATCCAAGCTGGTTGGTTGAAATGGAGGAGTGCAACAGGAATTTTGTGTGATCGTAACTTTCCGTTAAAATTGAAAAGGAAGTTTTATCGGAGCGCTATTCGGCATGCCTTATTACATGGTACAGAATGCTGAGCTCCTAAGAAGCATCATGCATAGAAGATGCACGTAGCAGAGATGCGCATGCTTCGTTGGATGTGAGGTAACACTAGAAAAGATAAGGTGCGAAATGAGGATATTCGTGCAAAAGTTGGTGTAGCGCCCGTGGAGGAGAAGATGCGGGAAAACCGGCTAAGATGTTTTGGTCATGTACGACGAAGACCTATGGAAGCACAGGTTCGACGAATAGATACTCTCGATATGGGCAATGGCAAAAGGGCAAAAGGGAGACCGAAGAAAACATGGATGGAGGTGATACGAAACGATATAGTTGCCAAAGGACTCAATGAAAGTATATTGTTTGATAAGAGTGAGTGGAGGCGGAGGGTTCATGTGCTGGACCCGGCGTGATTCTCATGTTGGTTCATGTAGCCTACCCCATATACTTGGGATAAAAGGCTCGGTTGTTGTTTTTTAATATGTTTGTATAATTGAAGTTAATGGAACAAGAATAAAACATGACACTTGAAAAGTGTCACATGTTCATCGAGTGCAAATTATCAACCTCTCCATCAAAATTTATTTCAGCGTACAAAACACATTCCAAATAGCTAGTTTCCTATACTAAATTTTTTTAACTAACTTGACCTAAAGTCACTATTGATTATCAACCAACCCCAACAATGCCTATTGATTTTCTCCATTGAAAACCAAACATGAATTGTTCTCATCCCGTTCTACCTTCGTTTGCTGCAAAAAATCATGATTCAAAAGCAGCTATAAAGAATGCAAGACCTCTTCTGTTCCTCACTCCAGAAATCTGAGCAATCCTATCAATGAACATAAGATCAGTATTGGCATAAATTTGCAGTTGTCTGCACCAAAGCCTATTGCCGTCAACAGGTAGATGGCTATGAAATACTTATACACTGGGAAGGCTCCAGAACAGGTTTGGCAAAAATTTTTTACTGTTTGTTGATCTTAGTCCAAATTTGTTTATACAAACACTATAAACATAAAGGAAGTTTGTCACATAAACTTATTGCCTAATGATTATGTAGTTTAATCTTATGCAACCTAGGGAAAAAAACCTCCAAAATTGTCCCAGACAAATAAAGGGCTTTAAAATGTGTAAATTGATAGATTGACTGAAGGAATTTGCATTCTTAAGGCATGCTATAGGCAAAAGAGCCACGAAAAGGACGTTTCCAAAGGAAAATTAGCATTTTCTGCTGGTAGAAAATCTATATACATGGGAGAATTCTTGATGATTTAGCATCAGCTGACTAGGGTTGCACGGACAAAGCCAAACTATTGAATTATGCAAACGGATCAAAAATTTCCTTTAACGTCTAAGCATGATACAATTAAATAGATCATTGAAGCAATTCCCAAGGTTACTGCAGATTCTCACCATGATCCACTATCACTATAATCAACAGTCTCTCAATTTAATCCATGCTCACCAGCGTTATCAAGAAACCATTTGGTTGCTAGTGATCGAATTTAATAACCAATTGGAATGTGATATTTTTTACCATTGTTGCATCCTTTAGGACAGGACAAGTTTTCAATAAGACAATTCACCTTTAAAACACCTTCGGGGAGTTTAGATTGTCAGAGGATAGAAGAAGGGTGCAATGATAAGTGTAAACTAATTTCTCTTGACTCTATAAAATTAATAGAAAAAGTAACTTTAATCTCATACAAATTGATAGCTTGCAACAAAAATTATGGATGCTCTTGAAATCAAATAAAAAGAAGAGGACACGAGAATCCCTTGAATGAATATGAATTGGGCTTTTGAGAGTGGAAGATATATATGATGTTAGTTCTAACTGAAAGACGTTTTTTTGGTGACCTGAAGAATACAGAACCATCAGAGCACTTGTTATAAGCCAATATGATGGGCTGAGCTCATCATGTTTTGACAGCTAAGCATTGAGCCGCACCTTGAAGTTATCAAACCTAGAAAGCAACCATTCAAATTATAGGATAATACTCCACAATATGTCTAAGGATCGACATTTGTTAATGTTTTTTTTTAAACAAAAAGTTAGACATCACATTCGTACATTATGGATCTCTAATGGATATCTGTCATCAAGGAAAGACTCACATTTACTAGATACTAGAGATAGCATTTTATAGCTTGTATTAATTCATATCCCCATGGGCACCCACCCACTATAGATGGATAATCATACAGGAACCACATGAGCTGATCTATTTTGCCTACTTTCATTTACTGGTCAGTGATCATTGTTGGTTATCAATATGCCTTTTCTGTAAACAGCTAAAATTGCAGAAAATACTATAAGTAAAATGCCCTCTGAATGGATAATTAGCAAAGTTCTGTGGTATAATCAAGTAACACATGGAACAATCCAGTAATGCTATTCTAGATAAATCCTAAACACCGCAAGACAAAATAGTTGGCAATCAAGTTGCATGCAAAACAAAACTCAGCAGATATAGACAACAAGTCAACAGAAAAAGGGAATGGATATTTTGAAAGATTGAAAAACATACACAATGGCAGAGACAGCTCGGCAGTATCTCTCCCACATACTACGAAACCTCGGCTGGCCCCCAAGATCCCACAGCTTAATCGTTACATTACCCTTGGTTACTTTCCTCATATTGAACCCTACCTATAAAAATTCAATCCACTCAGTAAATCAACAGAAGCTAGGTTATACCTCAAAAAGAAAAATGAACAGAAAACTCAGTGACAGAATAGATGAAATAATACTCACAGTAGGAATCATGTCCTCACTATATCCACCCGTCTGCAAATAACAAAAGGCGATTAGTGTTGTTCGGCGGCGTAAAATAATCGTTGGCGCATGACCAAACGACCGTTGATCTTTCAGATTAATTGGTTATCAACATGATATCATGATTAAAAATTTCTGGATTACAGATTAATCTCTATCTCTTTAAAGAGGAAGAAGGATTCTTTCATAATATATCCCAGTTGTGCTGTAAACCAAATATGAAGCCATTTTACTTGAAGGTTGGGTTTTCTTTTTCGCAGCTGCTTGTTGTATATATTTAACTTGTATTTCCTTATTTCATACTTTCACTGAAACATTTTATTCGACCCTATCCAAATTTTCTCTGCTCTGGGTTAAAATCCCACCACCAACACTATAATTTAATTTAATTTTTTTATAAATAAATTCTCTTAATGTTGCAGACTTAAAATGCACTGATCTGAGACTCCAAATACACAAAATTCTAACAATTTAGAGCGTTGCGTACTGCGATGACATTCACAAGGGACGTTTTCCCAGCATTCTGCAGCCCAATCAAAGAGAGCTCCATCTCCTGCTTGAAAAAGAGGCTGCAAGCAAACAAAACAACAACAACAAATCAGCAAGATTCAATCTTAAACGTTTGAATCGCATCCATCACGGATTCTTCAACGATAATAACACAAAGCTCGCAACTTTATTAAAAATTATCAGATTCAAGCCCTAAAACCGATCGAATCTTAGAAAAAACGGAACAAAATCGCGAGTAATGCGGGGAATCTCACCTTCGGAGCCAATTGAGGAAGGCTTCCCAGAGCCCCATGGCGATTAGGGTTTCGATTTGGGGGAAAAATTAGGGCTTTTTTTTTAAATCTCTGGCTCTAATTTGACCATTGCTTAATAATAGAGAGAGCGAGAGAGGAGAGAGGAGAGAGAGAGAGGGCTTTGATATTGCCCGCGAGACCCACCGAAATAAAAAGGACGCCTTTAAAATAATGATTATAATTTAATAAACTAATTATTGCGACAGTACACGTGGTGGATGTCCATTGATTGGGAGGGGATGAGTTGTTGCTTTTTGGCTTTATTCGAATTTGAGAATGAGGACGGTTTGATTTAATTTATATATTTTTAATTATATAAATTTGTGGGGCTGATTTTATTTCAGGGGGAAATGGTTTAAGGGCCGGGCTTTGAAAACTAATAGGTTGAAATCCTGGCCCAAAAAAGTTATGAAAAACTCTCTAAATTTAAAAATTCTTGTGTTTTAGTCCATCTACTATATTTACTATGCTTTATGTCAACACTGACTTTTCAGATAAACTACTACATTTACCTTTTATATTGCTATAGTCGTCTTTTAAAGTACTATATCAATCTTCTAAAGTGCTATATTTATATTAAAATAGGCCAAATACAATAGATATAGTAATTTTACTAAAAAATGTAAGTTTCATGTCAAATGCGGTATTTTAACATAATGCAGTATTTTATAACATAAATTTAGTGTTTTGAAAGATTATTGTAGTAGTTTGTCTAAAAGGACGGTGTTGGTATAAAACAATAGTAAGTGTACTATAGAGACTAAAACACAAGAAACTTTAATCCAAGAAGCTTTTCACAACTTCTTTTGGGCCAGAAACCTAAACCTATTGTTTTTCAAACCCTGAGATTTAAAACCATCTTTCCTTTTATTTTTATTTTATTGGATATATTGTAATAAAAACACGACGTTGGACCAATTCAGATGAGCAGTGTGAAACCATGGTTTTGCAGCCAACCCATATTTTGAGGTCTGTTCAAAGGAGCGGTGTGAAACCATGGAAGTCCAACCATTGTCATAAAAAAAAATAAAAGAGAGGGCCACAATTCCACAAATTGAGGAGGTGGGGCCCACCCCCTTCTTGGAGCGGTGGAGGACCACCGCCCTCGAGCGGAGGAGTGGCTAGTGCCGCTCCCCCGACCGGGACAGTTGTTGTTGTTGTTGTTGTTTTTAAAGGAAGAAGAAAATGCCTCAGATCAAACAAATATCAAAGCTCCTGGATACAAGAAACAAAATATTTTCCTGTGTAACAAACAGTATCCACTACCAACTCCTCCCAGAATACACAGCACAAAGGCAAAACAAATATCTAAAGACACTTCAAAAAAATGGGGTCTGTAGCCTTCGAGACACGTCATATTTACTCCAGCTTCGTAGTCTTGGTGACACGTCATCTGCTACGTGTCATGATCTGGGGAATTCTCACTTCTGAGCATCATCACTCCCCTTCCTTTGCAATGTGGAATCCCTCGATTTTTCGGGCGACATCGTTTACACCCACGCTCGTTTTATCAATAGCTCCGTTGAAGATAATGGGGTCGGTCTCGCCAGTGGTGGACGGGCGGGCCCGTTTGCTAAATTCCGATGGTCCCGTCTTCGGATCCGGATGCATAAGATTCACCGTCAGGAGAGAAGCACACGCAATAAAAACACGTTTTATATCCCATTTTAAACATGTTTCAAAGTTTAAAAATTGAGAATCAAACTTTAAAAATACACCAGAAACCAAGGTTTTAAATATCGGATAGCAAAATCGTATCGGATGTGTGTTTTCTATACCGGATAGCCGGATAGCGGTATCAGACGATATACCGCCAATATGAGTTATGTATGTTCGTATCGGGTACCAGCATCGGGTATATTGGTATTGGTATCAGACATATCGGATGTCAATATAAAAATTTCCATCATACATATTGGACATATTGGTCTAAATTTTATAAATTTAAAATTTATGAGGAAGTCAGAAATTTTATTGTGGCTGCTATATAACAAGTCATCGGAGTTATTAGCTATGTTGCAACCAATAAAAAATTTCCACGTGGACTCAGAAAGATAAGAGAAAAAAATTATTTAATACATATTCCGCCTCTGTTCAGCATTTTCAACAACATAGGTTTGTTTTCCCCCAACCTCAACAACATAGGAATCGAGAGGCTCGGAAAAACCCTAGGTTGGGTAATTGGGTTTATCGATAATTGTCATGGCTTGATGTTAAAAAGCTTACCGAAAAATAATGATAAAAGGTTTATATAACTAGAGATGTTGAAAATCCATGGGTTCAACAACGAAAATGTTGTAGAGATTAATTTTTTCCCGCCCTCTATTTCTTCTTTCTATTTTACCATTCCATCATTAGTGAAATTATAGAGGTGTGGGTGAGAGTATGATGTGTGGAAAGAGAGTGATGTTATGGAATTGATATAAAAAAAAGAGAAGAAGTTCGTGATAAGGAAGGTTAATAAAATTATGATTTTAATTTTGTAGCCATTGATCATTAAGAAGGACATCATCTCTCAGCATAAAAAAAGTCTTTCTCATAAATTTTCATTATAATCATGTGGAGGGGGGGGGGGAATTATTTATTGGTTGCAATATAGCTAGTCACTCCGATTACTAGTTATGTAGCAACCACCATAAAATTTCTCCTCGGCATGGAAATATGAGATCGGGTTTAAATATTTTATCTGTGTCTTTGAATTCAAAATGGGTTTCGCGTACGGGGTTGAAACCCAAAAAAGAAATAAACCTAGATCCTTTTTTCAAATAAACACAATATCGGCAATATTTAAACCGATACTATATACCGGCCGATATTAGATTAAAACGATAAATGTCCTTATCGATATAAAATTTACCGATGTATCGGCCGATACAACCGATATTTGTTTCACTGCCAGTAACCAATAGCTCAGTTGGTATGACACTTCCTTTCCTGAAAAGAGTGTGGGGTTCAAACACAAAGAGGGGAAGCGGCCATAAATTAATGCTTTCGGGGCAAATTCGTTGATCCTCCAGACGCGTGTGTGTTGTGTGCTTGTGTGTGGGTGTGGTGTGTGTTTGTGTGAGGCTTACATGCCGATTAAATTTTTTTTTTGGGGAAAGAGTAATAACCATTAGACGCCAGGTACAACATGGGTCCGATCGGGAACTATTAGATTAAACAGCCAGTTGGAGTATAACAGGGGCTCATGGTTTAATGGTTTTTTATATTTGATATGTGGACAGGAACTAATAATAGCAGGGAATACGTCAAAGAGCGATAGCGAAGTTTCTTGGTCTATCCAAATGGGTGAGGCAGGGGTGGGGGTAGTTCTCGAGCTTTAAGATGACCAAAATTTTGTTGGCTGATACAAAAAAGTATTTTTGTTTAAGAAAAGATGTGCTTTATTTATTAATTAATTGTTAATGTTGTGTAGTTTGTCAATCTTCAATGCGAACTCAGCTGTAGATTTTTGTTATGTAATCTATATATTTTGTTAAGCAATGTATAAATACAGAATAGCGCAGATATGAAAAATTAGACACCATCCATTGATGTTTATATACATAAATGATGTCTGCATTTGTTTTTGATGTCTTTTTCTTAACTTTCAATATTCGTATTCATATGAATAATTTCCATCCAAATTCCTAATATTTTAAAAAAAAATATCCAAATCTTGAATGTTACTAAATACTCCACTATGTTAGTGTATGTCCAATTTAGACAGTTGGTTAAGGTTAGCTAAAGTTATATTAGCATAGACAGATATGAAACTTTTCTCATGTGCTGCTACTAACTGGCCTTTCGCTTGGACGGTACCAATTTTTTTTCCAATATAAGAGATCGTAAGTTTCATCCTTCGAAGGGGTTAATCTCAAAATATTTTATTTTTAAAAAAAATACTACAAGTGTTGCATATCCATATTGATCCCAATTGAAGTTATGGCATTCATCCGAATTCGGGGAGAGAGAGGAATTTTACTTCGGTGCTTCCGGTTTTTCATTTTAGATACTGAAAAGTTGAATAGGACACCTTCCGGTAAAACCAATCAGAGTGTAATACCCGGTATCTTGTAAATATTTCCGTATTTTAATAAAACGTTTCCCATATTTTTCCTATTTTTCCTTATCTCTAAAATCCTAATTCTACATTTTTCACATTCTACATTTTTTACTAATCTAAAATCCTACACTTCTCTTTTTTTTTAAACCCAACTTCTAAACCCTAACCGCGGCCCAATCGCTTTTTCCTCTCCCCTCTATCTTCCCCAAGAACTCGATCCCAAACCCAAACCCAAACCCAAACCCAAACGAGCCCTTATCTTTTTTCTTCTTCTTCTCTTTTCTTTTCTTTCTCTTTCAAAAACCCACGAATTCCTACGCCTTCCTCGCGCCCGTCTCCACTTGACCCGGTCGCCCACGACGCCATCGATCCCAACAACCTCCCCGAGATCTTCGTCGCTAACCCCCCCAATTCTCAACGAATCTCTCTATCGCTCTATCTCTTTATCGCATTTCCTCTTTCTCTTTCATTTTCCTCTAATTATTCTCAAACACCTTCTCTCTATCTCTCTCAAACTCACCAAGTCTTCACTGTCTTCGCCATACCTCACCGTCGACGATCCTCATGTCACCTCCATCACCACTATGAGCTCCTTTGCTTTCCCACACCACCACCTTCAACTCCTCCTTTCAACTCCAACACATATCACCTTTCACTTGAGCTCCCCGAACCCACTTACCACCAGCCAACCAGCACCGTCGGCGAGCTACTCCGACGCCACCATCGTCGTCCACTCTCCCGACCTACCCTAGCACGACCAGCTCCTCCCTGAACCCACCACAACCCCCACTTCCTCTCAAACTCCCACCAAGCCCCTCATCTCTCACAATGAGCTCATTGTGCCTAGCCGAAGCCACCCTACTTTTGCTGAGCCATCGACTGAGCCCCCTCATCGCCAACCACGCCGTCGACCTCCCTGCACCGTCATTCCAACTGACGGCAGAACCTAGAACCGAGCTCACCTTGATGCTGCTGCTGCTTACGTTGTTGTCGCTGCGCCGTGATCATGCCTTTGCTGTCATCGTCGTCATGGTTGTGTCCCTGTAACAACCCTAAACTTTATGTACAAATTTTTCAAAGTACATAAAGGAATACCTAAGCCTGAGCACAAATTATAAATTTAAATTGCTTTTGAATAGCAAGAAAGCACTTGTAGCTCATTGGTAAAGCCTTACACTGCTGTGACGTAGCCCACGTGATCGAATCCCCCCATCCACATATATTTTTATTGACTTTTCTTTTAAACTTTTAGAAGCGCAAAGGTTTGCACGTGCACTGTACGTAAAATGAAAAGTCACAAAGAAAACAAACACATGAAAAATGATATACTAACAGACAGGGACATGTGGCAAAGATCCAAGCCCAACCCACCGGCTTTGGACTGGCAAGATTCACTGTGAGGCTGGCGCCGCCGGGCCCCCGATGGTAATGCTTCATTTTTTGTGCCCTAACACCCCTTGGACCCCCCCATTAACCCAGTCTGTTTGATTTCTCTGCACATTAACAGAGAAATTAAAATGAGGCATTAATCCACATTTTAATGCATTTTTAATTCTCAATTCATTACCCTAAACCCTAATTTTCCCAATAAATACCATACTACATTCTACCCCTCCTCATTCAGAAATTCCATGCCAAAACTCTCTAAAAAATTCTAAGTTATACAAGTGGAGTTATCAAAGGTCAAAATTCCGGTGACGTTTCGGGAAGAATCCGGCGACAAAACGACTCCCCGACGATCCCAAAATCTCCCTCTACCCTCTCTCTCTAATTCCAACCAATAAGTTCCCTCTTTCCCCCTTCTCTTCTATTAAAACGAATTCATTCTTCAAAACTAGTCGGAAGCGGAGTTAATCCGACTTCCGATTCTATTTTAACTAAAAACACAATTTTTCTTTAGAACAAATTCACCATCTTTTTGTATATTGTTTAGCAATCATAAACAAACACATTAGAACAAGTTTTATCTCAAAATAATTTGTATTGCAAGTTCTATTTCAGTTTTACGGTAAAATATCATCATGTTTACATACGACATTGCTTATTCATTTTGATCGTATTACCTTTAGAAAACTCACGAGGTAATGACCTATCTCATCACAACACTCATTCTTGACATAGCACGATAACTTTTGGAACATTAGTTTGTGTGAAAATACGAGTTTACATTTAAATACCCTAAATATTCAAAAACCGTTTTCTTTAAAAGTGTATTATTGAATTCCTTGCAAATGCGCCTCTACAACCCATTTTGGGAAACCCCGATCGGGATGGTGCGGGTTATCGCACATTCTCGGGCCTAGTAGAGCGAGATGCAGACCTCCTCACGGAGCATCCGATCTCGATGAAATTTTTAATGCAATTTTTAAGAAAAATGTGATTTCCATTTAATAAATAAATTTTATTTTTATAAATATATATATATATATATTATCAAAATATCTACTTTAAATATACAATATATATATTCCATGTTTTCTAAATCAAAAGAATCATAAATTTTATGAAACTACCATTACAAATCAATACAAGTCCAATATTACACTAAAATACAATATACAATGAAATCTAGGTTATATCCACTAGAATATTTCACTTTATAAAAATTACAATTATGGAAACCCTAAAGACGGTAATTAAATATTTGAGATGTATTTTGAAAATATATCAAAACTATTTTTCATAAAACCCCCTCAAATTATATTAATTTACAATAAGGACCCTAGTAAACATAGGTTTAAGCGGACCAGTTCTCTTGAGCCTCAGTGAGCCGGAGAATATGGGTGCTTACCTATCTAAGGTAGACAACCTAAAAATAGGGTTATCAATACGGTAATTATTTTGGAAAAAGACACAAATCCTGCCGTCCATGTGCAGCTGTTACTGATAACTCCAAAACATAAATCAGGACTTCAATTCTGTTTAAAAGTCTGACTCAGTTCGAGACATGGTGAAATCTGAAAATAATCTGACTTGAATTCAATTCAAGTATAACTACAATACAACATGAATCCATGAATGACAGAATACAATCTATATCAACTTGACTCGACCGAACCGAACCATGGATATACTCTGATTACATGACTATCCATTTATATCCATTCTGTTTACATGATATCATGGTTTCGGCAAGTCGTCTACAACCATTCATTACAACAATACAAACAATACAAGAGACATTACGGGGTATTTAAGGGGTAGACTGGTACGGAACATGTTAAAGGTGGCACGAGGTGGTCACTAAAAGACGTAACTATACATTCATGCCGTTGTTCCGTGGTTTTATCGACGGAGCCTTGTACTACGGGTTACCAAAGTCCACGGTATAAGTTGGACTCCTCTCATATACACTGGCATATTTTGTACCAAGCTACAAACAACCGCGTTAACATAACAATCAAATAGTATACAGTTATATTCTTTTTGTCTATTCTATTTCTACCTTACTTTGGAATTTACCGAGCGATTGTTCGCTGACGACATTCCTATTTCTCTTCTTTCTTTGGAATGTTGTCAGGAGTACCCGACTCTGAGGAGTTCGAGACCAGCCAGGAGCACTTGGAGCAGACCACTAAGCAGCACGACCTTTAGACTTTACTTGTATATATTTTCTTTCAGTTCATGCCATTGTTTAGGCATTGTTTTCCATTCCTGTATTTACATTTTCAGTTGTACTTGTAAAGAAATGTTTAATAAATAAAAGTTGTTGTTCATTTACACTTCATGTCTTCCTTTGTGTATTTACATTATATTGCTTAGTTACGCTTACCGTATTTACTTCTGAGTAAATACGTAGCGGGCCCCGTCGCGTCTTCTTACCCGTACACCGGGAAGCGGGGCGTGACAGGTTTTGTTGGCGGCCCATGCAGGTCAGTTCTGCATGGACATGTAGGTCAATTCTGCATGAATTCCTAAGCAATATAACACAAGAATCAGTAACTAAAAACATTCTTTACATTTCATATTCCTCGAATCTTACAATTTCATATACTTTGAATTTATCCTAACCCTATTTTTCTTTCAAGATTATGGATTCTCCAACCAATACCAGTACCAACTTCAACAACACACCACCACCTCTACCGCTTACGCCTACCATTGCTGCTCCGATCAATGAGCAGACGGTACTGCTTGAGGCAATCCGAAGCCTCCTGGAAGGATTGCAGCAGCAAACTGCTATATTATTAAACCGTCCAGAAGCGAAAGCGCCCGGAGTAAAGCAATTCCGAGCATTCACCAAAAGCAATTTTCAGGAAAAGAGAGCCCTTTGGAAGCTGAAGAATGGGCTCGGAGTATTGAGGATGATCTGGCAGCAGCACAAGTGCCAGAGATCGCTTGGGTACGAGTTGCGAAGCTGCAACTCATGGACAACGCCCGAGTTTGGTGGAAGGCAGAAGAAAGCCGTCTTGACCAGCCGATCGAATGGATAACTTTTCGCGACATGTTCGACGCGAAGTACTTTCCAGAGACTGCCCGATTTGACATGGAGCAGTAATTCATCCACCTACAATAGGGTTCGATGTAGACCAAATCTGTGGATGAGTATGATGTTGAGTTTACCATGCTCAGTAGGTAAGATATGTCTCAATATTCGATTTTCAAATATCACATACTACATAGCTAATACAAGACCTTAACAGGTTCGCGGCACACTTGATACCGACTGCTGAGATCAGGTCCAGACGATTTCAGCAAAGGGTAGATCCGGAGATCCAAGCTGCCTTAGCTACAGGGGATTTCCCAACCCACGATCTAGCTCTGAAAGCTCCCCGTCGATACGAGGCAGTAGTGAAGAAGAAGGGCAGACCTCAATCTGCCGGTGTGAAGCTCCCGGCCACCCAAATGGCAGGAGGAGCCTCTTCAATACCAACTCATGAACCCAGGAGACTGGAAGTAACCAATAACCAGCTAAGTCTAAATTTTTGCTTCTACTGCAAGAGGGATGGACACCTGTGGAAGGATTGTAGGCGCGCAAAAGGCATATGCTTAGTTTGTGGCGCATCCACTCATGGAATTGGAACATGTCCTTATAGACGCAATCTAGTTCCAACTCACAACACTTATCCGCAACGGCCAACTATCCAGGCTCCTGCACTTCGTCTTGCTCTCCCAGCTCCACCTCTACGTGGACCTCCTGTGCAGCCTAATCGTCAATTCCATCAGGCACTTAGGAACATGCCTTGAGGGCAGAGAAACATGTCCCAAGGACAGAGAAATGTGCCTCCAGTTAGGAGGAATGTACCCTAGCGTCAAGCTTTCACATTAGCGTCCGTAAAAGCCGAGACTGTAGACCAAGGTAACCCTGGTAATTTTCTTACATCTTTTTCAATCTTTCCAAAACTTTTGCATTCTTTCGTTCTTCCAAATAATTTTATGCACTATCCTAGTTCTATCACCATCACTATCATTAAACTTTTCTTGAATCTGTCGCACTTTCCTTCTACAAATTTCGAGGACGAAATTTCTATAAAGAAGGTAGAATGTAACAACCCTAAATTTTCTGTACAAATTTTTCAAAGTACATAGAGGAATACCTAAGTCTGAGCATAAGTTATAAATTTAAATTGCTTTTGAACAGCAAGAAAGCACTTGTAGCTCATTGGTAAAGCCTTGCACTGCTGTGACGTAGCCCCTGTGATCGAATCCCCCCAGCCAGATATATTTTTATTGACTTTTTTTAAACTTTTAGAAGCTTAAAGATTTGCACGTGCACTGCACGTAAAATGAAAAGTCACAAAGAAAACAAACACATGGAAAATGATATACTAACAGGCAGGGACACGTGGCAAAGATCCAAGCCCAACCCACCGGCTTTGGACCGGCGAGATTCATTGTGAGGCCGGCGCCGCCGCCCCCCGATGGTAATGCTTCATTTTTTTGTGCCCTAACACCCCTAGGACTCCCCTCATTAACCCCAGTCTGTTTGATTTCTCTGCACATTAACAGAGAAATTAAAATGAGTCATTAATCCATATTTTAATGCATTTTTAATTCTCAATTCATTACCTCAAACCCTAATTTTTCTTATAAATACCACACTACATTTTACCCCTCTTCATTCAGAAATTCCATGCCAAAACTCTCTAAAAAATTCTAAGGTCAAAATTTGTACAAGTGGAGTTGGCAAAGGTCAAAATTCCGGCGACGTTTCGGGAAGAATCTGGCAACGAAACGACTCTTCGACGATCCCAAAATCTCCCTCTACCTCCTATCTCTAATTCCAACCAGTAAGTTTCCTCTTTCACCCTTCTCTTCTATTAAAACGAATTCATTCTTCAAAACTAGTCGGAAGCCGAGTTAATCCGACTTCCGATTCTATTTTAACTAAAAACAAAAAATTTCTTTAGAAAAATTCATCATCTTTTTGTATATTGTTTATCAATCATAAAAAACACATTAGAACAAGTTTCATATCAAAATAATATGTATTGCAACTTTTATTTCAGTTTTACGGTAAAATACCATCATGTTTACATACGATATTGCTTATTCATTTTGATTGTATTACCTTTAGAAAACTCACGAGGTAATGAACTACCTCATCACAACACTCATTCCTGACATAGCACGATGACTTTTGGAACATTAGTTTTTGGAAAAATACGAGTTTACATTTAAATACCCTAAACATTTAAAAATCGTTTTCTTTAAAAGTGTATTATTGAATTCCTTGCAAATGCGTCTCTACAACCCATTTTGGGGAACCCCGATCGGGATGGTGCGGGTTATCGCACATCCTCGGGCCTAGCAGAGCGAGACGCGGACCTCCTCACGAAGCATCCGATCTCGATGGAATTTTTAATGCAATTTTTAAGAAAAATGTGATTTCTATTTAATAAATAAATTCTATTTTTATAAATATATATATATATAAATATTATTAAAATATCTACTTTAAATATACAATATATATATTCCATGTTTTTTAAATCAAAGGAATCATAAATTTCATGAAACTACCATTACAAATCAATGCAAGTCCAATATTACACTAAAATACCATATACAATGAAATTTAGGTTATATCCACTAGAATATTTCACTTTATAAAAATTACAATTATGGAAACCCTAAAGACGGTAATTAAATATTTGAGATGTATTTTGAAAATATATCAAAACTATTTTTCATAAAACCCCCTCAAATTATATTAATTTACAATAAGGACCCTAGTAAACATAGGTTTAAGCGGACCAGTTCTCTTGAGCCTCAGTGAGCCGGAGAATATGGGTGCTTACCTATCTAAGGTAGACAACCTAAAAATAGGGTTATCAATACGGTAATTATTTTGGAAAAAGACACAAATCCTGCCGTCCATGTGCAGCTGTTACTGATAACTCCAAAACATAAATCAGGACTTCAATTCTGTTTAAAAGTCTGACTCAGTTCGAGACATGGTGAAATCTGAAAATAATCTGACTTGAATTCAATTCAAGTATAACTACAATACAACATGAATCCATGAATGACAGAATACAATCTATATCAACTTGACTCGACCGAACTGAACCATGGATATACTCTGATTACATGACTATCCATTTATATCCATTCCGTTTACATGATATCATAGTTTCGGCAAGTCGTATACAACCATTCATTACAATAATACAAACAATACAAGAGACATTACGGGGTATTTAAGGGGTAGACTGGTACGGAACATGTTAAAAGTGGCATGAAGTGGTCACTAAAAGATGTAACTATACATCCATGTCGTTGTTCCGTGGTTTTATCGACGGAGCCTTGTACTACGAGTTACCAAAGTCCACGGTATAAGTTGGACTCCTCTCGTATACACTAGCATATTCTGTACCAAGCTACAAACAACTGCGTTAACATAACAATCAAATAGTATACAGTTATATTATTTCTGTCTATTCTATTTCTACCTTACTTTGGGACATACCGAGCGATTGTTCGCTGACGACATTCCTATTTCTCTTTTTTCTTTGGAATGTTGTCAGGAGGACCCGATTCTGAGGAGTTCGAGACCAGCAAGGAGCACTTGGAGCAGACCACTAAGCAGCACGACCTTTAGGCTTTACTTGTATATATTTTCTTTTCAGTTCATGCCATTGTTTAGACATTGCTTTCCATTCCTGTATTTACATTTTCAGTTGTACTTGTAAAGAAATGTTTAATAAATAAAAGTTGCTGTTCATTTACACTTCATGTCTTCTTGTGTATATTTACATTATATTGCTTAGTTACGCTTACCATATTTACTTCTGAGTAAATACGTAGCGGGCCTCGTCGCATCTTTTTACCCGTACACTAGAAAGCGGGGCGTGACAGTCCCCGACAGGCAAGTGAAACTCCTCACTTGCTACTCATGCTGTCGTATTATATTAGAACGAGTAAACTAAAATATAAACATATTTATTATATCATATAATCGTTATATTTTATTTACACTCATAGTTATGATGGTTGGAACATGATCAAGTTGATAATGTGTATTATAATTGTGTAAAGCACAGAAGAATTAATTATCGTTTGTTTGGTTGAAAGAAAACGAAGTATCGATCGTGACACATGTATATTTTGCAAATGTTCGATATGTTACCCTAATGAAAACCCCATTTAAAAATGGCAGAATTTATGACCCATAAGCCCCTTTAATGATAATGAATAACGTTTAAGAATTTGAGAGAAAAATATTGACTTTAGCACTATGAAATGATACCTCCATTTAGTTACGTCAAATCTGAAATTTTATCGCGCATGTCGCCTTATTAAAATCATGGTAAATTAAATACAGATCGGAATGTAATGTTCTAGGGTTCGAATCGAAACCGACTAGATAATCTAGAACCCTCTGCAAATTGTTGTTTAATCTGTGTTGGAAAATTTTGTTGTTTAATACGTTTTATATCTGAAAAAATTGAATAAACAAAAATCTAACCTTTATGAATTACATGTATGAAAATTGAAGTTTATCAGAAAGAGGCATGCACTTGAGTGCGCTGACCTAAGAAAGATATCGTCTCCTTCCTGGCAGGTTTACAGCGGCGATTCAATCCCAACATACAACACCCTCAGCCCTTCTGATACTCCGTCTTGCACAAGTTGCCGGAGAAGTGTTAGTACCCTTTTCTGTTTCGCAGTTAGATACTCGGATGCTGTGAATGCAATGAAGAAGAAGAAGAAGAAGAGAAAGAATTTTTTGTGTGCTATGGTTTTCGGTTTTCTGGATATGTTCCATTGCCTTCAGGGAATAGTCTTTTATAGGCTTCCAAAATGGTTCGCAATCCTTCGATTATAACCGATCGTCTGCAATCATCCGATCTGCAACCGCTGGCAACCGCAATGATCGCAACCGTTCGATCACAACTGCATGATCGCAACCGTTCAACTTGCAACGGTCAATTTCCAACGGTCGTAACCGTTCATAAACGGCCGCACCCGTTCGCAAAAACTAATCGTGAAAAATAAAAAACGTTTCAAAATTATTTTACAAAATATATATTAATATAATTTTTTGTAAAAAGAATACTATGGACTTTGTGAACTGGAATCGGAGCGGCATTCGTGTCCGCAGGTGCAGGCACATGCGTCTCGCTCGCTCGCTCGGCACGGCATGGCGGCGGCGCGCGCGTGTGGTTCCACCATATCTCTTTCATTGGACTTAATGCAATGAAGGATAGAAGTATTATATAAATACTTTCCCATTCCTTGGTGTGGGCAATGTGAGACTAAAACTCACTATGAGAAGTTTGGACTTTTCACTTATTTTTTGCATTTGCTCCAACAATTCCCCTACAAAGTTCAAACTTCGATGCAAATTATAATGACTATGAACACTATGAGATGAACATCTAACAATATTGTATATCGGCGTAAGTGTCATAAAAACTTGAACCTACACTTTGTGTAGAAAACTCCAGAACGCAAGAATATAGTAGTCATTAAATAATCTTACAAAACTACATCTTGTTGATCGATCCTTTATCAAAAACACATATAATATGAAATAGAAATTTGGGTATTCAAAACAGGTTACCCATTATGGCCATGTGTGGTATCTTGATTCTTGTGAGAGTTATAAAGGTTTCATCCACTCATCCTAAGCCACGGCCACATGACAATCTCACTTAGGTGATGTCTCAAGAGGATACTTGTTGTCAGAGGACCTCGCAAATAATTTTGCATTTGATATCATTAAGAGTAAAATTCTTAACCCTAATTAACAACTAGAGCACGACAACATCATCAGAATAGGATAAGATATAAATGCTTAAATAGAGTGCTCCCACGTTCACATTTAACAGCTGCGTTCTTCCTATTACAAAACCTTTTAAGGTTGGGTATCCATTGTTGGTGTATTTAATACGGGTCTAAGTCTCATTCCTCTCGATACATTAAGAATCTTGGTTTTCGCAAGATCCTTAGTAAAATAATCGGCTAAATTTAGTTGACTACTTACAAACATAAGAGACAATATAGAATTTTCTTTGTATTGTTTTATAGTCTCATATCTTAATTGTAAGAATCTATTTGTTTTCCTATTGTAATTTTTCTGTTCTAATAAATCTAATAGATATCTATTATCATAATGAATTGTTATTACTGTAATTGGTTTTGGTACAAAGGGAATTTCAAATATTAAATTCCTTAACCATTCTGCTTCTAAGTAGGTAGTATCCAAAGCAATCATTTCAGCATCCATAGTACTTCTGGTAATTAGTGTTTGTTTACACGATCCCCAATTAATTGCTCCACCACCAAGTACAAAACATAACATGCGGTAGATTTTACGTCTAGAGTATCGGTTACCCAATTAGCGTCATTGTACCCTTCAATTTGATTTGGAAAATCAGAATAAACAAGATAATAATCTATAGTACCTCTTAAACACTTGAACACTCGTTCCAAAACATTCCAACGTACTTGATTAGGGTTACTTGTAAATCTACTAAGTTTCGAAACCACATATAAAATATCCGGTCTTATTCGAGTAGTTATGAAGTTTAGCGACCCTAACAATTTTGAATATCTATTTGTAATATAGGTTCACCTTCATGTTTAATGAGATGAACATTTTGGATCAAGGGGAGTTGAGATATATTTTATATTGAAGTAATTATACATCTTTAATAATTTCTCTATGGCATGAGATAATGAAATTGAATATCTATTTTCTAATTTATTGATTTTCATGTCCAGAATGTAATCAGCTTCACCTAGATCTTTCATATCAAAATTCTTAAATAAATATGACTTTACATCATTTATGACATTAATAGAAAAACCAAATATTAGAATGTCATCAATATAAAGACAAAGAACTACAAAATCATTTCCAAAAGATTTGTAGTATATACACGTATCAAAATTATTAATTATAAAACCATAATTACGAATTACTTCATCGAACTTAATATGCTATATATCACAGGAAGACAAAGTTAAAACAATGGGACTAATTTTATTTATTTCTTCATTATTATTACAAACAACATTTAATTTATAAAATCCATCACACACATAGCCCTTACCAATAAACATACTTTCTTTGAAAATTACAATTTGATTATTTTCTAATATAATTTTGTAACCTCTTTTAGAAAGTAGAGAACCACTTATTAAAGTCTTTCTTACACCAGGAATATACAAAATATCACTTAATGGTAAATATTTTCCAGAGGTCATTGAGAGCCTAATGGATCCACTTCCTTTCACCGGTGATGTCGTATCATTTCCAAGTATTACACTTCCCCCACATTCATCCTGAAATAAAGTAAACCATTTATTATTAGAACATACGTGCACATTAGCACCACTGTCAATCACCAATCATTAGATGATATGATAAGGTTTACAGTGTGGGAAATATACTTGAGAGAGGAACCTTCACCCATTTCCACCACATTCACATTTGCATTATTAGTACTTGCAGGTTTCCAAACTGGTTCGATTTTCCTCAAGAAACATCTGGTAGAGATATGGTTGGTTCTCCCACATACGAAACATAATTTTTCTTTGTTCATTGGCATGTGACTTTTGTTCTGGTTTAGAACTTTCTTAAATTGATTCATTTTGAAATTTATTATTCTTAGGTCTAAATTGATTTCCCTTAGGAATAATTTTATTAGAACCTTCAGTCAGGTTGATTTTATTATAACTTTTAGTCTAGGATTAAATACAATCCTTCTTTGTTCCTCAATTCTAATGGAATTCATGACCTCAAGGAGTGTGAGTGAATTTTGGTTTATCTGAAGTTAGTTAGTAAAGGCTCCCCAAAATGGCGTAAGGACATCAATCAAAACAGTCACTTGAAACTGATTTGAAAGTATAGTTACAGAATTAATCACTTTCTTGGCTAACTCCTGAAAGTCATGAAGTTGTTTATTTATAGGCTCATTATCCTTAAGGATAAAATTCCTAAAGGACGATATGCTAAATCTCTCTTCCCCAGCATTATCATTACCATATCTTTATTCTAATGCGAACCAAAGTTCCTTAGCAATTTTGAAGTGAAAGAATGCAAGGTAAAGTGGACCTTCCAAGGTACTAAGTATTTGAAACTTACAATAGTAGTCTATCTCCTCGGGAGAGGAGTTTCCGCAAAAAATTTCTGCGCAAAAGAGCCCAAGGCATCAAATGGCAGCGATACGCTTAAGAAAATGTGAACCAGTATTTTCCGGGCTGTATTTTGACAAACTCCCGAATGAGAAACAGCTAAATTCTGATGGTATTGAAAGCATCTCGAAAAAACCTTCGATATATTATGGGCCTCATAATTCATCCGGGATCAAAAGTTATGAGCAAATGTGCTATGCACATGTGATCTAAGGAAGAAGATGCGAACCAGTATTTTCCGAGCTGTATTTTGACAAACACCGGAATGAGAAACAACAAAATTCAGATGATATCGAAAGTATCTCGAAAAATCCTTCGATTTGATATATTATGGGCCTCATAATTCATCCGGGATCAAAAGTTATGAGCAAATGTGCTATGCACGTGTAATCTAAAGTAATGCTCTACTACATGGGAATGCATTTTTAGTCCCACATCGGGAAAATGAGAGATTGCTTCTCTACCACTCCCATATAAATAAGAGAGAATACCTCTTAGAAAGGGTAGAGTTCAATTCTCAAAGGATTCAATTCTTAAAGGAGCTTAGTTCTCCATAGGAGCTTAGTTCTCCAAGATAGGAGTCTGCTCCTTTCCATAATGCGCATATGTGCAAGCGCCATGTGCGCTATGTGCAACGCATGCGTGCCCGCCATGCGCGCACCACATGCAACACACGTGCGCACCACATGAGAACATTTAATAATAGTAAAAGGAGCTTAGTTCTCCATAGGAGCTTAGTTCTCCAAGATAGAAGCCTGCTCCCCATAATGCGCATATACGCAGGCGCCGCGTGCGCTACGTGCAATGCATGTATGCCCTCCATGCGCGCACCACGTGCAACGCACGTGCACACTACATGAGAACATTTAATAATATTAAAAGGAGATATGTTCTCCATAGGAGCTTGCTCCCCCCATAATGCGCATATACGCAAGCTCCATGTGCGCTACGTGCAAATATGTGCGCTCAACACGTGCGACGCACGTGCGTTCAACACGTGCGACGCACGTGCGCGAACGCAAAGATGCCTTTTTCAGCAGCGAGAAGCTTAAGCTCCAGCCTGTTCTTTCCCCCTAATGAGTGGGACATGGTTCAAAGGGTACATCCCTCCACACCTTCGATATATGGCGCTGTAATCTCTCAGTGTCGTCGGAGAGGTGGTGGGTCCCAACGACCAATGATCCTTCTTTTCAATAAAAAAAGAAGAAAAGAAACAGATATACAGAAGCAAATAGAGAAAACTCTCTGCAAATTTTGAGAAAACTCAAAGAGAAAGAAAGGCAAGCCTTTAGAAAAAGAAGATCATTTCTTCATCTTCAAGGTAAAGAACTACTTCTTGAACCACAGAGATGAAATCATCTCGTAAAAAGAAGAACCATCTTCTAAAAAGATCATAGATCTACAAAAGACCAAGGTCTTTGATAAAAAGAAAAAAAGATCAAAAGATCTAATTATAAAAAACTAAAAGAAGTATTTTACTTCATTCACAGATCTTTAATCTATAAAGGCAGAGCCCTTTTATAAAACAAAAAACTTTTGTTCTTGAATCTTGAGGCAAAGCCTCCTTTAAGAAGAACATAAATTTATTCTTTGATCTTGAAAGTGCCTTGCACTGACGAATTGCGCTCTTGCGCTCATTGGACCGGCGCTCAGCGCCAAAACCTGCCACATGTCAACCAAAGACACAATCTGCGCTTTGCGCTTCTGAAACAGCGCACTGCGCTCATGGGCTGGCGCTCAGCGCCAAGCGCGCCACGTGTCACTCACTGGCGCGCCAATAGACTAGCGCAAAGCGCTCATAAATTAAAAGCGCAATGCGCTAATGAACTAGCGCTTAGCGCTAAACGCGACACGTGTCCTCTTCGTGTGAGCTACCTGATAGAAGCGCAATGCGCTCTTTAACTGGCGCAAAGCGCCTGGCGCGCCACGTGGCGCATTGTCAGAACACAATTTGTTCTGATGAAGACAAAAGATGTCAGAACCCAATACTTAGCATTATTAAAAGGGCCGAGCCCAAATAAAGGCTTAATAGCCAGAACAAAAAAAATGTTAAACATTTTAATTGGACTTATCCCAATTCTGGCCATAAGTCCTCAAATTATCTTGAACTGAGCACATCTGCTCTTTCCACCAACTCATCCTGGTTCAAGGGTACATCTCTTCACTCCTTTGATATTTGTCGTTGTAATTCCTCAACGTCTTCAAAGAGGCGACGGGTCCTGACAACCACACATTTCACAGACTATGACGTCTTTAAACTGGACTGTGAGGTCCTTAAACTCATGGACTATGATGTCCCTAACCTCGACCGTGATGTCTTTAAACTAACGCTGGACTGTGGGGTCCTTAAACTCATGGACTATGATGTCCCTAACCTCGACCATGATGTCTTTAAACTAACGCTGGACTGTAGGGTCCTTAAACTCATGGACTATGATGTCCTTAACCTCGACCGTGATGTCTTTAAACTAACGCTGGACTGTGGGGTCCTTAAACCCATGGACTATGATGTACTTAACCTCGACCGTGATGTCTTTAAACTAACAGGAGACCGTGATGTCTTTAAACTAATAGGCGACCGCGATGTCCTTAAACTCACGGACTATGATGTCCTTAACCTCGACCGCGATGTCTTTAAACTAACAATGGACCGAGATGTCTTTAAACTAACAATGGACCGTAATGTCCTTAAACTAATCGACCGCAATGTCCCTGAACTAAACAATAGAGTCCAAATGCTCTTTTGTTGGATCTAAATGATCCCGTTAAGTTGATCTTAGTCTAAAATGAGACTAACGTATCCTTAACATACGTTTAAGTTGATCTTAGTCCCAAATGAGGCTAACGTATCCTTAAACCCAACCCCCAAACCCAAATCTAAGAAGATACGGATTTGGACTAATCCATGCCCTACGGGCGACAACATAAATTAGTCTTCGTATATAATCCACGGGCAACCACAACACAAAACAAACACCCACGACACAAAGTGACCATCTGGAGAAGGAGAAAGTTGTTACCGCGATGCGGTAGCGTAATTAACTGCAGGGGCTTGCGCCTGTAGGGAAGAGCGTCCCCACAATCAAAAACCCCTCGAACGAGGGGGAATCTGACAAAGTCCGCTATATCGGCTGCATCCGTTTAAACCTCCGATACATGGTGCCATAAATCAATTTGGCATCTTCGGAGAGGTGGACGGATAGCACCAATTAGCATCTGCCCCCAGATTCCGGCAAGACATTCGCTGCGTCTTCCCGGTTTCCGGCGGTAAACAGATTCTGGCATGCCCGGTGGGACCTTTTCCTCTTTCCACTCCACACTTTGTGTGTCTTGTTCGCGAACGAATCGCGGTTTGATATGGTTGCCCTTGGGTTTGAGGTACTAAGATTTGGTTTCTTGCTTGGCGCAAAAAGCGAAACATCAATGGCATCCACTTGCGTGAAGTGTTCCAACTGCAATTGTAACTCGCGCTCCGTCTCATCTGGAGGCATAGCCTACGGGCCCCAAGCAGCCTCCTTGTTCACGATGCCGGTGGACCAGGTGACACAGGCCACCACCGGATTGTTCTTTGGGACAATGCTCCCACCGATGAGCTTCAGCCCCCTGTACCAACACCAGAAACTCCCAAGAAGTCGATCTTTGATCGGCTTACAACTACTGCGGCCCCTCTCAACGGGTCGTCCAGCTCCAGCTCCTCGGTCTTCACCGGACTGGGCCAAAGTTCATGTGGGCCCGTGATGAAGCCTGCAATCCCAGAGAAGGTTGTTTCGAAAAGGATAGCCATCCCTACTCCTGAAGTCGTCAAGGCGACTTCTCCCGCCAAAGGGTCGGTCTTTACAGGGCTGACTGTTCCGGCTCCTACTACGGTTCCCGTCCCTGCTCAGAAATCTGTTTTTGACAGGTTGGATACCGCTTCTCAACAGACATCAGTCTTCAAGAGGCCGACGCCAGCAACAGCACCTCACCTGAACAGGGGGAAAGACAAAGCCATCCCCATCACCGAACCAACTCCATCGGCTCGACACGCTCGACGTCGCCACTGGCGTCGAGTAAAGAAGGCTGGGGACAACTGTAAGTGCACGGCGGCGCCCCGGCCTCCATCTCGAGGCCAAATGCGGAAGCGATGGTTAACTTTAATTTTTCATGAACCGGCACCACCGCGCACTAAAACCTGGATCGAACCATTAACTAGTCCTAGCTAACTACAAGATGGGGAAAAGAGATATACCGAGTGATCCGAGTCCTCCGGTCTTCTTGCCGTCGTCCCGATCTCCCGCGGAATGTCCGGTCTCCACCTCCTCGCCGGAAAGGGCACCACGTCGCCTGGTTCTTTTACGGGCTCCCGCCTCTATACCGAGGCAACTCGGGCACGAAGCTGGCGAGTCGACGTGCCCAAGGTTTGCTGTAGAATGTGTGTAGAACCATGTCTCATATTGGGGTTACGGAGTTTGCCATTTGGTGGAGGAATGAACTATATCTTTTGGAGGAGGAGCTAAAATGGATTTTGTGAAGCCAAAACAACAAAATTTCCTTTCCCAAAATTTTGGGACAGCCCACTACTTGGCCGGCCTTGCCATGGTGAGGGGAGAGTGAGAATGGAGAGAATGAGAGAGGTTGTGAAGTTATGAGAGTGTGAGCCAACCAATCAAGCAAGAGAGAGAAAGGGTGATGATGACAAACAATGATCACAAAGCAAACCCTCACTCCACCAACCAATCAACAACCATGATTGCTTCAAAGGTCAAGCCATCATGATAGAAGAAGAAGTCAAATGGTCAAAGGATGGTGCAACCATCATGACACAAGAATATGCAAAGACCCCCTTCCAAATTGCTTATTTGCACAAATGCAAATAAGCCCTCCTCCACCAATCTTCGGCCATTGAAAGATACAAATGAAAATGGCCGATACGAAAAGCAAACTGGCAACTCCAGAAAACTGGTCCCGTAATAAATCACAGGAAAACCCCGATAATGTGTATACACACCCGCATCTGTATTCCGACCGAAATACAAATGTAATGAGACAAAATCTACACTGTACTATACTAGGATCCGGCTTATACCAAAGCCGGCTAGTAATATCCGTTCGATCCTGATCCGTGCAATACCGCACGTATCTGATCGAACCCTGCCATATAACCATACGGCTAGTAGTACAAACTGTCCGATCCTGATCCGTGCAATACCGCACGTATCTGATCGGACCTTGCCATATCTCCATACGGCCTCTATACCGTTTCGCCCGAAACTTGAGTAACTGAATGTGTGGTGGACTCTAAAGACTCGTCAATACTATGGCTGTGGATTTAACCACTAGCACGTCAGAGGTATTAGCCATACGTGACGGGCCACCAGCTATTGACCAAAAGGGACGTCGATGAGCGAACTCATCCTGACACCCTACTGAGCCTGTTAGTGACAATATCCGTACAGTCCGGTCCGTTCGTCTATGAGCATCTCATGGCAGGCCTAGGGGGTTGGTAAAAGTCAGACCCCCAAAAGCGGTACAAGTCGTGTCGGAGTGCAGCCCAGAACACCCTGAGATACTACTGGAATACCTACCAGTAAATCTCCTGCCTTGGCCAAGGACTTCGTGTAATGGCTCTCTTAGACACAGCGCGACCTCACCCCCAATACCGGGAGAGACGAACCCCTGAAGATCCGCTCACTGCCTCCATGTGGCTCGGGACTGTACCCAACTAAAACCTGTTTGCACGTCTCCTTTGAGCGTGGTACGGTAGTGATCAAAGTACAGTGGGAACCCACACGAGACAAATGACGATCCTCGGGTCGATGAACTAACCTGTACACATGTCACCAGGGAACTGCTATCTGACGTCAGGTATAAGACCAACTAGCATGTTCCCGGCGAGTCCTGTCCGGTGTACTCATAACCCAATGAGCACCTGTATACATCTTAGGTGATCCAACTGACACCAGTGGCTTGTGAGACCGGCCACCGCCCCTCGTCGGGGTCTCGACTGTATACACTAGTCTACTCTGGAGTATCGATGCCCTGTCTCGAAACTCCCACGACTAGGGACCATTTAAGGATGTGCTTATAGACTACCAGCTCCCACGTATATGATCGCCCTCATACTGCTGGCAGTCAAGCAAGAATCCTAGGGGCTCTATCAACGTGCAATAGCGACCTGTCAGGTCACCTAAAGCAGTACACAATGATAAAGGTAAACCAGATAGCATACTATCATCTCGAGTAAGACTGTCCTACCGGGATAGGTCCTCCCTCAATCATTGCAATCACGTGCCTGTGATCCAATAATTGACTCTGAGGGCACTATCGCCAACAGCAACTCCCCCTCTGGGCTAACTCCACCAACCCCAACGGTGGAAGTCAATGCTGTTGTTCCAACCGGGAACAGCTTTGAATTGCTAAACAAGGTGCGCAGGAACTCTCCTACCGCCGTATTGAAAAGATCTCCGCCACCGGTGGAGAATGTTACAGAGGCAAAGCCGGAACAGCCCCCTCAGCGGCTGTCCTCCAAAGTTTACAAAGTCTGGCGACGGGTCTAGGAGTCAGTGATCGATCAAGATTATCTTCGCCGACAGAAGAAGCTGAAGGTTCAGCAGGAAGAGAACCATCCTAGCAAGCCACAAAGGATGGCAACTGCCTGGGTGCCCGCTGCAACTGCCCCATCAACATCAACTGCTCAAAAGAGAAGGAGGCCAGAGAAAGCCCCTATGAACGTGGCAGGCCACAAAGACGCTGAGCCCAAACGCCCCAAGTCTGGGGGCATAACGGTGCATACCATTTACATGGCTTCCGGAAAAGAGGAAAGCCGCGCATCGACGGGCCACCGACCGCTCACCCGATCTATCACAAGAGCTCAGGAACAACAGCAGCAGAAGCTTCAGGAGATGCTGACTGCAATGGCCGCTCTCACCGTGTCACGCCCCACCTCCAATACAGAGAGTATTGTCCGCTTTGGCCGAAGCCGCACGGTTTTTCCCTTTAGAGCGAACCGGACCCGACCAGGGGCCACTTCCCAGGAGGTCACCCATCCCAAGACTTCCCTGGCCCGAGCACGCTTAACTACGGAGTTCTTAAGCTCCTGTAGTTCCGGTTCACTTAAAAGGCGCCTCTGTATTGAAGAGTGGTATCAATTCATTTATAGTACAGATCTGCCCCCTTTCGGAATGTATTCCGAAGAGTCCCCATTGTTCTACAGTGGGTCCCACGGACTCAAGAGGTGGCCCCCACGGATTCAAGAGGTGGCCCCCGCCCACTTAACACGACACTTGGCGTGGCACTTTGTTCCGTGTGGCACTTTGCTCCGTGAGCAAGAACCGGGTCCCGACATTCTCCCCACCTTTGAACAATGGTTCGTCCTCGAACCACAGACCTACTATTGAGGGACCAGGCTCTGATACCATTTTGTCACGCCCCACCTCCAATACAGAGAGTATTGTCCGCTTTGGCCGAAGCCGCACGGTTTTTCCCTTTAGAGCGAACCGGACCCGACCAGGGGCCACTTCCCAGGAGGTCACCCATCCCAAGACTTCCCTGGCCCGAGCACGCTTAACTACGGAGTTCTTAAGCTCCTGTAGTTCCGGTTCACTTAAAAGGTGCCTCTGTATTGAAGAGTGGTATCAATTCATTTATAGTACAGATCTGCCCCCTTTCGGAATGTATTCCGAAGAGTCCCCATTGTTCTACAGTGGGTCCCACGGACTCAAGAGGTGGCCCCCGCCCACTTAACACGACACTTGGCGTGGCACTTTGTTCCGTGTGGCACTTTGCTCCGTGAGCAAGAACCGGGTCCCGACACACCGGGCCAAAAGGAAGCCCGGAGGCATCATCAGAACGGCGTCACGAACAAGAAACTGATGCTGACTTCCTACGCAGGGTCCTCGAAAAGAAGGACAGAGAAGCAGCAGAACAAGCTGCCAACATAAAACAAATGGCGCTTCTCTTCCAAGACATGGTAGGAATGATGTTACAGCCGTATTCTCCAGCTGAAGACCCTCCGGTCATTATTGAAGACGATAGAGGGGAGACATTCAATCCTCCCCCGGCTCATTCAGCAGCCAAGGAGGAAACCATTTCCAAAGCCGCACTGGATGACTATATAGCTCAGCAAATACGAGCTCACCAGGCGAATGAAGCGGCCGGCCAAGTCGTCAAAACTGGGCGACCGTATCCAAGCTGGTATGACCAAATAAAATACCCGCTGGGATATACGATCCCTAAATTCCACGTGTACTAGGGGACATGCAATCCTCACCAGCACGCCGTCCAGTTCAGAGCTCTTTGCGGCAACACCGGGGGCGATGATAAGCTTTTGCTCCGTCAATTCGTCGGCAGCTTGTCGGAGACGGCCTTCGAATGGTACTCCGAACTTCCAAACGATTCCGTCAAGACATTTGCGGAAATGGAGCTGTTATTCACCCAGCGATTCGCGAGTGCTAGTGAACGCACCCCGATAACGGCATTGATCAATGCCAGGATGAAGCCAGGCGAGACGTGGGTCCAATACGCCATACGATGGCGGAATCTGTGGTCGAAGTGCGAACAGTGCATCGAAGAAGCACCAGCGGTGGGTATGTTCGTGGGCACTCTGGACCCTCATGCAACCATCTCCCAGTTCATGATGTTCTTCAAGCCGACTACTTTCCAGGCCTTGATTGACAAGCTGGCCCAAATGGACCAGATGGGTCATAAACCATCTCCTTCAAAGACGGATCCTCGGAATGAAAAGGGGAAAGGAAAAGCAACTTTCGTTGCCACTACTCAACAACAGTCGAGCAACTTAAAGCCGGTTGTTCGCCAAAACAACATGCGTCCACGCCCATCCCTCGAGGAGAGACTGGGACGTCCTTACTTGTTTCCCCAGGATAAAACGAGGAGACTGTTCGAGCTGCAATGCGCAACAAGCTCATAAATTTGCCGGATCCAAAACGACCGTTGCAACCCGGCGATGCTAATAGTCCCAATTATTGCCCTTACCATCAAACGGTAAGCCATCCAATTGAGGATTGCTTCGTCTTTAAAGGCTGGATTGAAGATCAATACCAACAGGGCAAATTTGCCCTGTCCGAGAATTGGAAGGTGAACCCACCACAGCCACACGCTCCCAAGAAGACAGACACGCCGGGGGCATCATGCTCTTTCATTGAAGAAGCTCCATGGGAGGTCGCTCTTTCAGCAAACACTAAAAGAATGTTGAGGAATCTCCAAACATGCCCGGCAATCAGGTGGAAGAATCCGCTGGAACCCGAGATTATCGAGGGAATGCTAAAGCCGCGCCTAGTTCCAAAAACTGGTGGTGATAGTCAAAGCGCTCATACCCAGCCGTCAAAGTCTTCCAAGAAGAAAACCAAGAAGCCCGTGAAACCTGATGACAAACGCACGGACCTGCAAAAACATATTGACGCTCTGGAAGAATATAATCAGAAGGCGCGGACCCCGGTCACACTCCATGAATTTCTCAGCCACGTCCTTGAGGACGGAGGTGATGACAATGGAGAAGACTCGTCAGATGAACCCGAGGATTATGTGGCAAGCTAGCATATGATCTCTCACTCGTTAATAAACGGTGAAGAAGCTCCTGACGCAAAGAAATTGGGGGCAAATCCTGAGCCGGAGCTTCTAGAACCATCAGACGAAATGATTGATGCATTCCTGAACGAAACCCGTCTTAAAAGCAAAGCCGATCGAGAGCATGAGATGGCCATATTTGAAAAGGCCAAACGCCGGCGACTGGACGAAAGGGTTAAAACACTTCCCCTAGGTCAAAGCACTTCATCTACCACAAATAAAAGAAGGTTCAAGATGAGGAAAAGGTTCGCCAAAGCCATATCGATGGGAATGAAGCTGCCCTCTGTTAGAGAAAATTCTCCTGGCAATATACGCCTTAATGATGAGGATGTGCATCCTAATTACTGTTTATATCATCAAAGGATTGCGCACCCCACCGAAGAGTGCAACGCCTTTAAAAATTGGTGGCAAGGGTATGTCGCTCACATGCAGCACTTCAAGAGGATGGAGCATGAAACTCGTCGACAGCAGAAAAATGCGACAGACGAACGAGAAAGAGCTGCCGACAACTGTCACATGGTTGATAGCAGGGGATCGCAAGTTCTCACCTTCAGGAGCAATTCTGAAGAAGAAATTACTCTCAGCCCTCTCTTCAAGGAATCCACCTCAGGAAAAGAGGAAGAAACGAATAGCTGCGAGAACATTCCGCTACGCAATCGCACGCTACCTGAAAAGGATCTCGGACCCGCAAACAATGGATCAAGCATAAAGGGTAAGGGGAAGGGAAAAGCGACTTTTGTCGCCAACGCTCAGCAACAGCCGAGTAACCCGAGACCGTTTGTTCGTCAAAGCAACAAGCCGCGATCCCTCGATGAGAAGTTGAAACGTCCTTACTCATTTCCCAGGGATAAATTAAGGAGGCTGTTCGAATTGGCAGTGCGCAACGGGGTCATCACACTGCCAGATCTAAAACATCCGTCGCAACCAGGTGACGTTAACAATCCTAACTATTGTCCCTACCACAGTGTAATAGGTCACCCACTCGAAAATTGCTACGTCTTCAAAGGCTGGATTGAGGATGAATACCAACAGGGCAAATTCGTGTTGTCTGACAACTGGAAGGTAAACCCGCCACAACCACATGCTTAGAAAAGGATGGATATGCCGGGGGCATCATGCTCTTTTATAGGGGAAGCTCCATGAGAAATTGTTTTTTTCGGCAAAAAACTAAAAGAGTGCTGAAAAATCTTCAAACATGTCCGACCTATGAACCAAAGACCGAAACATCGTTAAACTAACAATGGACCACTATGTCCTAAAACTGGATATTGACCGAGACGTCGATAAACTACTACCGACCGCAGCATCCCAAGGCCGATACAAAAAAGACAATAAAAAAAAGGAGAAAAAAAGAAAACGGTATGTCCACAAGCAAAATGGGCACGGATGAAAACCCGAAAGGGCTCCGTGAGTAAAAACAGCAGGGCTACCGGCGAGCTTCGTGAAAACCCGAAAGGGTGCAACCTCGTTAGAATAAAAAAAAAGAGAAAAGAGAAAAAAAAGAAAACGGTACGTCCATAAGCGAAAAGGGCACGGATGAAAACCCGAGAGGGCTCCGTGAGTAAAAACAGTAGGGCTACCGGCGAGTTTTGTGAAAACCCGAAAGGGCGCAATCTCGTTAAAAGACACTTGCAAGGTCCTCTCGACTTTGTAAGGAGAAACCACCTGCGTGAGATCCTTACGACTCACAAGGGAGCAATACACTTAGGGATCCCCACGATCCCTAGGGAGAAATTACACTTGCGAGATCCTCACGACTCGTAAGGAGAACCCTCTTATGAGACCCTCACGGCTCATAAGATTCTAAAGTCTTAAGCTACAGGGATCTGAACCTGTTCTTAAGCTGCCACTACAACCTCCAATTTTTCCCTACAAGCGGCTCAATGCTGACCCTTGTATACAATCCACGGGCGCAAATAAACATTTCCCTAACAAAGTCCCATCCGTGACCAGGGATATGTCTACACGGTGAACAACCCTTGTAATTCCTCTCGACTTATAAGGAGAAAACACTCTTGTAAGATCCTTATGACTTATAATAGACCATGCACTTAGGAATCCTCACGATTCCTAAGGAGAAAACGCACCTACGAGATCCTCACGACTCCCAGGGAGAAAAACCTTTATGAGACCCTTACGGCTCATGAAGTCGAAAGCCTTAGTCGACAGGATCCTAACCCTGTTCGCTAAGCCACCTTTGTTCGACATCGACAAAAGCAAATGATAATTCGCTCCTGGCAATATCCCAGTTGTAGCATTGCTGATGCCAAAATCGGTGTCTACTTCCAAGCTTGCAGCAAGAAGCTAGCGAGCCACACATGCATACGAAATAGCCGAAACGATGGGGCAACTTGCAACAAAATCAGCAAGTAAAAATGTATGCATGCAAAATAGCCGAAATGATTGGGCAACTCGCAATAAAAAGCAGCGATTAAAAATAAAATAAATAGCCGAAATGATTGGGCACTGCGAAAAATAGCCGAAATGATTGGGCAATCGCGACCTTCGCGATATAAAAAGCTGAAATGATAAAGCATCGCGGAAATAAAAAAAAAATGAAACTCTTGCCCTACAGGTGAGATCACGTCAATCCCTGTATGCAATCCAGGGGGCACAAACAAAAAGGGAACCATACCTTCCCACCAGGCTCCATCAGAAGAAGAGCCAAGTCTTGACGGCCACATCTATAGCCTGAAGACCCACAACGGCGTTCCTTCGCAGTCCAGCAGGATACAGATGCAACGTCAACGAAAGAACTCACGGTCGAAACAAAGCGGAGCGACGGCAAAATTCCAGCTCCACCTCAGCATTCGTCTTGTTACACTAGACGCAATGTCAATAACGGCGTTCCTTCGCAGTCCAACAGGACGCAGATGCAACGTCAACGAAAGACCTCACTGTCGAAACAAAGCGGAGTGATGGCAAAATCCCATCTCCACCTCAACGTTCGTCTCGATACAGCAGACGAGATGTCACTACAACGTCCTTCTTCCAACAGGATTCGGACACGCCAAAGCAAACGAAGCAAAGGCCAAATTCCTAGCTTCAGGGTCTTGACGGTAACTCATATAAAACCTGAAAGACTATCGGAGATCATCCCACACTAGCGCGGAGTGGTCACCACCTCGACGTTCGTCTCGATACAGCAGACGAGTTGTCTTCCCAGCGTTCTTCCTCCAGCAGGATTCAGACGCGACAATCAAACAAACGGAGCCATAGCAAAATCCCTACTTCCAAACCTCAACGGTTCACCAGCAACCTAAAGACAACCGCGACATTCGTCTCGATACAGCAGACACAATGCCAGCAAACGAAGCAAATGCCAAATTCCTAGCTTCAGGGTCTTTACGGTAACTCACATAAAACCTGAAAGACTACCGGAGATCATCCCATGCTAGCGCGGAGTGGTCACAACCTCGACGTTCGTCTCGATACAGCAGACGAGATGTCACCCCAGCGTTCTTCCTCCAGCTGGATTCAGACGCGACAATCAAACAAACGGAGCCATGGAAAAATCCCTAGTTCCAAACCTCAACGGTTCACCAGCAACCTAGAGACAACCGCGACATTCGTCTCAATACAGCAGACGCAATGCCAGCAAACGAAGCAAAGGCCAAATTCCTAGCTTCAGGGTCTTGACGGCAACTCATATAAAACCTGAAAGACTATCGGAGATCATCCCACACCAGCGCGGAGTGGTTATGACTCATCGGGGCTCTCCAAAATGGGCCTAACCTCAAATAAAAAGCGGCATGGCAAAATTCCTAACGCTTGCTCTTCCGACGGTCAAACTGCCTAGGAGGATTGCTTGAAGACGTCTTGTCCAGCCCCCGAAGGGATCAGAGACATGACATGTCGCAAGGCTACTCGAACATCAAGATCTCCTATCGAGGAATACATCAGCCAACGCGACGGTACGACGGACAAAACCCTAGTACCACAGACCCTAACGGACCTTTGTCGTAAAGAGCAGAGGTTAACTGTGACGTTAGGACATTCTTGCGAGAATTTCTCGATTCATCTCGACTCATAAGGCAAAGCCTTAGGCAATGGGGATTTAAAAAAAAAACATGTTTCCTAAACACTGGGGCCCTGCAAGTCGGTCCAAAATGGACTCTTGCATACTATTCACGGACCACACTCTCCAAAGTCGAATCTCGACAAGGAGAGAAACAACCACTTACGAGTCTTCTCGACTTGTAAGAGGGAAAATTCTCTTGCGAGATCCTTACGACTCCTAAGAGAAAACACACTTAGGAATCCTCACGACTCATAAGGAGAAAAGACACCTACGAGATCCTGACGACTCGTAGGGAGAAAAGTCTTTATGAGACCCTCACGGCTCATAAAGTTGAAAAGTCTTAGGTGGCAGATCCTACCCCTGTCTCCTAAGCCATCACTACCTTATAAAGAGTTCAAGATGAACTGCTATCTACCATCTATGGGCCACACTTGCCAAAGCTACATGCCACTGAAATGGAGAAGTTACTCATGAGCATACAAACTACTTCACGCCAGAGTAAAACATAAAGAAATAGAAGGGTGCGGCTCATGGAGCTGAGGGTTTGGGACTATATCCCTTAAGAGTCGAGATTTGAGTGAATGATAAATGATGACGCTTGTGTCCGCTCGTTATCTTCTCAGATCAAGATTCTGAAAATTATATACCAACCCGAAACTGGTCATACACTATGAATTACTCTGCACTACTTCACCCACGTATATACTTACGTGGGCAAAGCAAAGTAGTGGGGGGCATTTGTTCCCGCCAAAAATTTCTACGCAAAAGAGCCCAAGGCATCAAATGGCAGCGATACGGTTAAGAAAATGTGAACCAGTATTTTCCGGGCTGTATTTTGATAAACTCCCGAATGCGAAACAGCTAAATTCTGATGGTATTAAAAGCATCTCGAAAAAACCTTCGATTTGATATATTATGGGCCTCATAATTCATCCGGGATCAAAAGTTATGAGCAAATGTGCTATGCACATGTGATCTAAGGAAGAAGATGCGAACCAGTATTTTCCGAGCTGTATTTTGACAAACTCCGGAATGAGAAACAACTAAATTCTGTTGGTATCGAAACTATCTCGAAAAATCCTTCGATTTGAAATATTATGGGCCTCATAATTCATCCGGGATCAAAAGTTATGAGTAAATGTGCTATGCACGTGTAATCTAAATTAATGCTCTACTACATGGGGAGTGCATTTTTAGTCCCATATCGGGAAAATTAGAAATCGCTTCTCTACCACTCGCATATAAATAAGAGGGGATACCTCTTAGAAAGGGTAGAGTTCAATTCTCAAAGGATTCAATTCTAAAAAGAACTTAGTTCTCCAAGATAGGAGCATGCTCCTCCCCATAATGCGCATATGCGCAAGCGCCATGTGCGCTACATTCAACGCACGTGTGCCCGCCATACGCGCACCGCGTGCAACGCACGTACGCACCACATGAGAACATTTAATAATATTAAAAGGAGCTTAGTTCTCCATAGGAGCTTAGTTCTCCAAGATAGGAGCCTGCTCCTCCTATAATGCGGATATGCGCAAGCGCCACGTGCACTACATGCAACGCACGTATGCCCTCCATGCGCGCACCATGTGCAACGCACGTGCGCACTACATGAGAACATTTAATAATATTATAAGGAGATACGTTCTCCATAAGAGCTTGCTCCCCCTCATAATGCGCATATGCGCAAGCTCCATGTGCGCTACGTGCAAATATGTGCGCCCAACACATGCGACGCACGTGCGCCCAACACGTGCGACGCTCATGCACGAACGCAAAGATGCCTTTTTCAGCAGCGAGAAACTTAAGCTCCAGCCTGTTCTTTCCCCCTAATGAGTGGGACATGGTTCAAAGGGTACATCCCTCCACACCTTCGATATATGGCGCTGTAATCTCTCAGTGTCGTCGGAGAGGTGGTGGGTCCCAACGACCAATGATCCTTCTTTTCAATAAAAAAAGAAGAAAAGAAACAGATATACAAAAGCAAATAGAGAAAACCCTCTGCAAACTTTGTGAAAACTCAAAGAGAAAGAAAGGCAAGCCTTTAGAAAAAGAAGATCATTTCTTCATCTTCAAGGTAAAGAACTACTTCTTGAACCACATAGATGAAATCATCTCGTAAAAAGAAGAACCATCTTCTAAAAAAATCATAGATCTACAAAAGACCAAGATCTTTGATAAAAAGAAGAAAAGATCAAAAGATCTAATTATAAAAAACTAAAAGAAGTATTTTACTTCATTCGCAGATCTTTGATCTATAAAGGCAGAGCCCTTTTATAAAACAAAAAACTTTTGTTCTTGAATCTTGAGGCAAAGCCTCCTTTAAGAAGAACATAAATTTATTCTTTGATCTTGAAAGTGCCTTGCACTCACGAATTGCGCTCTTGCGCTCATTGGACCGGCGCTCAGCGCCAAAACCTGCCACGTGTCAACCAAAGACACAATCTGCGCTTTGCGCTTCTGAAACAGCGCACTGCGCTCATTGGACCGGCGCTCAGTGCCAAAACCTGCCACGTGTCAACCAAAGACACAATATGCGCTTTGCGCTTCTGAAACAGCGCACTGCGCTCATGGGCTGGCGCTCAGCGCCAAGCGCGCCACGTGTCACTCACTGGCGCGCCAACAGAATAGCGCAAAGCGCTCATAAATTAAAAGCACAATGTGCTAATGAACTAGCGCTTAGCGCTAAACGCGACACGTGTCCTCTTCGTGCGCGCTACCTGATAGAAGCGCAATGCGCTCTTTAACTGGCGCAAAGCGCCTGGCGCGCCACGTGGCGCATTGTCAGAACACAATTTGTTCTAATGAAGACAAAAGATGTCAGAACCCAATGCTTAGCATTATTAAAAGGGCCGAGCCCAAATAAAGGCTTAATAGCCAGAACAAAAAAAATGTTAAACATTTTAATTGGACTTATCCCAATTCTGGCCATAAGTCCTCAAATTATCTTGAACTGAGCACATCTGCTCTTTCCACCAACTCATCCTGGTTCAAGGGTACATCTCTTCACTCCTTTGATATTTGTCGTTGTAATTCCTCGGCGTCTTCAAAGAGGTGACGGGTCCCGACAACCACACATTTCACAGACTATGACGTCTTTAAACTAGACTGTGAGGTCCTTAAACTCATGGACTATGATGTCCCTAACCTCGACCGTGATGTCTTTAAACTAACGCTGGACTGTGGGGTCCTTAAACTCATGGACTATGATGTCCTTAACCTCGACCGTGATGTCTTTAAACTAACGCTGGACTGTAGGGTCCTTAAACTCATGGACTATGATGTCCTTAACCTCGACCGTGATGTCTTTAAACTAACGCTGGACTGTGGGGTCCTTAAACCCATGGACTATGATGTCCTTAACCTCGACCGTGATGTCTTTAAACTAACAGGCGACCGTGAGGTCCTTAAACTCACAGACTATGATGTCCTTAACCTCGACCGCGATGTCTTTAAACTAACAATGGACCGAGATGTCCTTAAACTAACAATGGACCGTAATGTCCTTAAATTAATCGACCGCAATGTCCCTAAACTAAACAATAGAGTCCAAATGCTCTTTTGTTGGATCTAAATGATCCCGTTATGTTGATCTTAGTCTAAAATGAGACTAACGTATCCTTAACATACGTTTAAGTTGATCTTAGTCCCAAATGAGGGTAACGTATCCTTAAACCCAACCCCCAAATCCAAATCTAAGAAGATACGGATTTGGACTAATCCACGCCCTACGGGCGACAACATAAATTAGTCTCCGTATATAATCCACGGGCAACCACAACACAAAACAAACACCCACGACACAAAGTGACCATCTGGAGAAGGAGAAAGTTGTTACCGCAATGTGGTAGCGTAATTAACTGCAGGGGCTTGCGCCTGCAGCGAAGAGCGTCCCCACAATCAAAAACCCCTCGAACGAGGGGGAATCTGACGAAGTCCGCTACATCGGCCGCATCCGTTTAAACCTCCGATATATGGTGCCATAAATCAACTTGGCATCTTCGGAGAGGTGGACGGATAGCACCAATTAGCATCTGCCCCCAGATTCAGGCAAGACGTTCGCCTCGTCTTCCCGGTTTCCGGGGGTAAACAAGGAGCACTTAGATTTGGTTTTTTTCCACGGAAGGAGTGGGTGCATCGGTACTCCCACTCTCATTGGTTAGACTTTTTTCAGGGACAGATTCAGCAGATACAGAAGGAATAGGACTTTCTTTGATTGCAGTTATTAATCCCAATATATTCAACCAGTATTCGACTTGGATTTGCCAAGTCTTAAAGTCACTTTGGCCATTAAATTTTTCGGGTTTTATGGAACTGGAGTCGTTGCTCTTTGCCATATTATATCAACTGATGGATAATAAGAATGCGTTAGAATTTAAAATATGAATATGACTATCCGGTATGAATTTTAACAAATAACTAATCTTTAATATTAATATTCACTCTTAATTTAGAATTACTAGTAACAATAAATGGTACAGTTAAAATCCATAAGGTAATCTTTGAAGGGAACAAGCCCGACAAAGTTGACCAATCGGTATAGCGCAATCAGTATCCGTAAAGTAATCTTTGAGGGAACAGGCCCAACAAAATAGACCAATCGATATATTGGTGCAATTACATAATAGGTATAGATAATTATATACAATAGCAATTAATGAAGTAAATTAGCACTAAATAGATTACAGAATAGATTAAACAGTTTAGAGTTAAATTAAAAACGTATCAAACAAATCGATATCTTTCTTAGATTGTTGGAAAAATTTGCTATTTAATATGTTTTATATCTGAAAAAATTGAATAAACAAAAATCTAGCCTTTTTGAATCACAAGTATGAAAATTGAAGTTTATCGGAAAGAGGCATGCACTTGAGGGCACTGATCTAAGAAAGATATCATCTCACTCTTGACAAGTTTACTACGGCGATTCAATTCCAAGATACAACTTCCCCAGCCCTTCTGGTACTCCGGCTTGCACAAGTCGCTGGAGTAGTGTCAGTACCCTTTTCTGTTTCACAGTTAGATACTCAGATGCTGTGGATGTAGTGAAGAAGAAGAGGAGAAAGAATTTTTTGTGTGCTCTGGTTTTTGGTTTTCTGGATATGTTCCATTGCCTTTAGGGAATAGCCTTTTATAGGCTTCCAAAATGGTTCGTAATACTTCGATTACAACCGCTCATCTGCAATCGTCCGATCTGCAATCGCTGACAACTTCAACGATCGCAACCGTTCGAGCACAACTGCCTGATCGCAACCGTTCAACTTGCAACGGTCAATTTCCAACGTCGTAACTGTTGGTCATCTTGCAATGGGCGTAAGTGTTCATAAACGGTCGCACCCATTTGCAAAACCAATCGTGAAAAATAAAAAACGTTTCAAAATTATTTTACAAAATATGCATTAATATAATTTTCTGTAAAAAGAATACTATAGACTTTGTGAACTGGAATCGGAACGGCATTCGTGTCTGCAGGTGTAGACACACGTGGCTCGCTCGCTCACTCGGCTCGGCACGACGGCGGCGGCGCGCGCACGGTTCCACCATATCTCTTTCATTGGACTTAATGCAATGAAGGATAGAAGTGTTAAATAAACACTTTTCCATTCCTTGGTGTGGGCAATGTGGGACTAAAATCCGCCATGAGAAGTTTGGACTTTTCCCTTATTTTGTGCATTTTCTCCAACAATATGACCTCGACACGATGGTGAAAACCTGAGGGAAATACGGCTCTGGACTGCAGTCCTGAGTTTGATTGACACCTGATTTTAAATGCCTGTATATCCTTTTATAAATATGAAAATACACGGAGTCCTATATCGTCGCTGAGATAATTAAGTTGGCTAACAAATGGTGTTGGTTTCATTTAATTTAAGTACTGTTTGTTGTTTTAAAAGTATTTTAGACTGTCGACATGTCCTGCAGTTTTCTGCAGTGACAGTTTATATATATTGACGTTAAACTGAACATGTCTTCCTGTACAGCGGCTATTATTGATTCGTCTATTGCATTGGAAACCTAACTGATAGGGATAGATTTTATTCAGCTGTAATTCTCATCGAATCTGATCCGAATCTATATAAAACCACACTTGACTTTGAACTTCCGGTTCTGAAACTGGAATTCCAGCAGCTTACACTCATTCTAAAATGAACATAACTCCTTAATTGGAAAACCTATTGATATGAAACCAATTTTACTGCTTATATAATCACGTATACTTCATATACCTTTTATATTGTTTTGCTTAATTATACTTGTGTAATTAATTATGAATTTTGCAAGTTATATGACACTGGCTACCTATAATTTAGCGAACATTTACTTAACGCATTTCTATCACATGTTATGATTGCTTTACACCCTTGGTTAGTGATCGTTTACATTGAAACCCTAGCGAATGATTGCATTGTCGATTGATAATTGTTACCGACTGGGTTGTGACAAGTACGATAGTGAAACAAAGATTGAAAGTGATATTGATAAGCGAAAACGTGACTGAATAGCGAAAGTGATACGTACTTATTCACAACCCATCTAATACCTGAACACATACTACAACCTGGGGAAATGGGGAAATCGAGGTGGAATCGAACTCGTATTTAGAGAGGTATAGCGATCTAAAGGATGATCATTCAATTTTAGTGATATATATTAGTTAGGTCCTGGGCTTAGCGGTACGGCTGCAGGGTTATGTCCCGGGCAACAGCGGACCGTAGTCTCGAGCATGCATGGGAACCTTATTAAACACGAGCATCATTTTCCACCGATCGATTTCAATTGATTTAGTGACTGATAAGTAGTAACATACATTTTGTATGGATTGCTGACATGATACATATACCACACTGTTCACATATATTTGATATTCCATATTCTCATGTTACTAGTTTATGCCGTTCTTTTCTGCTTATCATTGCAAATACTATATATATATATTGCTATATGTGTCGCCCTGACACATGAGTGTGCATACTCAGAGGACATAGTGGACCCAGTTCAGGAGTAGGACCTGTCTTACAAGATCGCGGAGATTTAGACCGCAACACCTGCGTTATTGCCTTATGCTTGTAATAAAGACTGTTATTTCTTTTGGTTAGTAGTTTCTTTCGTTCGAATAATTGTATCCTTGAACTCTGTTGGTTAAATGTAATAAAGTTGTGAATTGTGATTTTCTTTACTTTTGTGTTGTATTTATTGATTACCATGCAATACTAGAAACCGAAGTGTGACTGTGGCGGGATTATTCCCTGACTGTAGGAGCATGGCTGGTGTAGTCACCCTCGTTTTCAATATTTTGGAAAGCGGTGTGTGACATGGTTTTGTTGGAATCAGAGCACTAGATTTAGAATGAAATTACAGTTCCGTCAAGGGATCCCTAGACTGAGTTATACCCTTGACTTATATTTTATTATATTGCATTTCCACTTCTTATAATCCTTATTGAATCATCATATAATCCTTGCATGTATATGATCCTTTCCCTTGATAATCTTTCAACGATATGGCCTTCTCAGGCAACTCCTCAGGTGTCAGTCCCCACGATCGTGCCGAGAAGATCCTCAGCACACCGACGACCCTAGCAGAGGCACAGGAAAGAAATACCGATATCTTAGCTGAGGGATTGAAGGCGGTGCAAAATACCACAATTACCACTTTGGGGAGATCTACAGCTATCCCTGACGCCCCCAAGGGTGCTCTCGTACCAGCTACACAGGCTAGTGCAGGTACCGTTTCTGATTTCAGGAGATTTCACTCGTCTGTATTCAGGGGAGTAGCAGATCCACTTGAGGTCGAACAATGGCTAATCAATGTGGAGATTGTTTTGACGGCCGCTCAGATCTTTGACGCTGACAGAGTAAGCGTGGTGAAGATCCAGTTAAAGGATGAAGCCCGCACAAGGTGGTCTATTGAGGAGAGCAGGCTAGATAAGCCTATCGGATGGGACACATTCTCCATGTGCTTTCTGGATCACTATTTTTCGGCTACTGCCAAGACCGAGATGAAGGAGAAATTTATCACCCTGAAGTAAAATGGCCGTCCAGCGGACGTCTACACCGCAGAATTTAACATGATGAGTCGCTTTGCACCGTATATGGTAGCCACCGAGGCCGTCATGGCCAGACGGTTTCAGCAGGGGCTTGATATCGAGCTGCAACAGCTTATTGCGTCTCTTGACTTGCAGAATTTCGCACAGGTGTTGAACATTACCCGGGTACAGGAAAGGTTGGCAGATAAGACCAAGGGCCAGCGATCAGTGGATAGGAGGCCCCCTGTAGTTTAGTCATGAGCTGCCACTTCTCATTGTGGAGCAATCCCATTTCACAAGCCAGGGGTAACACATATGAAGCGTTCCTTCTCATCTTAGCAGCCGCAGCGGAGGGTTCTGTTGGGAATTCACCCGCGCGCGCAAACGCGTATGTTATTGAAACGGATATGAAATGAAGGAAACGGATTGCGCACGCGAGATCGTTTTCGTTTTAATATTTATAAATCGCAAATGCACGGCGCGTTGTAGAAATCCGGCAAGTACGGGTCGATCCACCGGGAATTGTGTATTAGGTCTTGTTGTTTTAGGGTTCAACAAATAATGAATTGGGTTGGTTGTCACAAAAAATAGAAAATACGAAAACAAGGAAAACAAGCAAATAGGTTAAGAAAAAAATTGGCCGTGGCTTTGGTTCGGAGGATCAAATTGCGACGATTCCATCGACGCTCCCTTGATCATGAGTTTTCCGTTCTTGCATCGATCCCGACACGAAGCATGAATCGTCAAAGCGGTTGCGAAGCACGAATCATCAAGTTGCCGATATTCACCGCAAAACACGAAGCGAGTCCGTTTGTTCATTTACCGTTGTATGTCCGAGCTTGGGGTAACAACAATAAGCACAAGGGATAGCAAGCTTACCACAACATCAAAAACACAATTAGTGAGTGAGAGCAAATAGTTTTAGTGTTAACTTTGCTAAGAGTTTGTGATGGTATATGGTATATGAAACCAAGAGATTTGTCAAGTCTTTTAATCACAAAATACCATATCCAAGCTTAGCAAACTTAACACCAAATTGATTCTAAGCTTAGGCTTGCAAGATGGGGTTTGTGGGGAGAATATGGTATGTGATGAGGTTACAAAGTAACCATGGAATCAACATACCACATCAACCCATCCAAGTTATAATACTAAGTTTATAATCAAGATTAAGCACATTAAATATTAACAAGAGGAGGAGGAGGCATAGCCTTTCATCTCACTTCCTTCCCATAGCCACAACCAAAGAAGATTAGTTAAGCATAATTAAATAGAAGCAAATAAGAAAAAAGAGCAAGTAATAAAAGAAACAATAATATTATTAACACTTGAGAAAAGAGATACAAGATTTTGGTTACTTGTTCAACCTCCTTAATGAAGCTCTTTAAAGAGAGCTTCAAGAGGGAAGAAGAAGAAGAAGAAACCAATTGAAGCCCGCTCAACTCTCAAGCTAAACAAAAGAATAAACAAAACTATGAAATATACATGAATTGTGAGAGAATGAGAGAGTGGTCCCTTGCTTCACCGGTCTGCTTTTATAGGCACAAAAGGAAAATAAACAAACAATAAAATTAAGATGACGTGGCAGCAAAGGAGGGACCACAGAAACTTTGGGGTCAATGGGCTAGGGGGGCCGGCCTACTCGGCCATATAGGGCATGTGGCCAGTCTTGGTCCGAGCTCCTGAGCTCGTATTTGTTGTGCTGTCATGTGTGCTCCCCAATATCACTCTGGTGCTGCTAGATTTCTCAATAGAGGCATGGGTTGTACTCTGGGATTTATAGGGAAACTTGTAGCTATACATCACATCATAACTTTACGCATTTATCACTCTTTTCCCCCCATGTGCCTAATGCATCATTAGTGTGTGCCATGGGCAGCCCCCTCTCTAGGTCCATGCATCAAAGAGCTAGTGCACACTTGCAATGTGTTAGACCAAAATGTGTGTGCACTTGTTTATTAGCAAAAAGTCTTTGAATATCGGTTGGTTTTCAGTTTTGGTTGTAGTGTCGGCTCACAAACGATATATCTGTGATTTTAAATGTGTTTCCAGTATTTTGTCACGGATACCTGTAATCTGTAATTACTGAGCAGACACTGGTTAATAGTACCGATAAATAACAAAATAGATAATGAATGAGCGGTATTAAAATGCAGTTTTTAGTGATGAACAAATACCCCCAAACTTATCTTTTGCTCATCCCGAGCAAAACAAAAAATCCCAGCCTCACTTTCGCAGGGAACGCGATTGCACTGAGCATGTTCAACAAGCCATTAAACCTCTAGGTGTCCCTAATAGGAGGAGTGTTGTCTCCTTAGGATTTTCAGCGGATTACACCCACAAAATCCAGTCAAGTTAGCGTTGCGGAATAACTGTTGATTCTAATCTTAAGGTTAGAGATCAAAATTAGAAGTTCTATTACCCAAGTCAGAAACGTTAAACCCTATGTTTCACTCCTTTACGTGATTGTGCGGATAGTTTCCATAAGGTTTTAAGAACTTTGATTAGGGTCATCATGTCAAAAATACAGACCGGGATACACTTCTGAAGGATCACACGAGTTCGGAAGGAGTTAAGATTTTCTCAAGTTTTATTCTCCAGTTAGGTTTCAAGTCAGAATATATATCAATTTGAACAGAGAACCTAAGTCTTATTTTTCAATCCAGCTTTTCACCTGTTGTAGTTCATACACACCCTTCGTTATCGTGCAAAACGTATTAATAATTATGCCTTCATATCTCCGCGAAAAAAACCGTTTTAATAGAAAATTCGTCTCCGCCAAGATTATTCTCCCACAAAGAACCGTTAGGACTTTTAACTCGGAGAGAACACTTGGTTAGATTGTTTTATCTGGCGATTGGAAACTTAGCGAGCTTTGGGTCAATGACTCCCAAACCAGATGGTTTTAGGGCATTAGGTGTGGAGACACCCCAAGGACTTAATTACCCAAGTTACCAAGGCCACAAAACAAAAGACTCATTTTATTTTAAATAATTCTGCACTCAGTGAAAACGGAGATATAGCCAGCTTTTCTTTTAAATCCGAAGACGTTACATGTGGATAAGGTGTGTAATTACTCCAACAAGGTTTCAGATGAGTTATTTTTTAGACTTATAGCTTCTATTAAAACTTCAATAATATCCTTCATATTCACTTTACCTTATGAACTATTCTTGATATTACCGAACTTAGAACAAACATGTTTGATCCTAAAGGTGTTTATCAATTTTTAAAAGTTTTACAGACATGTCAGACTTTCATCAAATTCTCAAAAACATACGACACGTGTAAAGTGATATAAAAGACATATATCGGATACGGTTAAACTCAAAGGAGGGTTATTTTTCGGGTTGTCGGTCTCATAAAAAGGATGTAGTTATTTCTAACTTATCAACCAAACCGTCAGACTTTGAATCTAAGTTCCCCCGCTAGCTAACATGACAGAGTTTTTATATTTTTGAGATTTTTTTTCAATTTTTATAGGTTTTTTAATATGCATGCAATGCAGAATATACAATATACACATGATGCAGCGGTGCTCACCCCCAAACCTAAGTTTTATGATGTCCTCATCGTTACCCCCGTCTCCGGTAGCTAGACTTAGACATCAGGGTGAGAATTTTATTCAAAGAAAAAGAAAAAACCTAAGACTAATTACAACATTTACATGTTAAAAGATTGGGTTAGTCCAGAAATTAATGCCAACCATTTAAAGATTTTGTCTATATAGTGCCATGGCTAGCAAAAGAATATGTATATACAAAAGAAAAAGAAAAAGAAAAGGTATATGTTAGATGTTAGTGAAGGGCATGGGCATGTAAAAGTAGGGATCAGATGACGCTGAAAGTGAAGACGAAGTTTTGAAGAGGAAAAAGAATTGTTGTTCGAATGAATTGAATTTTCAAGAAGTATATGTGGAGTTTCAAAGTCAGGTTCATTCAAAAACTGGAGTTCATCCGCAAAAAGTTCGGCAAAAGAAAGGTTCTCAGGATGTTCCCAAATGGATCCTAACTCAAACTCACCAAGTATATCTAGTTCATCCGCAAAAAAATCCTCAAAACTTGATATGAAAGAATATTCTTCAATGCTGTCTTCCTCCCTATGATTTTTCACAATCCTATTCTTATCATTATAGCTCACAGAATCTCCCAATACAATTTCTCCCTCATCACATTCACAAATGGGTAGGTTTATGTCATTTAAAAAAGTAGGTCCCCACCCAAACGTTTCTTCCGAAACAATATCACTAGGTGATACAAAAATTGTGGGTTCCTGATCATTGATCTCTTCTGACAATCTATCCAAACCATACCCGACAAATTCACAAGGTCCCTCATTTAAAATTGGATTACGAAAATCATCGGTCAGCCTAGGAGGGTTTTCTTGTGTGTCCTGATAACACTTAGTCAATTTAATTGCATCGTCATTTAAGAAATCATCGAAATTCAATTGATCGCTTATCTCACTCGGGTGACTTCCTAGGTGACAGATATTAACAATATTGGGTTCCGATTGACTGTGTTCACTCCCTAGAATCCTTACAGCTAAATGTTTCGCGTGTTCCTCTATTATAGCCAATGATTGAGCTTGAACGAGAAATAATTGCTAAGACTGCTGTATACACAGGGCTAGCGTAGCAGTTATTTGATTCTCGACCGCAGTCATTACTTCAATATCCTTTTCTAGAGCGGTCAACTTAGCATCCATCTCACCGTCATTCCCTAATGATGGGTCAGTTGTTTCAGGAAGGGAGGGGTGTGACGGTGGTGATGCTAAAGCGATTACCCTGTCTGTAAGTGCACGGCGGCGCCCCGGTTGTCAATCCGACGCCGGAATGCGGAAACAAAACTTTTCTAAAAACTAGAAACCGGCACCACCGCGCACTAAAATCCCGGATCGGGCCATTAACCTAACTCTAGCAAATACGAGAAAGGGTAGAATGCTATACCGAGCGATCCGTGTCCTTCGTTCTTCGGCCTCCACTCCGATCTCCTCGCGGAACCTCCGGTCTTCAGCTCCTCGTCGGAACGGGCACCACATCGCCGGGTTCTTTTACGGGCTCCCACCTCTGGACCGAGGCAATTCGGGCACGAAGTTGGCGAGCCGACGTGCCCAAGAAATGCTGTAGGCTAGTGTAGAACACTTTTTCTCTTTGGGGTTATGAAGTTGCCTTAATGATGTGGAGGTGAATAAGAACTATGGAGAGATGTGAGGAATTTTGTAGCAAACAAAATGTGAGATCAATATTTTTCCCTCATACAAGAAAATGAATCCCCTCTCTCTCTCACCAAGAATTGTGGCCGGCCTCTTCTCAAATGGTGGAGCAAAAAAAACAAGAACAAAAGCAAGTGGAGAAAAAGAATTATATTATGAGAAGAAAAATGGTCACACCAATATCAAACCACATCCTTTCAAAACCAATCACCATCAATGCAAAGGATAAGATGCAAAGAGAATCTAATGATTCAAGAACCATCATGATGCCTCCATTTTCAAATAACACCCTCCACAAATGCTAATTTGCAAACATGCAAATAAGCCCCTCCATCAGAAAAATCCGGCCGTGAAGTAACAAAGGAAAACTGGCCGGAACGGAATGCAAACTGGCAACTTCAAAAAACTGATTCCGTAATAAATTACAGGAAAACCCCGCGACTGTATATACATACCCGCATTTGTATTCCCATTGAATATAAATGCAAAGAGACAAAATCTACACTGTACAATACTAGGATCCGGCTTAAACCAAAGCCCGCTAGTATTATCCGTCCGATCATGATCCGTACAATACCGCGCGTATCTGATCGGCCTCTACAGCGTTTCGCCCGAAACTTGAGAAAACGGTCTGTGGGGGACTCTAAAGACTCGTCAACACCTTGGTTGTGGATTTAACCACTGACACGTCAGAGGTATTAGCCATACGTAACAGGCTACCAGGTATTGACCAAAAGGGACGTCGATGAGCGAACTCATCCTGACACCCTACTGAGCCTGTCAGTGACAATATCCGTACAGTCCGGTCCGTTCGTCTATGAGCATCGCATGGCGGGCCTAGGGGGTTGGTAAAAGTCAGACCCCCAAAAGCGGTACAAGTCATGTCGGAGTGTAGCCCAGAACACCCTGAGATATTACTGGAATACCTACCAGTAAATCTCCTGCCTTGGCCAAGGACTTTATGTACTCACCCCCAATACCGGGAGAGACGAACCCCTGCAGATCCGCTCACTGCCTCCATGTGGCTCGGGACTGTACCCAACTAAAACCTGTTTGCACGTCTCTTTTGAGCGTGGTAGGGTAGTAATCAAAGCACAATGAGAACTCACACGAGACAAATGACGATCTCAGGTCGATGAACTAACCTGTACACATGTCACCAGGGAACTGCTATCTGACGTCAGGTATAAGACCAACTAGCATGTTCCCGGCGAGTCCTGTCCGGTGTACTCATAACCCAATGAGCACCTGTATACATCTTAGGTAAACCAACTGACACCAGTGGCTTGTGAGACCGGCCACCGCCCCTCGTCGGGGTCTCGACTGTATACACTAGTCTACTCTGGAGTATCGATGCCCTGTCTCGAAACTCCCACGACTAGGGACCTTTTAAGGATGTGCTTATAGACCCCAGCTCCCACGTATATGATCGCCCTCATACTGCTGGCAGTCAAGCAAGAATCCTAGGGGCTCTATCAGCGTGCAAGGTCACCTAAAGCAGTACACGATGATAAAGGTAAACCAAATAGCATACTATCATCTTGAGTAAGACTGTCCTACCGGTATAGGTCTTCCCTCAATCATTGCAATTACGTGCCTGTGATCCAATAATTGACTCCGAGGGCACTATCTCCAACACTGTCGACCTCTTTATCTAAATTTTCAATCATTTAGTCTATGGTTGAAATTGGATTGGGTTCAAGAGTATTAGGTGGGTGACCATTATCAAAATTCTGGGACGGTTGGTCACCCCCTAAGAAAGGACAGTTGTCATGAATGTGGGAAGAATTTTGGCAATTTGAACAAGTGAATTGGGATTGAGTATAAACAAAAGAATAAGAATCGTGAAAAATAGAATTAAATCGTGTATCGCCCATATCAACAAGAATTCACAAATATCACAAAAACAAAGAATATCACACCCCCAGCAGTCTTTGGTATGCTGGTCAACTAGACCTGCTCAAGAACCTGATTGTCGAAGTAAAAACTGTGTCGAGAAACATGCTCAAGATATACAGATCACGAAGCCAGGTAAGTGCAAGAGAGAAGGGGAGGTTTTCCAACGCTTTCGCGAAGTTCCTTAATTAGATAACCCTTTCTTTTAAACACTTGCCTAGACATCTCGTGAACGAAATACCGTTAAGCGGTGTTCTAAACACAGTTAAGTTCTCCTAATGAGCGTGATGTCCTTAAAGTAAAAGTCTAGTTGATTTTAAATTACTGTGGGTATGTAAGAATGCAGTTTTGTGATTTGTGGGCTACGGAAAAAGGTGATGAAATCCTTTACCGCATCTTATTTAGTCTTTTTGCCCTTAAAATCCGTATTAAGATGCAAATGCGCATTTAATAAAAGAATTCAAAACAAAATCAAGCAATTTAAGCAGTTCTTTTTTCGTTTTAAATTTAAGCGCTGCAAAAAATACGGTTAGTTCTCTGTTCAATTGGTGGCAAGTTTGCGCGAAGAATCCTGCATAAGATAGAATAGTGGAATGCGTCGGATTCAAGAGGAATGTGTTAGGAAATACGTACCGATGTGATTTGGTTTAAGAAAACCCCTTTGAAAGTGATCCGAGTCTTTGATTTTTTGCTTGCGCGGGTCAAAACTACCCGGATCTTTGGCACTGTACTTCCCTAACGTCTTGAAATTGAATTTGAGTCTCGCTCTGCACGATCGCTGGTCGTAATTCCTTAAAAATCTGAAATGTCGGAAAATACGATATTTAGTGTCAAAAAGCGATATATATGCCCTAATTCCTGCACACTCAAAATTATAAAAATCAAGCAATACCACAAGAGTACAAACACTGCACTGGAGATCACCAAAAAGGAAAAAACCCAAAATCAAACAAATAGGCCGGCGAGCTCTGATTTCTATAGCATGTCGCCGGTTTTGTATAAGAGTTAGGTGCAGGAATTTTTGGTGGGTTCTCTAAGCTAGCTAAGTGCTCTTTTGGTATAACTTGATTTTTAAGTTGGATTACAGAGTGATTGCAGACAGTAAAGACAGAGAACAAGTTAGAAAGAATGTCGTATTGTTAGTTTTGAAAAAATTTGAGTTAGTAGTTAATGAGTTAGTAAGAACCAGAAATAACAATACCCAATACTACCAGCTCCCCGGCAACGGCACCAAAAACTTGTTGGGAATTCACCCGCGCGCGCAAATGCGTATGTTATGGAAACAGATATGAAATGAAGGAAACGGATTACGCATGCGAGATCGTTCTCGTTTTAATATTTATAAACCGCAAGTGCACGGCGCGTTGTAGCAAGCCGGCAAGTACGGGTCGATCCACAGAAAATTGTGTATTAGGTCTTGTTGTTTTAGTGTTCAACAAATAATGAATTGGGTTGGTTGTCACAAAAAATAGAAAATATGAAAACAAGGAAAACAAGCAAATAGGTTAAGAAAGAAATTGGCCATGGCTTTGGTTCGGAGGATCAAATTGCGACGATTCCTTCGACGCTCCCTTGATCATGAGTTGTCCGTTCTTGCGTCGATCCCGGCACGAAGCATGAATCGTCAAAGCGGTTGCGAAGCACGAATTATCAAGTTGCCGATATTCACCGCAAAATACGAAGCGAGTCCGTTTGTTCACTTACCGTTGTATGTCCGAGCTTGGGGTAACAACACTAAGCACAAGGGATAGCAAGCTTACCACAACATCAAAAACACAATTAGTGAGTGAGAGCAAATAGTTTTAGTGTTAACTTTGTTAAGGGTTTGTGATGGTATATGGTATATGAAACCAAGAGATTTGTCAAGTCTTTTAATCACAAAATACCATATCCAAGCTTAGCAAATTTAACACCAAATTGATTCTAAGCTTAGGCTTGCAAGATGGGGTTTGTGGGGAGAATATGGTATATGATGAGGTTACAAAGTAACCATAGAATCAATATATCACATCAACCCATCCAAGTTACAATACTAAGTTTATAATCAAGATTAAGCATATTAAACATTAACAAGAGGAGGAGGAGACAAAGCCTTTCATCTCACTTCCTTACTATAGCCACAACCAAAGAAGATTAGTTAAGCATAATAAAAGAAAAGCAAATAAGAAAAAAGAGCAAGTAATAAAAGAAACAATAATATTATTAACACTTGAGAAAAGAGATACAAGATTTTGGTTACTTGTTCAACCTCCTTAATGAAGCTCTTTAAAGAGAGCTTCAAGAGGGAAGAAGAAGAAGAAGAAACCAATTGAAGCCCGCTCAACTCTCAAGCTAAACAAAAGAATAAACAAAACTATGAAATATACATGAATTGTGAGAGAATGAGAGAGTGGTCCCTTGCTTCACCGGTCTGCTTTTATAGGCACAAAAGGAAAATAAACAAACAATAAAATTAAGATGACGTGGCAGCAAGGGAGGGACCACAGAAACTTGGGGGTCAATGGGGCTAGAGGGGCCGGCCTGCTCGGCCATATAGGGCATGTGGCCGGTCTTGGTCCGAGCTCCTGAGCTCGTATTTGTTGTGCTGTCATGTGTGCTCCCCAATATCACTCTGGTGCTGCTAGATTTCTCAATAGAGGCCTGGGTTGCACTCAGGGATTTGGAGGGGGACTTGTAGCTATACATCACATCATAATTTTATGCATTTATCACTCTTGTCCCCCCATGTGCCCAATGCATCATTAGTATGTGCCATGGGCAGCCCCCTCTCTAGGTCCATGCATCAAAGAGCTAGTGCACACTTGCAATGTGTTGGACCAAAATGTGTGTGCACTTGTTTATTAGCAAAAAGTCTTTGAATATCGGTTGGTTTCCAGTTTTGGTTGTAGTGTCGGCTCACAAACGATATATCTGTGATTTTAAATGTGTTTCCAGTATTTTGTCATGGATACCTGTAATCTGTAATTACTGAGCAGACACTGGTTAATAGTACCGATAAATAACAAAATAGATAATGAATGAGCGGTATTAAAATGCAGTTTTTAGTGATGAACAGGTTCTGACTTGCGATTATTGCCAGAAGCCAGGGCACATGCAGAAGGATTGTCGCAGAGCTAAAGGATAGTGTCTGATTTACGGATCCGGCGAGCATAGGGTCAGCAGGTGTCCCTAGAGATCCGAGCGACATGGAGGGTCCGGGAAACAACAGCGGTCGTTCGGTATTTCAGCTCAGAGGGGTCCACCTTTGGCATCTCAGTGGAGATTATTTGATCAGAGATAGACTGGTACAAGTCAGAATCAGGGTCGGGCTTTCACCCTGACTGCCAAGTAGGTGGAAGGTTCTGAAGAAGTGGTTGCAGGTACTCTCCTTATTTATTCTGTACCGGCTAGAGTTCTATTTGTTTCGGGTGCTTCGCATTACTTTATATCTGCATGGTTTGTCGACACACACTTTATACCTCACGAACTGTTGACCAAGGGTTGGAAGATACATACTGGTAATGGGATTATTGCGTCCAGCCAAGAGTGTAGGCTATGTCGTGTGGTAGTTTGTGGCAGAGAGTTTTATGCAAACTTTCTTTTGATTGGGACTGGTAGCTATGATGCCATTCTGAGAATGGATTGGCTGAGCACATTCCATGCGGTTATCAAATGCCGAGCTAGTAGTGTGACTTTTCATATTCCTAATCATCCGGAGTTTGTATTCGTGGGTGGTAGCGAGTCTTTGGAGCCAGCCAAGTTTTGAGCAAAGCCGAAGACTTTGACCGCTATAGAGATAGACGAGAAGCTAGCACCGGAAGTTGTTTGAGAGTTTCTTGATGTGTTCCCCAAAGATATACCTGGTTTATCCCTGCCCCGTATATTAGGCTTTTCGATCGGTCTGATTCTAGGTACGACGCCAGTTTCTAAGGTTCCATACAGGATGACGCCAGTTGAGTTGGCTGAATTGAAGAAGCAGATAGAAAATCTTCCGGACAAGGGATTTATACGTCCAAGTGCTTCTCCGTGGAGTGCTCCTGTGCTATTGGTGAAGAAGAAGGATGGTTCCTTGCGCATGTCCGTCGATTACCGTGAGTTGAACAGGGTGACAGTGAAGAAAAAATATCCCATTCCCCGCATCGACGACTTATTTAATCAGCTAGGTGGTGCCCGGGTATTTTCTAAGCTGGACCTCCGATCATGGTATCACCAAATCAGAGTTAAGGTAGAAGATATATGCAAGATGGATTTTCAGAACTGATATTGCCACTGTGAGTTTTTTGTGATGCCGTTTGGTGTTACCAATGCACCTGCTATATTTATAGACTTGATGAATATGGTTTTCTCTAAGTATTTGGATCAGTTTGTCATTGTATTCATCGACGACATTCTAGTCTACTCCAAGAGCTGAGAAGAGCATTCCGAGCATCTACAAATTGTGTTGCAGATTCTGCGGGAGGAGAAGCTCTATACTAAGCTGAGCAAGTGCGAGTTTTGACTCGATAAAGAGTAATTTCTGGGGCATGTTGTTTTAATTGACGGCATTTCAGTGGATCCGGCGAAAATAGAATCTATCAGAGACTGGACGACACCGAAATCAGTAGCTGAGATAAGAAGCTTTCTGGTATTGGCTGGATATTATCGGCGGTTTGTTCAAGATTTCGCCAGAGTAGCAGAGCCCTTGACAAATCTTACACGAATGGAGGTACCTTATGTTTGGTCGGATAAGTGCACCAAGGCGTTCGAATTGTTGAAACAGAAGTTGACCACGACCCCAATTCCGACTGTGCCAGATAGTTCCGGCAGTTTAGTCGTTCATAGTGACGCGTCGGGAAAGGCTTTAGGTTGTGTTTTGATGCAGCACGGTCGAGTAGTGGCTTACGCCTCTCATTAGTTGAAGACCCACAAGAAGAACTACTCCACACATGACTTGGAGTTAGCGACAGTTGTGTTCACATTGAAGAATTGGAAGCATTACTTACTGGGCGAAAGAGTGGAAGTGCACATGGATCAAAAAAGTTTGAAATATGTGTTCACTCAGAAGGAGCTGAATATGAGACAGCGTAGGTGGTTAGAGTTGATGGCAGACTACGATATTGATCTTCAGTATCACTCGGGGAAGGTGCACATCGTTCTTGATGCTCTCAGTCACAGGCCATCATCTATGTTGTTGACTAGTCAGAAGGGGATTCTCAAAGATTTTCAGAGACTCGAGCTAGAGCTAGTTACACCAGGTGTACCCAGACAGCTCTGGCAGTTGCAAGTTCAGTCATTGCTTGTAGATCGCATTAAAGCAGCACAAGCTGGAGATTCTCAGATGCAGAAATTCAGGGGGTTAGTTGAGGCTGGTTTGAGGACAGACTTGCTGATTCACGAAAATAGTTCCCTGAGATTTGGCAGCTGGCTATGTGTTCCAAAGGGGGTATTCAAGATGAAGTTCTAGCTAAGGCACACAGTTCAGTTTATTCGGTGCATCCGGAAGACACTAAGATGTACAGGAATTTGAGGCAGCTCTTCTGGTGGAACATAATGAAGAGAAAGATTGCTCGCTTTGTCTCCAAGTGTCTGGTGTGCCAACACGTGAAAGCCGAGCATCAGAGAGTAGCTGGGTTGTTGCAACCACTTCCAACACCTGAGTGGAAATGGGAGAACATCACCATGGATTTTGTGACGACACTATCTCGAAGTACAAGGGGCAACAATGCCGTCTGGGTTATTGTCGATCGTCTCATGAAGGCAGCACATTTCATACCTTTTCGAGTGGGACAATCGACATAGTCGCTTGCAGAGAGTATATGCAGGAAATAGTAAGGCTTCATGAAGTACGCGACAACATCGTGTTTAATCGAGACACCAGTTTCATTCCCCATTCCTGGACGAGCCTGCAGGAGAGTTTAGGCACTCGTCTCAAGTTCAGCATAGTTTATCATCCGCAGATGGACGAGCAGTCCGAGCGTTCTATCCAGACGCTTGAGGATATGTTGAGGGCATGCATGCTGTATTTTCAGGGTTCTTGGGAGGACCACCTCCATTTGGTGGGGTTTTCTTATAACAATAGCTTCTAAGCAAGCATCCAAATGGCCCTGTTTGAAGCTCTTTACGGACGGAAGTGTCGATACCCTTTTTGTTGGGATGACGTAGGTGAGCGAAGGTTACTGGGCCCCGAGCTTATAGTTCAGACAATAAGCAAGGTTTAGATGATCATGAAAGTATTCCTAGAGGGGGTGACTAGAAATAAGCTACCGATATGCCCAAATTAAAAATTATAAACTATCAACACTTGCTAAACAAACCATAATTGCAAATTTAGTCAAAAGATAAGAAAATATAGATACGAGCTAAGCACAATGAGCAATTATGAAACTATAGCATATGACAAGCAAGTGATAAATTGCAATCAAGTAAGAGTAATGAGCATATAGAGATAGTATGCAATTTATAAGTTAATGAGCAAATGAGAGATAAGAAATTATGAACATAAACACGTGAGATTTTAGAGCGATTCAGGAGATCCATGTTTACCGTCGAAGACTGGGAAGACGAACGTCTTTGCCTGAATTTGGGGGCAGATACTATATGGAACATATCCATCCACCTCTCCGAAGATACCAAGTTGATTTTTGGCACCGTCTATCAGAGGTTTGGATAGATACGACCGATGTAGCAGACTTATCAGATTCCCCCTCATTTGAGGGTTTTTTGATTGTGGGGATGCTTTTTTCTACAGGCGCAAAGCTCTGTAGTTAATTACGTTATCACTACGTTATAACAACTTTCACCTTCTCCATGGATATCACTTCGTGTCGTGTTGTATATTGTTTATTTTTGGATTGCTCTTGGATTGTATATGGAGACTGATTTTGTCATGGCCGTAGGGCGCGGATTAGTCCAAATCCGTACATTAGATTCGGGGTGAACTTATGTAACTTCTGCCATCGGTTCAGAGCTTAAGGATCGTTAATCTTGTTTTAGATTAAGATCGATTTAAAATATTTTTAAGGACAATTAATATAGTTTTAAACTAAGGTCGACTTAAAATATATAATCATGATTGATTTTCTCTTTAAAATCAAATAAGTTTGAAACTTTAAGGACTTAATCTATTTTTAAGTGTTGGGCTTTGTGTTACCTAACAGTGCTCAGCACTAGGCCATACTTTCCATTTTGGGCTTTGCATAACCTAATAGTGCTAAGCACTGGGCCCAGAAACTTAAACTTCATCATAGGATATAATATCCTTCACTCTTCAATGTTCACATGAATATCACGTGAGTATCTGTGGTTCTTTGAAGTTTACGTGCCTTTCATGTGAGTAGTGCTAAGCACTCATTCATATAGCGTTCACGTGAGTGTCACGTGGATTGCTGTCTTCATGATCGATCACGTGTCTTTCACGTGAGTAATGCTAAGCACTCATTCGTTTAGCGCTCTTGTGAAGCACTGTCTTCATGGTCGCTTATGTGTCTTTCACGTGAGTAGTGCCAAGCAATTCTGTTTGCTTTCTTCCCAGCACTGACGTGTCTTTCACGTGACGCGTTGTCTTCATGGGCGCTCACGTGATTTTCACATGATATTTCAAGTCTCGGCGCTTACATGCCTTTCACGTGAGTTTTTAAGTCTCAGATGGCTTCTTTTGAGCGCTCACGTGGATATCACGTGAGACGCTGTTTCATATTTTTTCTTGACTGCTCACGTGCCTTTCACGTGAGGCGCTGTCTCCTTGGATGTTCACATGAATATCACGTGCAACATCATTTCCTTGGGTTTTCACGTGTCTTTCATGTGAGACATGTTTTTCTTAAGTTTTTGCGTGGATATCATGTGAGCCATATTTTCTTGCGTTTTCACATGGATATCACGTGATATTCTTCTTCAAGCTTTCTACTCCAATGGCAACTTGAGTTTTAGTGAGAGAAGATGAAGAAGATGATGATAATGTTATGATAAGTTATTGAAATAAAAAGGAAAATCAATATTTATCATAAAGTAAACCATGGTTATGTGTAGAGAATTGACCAAGGTTAGATTAGTGGTTAGGGTTAAGGATGAAGACAAAAGGGATGACTTTGGTCAAAGTTTCATGAAGCTTCAATAAGCTTCATGAAGAAAAGAAACCCTTTTTGTTTTCTTTCACCTAATTAAATGAATAAATAATGGATAAATAATTAAGTGAATAATCAAAAACCCTAACCCTTATCATAACCATGGTCCAATTCTTCATACAAAGCCAAGTTATTATGCATCATCAATCATGATACAAACACGTGTACACAAAACATATCACATATACAATGTGCACACCAAGTGAGAAAAATCCGTTTAAAGTGAACCAATACTAGTTAATGCAAAGTAATATATCAAATATATAATTATACATTAAATCATTAAATCAACATTTGATTCAATGATCCGGTCATGTCGCACATAACCGACTAGTATTCAATGCATCGATTTATCGAATCAATGATTCGATAACTAGGTCATATCGAATATAACCAATCGAAAATATATATCGCGAGAATGAAATGCGGTATCACATACACGCATTATTCTCGGTCCTGCACACATCTCATATGCGCTCCTATTTCGTCTCGCTTGAACCAGGAAACCTCTGTGTAGGACTCTAAAGACTCGTCAATACGCCGGTAGCAGATGATGATCATATCAAGAACCCACAAGCCGCAAGCGGTCTGCTAAACGTAACGGCCACCCGGGTATTGAGCGATCAGAAGATCGACGAGCTAGCCCGCTCACACTCCTGCGAATCCGACCAGTAACACTTACCGTACAGTCCGGTCTCTTCGTCTGATATGTCGCATATCAAGTCTAGGGGTGGTAGACGTCAGACCCCAATAACCCGATAAGTCGTGCCGATGTGAGGCTCATAACGGGTCGAGAAACTACTGGTAACACTTACCAGCAAATCTCTGATCAGCCCTGGCCAGGGACTTCCCTGCTACGGCCAATCGAGCACTGCGCAACATCAACCCCCAATACCGGGAGAGACGAAACCCCTCCTATCGCTCATTGCCTCCATGTGACTCGGGACTGTACCCAAAGACCACCGTTTTGCACGCCCTCATGGACGTGGTAAGGTGGAGATCAAAGCACAGTAGGAATCACACAAGACTCTATGACGATCTCGGGTCTACAGACTAACCTGCACAAGTGTCACCTGAGAACTGCCATCTGACGTGAGGTATAATACCATCTGGGAGTTCTCGGTGAGTCCGTCCAGTGTACCCAGTCTCCACTGAGCACCCGTATACCATCTCTGATGTCAAACACCAATGGATATGGGATCATCCATCGCCCATCACATGGGTCGAGAAGCGTATACGCTAGTCTACTCTGGTATATCGATGCCCCGTCTCGATGCACCCACGACTAGGGACCTTGAAGGATGTACTTATGGACTACCATGTCCCCACTAGTATGATCCGCATCATAGTCCAGGTAGTCAAGTACACATCCTAAGGGCTTTACCAACATGTAACTATAAGACAGTATAAAGAGACTAGTGTACATGTTAAGATAAAGAGTAACCAGATAGCATACTATCATATCGAGCAAGAAAGTCATCTCTATATATGTCCAAGCATCCAATATAATATACAACATATGTACAATACTGGCCTCTATGGCATACATACAACTAACAATCTCCCACTTGCACTAGGGCCAGCTGCTGTAGTATCGCATACCGAGCATCCCGAAGAGTCTCTCAAACTGTGTCTGGGGAATGGCCTTCGTGAGTGGATCCGCCGTGTTGTTCTTCGTGTCAACTCTCCTTACCTCGATCTCCCGGCGATCAACTATCTCCCGGATCAGGTGATACCGCCTCAGAATATGCCTGGACCGCTGATGGGACCTGGGTTCCTTGGCCAAAGCCACCGCTTCATTGTTATCACAATACAAAGGTATTGGATGCTCAATGGATGGAACCACTCCAAGTTCAGTAATGAACTTCTTGATCCAGACAGCTTCTTTAGCAGCATCGTTGGCAGCGATGTATTCAGCCTCCATCGTCGAGTCTGCCACGGTTTCCTGCTTGGAACTCTTCCAGCTAACCGCCCCTCCGTAAAGGGTAAAGACAAAGCCCGACTGCGACTTAGAGTCGTCCTTATCACTCTGGAAGCTCGAATCGGTAAAGGACTCCACTTGGAGTTCTCCGTTACCATACACCAAGAACATTTCTCTAGTCCTTCGCAAGTACTTGAGAATGCTCTTCACAGCTGTCCAGTGACTCTCTCCAGGATCAGCTTGATACCTGCTCACTACACTTAGTGAGTATGCTACATCGGGTCTGGTACATAGCATCGCATACATGATAGAGCCTACTGCCGAAGCATAGGGTATCCCTTGCATGCGAGCTCTCTCCAAATCAGTCTTAGGAGACATCTCTTTGGAGAGAGTGACTCCAGAGATCGTGGGTAAGTTCCCACGCTTGGACTCTTCCATACTAAACCTCTTTAGTATGGTGTCAATGTACCTGGATTGGGACAATCCCAAAATCCGTTTGGATCTATCTCTATAGATCCTAATTCCCAATATGCAGGAGGCATCACCAAGATCTTTCATTGAGAATCTTTGTGATAAGAAGAGCTTGACCGACTGCAGCATAGGAATATCATTTCCTATCAAGAGTATGTCGTCCACGTACAATACGAGGAAGACAACCTTACTCTCTGCCACCTTCTTGTAGATACAAGGTTCATATGGATTTTTGACGAAATCAAACTCTTTGATAACGCCGTCAAAGCAGATGTTCCAACTCCGCGATGCTTGGTTTAATCCATAAATGGATTTAAGCAGCTTGCACACCTTCCCGCTGCTCCCACTGTCTACGAAGCCCTCTGGCTGAGTCATGTACACGCACTCTTCTAAATCACCGTTTAGAAAGGCGGTCTTAACATCCATTTGCCAGATTTCGTAATCATGATATGCAGCGATGGCAAGCATGATCCGGATGGATTTAAGCATAGCCACTGGAGAAAAGGTCTCGTCATAGTCCACACCTGGTCTTTGACGAAAACCCTTTGCTACAAGTCTAGCTTTGAAAGTCTCCACTTTCCCATCTACACCAAGTTTCTTCTTGAAGATCCACTTGCTCCCAATGGGTTTTACCCCTTCAGGAGCAACTTCCAAAGTCCATACTTTGTTGGTGTACATGGAATCCATCTCAGACCGCATAGCATCCAGCCATTTCACTGAGTCCCCACTCGTGATGGCCTGCTCGAAGCTAGTTGGGTCATCATCTTCCATGATGCAATCCTCGCTTCCACCATCAATGAGAAAACCGTAGTATCTCTCAGGTGGACGAGAAACCCTACTAGATCGGCGGAGAGGCTGGGGTTCATCGGAAACTACGGAATCCTCTGGTTCAACCAAATCTTCTGTTGTAGTCTGTGTCGCTGGAACCTCTTCCAGTTCTACCTCAATGCCACTTATCTGTTTCATAAGAAAACTTTTTTCTAAGAAAGTGGCATGTCGAGAAACAAACACCTTTTGTTCCTCGGGGTGGTAGAAGATATACCCTTGTGAATTTTTAGGATATCCTACAAACTTACATAAGACAGATCTTGCCTCGAGTTTGTCCGGATTTTGTCTTTTGACATAGGCTGGACAACCCCATATCTTAATATAATTAAGATGTGGTCTCTTCCCTTTCCATATCTCATATGGAGTGGTAGGCACTGATTTGGTAGGAACTCTATTCAATAGGTCCATGGCTGTCTCAAGCGCATGTCCCCAGAAGGAAATAGGTAACTCAGCTGTACTCATCATTGAGCGCACCATATCTAATAGGGTGCGGTTTCTCCGTTCAGATACACCGTTGTGCTGTGGTGTATATGGAGGAGTCAGCTGAGAGAGAATCCCATTCTCTTTTAGGAAGTCCAGGAATTCGTTGCTCAAGTATTCCCCTCCTCGATCAGATCGTAGGATTTTAATACTTTTTCCGGTTTGGTTCTCAACTTCTTGTTTATATTCCCTAAATTTCTCAAAAGCTTCTGATTTGTGTTTCATCAGGAACACATACCCGAACCTAGAGAGATCGTCAGTGAATGTAATGAAGTATGAAGAACCATCCCTGGCATGTGTAGACATAGGACCACATACATCACTATGTATAAGTCCCAAGAGTTCGGTAACTCTTTCTCCGTGTCCCGTAAACGGAGTCTTGGTCATCTTACCTTTGAGACATGACTGGCAAGTGTCATAAGATGAAAATTCAAACGGATTTAAATATCCATCTTTATGCAACTTAGCTAGTCGTGTCGCATTGATGTGACCCAGTCTACAATGCCACAAGAAGGATTCGTTGAGTTCAGAACTCTTCCTCTTGTGTGTGTTTGTTATGCTCAGAACTGTTGATTGATTTAGAACATAAATGCCATTGCATAACGTGCCTGATCCAACCAACTTTTGGTTACGGAAAATGTTCATAACATTATCCTGTAATACAAAATTATATCCTTCTTTGCTTAATAAAGAAACCGATATAATGTTGCATATCAGGTTCGGCATGTAATAGCATTCGTTCAGAACCAATGTATTACCAGTTGGTAATACAATGTGATATTCCCCGACAGTCTTAGCTGCAACAATTGCACCATTTCCAACTCTAATGTCTTTATCACCTTCTCCAAGTTCTCTACCTTTCCTTAGCCCATGTAACTGATTACATATATGGGATCCCGACCCGGTATCCAATACCCAGGACGTAGAGCAAATAGAGAAACAGTTCTCAGTAACGAACACACCCGAAGAAAATACATCAACATGTACTTTCTTCATTCGGGTGGCATGGGAATCCTGGCATTCCACTATATCCTGTTCATTCCTATAACTCTTATAGGAAAGAACGGAACCAACGTTCCCCAGCACAGTATAACATGCGGGTTCGGTCAATACATCCATATTATTATCTTGATTAAGGCATGAACTGGTCGCTACCTGGAGAGAGAGAGAAGAAAACACTTTAGCGTATGCTCGTGCAAGATCAGATTGGTTATTATCTTATCTAATCAGGATGGCTCCCACTGCTTTTTATCAAATCTTCCTCCAAACCCTAAAAGGAAAGACTAGCCGGGATTAATTACACACTACAAGTTCGCCAATCTTTCAGCCAGGCCAGTGTCGGTACTTTGAGGGAGGTCCCCCGTGCTTTCGCACGAACCTAATTAATGTAAACCTCGTTTTCCCAGAGGCGTGACCTCGTTAACACCTTTCTAGACACCTACTTGATCGGCTAATTGCAATGTGTAAAACTCTCCCAGGAGTAACTCTTACTCGCAGTGGGTATCGGGATCCAACTATCTCATAGAAGGTATGCAATCTCATTGCAAATTTCAACACTTGAAATTCCCGATAATCTTTTGCCCCTAGCGTGCTATGACCTTGACGCATGCCAAACAACCCATAGTCCGCTAGTCAAGTTCAACCCGTCATTTCCTGATTGAATTAAACCCACCCGCACGACCCTTGACGCATGCCAAACAACGCCGTGCGAATACCCTAATCCAATCTGCATCATATGCATAAGTAGATAAATACTAGTTAGCTACCGTACACTACGCCTTGACGCATGCCAAACAACCGCAGCACGAATACTAAATAGTACTTATCTGAAATGACGGAGGGCTACGCCAGGTTTTTCTGAAAACCATGAGCGTAATGAACTTGATATCGTTGTAGAATCAAATGAAGTTTTTAAAATGGAGTGATTTTGAGGCTTTTCTAGTTTTGCTAAAGGAGTCACTCCCGGTGAAGGGATCTCGGTCCTTTCCTCGTCGAATGAGGTGCGGGATATATCATATATATCGCTGTGCAAAGCAAAAACCCAAAAGCAGTCAAAAGCAAACTGAGTGTGCAGCATCTGCCAGTTATTGCTAAAGGAGTCACTCCCGGTGAAGGGATCTCGGTCCTTTCCTCATCGAATAAGGTGCAGGGTATATCATATATACCGCTGTGCAAAGCAAGAACTGTAGCTACCTATTTTATTTTAAAATTCGATTCCACAACATCTAAGGTTTCTTATCTTTCATTAATCACATTAATGAAGTCCCATCATTTAAATACCTAAACATCACAGATAGATATGACGTACACTTATGTCATCCGCATTCGCCTCGATGTCCCCTCGTGCACCGTTAGGTTAGGTAACTAACGACAGAGTAGGGCAGGGCTAGCGCGGGTGTAAAACATAAGTAACGTCTATATAATATATCATATACTAAATCCATCACAGAATCGCATCACAGATATCGCATCAGAATATACATATGAAATATTGGATATACTAGGACGTCCGTGTTTTCAATACGAGCCAGTATAAAACACGGATTCCACGGTCGTGATGAATAGCCAATCCCACACCCCTAGACCCCTACGAGAGCGGTAAGCAACCCAGCCAATTCTAGGGTTAGGAGACCCGGACTCGACTCCTCGAGTTGGTCTCCCACTGGACCCCAGAACCCGGTTACTTGTGCTCCCCTCCTTGGGTCTATCCTAATGCGGAAAAGTAAATAATATACAAAGGGTGACAACTTCCGCTACCTGGAAGTGCCCCAAATAAAAGAATATTACATACAAGTTTTTACATGAATGAAAATGAAAAACACTCATCTCACATAAAAACCCCCGGCTATTCGAATACGACGATCCAATATAACATATCCAGCAACACATAACATCACATGTCATCAACGTAAGTAAGTATGCATACCCCAATTGTCGATGACGTATAGCAACGAAACCGGCGATATGGACGTACTACACTTACGGTCACAGAAAAGAAATTGTAAAACTACAACAATTGGAATCCGCAACTTCTTTAGACATCACATGCCTAACAGATATAAATCCCGCATTTTAGTCTCATTATCGAAAACTCTTTTCAATATCATATGGGACTAAACTGCTAAATCTATAACATTCATTCAGTTATCACATAACTACTTGTGAATTCCAATTATTGTATCCCATTCCGGATAAACAGAAAATGTTAAACTTTCCGATCGAACAGTCGAATACCCAAGTTTTCCCGATACAGTCCAACGCATGAAATAAGTCTAACAACATTCAGTTCATGCCTCAGTACCGACGGTCCAGCCGTAGAAGGGTCAAGCCAACGCCTCACATGTGGCACGCCGTACTGCCCCAAACCCAAAGGTTCAAAGGGCAGTTCAAGACGGTCACATAATCGAGTTAAGGTTTGTTGTCTTCTAGAGGGTCCATCGCGTTACTTGCACTACTTAGAACGTTGTTAAACTACGGAAAAATCCAACACTTGGAAATTTCCCGACAGGGGAAAAGTTGGGTATTTATATCCGGTCGAACTTTTTAACATATTCTAAAATTTATCCGGAAAACCAAATAGAAAAAATTTGATAACCCGATCGAAACACCGAATCCCCAAAACAACTGCAGAAAATTCAACTCTTGAATAAATATAAAAAAATTCCAGAAAATCCAGCACCCGAAATAATGAATTACAGTACAAACAGTGAATGATGATGTCAACAAACTGCCGCGGAACCGCCGCAGAAGCTGGGCTTCTGCCGCGGTTCCGCCGCCGTTTAAATGAATCATGGGCCTGAGTTTTTACCGTAATCCTTAGAATTGTTTACTGAATCTTCTAGACATTTTTAATACACAAAAATCCATATTTTTAAAATCTAGACAGAGAGCATTTTTGTGATCGGGATTCGGGTTCGTTCGGACTTCAAATTCCGTCTGGACTTCGCCTAAGTCTCTAGCTAGGCTCTGATACCAATGAAAGGTTCCTAGGCACTCTAGTAAGGTCTCACAAGGCATCGAACATGCCAATTTAAAATTTTTGGTGCCGAGAAACCCTAGACTACGGATCTTAGACTAGATGTTTAGGCGAAATGATAAAGCTAGTTAACAAATTAACTAAAGGTCGGAAGCTACAACCTTTGTAGATCCGGATTTCCACCTCCTTAGCTCCACGTGATCATGCCCTCGCTGTCCATCATGAATCCTCGACTCATTCATCGGCTTCATCGGAATAATGTGCGGAATAGGTCGTCGGCTTTGTGTCAAAGACGATCTACGTCGAGGTTGCACTAGTTCAAGCTCCGACTTCACAAAGTTGTGAAACTTGTGAAGAGAACACCCAAAACAACTTGGCAAGAGGTAGAGGGTGAAGAAATAGGAGATGGGTTCACTTTAGATTTGTAATTCTCTCACTAAAACTCAAGTTGCCATTGGAGTAGCAAGCTTGAAGAAGAAGAAGAAGATGAAGAAGATGATGATAATGTTATGATAAGTTATTGAAATAAAAAGGAAAATCAATACTTATCATAAAGTAAACCATGGTTATGTGTAGAGAATTGACCAAGGTTAGATTAGTGGTTAGGGTTAAGGATGAAGACAAAAGGGATGACTTTGGTCAAAGTTTCATGAAGCTTCAATAAGCTTCATGAAGAAAAGAAACCCTTTTTGTTTTCTTTCACCTAATTAAATGAATAAATAATGGATAAATAATTAAGTGAATAATCAAAAACCCTAACCCTTATCATAACCATGGTCCAATTCTTCACACAAAGCCAAGTTATTATGCATCATCAATCATGATACAAACAAGTGTACACAAAACATATCACATATACAATGTGCACACCAAGTGAGAAAAATCTGTTTAAAGTGAACCAATACTAGTTAATGCAAAGTAATATATCAAATATATAATTATACATTAAATCATTAAATCAACATTTGATTCAATGATCCGGTCATGTCGCACATAACCGACTAGTATTCAATGTATCGATTTATCGAATCAATGATTCGATAACTAGGTCATATCGAATATAACCAATCGAAAACATATATCGCGAGAATGAAATGCGGTATCACATACACGCATTATTCTCGGTCCTGCACACATCTCATATGCGCTCCTATTTCGTTTCGCTTGAACCAGGAAACCTCTGTGTAGGACTCTAAAGACTCGTCAATACGCCGGTAGCAGATGATGATCATATCAAGCACCCACAAGCCGCAAGCGGTCTGCTAAACGTAATGGCCACCCGGGTATTGAGCGATCAGAAGATCGACGAGCTAGCCCGCTCACACTCCTGCGAATCCGACCAGTAACACTTACCGTACAGTCCGGTCTCTTCGTCTGATATGTCGCATATCAAGTCTAGGGGTGGTAGACGTCAGACCCCAATAACCCGATAAGTCGTGCCGATGTGAGGCTCATAACGGGTCGAGAAACTACTGGTAACACTTACCAGCAAATCTCTGATCAGCCCTGGCCAGGGACTTCCTTGCTACGGCCAATCGAGCACTGCGCAACATCAACCCCCAATACCGGGAGAGACGAAACCTCTCCTATCGCTCATTGCCTCCATGTGACTCGGGACTGTACCCAAAGACCACCGTTTTGCACGCCCTCATGGACGTGGTAAGGTGGAGATCAAAGCACAGTGGGAATCACACAAGACTCTATGACGATCTCGGGTCTACAGACTAACCTGCACAAGTGTCACCTGAGAACTGCCATCTGACGTGAGGTATAATACCATCTGGGAGTTCTCGGCGAGTCCGTCCAGTGTACCCAGTCTCCACTGAGCACCCGTATACCATCTCTGATGTCAAACACCAATGGATATGGGATCATCCATCGCCCATCACATGGGTCGAGAAGCGTATACGCTAGTCTACTCTGGTATATCGATGCCCCGTCTCGATGCACCCACGACTAGGGACCTTGAAGGATGTACTTATGGACTACCATGTCCCCACTAGTATGATCCGCATCATAGTCCAGGTAGTCAAGTACACATCCTAAGGGCTTTACCAACATGTAACTATAAGACAGTATAAAGAGACTAGTGTACATGTTAAGATAAAGAGTAACCAGATAGCATACTATCATATCGAGCAAGAAAGTCATCTCTATATATGTCCAAGCATCCAATATAATATACAACATATGTACAATACTGGCCTCTAGGGCATACATACAACTAACAATTCTTCCATATTCATGCAGAAATTAATAGAGCTAAACTATAATTTTTCTTTGCAGATATTTCTTTATACAAGAACTAAGTTTCTTTCTTTTTTGTGAGAACCAAGTTCTTATCGTATCTTGAAGGAACTAACTTCCTGGAATATAAATTCCATTTTTTCATGTTCTTTTCTTCTGTTCTTATGGAGGGTGATAAAATATCATAGTTTCCCCCCAGATCTTGAGTCTGAAGAACAAGATCTTCCCGATGAGAATTAAATTCTCACCTCGTGGGTGATTTGTCTTGTGGATCTCAGATCCAGAGGAAGAACTAAGTTCTTTTTATAGGGTTAAATCCTTATATCATATATGAAGGTAGGCAAGAGGGGAGATAGTTTTTTGTCTCTGCTTTTATTTAGGGTTTGAACAGGGTGGTGATCTTCTCCAAAAAGAGAATTAAATTCTTTGTTGTTTTTTATGGAAGCTTAAGGAGGGGATTTTTTCTCTCACAGAAGCTTGGGGTGTATTATGTACCTCTCGCATGTATATAAGACTTTAAGTCTCGGTCCTTTATATAGGAGACGAAAACTATTAATTAGTTTGAGAAAATCTCTCATTGAGAGATATCAATTGACTTAATTGATGTTAAAGATCATTGGGGAATTTTATCCATTGTTGGATCTTTGATCCAGTGGTTTTCTGTTTAACAGAAGATATCTCTTGTTAGTTTTAAAAAGATTAGGAAAATATTTTCCTAACGTAGAATTTAATTCTATCTTCTAATTTGATTGGTGATATTATAATCACCGTTGATTTTAAATCCAAAGGCTTCCCTGTTTAACAAAGAAAATCTTTCTACTATTAGAAAGATTAGGGGCAATATTTCACAAATAGAATTTAATTCTTTTTAGAATTTAATTCTATCAGAAGCTAGCGCTTTAAGCTAATGCGCTCACGTGGATATCACATGAGTACTACCCTCCCCCCACACACATACGGCGCTCACGTGCTTTGCACTTGAGCGCTCACGTATTTAACATGTGGTGCCTTTATGGGTTTTAATCCTATCTGAAGCCGGCACTCACATGCTTTGCATGTGAGCACTCACGTGGATATCACATAGGGGCTATCATAAGATTTAATCCTGTCTAAAGCCGGCACTCATATGATTTGCATGTGAGTGCTCACGTAGATATCACGTGGGGGCTATCATAGGATTTAATCCTATCTGAAACCGGCACTCACATGCTTTGCATGTGAGCGCTCACGTGGATATCACGTGAGGGCTTTCTTTCATCTTTTCTTTTCTCTTTTTTTATATGAGGGAACAAATGCTCCCTACCGTGCGACGGTGCCAGCCTTACAGCCGTCGGATCACCTAGGGAAATGGGGGAGTCAAACCGATCCTATCATTCCTTATAAATAGAGCATCTAGCTATGAAGTGACCACTTTTCCTTCATCTTCTTTGCTTATTTTCTTTCATTTTAAGAATTTAATTCTCCTTCAGAGCTTAGTTCTCTGCCTTCAAAATCCTTTCGAACAACGTCGACTCTGCCAATATTTTTTGGTAAGGATCATGAACAGAATTTAGCTCTAAACATATTTTGGATATTATCCCCCCTTTTTGGGATTTTGGATTTTAAACCCATTAACATATTTAACAGAGCTTAGCTCTTGATGCTGGGCAGAATCATCTCCCTTTTGGAAATCTTAAAAAGAACCCTTTTTGTGTAGATTCACAGATCTTGATATTTTGATCTAAAAGATTAAAATCGATGGAAATTTTTGATTTTATCATCGATTTTCTTGTTAGGGATTTTCCCCGTTGTCAATCTTAACGTTTCTTGTTTTGGGGATTTCTAGAATTTAATTCCATTGCTTAACCCATAAGCTTCTCAAATAGGAATTCTGGGATTTAATCTCATCATCATCTTCTTGTTTACAGAGCTTAGCTCTGATTTGAATTTTTTTGAAAAGTTTCCTTCTTTAGGAATTTTGGGAATTTAATTCCATTTTGATTTTCTTTTTCAAAGCTGTTCTTGAATATATATATTCCTTTTTTATAGGGATTTAATCCCTGTATCACAGATCCGAGCAGATTTGAACTTTTTGTTATTAAAGGACTCACTTTTGGGGCCTTGGGAGTTTAACTCCAAATACTCATTTAATGAGAATCCTTTTTGATTCTCACAATGGGCACATGCTCCATCATTAGTGAGTCGCCACTTCGATTTTGTGGGGTCCACTAGCTTTGGAGCTAGTGACTCCACAATCTTTGTTTTGTGTCAAACTTTTTGTTGACACACATTTTTTGTCTTTTTCTTGATCCCTATTCAGGTACCATGACTTCAGTTCCTTTCTTCCCCTACACCCGTTTGGGAGTTGCTTTCCCGCAGTTGCCTTATGATGAGGAAGTGCTGGCTATGATCCGGAACCATGATAGGAACGAAGAGAACCTTCTTTTATGAGGGACCTGGTATGGTCACATCATAAGGGGCCGCCGCAGCTTCACCTGTGGAGAACCATCAGAGCCTATCCGTTAAATCCAGTATATGGAGCACCTGCACATTGCTTACGCGACGGAAGCAGTTAGCTGGACCCCTGAAGGTCGGCTTGAGCCATCGTCAGTGGGGATACCTAACCAGCCCCCGGTGGCTATCAATATTTTGGGGCGTCGCATATGCCAAGGCGAAACCCGACCCTGGGGACATGTTTATAAGATAGGTGCCACCTCGCAGCACCCGGCAGGTTATCTTTATTGGGCTAGCTACATTCTCTCCGCCCAGCGGTCGCGATTGCAGAAGGTTGGTTTATACCAAGCAATATACGCTTCATTGTCTTATTATCATACTCCCCACGTCTGGTGGGTCAAGGCTTTTATGAACCAATGGACCCTTCCCACCAACAAATTTCTATTGGGGGATCGGGAAGTTACCATTTCACTGGAAGAATTGCGGGAGGTCTCTGGACTGCCGATCAAAGGAGAGCATTACGAGAAGCCGCTACCCCCAGATGAGTATGTTTTTTCCACAGCGCTGGCTATGTTGGAGGGTTTGACGATCGAGAACGCCATTCAGCTCTAATCAAGGTATTAAATATTTATGAGAGCCTATTTATGGTGTCCGGAGGGCAAGGAGTCGGTTTTGGGGATTTCATTGCCCACTTCCTTCATGCCAACGTCTTGTCTAAAAAGGCTTTGAAATTTGCAAGGATTGAAGATCCTTTAGGGTTCGGCTTGGAGAACCTACCAGCCAATGAAAAGGATTTTCCGCAGTTCTATAGTCCAAATACATCGGTTGTTGCCTTTGAGGAGATTGTTGTTCCTAGTATGGACGAGGAATCCTTCTTCATAGGTTTCATAGGTCTGTGGCTCAGCTGGTTCGCGATACCTATGCATCGTCACTTCATGAGGGCATTTGTCTTCTACCCCACTCACCGTATAGCTGAGGGGGCGCGAACAGCTGTTGGCATTGCAGGGTTGTCTCACCTATATCATGGTTTGAGCACCGCCGCCAACACTCCTACTCCTGGTGTAAATCCTGTGAATTTCTTTCTCCATTATTTCATGTCTTGGATTGAGATGCATGTTCTAGGTGCATTCACAGCGCACCAAAGGCCTACTTTTTATGATTCCTATACCTTTCAATGGGTTATGAAGCTGATTGATGCCTCTGCTCCCGACCCGACATAGTTGGGGGCTCTGCAACTGCTGCTTTGCCCATACTCGAAGGAAGGTGCTATGGTTTTCATTGATCGAGTCTTTTCTACCCCTACGAAAGCCACTCATCAGTTGCATGACGTGCTGAAGAAGAGAGCATTTGGTTTGAATCCTAAGGAGATCATGCATCTTTACTCGATCAGACCCGGTTATTTGGTATTTTGGTTGGATGGCGACGCTTTATTCATGCGGTACAACCCACACCGCTTTGCCCAACAACTGGGATATGATCAGGGCGTCCCCCTCGAGGACTTTTTGGTAGAGCTCGTTTCCGTGCTGGAAACCGCCCATGATGTTATTCATCACTTCTTGCATATGGGCACTGGTTCTCATTTCATAATCTCTGAGCCTGACTGCACCCCAAGGCCTTTAAGTACTTATAAGGGCTGGTACCTGCATGGGGTGGGTCCAATCATTGCGTGTTGGATATAGTGCCCTCAAGGCAATTATTGTAATTGCAAGCAGACGATTATGATAATTGAACGAGGACCTATACATGTATAACAACCTTACTCGAGATGATAGTATGCTATCTAGTTTGTCTTTATCATTGTTCCCTTATAAAAAAAGAGAAAAAAGGAATGGGGAAATTCCCCACTAATGGAGCTTCACGTGCCCACACGTGAAGCGCCCAGATACAAAGATTATAGGCGCTTGACAGGCTGAAATTGAGCCTCACATGTAAGCACGTGAGCATCTATATACAAAGTATATAGGCTCCATATTAAAGCAAATAGCAGGCCAGAGAAGCTCACGTGTTAACACGTGATGCCTTTTGTTGGGCTGTTTCATATAAGCAAACAAGTTTAACTCCATGGGGGTCACGTGCTACACGCCAGTGTTCCTAAACACCAGCTCACGTGTTAACACGTGATGCCTTTTCTTTAGGCTGTTACATATAAGCAAACAAGTTTAATTCCATGGAGGTCACGTGCTACACGTGAATGTTCCCAATCACCTTCCAAGCTGATAAAATTGAATTCTAAATAAAGGGATCAAAACCCTATTTGGAAAATATTTCCTTAAATCTTTCTAAACAAGAAAGATTACTCTCTGTAAAACAGAGTACCGTTGGATTAAAAAATTCAATGGTGATTAAAAATCACTTATCTACAGAAAAAATTCTGTATGGGAAAATATTTCCCTAATCTTGTTAAAAACAAGAAAAATATCTTCTGTAAAACAGAAGTCCTTAGATCAAATATCCAACGGTGGATAAAATCCCCAAATCAATTAAGATCTCTCGATGAGAGATTTCTTTAACTAAATCAACAAACTTGTTTCTACTATATAAAGGACCCAAGACTTCACTTGTACAGAGAGAAACCCCCCATAAGCTTCAAACTTAAAAAAGAAAAGAGAAGAGAGAGAACAAAAAAAAGAAGAGAATTCAATTCTCTAAAGAAGAAGATCTCTCTTTTAGAAAAAAGAAACCCTAGGTATGAAAAAAGACACAGAGATTATCTTATCTCTTCCTTAAGGGTTTAACCCTTCAAAAAAAGAACTTATTTCTTCATCTGGTTGAGGTCCGCAGAAGCAGATCTCCCCACAAGTTGAGAATTTAATTCTCATCGGGGAGATTCTGTTATGCAGATTCAAAACTTAGGGGAAAGAACTAAGTTCAAAGAATTTAATTCTTCCAAAAGTATACAGGAATTTAATTCCTCTGATAAAACTAGGGTTTAACCCTGCAAAAGAATTTAATTCTTATAAAGAAAAGGGCCTGAAATTCTCAAAGCTCAGATCAAAATCTCCATACGTATAGAAGAACAGAATGGTGATTCATTAGCATTCAACGCTATATAACAAAGGCTGACGTGTTCCCACGTGAGCACCTCTGAGGAACAAAAAGGAAGGATTGAGATCGAATCACGTGTTCTCACGTGACCCCAAACAGTTGCTTAAATAGAAAAGGGGAAAATTCCAAAGACATCACTCACTTTTGAGCACCTCACGTGTTCGCACGTGAGCATTATAGGAGCTAAGTGCTTAGTACTTATAAAAGGAAGAGGGAATAAACCCAAAGAAGCAGTGCCTAACTCTGGGATGCCTTACGTGCCCACACGTGATGGCCACAAGAATTAAGTGTTTAACACTTATATACAGACGGGGATTTGGACCCAAGTATACCAACGCCAACTTTCAGGCGCCTCACGTGCCACAAGTGAGCGCCCTAAATTTCAATGTTTAACACTGCTTTAGAGTCTCAGGTGGGAGCACGTGAGCACCGAGCACATATTAGTGTTTAACACTATAAGAAGCTAACTTCAGCCCCAAATTGGCTAAGTCTTCCTGAGATTAAAATATCTTGGATCTCCAAATAGACCGAGTCTCTATGCTCATGACTTCCCAAACTAATTGACCAGAATGATGTCCATTCTACATCTCCTAAGTTAATCTCGGTCTCCCAAAAATGACTAATGATTCTTAAATGGTCTACAATGATCTCTCCTCTTAATCTGGAATTTGTTTCAAGGGTACATTTCTCTACACCTCTAATACATGTCGTTGTAATTCCTCAACGTCTTCAGAGAGGTGGCGGGTCCCGAAAACCAACTGCTTTTGGATGCACCTCCCAAAATGGCGACAACGGACCGAAACGTCCTTAAACTAGAGCAATAGAGCCCAAATGCTCTTTTGTTGGGTCTGAATGATCCTAAAATCTTGTTGAGTGGATCTTAGTCTAAAATTAGACCAACGTATCCTCAACAAATATTTAAGTTGATCTTAATCTCAAACGAGATTAACGATCCTTAAATCAACCAAAGCCCAAATATAAGAATATACAGATTTGGACTAATCCACGCCCTACGGGCGACAACATAAATTAGTCTCCGTATACAATCCACGGGCAACCAAAAATAAAACAAACATACACGACACGAAGTGACCTTCCGGAGCAGGAGAAAGTGGTTATCGCTATGCGGTAACGTAATTAACTGCAGGGGCTTGCGCCTACAGGGAAGAGCGTCCCCACAATCAAAAATCCCTCACAACGAGGAGGAATCTGACGAAGTCTGCTACAACGGCCGCATTCGTCCAAACCTCTGATACACGGTGCCATAAATCAACTTGGCATCTTCGGAGAAGTGGACGGATAAAACCAAATAGCATCTGCCCCCAAATTCAGGCAAGATGACCTACGCGGTTCCGTCTCCCGTTTTCGGCGGTGAACAGATTCTGGAATGCCTGGTGAGACATTTTCCTCTTTCCACTCTACACTCCGTGTGTCGTGTTCACAAACAAATCACGGTTTACTATGATTGCCCCTGGATTCGAGGTACTACGATTTGGTGTCTTGGTCTTGTGCAGAGAAAAAGAAGAATCAATGGCTTCCAAGTGTACCTGCAACAGCAACTCCCACTCCGTCCCCGCTGGAGGAGTGACGTACGGGCCAAATGCGGCCTGCATATTCTCAATGCCAGTGGAACAGATGACTCAGGCCACCACTGGATTGTTCTTCGGGACAATGCTCCCGCCAACAAGCTTCGGCGCGCTGGTGCCATCACAGGAAGCTCTAATGAAGTCGTTCTTCGATCGACTTGCAGCCACTACTGCTCCTCTCAACGGGTCGTGTCACGACCCACAAGGTATAGAATGTGACTGGCACTTAAGTTACGAAACGTCTCAAGGCGTACATAAAATAAGTAAGCCAAAGCCCAGAAATCAAAACCCGATTAAGAAATAGAGTGAAGGAAAAACCCAATTTATTGAAAGCGATTTAATCCATTTAAGTCACATCAAACTTTTTTTTTAAAAGCAACATCCATTTTTCCAAAAATTTCGGCAGAGTCTCCTTTGTAAAAACAGGCCCCCAAACGGGTACAAAACAGGAGTATAAATGAATAACATGAAATAAGGCATCCCCAAGCGGGAGCTAGCTCTTCGCCTAAGCGGACTCAATCCCACGCAATAAAAATCAACAAGTGCAAGAAAATAAGCATGAGAAGCACCAGTAAAATATTATGTCGACTCAAGTGAGCTCGACCCCAAATACAGCATAAACGTCTACAAATTTCACAGCCTCGTCTAGGTCAATATACATCAATACAATAACAGGTACAGAAGATACAGTAGATGGAGTACTCTAGATACAATGAAATATATAAGGTGGTACAAAAATAATATCACAACCCACCTATGAGCAAAAGCCTCGAGTCCAGGCAAAAGAAGCAAAAGAGGCAAAAGGAGCAAGTGCGTCCGCCGCTACTGTGCTGACGGAGCGGGCCTGCAAAAAGGCTATGGCACAACGGGGGTGAGTTGCCAACTCGTGAGTAATAAATAACATCTATAGAGGCTATCGCAAGCATGCACGCAAGTATCATAACATCTACAATACTGATGTGGCAGGATCAACTAGCAGATATGTATGCAACAGGAATCATTATACAATACTAAACTGGCATGATGTGCTAGCAGGTATGTATGCAACATGAATAAACTCATGGTCTGAATATGGAGATATAAGAAATCATTTTTTTCTTCTTAGAAATATCTTTTGAAATATCAACATAATATCAATAGAATCAACAGAAATCCGTGTCCAGCATCGACACCTCAAACCACTATCTCAAATCTCATGTATCCATATCACAGTATCTCTGGCCTCAGCCGTCCGGCTGACCCATCTCAAAGTATCAATATCTCAACATCTCACGGCCACGGTCGGTACCCTCTGGGTATCCGCCGTGCCAAAAAGTCACCGGTAGGTAGTCTGTCCCCTGCCAGGCTCATCGTCTACTACTCGATCTTCTTGCCCCGGGGTACCTTACCGGGCCCACCATGTACCCGAGACGGTTCATCCAACTCCTCGAAACGGGTCTCGAAAACTATCAGAAAAACTCATGGTGGACGACACATACATCACTAGAAAACCGCAACTTGCATGTTTTGAAAAAGGTAATAAGTTTAAAGTTCCTTGCAGTTTTCCCCCAAAATCCAGAAATCTCATAAATCTCAAGAAAATCATCATAAGTGCACGGGTCAATGATAATGAATGCATATGGTATCAACAAATCAAGCTGCAATGTATGATTAATAGACTAGGCATGAACGAATGATGTAATGAGGTACATGCATATGAATAACAATCCTACATGGTTATCCTGAGGAATTTAAATGCATTAGCATAGATTTAAGCATTGTATATGGTGAAGTTGTTCTAGATTATAAGTTATCTAGTGTTGTGGCATAGCAATTACCAAGGCGTGTGTGTACGCATGAATAGTGCTCGTGCTGCATATAAAAACCCTGGCAATGGTGCAGGTGCCCTATGGAATGAGTTCGCATATGAATGTCAATATATAGATCATGAATGTAGCAAGATGTTTAGGCAAGCATTATACTCATAATTACTAATACCACTAGGAATCTTTTAAATTACTCAAACTATCGGGCGACTTGCGCCATCCAAACGATTGTCCTTCGTAGATGTTACATCTACTCACCCGTGATCTCGCACTAGGTGTAACCGACCACCTGCTTTCTTTTCTCCGCGGCGCTCGAAGTCCCCGCCTGCGAACCTAGAATTTATATAAAGTAACACACATAAGGCAAATCCTGCAAAAACGTGATATATCGATCAAAGGAATAACTCGCGTTGGAAACTAAACGCGTGTGCACTCGATACGTCAGGATGTGCGTAACCTCACCAGAAACCACCCCGACTCGCTGTGTCGCGCAGTGCACCACAGACCCAACACAGAACACACACGTGTCGCACAAGTTAAAAAGTATCGAAAAAGGGTTTAATGCTCCAGATTTTGACTCGAGTGAAAATATAAAAAGTTGCATATACCAAAACCCTCAAATATACAGCAGACTCCTACAGAACGAAACCCAACACAAAACACCATCATCTGGCCGCAAATTGCGGCCAGAATGAATAAAATTGCGGCCAGAAAGAGAGTAGGGGGTCTCGTGTTCTGGGTGAGTGATCTAGGTCTAAAGAGTATGCTCCAGTTAACTCAGTTTTACCTGAAACACTCGGGTTAATAGCAGATCTTGAAATGGCCAAAAGTCTACATTAAAACGTTAAATTACACTAAATAGAAACCCTATGGTATTTTAGTGAAATCTGGTGCAACTCTTAGTTTAAATGGCCTTATTAACACTTAGTTAAGCTACTCTAGCCATAAAAATCATCACTTGGCCAAAACCCCACTCAAATCACCATTTCAAGCACCAAACTCATAATAAACACCAACCGAAGCTAAATAATATACAAGATTAGCAGGCAAAGAATTGAGTTCAGAGATTATACCCCTCTAGATCCTAGGATGCAGGAAGAAGGAGAAGAAGAAGAAGAAGGGGGGTGAGCTCTGATGCAGCTGTTGCTACTGCTTGCTGTTGTTATTGCTGCTGCTTGTTGCTGATGTTGCTGCTGTGCTGTGCTGATGATGATGCTGCTATTGTGCTGCTGCCGCCTTGCTGCTGTTATGTTGTTGTAGTTGGTGTTGCTGCTGCTGCTGTTGTTGCTGGCTGCTGCTGTGCTGTTGTTGTTATGCTGCTGTTGCTGCTGCTCCTTCCTCTGCTGCTGCTGTTGTTATTGTGTGTGTGAGAGTGAGAGGGAGAGAGATATGTGAGAATGAGTGTGAGGGAAAAATAATTGTATTGAAACCAAATGAGAGTCAACCCCTCACCCTCTCTCCTCATTAAATGTAAGCATGGGCTCAAGCCATCATGCCCCCCTCCCTCTCTCTTACCTACTCAAGTCAACACCTAAAACTAATTCCATTTTTAAAAAAAAACAATTACCCTTAATTAAGATCAAATTAGCTTAGTAAAAATAGTTTAGTCCACCATGGTTGTTAAACATGGTTTAACCCAAAACCTAACCCTAGTTAACATGCACAAGTGTGTGCAGTCCAAAATAAATTCTAATAAAATATTCATAAAACCAGATAAATTATTTGAAGACCATTTTGGTAAACTTTTTACCAAAAACCCCACATTAAAACACAATTACCACTAATCACATTCTAAGGTGTTACAGGTCATCCAAGTCTTCCACCTCAGTCTTCAACAGACTGAGCCAAAGCTTCAGTGGGCCTGTAAAGAGGCTCGCAATACCTGAAGGGGTTATCCCGAAGCGGATAGCCGTTCCAGCTCCGGCGGATAAAGTCGTCAAAGGGGCTTCTCCTACTAAAGGATCGGTCTTCCCAAGATTGGTCGTTTCAACTCCTGCTACGGATGAAGTCGTCAAAGGAGCTTCCCCTACCAGAAAGTCGGCCTTCGAAAGATTGGTCGTTCTATCTCAACGGATGTCAGTCTTCAACAGGCTGGCACCAGTAGCAGCTCCTAACCAAAGCAGGGGGCACGATGGAGCTGCTTCCATGATTGAGGTGGTCCCATCAACGAGACATGCTCGACGTCGCCACTGGCGCCGGGTGAGAAGAGTTGGGGGCAACTCCCCCTCTGGACTTACTCCACCAGCTCCAATGGTGGAAGTCGACGCTGCTGTTCCAACCGGGAACAGCTTTGAACCGCTAAGGAGGGTGCGGCGGAACTCCCCAACCGCGGTACTGAAGAAATCGTCCCCACCTATTGAAAACATGATACAGAAGAAGCCGGAGCAGCCCCCTCAGCGGCTGTCCTCCTAAGTCCACAGAGTCTGGCGGAAGGTCCAAGATTCTGTGATCAATAAAGACTACTCTCGCCGACTGAAGCAAACAAAGGCTCGGCAAGAGGAGGACCATCCCTCCACCATGCAACGAGGGACTTCTTTCACGAAGGCGCCTGTTACAATGGCTCCTTCAACTTCGACTTCTCACAAAAAGAGAAGGCCGGAGAATTTCCCACCGCCGGCGGCAAATCCCAAGGGTGCTAGATCCAAAAGCCCTAAGTCTGGGGGCATGATCGTGCACACGGTGTACATGGATTCCGGAAAAGAGGAGAGTCGTGCTTCCGTGGTTCATCGGCCGCAAACTCGGTCGTTGACGAAAGCTCAGGAGCAGCAACAAAAGTTCCAGAAGATGCTGACGCAAATGGCAGCACTCACTGGGCATAAAGAAAGCCCAGAAGCAGCGTCTGAACAGCGCCAAGAGCAGGAGACAGATACGGAATTCTTGCGAAGGGTGCTAGAGAGAAAGGATAAGGAGGCCGCGAAACAAGCAGCTAATATAAAACAGATGGCTCTCCTGTTCCAAGACATGGTTGGAATGATGATCCAGCCAGAACCTCCAGCCGAAGATCCACCGATAATTATCGAGGATGACAGAGGGGAAACGTCAAACCCTCCTCCGGCCGTCTCAGCAGCCCAGGAAGAGACAATCTCTAAGGCTGCCCTTGATGACTACATAGCCTAACAAATACGAGCTCGTCAAGCAAGTGAAGTGGCTCGCCAAGTCGTCAGAACTGGACGACCTTATCCAGGCTGGTACGATCAAATCAAGTCCCCGCTAGGATATACAATCCCTAAATTCCATATGTATAAGGGGACGGGAAATCCACACCATCACGTTGCTCAATTCAGAGCTCTGTGCGGTAATACTGGAGGCGACGACAAACTGCTGCTTCGCCAGTTTGTTGGCAGCTTATCGGAAATAACATTTGAGTGGTACTCCAAGCTCCCAAATGACTCTGTCAAAACATTCATGAAGATGGAATTACTATTCATACAGCGGTTCGCAAGCGCAAGCAAGCGCACCCCGATCACGGCATTAATCAATGCCAGGGTGAAGCCAGGAGAGACCTGGGTTCAATACGCAATTCGGTGGCGGAACCTATAGTCAAAATGCGAGCAACGCATAAAAGAAGCTCCTGCCGTGGGCATGTTCGTAGGGACCCTTGACCCTCAGGCGACTATATCCCAATTTATGATGTTCTTCAAGCAGACCACCTTCCAGACCTTTATCGACAAGCTAGCCCAAATGGACCAGATAGGCTATAGGCCATCCTCTTCAAAAACGGATTCTCGGAATGAAAAGGGCAAAGGGAAAGCGACCTTCGTTGCCAATGCTCAACAGCAACCAATTGACCTGAAACCGGTTGCTCGCCAAAGCGACACACGCCCACGCCGATCCCTCGAAGAGAAGCAAGGACGCCCTTACTCGTTTCCCCGAGATAAAACGAGGAGACTGTTCGAACTGGCAGTGCGCAATAGACTTATCACTCTGCCGGATCCAAGACGTCCATTACAGCCTGGGGACGTCAACTGTCCCAACTACTGCTCCTACCACAGAGTATTTGGCCACCCAATTAAGGATTGCTATGTCTTCAAAAATTAGGTCGAGGACCAGTACCAACAAGGAAAGTTTACGCTGTTCGAGAACTGGAGGGTGAACCCGCCACAGAAGCACGCTCCTAAAAAGGTGGACACACCAGGGGCATCATGCTCGTTTGGAGAAGAAGCTCTGTGGGAAGTTGTCCTTTTAGCTAAAACTAAAAGAATGCTGAAGGGTCTTCAAGAATGTCCGACGATCAAATGGAAAAGCCCGCTGGAGCTCGAGATCATTGAGGGTATGTTTAAACTGCGCTCAACACCGAAAGCTGGTAACGATGGGCAAAACATCCAGGTCAAGCCTTCAAAGTCTTCGAAGAAAAAGAAGAAGACCAAAAAGCTCGTACAGCCTGATAACAAGCGTATAGACCTGCAAAAATACATCGACGCACTGGAGGAGTACAATCAGAAGGCGCGGACCCCAGTCACTCTCAAAGAGTTTCTCAACCATATCCTTAAGAACGGAGACAGTGACAATGATGAGAAGAACGACTCGTCAGAAGAGCCCGGGGATTATGTAGCAAGTTGCCACATGGTCTCTCATTCGTCGTTAAAAAATGAAGAGACCCCCTCGGAGTCAGAAAACGGTGTAGAAAAACCAGGGGCAAGACTGGTGCAAAAATCCCTGGAGCCGTTAGACGACTTGATTGACAGGTTGCTAAACGAAGCCCTTCAAAAGAGCAAAGCTAACCGAGAGCGTGAAACAACCATATACGAAAAGTCCAAGCGTCAGCGTCAGGATGAAGAAGCTGCGGCGAGGAAGAGTCACAAAGTACTCCAACCAGATCGAAGCACACCCGCGGCAGACAAAAGCAGGTTTAAGACGGGGAAATGGTTCGCCAAAGCCCTGTCGATGGGAATGAAGCTGCCACCTTTCAAAAGAAATACTCCGGGGAGTACGTGCCTCGATGAAGTGGATGTACATCCGAACTACTGCTTATACCATCAGAGGGCCACACACCCCAACCAAGAGTGCAATGCCTTCAAGATGGTGGCAGGGATACGTTGCCCACCGACAACACTTCAAGAGGATGAAGCGTGAAGCTCATCGACAACAAATTGTTAGTTATATGTATGCCCTAGAGGCCATTACTGTACATTGGATGTATATTGTAGTGGATGCTGGGACATATATAGGGAGGACTTTCTTGCTCGACATGATAGTATGCTATCTGGTTACCCTTTACCTTAACGCGTACACTGATTGTCTCTCTGTTACATGTTGGTAAAGCCCTTAGGATGTGTACTTGACTACCTGGACTATGATGCGGATCATACTAGTGGGGACATGGTAGTCCATAAGTACATCCTTCAAAGTCCCTAGTCGTGGGTGTATCGAGACGGGGCATCGATATACCAGAGTAGACTAGCGTGTACCTTCTCGACCCATACAGATGGGCGATGGATGATCCCATATCCATCGGTGTTTGACATCAGAGATGATATACGGGTGCTCAGTAGAGACTGGGTACACTGGACGGACTCGCCGAGAACTCCCAGATGGTATTATACCTCACGTCAGATGGCAGTTCTCTGGTGACACTGGTACAGAGTAGTCTGTTGACCCGAGATCGTCATAGAGTCTTGTGTGGTTCCCACTGTGCTTTGATTTCCATCTTACCACGTCCAAGAGGGCGTGCAAAACGGTGGTTTTTGGGTACAGTCCCGAGTCACATGGAGGCAATGAGCGATAGGAGGGGATTCGTCTCTCCCGGTATAGGGAGTTGATGTTGCGCTGTGTTCGATTGGCTATAACAGGAAATCCCTGGCCAGGGTTGCTGAGATTTACTGGTAAGTGTTACCAGTAGTTTCTCGAACAGTTATAGACCTCATATCGACACGACTTATCGAGCTATTGGGGTCTGACGTTTACCACCCCTAGGCAAGATATGCGACATATCAGACGATCAGACCGGACTGTACGGTAGTGTTACTGGTCGGATTCACTGGAGTGTGAGCGGGCTTACTCGTCGATCTTCAGATCGCTCAATACCCGGGTGGCCGTTACGTTTAGCAGACCGCTTGCGGCTTGTGGGTGTTTGATATGATCATCACCTGCTGCCGGCGTATTGACGAGTCTTTAGAGTCCTACACAGAGGTTTCCTGGCTCAAGCGAAACGAAATAGGAGCGCATATGAGATATGTGCGGGACCGAGAATAATGCGTGTATGTGATACCGTATTTCATTCTCGCGATCAATGTATCGATTAGGTTATATGCGATATACCCTAGTTATCGAATCAAGGGTTGATTCGATAAACCGATGCATTGCATACTAGTCGGTTATATACGATATGACCGGATCGTTAAATCAAGTGTTGATTTAATGATTTGATGCATAATTATATATTTGATATATTACTTTGCATTAACTAGTATCGGTTCACTTTAAATGGATTTTCTCACTCGAGTGTGCGCATTGCATATGCGATATGATTTTGTGCACTTGCTTGTATCATGTTTGATGATACATGCCTTTTTAGTTAAGTGTATAGAATTAAACCTTGGTTAATGGAATGGTTAGGGTTTACTATTTTATTATTCATTTATTTATTTATTTGGTTATTCTTTTTGGAAAAGAAAATGAGCATGAGAAAATGGTGGCTTTCTTTAAATGCTTCATGAAGCTTCATGAAGTCTTTGACCATTGCAACCATTTTTGTCTCATGCTTGACCTAACCATTCCACTAAACCATGATTGATTCTCTACACCTAACTATGGTTCAATTATGATAAGAATGAATTTCTTTTCTCATTTTCTATTATGCTTATTATAATTAGCTCCTTCTTCTTCTTCATTTTTCAAGTGAAGAAAACCTTCACTTCATCAATGGTGAAGTGATAAAAAGAGTGAGAAATCCAAAACTAAAGTCTACCCACTTCCTATTTCTTCATCCTCTACCTCTTGCCAAGTAGTAGAGTGTGTTTTCTTCACAAGTTTCTTGACTTGGTGAAGTCGGAGCTTGATTTAGCGATGCCTCGACGTAGATCATCTTCGGCATGGACATCGACGACCTAGCTCGCCATTTCTCCGACGAAGCGACACTAGAGCCCGGATTTTGATTTGGACAGCGGAGACGACTTCGTTGCGGAGCCGTGGAGGTGGAGCGCCGGATCTACAAAGGTTGTATTTCCGTATCTCTTAGTTAAGTGTTAACTAGTTCTTGTTTTCGCCTAGAAATCTAGCAAACGATCCGTACACTAGGGTTTCTCGGCACCATAATTTTTGAAATTGGCATGGTAGATGCCTTTAGAGACCTCACTAGAGTGCCTAGGAACCCTACACAAAGAGGCGCGACAGACGAGCGTGAAGGAACGATTGGAAACTGTTATATGGTTGATGCCATTTCGACAAAAGGAAAATCTTAAGTTCTTACCTTCGGGAGCGATTCTGACGAAGAAATAGCCCTCGGCCCTCTCTTCAAGGAATCCACCTCTGGAAAAGAATAAAAGGTGAAGAACTGTGAGAACATTCAGCTGCGTAACCGTACGTTGCCTGAAAAGAATCTCGGACCCTCAAACAAAGGTTCGGGCAAGAGAGACAAGGGGAAGGAAAAAGTCCCTGAGGAGATTGCCTTCGATGATAGAGTCGTTGAAGAGCTCACAGCCAAGGACCCGCCTAAGAAGAACAAGGTGGATTACAATGTCCTGGCACACCTGAGGAAGATACCCTTATAATTGAGCATTTTGGATGCCTTTCTTCTGTCTAAATAGACACGAGATTCTCTGATCAAGGCATTACAAGAGCCCGATCAGTTTCAAGCCTTCCTTGTAGAAGAAAAGATGAAGGACGAGCTGGCAGAGGTTTATACAGCTGACATCACATTCGGCGATGAAGATCTCCTCCTCGGAACGTGTGAGCACAACCGTCCGTTGTATGTAACCGGGTACTGCCATGATATCAAGATCGGAAAGATCCTGGTTGACAACGGGTCCTCCGTCAACCTTCTCAATGTGAGAGTGTTGAAGGAGATTTTCATTAACGTTCAGCACCTGACTCGGGATAAAATTACCATCTCCGGGTTTGACTCCCAGTCATCACGAACGCTCGGGTCTGTAATACTGATGCTACGCTTCGGGCTTCTCATCACTGACATCAAATTTCATGTCATTGACGCCAAGACTTGCTACAACGCTTTGCTCGGCAGGCCTTGGTTACACGAGTACAACGTCATCCCTTCTACACAACATCAGTGTATGAAGTATTTCAAAGACGGCCTCGAGTACACCGTGACGGGAGAACTAAATCCATTCTCCGTAAATGAAGTCCGAAAATATGAAGACGCAAAGTACTTCATACCAGACTTCGAAGACATGGAAAGATGTCATAAGCCGGAGAATAAGCAAAAAACCGTCGCTACTATCCCAGTCTTCGGGAGTGCTACCGAGGAGGATGAAGATATGGTTTATTCGGAGTAGCCCCAATACAACAGACCCGGACCATCTATCCTTATTTTGGTCTTCGGCAGCGACTCTGAAGACGAGGTCAACGCAGTATTCTCTGTTCGTCCATCAATATAAACCTTCATTGGAGCTGATCAGAATTTGCAAATGTTAGTTATGTGTATGCCCTAGAGGCCATTACTGTACATGTGATGTATATTGTAGTGGATGCTTAGACATATATAAGGAGGACTTTCTTGCTCGACATGATAGTATGCTATCTGGTTGCTCTTTATCTTAACATGTACACTTATTGTCTCTCTATTACATGTTGATAAGGCCCTTAAGATGAGTACTTGACTACCAAGATTATGATGCAGATAATACTAGTGGGGACATGGTAGTCGGTAAGTACATCCTTCAATTGTTCCTAGTCATGGGAGTATTGAGACATGGCATCGATATTCCAGAGTAGACTAGCGTATACGCTTCTCGACCTATATGATGGACGATGGATGATCCCATATCCATTGGTGTTTGACATCAGAGATGGTATACGGGTGCTCAGTGGAGACTTGGTGCACTGAACGGACTCCCCGAGAACTCCTAGATGGTATTATACCTATCGTTAGATAACAGTTCTCTGGTGACACTGGTACATGTTAGTCCGTCGACCCGAGATCATCATAGAGTCTTGTGTGATTCCCACTGTGCTTTTATTTCCACCTTACCACGTTCAAGATATCGTGCAAAACGGTGGTTTTTAGGTACAATCCCGAGTTATATGGAGACAATGAGCGATAGGAGGGGATTTCGTCTCTCCCGGTATTGGGGGTTGATGTTGCGCTATGCTCGATTGGCCATAACAGGAAATCCCTGGCTAGGGTTGCTGAGATCTACTGGTAAGTGTTATCAGTAGTTTCTCGAACCATTATGAGCCTCACATCGGCATGACTTATCAGGCTATTGGGGTCTGACGTTATACCACCCCCGGACTGTGATATGCGACATATCAGATGAAGAGACTGGACTGTACGGTAGTGTTACTGATTGGATTCGCAGGAGTATGAGCAACCTTTCTTATTGATCTTCTGATCACTCAATATCCGGGTGGCCGTTACGTTTAGCAGACCGCTTGCGGCTTGTGGGTGTTTGATATGATCATCACTTACTGCTGGCGTATTGACGAGTTTTTAGAGTTCTACACAGAGCTTTTCTGGCTCAAAACATGGGTGACATGGTAATGATGAACTCACTGCATATAATTAATTGAAGCTTTGATTTGCAATGAACAAATGTAATATGTTTATATAGTATAGAAATTTAAAATCTTATTGTAGATGAATCCAACAACATATTGTCAAGTAGTCTCTGAGTAAAATAAAAAAAATACATGCAAACATCCTTTGTTCTTTAGTAATATTTGGTTTATAAAGTTCTCGAAGTCAATCTCACCAGACAAGTCAATTAATTGAAGTAAACCACCTGGTGAAAGTCCTTGCCGTCATGGGACGCCACCATTTGATCTCACACCATCTTTGTACAATGTGTGTTATGATTAACAATAATGAGACCTCGCTTGAGATCAAATACAAAGAGCTCATACAACAAAGATAGAAAGGTTGAAGTTTAAGGGAGAAGGAGATCAAGGAAGACGGGGAAGAGAAAAGATAGTGGAAATGGTGGGATTTAGAGAGGAGGTGGATGAGCGGGGAAGAGAAAGCGTTAAGAACCATTTTACCCAAAATCTTAAGCTATTAAGTTGTGGACTAATAATGTATATTAAGACAACATAATATTTTAATACCTCCTCACGTGGGCCTTCGAATTTCAGGTCACGTGGAACGAAAGGTTTCTAGCGAAAATTCTCAAGGTATGAACTCATGAGCTCTTGAACCTAGTGTGCTGTGCTACCATGTCAAAAATCACTTTACTCAAAAACTTAAACTCTTAGGTTGTGAGATAACAATGTATATCAAGACAGCATAATACTTTAATAGAAAGTCAAGACAGGGATGACGGTGGAGGAAGTGGGTGGAGATGGCTGAGAGGGAGGGAGGAGGGCTTGATTTAATGGGCTAATTTTGTGGATAGAGTAGGCAGGGAAGGAGGAAAGCTAAGGAAGAAGAAGGTGATGTAACTTGATTTCTTTATAAAAAAAATAAAAGGCTAAAGTTCCATTTGCTGTCATGAACTATAGGTATTTTTTTCAAATGATACCATGAACTTTTAAAATAATGCATTAATACCATGTATTTTCAAAAGAATAAAAAAAACCTGAGAAAAATTACCAAAATACCCCTCATAAAAAGGACGTAATTGCAAAAAGGAGGGGTATTTTGGTAAATTTGTGATTTTCCTCGGGTTTTTTTTATATTTTTGAAAGTTCATGGTATCAATCCATTATTTTGAAAGTTCATGGCATCATTTGGGGGAAGTGCTATAGTTCATAGTAGCAAGTTGAAATTTAGCCAAAATAAAACAAAGGAGTTTGATTGGGGGGAGACCAATTTGAATGAGAGACAGTAGCAAGGGATAAAAGAGAAGGAACTGACAGCGATGAGAGAGAAGCGAAAAAGAAAGATAGAAGATGAGTATTAAGCAGCAACCAATTCACACCAATGTAATTGATAGCCGTCATATGGATAATTTGGTCTTTTTATGGTTGGAAGATGACTAAACGGGACAATTCTAGTTTAAATTAGAGATTTCATGGAGTCATATAAAATTTTGATTATGCAGATAGGATAGGGTTCCAAACATATGCGAGTTTTGGCTGTGGCATATTAAAAAGAAAATAATGGCCATGGGGCTTCCCAGGCCATCTCCCGTGAAGCAAGAGACAAGCGGGCGGGAGGGGGGAGGGGGTTGGAGGGGTCTCACTTGCCCGAATATACCTCACACACATGGCCTCCCAAGCCGTCTCCCGTGAAGCGAGAGATAAGCGGGGGGGGTCTGATGGAGGGTGGAATCTCCTTCAGATGTTACTTCCCGTTGATCTGCTGATGGCGGCGATGAGTGGCTAAGATTTGATCTGGAGGTAGACTCCTGAAGCGTGTGGATCTCAATGGGTTTGAAGTTGTTGAGCCGAGCTACCTGCAAGAAATTCCTGGGGTGATTGGACCACCGAGGACCCTCCGACGATCAAGTTAGTGGGGTAATCCGAGCAGAGTAACGGCTTAGTGGATTAGAATTGGCTTACCTTGACCGTCTGAAAGAGGGGTTTAAATAGCGGTGGCAGCAGGTGCAGCAGGCGCGAGAATCACGCCGGCCATTACGCTCCCGACGGCATGCCCGCGTGATGAGCTGGACCTCCCATTAATGGCTAGACATGCTCGTTAATGGGGGATCGTGGTGGCGTGGAACGTGGGATGTGGCCGGCGGAGATCTCGTGCATGGCGAGATTCGCAGGATGGCGGTTGCGCCTGTAAGCGGTGCCGTTGATCGGTCGATGGACCGAGGAAGATGAGCTCGGCGGGAGAGTTCGCGGACGAGCGGGAGAGCCGAGTCATCTTGTTTCTACGGTAGCTCGGGAACGAGCTATGAGGCCGAGGAGTCCAATTGTGCGAGCCAGCCTCGTCGGTAGGACGGGCATAGGAGCAGTTTGGTCGGCCCCTGTAGGTCCTTTCTTGCATGCTCCGGGACACGTCATCTGCCACGTGTCATGATCTGGAAGATCACCGATATCGAGCCCCATCATTAGACCCCCACTCTCGTCTCGACCAGCTGACGGGTCGGGTCGAGAGTGGTCTGCCGGGTCACCCGAGGTAAGCTCTCTTCCGAAGATATCGTCGAGCGTGTCCTCGGGCAATCCGTTGTCTTTTTCTGGATGACGCAGGCGAATCAGGGCGAGATCTTCTGCATTAAAGAGGAGTGCCGGATCATGCACACTTTTCACGAAGCGGCGGCCCACGTGTCGAGCGTTGGTTGGTGGACGCGACGGGCCGCAGGCCTCTGGCGTCTGATGGGATGTTGTCCAATGCGCGCGGGCCAGATGGAGCGATCTGGGTCATCGAATGTGAAGGGTTATTTTTGGCGGGAGTCGACGGTCGCCATTGGATAGGGGCGCCGGAGGCTATAGGTAGAGGTGGGGCCCTCTTCAGGGCCCATCTCTCTTCATAATTCCCTCATGTTTCATCTCGTAAGCTCGGCGCTCTCATCTTAGGTCGGATCTTCTGCTTTCCCGAGGGCTTCTCAATCAGGTTAGATGTCTTCTTCTAGGGAGTCTGTAGATGTCGTAGGGGTAGATTCAAGGGATTCTCCCGCCGAGTCGGAGTCTTCCCGGGGAACGGGGGTCAGATCCTCTCCCCGTGGTTGTGTGTCGGGGGCGGATCCTCAAGTGGAGGTGGCGGATGCCCCTGGTGTGCCTTCCCTATTAAGGTACGAGGGGGATCTTACCACCGCTCGGGCCCGCTTCCATATCCCTTCTGGCTATACTCTGCGTTTGGCCGAGGAAGGAGAGAGAGCATATCAGGTGCGAGGTAAAGAGATTGCCCTGTACTTTGAATCCTTTTGGGCCGGAATGCGCTTGCCCTTCTCTCCCGAGGTCGCTGCAGCGCTGTCTTACTTCGGATTAGCCCCGGGCCAGTTAGTGCTGAACTCCTGGAGGATTCTCCTTGGGTTTCTGGTCCGCTTAAAATTGCAGACGGTCCCTTTCGCTCTGTCCATCCTTGCCTCCTCTTTCATCTACAAAAGTCACCCCGGCTCCCACGCTGGCGACCCGAGGTGGGTCTATCTATCCTTTAGGAAACGTCGGGGGAGTGTGCCCGGGTCGGGAGTCGCCGTCCTGCCTTCTTCCATCCACGACTGGAAGAAGAAGTTTTTCTTCGTCGGGCCGCCAGAAGGTGAGGACTGGCCCGTACCCGTCCAGTGGTCTAGGGATAAGTGCTGGCAGGGAAACCCGTCCAATGAACCCGATGAGGTGAGAGTGGCGGCGTGGGAAGCCCATTCCTCGGGCCGATGTGTTGCTTTCTGAGCGGGCCCTTAGCTGGGCCGAGCTCAGCCCTGCCCAGTTCGTCGGTAAGTTAGGCTTGTATTTATTTTGATTTTTGCGTGTGTCGCTGACCCTATTTTATCTCGTCTTATGCAGAACCCATGGATTTGAGCCACCTTCGAGCGACTATGCGCAAGCCGAAGAAGGGGTCGAGGGCTGGAGGGGCCAGCTCTTCCCGTCAAGCGCCGACCCCGGCTCCTCCGGCAGCCGTCCAGCACCAGTGCTCGAGCGTGGATCGGGCCCCGGAGCCCAGCAGGGAGCTGACCTGTGTGGGGGTAAAAATTTACACCCCCGTTGACCGAGTCAAAGTCAAGGTCAACCCCAAGCCAGGTGGGCCCAAGCCCAGGTCAAGCGGGCCCATGCCCAAGTCGAGCCCGCGGTCAGCCTCCTCCATGCCAACAACAAAAATCATGTAACAAATAATTTTTATGTAATTTTTGCGCATGAATGTATGCAAAATGGGCATAAAGCCAATATTTTGTAAGCCCATGGCTTATGTGCAAAAAATGAAATGGTACATAAGCCATGAGATAGGCAAAATGCCATTTTGAAAAGCCCAAGGGGCTATATGTAAATGTGTAAGCCTATAAAAGGCAACATGATGATGAATAAGAGAAGACTTTTTTTCATTCCCTAAAAAACTAGGGTTTGTTCCTCCACTCTCTCCTTTTCAAGTTCTTCCTCTTCCTTTTCATTTTCTAAATAAATCAAGAGCTTAGCTCTCTTTTTTTTAAAACTAAATAAAGTTTTACCACAAACCCATCTCCAAAAACTCCATCAAGAGAAGAAAAAGGGTCTCTTTTTTTTATCATCCAAGATCTAGATCTTGGAGTTTCAAGAGAACCCATTTTGGGTTTCTTCTCAAAGGAGAAAGGAGAACATCTTTTGGAGTTCAACTCCATAAATAAAATTCTTTTGGAGTTCAACTCCACAACAAATAAAATTATTTTTGGAGTTCAACTCCACTGCAGAAATTCTTTTGGAGTTTAACTCCACCAAAAAAAAAAAATATACTTTTTTGGGGGAGTTTAACTCCACATTACATTTTTTAGCCATATAAAATTCTTCTGGAGTTTAACTCCACAGTAAAAATCTTTGGAGTTCAACTCCACAAATAAAATTCTTTTGGAGTTTAACTCCACTACAGAAATTCTTTTGGAGTTTAACTCCACAAAAAAATACCTTTTTTGGGGAGTTTTAACTCCACATTACATTTTTTTAGCCATATAAAATTATTTTGGAGTTGAACTCCACGTTTCAAAAAAAAAAAAAAAAAAAAAAAAAAAAAAAAAAAAAAAAAAAAAAAAAAAATGTTGCGGTCACATGCAAAGCATGTGACCCCCTCACATGAGGGGTCACATGTTAAACATGTGACCCCCTCACATGAGGGGTCACATGCAAAGCATGTGACCGGGTCACATGCAAACCATGTGACCCCCTCACATGAGGGGTCACATGCCCCTTCACATGAGGGGTCACATGTTAAACATGTGACCCCCTCATATGAGGGGACACATGCAAAACATGTGACCGGGTCACATGCAAAACATGTGACCCCCTCATATGAGGGGTCACATGCAAAGCATGTGACCGGGTCACATGCAAAACATGTGACCCCCCTCACATGAGGGGTCACATGTTAAACATGTGACCCCCTTGCATGAGGGGTCACATGTTGAACATGTGACCGGGTCACATGTTTAGCATGTGACCCACTCACTTGAGGGGTCACATGTTAGCATGTGACCCCCATTTTTTTAAAAAAAATAAATAAAATAAAATAAAAAAATTTCTCTTTTCTTCTTTCTTCCTCTTTTTTTATTTAAAAAAATATTAAATAAATAAAAATAAATTATAAATAATATTTTAAAATAATAAAAAAATATTTTAAAAATAATAAAAATTCTCCAAATATTTATTTACTTATTTATTTTCGTTTTTATATATAGAAAATATATATATATGTACATATCTCTTTTTTACAAGTAGAACAAAACAAAAAAAAATATACACACACCAACGCACCGCATATTGAGTTCGCATGACCAGTTTAACCCGTCAATCGGAGGTTCCTTCGCTCCAAATGCGAGGGGTAATTAACGGCAGCTTAGTCCGCGGCTGCCGGAGATTCGGATCCCCACAATCAATAAACCCCGGCCTACCCTAGGCAGGGGGAATCTGTAGTACGCCTGACAAGCGCGCGCGTATTCCCATCTCAATGGGGTGACGAAAAACACCCTACAGGTTCTGGCACGCCCGGTGGGACTAATCTCTCCTCCCATATTTCGGGTTAAATGTTCATGCGAACTCAATCAATATATATACCTATATTTATACTGAAATAATGTTCTTTCATGCAGATTTTCAAACAATCGACCTCTAAGTCGTTAAACTGGAAACAATCGACCACCATGTCATTAAACTGGGAACAATCGACCTTTAAGTCGTTAAACTGGGAATGTAAAAAAAAATGTAAATAAAAAAAATGTGTAAATAAAAGAAAAATAAAGAATGGCCGAAATGATGGGGCAACTCGCAATAAAAATCAGCGAGTAAAAATAAAAATGGAAATAAAGCCGAAATGATGGGGCAACCGCGAATAAATAGCCGAAATGATAGGGCAATCGCGACCTTCGCGATAAGAAAAGCTGAAATGATAGAGCAATCGCGGTAAAAAAAAAAAAAAAAAAAAAAAAAAAAAAAAAAAAACGAAAAAATACAACGGCGGATGATGAGTTGCTCCTGGCATTATTCCAGTGCAGCAATGCAGACGCCAAACAAAAATTCAAATTTCCAAAATTCTCCCGGCCCTACGGCTAGTCCCCAAATTGACTGCCGTATACAATCCACGGGCTCAAATAATTCTCATCATACCCATATCCCACTGCAATCACCAGTCCAGCGGTTGGTCTCCGCCCTCGGAATTATGCTCCATTGGGAAGACCCACTTATGTGTCCTTGCGCATGTGCTTCAGTGTTAGCAACGCTTATGCCGACCTCTAAGTCTTTAAACTGGAAACATATGACCTCCAAGTCGTTAAACCGGGAACATAAGACCTCTACGTCTTTAAACTGGAAACAGATGACCTCCACGTCTTTAAACTGGAAACAGATGACCTCTAAGTCTTTAAACTGGAAATGGATGACCTCTAAGTCTTTAAACTGGAAATGGAAGACCTCTACGTCTTTAAACTGGAAACAGATGACCTCTACGTCTTTAAACTGGAAGCAGATGACCTCTACGTCGTTAAACTGGAAACAGATGACCTCCAAGTCGTTAAACTGGAAACAGATGACCTCTACGTCTTTAAACTGGAAACAGATGACCTCTACGTCGTTAAACTGGAGACAGATGACCTCTACGTCTTTAAACTGGAAACAGTAGACCTCTAAGTCGTTAAACTGGAAACAGTCGACCTCTAAGTCATTAAACTGGGAACGAGGGAAATCCACTCATGTGTCCTCACGATACATGAGGAGAACAAACCTTTGTGGGATCCTTACGACTCACCAAGGAAAAACACACTTAGGAGTCCTCACGACTCTTAAGGAGAAAATACACCTGCGGGATCCTTACGACTCGCAGGGAGAAAATACCTTTATGGGACCCTCACGGCCCATAAAATTGAAAAGCCTTAGGTGATAGGGATCCAAACCTGTCTCCTAAGCCATCGCTCCCCAATCCCCAAGTGGCGAATGATGAGTCGCTCCTGGTACCATATTCCAGTGCAGCGATGCAGACGCCAACCAAATTCCAAATCCCAATCCCCAAGTGGCGAATGATGAGTCGCTCCTGGTACCATATTCCAGTGCAGCGATGCAGACGCCAACCAAATCTCGAAATATTTTTTCGGCCCTACGGTCTGGATCATACATCCTGCAAAACCGTATACAATCCACGGGCGTAAAATGATCCCAATCTCTCCCAACTCCTACCGGCGAGATCACATTCAAAGTCCCACCGGCAGGGAAGATTCAAAAAAAAAAAAAAAAAAAAAAAAGAACGGTATGTCCACAAGCAAAATGGGCACGGATGAAAACCCGAAAGGGCTCCGTGAGTAAAAACAGCAGGACTGCCGGCGAGTTTGTGAAAACCCGAAAGGGCGCAAACTCGTAAAAAAAAAAGGAAGAAAGGAAATGCACTCGCAAAGTCCTCTCGACTTTGTGAGGAGAAAATTCCCGCGTGAGATCTTTACGACTCACAAAGGAGCAATACACTTAGGAGTCCCCACGACTCCTAAGGAGAATATACACCTACGAGATCCTTTCGACTCGTAGGGAGAAAATGCTTTTATGGGACCCTCACGGCCCATAAAATGGAAAAGCCTTAGGTGACGGGGATCTAAACCTGTCTCCTAAGCCACCAATTCCCAAATCCTCCCGGGGCACATGATGAGTTGCTCCTGGCAGTATTCCAGTGCAGCAATGCAGATGCCAAAACAAAACCGAAATCCTCAAATCCACTCAGCGCAAATGATGATTCGCTCATGGTACCATATTCCAGTGTAGCGATACTGATGCCAAACAAAAACCAATTCCCAAATCCTCCCAGGACAAATGATGAGTTGCTCCTGGCATTATTCCAGTGCAGCAATGCAGATGCCGAACCAAAACCAAAATCCCCGCGCCCTCTCATGATAAATGATGATTCGCTCCTGGTACCATATTCCAGTATAGCGACGCTGATGTCGACTCAAGTCAATCAAATCAAACCAACAACCTCTGCGGCGGAATCATGCTTCGTCCCAGAATTTACTCCGTGTCGAAATCATGCTTCGCCTCGGGATAACGACCTCCTTGCCGGAATTATACTCCGCCTTGGAATCAAATCAACCAACAACCTCTGCGGCGGAATCATGCTTCGTCCCAGAATTTACTCCGTGTCGAAATCATGCTTCGCCTCGGGATAACGACCTCCTTGCCGGAATTATACTCCGCCTTGGAATCAAATCAACCAGCAAGCTCTGCGTCAGAATTATGCTTCGTCTCAGAATGCACCCCGTGTCGAAATGATGCTTCGCCTCGGTGTACCTGCCTTCCCTGTCGAAATTATGCTTCGTCCCGGGGAAAAGTCAACCACCGACACTTCGCGCCGGGGAAAAGTCCATCAGCGACACTCCGTGCCGGGGAAAAGTCAACCCGACACTCCGCGCCGGGGAAAAGTCGCTCAGCGACACTCCGTGCCGGGGAAAAGTCAACCCGCGACACTCCGCGCCGGGGAAAAGTCCATCAGCGACACTCCGTGCCGGGGAAAAGTCAACCCGCGACACTCCGCGCCGGGGAAAAGTCCATCAGCGACACTCCGTGCCGGGGAAAAGTCAACCCGCGACACTCCGCGCCGGGGAAAAGTCCATCAGCGACACTCCGTGCCGGGGAAAAGTCAACCCGACACTCCGCGCCGGGGAAAAGTCCATCAGCGACACTCCGTGCCGGGGAAAAGTCAACCCGACACTCCGCGCCGGGGAAAAGTCGATCAGCGACACTCCGTGCCGGGGAAAAGTCAACCCGACACTCCGCGCCGGGGAAAAGTCCATCAGCGACACTCCGTGCCGGGGAAAAGTCAACCCGACACTCCGCACCGGGGAAAAGTCGATCAGCGACACTCCGTGCCGGGGAAAAGTCAACCCGCGACACTCCGCGCCGGGGAAAAGTCCATCAGCGACACTCCGTGCCGGGGAAAAGTCAACCCGACACTCCGCGCCGGGGAAAAGTCGATCAGCGACACTCCGTGCCGGGGAAAAGTCAACCCGCGACACTCCGCGCCGGGGAAAAGTCCATCAGCGACACTCCGTGCCGGGAAAAAGTCAACCCGACACTCCGCGCCGGGGAAAAGTCCATCAGCGACACTCCGTGCCGGGGAAAAGTCAACCCGACACTCCGCGCCGGGGAAAAGTCGATCAGCGACACTCCGTGCCGGGGAAAAGTCAACCCGACACTCCGCGCCGGGGAAAAGTCCATCAGCGACACTCCGTGCCGGGGAAAAGTCAACCCGACACTCCGCACCGGGGAAAAGTCGATAAGCGACACTCCGTGCCGGGGAAAAGTCAACCCGCGACACTCCGCGCCGGGGAAAAGTCCATCAGCGACACTCCGTGCCGGGGAAAAGTCAACCCGACACTCCGCGCCGGGGAAAAGTCGATCAGCGACACTCCGTGCCGGGGAAAAGTCAACCCGACACTCCGCGCCGGGGAAAAGTCCATCAGCGACACTCCGTGCCGGGGAAAAGTCAACCCGACACTCCGCGCCGGGGAAAAGTCGATCAGCGACACTCCGTGCCGGGGGAAAGTTAACCCGACACTCCGCGCCGGGGGAAAGTCGATCAGCGACACTCCGTGCCGGGGACACGTCAACTAGCCGATACCCCGCCTCGGGGAAACGTCAAGCAGACACTCCGTGCCGGGGGCACGTCTACCACGGACACTCCGTCTCGGAGACGCGTCAAGCGTCGACCGTCCATGTCGTAAAAAGGGCAGTGCATCCCAAAAAGTGGGAACCAAAGCAAGTCGCCTCCACGTGAAAGAAGGTCCATCAATTTCATGCACACGACCCATATATGCCGTGTGCATTTATTGATGGGGGGCACTTTGTTGGGGTAAAAATTTACACCCCCGTTGACCGAGTCAAAGTCAAGGTCAACCCCAAGCCAGGTGGGCCCAAGCCCAGGTCAAGCGGGCCCATGCCCAAGTCGAGCCCGCGGTCAGCCTCCTCCATGCCAACAACAAAAATCATGTAACAAATAATTTTTATGTAATTTTTGCGCATGAATGTATGCAAAATGGGCATAAAGCCAATATTTTGTAAGCCCATGGCTTATGTGCAAAAAATGAAATGGTACATAAGCCATGAGATAGGCAAAATGCCATTTTGAAAAGCCCAAGGGGCTATATGTAAATGTGTAAGCCTATAAAAGGCAACATGATGATGAATAAGAGAAGACTTTTTTTCATTCCCTAAAAAACTAGGGTTTGTTCCTCCACTCTCTCCTTTTCAAGTTCTTCCTCTTCCTTTTCATTTTCTAAATAAATCAAGAGCTTAGCTCTCTTTTTTTTAAAACTAAATAAAGTTTTACCACAAACCCATCTCCAAAAGCTCCATCAAGAGAAGAAAAAGGGTCTCTTTTTTTTATCATCCAAGATCTAGATCTTGGAGTTTCAAGAGAACCCATTTTGGGTTTCTTCTCAAAGGAGAAAGGAGAACATCTTTTGGAGTTCAACTCCATAAATAAAATTCTTTTGGAGTTCAACTCCACAACAGATAAAATTATTTTTGGAGTTCAACTCCACTGCAGAAATTCTTTTGGAGTTTAACTCCACCAAAAAAAAAAAATATACTTTTTTGGGGGAGTTTAACTCCACATTACATTTTTTAGCCATATAAAATTCTTCTGGAGTTTAACTCCACAGTAAAAATCTTTGGAGTTCAACTCCACAAATAAAATTCTTTTGGAGTTTAACTCCACTACAGAAATTCTTTTGGAGTTTAACTCCACAAAAAAATACCTTTTTTGGGGAGTTTTAACTCCACATTACATTTTTTTAGCCATATAAAATTATTTTGGAGTTGAACTCCACGTTTCAAAAAAAAAAAAAAAAAAAAAAAAAAAAAAAAAAAAAAAAAAAAAATGTTGCGGTCACATGCAAAGCATGTGACCGGGTCACATGCAAACCATGTGACCCCCTCACATGAGGGGTCACATGTTAAACATGTGACCCCCTCACATGAGGGGTCACATGCAAAGCATGTGACCGGGTCACATGCAAACCATGTGACCCCCTCACATGAGGGGTCACATGCCCCTTCACATGAGGGGTCACATGTTAAACATGTGACCCCCTCATATGAGGGGACACATGCAAAACATGTGACCGGGTCACATGCAAAACATGTGACCCCCTCATATGAGGGGTCACATGCAAAGCATGTGACCGGGTCACATGCAAAACATGTGACCCCCTTGCATGAGGGGTCACATGTTGAACATGTGACCGGGTCACATGTTTAGCATGTGACCCACTCACTTGAGGGGTCACATGTTAGCATGTGACCCCCATTTTTTTAAAAAAAATAAATAAAATAAAATAAAAAAATTTCTCTTTTCTTCTTTCTTCCTCTTTTTTTATTTAAAATAAAAATAAATAAATATTAAATAAATTATAAATAATATTTAAAAATTAAAAAAAAAAAAAACATAATTATTTTCTTCTCTTCTTTTCTTTATTTAATCCCTTTTTTTATTTAAAAAAATATTAAATAAATAAAAATAAATTATAAATAATATTTTAAAATAATAAAAAAATATTTTAAAAATAATAAAAATTCTCCAAATATTTATTTACTTATTTATTTTCGTTTTTATATATAGAAAATATATATATATGTACATATCTCTTTTTTACAAGTAGAACAAAACAAAAAAAAATATACACACACCAACGCACCGCATATTGAGTTCGCATGACCAGTTTAACCCGTCAATCGGAGGTTCCTTCGCTCCAAATGCGAGGGGTAATTAACGGCAGCTTAGTCCGCGGCTGCCGGAGATTCGGATCCCCACAATCAATAAACCCCGGCCTACCCTAGGCAGGGGGAATCTGTAGTACGCCTGACAAGCGCGCGCGTATTCCCATCTCAATGGGGTGACGAAAAACACCCTACAACCTGAAAGAGGGCTCAGGGGCAGGAAGCCCCGGCCTCGGAGGCGGAGACCAGTCCGCCGCCGCCGGCTCTCAAGAGGTTCCCCCGCGCAGCCCCGCAGGACCCGGCCTTCCCGATCTTGGTGGACGATGGGGAGCTCCACTTTGAGGTGCCCTCAGGGTTCTCCATCGCCGACAGCCTTCTGCACGACATGGAGAGGTCGGCCGGGGGTAGGGTCCATGGGGGAAGTCTGAAGAGGCAACTGGCGTCCATCGCCCAAGATGCCGTGTAGGTTAGTGCTCGTACTTTGCTCGTTTCATCTTTCGTGAGACTTGGTGATCCTTCTTCTTTCTGACCCCTTTCTTGTTTCCCCAGGTCCTCCACCACGTCGCTCTTGCTATCCAGATGGAGGAGGAGGAGATAGGCCCGACGGTCCGAGCCTCGGGCGAGTCCTCCTCGCTGAGGGAGAGCTCGAGGTGGGCGCTGGAAGCGGCGACGGCGAGGGTTGCCGCTCTCGAGGCCGAGGTGGTGGCCGGGAAGCAGGATCTAGTGGCCGCGAAGCAGGAGGCGGCGGCCGGGAAGCAGGAAGTGGCGGCGGCGAAGCAGGAGGCTGCTAGGTCCGCGAAGCCGCCCAGGCTGCCGAGGCCAAGCTTCAGGACTCCAAGGTGCTCGTCGGCACCATGAAGAAGTCGGTGAGCACCCTCCGGAAGGAGCTGGGGGCGGCGGTAGAGGCGGCGAAATGAGCCAACCTTTTGGTGGCGAAAGCGGTGGAGAACTTCCAGAAATCAGAAGAATTTTACACCGTCCTAGCCTCGGCCACCACCGCCATCTGGCATGAGGCCCTCGACGCCGTCAAGGCTCGGATGCCGGAGTTCGCCGACCAGGATCTCCGAGCCGAATATCTTCGCGGGGACGAGGAGCAGGGGGAGGACCTCGGGGGCGAGGCTGAGGAGGAGATACCTGGTGAGGGCAACGCGGAGGCCCCTGCGGCGGGTGCTGGGCTTCTCGAGGATGCGCCCGGCCCGGAGGCCTGAGGCACGTCGTCTTTTATTTCTTTTTCTTTTTATTTGTTTCCTCGGGAATTTGGTAGGCCTCCGGGCACTTTGTATGGTTGGGGAGCCCACAATACCTTGTAAAAGCTTTAACTTTTGCGAATAAAGGTATTTTTCTTGCAGTCTTGTTTGCACGCGTATTTTTCTTCTTGTTGTTTGAACACTTGTATCTGCGTGGGATTGCCATTTTAAATTTTGCGAATAAAGGTATTTTTCTTGCAGTCTTGTTTGCACGCGTATTTTTCTTCTTGTTGTTTGAACACTTGTATCTGCGTAGGACTGCCTTTCTGTTGTGTCGTCTCTTTGTCTGGCGATTACGCGTCGACTTGAGTCTGCTCTCTTGCTAAGTGTTCCAAGGCAGGCGGTAAGACGGTATCTCTATGGCCCCGAAGTCGAAGTGTAGATCGCTAAGATGTAAATAGACTGTATGTCTCTTGTTGATTTTATGCTCCTTAGTTGTCGGAGTGGCCGTGATTGGCCTGCTAAGGATGGTGCCGAGCAGGGTAGCTGCTCGGTGCCTCTTGGCGAGGGCTTTGACCCTTAGCTGTTGGAGGGGCCGTAATTGGCCAACTAAGGATGACCGAGCAGGGTAGCTGCTCGGTGCCTCTTGGCGAGGGCTTTGATCCTCAGCACGGGAGGGGCCGTGAGAGGCATGCTGAGGATGGCCGAGCAGGGTAGCTGCTCAGTGCCTCTTGGCGAGGGCTTTGATCCTTAGCGCGAGAGGGGCCGTGAGAGGCCTGCTGAGGATGGCCAAGCAGGGTTGCTGCTCGGTGCCTCTTGGCGAGGGCTTTGATCCTCAGCGTGAGAGGGGCCGTGAGAGGCCTGCTGAGGATGGTGCTGAGCAGGGTAGCTGCTCGGTGCCTCTTGGCGAGGGCTTTGATCCTCAGCGTGAGAGAGGCCGTGAGAGGCCTGCTGAGGATGGCCGAGCAGGGTAGCTGCTCGGTGCCTCTTGGCGAGGGCTTTGATCCTTAAGGATGCCCAAGCGGGGTTGCCGCTCGGTGCCTCTTGGCGAGGGCTTTGATCCCTGGTGGGGTGCCAGGGATAAACGAGCACGGTTGGTGCTAAGTGGTTGCCTCTTTCGAGGGCTTTTCATCCTTAGCGCGGGAGGGGCGTAGGAGGCCTACTAAGGATGTCCGGGCGGGGATGCCGCCCGGTGCCTCTTGGCGAGGGCTTTGATCCCTAGTGGGATGCCAGGGATAACCGAGCACGGTTGGTGCTAAGCGGTTGCCTCTTTCGAGGGCTTTTGGGTCCTTAAGGATGGCCGAGCAGGGGTGCTGCCCGGTGCCTCTTGGCGAGGGCTTTGATCCCTGGCAGTGTAGGGTAGGGGAGCTACCAGCCAGGGATAGCCAAGCAGAGTAGCTGCAGGGCTGCCTCTTAGTGAGGGCTTAGATCCCTGGCGTTGTGGGGTAGGGAAGCTACCAGCCAGGGATAGCCGAGCAGGGTAGCTGCAGGGCTGCCTCTTAGTGAGGACTTAGATCCCTGGCGTTGTTGGGTAGGGAAGCTACCAGCCAGGGATAGCCGAGCAGGGTAGCTGCAGGGTGCCTCTTAGTGAAGGCTTAGATCCCTGGCGTCGTCGTGGGGTAGGGAAGCTACCGGCCAGGGATAGCTGAGCAGGGTAGCTGCTCAGTTGCCTCTTCGTGAGGGCTTAGATCCATGGCGTCGTGGGGTAGGGAAGCTACCTGCCAGGGATAGCCGAGCAGGGTAGCTGCAATGCTGCCTCTTAGTGAGGTCTTAGATCCCTGGCGTTGTGGGGTAGGGAAGCTACCGGCCAGAGATAGCCGAGCAGGGTAGCTGCAGGGCTGTCTCTTAGTGAGGGCTTAGATCCCTGGCGTTGGTAGGGTAGCTACCAGCCAGGGATAGCCGAGCAGGGTAGCCGCTCGGCTGCCTCTTGTTGAGGGTTTAGCTCCATGAGGAAGGACCGAGCAGTGAAGTTGCTCGGTTGCCTCTTGGTGAGGCTCTGTCCGACCTTCCCATGTGAGCACCGAGGAGCGGGACAACATCGAAGACACGTGTCGTGAGGGCGCTGTGAAGGCGAAGCGCCGGAGTCTCTTTGTTTAGGTTTCACATGGGGAGGCGCGACGCTTGCCGCGTGGCGCCTGCGTTGCGGGTGAAGCGGGCGACTGTTGGACTCCCAGGCGTCGTTGGCTATAAAACGGAGGGATTGTTGTTTGCTTCCTCCTCACACCCGAAACGCAGAAAATGCAGGGCTTCCCCTTCACCATGGAAGACATCGTAAGCTTCAAGGATGTCTACATCTATGACCCGTATTGCACTGAGGACACGGTGCAGTTGGTGATAGGCAGAATTGAGGACCACTTCGGCTGATTGCTTCCCCGGCGGTCCTCCCTCCTTCAGCTGCTGATGTACTTCATCTGGAGGGCGTCGCCGGGGCTTTACAACCCCTTATCCGAAATGCTGTTCGAGGAGGCCATAGGAAAGCTAAGGTCTCTGAGGCGCTTTGGCCTGATCTTCGCGAGCCGGCTAAACCGCTCGGAAGCGCTCATCCGTGAGTGCTACCAGTTGAGGCTCGACGCCGAAGCTCGCGGGGGGATCGGAGACACAGGTTAGACGCTGCGAGGGCTCGGCCGGAGGAGATATGCTCAGAGTACCACGAGCAGTGCTCTCTGCACCCCATCCCCCCGTTGTTATAATAATAGTTTTTTCTTTTTTGTGTACGGCTGAGGAGCCTATAGTACCTTTTGAATGAATAAGATTCTTTTTCTTTTCTGCAATGCTCTATTGATTCTTTTATTGTATAAACAAAAGATTTTAGGAAGATGGTACATTGCTTTGGAAAGAAAATACATGCTAGTAGATGCTTTTATTCATGCAACTTGAGCCCCCATACGTCTGTTGGTATCTGTGCTCGGCATGGGGTACCGAGCTTCGGGGGTACCAGACGTATGCCCCACTGACACTACATGATCTGGCCGATGGTCTGCTCGGCTAGAGGGGGCGCTGTTCCTGCTCGCGGTCAGCTTGTCGCTTGTCCCTCAGGTACGCTGCGAGGTGCCCCGAACGGATGAGCTCTTCAATATAATCTCGGAGTTGTTTGCAGCTCTCCGTTGAGTGGTTCAGCGACCTATGAAAGCCGCAGTAGGGGCCTCGGGTTCGCTTCAAAGCCGAGTGTGGGATCGGGGGGAACTTGAAGAACCCTTCGCCCTTGGCCTCCTCAAGTAGCACTGTCTAGGAGACATTAAGCGGCGTGTACTCCTGGAACTTTGGGGGATAGGGCTTTTGCCGTTCCAGTCCTCTTCTCTCGTCCCTTGCCCTCTTTTTCTGGTCGGCTTGCTCTGCTCAAGGGATGCTTGCGTTCATCTCGGACTCGAGCTGGACCTCGCACTCGGTCCAGGCCTTTACCACGGCCATAGTCTTAGGTTGCGCCAGTGCAAAAGAGCGTAACCACTCCTTATGCCTAAGACCGGACCTTAGAGCCGTGATGACCGTTTCGTCCCGGTGCTCTGGGACCTCGAGAAGGGCGTTGTAGAAACTGTTGAATATAGTGCCCTCAAAGTCAATTATTGGATCACAGGCACGCGATTGCAATGATTGAGGGAGGACCTATGCCGGTAGGACAGTCTTACTCAAGATGATAGTATGCTATCTGGTTTATCTTTATCATCGTGTACATGCTTTAGGCGATGTTACAGATTACTATTACACGTTGATAGAGCCCTTAGGATTCTTGCATGACGGCCAGCTGTATGATGGCGATCATATACGTGGGAGCTGGGGTCTATAAGCACATCTTTAAAAGGTCCCTAGTCGAAGGAGTTTCGAGACTGGGCATCGATACTCCATTAGTAGACTAGTGTATACAGTCGAGACCCTGACGAGGGGCGGTGGCCGGTCTCACAGGCCATTGGTGTCAGTTGGTTCACCTAAGATGTATACAGGTGCTCATTGGGTTATGAGTACACCGGACAGGACTCGCCGGGAACATGCTAGTTGGTATTATACCTGACGTCAGATAGCAGTTCCCTGGTGACATGTGTACAGGTTAGTTCATCAACCTGAGATCGTCATTTTTCTCGTGTGAGTTCCCACTGTGCTTTGATTACTACCCTACCACGGCTCAAAGGAGTCGTGCAAATAGGTTTTAGTTGGGTACAGTCCCGAGCCACATGGAGGCAGTGAGCGGATCGGCAGGGGTTTCGTCTCTCCCGGTATTGGGGGTGAGATCGCGCTGTGTCTAGGAGAGCCATTACACGAAGTCCTTGGCCAAGGCAGGAGATTTACTGGTAGGTATTCCAGTAGTATCTCAGGGTGTTTTGGGCTACACTCCGACACGACTTGTACCGCTTTTGGGGGTATGACTTTTACCAACCCCCTAGGCCCGACATGCGATGCTCATAGACGAACGGACCGGACTGTACGGATATTGTCACTGACAGGCTCAGTAGGGTTCCAGGATGAGTTCGCTCATCGGCCTCTCTTTTGGTCAATACCTGGTAGCCCGTTACGTACAGCTAGTACCACTGACGTGCTAGTGGTTAAATCCACAGCTAGTGTATTGACGAGTCTTTAGAGTCCCCCACAGAAAGTTTCTCAAGTTTCGGGCGAAACGTTGTAGAGGCCGTATGGTATTATGGCAGGGTTCGATCATATACGTGCAGTAGTGCACAGATCATGATCGGACGGATCATACTAGTGGGCTTTGGTTTAAGCCGGATCCTAGAATTAGATTTGTTGGATTACTTTAGTCTCATCGCATCTGCATTCAGTTGGAATGCGGATGCAGGTATGTATATACAGGTGAGGGGTATCCTTGTGATCCGTCACGAGTTTACTTTAGATGTTGCCATATCTTTTTATTGTTGTAAACATTTGGGTTAATATTTACCAATGGTGGAAATTGTGAGTGGAGTTCATCATGAGGGGTATTTAATGTGACATAGACATGTTTAGTGATTCATGGTCTCTTTATTTGTGCTAATGTCACATTAGGATTTATTTATTGTGTTGAATTGATGGATGGAGAGAGAGAGGGCAGCCATATGGCTTGAGGTGAGCTCTTGTATTATCATTCTAGCTCTCACAACAATTCAACACAACAACACAAGAAAAAGCTCCTCTCTTTTCTTTCTTCTTCTTGCTCACAACCTCCACCATGGCATCATCTTCAACCTCCATCCATACACTCTCATGTGATGAGAATCAATGGATGCTTGAGACAAAGTGATCACACACATTCTCTACATCACCTTGGACACGTCGGCTAGCGAACTTCGTGTCCGAGTTGCTTCGGATGTAGCGGGAGCTCGTAAAAAGACTCATTGATGTGGTGCCCTTTCGACGAGGAGACCGGAGATCGGAGATGCTGCGAGGAGCTAGGGATGGTGGCTAAAGACCGAAGAACACGGATCGATCGGTATAGATTTTCTAACTATTCTCTAGTTTGCTAGTTATAGGTTAATGGTTTGATCCGGGTTTAAAGTATACGATAGCGCCAGTTTCAAGTTTATGAAAAAGCTTTCGTTTCCGTATTTTGGCCTCGGATCGACGGCCGGGCGCTACCGTAGACTTACATGGTATCAGAGCCACGCCATTAACCTTTACTAGCTCGTTCTAACTTGTTTAAAACATCGATCGATCAAAATTTCCGAAACCGCATTTCCAATACTAAAGTTTCTGTCGAATTTATTTTGTCGTCGAAAAATTATTTTCAGTATATCAGAAAATTAGGCAGACTTTTTTAAGAACACTGTAGAAATTTGGTAGGACGATCCCACAGGAACGCCGCGGAACCGCGGTCTTACCCTCGTTTTGGCCGCGGTTCCGTCGCCGTTCTGGGGCTTCATTGCACCAATTTTCTTCAGGTGGTCTTTCTCTTGGAATTGTTATTTCTGGAATATTTTGTTTTAGCCCAGATTATTTTTGAGTACTGGACTTGTGCTTGGGGCCCACTTCGGGAAATTTTGTTGATCAAAAATTTTAAATATGTTAGTTCACAGTGCTTACATTATATCTGTGACCGTGAATGTCATTTGATCGGTAAATCTTGTCTAATTGCTATAGCTTTTTTAGACGGATTTGCGAACGCGACATTCACGTTAATGTTCTGTGTTGTGCTGTGATGTTGCAGATTTATCGTGGTGGATAGCCTGGATGCAATGGTAGTACAGTTTGGTATTATTTGTACATTTGATATTGCGGGGAGAGCGTCCGACATGTGGACTGTCGTCACTGCCTGTTTGTATATTATTCTTTTGGGGCTCGACCGGGCTGAGGTCGATATACCCGTTGTATATATTTTACTTTCTGTACTAGGATTACCCCGCGGTGGGGTGCACGGATAGCCGGGTTCTAGAAGGCAACGGGCCCACATCTCATGGCTTTGAGACGGAGGGGGCTTTACTCTAGAATTGGCGGGCTATTCGCCGCACTCGTAGGGGGTATAGGTTGACCCAAGGAGGGGTGCTCAAGTTATCGGATTCCGTGAAGTGCTGGGTGGTCCATTCACTTTGCTGAAGGGGGCTGCCTCGCTTCAGGTTTTGGCGGGTAACTTTCCGCGCCCGTAGGGGTCTAGGATTTCATTGCACATGCTATCCACACGACCAGAGGAACGTCGGGTTTCAGTTGCGGCTCTGTGAAACCCGGGGCTTGCAGATTATCTGTATTGTTCTGTGATGCTTATTACATTTCTGTGATGTTGCATTTTATCACGCCTTGAGCGATTATTATGTATTGATATATATACTAGTAGATGTTGTATATGTTTTACACCCGCGCTAGTCCAGTCCCCGCTCTGTCGTTAGTTAAGTAACCTAACGGGTGATGACGGGACCCAGTGGCGAATGCGGATGGCATATACGTACATCATATTTTCGTTCTTTATTGGTGTGATCAATTAATGGGACTGCGTTGATTCGGATCAATGCAAGCTAAACAAACTTGTTCGATGTTGTTGGAACATTTTTCAAAAAGCTGTTATTGCAAGGACATTCTCTTTTATTTTGCACAGTGGTATTCGGTTATGAATATCCAGCACCTCAGTCGATAAGGCAAGGGCCGAGATCCCTTCACCGGGAGTGACCCCTTGGACAAAAGTTTGCGTCAGGGTAATAACTTCACTATAGCTGATTGCCTTTTGCTTTGCATCGTTGTATTCAGTTGGAATATCCTGCACCTCATTCTACGGGGAAAGAGCCGAGATCTCTTCACCGGGAGTGACCTCTTTAGCAAAGGTTTTCGCCACTATATTTATAAAAAGCTATCCGGTTCCTTCAACGATATCAAGTTCATTACGTTAAAGGTTTTTCGCCAAAAACCATTCGTAGCCCTCCGTCATTTCAGAAAGGTAGCACCTAGTATTCATGCTATGTATGTTGGCATTCGTCAAGGCATAGTGTATGGTAGCTATTTTTTACTTTTCTGTTTTATAGATAGATGTGTTAGTTTGGGACAGTTGTACTGCTATTTTGGCCTTGGTCAAGGTTATGTACGGGTGGGTTCAAATTAACCTGGATAATGACGGGTAGAACTTAACATGTGTCTTATGATATGTTGGCCTTCGTCAAGGTCATAAGAGCATGGGGTAAAAATCACATCGGGGGTTTCTAAAGAAACTGAAACTTGCCAGGCATGCGCATACCTTCTGGATGTGATAACGTGAGTGGATTCCATCACGTTATCATGCGATGATAGTTGGATCCCGATTCCCACTGATGAGTTGGTTTACTCCTCGGGTGATCCCGACTAATTCTTCTTTCAGGTTTGGAGGAGAATTTGAGGTTACAGTGGGAGGTTTCCTGATTAGATAAAGTGATAACCATTCTGATCTAGGTTAGAATGCACGCAGAGTGTTTCTTTTCTCTCTCTCTTTGGCAGCGACTATGGCCCGATCCTAGATTATGACTCAGTGACCAAGGTAACCGAACCTTCTTAAAACACTGGCTTTGGATTGTCAGAGTTGCATACCTCATTGCCGCTTCTACTTTTACCCTTTTCTCCAGAACACCCCGTATTATTACGAACATCCACTTCCATTGGATAAAACCATCGTATGGTTATATACGAACTTGAAGGAACTTGTTCCAGATTCGAGGATGGTTTCCGGTTCTGAAGAAAATGAATAGGACTATTCAGTTGCCCTTTCCTTTTACCTTCTCTCAGGTTGCGAGTGCTCCTTGGATTAGGACAGTACACCTATTACGCTAATTGGATAATCTTCATCCAAACCATAGGCAGGTGCCGAAAGGTAGGGTATGAAGAAAACCGATTAGCCTAAATAAGGTGTACAGAAAGTATTAAGTAAAGACAAATAAAGGGATTAGTAAGAGGGCAAAGTAAATTGCGACTGCTATCATTCACGACCAAACCAAGTATTTCATCGCCACTCCTACTTCACCTTTGTATTTCTCCAGAACACTCCGTATCACTACGAAGATCCACAGTTTATTGGATACTCCATCGTATGATTATATACGAACTCGAAGGGACTTGTTCCAGTTTGGGGATGGATTCTGGTTCAGGAGAAATAGGAATAGGGTTTATTCAGTTGTCTTTTATCTTTACCTTCTCTCGGGTTGCGAGTGCTCCTAGGATTAGGACAGTACACCTATTACGCTTATTGGATAGTTTTCTTCCAATCCATAGGCTGGTGCCAAACGGTAGGGAAGGAAGAAAACCATTTAGCCTAAGAGGGTGTACAGAAGGTAATGAGTAAAGACAAATAAAGGGATTTGGAGAGATGGCAAAGAAATATACGGTTGTAGTTGTGAATCTGATAATGGAAGAGGCATTACTAGGAATACCCGGAAACCCCTTCGAAACATTTACATGTTTCAGTTTCACTGTGTACTGTTAATAGAAAACCGATTTCCAAATTAGTCCTTGCTTCAGGGTATGTATTTACCATGTTTTGATTCTCACATCTGTATGGTTTTACAGATGATGAGTGGGAGTAAGTTATTGGGAATTGGGTGATCATCCTCATTATATCGGGATTCGTTGTAATTGGTGATATTTGAGGATATCGCCTGGGTTTTTGCCGGACGGCAAATATTTGGTTTTGAATATCCGTTGTTATGCACCAATTTCAAACTGATATATCTGTACGTTTATTTTTATAAAGTGAGATATAACTTTTTGAAATTATGTCCATGACATTTACCTATATCAGTTGATGATTGGGTAAGGAGCATTCAACAGCGGTGTAATTCTTCATAACCATAGTACAGTTTTCAACCTACGACGCACAGGGTTTGAGTTATTCAACTCAGCGGACTTATACAAAGTATTGTATGTTGTCCAGTGTCCATTAGGACAGAGGGGTTGGTCCTCGTACTATATTCTGTTTACTTGTGACTTCTCTAGTTTTTAGACAAGTGTTTTGTAGAAATGAAAGGTCTGAGTTTTGAGAAGTTATAGGTATAAGAATAAAGTAGAGAACCAGGTGTCGCAAGTATCGGGATTCTTCAAGGTAATTGAAGATGTAGATACTTGTGTATGGTATTCAGTTGATAGTAATGGCTTTGAGAAACTTGTTTCTCTTACAGGTTACTCATAATTGGATGCTCTACTAAGTTGAGTAATACTGGTCGGCCTCCTTCCATTTAGTTGACATGCACTGGAGACAGCTGCATGATTTGAATCTGGTTCCAATTAAATCAGTGCCTCTGTTTCTATATTAGATATAGAATGGCTCATATCTTAACGATATTAAGGTATATGGAGTTGTCCGGCTTATGCTTAAAACCAGACTCTGGATAACTCAAGATACGTTTCTGTAATGGCTGTTTGTGGGTTGACCCGGGCTATGACGAGGGTTAACTTTCTACCATCTGGAAGATCAATGGTGATATTGTTCTTGACTCGCCACAGTTTTAGTAAAATGGACTTTTTCTGAAAACAGTAGTGAGAGTATGGTAGAACTGGAAGTGATTCCAGAACCGCAAACGATTACTGAAAACTTAATAGGACCTAAAGATTCAATCTGGATTGACATTCTATTGGCCACTCCGCAGATATGGTGGGTAACCTCAGGCACTCGAGAGGTACTTCAGTATGCTCAAAGACAGTGACAGGGAGGTTCTTGTTTACCCAGACTTGACACTACTGTTGTTCCAGGATATGAGACCCGGCAGGAGGATGAGTATAGCGTCATTTTAAACTAGCTTTAGGAGTGCACGTGTATATGACTCTGCCAGAGGGTTGTCGTAGTCAGTGGGAGCAGCGGAAGTATAGTGGACAAGTAGCTTATGTCTATTTATAGACTAAAGCAGATATAGCGGAGATAGATCATCTATTTCTGATATGACAGTCATAGGTTTGACTTCATCAGAATAGGGGATGGATCTGTTAAGAAGGTAGTAGTGTGTGATGTCCTGGTATTTGGATGATATACACAGAGTAGGAAGTGAAATTCCTATACTACGATCGGTTATACTTTGGTTGTCACACAGTGGTTTCTCCACATAGGATATAGATATAATATCAGACATTCTGGTTACTTGATCTATGGTTTTAGATCTAGATTTGGGTAGTTTCCCAATCTGGGTACTTAGACAGCATTCTACAGGTGTTTTAGAATGGACGACTCTTGGCACGGTAGTGTACCTGCAGGTGATGAAGTCATCCTCTCTAAAGGTGTCTTATAGACTAAAGAGGATAGGGATGTGCATGATTGACATAGCACTTGCTTAGGCAATTGAGTCAATCATGAGATGTCAAGTACCACACCAGATGTTGTTTTTGCACTAGATGAAATAAGTTGATATTAATCCTATCCTGAAGAAACATTCGGAAGCAGTTTTAGAACATAAGTGGATGTTCTAGGGATATGATAACGACATCCTCCTTCGGGAGACAGTTATCATTCCAGGTTTCCAAGGTGACTTGGATGACAGAGTGACTGTCAGAGTTATAGTTTTCCCTCTGACGAGGGGCAGTAGTTTGGACAGGAAGCCTAAACGGATACTGAGAGAGGCATAGCGCAGGATACTGATTAATTTCGGTTGACGATACAGTCTAAGAAGTTTAGATTTGGAGTTCATTTATGAACTAGGTCCCATCAGATATCCAGACATATTCTAAGACAAGCATTGCTCATTTCGGGAGATGGCTTTCTCCGCGAACTTGAGATAAAAAGAGACATAGAAAGAAACATCAAGGCGGATCCACTCACTGAGGCTATTCCTCGAAAGCAATAGTTTTACAAACGAGCTTTGTGAAACTGATTAGTAGAGGAGTTGGGTTTTCGGTATCACACGGGCTGTGAGTATGCGACATCGCAATAATTAGCCTTGAGTGCAAGTGGGAGATTGTTGGATATAGTGCCCTCAAAGTCAATTATTGGATCGCAGGCAAGCGATTGCAATGATTGAGGGAGGACCTATGCCGGTAGGACGGTCTTACTCAAGATGATAGTATGCTATCTTGTTTATCTTTATCATCGTGTACATGCTTTAGGTGATGTTACATATTACTATTACACGTTGATAGAGCTCTTAGGATTCTTGCTTGACGGCCAGCAGTATGATGGCGATCATATACGTGGGAGCTGGGGTCTATAAGCACATCCTTAAAAGGTCCCTAGTCGAAGGAGTTTCGAAACTGGGCATCGATACTCCATTAGTAGACTAGTGTATACAGTCGAGACCACGACGAGGGGCGGTGGCCGGTCTCACAAGCCATTGGTGTCAGTTGGTTCATCTAAGATGTATACAGGTGCTTATTGGGTTATGAGTACACCGGACAGGACTCGCCGGGAACATGCTAGTTGGTATTATACCTGACGTCAGATAGCAGTTCCCTGGCGACATGTGTACAGGTTAGTTCATCGACCTGAGATCGTCATTTGTCTCGTGTGAGTTCCCACTGTGCTTTGATTACTACCCTACCACGGCTCAAAGGAGTCGTGCAAACAGGTTTTAGTTGGGTACAGTCCAGAGCCATATAGAGGCAGTGAGCGGATCGGCAGGGGTTTCGTCTCTCCCGGTATTGGGGGTGAGATCGCGCTGTGTCTAGGAGAGCCATTACACGAGGTCCTTGGCCAAGGCAGGAGATTTACTGGTAGGTATTCCAGTAGTATCTCAGGGTGTTCCGGGCTACACTCCGACACGACTTGTACCACTTTTGGGGGTCTGACTTTTACCAACCCCCTAGGCCCGACATGCGATGCTCATAGACGAACGGACCGGACTGTACGGATATTGTTACTGACAGGCTCAGTAGGGTTCCAGGATGAGTTCGCTCATCGGCCTCCCTTTTGGTCAATACCTGGTAGCCCGTTACGTATAGCTAGTACCACTGACGTGCCAGTAGTTAAATCCACAGCCAGTGTATTGACGAGTCTTTAGAGTCCCCCACAGAAAGTTTCTCAAGTTTCGGGCGAAACGTTGTAGAGGCTGTATGGTATTATGGCAGGGTTCGATCATATACGTGCAGTAGTGCACGGATCATGATCGGACGGATCATACTAGTGGGCTTTAGTTTAAGCCGGATCCTAATATTGGATTTGTTTGATTACTTTAGTCTCATCGCATTTGCATTCAGTTGGAATGCGGATGCAGGTATGTATATACAGGTGGGGGGTATCTTTGTGATCCGTCACGAGTTTACTTTAGATATTGCCATATCTTTTTATTGTTGTAAACATTTGGGTTAATGTTTACAAATGGTGGAAATTGTGAGTGGATTTCATCATGAGGAGTATTTAATATGACATAGACATGTTTAGTGACTCATGGTCTCTTTATTTGTGCTAATGTCACATTAGGATTTATTTATTGTGTTGAATTGATGGATGGAGAGAGAGAGGGCAGCCATATGGCTTGAGGTGAGCTCTTGTATTATCATTCTAGCTCTCACAACAATTCAACACAACAATACAAGAAAAAGCTCCTCTCTTTTCTTTCTTCTTCTTGCTCACAACCTCCACCATGGCATCATCTTCAACCTCCGTCCATACACTCTCATGTGATGAGAATCAATGGATGCTTGAGACAAAGTGATCACACACATTCTCTACATCACCTTGGACACGTCGGCTAGCGAACTTCGTGTCCGAGTTGCTTCGGATGAAGCGGGAGCCCGTAAAAAGACTCATTGATGTGGTGCTCTTCCGACGAGGAGACCGGAGATGCCGCGAGGAGCTAGGGATGGTGGCTAAAGACCGAAGGACACGTATCGATCGGTATAGCTTTTATAACCATTCTCTAGTTTGCTAGTTATAGGTTAATGGTTTGATCCGGGTTTAAAGTATACGATAGCGTCATTTTCAAGTTTATGAAAAAGTTTTCGTTTCCGCATTTTGGCCTCGGATCGACGGCCGGGGTGCTACCGTAGACTTACAGAAACGGGTGACGTAGGCCTTGAACGTCTCCCTGTCCCCGCTCTTGATCGTGAAGAGGTGGTCGACTGTGCGCTTCTGCCGCCTGTTCCCAATGAAGTGGCCGAGGAATTGTGTGGCCAGCTCGTCAAAGGTTGAGATCGAGCGCGGCTCAAGTCCTCGGAACCAGTCTCGCCCGGCACGGATGAGAGTGGCCGGGAAAGCTCGGTACTGGGCGGCATCAGAGTGGTCTTGGAAGCTCATTCCCACGGTGAACGCGTCCAAGTAATCCTTCGGGTCAGATTTACCGTCGAAGAGGGAGACCTTTGGGAGCTTATTGCTGGAGGAGATGTGGACGGTGAGCAGCTCCTCGGTGAACGGTTTTGTGAGCGAGTCGGTGGCATACTTAGTCCCGTCGCTCGAACGGCGACCTTCCCGATGCAGACTCTCGATCTTCTTCTCGAGGGCGTCGAGTCGGCCATGGTACCCCGACGACTCGGCGCATTCTGATCCCAGGCCTCTGCTGTTGGCGGCCTGCGTCTGGCCTTGGCCGCGGTTTCTCTCATTGAGATTCCTCAAATCTCCGGGTAAGGTGGCCCTTGAGCTGCCTTGACGAGCCCCGTCTGCGTGGCCCTGTCGTGGGAGGGTGTGTCGGTCATGCCTGATGACAGGCGAGCTGACAGACATTTCCTCAGGAGGGACAGGCGCGCGAAAGACCTCGGGGCGGGACGCTCTAGCGACGGACCTCGGTGTCGAGCTGTTGGATGCCCAGCGGGTCGCAGAACGTACCGGTAGGGGTCCTGGTCCCGAGGCGGGGGAGCGGTGACCTGGGGATTTTGCCCCGCCGTTTGGACGCGGACGAGCGCCTCCACGAAGGATGCGAGTCGGTCTATACGGCCGGTAAGGGCGTTGATGACATTCGGCGGAGGAGGCTCGTCTGTGCCTCCGTTGAGAGGGAGGCGGTGTTTGGCGTTTGGATCGTCTTGATGATCGTTCGCCATTGGAGTGAGATCGAGATGCGAACTTTTGTTTTTGTGGAATCAAAGTTTTCCCACAGACGGCGCCAGCTGATGGAGGGTGGAATCTCCTTCAGATGTTGCTTTCCGTTGATCTGCTGATGGCGGCGATGAGTGGCTGATATTTGATCTGGAGGTAGACTCCTGAAGCGTATGGATCTCAATGGGTTTGAAGCTGTTGAGCCGAGCTACCTGCAAGGAAGTCCCGGGGTGGTTGGACCACCGAGGACCCTCCGACGATCAAGTTAGTGGGGGTAATCCGAGCAGAGTAACAATTTAGTGGATTAGAATTGGCTTACCTTGACCGTCTGAAAGAGGGGTTTAAATAGCGGTGGCAGCAGGTGCAGCAGGCGTGAGAATCACGCTGGCCGTTACATTCCCGACGGCACGCCCGCGTGATGAGCGGGACCTCCCATTAATGGCGAGACAGGCTCGTTAATGGGGGACCGTGGTGGCGTGTAACGTGGGATGTGGCGGAGATCTCGTGTATGGCGAGATTCACGGGATGGCGGTTGCTCCTGTGAGCGGTGCCATTGGTCTGTCGATGGACCGAGGAAGATGACCTCGGCGGGAGAGCTCGTGGACGAGCGGAAGAGCCGAGGCATCTTGTTTCTGCGGTAGCTCGGGAACGAGCCGTGAGGCCGAGGAGGCCAAATGTGCTGGGCCTCGGAGGCGAGCCAGCCTTGTCGGTAGGACGAGCATATGAGCAGTTTGGTCGGCCCCTGTAGGTCCTTTCTTGCATGCTCCGGGACACGTCATCTGCCACGTGTCATGATCTATCCGATATCGAGCCCCATCAGGATCTCACTTGGCCGAATGGACCTCACACACATGGCCCTTACTGTCTGTCCCTGCTTCATGGGGAACTAGTTCCGGGTGGGGCTAGTAAGCTCATTAAAAAATGCTACATAAAATGCCTCTTCAAAAGAGAAAGAAAGAGAATTCGAGGTGAGGTATTGAAAAAGAAAAATCCATAAATCAAAAACAAATATTGCCCTTTTCTTCAACGTTTCCTCTGTGTTGGCAATTCACCACTAGCCTAGCGGAAACTACCATAGCAAGAACTCACAGTCAAAAAAAGGAAAAAGAAACTATTAAACTCCATCAATCAAATGAGATGTAAGCCTATGATCCCCAACACTTGCAAACCTTACAAAGGGACAGGTGATCTCTCAAAAAGACTTGATTATTTTATTTATTCTTTGAGATCCCATGGGAATAAACAAACAAACAAATAAATTGGGGGAGCAAATATTCACTGTACTTCATGTTGACATATGGTGAAGACAAGAAGATCTTAGATCGTGGCTGCCAATTTTGCCATCAGATGGGCGAAGGTATTGATTTTATTTTTGTTGGGTTCATTTTTGGTTTGATTTTTTTGAGCATTAATGGGTTAAGATTTCCATTTTGAATAATGGGTGTTCATTTATTAAGCTATTGAAGGTCAATTTGGTGATGGTTTTCCTTATTTATTTGCTGTTAGGGTTTTTACCCCTTGAAAGGGGATGCTTGATTGCAATGGGCATAATCCCATGAAAAATAATCATCTTAGTTGATTCCACATAGTTGGCACTTTTGATTCTTCATATTGGGGAAATGAGTATTAGGGCAAAAATTAGTGGGAGCCAAATGTTCTGAGATTGAATTTTGAATGGGGAAGATGAATTGCTTCAATGAATGTCACTGATGTAGAAAGAAACTTGTGAATATTCACTCTATCTGACTTCCCTTCATCGCGGTCGAGCTGAAATTTTTATTGGATTAAGTTTGGGTGACATGAATTGCTTCAATGATTTCCATAGAAGTAGAAAAAACTTTGATTGCCTTAATTGGACCCCCTTTCCTCCAACAACATATCGAATACCGTCCTGTTTATTAAGAAGAAGATAACAGATTATTCAAACACTCTTATAAATGCAATTCATTATACAAGTTGTAGTTCACTAAAACTGTATTTTGTTTCTAGCATCAAGTCATTTTCAATGATGCCTTTTCTTGCAGTACCTTAATTCAATTTATATATATTTTTTACTGCAGGAATTTCGTGGATATGAATTAGAAGGGAAAGAATGAGGATGAGGAACAAACACAAGAAATCATCTTCTTACTGTTGGAGCACAGCGAGCAAATGCTCTCCTTATATTTTTGTTTGGATCGTCGTAGGATTCATCCTCATTATTCATTTCTACTCCATTATACGACACAAAGAAAGAAACACCGAAGAAACACAAGTAAGATTGAGTCATCACACTATACCCCGAGAATTAGAAGAGGTCGAAGAAGAGAGCTTTCAAATTCCACCACCTAGAGGCAAGAGATCACCTCGCGCCGTTCTAAGAAGAGGGCCACGAAAGCCACCGACTGCAATTGATGAGTTTCTGGACGAATCTTCGGAGTTGAGGCCTTTCTTTTTTCCAAGTCGGAAAAGTGCGATTGGCCCGACAAAGGAAGGGAATGATAGTATGCATTTTGTTCCTGGTCGGGTTTGGTTGGACACGGATGGGAACCCGATTCAAGCTCATGGAGGTGGGATTTTATTTGATGAAAAATCTGAGACTTATTATTGGTATGGAGAGAATAAAGATGGCGAAACTTTTCATGCTCACAAGAAAGGAGCTGCCCGGGTTAGTGAGATTTTTTTATCTCTATATTTCAATGTTTTCATTTTACATGCTTTCTTATTTTCTTATTACGAGTAAACGGCTTAAAAATATTAAACTTAGATTATGAAAAAATTATAGACTTGACATCCCCAAACATCTTCTCAGCCACCAAAGATTAATTTGTGTGACAAGCCATTGTAGAGCCATAGCAAGCATGTCTTTGGTTTTTTTTTGCCATTTCTCTATATCTACTCGTATTTTAGACTAATTGTTATTCTAATACGTGCTCATAATACAATGAATTACGTAGAAGTCTGGGTTGGCGTTAACCTCCAATTTCAAATGCCCAACCTAAGTTGTTCCCTGATTACAAAGTGGCAAAAGTGTCTGGTATGAGATTGATATTGATCAATGTGCCGTTACTAGGTACAAAACATAGGGTTGGTTGAGTTTGAACTGATGGATATTGAGCAAATCTAAGTCAAAAATCCAAAATCTGAACTCCCGTGGTCACTTTCTATATGCTTAAATCACTACCATTATGACATTCAATTAGGTAAAATTATTATTGCTGGTTTCCAGATTCTTGGAATTCCCCCCTTAGATTAGTTTCAGTATAAAGACTCTCTGTCTGATATTAGTAGAACCATAATTTTATGTCGGATGGGACGAAAAGTTTAATATAACGATTCAAACATTTATTATTAGAGAGAAGACTTGAGCTAACTCCAGTATTTCTCACCCCCTTCTCACCCCCTTGGTATCGGATCATAAGCTAACTTCAACTGTTGTTTAAAATGTTACCTTCTATTATTTTCTTAAAACTAAATATTCTTAACCTAATTACTTAAATGCATGTATAGGGAAAATCTTGATCTAATCTTATGTTATGGTTGTGTCTCATATCCGTTGGTGCATCTAGAGTGATTGATTGGATTGTGAGAGTCCTTATTTGACTTGGGACTTGGGCCATGCTATCTATAATAGATGATGGATATTGTTTAGTTTGTAACACTATATATGCTCCTGTGTGAGGAGTAAGGCTTTGTGGCCAAAGATGTAGTCTCATGTTTGGATTTGTGTGGCCTTCCTCTCTTTGATGTATTGTTTCGTCTGCGGAAGCGGCGGTCGACATAGGCGGTGGTCCCCGCATAGCGGTGCCGTACACGTGGACAGCGACTCCAGTCGGCGCCGCATGAAGACAGCACCCATGAGACAATGCTCGTGGGCGGCAGCATGGACCCACGTGCATGCACGTAGGTTTCATTGATGTCGTAACTTGAAATAGATGGGAGGCGTGCATTTACACATGGGACCCACCCAAATTGTAAAGTCTAAAAGGGAATAAAGCGATTGTTGAAGGTATGAAGAATGTTGGCTTTTCATTCAGTTGTTGGAAATAGATCTACCGAATATGTGAGAAAGACAACGAATAAAAGAAAATAACCACACAAATAAAATGGGGACACATGATTTATAGTGGTTCAACAATTTGTCTAGTCCACTTGCCACACTAGTTTTTCTTATTTTTCCCTCTTTATAAAATACAAGATTACAAACTCTTTTCTCTCACTGCAAACTTGCGGTAATCACTCTCTCTATATATTAGAATGATTTGTTTTGTTGTGGGAGTGGTACCATCCTAATATTGTGTGCATAGATTTATAGAGAAGAGAGGTTCGAACAAGAAATAAAAAATATGCCCACATATAGCACCCCCACGTGCTTGATTGTGAAAAGACAAAGTCCATGCAATGAAAAGCCATCCTTCTTCATACTCTCAACAACCATTTTGTTCCCTTTTAGACTTTGCAATTTGGCGGGCCCCCACGTGTAAATGCATACCTTCCAGCTATTTCAAGATGTAACATTAATGAAACCCACGCGCATGCGCGTGGGTCCATGCTGCCACCCATGAGTATTGTCTGGTGGGTGCTGTCTTCATGCGGTGCCGACTAGAGTCACCGCCCACGTGTGACACCGCTATGCAGGGACCACCGTCTATGTTGATTGCCGCTTCTGCCGACCACTTGGAATTTGAAACAATTTCAACATGTTTATGATTCAGAGGTGATAATCTTGAGCTGGTTGCTTACTCCATGCTGGTGTGGCCGGCATATTGATTCAAGAAAATCCACATCGAGGTACTTGATTACTTTTGCCCGGGGGCCGTATCACGACAATCGAAGTTGCAAAAGTGTATTGCATTGTCCACTACGGAGGACAAATAAGTAACCGCTACCGAAGCTTGAAGAAGATGATGCGGATGAAGCGATTTAAAGAATTGGGTTTGTCGCAAAAACACTATGCTGTATACTGCGCAAGCCAAAGTGCCTTCCACTTAAGCTAAAAGCCAAAGTTTCCACTTGCATATTATGTAAGGTAGCATTCGATATGAGATGTGTTTGAGAACAAATTCTTGAAACTTATGAAGATTCACATAGATAAGAATGCAAAGAGAAGTAAGTGTTTTGCCAAAAAGTGTAATTGGATAGTCGTGGTGCTCTTCCCTTATGGGTTTGGAGGGGGGCGATTATTGAGTTTGGGTTCATACTTATGAGTGGGCTCAACCACTTTAGGCCTCTTAGTTGATTTGATGCAAGAGACTAACCTAAGTCAAATTAGCATGGATCCATTTTGTAGTGGCTGTGACTTAAGTAAGTAAGCAATAGATGTATCTTATCTCATTCCACAAATTGTTTTGTTCTCATTGAGTGTTATTATGTCCTAAGAGAGCAAGAAAGAAGAGAAATAGAAGAAGCAAGTAGGGTTTTCCATAAAAGCTTATCTTGGTTGATTTGTCTCCATTCACACCATATTAGAGAAGTATGCAGCCTTCAAATTGTTTGGGAGGTGATGGAGGTCGGAATCTTCCTCGGTTGTTGTTCTCCGTCGATTCCGCTACAAGCGATGCTGAACGGTTGTGATTGAGAATGAGAATTGACTGTGTGGATCTCAATGGGTTGTAGGATGCTGTTGACACCGAGCTACCTGCAAGGGAAGTCCCGGGGTGGAAAACCACTGTAGGACCCTCTGACGATCGAGTAAGTACCGAGAAATAATGGCAGGGTAACGGCGTATTGGAATGAATTCGAGTTAGCTGAGTCGTCTGGTGGAGGGGGTTTATATAGTGGTCGCATGAGGTGAACTGGCTCGATATTCTCGCCGTCCGTTACGCCCCCGTGGCACGTTCGCGTAGAATGCGAGATACGTCCATTAATAGCAGGATGCGCTCGTTAATAGAAGGACGTGCCAGCGTAGGACATGGAGCGGCGGAGATCTTGCTTTGGCGAGATATACAGAGCCGTTATGGGGGCGCTTAGGCTCCATGCTCTCGTCTGAACAGGAGAGCCGAGGAAGCTCGGCTCGGTGGGTAGCTCGGAGACGAGTGAGGAGTCCGCAAAAGCTCGGATGCCAGATTGCTCGGGGGGCGAGTTGTTGGCTGGTTGCTAATCGCACAGGGAAGGTACCTCGGGGAGGTTTCCGAAAGGTCGGGTGTAACCTCGGAGACGATGTACCGAGGAAGGTCCCCCATACACCATACTGGTTCCCCCTCTATAGCCCTTAGGAGTCTAGTGGGCTTTACGTAGACGACACATCATCTGCCATGTGTTGTAATCTGGGGAATACTCGTTTATGAGCCTCATCGTTAGCCCCCCACTCTCGTCCTGATCTATTTATGGGTTAGGGTCGAGCGTGGTAGGTCCGGTTTTTAACGATTCAGCCTAAAATTCCCCTACAATAGGTTGTCCGACGAAGACACGGCATTTGGCGGCTGCTCATCTTGAAACTCTGGATCCACATGGCGGCTCACGAAGCGCCTCAGTTCCCGCGAGTATATTTGGTGACGTCAGCATATCAGTGAAATGACTGCGCTTAAAAAGGGTGGCGCCGTTTCGTTCACTCGGTCGGTTGGGCTACGCGTCATGTGTCCACCACTGGGTACGTGAGGTGCTGTCACCCAAATCCTGGCGAGAGGGGACGTGTCCAATGGCCGGTCGCCACGTGGAGTCCCGGTGGCCGCTAGGCGTGATGCTTCGTTTTGACGGGAACGGATTTGGGCTGTTGGGTGCCTTCTTGTTGAGTGTATAAATAGGGGAGTCATCCCACGGCCGATACTTTACCCTAGCCGTCTCTTGTCGTCTGAAGATTGCCCGGCGCACATTTGCTTAGGTCGGAACTTCAGCTAACAAAACTTTCCTCGGCCAAACCTTTCTTGAATCGGGTTAGATGTCTTCTTTTGAAGTATATATTGATGTAGTATGGGTTGAGTCGGACGATGAGGCTTCAGCTTCTGGAGCCGAGCCCAGCTGGTCTTTTTCCTTTTCGGCTTCCGATAGCCGAGAGAGTTCTTGATTGATCTTATAAAGAGTGTTTTGTAAAGTAACCGCAATCAAGATGGTGTCGCTAGTAGTTAGTCGCGATGAGTACGGGTCGTCCGCAGGGAAACGTGAACCTTTTTCTTGCTTTAGACGAGTTAATAGAAGATGGGTGATTGTTTGTCGTTACGGATATACTACGGATAGAAGATTTATAAAGAAGAGACTTGTAGGGTTCATAGGATTTAGTAGTAATGGATGACTAATTAAAAATGACTTTTTTTATCTTTTAAGAGTTTAAAACTAGATCGATAGTAATGAATGCAGATTAGGGTTCTCTTTTGGAAGAAACTAGGGTTTCACCACTACTAACCCTTGTCCTTGCATTGATCTCTATTCATGTCTAGCCTTTAACAAAACAAGTGTTAAACCAATCTCAAATCGTGGTCGTGACTAGCAATAAATTGGTAGCGCGTCCGATAAGAATGTTAACATTTATTTTGCTAAAGTTTATAAACTTTAAAATGTATAAAAGATGTTAAAAGATTTTATCATCCATTGATCTATCCTATCCTACAAATCCTAGCAAGCTAGGAATTATTCGCTCATGGTTTGAGATTTAGAAGAAAAGTTGAAGAATGAAAACATGATTAAAATGCAGAAAGTAAGTGCAAAAAGTAAGTGCAAAAAGAACGATAAAAACACTACCTTTATTAATCAACTATTGCATACAACTTTTTAAAGTAGAGTACAAGAACCCTAGTTGCTCTAGATCTTTATCTTATTGGAAGTAGATGACTCGGATGCGTGGATCGCTTTGAACCTCTTTTATCTATTCGGTGATGATTTTAGATGTGAAACTCTCGGTCCTATATATAGTCACAGAAACTAGAAACCCTAGATACCATCTGTGAATATATGCTGATACGATCCAATTCTCAAAATCTCATCCAACGGCTCTAAATATGCCGCGGATCCTTCGCAAATAGCCCATATTGGCCGCCCAACCGCCGCACTCTTGGAGAATCAGGTTCTGGAATTTTTTGTGCTGTCTTGTTTTGATATTTGGAGATCTTCTAGATATCTATATTCTGATAATAATGAACCGAGTCTCTGCCGTTGCTAGATTTTACGATTTGCTTCAATACTCTGGCAGATTTGATTCCGACATATTGATTTATCTTGGATTTCCTGGATTCCAGACCTGAGCTAATCTGCAAAATATCTCAAATCAAAGTGTTAGTAGTATTTTGTATTTTTGAGATATTATCCTAACCATTTTATATGATATTATATGTTAAGAATATTGATTAGAAATATTTGATATGATATGCATATTTTAATTACTAATATTTCATATAAATATTATATGCATGTATTTTCCCTCATTATGTTAATTATAATTTAAAAACATATGATAATAAACTTTTTACACATAAACACTCATATGTTCCATAATTACAATAAACTTTTAGTACTTGACAATAATCGGGGAAATATTCATTTAAATGTGCAATATTTTAGACAATCAAATACCCCCAAACTTAACTTTGATTGTCCCGAGCAAACTAGTTATTAAAGAGAAGAAAAAAAAGAAAAATGAAAAACCTAGCACACTTTCGTAGGCAACACGATTGCACCGAGCACGTGCAACAAGCCTTTAAAGCTCTGGGTGTCCCTAGTAGGAGGAGTGTTGTCTTCTGAGGGTTTTCAGCTGATTACACCCACAAAATCCCATAATAAAAGAAAGATGATGAAAGTTACATACAAAGATAAAGAACATATAAAAGAAAGAACTTGAAAAATAAGAGTTTCAAACTACACTAGCTTTTTAGTAGCCATGAGCCCTATTTTGATAGTCATGAAAAGATGTCAGAAATCACATCACCCCTCAATAAAATACCGCCTTTAGTCTTCTTCCCTACCTTTTTTCCAAACATAGATCATATATCCCTACGTATGTGTAAAAGACATCCCTACACTTAGAGAATTCAATTCAAGTTATCATACTCTTGTCAATTTTGCTTAGTGCTTTTTAGTCGGTGAATGTTTTATAGATGGAATTGCTCACACATTCTTCATGCGACCGTTAATACTTCTTGAGGTACTAACCAACCGATTACCAAATGTGCTCACTCATTTAGGCGTAATTAGCAATATCCTAGTCTTGCAACACCTAAGTCTTAGCAGTGACTCCCAAACCAGTTGGTCTAAGGCACTAGATGATAAGGCACCCTCGCTATATTTTTTTATGCTGCCTTAAGTAATTACAAAACCAGTGTTCATTTTTCTTCACCATATTTTTTTCATGTCATTTATATTTTTGTTTGTATATTTTTTTTTCATAAGGCATTTAGATAAGAGCATTTCAAGGTATTATCTACTATCCCAAGTTTCAAGATGTGTGCAAGTGCGTATAGTAGGATATCAACGTTCACATGTTTGGACTCAAGAATGTGGACTATTTTTCAGACTTATTTCTATCATCAGATTAGTGATTTCCTTTATATTACTAACCCTTGGGACAACCCTCATGACTACCTAGTACTAGATTCGTTATAAAACATTTAATTTTTCTTGCCTTAAACCTCTTCCTATCTTCCATATGTATTTTTCACTTTCTAACTTTCATTATCAAATTTTTTTGTGCCATTATTTAGTATAATGCAAAATGATGCGTGAATAAGCACAAACCTATTTGCAGCAGTGTCCTCACTGATGTTATCTGTTAAGCTTAAAACCTGTAGACTTGGGAGGAAAAGTTAATAACGGGGACAAGAATTAATGACAGTGAAAACTTTCCCTAAACTTATTTTTGGCTCACAATTTTAAAAATTTTGTTTTTCTTTCGAGAGCCAAAATATTCCCCCCAAACTTGAGTAAAACAGTATTAAGCATTATAAGAGGGAGGTAAAGTTATTGGTCTATGCAAAACTTTACAAAGACCAAAAGTCAACACCAACCATTCGAATATTTTATCAATGTAACTCCATGGTTGGTAGAAGATCATATATGTGAAGAAGTGGGGAGATAGGAAGCGCAATCGCTCGGGTTTACGTCTCGGTTGGTAGAGACGAAATAGTGATGGTGCAATACTTGCATTCTCGTTCTTGATAGGAAGAAGGGGTAGCGGTTCAACTTCTTTGGGTGTTGGTTGATTCATCACAACTCCTATGTCTTTTAGGAATGCGAGTTCTTCGGCAAAAATATCTTCAAAACTTTCATCAAGATTCTGAATGATAATCTCATCAGAAAGGGAGTTATGAAACTCGGATAGCTCGACTAAATCATTCGACAAGTCAAAAGGTTCGGACTTAGGTGTGGACTTGTCTTAGGTGTGGACTTGTCGACAGAAGGGTCTTCACGTGTATAATAGATAGTAGGATCAAACAATAACGCACAAGTGGCATCAAGATCAGTATCGTGAAGCTCCTCAAATTCGCAACTGTCGGAAGCTATCTTTTCGACAGAACATACATCAACTATCTGAGCATAGGGTTCGGAGGGTTGATTTCCTAGCTTGTAGATATTAAGCTTAATTGTCATCTACCCGATAGATAGGTTCATAGAACCGTTACGACAATTTATTACAGCATTGGAAGTTGCCAGCAAAGGCCGACCTAGAATCACCGGAATTTGGTTCCGTGGGTTCGCTACAGGCTGCGTATCTATAACTATAAAGTCCACATGGAATATAAATTCCCCGACTTTGATTAACACGTCCTCTAGCTCACCCCGAGATTGGGTGATAGATCGATCGGCCATCTGGAGAGTGCATTGTGTAGGTTTCAACTCTCATATTCCTAATTGCTCATAAACAGAATATGGAAGCAAGTTAATACTAGCACCTAAATCGAAAAGAGTACGATTGATATTTTTACCCCCAATAGTTATAGATATTATAGGACAACCAAGGTCCTTACGTTTCATGGGCGCCAATTGGGTAAGAGAATTGCTCATATTACCTTTTTAGGTACTTGAGTTTTCCTCTTCCTAGCGCACAAGTCCTTTAAAACTTTCGCATAGGATGGAACTTGTTTGATAGCATCTAGAAGAGGAATATTTATGTTAACTTGCTTTAAAATGTCCACAATCTTCTCCATTTGTGCATTTGGTTTGTTGGCCCTCAACCTGTTTGGAAAGGGAGCTTTATCAATAAGGGTTGGATCCAACATTTGTGGAGAAGTTTGTAGGAATGGAATGGATCCCAAAATTGGATTTGGGACGGTCGCAGATTGTAATTCCTTCAAGGAAATGGGCTGAGAGTTCGAGCCTAGTGGAAAACGGAGAATAGGCTCGGAAGAAGATATTGGATTAGACGAAGTAGGAGTAGAAGTAGTAGCCGGGGTTTCATTTGATTCATCAACAACTTGTTCACCGACATTGTTATTTAGCACTCTTCCCGATCTCAACGTAGTTACGGCACTCACATATGATTTTGAAAGATGATATTCACGCTTTGTGAGTGGTCGGGATTAGGTAGAGGTTGAGATGGAAGTCTCCCTTTCTCTCTCTCACTCATCCCGGCATTTAACTGTGCAACTTGTGCTTCTATCGATTTTATGCTTTCACCGTGGGAAAGCAGTGTGTTGCACTAACGTTTGGATAAAAGACGTTAAATTGGCTGTCGTTTGTGGAGATTGTTTAATGAACGTTTCTAAGTTACGTTCGAGTGGGGTTTTATCGGTATTAGCCGTTGGGAAAGAATTATTATAAGGTGCAAAGTTGTTGCCCGGATTTTGAAAAGATTGCGGTTGAAAGGGATGCTGACTTTGTTGTGGTGGCTGTTGTTGCCGTGGGGAAGACCTTTGATAGTTACTTTGGCTTGGGAACGAATTTTGAGTTTGAGTTTGGTTCCAAGCAAAATTATGGTGATTCCTCCATCCTTGATTGTATGTGAAAGAATAAGAATCATTTCTAGGTCGTTGCTGAAAAGCAGTATTAGTTTGTTCTTGACCTTGAAACAGGGGATTCAAAGGATATTCTTCCGTTAAATGTGATGAGTCAGAACAACAACCACATACGGTTTTGAGGAGCATAACTTGGTTTAGGGAGGTTGGTGGGACTTTGTTTTCGATAACTTCGAGTTTCTTTTGCATCGTGGCCATTTCGGCTTTCACTGCGATGGAAACGTCGAGCTGATGGATACCTGCCCTAGATGAAGATGATGTTAGTCTAGTGCTCTCCCATTATGAGGTTTGTTCGGTGAGATCTTCCAGAAATTGCCAAGCTTCGCCATCGTCTTTTGACATGAAATGGTATTGACAAATGGTTTCAAGCATTTGTCTCGTGGCTAGATTAACACCCTCGTATATAATTCGGCAAAATTGCCATCTATCAATTCCGTGATGTGAGCATTGTACAAAAAGATTCTTAAATCGTTCAAAGCATTTCCAAAATAGTGCGTTAGGAAGTTGGGTAAACTGGTTAATCTCGCTTCGAACACGGGCGGTTTTCTAATGAGGATAGAATTTCTTAAGGAATGATATAACGAATTCATCCCATTTGGCGATAGAATGTGCGGCAGTACTATAAAGCCATTTTTCTGCTAAATCGCACAAGGTAAAAGGAAGAAGACGTAATCGCATAGTATCCCCGAAAAGTTGGGTTGTGCTCATCATTGCGCATACGTTTTCGAATTTGGTTATAAAAATGTATGCGTCTTCGGATTCAAGCCCGTGAAATTTAGACAACAAGTTAATGAAGTGGGGTTTAATTTTGAAATTATTCCCATTAGCCGGTGGAAGAGAAAGACAAGTAGGAAGGGGCCGCGTACGGGGTAGCATCTTTCTTGGAGAGAGATGCGTGGTGGATTCTGCGCACCTACTGGTGGTGGCAGGGTTGTATCGTGAAATCCCAATGGAGATCCGTCCATTTCAGGACATGTGGTGGGTGGAAGGGAAATAGAAGATGAAGAAGTACGGAAGCCAGAGTCGATAGCAAAAACGCGGACAATACGGGCACTAGAATCCCGTGTCCAGCCGATCATGCACTAAGTGGATTTAGTGCACGTGGCAACGTGTGTGAGAACGAATTTAAGAAGGTTTGTTTTCAAAAAAGTCGGACGCGGGGCTTGATTCAACAAATCACAAAAATGCACAATCAATCTCTAGAACTAGGATCACTTAGGTCAAATCACTAGACCGCTCCTAGACTTCCAAAGGACAAGTCGCAGGATCAATCCTCTACCATCTCTTTATCACTCTTGTGGCCAAGTAAGTGGGAGGTATCCGCTATACGAAACCCCGAAAATAGCGGGCCTAATTAAGTAATCACTTTTCTTAGTCACACTTGTCTAGACACCACAAGAGAAATGTGGATAAGCGATAGATTACCCACGACCCTCCTCTGTCCTAATTGAGCGCGACGGTCCTTAGATGTTTGGTCTAGATATTTTTTAATTAATGTAGGGTGAAAATATGCTTGTTTTGTGATTTGTGGGGCCTAGAAAGGGTGATGAAATCCCCACATAATCTGAATTTGGGTTATTGTCCCTTAATGTCCGGTTTAGATATACACAAACAAACCGATATCAAAACAAGCAAAAAGATTTTTGAGCGGCGATATTTGCAAAGAATTCTGCAGGAAAGATCAGATTATTGGATTTTAGAGAAGAGAGAAAGATATTAGAAAATTACCTGAAAATTTTGGGGGCCCAAACCCACCAAGCCGCCGCGGTTCCGCCACAATTTGCTTGTTCTCGCCGCGGTTCTGCCGCAGGGTAGAAGGTTTGTTCGCCAAAATTTCTTTAGTGCTCCCCTCTGCTCCTCCGGGTTATGTTGAAAGTCTCTGAATCTATATTTCCTTACTTCAGCTACTCCAGATTTCATTGCAAAACTTGCACAATAATCGTTAAATACACAAGATGCGGTTTTGGTTCTCGTTTATAATATGTTTGTTGGATTTTATAAGAAATCAACCCGAACAACAAGAAAAAAAATTACAGCCGTTTCCCCGGCAACGGCGCCATTTGATTGATCTTATAAAGAGTGTTTTGTAAAGTAACCACAATCAAGACGGTGTCGTTAGTAGCTAGCCGCGATGAGTACGGATCGTCCGCAGGGAAACGTGAACCTTTTTCTTGCTTTAGACGAGTTGATAGAAGATGGGTAATTGTTTGTCGTTACGGATATACTACGGATAGAAGATTTATAAAGAAGAGGCTTATAAGGTTCATAGGATTTAGTAGTAATGGATGATTAATTAAAAATGACTTCTTTTATCTTTTAAGAGTTTAAAACTAGATCGATAGTGATGAATATAGATTAGGGTTCTCTTTTGGAAGAAACTAGGTTTCTCCATTACTAACCCTTGTCCTTGCATTGATCTCTATTAATATCTAGCCTTTAACAAAATAAGTGTTAAATCAATCTCAAATTGTGGTCGTGACCAGCAATAAATTGGTAGCGCGCCCGATAAGAATGTTAACATTTATTTTGCTAAAGTTTATAAACTTTAAAATGTATAAAAGATGTTAAAAGATTTTATCATCCATTGATCTACCCTATCCTACGAACCCTAGCAAGCTAGGAATTACTCACTCATGGTTTGAGATTTAGAAAAAAATGTTGAAGAATGAAAATATGATTAAGATGCAGAAAGCAAGTGCGGAAAGTAATTGCATAAAGAACGATAAAAACACTATCTTTATTAATCAACTATTGCATACAACTTTTGAAAGTAGAGTACAAGAACCCTAGTTGCTCTAGATCTCTATCTTATTGGAAATAGAAGACTAGTTGATGATCACTCGGATGTGTGGATCGCTTTGGACCTCTTTATCTCTTCGGTGATGATTTTAGATGTGAAGCTATCGGTGCTATATATAGTCACAGAAACTAGAAACCCAAGATACCATCTGTGAATATATGATGATACGATCCAATTCCCAAAATCTCTCATCCAACGGCTCCAAATATGCCGCGGATCCGCCGCAAATAGCCTATATTGGCCGCCTAACCGCCGCACTCTTGGAGAATCATGTTATGGAATTTTTTGTGGCGTCTTGTTTTGATATTTGGAGATCCTCTAGATGTCTATATTCTGATAATAATGAACCGAGTCTCTGCCGTTGCTAGATCTTACGATTTGCTTCAATACTCTGGCAAATTTGATTCCGACATCTTGATTTATTCCGGATCTCCTGGATTCCAGACCTGCACAATATCTCAAATCAAAGTGTTAGTAGTATTTGGTATTTTTGAGATATTATCTTAATCATTTTATATGATATTATATGTTAAGAATATTGATTAGAAATATTTGATATGATATGTATATTTTAATTACTAATATTTCATATAAATATTATATGCATGTATTTTCCCTCATTATGTTAATTATAATGTAAAAACATATGATAATAAACTTTTTACACATAAACCCTCATATGTTATATAATTACAATAAACACCTTTTAATACTTGACAATAGTAGGGTATATGATAAGTAAAAGTGCCGAACATGAAGTAGCAACGCGTCTTAACAGTTCTCTACAAGGGTAAACTAATCTTAACGTTAGTTCAAGTGTGAGTGTCAACCAATCTCAAGAGTATTCTCAAATCCAAGACTGTAATTCAGGGGAAAGGAAACGCGGGCCCAAATCAAGAGTTAGTAACGGGACTCCAAGCTGTGCAGGAGTCGACCCGTTTCAAGCGTTAGTATCGGGACCCCAAGCTATGTAGGAGTCGGCTTGATTCGAGAGTTAGTAACGGGACTTCAACCATCATTGAAGTATTCACGAATCCAAAGCTATAATTCAGGGATAAGGAAACACGGGCCCTCATGAGTATTGTGTTAGTATTCAAGGATTCATGCAGTAGGGGGATTCCTGAAATTATATTGAACTCACGACTCAAACTACTCGAACACCCCGCGTGTTTAATTTATAATTAATGTCACAAGTCTTGTCTGAATCCATGAATACATAATAGGAGTACACGTTCAAGTTTCAAGTCGAGTTCAAATATTCATGTCAAGTCATGTATCCATGGTTGAAGACAAGTCAAGTCAAGCAGGTAATAGATTAATTCACACAAGTCATGTATATATAACAAGATGAGAAGTATGAGATAAGGCAAGTATGATATCAGAATTCACATCATATTACGTGTTCGGTAACTAGTCAGGCATTATATCTAGCAGGTATGGATCAATTTATTATGTTAGGTGCTAATTAAGTTTTCATAACAGTTTGAGACGGCTCAAGTATGTTTGAGCCGGCTCACAAGTCCGTTTTAATCACTATAAGTTCTTTGGTTACAAGAGACGACTCAAAAGTTATTGAGCCGACTCACGTCATGCCAAGAGAGTGGGTTTCCATAAAAGTTCATGGTATTTTAGTGATGCCTTGTCTCCGGCTCCCCGAGACTCGAGAGATAAGATGCCATGTAAACCTGCCAAATGTTCTAATTAATTGAGAATACTAGTCTTAGTAACCCTGGGGTATTATGTGAAAATATGTCATTTAAAGTCTCGAGGGTGTTTTACGTAAGAATATTCTATTTTAAAATCTCGAGGTTGTCTTATGTAAAAAGACACTATTTAAAATCTTGAGGGTGTTTTGGTAAAATGGCAACTTTTGGAAGATGAGGGTATTTTAATTAAAACTTAACTTTAAAGTTGAGGGTGTTTAATAAAAACTTAACTTTTTGAAAGTTAAGGATATTTTAGGGAAAAATTAACTATGGTAAAAAGGAACGGTGTTTGTTTGAAAATCCAACCTTGAAATAATTACTGATATTTTATTTTTAAAAATGTAATTTTGGAAGAGTTGGTGGTGTTTTATAGAAAAATTCAATTTTTGAAAGATAAAGGGTTTTAATGTAAAACTAGCTCGTAGAAAACTCGATGGTGTTTTGGTGCAAGATTAATTTTTAGAAATTGCTACAGAATTTTAGTGGTTTAGGATCCAAAGGTGAGTATGGGGTAGGTCGTTACCCCTTGCTCAATCAACGACTAATGTTTAACAATCCATACGCAACATATAAACTTATATCATGTTGGGAACGACGACGAGACTAATGGACAGAGGTTTTGTGGAGGAAAAACATGACAAAAGCAAGAGAGAAAAAGAAGAGGTAGAAAGAGATGGAGGGAAACTCGCATTGCGATACGGTAACACCCGTATCGCCGATTAAAAGGTTACACAGACTCGAACTAACCGTTGTCTAGATGACATTAGATCGGTGATCGCCTTGGGAGGACTCTCGAAAGCAGAGTTTTCAGAGAGGAATAGAAATTTTTGAACAGCGTGGAAAATAGAGGAGATTTGAGGGTATGGTGCATTTAACCAAAAATGATAGCAATTAAAAGAATTTGATGAGGCAAACTAAAAGGATGAGGGTTCTCGAATTAAATTGGCCAGTTAGGGATGGTGAAGCGAATTGCCATGAACCCAAGGGACGCGTGCTCACGGGCTGAGCACATATGGGCTCAACCAGGCCGCCCGAACCCGCCCTTTTGTCTCCCCTGTCGGGCCAAGATCGAGCGATGGGTTCGAGCTTCGAATTCCAGGCTCAGGCTCGGGTCGCAGTTGGCGGTTCAAAAACGTAATTTGTTTTTCCAATAATTTTTTGAGACCCCGTGCATCGCTTGTGCATTTCCTGGGTTCGAAAACGACAGAATTTAGCAGAAAATAAAAGGGGCTGCAAGGATTCAAACATGTGGACTATGGGACAGCTATGTAAGGACTTAACCAATGGCTACAAGTTTGTTCTTATACATTAGTTCTCAAGAATTACTTATAACTCAGTACATGAACAGAAGACGGCATTTTTTTATTAACGATAATAATACAAGAAGGATACACGAAATTTAGGGTCGTTACATTGGCTCCGAGCTTTTATTTTAAATGTTTGAAGAAAATGGGTAGATCCGATGTTTTATTGGTGGCTGTTGGGCGTAGATTCGTCGAGGTGGAGCTAGAGGCTTATGGTGATTGGATCTTGTGTCTGGACATTCGAAGTTAGCAGGGTTAGATGGATTTGGGTTGGTCGGTTATGATCATGCTGTGGTCGGAAGATTGTAGCTACAAGGTAATATGTGCAGTGAGTGCAGAACAAGGGCGGCGTGAGTGTGGCGGTATGCGGTCGTCACAAGAAGGTAGCTTTGATTGCTGCTAATTTGTAGCAAACAACAAAGGAAATAATCGTAAACAAGCGAGGTTTTAGTTTAGATCGATGGCTGAAATTGATCGAGGTGTGGATCGAGCATTTAGTGGCTGATTTTGGCAATACAGGTATTGAACCCTATGTTTGGGTATTCTGAACGCAATGGTGGTACCTGGTTGATGAAATTGAACTGTTTGGAGCAGATTTTGCATTATTTTGTGCGGATTCGATGATGATCAGAGGGATCAGGTGAGTCGAGATGATCGGAGGCCGATGGAGGCACTAATCGTGCGTGATGAGGTATGATGCCTCATGGTTCCTAGGTTTATCACTTGTTTCAGATATGGTGTGGCACATGGTGAATACTTCTTCAGGTTTGTTTCAGTTTGCGATCCTAACGCTTGAACCAAGGTGTAGCAGGTTAGATGATTAGATGATCATGAGACGATGGGTTGACTTGATCATCTTGCTCAGGAAGGGAGTACAATGCAGTGATTATGAGTTCTTAAAGGGAGAGTACAGTTTACGATCATGAGTGCTTGGGAGCAGGTTAGATGATAGGAGTTGTTTGTGTATGTACAGACTAGTTTGATCACGGTTCTCGAGTGGGAGACAAATGATAACAATATGAGTTGTTCCCTATAGGTAGAGGAGGATGCATATGCTTGTGTATTTTTTGGAGTGAATTGTGAGATAGACGGTGTATCTTTGGATTGATAGCCTCAATGGATTCAAGCCAAGGTGGAGATTCATAGGTTTGTGTCTCGTATTTATTTGTGCGCCTAGAGTGACCTATTGGATCGTAGGAAGCCCCTATATGACTTGGGCCTTTCGAGTTGGGCCATCTATTGGTATGGGCTACTGCTAAGTGATGGATAATGATATGAAGTTTGCAGCACTATGTATACTCTTGTGTGATGAATGGCCAGTAATAAAGTCTCATGTTTGGGTTTGTCCCACACAAGAGAGGGAGATGAGAGATGTATTTTATGAGTGCGTGGGGTCTCATGTATGCTATTTTCTCATAGTAAATTCAATTTTGAGACGATTGCCCACATGGACGTAGGCCTATTTTGATGGCCATGTAGATCTGGTGTTCTTCGTCTTTGATGTGATTGTGCCATCTTGTTTTAATGATGATTTGAAAGGATTGGAATTCCCAACATATTAACTTCAAAACACATCTGATCGACTCCTGTAATTACTCATGTACAAAGTACAATTAACTGAACATGTTTCATGCTTTGAGTGTAGCTTTCAGCCTGAATCTAAGCCTAGGCTCATTTTGCAATCTATGTAGCACGGATTCGGATACATGATACGATACCATACGGATTTGCAGATTCACAATTTTCCAAAAACATAGGACATGAGATATCCTTTTATATCGATTTTTAATTAAATAAATATAAATATATATTAAGATATACAATAAATATACAAAGATATTCAAGGCATTTTCAAATTTTCGAGTCTTAATTTTCAAGAGAAAGAGAAGGTGTCGATTTGAGAGAGGTTGGTGAGAGATTAATAAATCCAAGCGAATCCGAGCGTTTCCGAGCGTTTCCGACTCCAATTTGCGATCGGAGACGATTCATGAGACATTTACAAGTGTCCGTGCTTCATAGTCTGCAATATCACCACAATTTATTCAGCTGAATGCTCGCATCCAACTTAGTAGTAGCCTGTACTTGTTCATCTGAGTAGTTCCAAAATTTATCCTGTCAAGTTTGGTGCTTATTTCATGTGAGTTTCTACTTTTTTTGAGAATAATTGGGGGGTTTTCTTCCATTTCATTTGGATTTAAATTTGAGCTTTGTATTACTATTATACGAATGTTATTCTTACATCTTCCACTCTTATACTGTATTTTTTCAAAAAAAAATTAGTCCAGAAGAATCTATAGGGTTGCATGAACAAAATGCATGACACCGTATCCAAGCAAGTGCGTATCGATAGATGACTTAACTAGGTGTTATAGCAAGCTCTCTCTTCTTGTTTCCTTAGCTAGGAATTTTCAACCTACTTGCCACATTGAAATTATGCTGCCAGTTACTGTATCGTTTCAGAATATTGCATGCAATATTTATTGTAGTCAGTTTCCTTGTTTGATGGGAGAAATGAGATCATGGATACCATATATTTTTCCTGCATATAAATTACTTTTGAAGGGGCAGCCATTTGGCATTATTTCTGCCTTAGAATTGAATAGAATATGCTTTCATCTTTCCCCTTTCTGCTTTTTTATTCTAGGAAAATTTTGAGATTGCTCCTTGGTTGCGTGAGCAAGAAGCAATTTCCATAGCCCAACTTGCTTTGTACGATTTATGCTAGGTCGTCTATTATGTATAGTGTCCATAGCAGCTCAGACACCTAATTAGTGGTGATAGTAAATCTTTCATGGAGCCTTTTTGCATCCTAGATGAATCCCATTTGATTGGGAAAAAAATCCTAGATGATGATAGTATCATGAGATGATTTAATTGAGAAGATCATCAACAGCCATCAAGCTATTAAGGCTGCTGACAATTATCTAGGCAATAGCCTTTCCATTGTAGTGATGAATATATTTCTATTTACTCTTGAACATATATTGGTAAGCTATATACTGTCAATGTCTAGATTAAACTGGTATCTTGATCGTCAATTTTTTTTAAGATTCACTCTTTGACAGCAAGATAACATATAGTTTTTGTCAGTACTAACTCGATGCAAATGAGCTCTAATTCAGATACAAGAAAACACTTTTGTAGACCCCTATTGAAGGGCTTTAACTAGTTATTGAGGTTGGCTTCTACTTGATTTGGGAAATATGAAAAGAACATTGAACCATAACTTTCTCAATCTGTCACAAGTTTGGGTTAAGGACCCATTGTGGCTTATATTAGTGCTTAGACGTCTTGAACCTAGATACTGCTTCATTTTGATCCCTGAATATTGGGTTCTCGCACATGTTCGCAAAAATCTTATGTTTTGAAGCTAGATATCATTTCATTTTGATCGCTTATTATTGGATTCTTGCTTGTAATGTCAAAATCTTCTCTAGTTACAATCATACAAGTCAAAAGACAATACAGATAGGTTTGTATATGCTTGTTTATATCTTTGAATCAGTACAAATTACATGCACTGGGAGAATGCAAGAAAATAAATGAATCAAGCAATGCTCAAAATGAAACATAAATAGGCAAAGACCTAGAATCTAACAGAGGCCATAGAAGAATGCAATGCAAGTTAGGTAATGAATACCCTAATCGACTAATCATTGCACATGACATCTGAATCTTTATTTGTGTGTAAACAAACGAATAAATTCTAAGGCATAATTCACAATTTACAATATAACTATGAAATGAAGTATTAGATTGATGTAACTATTCTTGAGAGTTTAAAGAATCTAAATGTGCTTTGTAGAAAAGAATATAAATGAGCAGTGGCAGATCCGGGAATTTTGGTTGGTTGGGGCACATCACAACATGGTATCATCAAGATGTCCAACTATATAATCTTGTTTAAAAATAACAAGTTTTGATATATTGACATCGTTTCATGCTAGTTTCAGTATCAATGCTATCAAATACGTATTTATCCATTTCAATTCGCGTCACCAAGCAATTATCCACCTATATCTTGTTTGGTTTTATAGTAAAATTTTGATATTACTTTTATTATTGAAAACGAATTTTCATTATGCCAGATGCAACTGGCAGTAGTGATAGCAATTTCACTTATACGCTACCAAGAGATGCAAGATATGTTTCTCTATATGAAGCAATTTTTTAGCAAATACGTCAATTTCGTTTTACTGAATAAAAAATCATAATAAATTCTCGATTTCATTGAGTGCTAGAAGACGTGTTGGAGGATGGATAAAACTTAGCACATCAAATTAGTTTGATTTATCAAATGAAGAATCAACTTAGATTTAAAGATTCACACAAAAGTAACTGTTAAAATCATTAGTTAAAACCAATATTGAAAATAACGATAACGTAGAGCGTAGCGTTCTGTCTCCAAAAAGCGAAAAGTGCAAATAACGTTATGCAAAGCGTAAATCACATGGAGTATTATTGATTAATTAAAATAATTATTTATATTCATACTAAATCACAAATTTAAGTAAAAATATTTTTAAAAGTGAAAGAGTTAAGAAAATAATGTAAAACCTACTAGAATTAACGTAATAAATCCCTAATTTTCAATTTAACAAGTTTACATTCATACTTCGGTATTCAAAATAATCAAGTGAAATTAGATTATTTTTTTATATTTAGCTTATGGAAAATTGAAATTTGGAGGATGTGTTACATAAATACTAGATTCTCTTGATCTATTGCAGTTAAAATCCAGTTTAATAACAAAAATCATATGTAAAATCTTATTTATAAATAGCGTAGGCTATGATATTGCTATCAATCCGTAGTGTAACGTAAACTATTTGTAGAAATAATGTAAAATAGCGTAAATTATTTTGTATTTAAGTTATGTGTTTGAGTTACGTAGCAAATAGGTTGAGTTATGTTACATAACGCAAAATAACGAGTTACGCAACGGTTTTTTTTCCAACATTGGTTAAAACAATTATTCAACCGGTTAAGGAAAATATATTAAATCTTTTTCCCAAGTTCAGAGAGAAGTGGTGCTGGGTAAGAGAGGAACAAAATGGTCGTGGATTAACTTATAATATAATAGATATTTTTTCAAGAGTTAATACTTTGGTTCAAATGTTCCTTTTTCAAAATCTCATAGGTTCTTAGCAAATATATATGGACTGTATAGTGTATGATTTTAATATTTGAGGGAGGCATGTGCTCCTTTACTCCTTAAGGTAGGACCCAGCGTAAATGTACACCGTAGAGATCACACTTATCATATTTCAGAGAAATTAAGCCCAAACGACCCTAGAATTAGATTCAGAAAAGCATTCATTAAATAAGCACTTTAACCCTATAAAAACACGTGAACTATTCTTTTGATTCTAATAATCTACAACATAGGAGTTATCCCTTACGTCAACCGAATGAACACAAAATAGTCAATATGACATTTGGATGGTGAGATCTGATGCCTATCATGGTATGTACTTGTATATTGCTAGCAATAATTGGATCAATAAAATCTAGCATCATTAGGAACAACTCAATACCAGTTGGTCAACTAACAAAAAGATAGGTTCTTGTTCTCACTAGGTGTGAAAGCAAATTTCATACCTGTAATACAACTTCATAATTATAGTTGAGTGGAAAAAAACCTTTCCAATTGCCATTTACTTATGAGCATAGCCTTTCTAACTTTACCCTTTTAAAATATCAGTTGATTAAATTGACACTGACACATTGTTAAATTTACCATTAGCTACATTATTAATTTAAAAGCTTATTTGGGCTTGGGCTTGGGATAATTAGAGTGAACTCTTAAGTAGATGTATTGGTTATGTAAACTCTAGCTTGCAAGACTCTACCTTTAGTAAAAGTTAAATTCTAATGGATAGTTAAGCTTTGGAGTTATCTAAACTCCATAAGGGTTGTTTGGGGTTCTTTGAACTCCAAATAGGTGTTTTCTTATTCTGGAGTTTAGAAAAAAAAAAGTTTTGAGTGGAAATTAGATAACTCCGATTCTCTCAACTTTGGAGTTTGAGCACCGGAGTTGTCTAAATTCCAAAATGCAAGTTAAATGGTGCATAATTAGGAAATTGGAGTTAATATTAAATAAATTTATGAATTTTTTCTTATTTTAACTTAAGTCCAAAGCCAAGCAGGTTCTAAAGTGTAGATGTAATGCTAAGAAGTAATCTTTTAACCGTGGAATAATTCCAAATCATTGGTTTTGCAATGAATTATTTGATTCATAGTTGTAACTGTACTCCTGCTGCAAAACTGTACTGAATTAAATATTAACAGTGGGGATAAAGTATACTTTTAAAATTCTACTTTAAGATAAGGAAACAAGACGCATGGGTTATATCTCGTTACATACAGTGATCTACGCCATCATTAATATATTTGAAATGAACAAATATGATAATCGATGAGTATTTGGGTTTCAATGTTTACATTTCTTTCTCAAACGAGATATTGAGAATATAGAAGTATGTGGTTCTTTACCAATAGGTTAGTTTGTAGTAAGTCTCAATGTTTGATGTGATTATTAACCTTATCAATATCCTCTTGCATTTTTGTGCTATGAATTTGGAGATCTATATTCTTAGTTGTGTGAGCTAATACCATTTAACATAACTAGTAGACTTAGTTACATATCAATAGATAGGGGTCTCAAACGGGTCGGGACGGGTCATAATCGGGTCGGGTCACATTTGACCCGTCCAAAATCAGGGTCGGGTCGATCCGACCCATTTAATAATCGGGTTAGATTTTTAAAACCCATACCGACCCATTTAATATTCGGGCCGGGTTGACCCGACTCGTTTAATGTTCGGGTCGGGTCTTACCCAACCCGACCTAAGTTGATTCATTATTTTTTGTTTTATGTAAGGTCAATATAAATTAACTATTACAAATTTGACACTTGTGAATAAATTTACAAATATTCAAAAAAAAATAGAACCCTAAAAAGCCAAAGAATTAAGAACTAGGTGAAAAATGAATGATTTGAGGATAATATATTTGGGTCAAACGGGTCGAAATGAGTCAAGATACATGACCTATACCCCACCCGTTTATTAAACGGGTTAGGTTAACACGTTTAAAAACTTAGCGGATTCGGGTTGGGTTCGTGTCACTTTAATCGGGTTGGGTTCGGGTCGGATAATCGAGCTTGGGTATTTTTGACAGGCCTATTAATAGATTTTCAATATATTATAGGATGATCTTCTCCCGTCCATACTTGTGAACAATTTAATTCATATGCCATGCACTATTGCACAAAATAAGTAGCAACCTCAAATAAAACATGGACTGCCACATGGCCATCTACCATAGAGTTTTGTCACGACATTTAATAAATATCTCCCATGAGGAGTGATCATTAAAAGCCCGTGTGTAAAAGCCCACTACTCCAACTTTTCTCTAAGTTTAAACTCTACTCTAATTTTAAAAAATAACTTTGATAAGTAGCATAAAAGAGATGTAAGAGTTTCGGTTTAGTAATCAAGATATGAAGTAAGAAGCAAGTAGTTACTTGCCGTGAGCAAAATAAGAGTTTGTGAATTTAAGTGTTGTAATACAAATAAAAGTGAGAGAATGAGTTGTGTTTTGGTGTAACAAATGATATTAAATAAAAGTGTATGATTTTATCTTTATATTAAGAGTGCAAAGTATATTTTAAATTTCATCCTCTATCTATCCTACTTTATCAAATAAATATCAGAGCGGATTTGACCAAAACGACCAATCGAAATATATCGTCTACAAAATAGCAAACATAATTCAACCACAAATTTCGAAGTTGATAAAGTCGAATTATGACAACTGGAGCAATAAAATAAAGTCCTACTCGGCTCGCAGGATTTGTGGGAGTTCGTTGAACCTGGTAATGCAAAAACCGAGTCACCGGCTGCAGAAGCGCCGGTCCACATTCTTGGCCACATGCAAGTATTGTTGAGAACAATTTAATTCATATACCATACACTATTGCACCTAACAATTGGAAGCCCTCAAATAAAACATGGGCTGCCATATGCTTATCTATCACAGACTTTTGTTACAATATTAAATCATATGTACCAAGTGAAGTATAAATAAAGTTGTGAAGGTTTGTGTTTAGTAAAATAAGAAAGATGGGTTGGAGAAAGTTTATGAGTTCAAGTATTGTAACACAAAATAAAGATGAGAAAGTGAGTTTGTATTTGTAACAACAATAATATCAAATAAGAGTGTTTGAGTTATCTTTATATTGAGAGTGTAAAGTATCTTTAGATTTATTCTTTGTTTCTTTTACTTTTATCAAATTGATATCATAGCGGGTTCGATCAAACCATATCAACCGAAATATATCGTCTACGAAAAGGCGAACATGATCTAATTGCAAATTCTGAAGTTGAATTACGACAACTGGAGCATTCAAATAAGAATTCTACTTGATTCGCAGGATTTATGAGTTCGTTGAACTTGGTTATGCAGAAACCGAACTACCGGCTGCAAAAGCGCTGCTCAACAATATTCGGATTGTTGATGGCGATATCATGATCGTATGTCTCACTAGTTTTCATCTCCAGGATTGAAGTCGTACCTTTTCTTTATCGGCTCATTGATAAGCGTTTTGTATATCTCTCATGCTTATTTCGAAGACTTCGCATCTAAGATTTTTTCAATTACCATCTTCTCCACTCGGTAAATCATGAATGCTCTCGTCTTTTTTCCTCATCTTCAAATCGTTCTCTGAATATTGCTGAGCGTTGTTTTTGCAGCCGATGGTTTGGTTTCTGCATAGTCGCGTTCAACGAACTCTCATAAATCATATGAGCCGAGCAAAACTCTTATTTGAATGCTCCAGTTGTCGTAATTCGAATTCGTCAACTTCGGAATTTGTGGCTGGATAATGTTTGCCTTTTCATAGATATAGTTCGGTGGATACGGTTTGATCGAACCCGCTATGATACCAATTTGATATTATTGTTGCTATAAATACAAACACACACTCACTTTTATTTCGTTTTATAAAACCTGAACTAACAAACATTTTCTCTAACTCCTCTATCTTATTTTACTAAACACAAACCCTTGCAACTTTATTTATACTTCTCTTAGTATATGTGTATTAAATGTTGTGACAAAAGTCTATGATAGATGAGCATGTTTCAGCTCATGTTTTATTTGAGGGTTGCTACTTGTTAGGTGCAATAGTGTGTGACATGTGAATTAAATTGTTCTAAACAATACTTGCATTATGGCCAAGAATGCGGCGTCATATACGTGATTGAGTTAGGTTATAGTTGTCCCTTAAAGCAATTTTTTGGGTGCTTTCTACTTTCAAGTTTGGTTCACAGGTTTCTTTATTTTGATGGGAGGCCTACCAATTATTTAGCTGCAAATCTCTTTCCTAAGCCAACCATAAATTGGTGGGAGATTGCTCTCTGTACAACTAAGATGGATTATAAAGATCCACAAAAATAGTGGCACTCTTCAGAATGTGCCTTTATATCCCTATTTAACTAGAGAAGGGAAGAGAAGAGCCCATCCAAACTCATTTGCTCAACGCCATTCAATTTATACTTGAACTCAATTGTCCTTTCATATTTAGCAATGTAACTTGTTGCCACGTGCGTGTACATGGATTACCCTATTGTCGCAACATCTATAGACTATGGTCTATAGAGACAGTCTTCCATGACTATAGTGATAATTTTCATACTTAAAAAGGCTTGATCGACGTTGAGTCTCAATCTAGAGAAAAGGAGGCCTGATCAAGACATGGTGTCCAACTTGGCGAGAAGGAGACCCGATCAAGGACATGGAGTCCGATTCGGGATGGAAGATGCCCAATCTGGGACGTGGAGTTCTATCTAAAGCCGCACAAGATAGAGCAAGGGACTTTCATTGTTCAGACTTTTGGAGAAGTGGGGCTTGGGGCAAACCCAGGTGTTAATACCTCAGGAAAATCTTGGAAGAAGGAAAAGACAGCGAGGAGAAAGACCACCTTTCTCTGTGTATCGATTTTGGAGAGGGCCATAACTTTTGTTAGCATTATGGTCGGATAACCATATATTATATCTTTTGTTTTTTCCCCAATGACATTTGTCGCAGGCCTCCTTATTTTGTGCTTGTTTCATTGAGTTATTTTAAGGAAGATTTCTCGAACCATTCTAGTCCAAAAATAAGTCATCGGCAACACTTATTCCGACTCTTGAGCTACAAGGAAAAATGCACGGTAGTAAGATTTACAACAAGAGCAGGGGAAAAGATAAGACATTGTGATTTTAGGAGTGGGGGATAAATCATTTGAGGTACACCATATGCTTGAAGACAAACTAATATGCCAGTTTCACTTTTGCTGATCTTGTATTGAAGCAAATATACGCGCAAGAAAACTGATATTTATTTGACCTGGGATAAAGATCAAGTATATGATACTAGGAAATGCATTCATCTTTACGGGACAACATATGCTGTATGCTTATAGAGGTGGCCCGAAATGAATCATCAATTTTTCTTGTGCTGACTTTTATTGAAACTTGAATATTTGCTAGAAAATGGATGTAGCTAGGCCATGCAAAGCTTTGACGAGGTCTGTGATGTTACGGCAGAAGCTTACAAAGAGGATTAATTAATAGTTTAGCTCATGCTGATCATCGCAAAGATATCGTATTTGCTAGGAAACAGCTGCCATTGCAAGTTGCGCTATATTAGTAGCATATCTTTAATAGTCGTCTGTTACCTTGCCTATTTGTTTTTTCAGTGTTTCTGATATATTTTTTTCCTTCAACTTTTATCCAAATAAACAATTAAAAAAATATATGCAAGAAAACTAATCAAATGCCTACAAAACCAGGTTGACATAATCGGAGTCAGCTGCTACTCATCCAAAGACCTTTGGGCCTGGAAAAATGAAGGCATCGTCCTTGCTGCCGAAGAAACCAACACCACCCACGACCTTCACATATCCAACGTCCTCGAGCGACCCAAAGTAATCTTCAACGATAAAACAAGCCAGTATGTTTTGTGGATGCACATCGACGACGCCAACTACACCAAAGCCTCTGTTGGCGTCGCCATCTCAAATTCCCCAACTGGGCCCTTCCAATATCTTTATAGTAAGCGGCCCCATGGATTCGATAGCCGCGATATGACAATTTTCAAAGATGATGATAACAAAGCTTATTTAGTCTATTCCTCGGAAAACAACAGCGAGCTCCACGTCGGCCCTTTGACCGACGACTACCGAGATGTGACAGGTGTTGTTATTAACCACTTTACATTAAAGTTTAACATATTGAGTTGTGAGATAAAAATGTAGAGCAAGAGAAAAACACGGGCCTTTGGGCCTCGCAAGGCCTTCATTGGAAACTCTCTCTTGTAAAGAACTCTTGAAATATGGTGTGCTCTAATACCATGTCAAGAACTGCTTTAGACGAATGCTTAAGCTATTGAGTTGTAGGATAAAAATCTATATCAGCTATCAATTGCTAACAGAATCTTAACAGGTGTTGCAAGGAGAATCCTTGTAGGCCAACACAGAGAAGCGCCGGCACTATTTAAGCAGGACGGGGTTTATTATATGATTACTTCGGGGTGCACGGGGTGGGCCCCGAACCAGGCGTTGGCCCATGCGTCAGAGTCGATCATGGGACCATGGGAGGCTATGGGGAACCCTTGTGTTGGCGGTAACAGGATATTTAGGGCAACGGCGTTCTTCGCTCAGAGTACATTTGTTCTGCCGTTGCGTCGGCTTCCGGGCTCGTTTGTGTTTATGGCGGATCGATGGAACCCCTCGGATTTGAGGGATTCTAGGTATGTATGGCTGCCACTGGGCATTGGGGGATTGGTCGATGGGCCGCTGGAGTATAGTTTCAGGTTCCCGTTGTGGTCGAGGGTGTCGATATATTGGCACAGGAGGTGGAGGCTTCCCCAAGAGTGGAGAAATGGTCATACATGAGGGAGAAAAAAAAACATTGATACAGTTGTAGTTTTTGTTATGAGGTAATAAGTAGATAGATGATTGAATATGTACTGTTTTTAAATCTATATGTACAAAGGTTTTCTCATTGCGGGCATCGGCTGCTCGTTTGATGATCGGAGAGGAGGATGATATTGTTGAAATGCGAAAGTCTTGTATAGTCATCTGTAGTTTGTTTAGAACTTGACATGACTGAATGATACGTATTTCTGGATGAGTTTGAGTTTTTGAGCCAAACTTTCGAGTTTATATTCTAGTGTTATGCACGTGCCTTTCGAGTTTACATCATATGCCCCATAGTTTAAAATTTGGCATCAATTTAATATCATATGAACAATCGCATGCGTTCAGCTATTAAGATTTGAAGGGTTGAAAGTTTATTGTATATATTTGCTATTTAGTATAAATTTTACAGTATCAATATATATTGGGTGATTGTTAAAAATTCATTATTAAAATTTGGGTCATATATATGCCTGCAAGAGTGCAACTGCAGGGGTTTGTGCTCAACTGTGCCATTTTCATCATCATGCATGGTCATCATACAAGCATCACATCATCTTAATATTCATAAAATATAGAGTGGTTTGTTCTAATTGTCTCTTGGGAAGGCAGACGAATCTGATCTAAAATCTTTATCTTTTTCTTAACAAAATAAAAATTTGTTTTGCCTGATGAAAATAGACTTAGAAATAGCATATTTTGCAGGATGATATTAATTTTTTAAATACTTTAAGTAACATTAGAACTTGAACCTTATAAATAAGTTTTAAAAATCGAAGCTTGCGTAGCAATTAGCAAGGGCTCCTGTGCGATGCGCAAATACGGCGTTCAAAGTCAAGAAAAAATCATATTAATTTAAAATTTTATTGTTATATGATTTTTAATATATCATATTTATGAAATTTATATGTAAAATATATGAAGTATTAATTTGCATATACTTGACATTATTTTTCCAGCTTTTCAATATTTTCCTTGCCGCACCTTATGAAAATCGTGAAATTTTTAAACATCTGAAAATTTTATTTTTCTTTGGTTTTTCAATATTTTGCTTGTTATAATATACGAGAATCACGAAATGTACCAAACATTTTTAATCACGAATTTTTTCGAAAATCACAAATATTTTCAATTTTTTAATATTTGCATATTGCATATGAAAATCGTGAAATTTACAAAAATCCAAAAATTATTTTGTTTGCTTCAAATTTACAATATTTTATATACTACCACACGAATGCGTCATTCTAAAAAGTCTTATACGTTTCCGTTTTCAAACGGGTTATTCAATATTTTACTTGTTACGGTATAAAAATCGCGAAATTTTCAAAAATTTCCGGTTTTCTTTTACTTTTCAATGTTTTTACAAAACACACGAAAATCCTAAAAAATTTAGAAATCTCAAAAAAATTAATGCTCTTCCGCTTTCAATATTTAATTTGCATATGTCACAGGAAATCATGAATTTTTTAAAAAAATTCTAAAATTTTCTATCTTTATTAGATTTTCAATAATTTACCGTGCTATACACAGAGGTTGCAAACTTTTTCAAAAATATTAAATTTTCTGTATTTTTAGTTTTTCAATATTTTGCTTAACTAAATTTTAAAAAATATCAAATTTTTTTGTATTTACAATTTTATGATGTTTTATAAGTTATATTAATAGCACAGGAAAATTATGAAATTTTCAAAAATATTAAACCATTTTGTTTTCGTTTTCTATTTTGCTTGATATATAGAGCATAAAAATTACAATATTTTCTTTTCAAAGTTGTTAAATTTTTTCTTTTTTCGGTTTTCAACATTTTACTTGTTTTAATAATTGAAAATCGCAAAATTTTCAGAAAACCTAATTTTTTTCCGTTTTCTTTACCTTTTCAATATTTTGCATGAAATATCCCATGAAAATCGCAAAAGTTTCAAAAAACTTTAAAAAATTATGTTTTCTTCCTTTTTTCACTATTTTGCATAGCACATAAAAGTTGTGAAATTTCAAAAATTTCAGAATTGCAAGCACGCACAAAAAAATTGTTAAATTTTCAAAAATCTCAAATTTTTGTTTCTTTCCAAATTTTAATATTTTAAATGCTGCATAAGACATCTAAAAAGCAAATTTTTTCAAAATTTTCTTGCTTCCTTGGCATTTCCGTTTTTTGCATACCAAAAGAAAAAATTGCAAATTTTTAATTTTACCAAGCAGAGTAGTTATTAATATAATATATAATTTTTGCTTATTATATATATTATCCTAGGAAGTGCCTCATCCAATTTTGAATAGATATATTAGCTCACTATTCAATATTCAGTATCCAGCTAGATCTTCTAAAAAAATTAATAGCTCACTGTTCAATATTAATGATAGATATATTTTTAATTTTTAATCCTATATAGTTTTATATATATTATACTAGGAAGGGGCCCATCCAATTTGATTTACTTTGCATGCAAGGTCGAATCATAATAGCTATAGAAATATTGTTGTTTGTCTTTCATACACATATAATGGTTATTTATTTTTTTCTGAAAATATCAACTTAATGGAATAAGAAATATTTCAGGAAATACTGAAAGTATGCATAAGTAGACGTGATTAAGTAATTTATAATAAGATTTGAAGTATGACTAATATGAGTATAAGATTTCTAATTATTATTAAACCATTTAAATTTAATTAAATATTTCTATCACCTAACAATATACATTTTGATTTACAAAAAAATATCTTAGAAGATATAGCTACACTCTGTCATTTAAAAATGCATGCACAAATTTTCTTACCCTGAATAGAGAAAGTACAGGCAAGGGGTGGAATTTCTTTACTGTTATAACCAAAACTTTTTGGATGGTGGTGTTATTATCGCATCATTTTATAAGAAAACATAAAACAACCTTCGCTAAAAACAAGCGCTAAAGAGCTCCATGTCATCATTTTTAAAATAAAAAATTAAATGCATGTCTCAATCCACATGATGAGAAGCTTTGGGAATGCTAGAGAGTCTCAAAAGTTGCATTGCCATCTCAAATAATCTAAAGTTGGACATGATTAAGTAATTTATAATAAGATTTGAAGTACGAGCAATACATTGAATATAAGATTTCTAATTATTATTAAACCGTTAATTTCCAACCATTCTAAAGTGAGTAGAAGAGGTTGTTTGTTATTTCCCAAAGAAACTTGGGCCTACACATAATTATCCAGCCATGTGGTGACAAAGAAAAAGGTCGAATATTCTCAAGAATATGCTCTCATTATACCTTGGTATAGTCAATTTACTCCCATCAATTATTATAATTTTTGGGGGGGAAATGTGATCATAACATTTATCAATGGTGAAGAGGAGTTATTTTACTTTAGAGACGAGTATCCCTTAATCCACCGTTGAAGAAAACTAACCCATATGCCCCATTTTTATGACATGCAAAACTAATTTTGCTTAGTTTCTACATTAAAGTTATTATGTGAGAGGTCCTGATTTTCTCGATCTCATCATAACTCCGCAACAAATACTAAGGCCGTGTTTGGTAATGGAATTTAGATAACCATGGTTTTTTTTTTCAAGTGGAGGTAGAGAGATACAACCTCTGGTTAATTTGCAATCCTCAAACTCCAAAAATAGATTTATCTAAACTTTGATCAGATTAGAGTTTTAGATAACTGCAGTTTTCTCATGCACTTTCAAAGATAAGATAACTGCAGTTATCTCAACTCTAAAATGAGCCTCAAAAAGTATTTCTAACTTTATGAAACCACGGTTTAGAAAACTTAACAATCCACTCGTAAACAGCGCCTAATTTTTTCCCCAAAGGGGTACGCAAAAATTGTTACTCCTATTTATCTAGAGATCCTACAATAAATTTGTAAATCAATACTCAAACAGTTGTTAAAGTATAATGTTTTACTAGTTTCTATTGTGACACCTAAAATGCAAAGAACAAAAGAAGGCCATAAAACAAGCGAACAAAAAATCATGCAAATGGTTGTCTCCCTCCATCCTAAAATCACCATGACAAATGTCTAAATAGCTAAAGCATCATGTGGCAGTACCATGCATGCTTTTAGTGTTATCCATGAGGCCCCCCACCCACCCAAAAAAGCAGCTCTCTCTCTCTCTCTCTCTGTGTGTGTGTGGCTCAAGCTCCATTGGTGGGGGCACAGCCAACCATCTGATTTGATGATATCATTTCATTTTTCATTTTGAATCACTCTCTCTTCTTTCTCTCTCTCTCTCTCAATAAAAGAGGGAGATGGAAAAAAGGAGAATGAAAAGTGGAGCAGAGACAGTCAATCAACAGCAAAACCACTATCCTTTGTTAGATTCCAACAGAGGCAGGCACTTCATGTCCTAAGATTCTTTGATAGCTCCTCCTCCTTTATATATAAAGTATCACCACCCACTTTCACACCCACATATTATACCACCTCACTAGATAAGGACCCTATCCATATTTTATGTACTGTGTATATATACTGTGTGTATATATTTATTTATCTCTATATATAATGCAAATATCTTTAGTTAGATGTCAATCTCTCTCCTTTTTTCTATAAAAAAAGAAAAAAGAAGAAAAATCCTACATTCTTAAGCTTCCACATCATCTTCTTTATATATAATGCATCTTCATTATATATAATGCAAATACCAATGGTTAGAGATCCACCCTTCTCCTTTTTTCTAGAAAAGAAAACTCATCAGCTCTCAAGCCCTCCACGTCATCTTCCTCACCTCTTAAGCTCTCCACATCATCTCTCTCCTTCCAAAAAACAATTAATTGTTTATCTAGAACCCTCCACATCATCAATCACCTTCTTTTTAAATACATAAATAAATAAAACTCTAGAACCCTCCGCATCTCTCTCCCCCTCTCAATTTTTTAAAACTAACACGTGCAACACACGTGCATAAATTCTAGTCTCCATATATAATGCAAATATCTTAGGTTAGATGTCTAACCCCTCTCCTTTTTTCTATAAAAAAAGAAAAAAAGAAGAAAAATCCTAATTATCAAAGAGATCTCCACATAATCTGGAAACATCCACATCTCTCTCTCTCTCTCTTCTTCCAAAAAAATTAATTTTTAATTATCATCAAATAAACATCCACATGATCGATCTAAAAACCTTCACGTCTCTCTATTCTTCTAAAAATTCAATTTTTAATTAACACGTGCAAGGCACGTGCAAAAATGCTAGCATGTATAATGCTTGTATTCATTTTTCTATTTTCTTTTGGAGAAGAGCAGGTCCTGATCGTGGAACCCGTCCCGTAAAATTTTATTAATAAAAGCAAAGGTATTACAGGTTACACTAAACTAAAACAAAATAGAATCAATACAAAAACAGGCACCATAAACACAACCCAAGTGCTTGTATTCCTTTTTCTTTCTTTTGTGATGCAAGACCTTTTCATTTCTTTAATGTGTGTTACCACATCTCTCTCTCGCGCTCTCTCTCTCTTAAGGGCTTTAAGACATTAGATAGTACAAGCATAAATTTTATGTCTATTCTACTTTCTAGATGATTATTTCATGATATGTTTTGTATTTTGCTTGCATCATGGTATAACCTATTAGAAAAGGAAAAAAAAACAAGCAAATTAAGATCATTTCGTTTTCATGAGTCGGTTCGGTGTCTATAGACTTTTGTTCTGAAATTTGAATGCTCGGAGTTGCATAATCATAAATCTGACTTTAAAACCAATCAATCAATGTTATAATTTTATAGATAATGCTATGTAAAGAAAAAAAAATCATATTATAATTTTAGACTATAAATTAATATTCTTAATCACACAATTGTAAAACAAGCTCTAGTGCAAACATCACCAAACTAAACCTAAGCATTGACTAGAATTATGTTGATTATGCCAAATGGGATTACTTTTCCTCTATCTAGAAATAAATTATTATTTTGAGAAAATAAATCAATCTAACCTAAAAGTTATAAAATAAATTTGCAAAACCAAAAAAAATCTTTATATGTGAGTCTATATTAACGTAAACTACCAAAACCAACTATAAGACCCACACATACAAGAACCAAAAAAAGGTAAAAGAAATTGAAAATTAAAAAATTAAAAAAGAGAGAGGAAAAATAAAAAGAAGAGAATATAAGCCGTCATCAATCATCATGGGAAAAATATCTTGTAAGAAATTTTATCTAAAAATATTCCTTTTTCCTCCTCTCCCTCTTCTCTCTGCCTCTCAGTCACGTGCCGCCCTTTCAAACCGCACGTGCCGTTCCCGCCATATCAGGCCCTCCACGCGCTGGTCCACACCACGGCCTGCTCCTTCCACGTCAGCAGCACCCCCTGGTCCTCCGCCGCCGACGTCATCCCCCACCCCTCCCTGTACCTCCTCAGCAGCGCCCTGACGTCGTCAGCCACGTCGTCGCTGAACGGCGACGGCGCAAGCCCCGCGTCCCTCATCCGCCGGGCCCACCCGGCCCCGGTCTCCCGCCTCTCCGAGGACTCCCCCGCCGGGCAGGCCAGGAGGTCGACCACGGCCCGCCCGGCCGCGCGCTCCAGCGCCAGCCGCTCGTTGCTCGTCTTCGGGAAGCTCTCGTCCAACGAGTCGAAATACGCCGAGAAAAACCTCAGGCTCTCTCTGAGCCCCTTCAAGAACTGCTCCTCCTCGTTTACCACCAATTCGTTCGACGTCATGAGCTCCGCTTCTTCTTCCACCACCGTCACAATCCGCGGCCGCAGCCGCCGCAGCGCTGATATGAAAGCGTCACGTCTGCGGCCCGAGCCCGCGATCATGTGCAGGGAATTTACACAGTTGATGGCCAGGGCGGATAATTCTCCGTCGTTCTCGTCGACGTTGACCTGGTCAACAGCAGCAGCAGCAAGGAAATTTCTTTTGCATTCATTTCATGCTGTTCGGGGCTTGGAACGGACACCGAAAGAAATAATTAAATTGAAGTATAGATATAGATATATACCTGATCGAGATCGAAATTGGAGAGATCGCCCTCGTGGTGTATGATCTTGAACCGGAACGGCACGCCCATGAGCCTGGCGAACTTCTCCATGCGGGCCCCGATCTCCTTCATCAGGCGCTGCACGGTGGACGAGGGCGAAGCGGGGGACGATGATGGAATGACCGTGGTGATGGTCAGGTGCGGGGTGTCGTCTGCGGACCGCGTCGCCAGCGCCTCCAGCAGCGTCGGCCACTGCGTGCAGTACGTGTTGCTGAAGTCCAATATATGCAGCCGCTGCGCCGGCTGCGAAGACCCTCCTGCATCAAGGAACGATTCAAGAATCGCGCCGTTGGCGGCGACATGTCCGAAAGAAACCCAAGGGCTGAGTTCTTGAAACCTCAGGATCGTCCTGCGCGTTGAGTCGAAGGACGTGGTCTTGTCCGAAGCGGATGAAAGGGTGTGCAAATTACGGGGGCCGGTCGACGTCAGGCGGGCGAAAAGCGCCTGTAGGAAGTAGTGGGCGATCTTCTGTTCGTGGTCGCCATAAGGGGAGGCCAGCTCGTTGAGGATCCACATCGACTGCTGGACCTTGGCGGTGTCGTGGCCGGCGATGGCACGTGCGCACTCGAGAAGGAGGCCAGGGCCCCATCCGGGGCTGCTGCCGTCAAGGTTGGTTAAGGGGAGGTTGTGGGGGATGGAGAAGCTGCTAGGGTTTGCGTTAGGGTTAGGGTTTGAGGAGGAGGAGAAGTCGTCATCCATGAAGAGGTGGTGGGGATGGGGGTTGTTGCAGCATTCTTCTTGGTCCTCAGAGGAGGAGTTTTGGTGAAGCTGGTAAAAGCTAGGGTTAGGGTTTTGTTGCTGATGATGATATCTGTAGGAGTGGCTTTGGTTGCTGTTTTGGTGACGATGGTGATGGCGGTGTTTTGAGGATCTTGAGCTGTTGGTGGAGGTTCTGTTGGAGTTGAAGGAGCGTTGCTGCTGCTGCTGCTGCTGCTGCTGATGGTTGTCTGAGGAGTGGAGACTGACCAACCTAAACAAAGTATCCATCTAATTAATTCATGCCCTTATGAGAGAGAAGGGGAAAGGGAAGGAGAGAGATGAGTGGTTTAGGGTTTAAAAGGAGATCAGGGGGAGAGAGGGTGGGAGAGGGGTTCTTGGGGTTGGAATAGCTGAGGATAGAGTATTAATTTGTTTCGAGGGTATATCCCTATATAAAATCTTCGGAAAAATAGGTAAAGCTCCCTGTGACCCAAAAAACAAACAATATGCTTAAATCCCTAGTATAAAAAACCATGCTAAAAACTCACTGATACTCAAATCAAAGTCTTCAAAAGTCCTAGAGCATTCCAATTTTGTGTGTGTACACGGTGTGTGTGTGTGTTTTCCCATTCTATCCTTTTTCCTTTTATTAAATAAAAGATCCTTCTTCTGCGACTACTCCTCTTCTTGCTACAATTTTTTTGCATGGCTTCAACATTTCTCTAGAAGTTTCATTTTTATGCTTCAACAATTTTACATCTCTATCTCTCCACCCTCACCCCGGCCTCAACCTCACCACTTTATCTACTGTTGGATACAGTGCCCCCAAAGTCAATTATTGGATCGTAGGCACGTGATTGCAATGATTGATGGAGGACCTATGCCGGAAGGACAGTCTTACTCAGGATGATAGTATGCTATCTGGTTTATCTTTATCATCGTGTACATACTTTAGGTGATATTACAGATCACTATTACACATTGATAGAGCCCTTAGGATTTTTGCTTGACGGCCAGCAGTATGATGGCGATCATATACTTGGGAGCCGGGGTCTATAAGCACATCCTTAAAAGGTCCCTAATCGAGAGAGTTTCGAGACAGGGCATCGATACTCCAGAGTAAACTAGTGTAAACGGATCGAGACCCCGACGAGGGGCGGTGGCTGGTCTCACAAGCCATTGGTGTTAGTTGGTTCACCTAAGACGTATACAGGTGCTCATTGGGTTATGAGTACACCGGACAGGACTCGCCGGGAACATGCTAGTTGGTTTTATACCTAGCGTCAGATAGCAGTTCCCTGGTGACATGTGTACAGATTAGTTCATTGATCTGAGATCGTCATTTGTCTCGTGTGAGTTCCCACTGTGCTTTGATTACTATCCTACCACGGCTCAAAGGAGTCGTGCAAACAGGTTTTAGTTGGGTACAGTCCCGAGCCACATGGAGGCAGTGAGCGGATCGGCATGGGTTTCGTCTCCCCCGGTATTGGGGGTGAGATCATGCTGTGTCTAGGAGAGCCATTACACGAAGTTCTTGGCCAAGGCAGGAGATTTACTGGTAGGTATTCCAGTAGTATCTCAGGGTGTTCTGGGTTACACTCCGACACGACTTGTACCGCTTTTGGAGGTCTGACTTTTACCAACCCCCTAGGCCCGACATGCGATACTCATAGACGAACGGACCGGACTGTACGGATATTGTCACTGACAGGCTCAGTAGGGTATCAGGATGAGTTCGCTCAACGACCTCCCTTTTGGTCAATACCTGATAGCCCGTTACGTACAGCTAGTACCACTGACGTGCTAGTGGTTAAATCCACAGCCAGTGTATTGACGAGTCTTTAGAGTCCCCCACAGACAGTTTCTCAAGTTTCGGGCGAAACGTTGTAGAGGCCGTATGATATATGGCAATGGTTCGATCATATACGTGCAGTAGTACACGGATCATGATCGGACGGATCATACTAGTGTGATTTGATTTAAACCGGATCCTAGTATTAGATTTGTTGGATTACTTTAGTCTTATTGCATTCGCATTCAGTCGGAATGCGGATACATGTATGTATATACAGGTGAGGGGTATCCTTGTGATCCGTCACGAGTTTACTTTAGTAGATGCCGTTCTCTTTTTATTGTTGCAAACATTTGGATTAATATTTGCAAATGGAAATTGTGAGCTCAAAGTCATGATTAGAAGCATTAATTGTGACACATGCATAAGTGATGACTCATAGTCTCTTTATTTGTGCATATGTCACATTTTGGATTGATTTATGTGTTGAAATGATAAGAGGAGAGAGAGGGGGCAGCCATATGGCTTGAGGTTTGCTCTCGTGTTTATTTTTGCTCTCATTTTTATCATTCTAACACATAAGAAAAGGAAAGGCTCTTCTTCTTCTTCTTCTTCCTCTTTCTTCTTGAGCTCACTATCTCCATTAATGGCATCCACTTAAACCTCCATCCATACACTCTCATGCGTTGAGAATCAATGGATGCTTGAGACAAAGTGATCACACACATTCTCTACTTCACCTTGGACACGTCGGCTAGCAAATTTCGTGTCCGAGTTGCTTCGGATGAAGCGGGAGCCCGTAAAAAGACTCATTGATGTGTAGCCCTTCCAACGAGGAGACCGGAGATCGGAGATGTCGCGAGGAGCTTGGGATGGTGGCCAAAGACCGAAGGACACGGATCGATCGGTATAGCCACTCTCACTTCTTAGTAGTTAGCTAGTTTAGCGTTAATGGTTCGATCCGGGTGAAAGACTACGATAGCGCCGGTTTCCTAAAAAGTTTTTGTTTCCGCATTTGGCCTCAGATTGACGTCCGGGGCGCTGCCGTAGACTTACATGGTATCAGAGCCACGCCATTAACCTTTACTAGCTTGTTCTAACATGTTTAAAATATCGATCGATCAAAATCTCCGAAACCGCAACTCCATTTTCAAACTTTCTGCCGAATTTTAAAAGCCGTCGAAAAATTATTTTCAGTGTGTCAGAAAATCGTGCAGGCTTTTTTAAGACACTGGAAGAAATTTGGAAGCACGATTCTACCATGAGACAGCGGAACCGCGGCGAAACAGGCATGTTTGCCGTGGTTGCGCGGCGGAATGGTGGGAACAGCGCACCATATTTCTACCTGGGGTTTTCATATGGAAATGTGGTTTCTGGAATATTTAGTTTTGGCCCAGATTTATTTTGAGTACTGGATTTGTACTTGGGGCCCACTTCGGGAAGTTTTGTCGATCGGAATTTTAAATACGTTAGTTTACAGTACTTATATTATATCTGCGACCGTGAATGTCATTTGAGCGGTAAATCTTGTCTAATTACTATAGCTCTTTTAGACGGCTTTGCGAACGTGACATTCACGTTGATGTTCTGTGTTGTGCTGTGATGTTGCGGATTTGTCGTGGTGGATAGCCTGGATGCAATGGTAGTACAGTTTGGTTATATTTGTACATTTGTTATTGCGGGACGAGCGTCCGACATGTGGACTATCGTCACTGTCTGTTTGTATATTATTCTTTTGGGGCACGACCGGGTTGAGGTCGATGTACCCGTTGTACATATTTTATTTTCTGTACTAGGATTACCCCACGGTGGGGTGCACGGATAGCCGGGTTCTAGAGGGCAACGAGCCCGCATCTCATGCCTTTGAGACAGAAGGGGCTTTACTCTAGAATTAGCGGGCTATTCGCCGCACTCGTAGGGGGTATAGGTTGACCCAAGGAGGGGTGCTCAAGTTACCGAATTCCGGAAAGTGCTGGGTGGTCCATTCACTTTGCTGAAGGGGGCTGCCTCGCTTCAAGTTTTGGCGGGTAACTTGCTGCGCCCGTAGGGGTCTAGGATTTTATTGCACAGGCTATCCACACGACCAGGGGAACGTCGGGTTTTCAGTTGAGGCTCAAATGAAACCCGGGGATCCCAGATTATCTATATTGTTCTGTGATGCTTATTACTTTTCTGTAATATTTCATTTATCACGTCTGGAGCGATTCTTATATATTTCTATATATATACTAGTAGATGTTGTATATGTTTTACACCCACGCCAGTCCAGTCCCCGCTCTGTCGTTAGTTAAGTAACCTAACGGGTGATGACGGGACCCAGTGGCGAATGCGGATGGCATATACGTACATCATATTTTCGTTCTTTTGTGGTGTGATCAATTGATGGGACTGCATTGATTCGGATTAATGCAAGCTAAACAAACATGTTTGATATTGTTGGAACAATTTTTCAAAAAGCTGTTATTATAAGGACGTTCTCTATTGTTTTGCACAGTGGTATTCGGTTATGAATATCCAGCAGCTCAGTCGACGAGGCAAGGGCCAAGATCCCTTCACCGGGAGTGACCTCTTGGACAGAGGTTTTGTAACAACCATAATTTTCCTATACACTTTTCCATACAAATTTTATTTTAAATTTTTTTAAAAATCCATAAAGGAGTATTTTAACCTAAGCACAATATATATATAAGTAATTATTTTGTTTATAAATAATTCCATTTTTAGTGTACATAAAATTGTTTTAAAATTAAAGTAATACTTGGGGTATTTAATGTTGCTGTTACCACTTTAAGTAGTTATTTTCCCACAATAATTACAAGAAAGAGCTTGTAGCTCATTGGTAATAACTTGCATTGCTGAACCAAGCCACCAGAGTTTAAATCCCATGCCCCATATTATTTTTGTATTTATTTTGTTTTAAATTCTTTTGGAAGTCAACAGTCAAATCGCCGTAACTCACAAAACTTGAACTGAAGACAAAAAACTAAATATACCATAAATCCCCCCAGGAAGTCCCCCACCCGACGAGTCCGGCCGAGTCGTCAACACGGAAAAGTTCCGTGTTGACCTGGTCTTCTCACCTGCATACACTAAATTCCTAGATCGGTTATCAAATGCCCATTAAACCACTTTTACTCTCAATTTTTAATGAATTTAATGATTTTTATATAATTTATATATATATATATTTTAATTAAAACCCTAACCCTATATAAACAACCCTACCTTCTACCCTCTCATCACTTTTTCTAAGTCCACTCTCCCAAAATTCCAAGAGAACTTGGTACGTTAGAAAACGAGCGAAAGGCGAAGCGCTGACGAAATTGACGGCGAAATCCCGGCGATCGTGCTAGGACCTCTCAACGACGATTCGACGCACCGACAAACCCTCTACCTTCCTCTCACTCTCTAACGTTGTCCAAACCTGTAAATTTCCCTTTTCTACCTTTCTTTTCTTCCATTAAAATACGACTTTTCAAACCCGACGGAAATCGGAACAAACCAATTTCCGATTCGGTTTTCTATCAAATCTCACTTATCACCAATTCCATAATGCTTAAACATATTCATGTTGACTACTAATCACATAACAACTAATTTGGATAAACTTTCTCACATGAAATGATAACTTTTGCAATATATCGTATTCTTTCACTTAAATACCACCATGTTTAGTTTATCACATTTAACCTCTTAACCTTGCTAAACCTTAAAGTAGATCACGAGGTAATGACCTACCTCCACACACACTCATATGTAATCATAACACGCTACCTTGAAAACTTAGAATACGATAAAACAAGATTTTACATTAAAATACCATTTTCTTTATAAACCTTTTCTAAAAGTTCTAAGTTATATACAATTTTAAAACAATATCTTTTAATAGGAAAATACGATATGTCGTGGACATCGATCGTTTATCTAAACCTGACTTTGTGGTGTCTAGGCTAGGCAAGTGAGAAAAGGTAATTTTAAAAGTCCCGTCTCACGATTCGTGAGCGGATCCCTCCTTTTCTCATTTGTACTTACCTGGCCACAATTGATGGTGAAGAGGCGATTTGAGGCTTCTAATGACTTGTCGTTTAGACCATTTAGAAATAGGTTAGTTGGCTTAGGAAACTCTAGAATCTAAAATACGGAAATTTACACCCTTTTACAAATAAATACCTTATCGTTATAAAACCGTTTTCTAAATGATTAGTATTTATTAAATCTTTGCAAAGCACCACTACAACCCATCTTTGGGAAACTCGTTAGGGATTGTACGGTTTATCGTGCACCCTCGGGCTTAGTAGTGCGAGATTCAGACCTCCGCAAGGAGCATTCGGTCTCGAAAGATTTAAAATACGACATTTAAGAAAAATGAGATTTTTGGAAAATAAAATATTTATTAAAAATTATTCTTGTATAAACATATGTATATTTATCATTTAAACACCTATTTTATTATAAGATAAAGTTTCCACCTTTTCCTTAAAAAATTACAAGATTTAAAAGTTACATTAAAATACCATGAATTTCAAATAAATCAATATTACAAATTAATACCTTTATTTATGTAATTGGGATATTATCACTAGAAATAACACAAATAAAATTTACACTCATTATAACTATAAAAACGAATAATAAATACTTGAGGTGTATCTTGAAAACTATACAAAAGTATTTTTACATAAAACCCCCTCAAGTTTTATAAATTACAATAATGACCCCAGCAAATATAGAACTTCGACTTACATTTCTTTTAGTCTGACTCGGGGTTGAGTCTGATTATTTCTGACTTGAATATGATTCAAGTCAATATACATTATTTAATATTCCATCTCAATATGAACACATGAATCCCAGAATTCAGTTAACAATCTATATAACTTGACTGAATCGAACCATGGATATACATCCATTATTCCGTTATTCCATTTACCTGATTATGCAGTTACAATATGTTTACTGATATCATGGTTTTGGTCAGCCATCCAACTTACACAATACAATACAACAATACTATCAAAACACTACGGGGTTTAAGTGGTAGATTGGTACGGAAGGTGTTAAAGGTGGCACGAGGTGGTCAGATTAAGACACCTAATCTATATTCCGTTGCTGTTGTACCGTGGCTTAATGGTTCCTTGTACATTCCGTTTGCCCTGGTCTCTAGCATATAGAGACCCCTCTCGTATACACTGGCATCCTTCTGTACCAAACTACAAACAACAGCGTTAACACAATATTCTACAACATTTTACAATCTCTTTAGAAAATACCTCTTATTCTGTCTTTTCTAATTCTTCTTTATTTTTGGGACTTACCGAGCGACCTGTTCGCTGACGACATTCTATTTCTTTCTTCTTTGAATGTCGTCAGGTGCTTTGGACCCAGCAGAGATCGAGCCCACCGGTGTAGACTTGGAGCAGTTTCACGAAGACCCCGAGCTCTAGACATTGTACCTTGTTCTATTCAGTATTTTCATTTCCTGTTATGCCATTGTTTAGGCATCGCTTTTCATTTCAGTTGTATTTACTTTTCATGCATTGTACAAAAGAATGTTATTAATAAAGTTGCTGTTATTTCTATATCTCTTGTCTCTTGTGATTTACTTTTATATTGCTTAGATACACTCAGCGTATGTACTTCTGAGTATATACGTAGCGGACCTCGTCGCGTCCACTTCGCCGTACACCGGGAAGCGGGGCGTGACAGGTTTTGTTGGTGGCCCATGCAGGTCCGAGCTGTATGAATCCCTATCATGCAGTTCTGGTCTGCGTGAACAACCTAAGCAATATAACACAAGAACCGACAACTAAAACATTATTTACAATTCATGTTCCTTGAATTTTATCATTTCATCATATACCTTGAATCTGTCCTAACCCAAAATTCCCTCATCTCTATTACAATTTTTCCGAAACCTTCGCATTTTTTCATTCCTTCACACATTTTCATACACTATCTATACTCCAGTCTTCAAACGTTTCTTAAAACTGTTACACTTTCCTTTTTCAAATTTCGAGGACGAAATTTTTTTTAAGGAGGGTAGAATGTAACAACCATAATTTTCCTATACACTTTTACATACAATTTTTTTTAATTTTTTTAAAAAAATCCATAAAGGAGTATTTTAACCTGAGCACAATATATATATAAGTAATTATTTTGTTTTTAAATAATTCCATTTTTAGTGTACATAAAATTGTTTTAAAATTAAAGTAATACTTGGGGTATTTAATGTTGCTGTTACCACTTTAAGTAGTTATTTTCCCACAATAATTACAAGAAGGAGCTTGTAGCTCATTAGTAATACCTTGCATTGTTGAACCAAGCCACCAGAGTTCAAATCCCATGCCCCACATTAGTTTTGTATTTATTTTGTTTTAAATTCTTTTGGAAGTCAACAGTCAAACCGCCATAACTCACAAAACTTGAACTGAAGACAAAAAACTAAATATACCATAAATCCCCCAGGAAGTCCCCCACCCGACGAGCCTTCGACTCGGCCGAGTCGTCAACACGGAAAAGTTCCGCGTTGACCTGGTCTTCTCACCTGCATACACTAAATTCCTAGATCGGTTATCAAATGCCCATTAAACCTCTTTTACTCTCAATTTTTAATGAATTTAATGATTTTTATATAATTTATATATATATGTTTTAATTAAAACCCTAACCCTAGCCTAATCCTATATAAACACCCCTACCCTCTCATCACTTTTTCTAAGTCCACTCTCCCAAAATTCCAAGAGAACTTGGTACGTTAGAAAACGAGCGAAAGGCGAAGCGCTGACGAAATCGACGGCGATCGTGCTAGGACCTCTCAATGACGATTCGACGCAATGACAAACCCTCTACCTTCCTCTCACTCTCTAACGTTGTCCAAACCTGTAAGTTTCCCTTTTCTACCTTTCTTTTCTTCCATTAAAATACGACTTTTCAATCCCGACGGAAATCGGAACAAACCGATTTCCGATTCGGTTTTCTATCAAATCTCACTTATCACCAATTCCATATACTTAAACATATTCATGTTGACTACTAATCACATAACAACTAATTTGGATAAAGTTTCTCACATGAAATGATAACTTTTGTAATATATCGTATTCTTTCACTTAAATACCACCATATTTAGTTTATCACATTTAACCTCTTAACCTTGCTAAACCTTAAAGTAGATCACGAGGTAATGACCTACCTCCACACACACTCATATGTAATCATAACACGCTACCTTGGAAACTGAGAATACGATAAAACAAGATTTTACATTAAAATACCATTTTCTTTATAAACCTTTTCTAAAAGTTCTAAGTTATATACAATTTTAAAACAATATCTTTTAATAGGAAAATACGATATGTCGTGGACATCGATCGTTTATCTAAACCTGACTTTGTGGTGTCTAGGCTAGGCAAGTGAGAAAAGGTTACTTTAAAAGGCCCGTCTCACGATTCGTGAGCGGATCTCTCCTTTTCTCATTTGTACTTACCTGGACACAATTGGCGGTGAAGAGGTGATTTGAGCCTTCTAATGACTTGTCGTTTAGACCATTTAGGTTAATTGGCTTAGGAAACCCTAGAATCTAAAATACGGAAATTTACACCCTTTTACAAATAAATACCTTATCGTTATAAAACCGTTTTATAAATGATTAGTATTTATTAAATCTTTGCAAAGCGCCACTACAACCCATCTTTGGGGAACTCGTTAGGGATTGTACGGTTTATCGTGCATCCTTGGGCTTAGTAGTGCGAGATTCAGACCCCCGCAAAGAGCATTCGGTCTCGAAAGATTTAAAATACGACATTTAAGAAAAATGAGATTTTTGGAAAATAAAATATTTATTAAAAATTATTCTTGTATAAACATATGTATATTTATCATTTGAACACCTATTTTATTATAAGATAAAGTTTCCACCTTTTCCTAAAAAAATTACAAGATTTAAAAGTTACATTAAAATACCATGAATTTCAAATAAATCAATATTACAAATTAATACCTTTATTTATGTAATTAGGATATTATCACTAGAAATAACACAAATAAAATTTACACTCATTATAACTATAAAGACGAATAATAAATACTTGAGGTGTATCTTGAAAACTATACAAAAGTATTTTTACATAAAACCCCCTCAAGTTTTATAAATTACAATAATGACCTTAGCAAATATAGAACTTCGACTTACATTTCTTTTAGTCTGACTCGGGGTTGAGTCTGATTATTTCTGACTTGAATATGATTCAAGTCAATATACATTATTTAATATTCCAACTCAATATGAACGCATGAATCCCAGAATCCAGTTAACAATCTATATAACTTGACTGAATCGAACCATGGATATACATCCATTATTCCGTTATTCCATTTACCTGATTATGCAGTTACAATATATTTACTGATATTATGGTTTTGGTCAGCCATCCAACTTACACAATACAATACAACAATACTATCAAAACACTACGGGGTTTAAGGGGTAGATTGGTACGGAAGGTGTTAAAGGTGGCACGAGGTGGTCAGATTAAGACACATAATCTATATTCCGTTGCTGTTGTACCGTGGCTTAACGGTTCCTTGTACATTCCGTTTGCCCTGGTCTCTAGCATATAGAGACCCCTCTCGTATACACTGGCATCCTTCTATACCAAGCTACAAACAACAGCGTTAACACAATATTCTACAACATTTTACAATCTCTTTAGAAAATACCTCTTATTCTTTTCTAATTCTTCTTTATCTTTAGGACTTACCGAGCGACCTGTTCGCTGACGACATTCTATTTCTTTCTTCTTTAAATGTCGTCAGGTGCTTTGGACCCAGCAGAGATCGAGCCCACCGGTGAAGATTTGGAGCAGTTTCATGAAGACCCCGAGCTCTAGACATTGTACCTTATTCTATTCAGTATTTTCATTTCCTGTTATGCCATTGTTTAGGCATCGCTTTTCATTTCAGTTGTATTTACTTTTCATGCATTGTACAAAAGAATGTTATTAATAAAGTTGCTGTTATTTCTATATCTCTTGTCTCTTATGATTTACTTTTATATTGCTTAGATACGCTCAGCGTATGTACTTTTGAGTATATACGTAGCGGACCTCGTCGCGTCCACTTCGCCGTACACCGGGAAGCGGGGCGTGACAGGTTTGCGTCAGGGTAATAACTTCACTATAGTCGATTACTTTTTGTTTTGCATTGCGGTATTCAGTTGGAATATCCTGCACCTCATTCTACGGGGAAAGAGCCGAGATCCCTTCACCGGGAGTGACCTCTTTAGCAAAAGTTTTCGCCACTATATATTTTTTTAAAACCACTTGGATTCCTTCAACGATATCAAGTTCATTACGTTAAAGGTTTTTCGCCAAAATACAGCCGTAGCCCTCCGTCATTTCAGATTAGTATTGCTTAGTATTCGTGCTACGTATGTCGTGCATTGCCGAGGCGTAGTGTTCGGTAGCTCTGTAATGCTTTTCTGTCGCATGGATATGTGGATTGGTTAGGACATTCGTACGGTTATGTTGGCATTGTCAAGGACTCGTACGGGTGGGTTTAACGCAATCAAGATAATGACGGGTTGAACTTGACTAGGACCTTTTGATATGTTGGCATTGTCAAGGTCACTTGGGTTTTAGGGGTAAAAACATATATCGGGAGTTTCTAAAGAGATTGAAACTTGCCAGCCATGCGCATACCTTCTGGAGTGTGGTGACTTGAGTGGATTCCATCAAGTTATCATGCGATGATAGTTGGATCCCGATTCCCACTGATGAGTTGGTTTACTCCTCGGATGATCCCGACTAATTCTTCTTTCAGGTTTGGAGGAGAATTTGAGGATACAGTGGGAAACATCCTGATTAGATAAAGTGATTAACCATTCTAATCTAGGTTAGAGTGCACGCAGAGTGTTTCTTTTCTCTCTCTCTTTGGCAGCGACCATGACCCGACCCTTGACTATGACTCAGTGACCAAGTTAACCAAACTTTCTTAAAACACTGGTTTTTGGATTGTCTGAGTTGCATACATCATTGCCACTCCTTCTTTTACCCTTTATATTTCTCCAGAACATCCCGTATTACTACGAACATCCACTTCCATTGGATAAATCCATCATATGGTTATATACGAACTCAAAGGAACTTGTTTCAGATTCGAGAATAGATTCTGGTTCTGAAAAGATTGAATAGGACTATTCAGTTGTCTTTTCCTTTTACCTTCTCTCAGGTTGTGAGGGCTCCTAGGATTAGAAGAAGGGTACACCTATTACGCTTATTGGACAGTCTTCTTCCAAACCATAGGCAGGTGCCGAAAGGTAGGAAATGAAGAAAACCAATCAGCCTAAGTGAGGTGTGCAGAAGGTAATAAGTAAAGATAAATAAAGGGATCAGAAAGAGGGTAAAGTAAATTGCAACTGCTATCATTCACGACCATACCGAGTATTTCATCGCCACTCCTACTTCACCTTTGTATTTCTCCAGAACACTCCGTATCACTACGAAGATCCACAGTTATTTGGATAGTCCATCGTATGGTTATATACAAACTCGAAGGAACTTGTTCCAGTTCGGGGATGGATTCTGGTTCAGGAGAAATAGAAATAAGGTTTATTCAGTTGTCTTTTATCTTTACCTTCTCTCGCGTTGCGAGTGTTGGATATAGTGCCCTCAAAGTCAATTATTGGATCGCAGGTACGTGATTGCAATGATTGCGGAGGACCTATACCGGTAGGACAGTCTTACTCGAGAGGATAGTATGCTATCTGGTTTGCCTTTATTAGTCGTGTATAAGTTTAGGTGACCGATCACGATTACATTTTGATAGAGCCCTTAGGATCTTGCTTGACTACCAACAGTATGAGGGCGATCATATAAGTGAGAGTTGGGTGGTCTATAAGCATATCCTTAATTATGGTCCCTAGTCATGGGAGTTTCGAGACAGGGCATCGATACTCCGGAGTAGACTAGTGTATACAGTCGAGATCCCGACGAGGAACGGTGGCCGGTCTCACAAGCCACTGGTGTCAGTTGGATCACCTAAGATGTATACAGGTGCACATTGGGTTATGAGTACACCGCACAGGACTCGTCGGGAACCTGCTAGTTGGTATTATACATATCGTCAGATAGAAGTTCCCTGGTGACATGTGTACAGGTTAGTTCATCGACCTGATGTCGTCATTTGTCTCGTGTGAGTTCCCACTGTGCTTTGATTTCTATCCTACCACGGCTCAAAGGAGTCGTGCAAACAGGTAGTTTTTGGGTACAGTCCCGAGCCACATGGAGGCACGTGAGCGGATCGGCAGGGGATTCGTCTCTCCCGGTATTGGGGGTAGAGGTCGCGCTGTGTCTAGGAAAGCCATTACACCAAGTCCTTGGCCAAGGCAGGTGAGATTTACTGGTAGGTACTCCAGTAGTATCTCAGGGTGTTCAGGGCTTGTCTCCGACACGACTTATACAGCTATTGGGGGTCTGACGTTACTAACCCCCTAGGCCGGATATGCGATACTCATAGACGAACGGACCGGAATGTATATACTTTGTCACTGTTAGGCTCAGTAGGGTTTCCGGATGAGTTCGCTCATCGGCCTCCCTTGAGGTCAGTCCATGGGCAGCCGTTACGCACTGCTAGTGCCGCTGACGGCTTGTGGTTAAACCCACTGCCAGGGTACTAACGAGTCATTAGAGTCCCCCACAGATAGTTTCCCAAGTTCGGGCGAAACGTTGTAGAGGCCGTATGATTTTATGGCAGGGTTCGGAAATTGCACGTGCGTTTACGCACGTGTCATATTTCGGGCAGATAATACTGGTGGGCTTTGGTTTAAGCCGGATCCATGTATTATACATATTAGATATAATATCTTTGTCTCAGTTGCATTTGTATTCGGTCGTAATACAAATGCGGGTATATTTATACAGTTACGGGGTTATCCTGAAATTCGTTTCGGGATCACTTTTTGAAGTTGCCAGTTTCCAGTTTTCTATCAGCCGTATTTAACATTCGGTTAAATACGGATATATCTTTTCTTGAGATGAGTGTGGATGCTTCTAGAAGGTTCTAGAAGTGGTGAAGTGTTTTGTGACTCATGGTTGCATTTAATGATTCAATTAATGCATGATGACTTGGTTAATGATTCATCATTTTCATTAATTGTGTTCATACTTCGTGTTCACACTAGATATTTTTCTTATTGTCACCTCTCCTCTCCTACCATCACCCCCCACCTCTATATGATGGCCGGTCCCTCCCCTCCTCTCTTGAGACACTCTCACTTCATTTGGTTAAAAGATTATGATAGTTTCGGTGTATGGAGTTTCATAGCTCATTTCATTCCATCACCCGATTCCAATGGCAACTTCATTAACCGTTCGTCCATGGCTTTGGACGAAGCGAGACAAAGTCTTCTACTCATTCTCTACATCAATCTTGGTCATCTCTTCTAGCAAACTTGATGACCGAGTTGCCTCGAGTCAGAGGCGGGAGCCCGTTTAAAGATCCGATGATGTGGTGCCACCTGGACGAGGAGGTCGGAGATCGACGAGATCGGAGCAGCCGCAACGGAGCGTGGGATGATGGTTAAAGAACGAAGGACTCGGATCGTTTGGTATAACCTTTCTTCCCTCTTTGTAGATTGTTAGTTTAGCGTTAATGGCAGATCCGGGTTATAGTATGCGATAGCGCCAGTTATAAAAAGTTTTTGTTCCGCATTTTGGCGTCTGAAAGATGGCCGGGGCGCTACCGTAGACTTACATGGTATCAGAGCCACGCCATTAATCTTTACTAACTTGTGCTAACACGTTTAAAACATCGATCGGACCGAATATCAAAAACTGCTAAATTTCCATTCACAGTTTCTGTTGATTTTAAATCAAGTCCTAAAATTATTTTGCATATCACAGAAAGTTGTGCAGGGTTTTCTAAGCATATCGTACAAATTTGGGCACGTGACTCAACAAGACAGCCGCGGAATCGCGGTCAAACCTAGGGTTTGACCGCGCATCCGCGGCCATTCTGTATGGTCATTGCTCCAAATTTGCACAGTGACTTATTCTCTGGAAATTGGGGTTTTTGGTATATATCTTTTGGGCCCAGATTTTGTTACTGTGCAGCAGATGTTCATGGGGCCCACTTCGTGATATTTAGTCGATCGAAATTTAAACATGTTAGTTTACAGTGCTTACATTATATCTCCGACCGTGAATGTCATTTAATCGGTAAACCGCGTCTGATTGCTATAGTTCTTTTAGACGGGTTTGCGAACGTGACATTCGCGTTGATATTCTGTGTTGTACTGTGATGTTGCGGATTTGTCGTGGTGGATAGCAGTGTGCAATGGCAGTGCAGTTTGGATTTATTTGTACATTTGATATTGCGGGGCGAGCGTCCAACATGTGGACTGCCGTCACTGTCTGTTGTATAATATTCTTTTGGGGCTCGACCGGGTCGAGGTCGATGTACCCGTTGTACATATTTTTCATTTATGTACTAGATTTTACCCCGTGACGGAGTGCACAGATAGCCGGGTTCTGGAGGGCAACGGGTCCGCATCTCATGGCTTTGAGAGGCAGAAGGGCCCCACTCTAGAATTGGCAGACTATTCGCCGCACTCGTAAGGGGTACAGGTTGACCCAAGGAGGGGTGCTCAAGCTACCGGATTCCGTGAAGTGTAGGGTGGTCCATTCACTTTGCTGTAAGGGCTGCCTCGCTTCAGGTTTTGGCGGGTAACTTGCCGCACCCGTAGGGGTCTAGGTTACATTGCACAGGCTATCCACACGACAGGGGAATGTCGGGTTTCAGCAGCGGCTCTGTGAAACCCGGGGATCCCAGATTATCTGTATTGTTCTGTGATGCTTATTACTTTTCTGTAATGTTGCATATTATCACGCCTGGAGCGATTATTGTATATTGGTATATATACTATTAGATATTGTATATGTTTTACACCCGTGCTAGTTCAGTCCCCGCTCTGTCGTTAGTTAAGTAACCTAACGGGTGATGACGGGACCCAGTGACGAATGCGGATGGCATATACGTACATTTTATTTTCGTTCTTTTCTGGTGTGATTAATTGATGGGACTGCGTTGATTCTGATCAATGCAAAGTAAAACAAACCTGTTTGGATGTTGTTGGAACAATTTAAAAAGTGTTATTACAAAGATGTTTCCTTTTGTTTTATACAGTGGTATTCGGTTGGAATATCCTGCACCTCATTCGACGGGGCAAGGGCCGATATCCCTTCACCGGGACTGACCCCTTGGGCAGAAGTTTGCGTCAGGGTAATAACTTCACTATAGTCGATTACATGTTGCTTTGCATTGCGGTATTCAGTGGAATATCCTGCACCTCATTCCACGAGGAAAGAGCCGAGATCCCTTCACCAGGAGTGACCTCTTTAGCAAAGGTTTTCGCCACTATAATTTTTTTTAAAAAGCTATCAGGTTCCTTCAACGAGATCAAGTTCATTACGTTAAAGGGTTTTCGCCAAAAACCAGCCGTAGCCCTCCGTCATTTCTTATGGATGGTCAGTAATATTCAAGCTATGTTTGTTGGCTTTCGTTAAGGCATAGTGTTTGGTAGTTGCTGGGGTATTCATTTGTTGCATAGATAGATGAGTTGGTTTGGGACAGTCGTATTACCTTGTTGGCTTTCGTCAAGGGTATGTACGGGTGGGTTCGAATTAACAAGATAATGACGGGCAGAACTTGACATATGACTTATGATTTGTTGGCTTTCGTCAAGGTCATAAGAACATGGGGTAAAAATCACATCGGGAGTTTCTAAAGAAACTGAAACTTGCCAGGCATGCGCATACCTTCTGGAGTGTGATAACGTGAGTGGATTCCATCACGTTATCATGCGATGAGAGTTGGATCCCGATTCCCACTGATGAGTTGGTTTACTCTTCGGGTGATCCCGATTGATTCTTCTTTAAGGTTTGGGGGAGAATTTGACAGTACAGTGGGAGGTTTCCGGATTAGATAAAGTGATAACCATTCTGATCTAGGTTAGAGTGCACGTAGAGTGTTTCTTTTCTCTCTCTCTTTGGCAGCGACCTTTGACCGACCCTAGACTATGACTCAGGGACCAAGTTGACCGAACCTTCTTAAAATACTGACTTTTGGATTGTCTGAGTTGCATAAGTCATTGCCACTCCTTCTTCTACCCTTTGCATTTCTCAGAACACCCTGTATTACTACGGACATCCACTTTCATTGGATAGATCCATCGTATGGTTATATACGAACTCGAAGGGACTTCTTCGAGGATGGATCCAGGTTCAGGAGAAATAGAATTGGTTTATTCAGTTGTCTTTTATTATCACCTTCTCTGAGGTTGCGAGGGCTCCTTGGTTTAGGAGAGTACACCTATTACGCTTATTGGATAGTCTTCTTCCAAACCATAGGCAGGTGCCGAAAGGTAGGGAATGAAGAAAACCAATTAGCCTAAGTAGGGTGTACAGAAAGGTAATATGTAAAGACAAAATAAAGGGATTAGAAAGAGGGCAAAGTAGGTTGCGACTGTCATCATTCACGACCAAACCACGTACTTCATCGCCACTCCTGTTTCACCTTTAAAAGAATAAGGTATTATTCAGTTGTCTTTTATCATCACCTTCTCTCAGTTGCGAGTACTCCTTGGTTTAGGAGGGTACACCTATTATGCTTACTGGATAGTCTTCTTCCAAACCATAGACTGGTGCCGAACGGTAGAGAAGGAAGAAAACCATTTAGCCTAACGATGGTGTACAGAAGGTAACGACTAAAGACAAATAAAGGGATTTGGAGAGATGGCAAAGAAATATACGGTTAGAGTCATGAATTGGATTATGGAAGAGGCATTACTATGTATACCAGGATACCCCTACGAAACATTTTCATGTTTCAGTGTATTGTTAATGAAAAACTGTTTTCTCGATTAGATACTTACTCCAGGGTGTGTATTCACCAGGTTTCATTCTCACATCTGTATGGTTTTACAGATGATGAGTGGGAGCAAGTTATTGGGAATTAGGTGATCATCCTCATTATATCGGAATTCGTTGTAATTGGTGATATTTGAGGAAATCTCCAGGGTACAGTTTTCAACCTACGACGCACAGGTTTTGAGTTATTCAACTCAGCGGACTTATACAGAGTATTGTATGTTGTCCAGTGTCCATCAGGACAAAGGTGTAGGTCCTCGTATTATGTTCTATTTACTTATGACTTCTCTAGTTTTTAGACAAGTGTTTCGTAGAAATACAAGGTCTAAGTTTTGAGAAGTTGTGGGTATAAAAATAAAGTAGAGAACCAGATGTCGCAAGTATCGGGATTCTTCAAAGTGATCGAAGATGTAGATACTTATGATTGGTATTCAGATGATAGTAAAAGTTTTGAGAAACTTGTTTCTCTTTCAGGTTACTCATAATTGGATGGATTCCTAAGTTGAGTAATGCTGATTAGCCTCTCTCCATTAAAAGTTGATATGCACTGGAGACAGCTGCATGATTAGAATTTGGTTCCAATTAAATAAGTGCCAAAGTTTCTATATTGGATATAGAATGGTTCATATCTTAACGATGTTAAGGTACGGGGAGTTGTCCGGCTTATGCTTAAAACCAGACTCTGGATAACTCAGGGCACGTTTCTGTAATGGCTGTTTGTGGGTTGGCCCAGGCTATGACAAGGGTTGACTTTCTACCATCTGGAAGATCAATAGTGATATTGTTCTTGACTCGCCACAGTTTTAGTAAAATGGATTTTTTTAGAAAACAGTAGTGTGAGTATGGTAGAACTGGAAGTGATTCCAGAACCGCAAACGATTACGGAAAATTTAATAGGACCTAAAAGATTCAATCAGGTTTGACATTCCATTAGCCACTCCGCAGATTTGGTGGGTAACTTCAGACACTCGAGAGGAACTTCGGTAGCCTCAAGGACGGTGACAGGGAGGTTCTTATCTACCCAGACTTGACACTACTGTTGTTCCAGGCTATGAGACCCGGTAAGAGGGTTGTTGTGGTCAGTGGGAGCAGCGGAAGCATAGTGGGCAAGTAGCTTATGTTTATTTATAGACTAGAGCAGTTATAGCGGAGATTGATCATCTAATTTTGATGTGACAGTTGTTCCCCTCCGGACGGCGGCCTGGACGTTGCGTCCGTGCCTGAGGTTCGGGACAGATGCTATTTGGTTTTATCCGTCTATCTCTCCGAAGATGCCAAGTTGATTTATAGCACCGTGTATCGAAGGTTTAGACGGATGCGGCCGATGTAGCAAACTTCGTCAAATTCCCTCTCAGGGTGAGGGGTTTTTGATTGTGGGGACGCTCTTCCCTGCAGGCGCAAGCCCCTGCAGTTAATTACGCTACCGCGTCGCGGTAACAACTTTCTCCTTCTCCAGAATTTCACTTCGTGTCGTGTATGTTTGTTTTATTTGTGGTTGCCCGTGGATTGTATACGGAGACTGAGTAATGCCATCGCCCGTAGGACGTGGATTAGTCCAAATCCGTATCTGCTTAGATTTGGGTTTGGTGTTTTTAGTTTAAGGATACATTAGTCGCGTTGCAGCTAAGATCAACTTAAACGTTCGTCAGGGATACGTTAGTCCTGTTTTGGACTAAGATCGACTTGACGTAGTGATCGATTTAATATCTGGCCGTCGGGACTCGTCACCTCTCTGACGTCGTTGAGGGATTACAACGACAGGCGTCAAAGGAGTTCAGAGATGTACCCTCGAACCAGAGTTGATTTTGGGAATTTTAGAATCCATGTGAATGTTTAAGGATACGTTAGCCGTGTTTGGGGCTAAGATCGACTTAAACGGGACCGTTTAGATCCGGCAAAAAAGCGTTTGGGCTCTATTGTTCCAGTTTGGGAGATTCATAGTCCAATTTGGGACTAAAGTCTGTTTGGAGGATACATTAGCCATTTTTGAGGCTAAGATCGACTCAAACGTTTGTTAAGGATACGTTAGTCCAGTTTGAGACTAAGATCAACTTAACGGGACCGTTTAGATCCGACAAAAGAGCGTTTGGGCTCTATTGTGCCAGTTTAGGGACGTGGTGGTCTATATTCTAATTTAGGGACGCGGTGGTCCGATATTAGTCTAGGGACGTGGTGGTCCGATATTAGTTTAGGGACGTTTCGGTCCGATATTAGTTTAAGGACGTTTCGGTCCACGAGTTTAAGGACCCCGCAGTCCATATCGATGTGTGGTCGTTGGGACCCGTCACCTCTTTGACGTCGTTGAGGAATTACAACGACGGATGTCAAAGGAGTTCGGAGATGTACCCTCGAACCGGATGTAAATTGATTTAGAAGAGCAATTTTGCTCAGTCAATTTAATTTAAGGACTTATGGCCAAAATTGGGCTAAGTCCAGTTGAAATGTTCAACATTTTATTTGCTTTTGCATTGCATTTCTTTTTTTTATTTTTATTTGAGCCTTGCCCAGAAAGGATGCAGAGCATCAATTTATTTTGGGCTCTGCCCTTTTAGGAATGATGCAAGGCATCAATTTTATTTGGGCTCTGCCCTTGTATAAAGGATGCAAAGCATCAATTTATTTGGGCTCTGCCCATTTATTGCCTTGCAATTTATTTTGGCCTGTCAGGTCATTTTGATTTGGGCCTGGCCCTTTTAGTAATGCATTGCATTTGTGCAAAGCACTGTCAATTTGAGAATCTTTTAGATTCAAGAACCGATGGTTCAAAAAAAGAAGTGCAAAGCACTATTTGATTTAGATCTAAGAAAAAAATAAGTTTTTTCTTGTTTTTCTTATCTCAGAGAACCAAAGGTTTATAAAAGTGCAAAGCACTATTAATTTAAGAACCTTTTAGGTTCAAGAACCTTTTAGGTTCAAGAACCGATGGTTCATAAAACAAGTGCAATGCACTATTGAATTTAGATAAAAAAAATAACAAGTTTTTTTTCTTGTTTTTCTTATCTCAGAGAACCAAAGGTTCATGAAAGTGCAAAGCACTATTAATTTAATAACCTTTCAGGTTCAAGAACCGATGGTTCATAAAACAAGTGCAAGGCACTATTTTATTTATTTATTTATTTATCGTTGAAGATCTATGATCTTGTTCATAAGAGAATTTTCTCTTCTTTTAAAGGTTTTTACCTTCTTTTTATTTTTCAAGAGTTCTCAAAAGTTCTCTTCTCTTTTTTTTTTAGCAGGATCTTCCTTTTTTTGAAATGAGGTCTAGGGTCCTTTTTATAGTGCCCATAAATTAGTTAAAGTTTGTTAAAAAGATCTTTTCTGAGTGATTTGGGGAATTTTCCCCACCGTTGGATCTTTGATCCGAAGGCCCCTGTTTTACAGAAGAAATCTTCTTGTTTTAAAAAGAACAGAAAAATTTTTCTTAAATCTTCATTCTGTTGTTGCGCAACTCACCAGCGTGTGACACGTGTCGCGCAGCGAAGCGCTTGCGTAACTGCGCAGACACGTGTCGCGCAGTGAAGCACTTGCGCAACAGCGCTTTGCGCAACTGCGCAGACACGTGTCGTGCAGTGAAGCACTTGCGCAACTGCGCAGACACGTGTCGCGCAGCCGTGCGCTTGCGCAGTTGTGCTTGCGCAACTGCGCAGACACGTGTCGCGCAGCGGTGCGCTTGCGCAGCTGTGGTTGCGCAGACACGTGTCGCGCAGCGGTGCGCTTGGGCAGTTGTGCTTGCGCAACTACGCAGACACGTGTCGTGCTACGGTGCGCTTGCGCAGTTGAGTGTTGCTTATGTTTTTTTAAAGAGCCTTGCTCTGATTGGACGCACTGCCTTGGGCGTTGTGCTGCCGTGTCAACTTTTGACACGTGGCGCGTTGCGCGCAGCGCACGGGATCTGAAGCGTTGCTTCGAAATTAAAGTTTAAATTTTCAAAGCAAAACTTTATTTCTGATTGGGGAAGATGAAGCGTTGCTTCTTCTCCCGCCTTTGAATTTGAACAGAGCTTTGCTCTGATTGGGGTAAACAACAGTCATGGGTTTGACTTCATCAGAATAGGGGATGGATCTGTTAAGAAGGTAGTAGGGTGTGATGTCTTGATTTTTGGATGACATACACATAGTAGGAAGTAAAATTCCTATACTACGATCGGTTGTACTGTGGTCGTCACACAGTTGTTTCTCCAGACATGATATGGATATAATATTTGACATTCTGGTTTCTAGATCTATGGTTTTAGATCTGGATTTAGGTAATTTCCCAATGTGGGTACTTTGACAGTATTCTAATAGTTTTTAGAATAAATGACTCCTGGCATGGTGGTGTACCTGCAGGTGATGGAGTCACCCTCTCTGAAGGTGTCTTACAGACTAAAGGAGAGAGGGATGTGCATGATTGGCAGATCACTTGCTTAGGCAATTGAGTCAATCATGAGATGTCAAGTACCACACCAGATGTTGTTTTTTGCACTAGATGCAATAAGTTTGTATTAATCCAATCCTGGAGAAACATAAGGAAGCAGTTTTAGAACATAAGTGCATGTTCTACGGATTTGATGACGGCAGCCTCCTTCGGGAGACGGTTATCATTCCAGGCTTCAAAGGTGACATGGATGACAGAGTGATTGTCAGAGTTATAGTTTTCCCTCTGACGAAGAGGGACAGTATTATGGACATGTGGTCCAAGAGGATACTGTGGGAGGCATGGTGCAGGATACTGATTAGGTTCAGTTATCGATACAGTCTAAGAAGTTTGGATTTGGAGTTCATTTATGAACTAGGTCCCATCAGATATCCAGACATATTCTAAGACAGGTGTTACTCAATTCGGGAGATGGCTTTCTCCGCGAACTTGAGATTAAGAGAGACATAGAAAGAAACATCAGGGCGGATCCACTCACTGAGGCTATTTCTCGAACACAATAGTTTTACAAATGGGCTTTGTGAAACTGATTAGTAGGGGAGTTGGGTGTTGGTTTCACACGGGCTGTGAGTACGCGACATCGCAATAATTAGCCTTAAGTGCAAGTGGGAGATTGTTGGATATAGTGCCCTCAAAGTCAATTATTGGATCGCAGGTACGTGATTGCAATGATTGCGGAGGACCTATACCGGTAGGACAGTCTTACTCGAGATGATAGTATGCTATCTGGTTTGCCTTTATCAGTCGTGTATAGGTTCAGGTGACTGATCACGATTACACTTTGATAGAGCCCTTAGGATCTTGCTTGACTACCAACAGTATGAGGGCGATCATATAAGTGAGAGTTGGGTGGTCTATAAGCATATCCTTAATTATGGTCCCTAGTCGTGGGAGTTTCGAGACAGGGCATCGATACTCCGGAGTAGACTAGTCCGGAGTAGACTAGTGTATACAGTCGAGACCCCGACGAGGGGCGGTGGCCGGTCTCACAAGCCACTGGTGTCAGTTGGATCACCTAAGATGTATACAGGTGCTCATTGGGTTATGAGTACACCGGACAGGACTCGCTGGGAACCTGCTAGTTGGTATTATACATATCGTCAGATAGCAGTTCCCTGGTGACATGTGTACAGGTTAGTTCATCGACCTGAGGTCGTCATTTGTCTCGTGTGAGTTCCCACTGTGCTTTGATTTCTACCCTACCACGGCTCAAAAGAGTCGTGCAAACAGGTAGTTTTTGGGTACAATCCCGAGCCACATGGAGGCACGTGAGCGGATCGGCAGGGGATTCGTTTCTCCTGGTATTGGGGGTGGAGGTCGCGCTGTGTCTAGGAAAGCCATTACACCAAGTCCTTGGCCAAGGCAGGTGAGATTTACTGGTAGGTACTCCAGTAGTATCTCAGGGTGTTAAGGGCTTGTCTCCGACACGACTTATACAGCTATTGGGGGTCTGACGTTACTAGCCCCCTAGGCCGGATATGCGATACTCATAGACGAACGGACCGGACTGTATATACTTTGTCACTGTTAGGCTCAGTAGGGTTTCTGGATGAGTTCGCTCATCGGCCTCCCTTGAGGTCAGTCCATGGGCAGCCGTTACGCACTGGTAGTGCCGCTGACGGCTTGTGGTTAAACCCACTGCCAGGGTACTGACGAGTCATTAGAGTCCCCCACAGATAGTTTCCCAAGTTCGGGCGAAACGTTGTAGAGGCCGTATGGTTTTATGGCAGGGTTCGGAAATTGCACGTGCGTTTACGTATGTGTCATATTTCGGGCAGATAATACTGGTGGGCTTTGGTTTAAGCCGGATCCATGTATTATACAGAGTAGATATAATATCTTTGTCTCAGTTGCATTTGTATTCGGTCGTAATACAAATGCGGGTATATTTATACAGTTACGGGGTTATCCTGAAATTCGTTTCGGGATCACTTTTTGAAGTTGCCAGTTTCCAGTTTTCTATCAGCCGTATTTAACATTCGGTTAAATACGAAATTTTCTTTTCTTGAGATGAGTGTGGATGCTTCTAGAAAGTTCTAGAAGTGGTGAGGTGTTTTGTGACTCATGGTTGCATTTAATGATTCAATTAATGCATGATGACTTGGTTAATGATTCATCATTTTCATTAATTGTGTTCATACTTTGTGTTCACACTAGATATTTTTCTTAGTGTCACCTCCCCCTCTCCTACCATCACCCCCCACCTCTATATGATGGCCGACCCCTCCCCTCCTCTCTTGAGACACTCTCACTTCATTTGGTTAAAAGATTATGATAGTTTCGGTGTATGGAGTTTCATAGCTCATTTCATTCCATCACCCGATTCCAATGGCAACTTCATTAACCGTTCGTCCATGGCTTTGGACGAAGCGAGACAAAGTCTTCTACTCATTCTCTACATCAATCTTGGTCATCTCTTCTAGCAAACTTGATGACCGAGTTGCCTCGAGTCAGAGGCGGGAGCCCGTTTAAAGATCCGATGACGTGGTGCCACCTGGACGAGGAGATCGGAGATCGACGAGATCGTAGCAGCCGCAACGGAGCGTGGGATGATGGTTAAAGAACGAAGGACTCGGATCGTTCGGTATAACCTTTCTTCCCTCTTTGTAGATTGTTAGTTTAGCGTTAATGGCAGATCCGGGTTATAGTATGCGATAGCGCTAGTTATAAAAAGTTTTTGTTCCGCATTTTGGCATCTGAAAGACGGCCGGGGCGCTACCGTAGACTTACAGCGAGTGCTCCTAGGATTAGGAGAGTACACCCATTATACTTATTGGATAGTCTTCTTCCAAACCATAGGCTGGTGCCGAACGGTAGGGAATGAAGAAAACCATTTGGCCTAAAGGTGGTGTACAGAAGGTAATGACTAAAGCCATATAAAAGGATTTGGTGAGATGGCAAAGAAATATACGGTTACAGTTGTGAATCTGATAATGGAAGAGGCATTACTAGAAATACCCGGATACCCCTTCGAAACATTTACATGTTTCAGTTTCATTATGTATTGTTAAAAGAAAACTGATTTCCCAATTAGCCCTTACTCCTGGGTATGTATTTACCAGGTTTGATTCTCACATCTGTATGGTTTTACAGATGATGAGTGGGAGTAAGTTATTGGGAATTAGGTGATCATCCTCATTACATCGGGATTCGTTGTAATTGGTGATATTTGAGGAAATCGCCTGGGTTGTTTGCCGGACGACAAATATTTGGTTTTGAATATCCGTTGTTATGCACCAATTTCAAATTGATATATCTGTACGTTTATTTTTATAAAGTGAGATATAACTTTTTGAAATTATGTCCATGACATTTACCTATATCAGTGGATGGTTAGGTAAGGAGCATTAAACAGCGGTGTAATTCTTCATAACCATAGTACAGTTTTCAGCCTACGACGCACAGGTTTTGAGTTATTAAACTCAGGGGACTTATACAGAGTATTGTATATCGTCCAGTGTCCATTAGGACAGAGGGGTTGGTCCTCGTACTATATTCTGTTTACTTGTGACTTCTCAGTTATTAGACATGTGTTTCGTAGAAATACAAGGTCTAGGTTTTGAGAAGTTATAGGTATGAGAATAAAGTAGAGAACCAGGTGTTGTAAGTATCAGGATTCTTCAAGGCGATCGAAGATATAGATACTTGTGCATGGTATTCAGTTGATAGTAATGGTTTTGAGAACTTGCTTCTCTTTCAGTTTACTCATATCTAGATGTATTCCTAAGTTGAGTAATACTGATTGGCCTCTCTCCATTTAGTTGACATGCACTGGAGACAGTTGCATGATTTGAATCTGGTTCCAATTAAATCAGTGCCTCTGTTTCTATATTGGATATAGAATAGTTCATATCTTAACAATGTTAAGGTATGGGGAGTTGTCCGACTTATGCTTAAAACCAGACTCTGGATAACTCAAGGCACGTTTCTGTAATGGCTGTTTGTGGGTTGATCTGGGCTATGACGAGGGTTGACTTTCTACCATCTGGAAGATCAATAGTGATATTGTTCTTGACTCGCCATAGTTTTAGTAAAATGGATTTTTCAGAAAACAGTAGTGGGAGTATGGTAGAACTGGAAGTGATTCCAGAACCGCAAACGATTACTGAAAATTTAATAGGACCTAAAGATTCAATCTGGATTGTCATTTCATTAACCACTCCGCAGATATATAGGGTAACTTCAAGCACCCGAGAGGCACTCCGGTATCTTCAAGGACGGTGTCAGGGAGGTTCTTGTTTACCCAGACTTGACACTACTGTTGTTCCAAGTTATGAGACCCGGCAGGAGGATGAGTATAGCGTCGTTCTAAACTAGCTTTAGAAATGCACGTGTATATGACTCTGCCAGAGGGTTGTTGTAGTCAGTCGGAGCAGCAGAATCATAGTGAACAAGTAGCTTATGTCTATTTATAAACTAAAGCGGATATAGCAGAGATAGATCATCTATTTTTGATGTGACTGTCATAGGTTTGACTTCATCAGAATAGGGGATAGATCTATTAAGAAGGTAGTAGGGTGTGATGTCATGGTATTTGGATGACATACATAGAGTAGGAAGTGAAATTCCTATACTACGATCGGTTATAGTTTGGTTGTCACACAGTGGTTTCTCCACATAGAGCTTGGATATTATATCAGATATTCTGGTTACTAGATCTATGGTTTTAGATCTAGATTTGGGAAGAGTCCCAATCTGGGTACTTAGACAGCATTCTAAAGGTGTTTTAGAATGGATGACTCCTTGCATGGTAGTGTACCTGCGGGTGATGGAGTCACCCTTTCTAAAGGTGTCTTACAGACTAAAGGGGAGAGGGATGCGCATGATTGGCACATCACTTGCTTAGGCAATTGAGTCAATCATGAGATGTCAAGTACCATACCAGATGTTGTTTTTGCACTAGATGCAATAAGTTGTGATATTAATCCAATCCCGGAGAAGCGTTCGGAAGCAGTTTATGAACATAAGCGGATGTTCTAGGGATACGATAACAACAGCCTCCTTCGGGAGACGGTTATCATTCCAGGCTTCCAAGGTGACCTGGATGACAGAGTGACTGTCAGAGTTATAGTTTTCCCTCTGACGAGGGGCAGTAGTTTGGACAGGAGGTCCAAGCGGATGCTGAGGGAGGCATGACACAGGATACTGATTAAATTCGGTCGACGATACAGTCTAAGAAGTTTGGGTTTGGAGTTCATTTATGAACTAGGTCCGATCAGATATCCAAACATGTTCTAAGACAGGTATTACTCATTTCGGGAGATGGCTTTCTCCACGAACTTGAGATAAAGAGAGACATAGAAAGAAACATCAGGACGGATCCACTCACCGAGGCTATTCCTCGAACGCAATAGTTTCACAAATGGGCTTTGTGAGACCGATCAGTAGAGGAGTTGGGTGTTCGGTATCACACGGGCTGTGAGTATGCGATATCGCAATAATTAGCCTTGAGTGCAAGTGGGAGATTGTTGGATATAGTGCCCTCAAAGTCAATTATTGGATCGCAGGAACGTGATTGTAATGATTGAGGGAGGACCTATGCCGGAAGGACAGTCTTACTCAGGATGATAGTATGCTATCTGGTTTATCTTTATCACCGTGTACATACTTTAGGTGATATTACAGATCACTATTACACATTGATAGAGCCCTTAGGATTTTTGCTTAACGGCTAGCAGTATGATGGCGATCATATACGTGGGAGCTGGGGTCTATAAGCACATCCTTAAAAGGTCCCTAGTCGAGAGAGTTTCGAAACAGGGTATCGATATTCCAGAGTAGACTAGTGTATACGGATCGAGACCCCGACGAGGGGTGGTGGCTGTTCTCACAAGCCATTGGTGTCAGTTGGTTCACCTAAGACGTATACAGGTGTGTTCCCCTCCGAAAGACGGCGCAAGACAGGGACGTCTTGCCTGAAATTCGGGGCAGATGCTAATAGGTGCTATCCGTCCACCTCTTCGAAGATGCCAAGTTGATTTATGGCATCGTGCATCGAAGGTTTAAACGGATGCGGCCGATGTAGCAGACTTCGTCAGATTCCTCCTAGTTTGAGGGGTTTTTGATTGTGGGGACGCTCTTCCCTTCAGGCGCAAGCCCCTGAAGTTAATTACGCTACTGCATCGCGGTAACAACTTTCTCCTTCTCCATATGGTCACTTCGTGTCGCGGTGTTTGTTTTGTGTTTGGTTGCCCGTGGATTGTATACGGAGACTAAGTTATGTTGTCGCCCGTAGGGCGTGGACTAGTCCAAATCTGTATCTCTCCTAGATTTGGTTTTGGGGGTTTGGGTTTAAGGATACGTTAGCCTCATTTGAGACTAAGATTAACTTAAACGTTTGTTAAGGATACGTTAGTCTAATTTTAGACTAAGATCAACTCAATGGTTTGTTAAGGATACGTTAGTCTCATTTCAGACTAAGACCAACTTAACGGGATCGTTTAGATTCAACAAGAGAGTATTTGAGCTCTATTGTTTAGTTTAGGGACATTGCGGTCAATTACCAGTTTAAGGACATGGTGGTCCAATGTTAGTTTTAAGACATTGCGGTCAAGGTTAAGGACATCATAGTCCATGAGTTTAAGGACCCCATAGTCCATGAAATGTATGGTCGTTGGGACCCGTCACCTCTTTGAAGACGTTGAGGAATTGCAACGACAAATATCAAAGGAGTGAAGAGATGTACCCTTGAACCAAGGTAGATTAAATGATCTGTAGCCCAATTTGGAACCAAGACCAATTAATTATATTGTGAGCCCATTGGCTCAGTTAGGTCTGGATTAAGGACTTATGGCCAACTTGGGCTAAATCTTATTAAGTCTGGCCCTTTGTTGGACTGTTTGATATTTGTCTGGTTCCAGTCCACAAAAGTTTTGAGGGACTTGATAACATTTCTGTTGTAGCTCTGGATGTTATTCAATTTGAAGGGGAGGCTTTGCCTCTGAAAGATTAGCCAATTTGGCTAAAAGTAGTGTTAAACACTAAATAACAAAAGTGTTAAACACTAGAGACAGAATTCTCAAACTGGTGTTAAACACTAAAAGAACAGTCAGTGTTAAACACTGGAAATATAGTTTTCGATTTAGTGTCAAACACTAGAAAATAATCAGTGTTAAACACTGCAAATAGGGTTTTCAAATTAGTGTTAAACACTAAGAAAAATCAGTGTTAAACACTGGGAATGAAGATCTCTAATTAGTGTCAAAACACTAAAGAAAAAGGGGTCACATGTGGACACGTGAGAGCGCCCGAAGGTGGGACCAGATTCCCCTTATTATGTTCTGCAAAAAGAGTGTTGAATACTCTCTATATTTAATTTTGGAGCATCACGTGCTGACACGTGACGGGGATTTGTGCGCTGATTTGCCAAGGGGTCACGTGATAACACGTGAGAGCGCCCAGAGCTTCTGTTTCTTTTGTTTTTTTCTTTCCGTGCTTCAAGGGTCACGTGGAGCACGTAAGGCGTTGCCTCTGAGGTCTTTTCTGTGGATCTTTACAGGGGTCACGTGGGGACACATGACCTAGTTTTATTCCTTCTTTTCTGATCACTGCGGATTAGGATCACGTGTCATCACGTGACCAATGTTCTCTATGCGCATGGAGATCTTTCAAGTCTCTTTGTTTTAAGAATTAAATTCTGTGTAGGGCTAAATCCTAATCACGATTTTGGAGGAATTAAATTCCCGTTATGAAAGAATTAAATTCTTATGTAAGGTTAAACCCTAATTTCATTCATCTTGAAGGAATTAAATTCCTATAATTTTGGGAGAATTAAATTCTCTGAACTCAATTCCCCCTCTAAGTTTTAGATCTGCATGGCAGGATCTCGACCCGATGAGAATTAAATTCTCAACTTATGGGGAGATGTGCACTTTGCAGATCTCGACCCGATAAGTTTTAAACTCTTGGATTAAGAATTAAATTCTCTTTACTGAAGTTTTGATCCCCTTTCTTTTTCTCACATAGAGTTTTCTTTCTGAATTTCCAAGATGCTAAAATTCTCTTCAAAGTTTTCTTTCCAAAATTCTATCTCTCCTCCTTTTTTAACTCTCCCTTCTCGACTCCTATTTATAGAAGGAGGAGAGGAGTCAATTTGTTTAGTAAATCTCTTATTGAAAGATTTGATTTGTTTTCATCATTAATCTGAGCCTTTAGATTACTAAGTGAATTTTATTCACCGTTGGATGTTTTAATCCAAAGATATTCCATTTGTTATTTCGGTGAGATTTAGGGGAAATCTTTCCTTGTCCCAGATTTTTCCATAAATTGGTGATATTTAATCACCCCTGGATTCTCAATCCAACGGTTCTCCATAATTCTTCTCCATTTTGGAAAGATTTAAATGATCTTTTTTAGAATTTAATTCTGTTAAACCGCGAGGCTTTTAAAGCCAGTCACGTGACCCCCCGAATGGACTCCTCTTCTGCACTCTGTTTTGTGCCGCTGCTTTAACCATCACGTGCCAACACGTGACCATTGGTCACGTGCGAGCACGTGATGTCTCTTTTTAAGTTTTTTCCTGATTTTTAATCAGGGAACAAGGTGCTCATTGGGTTATGAGTACACCGGACAGGACTCGCCGGGAACATGCTAGTTGGTTTTATACCTAGCGTCAGATAGCAGTTCCCTGGTGACATGTGTACAGGTTAGTTCATCGACCTGAGATCGTCATTTATCTCGTGTGAGTTCCCACTGTGCTTTGATTACTACCCTACCACGGCTCAAAGGAGTCGTGCAAACAGGTTTTAGTTGGGTACAGTTTCGAGCCACATGGAGGCAGCGAGCGGATCGGCAGGGGTTTCGTCTCTCCCGGTATTGGGGGTGAGATCGCGCTGTGTCTAGGAGAGCCATTACACGAAGTCCTTGGCCAAGGCAGGAGATTTACTGGTAGATATTCCAGCAGTATCTCAGGGTGTTCTGGGCTACACTCCGACACGACTTGTACCGCTTTTGGGGGTCTGACTTTTACCAACCCCTTAGGTCCGACATGCAGTACTCATAGACGAATGGACTGGACTGTACAGATATTGTCACTGACAGGCTCAGTAGGGTGTCAGGATGAGTTCGCTCATCGACCTCCCTTTTGGTCAATACCTGATAGCCCATTACGTACAGCTAGTACCACTGACGTGCTAGTGGTTAAATCCACAGCCAGTGTATTGACGAGTCTTTAGAGTCCCCCACAGACAGTTTCTCAAGTTTCGGGCGAAACGTTGTAGAGGTCGTATGATATATGGCAGGGTTCGATCATATACGTGCAGTAGTGCACGGATCATGATCGGACGGATCATACTAGTAGGATTTGGTTTAAGCCGGATCCTAGTATTAGATTTGTTGGATTACTTTATTCTCATTGCATTCGCATTCAGTCGGAATGCGGATACAGGTATGTATATACAGGTGATGGGTATCCTTGTGATCCGTCATGAGTCTACTTTAGTAGATGCCATTCTCTTTTTATTGTTGCAAACATTTGGATTAATGTTTGCAAATGAAAATTGTGAGCTCAAAGTCATGATTAGGAGCATTAATTGTGACACATGCACAAGTGATGACTTATGGTCTCTTTATTTGTGCATATGTCACATTTTGGATTGATTTATGTGTTGAAATGATAAGAGAAGAGAGAGAGGGCAGCCATATGGCTTGAGGTTTGCTCTTGTGTTTATTCTTGCTATCATTTTTATCATTCTAACACATAAGAAAAGGAAAGGCTCTTCTTCTTCTTCTTCCTTTTTCTTCTTGAGCTCACTATCTCCATTAATGGCATCCACTTAAACCTCTATCCATACACTCTCATGCGTTGAGAATCAATGGATACTTGAGACAAAGTGATCACACACATTCTCTACTTCACCTTGGACACGTCGGCTAGCAAACTTCGTGTCCGAATTGCTTCGGATGAAGCGGGAGCCCGTAAAAAGACTCATTGATGCGGTGCCCTTCCGACGAGGAGACCGGAGATCGGAGATGCCGCGAGGAGCTTGGGATGGTGGCCAAAGACCGAAAGACACGGATCAATCGGTATAGCCACTCTCACTTCTTAGTAGTTAGATAGTTTAGCGTTAATGGTTCGATCCGGATGAAAGACTACGATAGCGCCGGTTTCCTAAAAAGTTTTTGTTTCTGCATTTGGTCTCGGATTGACGGCCGGGGCGCTACCGTAGACTTACATCTACACCCTTACCCGGCCTCAAACCGCCTCTCTCTCTGTGTGTATATATATAAGAGAAAGAGAGTGAGAGAGCTATAGAGAGAGAGAGCCGATCCTATGAGAGGTCTGGCTCCATTTCTTATTTTAAGGTCCAATTTTCAAACACCCAACCCTCCGTGTTTTTCACCGATCTGCTCCAGCCACCGTAATCTACATATGTTAGATAGGTCAAGTATCAAATTTTATGAGATTTGGAGATCTCTAACACACTCATCAAGCGATCTTGTTTTTCATGCATCGTAAAGCCGTTGGTTTTTTAGTCTATTTGATGGATTACTTAGAGGTCTCCAAATCTCGTAAAATTTGATACATAACATATATAACATGTGTAGATCACGGTGGCTGGAGTGGATCGGTGAAAAACACGAGGGTTGGGTGTTTGAAAATTGGACCTTAAAATAAGAAATGAGGCCGGACCTCATAAGATGTGTGTGTGTGTATAAAAGGTGAATTTACTCTCAGGGCATAACCAGCTTAGTTATGCCCTTTGGATAATCACTCCACTTGGCCTTCATGCATGGATAAAGTACGGATAGTTTTTGTCATTAATTTACAAGGAGAGAGAAAAGTGGAGAATCTTAAATCCTGTCATATTTTATTTTCTTGTATTAATCAATTGCCTCATTAATTCCAAAATCTTTATCTTCTCTCTGTTTTTGAAAATGATGAAAACCAGTCTCATTTTATGCATGAATGAATGACAGATGAAGTAATTATCCATAGGGCATAACTAAGCTGGTTATGTCTTGAGATTAATTAATTAGCCTTACCTTGTATATATATGTGTGTGTTTTCGAAAATATTCTATGGTTTTAAAATTTATTGTTTTACGTCTGTTTACATTGAGAACAACTTGATGCTTTTGCAATATCTCTCGAGTTCAAATATAAATAAGGAACAATGTGATGAACCAATATTTGTATGATCTAGAAATTGTTTGATGAAATGCCTAAACCGATTTAATCGATTGTCATAAATGTATATGATAGCATGCTGTGATATTGATTGTGCCTGAAAGGTGTTTGAAAAAAACCATGAGAGAATTGTCAATTATTTGTAGAAGTTTAAAAATACCTTTTGTTTTGAAATTGATAATTATAAAATATTTGAATAATTTTATGATTCTAATATTTCTTTATTATAGTAGATGACTATGTGTATTGAGGTTTATGATATGATTTTATCAACCTGCTAATCTTTATATCACTTAACTAATATTTGAAGCACTTAACAAAATATTTGTATCACTAAGAAATAGGGGTGGGCACGGTTCGGTTCGTTTTGGTTTTTGACAAAAAATTTCAAACCGAAACTTTCGATTCGGTTTTGGTTCAGTTTATTCGACAGTTCGGTTTGATTTTAGTTTAATCTCGGTTTTTTCAATTGATATAAAAACTTATCAATTATTTCCCTAAAATTCAAATAAAAACTCTTGATCAAAACTAACATAGAAATAAACAATTATTGCTAAAATTTGAGACAATAATTCTACAAATTAGTTGATTAATAGTAAAAATATTTCTCTATAATATGGAATCTCCTAAAATAAGAACAAAATATAATATGTAATATGGTATTAAATATGTATTAGGTATGTTTGACATTATTTATATATACTATTGTTACACAATTAATTACATATGTGATAAAAATTATTGTGCATCCATATTATTTCCAATATTCACCCTTCGGTTCGGTTCAGTTTTTACCGACTCCGAAATTACCGAACCAAAATGTTTCGGTTCGGTTATTTTTTATCGGTTTTCGGTTGGTTTTTCGGTCCGGATCGATTCTTGCTCATCGCTACTAAGAAACTATATGCAGTACTTAATAAATATTTAAAGCATACAAGAACTATAGCAGTTGACAAATATCTCCAACATTTAAAAAATGTATGTAGCATTTAACAAATTTTTAGCATTTAACAAATTTTTGTAGCACTTGTTACATATAAGTAGATAGGCATGATAACATAAAGAAAAAAAAATTGGATGGAAAATTCTAGTAATAAATGTTATTTGAAGAGAAGAATTAGCATGGATAAAAATATTTGAATATTTTATTTTTCCCAAATTAAAAATAATAACTTATTTGATCAAATGTAGCTAATATTGGGTTAAACCTAGCACTTAACATATTAGCAGTTTCAAATTTGCTATATATAGCTTTTAGTGTTGTATTTGTTGTTATAACAACTATAAGAAAATTACAGTTGTAGTTATTGTTCAAGTCAGAGCATTAATTGCAAAAGATAGAAAAAATTGATGGAACAATTTATCTTACACTAATCTACACACACATAGCATTTAATAAACAAATGTATCACTTTACCTTAACATATGTAGCACTTAATAATACATAAATGTAGCACTTTTGATGAGTCTTATTTTTCTTACACAAATTTCAAGTCATCTCACATGAGTGATGTGTAAAGTAAAAACGTAATATTGGAATATTAAAAAATACAAATGAGTGGATGTATGTGGACGAGTTGAACATATGATTTCTCTTTTATAGGGAGGTTTTGACAAGTTTTTAAAGGCAAGGAACCTAGTCATATTGGATTTTAGTCATAGGGAGCTTGGCCGATTTTTCCCTAAAATCTTTGACCATAATCAATTTATCATTTTAATTTTAGAGTTTTGGTGCTTTTAGCCTGGCCGTATGCGAATTCAAAAATAATCTTTAGTTGAGTTTGAAGGTCAAAACTTAATGAATTAAATGGGGCTGGGGTTGCCCACAGACATGAGGCAGCAAGCGCGTGAACCTGCCCCGATGGGTGAGCTCGACTCAACTTAACCCAATCTCCACCCAACCCCTGTTTCATCCTCATTGGGCTAGCTGCGGATGACCATAACCCTATTAACCTCAAAAATAAATTTAATACTATCTCATTGAATTGGAAGTGATGATACTCATAAGTGGGAATTCCCTAGATTATGACACGTGGTAGATGACGTGTCCTGGGACTTACGGGACAGGAGTAAGCACGATACATTGAAGGCATTTCCCGGGCCTTCGCTCCGAGGATTGACCCGACCTTCGACGGCCTCCCAGAACACTCTTATGCCCGCCTTACAAATAACCATCAGCTCGCCTCCGAGCCCTCCTACACGCTGAGCTTCCTCAGCCCTCCCAGCTCGCCTTCGAGCTATCACAGAACTGAGCTTTCTCGGCCTCCCGCTAGCTTCCGAGCCTTCTGCCGAGCTAAGCCTCCCCGGTTCTACCGAGCAACCAAGAACGCAGAGCCCAAGCGCCTCCGCCACGACTCCGCGTATCTCGCCAGAAGCGAGATATCCGCCATCCAACAATCTCGCGTTCCACGCCGTCGTATCCCCCAATTAATGAGTGTATCTCATCATTAATGGAGGGATCCCGTCATTAACGTAGGCGTAACTGACGGTGAAGATCTCGCGCCAGTTCGCTCCATGCGACCACTATAAAAACCCCTCTCCCAGACGCTCAGGTAAGGCAATTTCAATCTAACAAGCCGCTACTCTACTCATTTTCCTCGGCTAACTTGATCGTCGGAGGTAACTACGGTGGTCACCCACCCCGGGACTTCTTTGCAGGTATCTCGACTTCACCTAAAAAAAAACCCACTGAGATCCACACGCTCAAGAAGACAACCCTCAACACCAATCTCAACCCTTCATCAACGCTCGCGACAGATCGACGGAGGAAAACATCTGAAGGAGATCGAGACCTCCATCAGTTGACGCCGTCTGTGGGAACCCAATTTTTTCCACCCATCGAAAGTTGATCTTCCGCTCTCGACTTTATGGCGACCAAAAACCGTGGCGATCCCAGCACAAGACGCTGCCTTCCCCGCAACGAGGGCGCGGGCGGATCTACTCCCCTACCGAACGCCATCCACGCCCTCTCGGCAAGGATCGAAAGGCTCGCGTCTATAGTGGACGCCCTTATCCGTGTCCAAATGGTGGGCCCAGCCCTCAGGTTGTCGTTCCCCCTCCCAGGGACCACGACCTCCGCAGAGGGGCGGATGACACCGCCTACGCTGGCACCATCGAACAACTCCGTGCTCACTCCGGCGACTGTAGCTCCCCCGCGGCGACAGATTCAATGGCCAGCTGGGCGCCACACGGTTCCACGCCGCAGTCTCGTGAAAGAGCCCATCGCTCCGAGGGCCGTTGCGTTCCCGTCCCTCCCGAGGAGGTATCGGTCAGCTCGCCTGCTCTCAGGCATGGCCGACACCCCCTCCCTCGACGGGATCGCGCGAACGGCACTCGCCACGAAGACTCAAGAAGGACCTCGCTAAGGGACCTAAGGAATTTGATAGAATGGAATTGGAGTCGCAGCCTGGCGCAGACCACAAACGGGAAGGGCCACCACTCTGACTGCGCCGAATTCTCGAGGTATCACGACCACCTCGACATCCTCGAAAAGAAAATCGAGGGTATACGTCGGGAGGGTCATCCATCCGGTGAAGGGGCCAGGTACGCCGCCGACTAACTTACGAAGCCCTTCACCGAGGAATTGCTCGCCGTAAATGTCTCGTCCAGGAACAAGCCGCCTAAGGTGGCCCTCTTCGACGGGAAATCCGACCTAAAGGACCATCTGGAAGCATTTATGGTGGGCATGGGCTTCCAGGATAACTCGGACGCGACCTAGTGTCGAGCTTTCCCGACCACCCTCATTCGTGCAGGTCGGGATTGGTTCCAGGGATTGACGCCACGCTCTATCTTGATCTTTGATGAGTTGGCCACCCAATTCCTCAGACACTTCGTCGGCAACAAGCGATAGAAGAGAACAGTTGACCACCTGTTCACCATAAAGAGCGGGGACAAAGAATCCTTTAAGGGATATGTCACTCGCTTCTACAACGCTCTCTTCGAAGTCCCCGATCACCGAGATGAAACTGTCATCATCGCTCTAAAATCGGGCCTTAGGCACAAAGAGTGGCTCCGCTCTTTTGCATTAGCGCATCCTAAGACTACGGCCGAGGTAAAAGCTTGGACCGAGCGAGAGATCCAACTCGAGTGTGAGGTGAACGCCAACCTTCCCCGGAGCGACCAAGCCGAACAAGAAAAGAGGGTCAGAGAAAAGAAGAAGAAGGTCGACTGGCCAAAACCATAGTCACCAAAGTTCCAGGAGTATACCCCACTCAACATCTCCCAAACCGAGCTGTTAGAGAAGGTGAAGGGCGAGCGATTCTTCAAGCTCCTGCCGTTCACCCACAGAGCGGCTAAACGAACCCGGGGCCCATACCGCGCCTTCCATAGGTTGCAGGGCCACCCGACTGTGAACTGTAAACAACTCCGCGACTATATCGAGGAGTTGATCCGCTCTAGCCACCTGGCGAAGTACTTGCGGGACAAGCGACAGGAAGATAGGGAGCAGGAGAACTATCCCCCTCCCGGCGAATTAACGATCGACCAAATCATGGTCGTTTCCTCGGGGTCTGCCTGTGGAGCCGGTGAGACTCATTGTCTCCCACCCGTCGAGGGAACAAGCGATCCTCCCCAGAAGAAATGTAGGACCACCAAGCCTATCATCTTCACTGATGAAGACCTCTAAGGTATATCCTTGCCTCACAACGACCCTCTTGTGATTACGGCACGGGTCCACCATTACAAGGTTTAGAGGATATTGGTCGATTTCGAAATCTCGGCAGATATCCTCTTCTATAACTGCTTCTAGCATATGGGGCTAAGGCCGTCTGACCTACGGTCAACCTCCCACATCCTATCAGGGTTTACCAACCACTCCATCTCGGTCGAGGGAGTGGTCACCCTCCTCCTCAACATTGGGGAAGCGGGCTATACGAGGACTGTACCGGTGGAATTCATTGTCGCTAGGATCCCCTCATCCTACAACATCCTCCTGGGACGCCTGACATTAAACGCCCTTCGGGCTCAAATCTCGACCTACCACCTTGCGATCAAATTTCCATTAGATCAAGGGGGATAGGCCGGACCTACGGAAACCAGCGAATCGCCAAGATTTGATTCACCGCGACATCCACCACTGGAGAGCAGAGCGACGACCTCGAAGATGCAAATGATTTCCAGGGGTCCTTGGACACTCGCGACGAACAAAAAGAAATCCGAGGAGCCCCGGTGGAGACGCTAACAGAAGTCCCCTTCGTCGAGGGGAATGAAGGACGAACCGTCCAGATCAGATCCCTTTTAACGCGAGCCTGGCGCGAAGACTTGATCCGCTTTCTCCAAGGGAACTCAGACGTATTCGCCTGGGCACCTGCTAACATGCCCGGGATCGACCCCAAAGTAATCTCACACAAGTTTGGGGTCGACCTGAAGTCCCGACCCGTCAGACAAAAGAAGTGAAGTTTCGCGCTGATCAAGTAAAGGGTGATTGAGGACAAGGTCGATAGATTGCTCGCAGCCAACTTCATTCGAAATGTTGACTACTTGTATTGGCTGGCGAATGTAGTCATGGTTAGAAAGGCGAACGGAAGTGGTGCATGTGCGTCGACTTCACAGACCTGAACAAGGCCTACCCGAAAGACAACTATCCCCTCTCTCGGATAGACCAGCTAGTAGACAACTAAGCAGGCCACAAATTGCTCAGCTTCATGGACACTTTCTCCAGCTACAATGATTCATATGAACCCGGTTGATGAAGAACTTACCGCGTTCACCACGGACCGGGGGTATACTGCTACAAAGTGATGCCCTTCGGCCTCAAAAATGCTGGGGCTACATATCAGCGCCTAGTTAACAAAATGTTCAAACCGCAGATCGGGAAGAACATGGAGGTTTACGTCGACGACATGCTCGTGAAATCAACCTCATCGGACGAGCACACCAAAGATCTTAGCGAGACGTTCAACATCCCCCGCAAGTACAAAATGAAGCTGAATCCAGCCAAGTGCGCGTTCGGAGTCACCAGTGGGAAATTCCTCGGGTTCATAGTTACCCACCGAGGCGAAGCTAACCCGGAAAAGATCAACGCTATTCTCAACATGGCCACACCAAAGAGCAACGTTGAGATCATGCGACTCACGGGGAGAGTGGCCGCTCTAAGTCGCTTCATGTCGAGATCCGGAGAAAAGTGCCTCCCATTCTTCAAAGCCCTGAGAAAGATCCCAAAGTTCGAATGGTCGGAAGAATGTCAAAATGCTTTCGAGCAGCTCAAAGCGCACCAGGCAACTCCCCCACTGCTCACCCGACTAATCGAAGGAGACGGGCTATTATTGTACCTTGCGGTCTCCGATCGTGCTGCTGGCTCGGTGTTCGTCCGAGAAGTCGAAGGAGTACATAAACTGGTCTACTACGTGAGCCATGTCTTCAAAGACGCGGAAACAAGGTACCCGGCCATAGAAAAGATAGTCTTGACGCTTATCGTCGCCTCAAGAAAGCTACGACACTACTTCCAGGCACACACCATCCTCGTCCTCATCGAGCGGCCTATAGGGACTATTCTCGCTTCCCCCGAGTCGTCTGGTCGTCTGGAGAAATGGAGGTGGGAGTTATCCCAATTCGACATCAAATACCGCCCCAGGAAAGCCATCAAAGCACAAGTCCTGGAAGACTTCGTTGTCGAGTGCACTATCCCCACCAAGGAAGCAACATCGGTACATGTCCCCGGGTCCCGACCCTCGGTCAAGGAAATACCCGAATCCGTCCCTGATTGGGTCCTCTATGTAGATGGATCCTCTACCGAGGAAGGGAGTGGTGCTGGCCTTATCATTTGAGGTCCGAACGAGACAGAGATGGAGTACTCTTTGATGCTAGGGTTCAGAGTGTCAAACAACGCTGCGGAATACGAGTCTTGCTAGCCGGGTTGTAAATCGCTTCCGGGGTAGGGCTGAAAACGATCCGGATTCATAGCGACTCCGCCCTGGTCATCGTTCAAGTGACCGGGAGCTTCGAGGCCTGAGAGCCGCTCATGGTGAAGTACTTGGCCAAGGTGAAAAGACTACGAAATTTTTTTGACGAAGTCCAAGTGGAATAGATTCCCCGGCACCTGAACGCTCAAGCTGACGTCTTGAGCAAGCTTTCCTCTTCCTATACGGCCAACAATAAGAAGAATATTCTCTTCGAAGTCTTGCCACGCCCCAAGGTGGAAGACAGAGAGGTAACGCTTCAAGTATACACTGCTCAGGAGGAAGGCCAGGATTGGAGGAAGCCCCTCGTGGAGTTCCTGAAGGATGGTACACTTCCGAAAGACCGAGGGGAAGTGCGCCGCCCTCGAGCCAAAGCCTGCCATTTCATCTGGAGCAATGGAAACCTTTACAAGAAGTCATAAACACAGCCTCTGCTCCGGTGCGTCAACCCTCATGAAGCCGACTACGTCCTGCGTGAGATACACGAAGGGGTCGGTGGAGCGCATCAAGGGGCCCGTACCTTGGTACAGTAGACGCTGCTCCAAGGATATTATTGTCCGACGATACACCAAGACGCTCAGAAGCTTGTCAGAAGATGCAAAAGCTGCCAACTCCACGACAGCATATCCCGTCTTCCGGCTACTGAGCTAATGGCCCTCACCTCCCCTTAGCCGTTTTCCTAGTGGGGGATGTACATGGTAGGCCAACTCCCCACTGGTACGGGCAGACACAAGTACATCCTCGTTGCGGTAGACAATTTCATGAAGTGGATTGAGGCCGTCCCCATCAGAAAACCGGCCGCCGCCACTACCATAAAGTTCCTGCAGGACAACGTAATCTCTCGATTCGGGATCCCAAGGTGCATCATTACCGACCACAGAATGAATTTTGAAAACGACAAAGTGAAAGAGTTCCGCAACGAATACCACATACTAATGAAGTTTGCCGCAGTCGTGCATCCTCAATGCAACGGACAGGCCGAGGTTGTTAACTGAGACGTCATCCGAGGTCTTCGTGCTCATTTGGAAGGAAGGCATGGCAGCTGGGTCGAGAAACTACCGTGGGTACTATGGGCTTTACGCACATCGAAGAAAACGCCCACGGGAGAGACATCCTTCAGCCTTTGCTACGGTACCAAGGCAATGGTCCCAACGGAGATCGGACTACCTAGTTACAGAGTTGAACACTTCGATGACGAAGCAAATACCTCGGCGCTCCGGACTAATTTGGACACCTTGCTAGAGAAGCGGGACCGAGCAAAGATCAACGCGTCCGCTTACCAACAACAAACTGCTATCTACTACAATGCATGAGTTAAGTATCACGCCTTCAAGATGGGAGATTTGGTCTTAAGGCGGAACGAATTCGTAGATCAGGGAAAACTGCACAAGTTCTCCTCGAAGTGGGATGGCCCTTTCCTCGTCTCCGAAATATTGCCCGGCGGAGCCTATCGCTTACAAGACGTCGGAGGACGCAAGTTTCTTCGGCCCTACAACGCTGAAAAACTCAAACTATATAAATGAATGTATTTTCTTCTTTTCAAAGCTATGTAATTTTTCTTAAGTCTTCTGAATTAAAAGGGACCTCTTCCACAGATTTTGTTCTTTTTCTCGGTTTCGAGATCTTTAGATTCATTTATGAGAGAGTATGTAAAAAGTACCAAGGGACAAAAAGAGACAAAACACATCAGAAATGAAGAACTTTATTCGTTAAAAGGTACTATGGGCTCCTCAGCCTTACAAAAAATTACAACAAATGGGGTAAAGGGTTGAGAAAGCACTGCTGATGGTACTTCGAGGAGATCTCCGCCAACCGAGCCCTAGCTTCTTCAGCCCGCTCCCTCTGATGTTGCCCTCAGACCCGAGATGCCACGGATGCACCGGAGCTCCCGCCCACCGGATGAAAGTCTTCTGGAAACAATCCTGAAGAAGAACCACCGATTGGTCTCGCCGACTTTTCGAAATCAGGCCGTGGTGATGGAGTGTGAGCAGCTTGTCAAGTGCCTCGTCCAGCAGCTACGGAGGCAAGGCGTTATGCTACCCCGGGGACATCCTCCGAATCGCAGACATAAGCAATTAGAAGAGGGGTGACCGCCGGGAAGTAGACGACCGAAGTGGTCCTCCACGCGCTCGATCACCGTTTGGTACGTCTCCTCGATGCATCCCTGATCGTATAGGTACACGTCATCACGAGAGATGATCTTTTTGATGGAGTAGATAAACCCGGCCATTTTCAGAAATGCAAGGCTAAAAGAAACCAACATGCCTTCGCTATTTATATCCCCAACAGAATCCCTAAAGGCCGAAATTTGCGTGCGCAACAACGCGAATCACGGGATATTTTCAAATTTCCCAATATAAAGCTGCCACGTGGCGACTATGCAATCCTCACGAGCCCTTAAGCGGTCAATGGAAGTTGGAACGACGGAAACCACGGAGCGTCGCGCCTTGCCTGTGCGTTTCTGCCATGTGTTGTCTGCAATGGTCACTCTTCCAGATTTTATGGGTCAAAGGAGATTGAACGACGCCTTATGAAGGCGAAGAGAAGTCTAAAAATCCCTCATCAAGAGGCCACCGTGCAGCTTCCTTGCTCGGTCAATCCTTAGTGGGTAACTTCCTACCCAGCTACGCTAAGGATCGAAGCCCTCGTCAAGAGGCCACCGAGCAGGTTCCCTGCTCGGTCAATCTCTGACGGGTAGTTCCTTACCCACCGATGCTAAGGATCTAAAGCCTTCATCAAGAGGCCACCGAGCAGCTTCCCTGCTCAGTCAATCCTTAGCGGGTAACTTCCTACCCAGCTACGCTAAGGATCGAAGCCCTCACCAAAAGGCCACCGAGCAGCTTCTCTGTTCAGTCAATCTCTGGCGGGTAGTTCCCTACCCACTGACGCCAAGGATCTAAAGCCCTCATCAAGAGGCCACCGAGCAGCTTCCCTTCTCGGTCAGTCCTTAGCGGGTAACTTCCTACCCAGCTACGCTAATGATTGAAGCCCTCGACAAAAGGCCACCAAGCAGCTTCTCGGCTCGGTCAATCCCTGGCGGGTAGTTCCCTACCCACCGATGCCAAGGATCTAAAGCCCTCATCAAGAGGCCACCGAGCAGCTTCCCTGCTCGCTCAATCCTTAGCGGATAACTTCCTGCCCACCTACGCTAAGGATCGAAGCCCTCGCCAAGAGGCCACCAAGCAGCTTCCCTGCTCGGTCAATCCTTGGCGGGTAGTTTCCTACCCACCGACGCCAAGGATCTAAAGCCCTCATTAAGAGGCCACCGAGCAGCTTCCCTGCCCGGTCAATCCCTAGCGGGTAACTTCCTACCCACCTACGCTAAGGATCGAAGCCCTCGCTAAGAGGTCACCAAGAAGTTTCCCTGCTCGTTCAATCCCTGGCAGGTAGTTCCCTACCCACCGACACCAAGGATCTAAAACCCTCATCAAGAGGCCACCGAGCAACTTCCCTGCTCGGTCAATCCTTAGCGGGTAACTTCTTACCCACTTATGCTAAGGATCAAAGCCTTCATCAAGAGACCACCGAACAACTTCCCTGCTCGATCAATCCTTAGCGGATAACTTTCTATCCATCGATACTAAGGATCGAAACCCCACTAGGGAGCAACCACGCAGATCCCTGCTCGGCTAACCTCTGAGCGATAAATTCTTACCATCCTAAGACGAGGGTCTAAGAACTACATCAAGGAAGAATCAGTCAACGCCGACCAATTCTAACTTGGCTATTGTTCAAATTACGCTAAGAGACATGGTCGTGTAAGTCGACGTTACACATCCCACGGGTTTTCGGGGAGGCGGAACGGGTAAAAAACGATTTTTACAACAAGGTAACATCGACTTTAACATCAAGATCTTAGCTAAACCATAACTAACAAACTAATTAGAGGTATTATCTACTCGGTAAGAAGATTATACCTAAAGTTCCAAGTCCTTCTCTTCTTTCCGCTGTCCTTCTTCTCCTTGCAAGCTCCTTGGAGTGGAAATGGAAAGCACCTCCTCGTCGGCTTCTCGAAGTAGTAGAAGATCCACCCGAGAGTTCCAACCTTGAGCTAAACCTCCAAGATGAGGCAACTAGATCACTTGGTGTGCTAGACTAAGTGACCTAGAGTGAGTAGAGTGTGATTTAGAGTAGCTTAGTCTCACTAAACCCTTGATTCTTAACACATGAGACACTGGGGTTTTGAGAGGAAGAAGAAGAGAGCAAGCTTGAGGAGAGAGAATGTATTTGTGATAATGATTATAAATAATAGAATGGCTAACTTATATATGACCACATGATATGGAAAATATCTCACAAAATATCTAAGGTCAAAAAAATCTCACAAAATATCTAAGGTCAACAAGTCAATCCAAGTCAAGTGGCCAATATAAGTAGCCATGCCACCAAAAATCATTTATCAAAAATAACAAATACTTTTCCTTTTCTTATATTTGTTTTGACCAAGTCAATGGTCAAAACCCTATTGCTATGTCTCCTTCTATACCCCCTCTCATCCGTATATACATACCCGCATCCGTGTTCCGAGAAACACGAATACAATAAGACGAAGCTAATCCAATAATCAAATACTAGGATCCGGCTTAAACCAATGCCCACTAGAATTGTCCGCTCGAACACCACACGCACACAAGTATACGTATATGATCGAACCCTGTCGTAAAACCATACGACCTCTACTCATTTCGTCCGAAGCTGGGAAACCCTCTGTGTGGGACTCTAAAGACTCAACAGTACTCTGGCAGTGGGTTTAACCATAAGCACATCAGCAGCACTAGCTGTACGTAACGGCTACCCAGGTATCTGTCGATAAGAAGGTCGACGAGCAAGCTCATCCAAACTCCTACTGAGCCTGTCTGTGGCAATCTCCGTACAGTCCGGTCTGTTCGTCTAAGAGTATCGCATATCTGGCCTAGGGGCGGTAAACGTCAGACCCCTAATAGCGGTATAAGTCATGTCAGAGTGTAGCCCAGAACACCCTGAGAAACTACCGGAATACCTACCAGTAAATCTCACTTGCCCTGGCCAGGGACTTTGTGTAATGGCTCTCCAAACACAACGCGATATCAACCCCCAATATCGGGAAAGACGAATCCTATCTAACCGCCACTGCCTCCAAGTGCTTCGGGACTGCACCTAAGTACTACTTGTTTGCACGACTCAGCAGAGCTGTGGTAGGGTAGTAATCTAAGAACAGTGGGAACACACTTGAGGTGAAGTAGCAGTGTTAAGTCAACGGACTAATCTGTACTCATGTCACCTGGGAACTGCTACCCGACGATAGGTATAGTACCAACCAGCAGTTCACAATGAGTCTGTCCAGTGTAACTCATAACCCAATGAGCACCTGCATACTATCTCCAGTACGACATACTGATGGCTGTAGGACAGACCATCTCCCCTGCCGGGATGAGAAGCGTATACAGTAGTCTACTCTGGAGTATCGATGCCCTGTCTCGATAATCCTACGACTAGGGACCTGTATAAAGATGTGCTTGTAGACTACCCAGCCCCCACTAATGTGACTGCCATCACAACGCTGGTAGTCAAGCATAGATCCTAAGGGCTCTATCAATATGTATTAGCGATATGTTAAAAGAAACATATACACATATTAAGATAGATACAAACCAAGTAGCATACTACTATATCGAGCAAGACTGTCATAAATCCGTGTATATATCCCAAGCTTCCAAAATGGAATATACAAGCTAGTACTATACAATAATGGCCTCTAAGGCATATTACACTAACAATCTCCCACTTGTACTAAGGCCATGAGCTGGCATATTGCAGACCTATCATCTCGAATAGCCTCTCAAACTGCGTCTGAGGGATGACCTTTGTGAATGGATCTGCAATGTTGTCCTCTATAGCAACTCTCCGAATCTCTATCTCCCGGCGATCCACGATCTCCCTTTTCAAGTGATACCGCCTCAAGATGTGTCTGGATTTCTGATGGGACCTGGGGTCCTTTGGTAAAGCTATAGCCCCGTGTTGGGATACCTACAACGGCAGCAAGGTTTCGGGAGGTATCGTCCATGCCAATTTCAAATTTTTTCCGTTCTAGATAACCCTAGCCATGAATCTTTAACTAGAGAATCAAACTAAACTACATGTTAACAGCTTAACATCTAAGAGTTAGGGATTACAACCTTTGTAGTCCGTTCCTTCGCTTCATAAGCTCCGAGTTGAGGTCCCTTCGCTGCGATCATCAAGTTCCCGGACTCTCGAGAGGCTCCATGAGGTGAATGATGCATCTTGCTTGAAATCTTCAAAATTCAAGACGATCTACCTTGAGGAAACACAAACCCAAGCTCTCACTTCACTAATGAGATATTAGTGAAGCTAACACACTAATCTATATGGCTAGTATAGAAGAGGATGATGAAGTAGGAATTTTTCTCTCTCTTTTTTTCTATTTCTCATAAACATTCATCACAAAAATGAAAAGCTAGAAAGCTTTTGTGTGGAGGAAGAAGAAGATAAGTGATGAATGAAATTATTATTGTGTGAGGTTAGAAAATGCAACCAAGGGTTAAGCATGGCATGCTTAACCCTTGTAGAGACTTAACCATGAGTTAGCGTTAGGTTTGGGTTAATAAATATCTTGAGAAATATCAAGGGTGGACTAAGTCAACAAGAGTAAAATATCCACACAATATTGATTTATCCAAAATAGAATATTAACCCTAAACTAAACCCTAGCATAGTTTAATCTCAAAAACCTTAGTTGCATTTGTAACCTAACATGTTACAATTATACATATCTCATATATATATATATAATATTTTGTAACAAAAGAAAATAATACAATTAACATATATCACATATATATCAATGTATCATCAAGTGAGAAAAAGAATCATTTAAGTGAGCTTATATTAGTTAATGTAATGTAATATATCAAATATATAATTATACATTAAATTATCGAATCAACACTTGATCCGAAAATCCGGCTATTTTGCAAATAACCGACTAATATAATATGTATCAGTTCATCAAATCAACACTTGATCCGATGACCCGGCTATATCACATATACCCGGCCGATATCGCATATCGCGAGAATCGAATACGGTATCACATACACGTATTATTCTCGGTCTCGCACATATCACATATGTGCTCCTACTCCGTTTTGCTTGAGCCATGAAACCTCTGTGTAGGACTCTAAAGAATCGTCGATACGCTGGCAGTAGGTGATGATCATATCAAACACCCACAAGCTGCAAGCGGTCAGCTAAACATAACAGCCATCCGGGTATTGAGAGATCAGAAGATCAACAAGCAAGCCTGCACACACTTCTGTGAATTCAATCAGTAACACTACCATACAGTCCGGTCTCTTCGTCTGATATGTCGCATATCTAGTTTAGGGATGGTAAACGTCAGACCCTAGTAACTGATAAGTCGTATCGATGTAAGGCTCATAACGGGTCGAGAAACTACTGATAACACTTACCAGTAGGTCTCCATATCAGCCCTGGCCAGGGACTTTCAGTTATAGCCAATCGAACACAGCGCAACATCAACCCCCAATACCGGGAGAGACGAAACCTCTCCTGTTCCCGCCAAAAAATTTCTGCGCAAAAGAGCCCAAGTTAAATTCTGATGGTATCGAAAGTACCTCGAAAAAGCCTTCGATTTTATATATTATGGGCTTCATAATTCATCCGGGATCAAAAGTTATGAGCAAATATGCTATGCACGTGTAATCTAAGGAAGAAAATGCGAACCCGTATTTTCCGGGCTGCATTTTGACAAACTCCCGATTGATAACCAAATAAATTCTGATGGTATCGAAAATGTCTCGAAAAATCCTTCGATTTGATATATTATGGACCTCATAATTCATCCGGGATCAAAAGTTATGAGGCATCACGTGCTCACACGTGATCGGACATCACGTGCAGACACGTGACCAATTACAGGCAAAGCCTGTAGGCACTGAATAAAATAAATAATTGAAAATAATTAATCAGTGGGGTCACGTACCAACACGTGATAGGCACTTAAACCCTCTGAAACAATAGAATTAAATTTTAATTAAATAATTAATCAGTGGGGTCACGTGCCTACACGTGATGGGTTCCTGAGCCCTCTAAACCAATAGAGTTAAATTCTAATTAATTGGTCACTCGGTGGGGTCACATGCTAACACGTGATAGGCTCTTAAACCTTCTGAACTAATAGAATTAAATTCTAATTAAGGGAAATCAAAAATCCTAGTTGGAAAAATATTTTCCTAGATCTTTCCAAACAAAAAGATTGTGCTCTGTAAAGTGGAGCACCGTTGGATTAAAAATCCAATGGTGATTAAAAATCATCAATTTATAGAAAGATTCTATACAATGAAAGATTTCCCTGAAATTTGCCAGGAATAACAGATAAAAGATCTTTTGGATTAAAAATCCAATGGTGAATAAAATTCACTGAGTGATCTAAAAGATCATGTTGGTTACAAAATCAATTAAAATCTTTCAAAGAAAGATTGACTAAAGAAACTGATTCTTTTCCTTCTCCTATAAATAAGAGCCAAGGGGGAAGAAAAAAAGGGAGAGCGAGAACAAAAGAGAAGAGAATTTAATTCTCCAGAGAGAAAAAAGAAGAGAATTTAATTCTCCAGAGAGAAAGAAGTTTTTTTGAGAAAAGAAATAAATCCTTGGTGAGAGATCATCCTATAAGCTCTCACAAAATAAAAAGAGAATTTAATTCTCAATCTAAGAGTTTAACTCTTCTGAATAAGAACTTAGTTCTTCATTTTGGTTGAAGATCTGCAGAAGTAGATCTTCCCACAAGTTGAGAATTTAATTCTCATCGGGGAGATTCTGCCATGCAGATCCAAAACTTAGAGGGAGAATTAAGTTTAAAGAATTTAATTCTTCCAAATTCATAGGAATTTAATTCCTCCAAATGAAACTAGGGTTTAACCCTACATAAGAATTTAATTCTTTCAAATTCATAGGAATTTAATTCCTCCAAATGAAACTAGGGTTTAACCATACATAAGAATTTAATTCTTCCAAATACATAGAAATTTAATTCCTCTAAACAGAATTAGGGTTTAACTCTACAAAAGAATTTAATTCTTAAAACAAGAGACTTGAAGCTCTTCATGCACGTAAAGATTAAGTATCCAACATGATCACATGGTAACACGTGACCCTCCATCCCAATGAAAAAAAGGAACGAATGAGACATAGTCACGTGCCCCACGTGACCCTCAAACAGACTCCTCAAAATGAGAAAGAAAAAGCATGAAGGCAATGCCTCACGTGCTCACACGTGACTCTTAAAACAAAAGGGAACAAATCCATGGCCAGAATCAATTTTGGGCTCCCTCACGTGTCCCTACGTGACCCTTAATAAATACTTTAATAATCAATACATGGATACCCATCATGTGCCAACACGTGATGGCATGAAGACTAAAAGTGTTTAACACTTATTTGAATATTCTGAGAACAAAATAAAAGAAGTCTGGCCCCATCCTGAGATACCTCACGTGACCCCACGTGACCAATTCAATTTTAGTGCTTAACACTACTTTAAGCGCTTCGTCCTTAGTGTTTAACACTATTTTTCAGCACATCACGTGGGAGCACGTGATCGCCAAGTATCCTCTAGTGTTTAACACCATTCTAAAGCCAAGCTTAGCCCAAATTGACTAAGTTTTCCAGAGGCAAATCTCCCTTTCAACTGAACCTCAAAACTAATCAGTTCATATGATATGCAAATTAAAGTCCAGAGCTATAATGAATGGTTAGTGCTCAGCCAAAGACAAAATGTCGTCAGAGCCCCCAAACCCCTGTTTAGCATTGCTAAATAATGGGAGGGCTAAACCCAGACAAATGTTCAACAGTCCAACAAAGGGCCAACATTTCAAACTTAATTGGACTTAGCCCAAGTTGGCCATAAGTCCTCAATTCAGATTTAACTGAGCCAATGTGCTCATAATCGAATTAATTGATCTTAGTCCTAAATTGGACTACAGATTTCCCAATCAAAATTAGTTCAAGGGTATATCTCTGAACCCCTCTGATATTTGTCGTTGTAATCCTTCAACATTTTCAGAGAGGTGACGGGTCCCGACAACCATACATTTCATAGACTATGACGTCTTTAAACTGGACTGTGGGGTCCTTAAACCCACGGACTATGATGTCCTTAACCTCGGACTGTGGGGTCCCTTTAAACCCACGGACTATGATGTCCTTAACTTCGGACTGTGGGGTACCTTTAAACCCATGGACTATGACGTCCTTAACCTCGGACTGTGGGGTCCTTAAGCCCATGGACTATGATGTCCTTAACCTTGGACCACCATGTCCGCAATGTCCCTAAACTAAACAATAGAGTCCAAATGCTCTTTTGTTGGATCTAAACGATCCCGTTAAGTTGATCTTAGTCTAAAATTAGACTAACGTATCCTTAACAAACTGTTAAGTTGACCTTAGTCTAAAATTAGACTAACGTGTCCTTAGCAAACCGTTAAGTTGATCTTAGTTTAAAATTAGACTAACGTATTCTTAACTAACGTTTAAGTTGATCTTAGTCTCAAATGAGACTAACGTATCCTTAAACCCAAACCCCAAACCCAAATCTAAGAAAAATACGGATTTGGACTAATCCACGCCCTACGGGTGACAAAATAAATTAGTCTTTGTATACAATCCACGGGCAACCAAAAAACAAAACAAACACACACGACACGAAGTGACCATCTGGAGAAGGAGAAAGTGGTTACCGCGATGCGGTAGCGTAATTAACTGCAGAGGCTTGCGCCTGCAGGGAAGAGCGTCCCCACAATAAAAAACCCCTCAACGAAGAGGAATCTGACGAAGTCTGCTATATCGGCCGCATTCGTTTAAACCTTCGATATATGGTGTCATAAATCAACTTGGCATCTTCGGAGAGGTGGAAGGATAGCACCAATTAGCATCTGCCCCCAAATTCAGGCAAGACGGACCTACGCGGTTGCGTATCTGTGTTTCGGAGGAGAACACCTCCTATCGTTGATTGCCTCCATGTGATTCGGGACTGTACCCAAAAGCCACCGTTTTGCACGTTCTCATGAACATGGTAAGGTGGAAATCAAACCACAGTGGGAATCACACAAGACTCTATGACGATCTCGGGTCTACAGACTAAACTGTACCAGTGTCACCAGAGAACTGCTATCTAACGATAGGTATAATACCATCTAGGAGTTCTCGGCGAGTCCGTTCAGTGTACCCAGTCTCCACTGAGCACCCGTACACCATCTTTGATGTCAAACACTAATGGATATGGGATCATCCATCGCCCATCATATGGGTCAAGATGCGTATACGCTGGTCTACTCTGGAGTATCGATGCCCTGTCTCGATACACCCTCGACTAGGAACAGTTATAGGATGTACTCTTAGACTACCCTGGCCCTAAACCTGAGCAAACCGAAGATGAAGATAAAGGACGGTAGAAGGGGCAGAGTATTCACCGAACCCGAGCCCCACCAATAAGCGTCCCTGGTTGGCCCTACTAGTATAATCTGCATCATAATCCCAGTAGTCGAATACATATCCTAAGGGCTTTATGAACATGTGAGAGCATGACAGTAAACAAATACAAGTCAACATGTTAAAACAAAGTGAAACCAGATAGCATACTATCATGTCGAGCAAGAAAGTCCTCTATATATATATCCAAGCATCCACTATAATATACATCATATATACAACAATGGCCTCTAGGGCATATACATAAATAATAATCCCTCACTTTCACTAAGGCCAGCTGTTGTAGTATCTCATACCCAACATCCCGAAGAGTCTCTAAAGTGTATCTGGGGTATGGCCTTCGTAAGTGGATCTACAGTGTTGTCCTTTGTGTCAACTCTCCTGACCTCGATATCTGGGCGATCAACTATTTCCCGGATCAGGTGAAACCACCTCAGAATATGTCTGGATTTCTGATGGGATCTGGGTTCCTTGGCCAAAGCCACAGCTCCATTGTAATCACAATACAAAGGTATTGGATGCTCAATGGACGGAACCACACCAAGTTCAGTGATGAACTTCATCCAGACAGCCTCTTTGGCAACATCGTTGGCAGCGATGTATTCAGCCTCCATCGTCGAGTCTGCCACGGTTTCCTGTTTGGAACTCTTCTAACAAACCGCCCCTCCATTGAGAGTAAAGACAAAACCCGAGTGCGACTTAGAGTCGTCCTTATCACTTTGAAAGCTCGAATCGGTAAAGGACTCCACCCGGAGTTCTCCGTTACCATACACCAAGAACATCTCCTTAGTACTTCTCAAGTACTTGAGAATGTTCTTCACAGCTATCCAGTGACTCTCTCCTGGATCTGCTTGATACCTACTCACTACACTTAGTGAGTATGCTACATTGGGTCTGGTACATAGCATCGCATACATGATAGAGCCTACTACCGAAGCATAGGGTATCCCTTGCATGCGAGCCCTTTCCAAATCAGTCTTAGGAGACATCTCTTTGGAGAGAGTGAGTCCAGATATCGTGGGTAAGTTTCCACGCTTGTATTCTTCCATACTAAACCTCTTCAGTATGGTGTCAATGTACCTGGATTGGGACAATCCCAGTATCCTTTTAGATCTATCTCTATAGATCTTAATCCCCAAAATGCAGGAGGCATCACCAAGATCTTTCATTGAGAATCTATGTGATAAGAAGAGCTTGACTGAGTGCAGCATAGGAACATCATTTCCTATCAAGAGTATGTCATCCACGTACAATACGAGGAAGACAACCTTACTCTCTGCCACCTTCTTGTAAATACAAGGTTCATCTACATTTTTGATGAAGTCAAACTCTTTGACTACCACATCAAAACAGATGTTCCAACTCCGCGATGCCTGCTTTAACCCGTAGATGGATTTAAGCAGTTTGCACACCTTTCTGCTGCTCCCACTGTCTACGAAGCCCTCTGGCTGATTCATGTACACACACTCCTCTAAATCACCATTTAGAAAGGCGGTCTTAACATCCATCTGCCAGATTTCGTAGTCATAGTATGCAGCAATGGCAAGTAGGATCCGGATGGACTTAATCATAGCTACTGGAGAAAAGGTTTTGTCATAATCCACACCTGGTCATTGACGAAAACCCTTTGCAACAAGTCTAGTTTTGAAAGTCTCAACTTTTCCATCTACACCAAGTTTCTTCTTAAAGATCCATTTGCTCCCAATGAGTTTTACCCCTTCAGGAGCAACTTCCAAAGTCCATACTTTGTTGGTGTACATGGATTCCATCTCAGATCGCATTGCATCCAACCACTTCACAGAGTCACTACTCGTGATGACCTGCTCGAAGCTAGTCGGGTCATCATCTACCATGATGCAGTTCTCGCTTCCACCATCGATGAGAAAACCGTAGTATCTTTCAGGTGGATGAGGAACCCTTCTAGATCGGCGGAGCGACTGAGGTTCATTGGAAACTACTGAATCCTCTGGTTCCACCAAATCTTCAGTTGCAGTTTGTGCTGCTGGAACTTCTTCCAGCTCTACCTCTTCGCCACTAATCTCTTTTGCAAGAAATTCCTTTTCTAAAAAGGTGGCATGTTGAGCAACAAACACCTTTTGTTCCTCACTGTGGTAGAAAAAATATCCATATGAATTCTTTGGATATCCCACAAACTTGCAAAGAACTAATCGTGTCTCGAGTTTGTCCGGATTTTGCCTTTTGACATAGGCCGGAAAACCCCATATCTTAACTCGTTTAAGATATGGTCTCTTCTCACTCCATATCTCATATGGTGTGGTAGGTACAAATTTAGATTGAACTTAATTCAATAGGTATGCTGCTGTCTCAAGCGCATAACCCCAAAAGGAAATAGATAACTCAGCAGTGCTAATCATAGAGCGCACCATATCCAATAGGGTGCGATTCCTCCGCTCCGATATACCGTTGTGCTGTTGTGTATAAAGAGGAGTAAGCTGAGAGAGAATCCTATTCTCTTTTAAATAGTCCAGGAACTCATTGCTCAAGTATTCTCCTTCTCGATCAGATCGAAGGATCTTAATACTTTTACCCGTTTGGTTCTCTACTTCGTTCTTATATTCTTTGAATTTCTCAAAAGCTTCAGGCTTGTGTTTCAACAGGAACACATGTACGTATCTTGAGAGATCGTCAGTGAATGTAATGAAGTACGAGGAACCATTCCTGGCATGTGTAGACATGGGACTGCATACATATCTATGTATCAGTCCCAAGAGTTCCGTAACTCTTTCTCCCACTAAACGGAGTTTTGTCATCTTGCCTTTGAGACATGACTGGCAAGTGTCATAAGATGAAAATTCGAACGGATTCAAATATCCATCCTTATGCAACTTAGCTAGTCGTGTTGCATTGATATGACCTAGTCTACAATGCCACAAGAAGGATTCGTTCATTTCTGAACTCTTCCTCTTGTGTGTGTTTTGTACATTAAGAACTGTAGTTTGATTTATAACGTATATGCCATTATTTAACGAGCCTGATCCAATCAACTTTTGATTCAGGAAGATATTCATAACATTATCCTCTACTAAAAAATTATATCCTTCTTTACTTAATAAAGAAACTGATATAATATTGCATATCAGGGTCGGAATGTAATAGCATTCGTTCAGAATCAATATATTACCATTTGGTAACACAAGGTGATATTCGCCAACTGCTTTGGCTGCAACATTTGCACCATTTCCTACTCTTATGGAATGATCACCCTCTCCCAGTTCTCTACCTTTACGTAGCCTATGTAAAATATTACATATATGGGATCCCGATCCGGTAACTAATACCCAGGACGTAGAGTGAACTAAGAAGCAGTTCTCGATAAAAAAAATACACCCGAAGAAGATGCATCAACATGCTTGTTCTTCGTTTGGGTGGCGTGGGATTTCGGATATTCCCCTATTTTCTGCTCAGTCTTATAATAGTTATAAGAAAGAACAGAACCGGCATTCCCCTGCTCAGTATAATAAGCGGGTTCGGTCAATTCATCCATATTATTATCTTGATTAAGGCCTGACATGGTCGCTACCTGGAGAGAGAGAGAAGAAATTGTTGGAGATAGTGCCCTCATAGTCAATTATTGGATCGCAGGTACGTGATTGCAATGATTGCGGAGGACCTATCCCGGTAGGACAGTCTTACTCGAGATGATAGTATGCTATCTGGTTTGCCTTTATCAGTCGTGTACATGTTCAGGTGACTGATTGCATGTTACACTTTGATAGAGCCCTTAGGATCTTGCTTTACTACCAACAGTATGATGGCGATCATATACGTGAGAGTTGGGTAGTTTATATGCATATCCTTAATTGTGGTCCCTAGTCGTGGGAGTTTCGAGACAGGGCATCGATACTCCGGAGTAGACTAGTGTGTACAGTCGAGACCCCGACGAGGGGCGGTGGCCGGTCTCACAAGCCACTGGTGTAGTTGGATCACCTAAGATGTATACAGGTGCTCATTGGGTTATGAGTACACCGGACAGGACTCGCCGGGAATCTGCTAGTTAGTATTATATCTACCGTCAGATAGCAGTTCCCTGGTGACATGTGTATAGGTTAGTTCATCGACCTGAGGTCGTCATTTGTCTCGTGTGAGTTCCCACTGTGCTTTGATTTCTACCCTACCACGGCTCAAAGGAGTCGTGCAAACAGGTAGCTTTTGGGTACAGTCCCGAGCCATATGGAGGCACGCGAGCGGATCGGCAGGGGATTCGTCTCTCCCGGTATTGGGGGCGAGGTCGTGCTGTGTCTAGGAGAGCCATTACACAAAGTCCATGGCCATGGCAGGAGATTTACTGGTAGGTACTCCAGTAGTATCTCAGGGTGTTATTGGGCTTCACTCCGACACGACTTATACTGCTATTGGGGGTCTGACGTTACTAGCCCCCTAGGCAGATATGCGATACTCATTGACGAACGGACCGGACTGTATATACATTGTCACTGTTAGGCTCAGTAGGGTTTCTGGATGAGTTCGTTCATCGGGCACCCTTGAGTGCGCTCATCAGTCTCCCTTGAGGTCAGTCCATGGGCAGCCGTTATGCATAGCTAGTGCCGCTGACGGTTTGTGGTTAAACCCACTGCCAGGGTACTGACGAGTCATTAGAGTCCCCCACAGGCAGTTTCCCAAGTTCGGGCGAAACGTTGTAGAGGCCGTATGGTTTTATGGCAGGGTTCGGAAAATGCACGTGCGTTTACGCACGTGTCGATTTTCGGACAGATGATACTGGTCGGCTTTGGTTTAAGCCGGATCCGAGTATTATATTGAGTAGGTATAATATCTTTGTCTCAGTTGCATTTGTATTCGGTCGTAATACAAATGCGGGTATATTTATACAGTTTCGGGGTTTTCCTGAAAGTTGTTTCAGGATCACTTTTGGAAGTTGCCAGTTTCCAGTTTTCTATCAGCCGTCTTTTAACATTCTGTTAAAGACGGATTTATCTTTTCTTCTGATATGAGTGAGTCATCATTCTAGAAGCTTCTAGAAGTGATGATGTGGCTTCATGACTCATTAGGCATTAATGGTGTCATTAAAGCTTTTGGTGACTATGCTTATGATTCATTGTTTTCTTTAAAGCCTTTTGTTTTGCTTAAGATCTTTTGTGATGATAAGGCTTCTTGATGTGGTCACCTCCCTCCTCCTACGGTCACCTCCCTCTTCCTTATAAGGTGGCCGGCCCTCTCTCTCTCTCTTGATCGATCTCACTCTCACTTGATGTTTCATTTTAGAGAGAAAAGATTATGATAGGTTTTATCGGTGTATGGAATTTCACAGTCCATTTCATTCCATCACCCGATTCCTTCGGCAACTTCATTAACCGTCCGTCCATAGCTTTGGACGGAACGAGACAAAGTCATCTACTCATTCTCTACATCAATCTTGGTCGTCTCTTTTAGCAAACTTGACGATCGAGTTGCCTCGAGTCAGAGGCGGGAGCCCGTTTAAAGAATCGTCGATGTGGTGCCACCTCGACGAAGGATTCGGAGATCGACGAGATCGGAGCAGCCGCAACGGAGCGTGGGATGATGGTTGAAGAACGAAGGACTCGGATCGTTCGGTATAACCATTCTACACTCTTTACAGTTTGTTAGTTTAGCAATAATGGCAGATCCGGGTTAAAGTATACGATAGCGCCAGTTTAAAAGTTTTTGTTCCGCATTTGGTGTCTGTAGACTGCCGGGGCGCTAGCGTAGACTTACAGTGGTATCAGAGCCTAACCATTTTGCTATACTAACTTGTGCTAACGCGTTTAAAATATCGATCCGACCGAAAATCGAAAAACTGCCAAAAATATCATTTTCCTTACTTGACAGTTTCTGTTGAATTTAAACAGTCTCAAAATTGATTTCTGGATGTCTTAAAAATCCGTGCAGAGAATTATAAGACCCACGACGAAATTTGGAGTCGTGACTCCTCCAAGTTGCCGCGGAAGGGCGGCCAAACCCATGGTTTGGCCGCGCATCCGCGGCCATGTGAGGAGCACGTGCTCCAATTTTTTTTCAGTGGGTTCTGTTTGGAATTTTGGGGTTTTTGGTATATAAAGTTTTGGCCCAGATTTTGTTACTGTTCACCAGTAAGCTGTGGGGCCCACTTTTTAAAATTTGGTCTTTGGTCGATCGAAATTTAAACACGTTAGTTTACAGTGCTTACATTATATCTCCGACCGGGAATGTCATTTGATCGGTAAACCGCGTCCGATTGCTATAGTTCTTTTAGACGGGTTTGCGAACGTGACATTCGCGTTGATGTTCTGTGTTGTGCTGTAATGTTGCGGATTTGTCGTGGTGGATAGCAGTGTGCAATGATAGTACAGTTTGAGTTTATTTGTACATTTGATATTGCGGGACGAGCGTCCAACTTGTGGACTGCCGTCACTGCCTGTTGTATAATATTCTTTTTGGGGCACGACCAGGTTGCGGTCGATGTACCTATTGTACTATTTTTCATTACTGTACTAGGTTTTACCCCGCGACGGAGTGCACGGATAGCCGGGTTCGGGAAAGCAACGGGTCCGCATCTCATGGCTTTGAGAGGCAGAGGGGCCCCACTTCAGAATTGGCAGACTATTCGCCGCACTCGTAGGGGGTACAGGTTGACCCAAGGAGGGGTGCTCAATTTACCGGATTCCGTGAAGTGCCGGGTGTTCCATTCACTATGCTGTGGGGACTACCTCGCTTCAGGTTTTGGCGGGTAACTTGCCGCACCCGTAGGGGTCTAGGTTTCATTGCACAGGCTATCCACACGACAGGGGAACGTCGAGTTTCAGCAGCGGCTCTGTGAAACTCGGGGATCCCAGATATCTGTATTGTTCTGTGATGCTTATTACTTTTCTGTAATGTTGCATACTATCACGCCTGGAGCGATTATTGTATATTGGTTTATATACTATTAGATGTTGTATATGTTTTACACCCGCGCTAGTCCAGTCCCCGCTCTGTCGTTAGTTAAGTAACCTAACGGGTGATGACGGGACCCAGTGACGAATGCGGATGGCATATACGTACATTTTATTTTCGTTCTTTTCTGGTGTGATCGAATGATGGGACTGCGTTGATTCTGATCAATGCAAAGTAAAAACAAACCCGTATACAGTTGTTGGAACAATTTAAAAAGTGTTGTTACAACGACGTTTCCTTTTGTTATGCATAGCGGTATTCAGTGGAATATCCTGCACCTCATTCGACAGGGCAAGGGTTGATATCCCTTCACCGGGACTGACCCCTTGGGCAGAAGTTTGCGTCAGGGTAATAACTTCACTATAGTCGATTACATGTTGCTTTGCATAGCGGTATTCAGTGGAATATCCTGCACCTCATTCCACGAGGAAAGAGCCGAGATCCCTTTACCGGGAGTGACCTCTTTAGCAAAAGGTTTTCGCCACTATATTTTAAAAAGCTATCAGGTTCCTTCAGCGATATCAAGTTCACTACGCTAAAGGTTTTTCGCCAAAAACCAGCCGTAGCCCTCCGTCACTTCTTTTGGGTATTCAGTAGTATTCAAGCTATGTATTTTAGCCAAAGTTAAGGCATAGTGTTTGGTAGCTGCTGGGTATTCAATTGTTGCATAGATAGATGAGTTAGTTTGGGACAGTCGTTCTGCCGATTGGCCAAAGTCAGGGGCATGTGCGGGTGGGTTCAAATTGACAAGATAGTGACGGGTAGAACTTGGCATGTGACTTATGACATTTTGACCAAAGCCAAGGTTATAAGAGCATGGGGCAAAAAAAATCTTATCAGGAGTTTCTAAAGAAACTGAAACTTGCCGAGTATGCGCATACCTTCTGGAGTATGAGTAACGTGGATGCATTCCATCACGTTATCATGCGATGAGAGTTGGATCCTGATTCCCACTGATGAGTTGGTTTACTCTTCGGGTGATCCCGATTGATTCTTCTTTAGGTTTGGAGGAGAATTTGACAGGACAGTGGGAGGTTTCCGGATTAGATAAAGTGATGACCATTCTGATCTAGGTTAGAGTGCACGCAGAGTGTTTCTTTTCTCTCTCTCTCTTTGGCAGCGACCTTTGACCGACCCTAGACTATGACTCAGTAACCAGGTTGACCGAACCTTCTTAAAATACTGGCTTTTGGATTGTCTGAGTTGCATAAGTCATTGCCACTCCTTCTTTTACCCTTTGAATTTCTCAGAACACCCGTATTACTACGGATATCCACTTCCATTGGATAGATCCATCGTATGGTTATATACGAACTCGAAGGGACTTCTTCGGGGATGGATCCAGGTTCAGGAGAAATAGAATTGGTTTATTCAGTTGTCTTTTATTATCACCTTCTCTCAGGTTGCGAGAGCTCCTTGGTTTAGGAGAGTACACCTATTACGCCTATTGGATAGTCTTATTCCAAACCATAGGCTGGTGCCGAAAGGTAGGGAATGAAGAAAACCAATTAGCATAAGTAGGGTGTGCAGAAGGTAATATGTAAAGACAAAATAAAGGGATTAGAAAGAGGGCAAAGTAAATTGCGACTGATATCATTCACGACCAAAACCGCGTACTTCATCGCCGCTCCTATTTCACCTTTAAAAGAATAAGGTATTATTCAGTTGTCTTTTATCGTCACCTTCTCTCAAGATGCGAGTACTCCTTGGTTTAGGAGGGTACACCTATTATGCTTACTGGATAGTCTTCTTCCAAACCATAGGCTGGTGCCGAACGGTAGGGAAGGAAGAAAACCATTTAGCCTAACGATGGTGTACAGAAGGTAACGACTAAAGACAAATAAAGGGATTTGGAGAGATGGCAATAAAATATACGGTTGAAGTCATGAATTGGATTATGGAAGAGGCATTACTATGAATACCAGGATACCCCTACGAAACATTTTCATGTTTCAGTGCATTGTTAAAGGAAAAACTGTTTTCCTGATTAGACACTTACTCCAAGGGTATGTATTTACCAGGTTTCATTCTCATATCTGTATGGTTTTACAGATGATGAGTGGGAGTAAGATATTGGGAATTAGGTGATCATCCTCATTATATCGGAATTCGTTGTAATTGGTGATAGTTAAGGAAATCGCCAGGGTACAGTTTTCCACCTACAACGCACAGGTTTTGAGTTGTTCAACTCAGCGGACTTATACAGAGTATTGTATGTTGTCCAGTGTCCATCAGGACAAAGGGGTAGGTCCTCGTACTATGTTTTGTTTACTTATAACTTCTCTAGTATTTAGACGAGTGTTTCGTAGAAATACAAGGTCTAAGTTTTGAGAAGTTGTGGGTATAAGAATAAAGTAGAGAACCAGGTATCACAAGTATCGGGATTCTTCAAAGAGATCGAAGATGTAGATTCTTGTGATTGGTATTCAGATGATAGTGATGGTTTTGAGAAACGTGTTTCTCTTTCAGGTTACTCATAATTGGATGGATTCCTAAGTTGAGTAATGCTGATTAGCCTCTTTCCATTAAGTTGATATGCACTGGAGACAGATGCATGGATTGAATTTGGTTCCAATTAAATAAGTGCCAAAGTTTCTATATTGGATATAGAATGGATCGTACCTTAAAAGAAATTAAGGTACGGGGAGTTGTCCAGCTTATGCTTAAAACCAGACACTGGATAACTCAGGGCACGTTTCTGTAATGGCTGTTTGTGGGTTGACCCTGGCTATGACGAGGGTTGATATTCTACCATTTAAAAGATCAATAGTGATATTGTTCTTGACTCGCCACAGTTTTAGTAAAAATGGATCTTTTTCAGAAAACAGTAGTGGGAGTATGGTAGAACTGGAAGTGATTCCAGAACCGCGAACGATTACGGAAAATTTAATAGGACCTATATATTCAATCAGGTTTGACAGTCCAATAGCCACTCCGCAGGTATGGTAGGTAACCTCAGACACCCGAGAGGTACTTCGGTAGCCTCAAGGACGGTGACAGGGAGGTTCTTATCTACCAAGACTTGACACTACTGTTGTTCCAGGATATGAGACCCGGTAGGAGGGTTGTCGTAGTCAGTGGGAGCAACGGAAGCATAGTGGGCAAGATGCTTATATCTATTTATAGACTTGAGCAGTTATAGCGGAGATAGATCATCTAATTTTGATGTGAAAGTCATGGGTTTGACTTCAATCAGAATAGGGGATAGATCAGTTAAGAAGTTAGTAGGGTGTGATGTCATGGTATCTGGATGACATACACAGAGTAGGAAGTAAAATTCCTATACTACGATCGGTTGTACTGTGGTCGTCACACAGTTGTTTCTCCAGACAGGATATGGATATAATATTTGACGTTCTGGTTTCTAGATCTATGGTTTTAGATCTGGATTTGGGTAGTTTCCCAATGTGGGTACTTTGACAGATATTCTAATGGTTTTTGGAATAGTTGACTCCTAGCATGGTGGTGTACCTGCAGGAGATGGAGTCACCCTCTCTAAAGGTGTCTTACAGACTAAAGAGGAGAGGGATGTGCATGATTGGCAGATCACTTGCTTAGGCAATTGAGTCAATCATGAGATGTCAAGTACCACACCAAATGTTGGTTTTGCACTAGATGCAATAAGTTTGTATTAATCCAATCCTGGAGAAACATAAGGGAGCAGTTATAGAACATAAGTACATGTTCTACGGATTTGATGACGGCAGCCTCCTTCGGGAGACGATTATCATTCCAGGCTTCAAAGGTGACATGGATGACAGAGTGATTGTCAGAGTTTTAGTTTTCCCTCTGACGAGGGACAGTATTATGGACAGGTGGTCCAAGAGGATACTGTGGGTGGCATGGTGCTGGATACTGATTAGGTTCAGTGATCCATACAGTCTAAGAAGTTTGGATATGGAGTTCATTTATGAACTAAGGTCCCATCAGATATCCAGACATGTTCTAAGACAGGTATTACTCAATTCGGGAGATGGTTTTCTCCGCGAACTTGAGATTAAGAGAGATACAGAAAGAAACTTCTAGGCGGATCCACTCACCGAGGCTATTTCTCGAACACAATAGTTTTACAAACGGGCTTTGTGAAACTGATTAGTAGAGGAGTTGGATGTTCGGTTTCACACGGGCTGTGAGTAGTCGACATCGCAATATTAGCCTTGAGTGCAAGTGGGAGATTGTTGGAGATAGTGCCCTCATAGTCAATTATTGGATCGCAGGTACGTGATTGCAATGATTGCGGAGGACCTATCCCGGTAGGACAGTCTTACTCGAGATGATAGTATGCTATCTGGTTTGCCTTTATCAGTCGTGTACATGTTCAGGTGACTGATTGCATGTTACACTTTGATAGAGCCCTTAGGATCTTGCTTTACTACCAACAGTATGATGGCGATCATATACGTGAGAGTTGGGTAGTTTATATGCATATCCTTAATTGTGGTCCCTAGTCGTGGGAGTTTCGAGACAGGGCATCGATACTCCGGATAGACTAGTGTGTACAGTCGAGACCCCGACGAGGGGCGGTGGCCGGTCTCACAAGCCACTGGTGTAGTTGGATCACCTAAGATGTATACAGGTGCTCATTGGGTTATGAGTACACCGGACAGGACTCGCCGGGAATCTGCTAGTTAGTATTATATCTACCGTCAGATAGCAGTTCCCTGGTGACATGTGTACAGGTTAGTTCATCGACCTGAGGTCGTCATTTGTCTCGTGTGAGTTCCCACTGTGCTTTGATTTCTACCCTACCACGGCTCAAAGGAGTCGTGCAAACAGGTAGCTTTTGGGTACAGTCCCGAGCCATATGGAGGCACGTGAGCGGATCGGCAGGGGATTCGTCTCTCCCGGTATTGGGGGCGAGGTCGTGCTGTGTCTAGGAGAGCCATTACACAAAGTCCATGGCCATGGCAGGAGATTTACTGGTAGGTACTCCAGTAGTATCTCAGGGTGTTATTGGGCTTCACTCCGACACGACTTATACTGCTATTGGGGGTCTGACGTTACTAGCCCCCTAGGCAGATATGCGATACTCATTGACGAACGGACCGGACTGTATATACATTGTCACTGTTAGGCTCAGTAGGGTTTCTGGATGAGTTCGTTCATCGGGCACCCTTGAGTGCGCTCATCAGTCTCCCTTGAGGTCAGTCCATGGGCAGCCGTTATGCATAGCTAGTGCCGCTGACGGTTTGTGGTTAAACCCACTGCCAGGGTACTGACGAGTCATTAGAGTCCCCCACAGGCAGTTTCCCAAGTTCGGGCGAAACGTTGTAGAGGCCGTATGGTTTTATGGCAGGGTTCGGAAAATGCACGTGCGTTTACGCACGTGTCGATTTTCGGACAGATGATATTGGTCGGCTTTGGTTTAAGCCGGATCCGAGTATTATATTGAGTAGGTATAATATCTTTGTCTCAGTTGCATTTGTATTCGGTCGTAATACAAATGCGGGTATATTTATACAGTTTCGGGGTTTTCCTGAAAGTTGTTTCAGGATCACTTTTGGAAGTTGCCAGTTTCCAGTTTTCTATCAGCCGTCTTTTAACATTCTGTTAAAGACGGATTTATCTTTTCTTCTGATATGAGTGAGTCATCATTCTAGAAGCTTCTAGAAGTGATGATGTGGCTTCATGACTCATTAGGCATTAATGGTGTCATTAAAGCTTTTGGTGACTATGCTTATGATTCATTGTTTTCTTTAAAGCCTTTTGTTTTGCTTAAGATCTTTTGTGATGATAAGGCTTCTTGATGTGGTTACCTCCCTCCTCCTACGGTCACCTCCCTCTTCCTTATAAGGTGGCCGGCCCTCTCTCTCTCTCTTGATCGATCTCACTCTCACTTGATGTTTCATTTTAGAGAGAAAAGATTATGATAGGTTTTATCGGTGTATGGAATTTCACAGTCCATTTCATTCCATCACCCGATTCCTTCGGCAACTTCATTAACCGTCCGTCCATAGCTTTGGACGGAACGAGACAAAGTCATCTACTCATTCTCTACATCAATCTTGGTCGTCTCTTTTAGCAAACTTGACGATCGAGTTGCCTCGAGTCAGAGGCGGGAGCCCGTTTAAAGAATCGTCGATGTGGTGCCACCTCGACGAAGGATTCGGAGATCGACGAGATCGGAGCAGCCGCAACGGAGCGTGGGATGATGGTTGAAGAACGAAGGACTCGGATCGTTCGGTATAACCATTCTACACTCTTTACAGTTTGTTAGTTTAGCAATAATGGCAGATCCGGGTTAAAGTATACGATAGCGCCAGTTTAAAAGTTTTTGTTCCGCATTTGGTGTCTGTAGACTGCCGGGGCGCTAGCGTAGACTTACAGAAAACACTTTAGCGTATGCTCTTGCAAGATTAGATTGATTATTATCTTATCTAATAAGGATGGCTCCCACTGGTTTTATCAAAATCTTCCTCAAAACCCTAAAAGGTAAGATTAGCCGGGATTAATTACACCTTACAAGTTCGCCAATCTTTCAGCCAGGTCAGTGTTGGTACTTTGAGGGAGGTTTCCCCTGCTTTCACACGGACCTAATTAAAATAAACCTCATTTTCCCAAAGGCATAACCCCGTTAACACCTTTCTAGACACTTACTTGATCGGCTAATTGTCATGTGTAAAACTCTCCCAGGAGTAACTCTTACTCGCAGTGGGTATCAAGATCCAACTATCTCATAGAAGGTATGCAATCTCATTGCAAATTTCAACACTTGAAATTCCCTATAATATTTTTCTCCTAGCGATCTATGACCTTGACAAGGTCAACAAACCATAAATTGCAAGTCAAGTTCAACCCGTACATTTCTCGATTGAATTAAACCCACCCGTACGACCCTTGACAAGGTCAACAAGACCGTACGACTACCCTGATCCAATCACATCTCATGCTTTAGCAGATAAACACTAATCAGCTACCGTTCACTACGCCTTGACAAGGTTAATAAACGCAGCACGAATACTAAGTGGGACTTATCTGAAATGCCGGAGGGTTACGACAGGTTTTTATGAAAACCTTTTGCGTAATGAACTTGATATCGTTGTAGAAACAAGTGATTTTGAAAAGGAGTGTTTTTGATGCTTTTTCTAGTTTCGCTAAAGAGGTCACTCCCGGTGAAGGGATCTCGGCTCTTTTCTTATCGAATAAGGTGCAGAATATTTCATAAATACCACTATGCAAAGCAAAAACTATAGAAGCAATCAAAAACAAAACCGAGTGAGTTGTAGCATCTGCTAGTTTCGCTAAAGAGATCACTCCCGGTGAAGGTATCTCGGCTCTTTCCTTATCGAATAAGGTGCTGGATATTCTACAAGGAATACCGCTATGCAAAGCAAAAACTAGAGCTACCCTTTTTATAAATTTGATTCTACAACATCTTTTAGATTTCTTTTTCTTTCATTAATCTCATTAATGAATCCTATCATTTATGCTTCCTAAGCATCACAGAAGAAACGAAAATACAACGTACGCTTATGTCATACGCATTCGCCACTGTGTCCCGTTATGCACCGTTAGGTTACTTAACTAACGGCATACCGGGGCGGGACTAGCGCGGGTGCAAAACATAAGCAACGTTTATTATATATCATATATAAAATAATAAAGCATTCGTCTCACACATATAAAATGATCACATCACAGTATATTAGCAGCAGAAGATAACATATGAAATATTAAATATACTAGGAGGCCCGTGTTTTATTTTGAGCCTGTATAAAACACGGATTCCACGGTCGCGATGAATAGACAAACCCACATCTCTAGACCCCTACGAGAGCGGCAAGTAACCCTCCCAATTCAAGGGTTAGGAGACCCAGTCTCGACTCTTCGAGATGGCCTCCCACTAGACCCTAGAACCCGGTTACTTATGCTCTCCTCCTTGGGTCTATCCTAATGCGGAAAAGTAAATAATATACAATGGTGACAGTATCCTCAACCCGGAAGTGCCCCAAGAAAAGAATATTACATACAATTATTTTTACATGAATGAAAATAAAAACCCTCATCTCACATAAAACCCCCGGCTATTCAGAACACGACGATCCAATATAACATATCACAGCAATACATAACATCACATGTCATCAACGTAAGTAAATATGCGTATCCCAATTGTCGTTGATGTATAGCAACGAAACCGGCGATACACCACATATTACGCTTACGGTTGCAGAAAAGAAAGTGAAAAACTACAACATTCGGAATCCACAATCACCTTAGACATCGTAAACCCGAAATATCACATATTACGAATTTCATGCGTAACTATATGAATTCCACATATTGTATCACATTACAGAAAAAACTAGACGTCGTTAAACATTCCGATCGAATCAACAAACACCCAAAAATTTCCAAAAGCTCAACACTTGAGCGTAGTTTGAAAATACTCAGTACATGCCACAGTACCAATGAACCAGCCGTAGAAGGGCCAACCAATGTCTCACATGTGGCACCGCTGAACTACCACAAACCCTAGGGTTTAATGGCGGTTCTGACGATCACATAATCAATTTAAGGTTTCGTTCTTCTAGAGAGTCCACTGAATCACTTGCACGATATTTGAATGTTCTTTAACTATGAAAAAGATCCAACTCTTGAAAAAATTTCAGCAAGGGAAAAAGTGGGTATTTGATATCTGATCGAACTTTTTAACACCATCTAAAATATTCGAAACAAAACCTAGAATTACGAATACGAAACACTCCGAATTGCCTTTGCTAAAAGATAACATCACATGCAAAATTAGCAAAAACAAAACAACACCTAAAGTACCAAAAACCAGAGACTTAAACACTGTAAAAATTTCAACCCTAAACAGCCCGATCTGGCCGGTTTTGGTAGTGATGGGCTCGGCCATTTTCCGAGGGAATGGAGTGAATTTTGTACAGTGTTCATTATGTATCTCATACATCAATCTCCAGCTGTTTAAATTTTTTTTTGACATTCGGAATTTTTTTACAAAAACTAGGGTTTGATGTCGGGTGTTGCGGAGTTGTTTCGGTTTCGTAATCCTACACTTATCCGTCTAATTCTCTAGATAGGCTTTGATACCACTATTGGGATACCTACAACGGTAGCAAGGTTTCGGGAGGCATCGTCCATGCCAATTTCAAATTTTTGCCGTTCTAGATAACCCTAGCCATGAATTTTTAACTAGAGAATCAAACTAAACTACATGTTAACAACTTAACATCTAAGAGTTAGGGATTACAAACTTTTTAGTCCGTTCCTTCGCTTCATAAGCTCCGATTTGAGGTCCCTTCGCTGCGATCATCAAGTTCCCGGACTCTCGAGAGGCTCCATGAGGTGAATGATGCATCTTGCTTGAAGTCTTCAAAATCCAAGACGATCTACCTTGAGGAAACACAAACCCAAGCTCTCACTTCACTAATGAGGTATTAGTGAAGCTAACACACTAATCTATATGGCTAGTATAGAAGAGGATGATGAAGTAGGAATTTTTCTCTCTTTTGTTTTCTATTTCTCACAAACATTCATCATAAAAATGAAAAGCTAGAAAGTTTTTGTGTGGAGGAGGAAGAAGATAAGTGATGAATGAAATTATTATTGTGTGAGGTTAGAAAATGCAACCAAGGGTTAAGCATGGCATGCTTAACCCTTGTATAGACTTAACCATGAGTTAGGGTTAGGGTTGGGTTAATAAATATCTTGAGAAATATCAAGGGGTGGACTAAGTCAACAAGAGCAAAATATCCACACAATATTGATTTATCCAAAATAGAATATTAACCCTAAACTAAACCCTAGCATAGTTTAATCTCAAAAACCCTAGTTGCATTTGTAACCTAACATGTTACAATTATACATATCTCATATATATATATATAATATTTTGTAACAAAAAAAAATAATACAATTAACATATATCACATATATATCAATGTATCATCAAGTGAGAAAAAGAATCATTTAAGTGAGCTTATATTAGTTAATGTAATGTAATATATCAAATATATAATTATACATTAAATTATCGAATCAACACTTGATCCGATAATCCGGCTATTTTGCAAATAACCGACTAATATAATATGTATCAGTTCATCGAATCAACATTTGATCCGATGACCCGGCTATATCACATATACCCGGCCGATATCGCATATCGCGAGAATCGAATACGGTATCACATACACGTATTATTCTCGGTCCCGCACATATCACATATGTGCTCCTACTCCGTTTTGCCTGAGCCAGGAAACCTCCGTGTAAGACTCTAAAGAATCATCGATACGCTGGCAGTAGGTGATGATCATATCAAACACCCACAAGCTGCAAACGGTTAGCTAAACATAACAGCCACCCGAGTATTGAGCGATCAGAAGATCAACACGCAAGCCTGCACACACTTTTATGAATCCAATCAGTAACACTACCGTACAGGCCGGTCTCTTCGTCTGATATGTCGCATATCCAGTCTAGGGGTGGTAAATGTCAGACCCCAGTAACCGATAAGTCGTGTCGATGTAAAGCTCATAACAGGTCGAGAAACTACTGATAACACTTACCAGTAGGTCTCCATATCAGCCCTGGCCAGGGACTTCCAGTTATAGCCGATCGAACACAGCGCAACATCAACCCCCAATACCGGGAGAGATGAAACCCCTCCTATCGCTCATTGCCTCCATGTGATTTTGGACTGTACCCAAAAGCCACCGTTTTGCACGTTCTCATGAACGTGGTAAGGTGGAAATCAAAGCACAGTGGGAATCACACAAGACTCTATGACGATCTCGGGTCTACAGACTAACTTTTACCAGTGTCACCAGAGAACTTCTATCTGACGATAGGTATAATACCATCTAGGAGTTCTCGGCGAGTCCGTTCAGTGTACCCAGTCTCCACTGAGCACCCGTACAACATCTTTGATGTCAAACACCAATGGATATGAGATCATCCATTGCCCATCATATGGGTCAAGATGCGTATATGCTAGTCTACTCTGGAGTATCGATGCCCTGTCTCGATACACCCTCGACTAGGAACAGTTATAGGATATACTCTTGGACTACCCTGGCCCCACTAGTATGATCTGCATCATAATCCCAGTAGTCGAGTACATATCCTAAGGGTTTTATGAACATGTGAGAGCAAGACAGTAAACAAATACAAGTCAACATGTTAAGACAAAGTGAAACCAGATAGCATACTATCATGTCGAGCAAGAAAGTTCTCTCTCTATATATCCAAGCATCCACTATAATATACATCATATGTACAACAATGACATCTAGGGCCTATACATAACTAAACACCCCGTTGTTGTCACAATACAGAGGTATTGGATTAACAATGGACGGAACCACCTGAAGTTTTGTTAAGAACTTCCTTATCCAGACTGCTTCTTTTGCGGCATCAGAAGTTGCGATATACTCTTCTTCCATCGTCGAGTCAGCAACGGTGTCCTGCTTGGAACTCTTTCAACAGAGCACCCCTCCATTGAGGGTAGAGACATAACCTGATATGGACTTGGAGTCATCCTTGTCACTCTGGAAGCTGGAGTCAGCAAAGACCTCGATCTGGAGGTCTTTTCCGCCGTAAACCAAGAACATTTCCTTAGTCCTTCTCAGATACTTGAGAATGTTCTTTACTGCTATCCAGTGCTTCTCCCCAGGGTTTGACTGATACCGGCTTACCACGCTCAGTGCGTAAGCTACATCTGGTCTGGTACACAACATCACATACATTATAGAGCCTACCGCTGAAGTGTAGGGTATAATAGACATGCGATCCCTTTCCAAATCAGTCTTGGGAGACATCTCTTTGGAGAGGGTGATTCTGTGACAAGCCGGTAAATTACCGCGATTAGAATCTTCCATACTGAATCTTTTCAGTATAGTGTCGATGTACCTGGACTGTGAAAGTCCCAACATCCTCTTAGATCTATCACGATAGATTTGGATCCCCAGAATGTAAGAGGCATCACCCAGGTCTTTCATGGAGAACCTGTGTGACAAGAACTCTTTGACAGATTGTAGCATAGGAATGTCATTTCCTATCAAGAGAATGTCATCCACGTACAAGACGAGAAATACAACAGTTCATACTACAATCTTACTATAAATGCATGGCTCATCTGGATTTTTGATAAAGTCAAATTCTTTGGGTGTTTCATCAAAACAGATGTTCTAACCCCGTGATGCCTGCTTTAGTCCATAGATGGACTTAAGCAACTTGCACACTTTCCCGCTGCTCCCACTCTGAATGAAACCCTATGGCTGGTCCATATAGACATGTTAGTTATGTATATGCCCTAGAGGCCATTGTTGTACATATGATGTATATTATAATGGATGCTTGGATATATATAGAGAGGACTTTCTTGCTCGTCATGATAGTATGTTATTTGGTTTCCCTTTATCTTAACATGTTGACTTATATCACATGTTGATAAAGCCCTTAGGATCTGTACTTGACTACTGGGACTATGATGAGATCATACTAGTGGGGCCACGGCAGTCGATGAGTACATCCTATAAATATTCCTAGTCGAGGGTGTATCGAGACAGGGTATCGATACACCAGAGTAGACTAGCGTATACGCATCTTGACCCATATGATGGGCGATGGATGATCCCATATCCATCGGTGTTTTGACATCAGAGATGGTGTACGGGTGCTCAGTGGAGACTGGGTACACTGGACGGACTCGCCGAGAACTTCCAGATGGTATTATACCTCATGTCAGATGGCAGTTCTCCGGTGACACAGGTACAGGGTAGTCTGTAGACCCGAGATCGTCATAGAGTCTTGTGTGATTCCCACTATGTTTTGATTTCCACCTTACCACATCCAAGAGAGCGTGCAAAACGGTGGCTTTTGGGTACAGTCCCGAATCACATGGAGGCAATGAGCGATAGGAGGGGATTCGTCTCTCCCGGTATAGGGAGTTGATGTTGTGCTGTGTTCGATTGGCTATAACCGGAAGTCCTTGGCCATGGCTCATATAGAGATTTACTGGTAAGTGTTACCAGTAGTTTCTCGATCTGTTATGAGCCTCACATCGACACGACTTATCGGTTACTGGGGTCTGACGTATACCACCCCTAGACTAGATATGCAACATATCAGACGAAGAGACCGGATTGTACGGGAGTGTTACTGATTGGATTCACAGGAGAATGTACAGGCTTGCTTGTTGATCTTCTGATTGCTCAATACCTGGGTGGCTGTTACGTGTAGCTGACCGCTTGCAGCTTGTGGGTGTTTGATATGATCATCACCTACTGTCGGCGTATTGACGATTCTTTAGAGTCCTACACAGAGGTTTCTTGACTCAGGCAAAATGGATTAGGAGCACATATGTGATATGTGTAGGATCGAGGATAATGCGATATGAGATACCGTATTATATTCTCGCGATATTTGGATATGAGCCGGGTCATCGGATCAAGTGTTGATTCAATGAATCGGTACATGATATATTAGTCGGTTATATTTGATATAGCCGGATTGTCGGATCAAGTGTTGATTCGATAATTTAATGTATAATAATATATATGATATATTGCATTACATTATCTAATATTGGCTCGCTTTATTATTTCATTTTCTCACCGGGTAATACATTGGTATATATGTGATATATGTTAATTGTATTATTTTCTTTTGTTACAAATATATATTATATATATGATATATAATATAGTAACATGATATGATTACTAATGCAACATGTTTAGTGGAGATTAAACAAGGTTAGGGTTTGATTTGGGTTAGTTCTTTCTTGATGCTTCTAGAAGGATTTATTTTGTTTTGAGCTAAGATATTATGGTTGATATTTTCTAGTGACTCATTCTTAACCCAACCCAAACCCTTAGCCTTAGTTAATTCTCTACATGAGTTAGCCTTGTCATAGTTAACCATGGTTGCATTATTAATCATATATCATTTCATTATTCATCACAAAAGGATTTATCCATTATTTCTTCTTCTTCTTCAACCTTGAGCTTTGTGAAAGCTTTCTAGGTTTTCATTTTGTGATGATTAAGAGTGAGAATTTGATAAGAAACGAGAGCACAAATACTACTCCATCATCCTCATCTAATCTAGCCAATTAGATTAGGGTGTTCACCTCATTAGAGAGAGATATCTTAAGTTATAGAAACTTCGAGGTAGATCATCGGAGAAAAGGAAGACTACAAGCTAGCATGGATCATTCGAGTTGTGGAGCCTCTCTTAAGTTCGGGAGATCGTGGATCGTGGCGAAGGGATTTCTACTCGGAGCTTATGAAGCGAAGGAGTGGACTACAAAGGTTGTAATCCCTCACTCTTAGTTGTAAAGATATTTACTTGCATGTTAAACCCTAATAATCTAGCAAAGATCCCGGCTTTGGGTTGTTTCGGCACGTCTAAATTTTAAATCGGGCATGGTTGATGCCTTATAGACCCTTGTATGACTGCCTAGGAACCCTATAGTGGTATCAGAGCCTAGCTAGTGCATTAGGCGACGTGTTTATGAAGTTAAAACTTCGATCGAACCCCGAAACATCGAAAATGACCCCCTCTCTGGAAATTTTGTAAAAATGTGATTTTTTTCTGCATTAAAAATACTCAAAAAAATCAGCAGGGAAAAGTTGCTTCTTTTCCAGAGCAAACTTCTAATGCGTTGAAAGAAAGAGCTCCTGATGCCCAGGCTGTTGCGACAGTGGAATAAATAGGAGAAAGGGAAGAGGAAAATCTTTTGGCTAGTGCTCAGCTTGGAAAGGATTGTTAGCCAGAAGCTGCTGTGGCCTCAAGCGGGTAGTCCTTCTTTACGAGTTCTGAGCTGAGGGTGTTACTTGTCTTTCTCAGAAGCTGGAACCGAAAAAGACCTGGTTCTAAGAGTTACTGTAAACTACGACATCCTAATTCCTCTAAAGAGCCGCGGAACCGCGGCAATACCTTGCTTGCGCGGCGGTTCCGCGGCGGAACAATAGAATTAGGGTTAGTATTTTGTGCAGTAATATCCGTAGGTACTTGTACATTCTTCTGGGTATTTTTAATCTGACTCAAGTGTTGAGTGTTCTGGGGATTATTTTGAATTCGTTGATTCGATCGGAAAGTTTAATTTCGTTCTGTTTTCCGGATAATTTAGAAACTGTTAAAATATTCGAACGGATATCATTAACTCATTTTTTCCTGGCACGAAAAACTTTCAGGTGTTGAATTTTTCTTGAGTTTAAATCTTTCGGAAAAACATGCATGTAACGCGGTGGACCCTCTAGAAGAACACAAAACTTAACTCGATTATGTGACCGCCTGAACCGCCTCTGAACCTTAGGGTTTGGGGCAGTACGGCGTTGCCACATGTGAGGCGTTGGCTTGACCCTTCTACGGCTTGACCATTGGTAATGTGACATATTCAGGGATTTTTTGAACTCCGCTCAAGTGTTGAGCTATTTAGGAAATCTTGGGTATTTGATTATTCGATCGGAAAGTTTAATACTGTCTATTTATCTGGAATGTGATACAATATGTGGAATTCATATAGTTAGGCATGAAATGCGAAGTATGTGATATTTCGGATTTACGATGTCTAAAGAGATTGTGGATTCCAAATGTTGTAGTTTTACAATTTCTTTTTTGTGACCGTAAGTGTAGTATGTAGTTGTATGCCGGTTTTCGTTGCTATACATCAACGACGATCGGTGTATGCATACTTACTTACGTTGATGATATGAGATATTATGTGTTGCTGTGATATGTTATATTGGATCGTCGTATTCTGAATAGCCGGGGGTTTTATGTGAGATGGGGGTTTTTATTTTCATTCATGTAAAATTCTTTTGTATGTAATATTCTTTTATTGGGGCACTTCCGGGATGAGGTTGATGTCACCAGTGTATATTATTTACTTTTCCACATTAGGTAGACCCAAGGAGGGGAGCACAAGTGACCGGGTTCTAGGGTCCAGTGGGAGGCCATCTCGAGGAGTCGAGACCGGGTCTCCTAACCCTAGAATCGGCAGTGTTACTTGCCGCTCTCGTAGGGGTCTAGGGATGTGGGTTTGGCTATTCATCGCGACTGTGGAATCCGTGTTTTATACAGGCTCGTATTAAAAACACGGACATCCTAATATATCCAATATTTCATATATGTTCTTCTGCTGCAATGTTCTGTGATGAGATCATATTACTGCCTGAGACGAATGCTTATACTATATAGATATATGCTGATATATAAATATTACTGCTTTCGTTTCTTCTGTGATGCTTAGGAAGCATTAATTGATGGGATTTTTATTAATGAGATTAATAAAAGAAAAGAAACCTAAAAGATGTTGTAGAATCAAAACTTTATAAAAGGGTAGCTACAGTTTTGTTTTGCACAGCGGTATATATGATATACCCTGCACCTTATTCGATGAGGAAAGAGCCGAGATCCCTTCACCGGGAGTGACCTCTTTAGCTAAACTGGAAGATGCAACAAACTCACGGTTTTGTTTTTGATAACTTCTATAGTTCTTGCTTTGCACCGCGGTATATATGATATGCCCTGCACCTTATTCGATGGGGAAAGAACCGAGATCCTTTCACCGGAAGTGACCTCTTTAGTGAAACTAGAAAAGCCTCAAAAACACTCCTTTTCAAAATCACTTGTTTCTACAACGATATCAAGTTCATTACGCTCATGGTTTTCTGAAAAACCTGTGTAGCCTTCCGTCATTTCAGATAAGCAATATTTAGTATTCGTGCTGCGGTAGTTTGGCATGCGTCAAGGCATAGTGTACGGTAGCTAATTATTACTTATCTGTAGCATGAGATGCGATTGGATTAGGGTATTCGTACGGCGTTGTTTAGCATGCGTCAAGGGTCGTACGGGTGGGTTTAATTCAATCACGAAATGTACGGGTTGAACTTGACTAGCGGACTATGGGTTGTTTGGCATGCGTCAAGGTCATGGTACGCTAGGGGTAAAAGTATTATCGGGAATTTCAAGTGTTGAAATTTGCAATGAGATTGCATACCTCCTATAAGATAGTTGGATCCCGATACCCACTGCGAGTAAGAGTTACTTCTGGGAGAGTTTTACACAGAACAATTAGCCGATCAAGTAGGTGCCTAGAAAGGTGTTAACGGGGTTATGCCTCTGGGAAGACGAGCTTTATTTTAATTAGGTCCATGCGAAAGCACGGGGAACCTCTCTCAAGTACCAACACTGATCTGGCTGAAAGATTGACGAAATTGTAGGGTGTGATTAATCCCGGCTAATCTTACCTTTTAGGATTTGAAGGAAGATTTGATAAATACAGTGGGAGATATCCTGATTAGATAAGATAATAACCAATCTAATCTTGCAAGAGCATACGCTAAAGTGTTTCCTTCTCTCTCTCTCCAGGTAGCGACCATGTTAGGACTTAATCAAGATAATAATATGGATGTATTGACTGAACCTGCTTATTATACTGAGCAGGGGATCGTTGGTCCCGTTCTTTCTTATAAGTGTTATAAGACTGAGCAGGAAACAGGAGAAAAGCTGGATTCTTACACCGCCCAAACGAAGAACAGGCATGCTGATGCATCTTCTTCGGGTGTGTTAGTTATTGAGAACTGTTTCTCAGTTCACCTTACGTCCTAGGTATTAGATACCGAATCAGGATCCCATATATGTAAATTGTTACGTGGGCTACGTAAAGGTAAAGAAATGGGAAGGGGTGATCATTCCGTACAAGTAGGGAATGGTGCAAGTATTGCAGCCAAAACAGTTGGCGAATATCACCTTGTATTACCAAGTAGTAATACATTGATTCTGAACGAGTGCTATTATATACCGAACATGATGTGCAACATTATATCAGTTTCTTTATTAAGTAAAGAAGGATATAATTTTGTAGTACAGGATAATATTATGAACATATTCCTAAATCAAAAGGTGATTGGATCAGGCTCGTTACATAATGGCATATTCATTCTCAATCAAAATACAGTCCTTAATATACAAAACACATACAAGAGGAAGAGTTCAGAAATGAATGAATCCTTCTTATGGCATTGTAGACTTGGTCATATCAATGCGACACGGCTAGCTAAGTTACATAAGGATGGATATTTGAATTCGTTCGAATCATCATCTTATGTACTTGCCATTCGTGTCTCAAAGGTAAAATGACCAAAACTCCGTTTAGTGGACACGGAGAAAGAGTTACAGAACTCTTAGGGCTGATACATAGTGATGCATGTGGTCCCATGTCTACACATACTAGGAACGGTTCTTCCTACTTTATTACATTCATTGACGATCTCTCTAGATACGGACATGTGTTCCTGATGAAACACAAGTCTGAAGCTTTTGAGAAATTCAGAGAATATAAGCACGAAGTAGAGAACCAAACGGGCAAAAGTATTAAGATCCTTCAATCTGATCGAGGAGGAGAATACTTGAGCAATGAGTTTTTGGACTATCTAAAAGAGAATGGGATTCTCTCTCAGCTTACTCCTCCTTATACACCACAGCAAAACGGTGTATCGGAGCGGAGGAATCACACCCTATTAGATATGGTGCGCTCTATGATGAGTACTACTGAGTTACCTATTTCCTTCTGGGGGTATGCGCTTGAGACAGCCATAAACCTATTGAATAGGGTTCCTACCAAATCTGTGCCAACCACTCCATATGAGATATGGAAAGAAAAGAGACCACATCTTAATTATATTAAGATATGGGGTTGTCCGGCATATGTGAAAAAACAAAATCCGGAGAAGCTCGAGACAAGATCAGTTCTGTGCAAGTTTAATGGATATCCCAAGCATTCTCAAGGGTATATCTTCTACCACTCCGAGGAACAAAAAGTGTTTGTTTCTCGACAAGCCACCTTCTTAGAAAAGGGTTTTCTTATGAAACAAGATAGTGGAAATGAAGTAGAACTGGAAGAAGTTCCAGCAACACAAACTGCAACTGAAGATTTAGTGGAACCAGAGGATTCAGTAGTATCCGACGAACCCCAGCCTCTCTGCCGATCTAGCAGGGTTTCTCATCCACCTGAGAGTTGCTACGGTTTTCTCATTGATGGTGGGAGAGAGGATTGCATCATGGAAGATGATGACCCGACTAGTTTCGAGAAGGCCATCACGAGTGGTGACTCTGTGAAGTGGCTGGATGCAATGTGATCTGAGATGGAATCCATGTACACCAACAAAGTATGGACTTTGGAAGTTGCTCCTGACGGGGTAAAACCCATTGGGTGCAAGTGGATCTTTAAAAAGAAAATTGGTGTAGATGAAAAAGTTGAGACTTTCAAAGCTAGACTTGTTGCAAAGGGTTTTCTTCAACGACTAGGTGTAGATTATGATGAAACTTTTCTTCAGTGGCTATGCTTAAGTCCATCCGGATCTTACTTGCCATTTCTGCATACCATGACTACGAAATCTGGCAAATGGATGTTAAGACCGCCTTTCTGAATGGTGATTTAGAAGAGTGCGTGTACATGACTCAGCCAAAGGGCTTCGTAGATAGTGGGAGCAACGGAAAGGTGTGCAAGCTGCTTAAATCCATCTATGGGTTAAAGCAAGCATCGCGGAGTTGGAACATATGCTTTGATATTGTAGTCAAAGAGTTTGACTTCATCAAAAACATAGATGAACCTTGTATTTATAAGAAGGTTGCAGAGAGTAAGGTAGTCTTCCTCGTATTGTATGTCGATGACATACTCTTGATAGGAAATGATGTTCCTATGCTGCAATCAGTCAAGCTCTTCTTATCACAAAGATTCTCAATGAAAGATCTAGGTGATGCCTCCTGCATATTGGGAATTATGATCTATAGAGATATATCTAAACGGATACTGGGATTGTCCCAATCCAGGTACATTGACACCATACTAAAGAGGTTTAGTATGGAAGAATCCAAGCGTGAGAACCTACCCACAATCTCTGGACTCACTCTTTCCAAAGAGATGTCTCCCAAGACTGATTTGGAAAGAGCTCGCATGCAAGGAATACCCTATGCTTCGGCAGTAGGCTCTATCATGTATGTGATGCTATGTACCAGACCCGATGTAGCATACTCACTAAGTGTAGTGAGTAGGTATCAAGCAGATCCTGGAGAGAGTCACTGGGTAGCAGTGAAGAACATTCTCAAGTACTTGAGAAGATCTAAGGAGATGTTCTTGGTGTATGGTAACGGAGAACTCCAGGTGGAGTCCTTTACCGATTCAAGCTTCCAAAGTGATAAGGACAACTCTAAGTCGCACTCGGGATTTGTCTTTACCCTCAATAAAGGGGCGGTGTGTTGGAAGAGTTCCAAACAGGATACCGTTGCAGACTCGACGATGGAGGCTGAATACATCGCTGCCAACGATGCTGCCAAAGAGGCTGTCTGGATAAAGAAGTTCATTAGTGAACTTGGTGTGGTTCCATCCATTGAGCATCCAATAACTTTGTATTGCGATAACAATGGAGCTGTGGCTTTGGCCAAGGAACCCAGGTCCCATCAGAAGTCCAGACATATTCTGAGGCGGTATCACCTGATCAGGGAGATAGTTGATCGCCGGAGGATCGAGGTCAGGAGAGTAGATACGAAGGACAACACTGTGGATCCACTCACAAAGGCCATTCCCCAGATACAGTTTGAAAGATTATTCGGGATGCTAGGTATGAGATACTACAGCAGCTGGCCTTAGTGCAAGTGGGAGATTGTTAGTTATGTATATGCCCTAGAGGCCATTGTTGTACATATGATGTATATTATAATGGATGCTTGGATATATATAGAGAGGACTTTCTTGCTCGTCATGATAGTATGCATTTTGGTTTCCCTTTATCTTAACATGTTGACTTATATTAGTTTACTGTCTTACTCTCACATGTTGATAAAGCCCTTAGGACCTGTACTCGACTACTGGGACTATGATGAGATCATACTAGTGGGGCCACGGTAGTCGATGAGTACATCCTATAACTGTTCCTAGTCGAGGGTGTGTCGAGACAGGGCATCGATACACCAGAGTAGACTAGCGTATACGCATCTTGACCCATATGATGGGCGATGGATGATCCCATATCCATCGGTGTTTTGACATCAGAGATGGTGTACGGGTGCTCAGTGGAGACTGGGTACACTGGACGGACTCGCCGAGAACTTCCAGATGGTATTATACCTCACGTCAGATGGCAGTTCTCCGGTGACACAGGTACAGGGTAGTCTGAAGACCCGAGATCGCCATAGAGTCTTGTATGATTCCCACTATGTTTTGATTTCCACCTTACCACGTCCAAGAGGGCGTGCAAAATGGTGGCTTTTGGGTACAGTCCCGAATCACATGGAGGAAATGAGTGATAGGAGGGGATTCGTCTCTCCCGGTATAGGGAGTTGATGTTGTGCTATGTTCGATTGGCTATAACCGGAAGTCCCTGGCCAGGGCTCATATAGAGATTTACTGGTAAGTGTTACCAGTAGTTTCTCGACCTGTTATGAGCCTCACATCGACACGACTTATCGGTTACTGGGGTCTGACGTATACCACCCCTAGACTAGATATGCAACATATCAGATGAAGAGACTGGATTGTACGGGAGTGTTACTGATTGGATTCACAGAAGAATGTACATGCTTGTTTGTTGATCTTCTGATTGCTCAATACCTGGTTGGCTGTTATGTTTAGCTAACCGCTTGCAGCTTGTGGGTGTTTGATATGATCATCATCTACTGCCGGCGTATTGATGATTCTTTAGAGTCCTACATAGAGGTTTCTTAACTCAGGCAAAACGGAGTAGGAGCACATATGTGATATGTGCAGGACCGAGGATAATGCGATATGAGATACCGTATTATATTCTCGCGATATTTGGATATGAGCTGGGTCATCGGATCAAGTGTTGATTCGATGAATCGGTACATGATATATTAGTCGGTTATATTTGATATAGCCGGATTGTCGGATCAAGTGTTGATTCGATAATTTAATGTATAATAATATATATGATATATTTCATTACATTATCTAATATTGGCTCGCTTTATTATTTCATTTTCTCACCGGGTAATACATTGATATATATGTGATATATGTTAATTGTATTATTTTCTTTTGTTACAAATATATATTATATATGTGATATAATATAGTAACATGATATGATTACTAATGCAACATGTTTAGTGGAGATTAAATAAGGTTAGGGTTTGATTTGGGTTAGTTCTTTCTTGATGCTTCTAGAAGGATTTATTTTGTTTTGAGCTAAGATATTATGGTTGATATTTTCTAGTGACTCATTCTTAACCCAATCCAAACCCTTAGCCTTAGTTAATTCTCTACATGAGTTAGCCTTGTCATAGTTAACCATGGTTGCATTATTAATCATATATCATTTCATTATTAATCACAAAAGGATTTATCCATTATTTCTTCTTCTTCTTCAACCTTGAGCTTTGAGAAAGCTTTCTAGGTTTACATTTTGTGATGATTAAGAGTGAGAATTTGATAAGAAAAGAGAGCACAAATACTACTCCATCATCCTCATCTAATCTAGCCAATTAGATTAGGGTGTTCACCTTATTAGAGAGAAATAGATTGAGTTATAGAAATTTCGAGGTAGATCATCGAAGAAAAGGAAGACTACAAGCTAGCATGGATCGTTCGAGTTGTGGAGCCTCTCTTGAGTTCGGGAGATCGTGGATCGCGGCGAAGGGACTTCTACTCGGAGCTTTTGAAGCGAAGGAGTGGACTACAAAGGTTGTAATCCCTCACTCTTAGTTGTAAAGATGTTTACTTGCATGTTAAACCCTAATAATCTAGCAAAGATCCTGGCTTTGGGTTGTTTCGGCACGTCTAAATTTTAAATCGGGCATGGTTGATGCCTTATAGACCCTTGTATGACTTCCTAGGAACCCTACAAGACACACTCTTCTAAATTTCCATTTAGAAAAGCTATTTTTACGTTCATCTGCCAAATCTCATAATCGTGGAAGGCAGCAATGGCAAGAAGGACCCGAATCGATTTGAGCATAGCCACTGGAGAAAAGGTTTCGTTCTAGTACAAACCAGGTCTTTGACGAAAACCCATTGCAACAAGTCTAGCCTTATAGGTTTCAATCTGTCCATCTACACCAATCTTCTTTTTGAAGATCCATTTGCAGCCTACGGGTTTTACCCCTTCTGGAGCAATGTCCAAATTCCATACTTTGTTGGTGTACATGGACTCCATTTCGGTCCGCATTTCATCTAGCCATCTTACCGAGTCAGTGCTCTGAATGGCCTGCTGGAAGTTAGTCGGCTCATCATTATCAATGATGCAATCCTCTCTATCCCTGTCTATGAGAAAACCGTAGTATCTCTCAGGCGGATGAGACAGCCTACTACTCCTGCGGAGAGGTGCAGGAATGTCCTGTTCTTTTGAAACTTCTGGTTCCACCAAGCTTTCAGTAATAGCTTGTGGTTCTGGAATTTCTTCCAGTTCTATTGCGCTCCTACTTGTTTCTTTTTCTAAATACTGATGTTCCAGAAAGTGGGCATGACGAGAAACAAAAACCTTTTGTTCCTCTGCGTGATAGAAAGATACCCTCCTGGAGTTCTTTGGGTATCCCACAAACTTACACAGTACTGAACGTGTCTCGAGCTTGTCCACATGCTGCTTTTTAACAAAAGCTAGACATCCCCATATCTTCAGATACTGAAGATAGGGTTTCTTCCCACTCCACATCTGATATGGTGTGGTAGGCACAGTCTTGGTAGGAACCTTGTTCAAAATATATGCAGCTGATTCTAGTGCATCGCCCTAGAATGATCGCGGTAACTCAGCGTTACTCATCATGGAACATACCATATCCAATAGGGTTCGGTTCCGTCTCTCCGATACACCGTTGTGTTGTGGTGTGCATGGAGGAGTAAGATGAGATAGAATTCCATTCTCTTTTAGGTAATCCAGGAACTCGGCACTCAAGTATTCACCATCTCGATCAGATCTCAGTGTCTTGATACTTTTTCCGGTTTGTTTTTCCACTTCATTCTTATATTCTCGGAATTTCTCAAAGGCCTCGGATTTATGTTTCATCAAGAAAATATGTCCATAGCTAGAGAAATCATCCGTAAAAGTAATGAAATAGGAATAACCACTTCTTGCATGTATAGACGTTTGACCACATACATCGCTGTGTATTAGTCCCAAGAGCTCGCTCGCTCTTACACTGTGTCTAGTGAACGGAGTCTTTGTCGTCTTTCTTTTGAGACATGATTGACAAGTTGCATAAGATTGATATTCGAAAGGATCCAAATATCTTTCTTTATGTAACTTGGTCAACCTTGTTTCGTTGATGTGACCTAGTCTACAATGCCATAAGAAAGCCTGATTTGTTTCCGGAGACTTTCTTTTAAGTGTGTTCTGGACATTAAAAATTTGCAGTTGGTTTAATACGTATATACCGTCGTTTAGAGTACTTGACCCAATCAGACCATGATTAAGGTGGATGTTTACAACATCGCTTACAAAAGTAAAATCATAACCTTCTTTGGATAACAAAGATACAGAAATGATATTACAAGTCAAACTAGGTACACAAAAACAGTTGCGCAAAACCAAAATATGTCCACTCGTCAATCCAAGGTGATATTCCCCTACGGACACAGTATCCACGCTCGCTCCGTTAGCAACCCTGAGGGTCATATCACCGGTCTTCAGAACTCTACGGCTTCTCAGTGCCTGCAAAGAATTGCATATATGAGATCCTGATCCGGTATCCAATACCCAGGAAGTAGAGTTGATTGACAGACAGTTTTCAATTACAAACACACCTGAAGCCGATGCCACAACTTGCCTCGGGTCCTGGTTCCTGGATTTCCAAGCCTTGTAATCTTTCTTCCAATGGCCCTTTCTATGACAGTAGAAGCATTCTTCCTTTCCTACTGTTGGTCCCACTACTTTTGCCTTGCCCCTTGCTTCCACCTTACTAACACCGCCTTTCGGCTTGGTGGGGGCCTTCTTCTTCTTTCCGTTGGCTTTCGTCTTGGATCTAGAAGAGGAAGCACCACCAACAAACAGAGCGGGTGTTTCCTTGGTTTTCTGCAGGGTGCCCTCTGCACTCCTCAACATATTGAGGAGTTCCGGAAGTTCAACTTCTTTACCTTGAATATTAAAATTCAAGATAAACTGGGTGTAGGTGGAAGGAAGGGACTGGAGAATCAAGTCTGTATACAGATCATTCTCTAACGTAGTCCCGAGGTCCGCGAGCTCCTCAATATAGCCAATTATCTAAAGGACGTGTTCTCCTACAAATGATCTGACGGCCAACCTCGCTTGAAATAACTTCTTTGAGGTCTCGTATCTTGCAATATGAGATTGCTCTCCATATAATTTCTTGGTATAGAGGAATATGGATTCAAGATCCATATTCTCGTGCCGCCTCTGGTGTTCATTATCCATGGAGGCCAGCACGAGGCACTTGGCATTCGCGCAGTCAATCTCCCAGGTCTTGCGGATTTCCTTATCCGCGACACTGGATTCTGGACCCGGGACGGCATGAGCTTTAGTAGTAAGGAAATACCCCAACTTGTCATAAGTGATTTCCATCTTGACATTCCTGAACCAATCTTTATAGTTTGGCCCTGTCAATATATTTTTATCTAATAGTAACTTAAGGCCCATCATGTTTGTGGTCACTGCAATTAGAAGAGAGAGAAGAAACACTTTAGCATGATGCTCTTGCAAGTTTAGAATGGTTTTTAGTTTATCTAAACAGGATGGCTCCCACTGTTTCTCGAATCCTTTCTCAAATCATAAAAGAAGAATTAGTCAGGATTAATCTCACCGTACAATACTTGCTTAACCGTTCAGCCAAGCCGGTGTCGGTACTTCGAGGGAGGTTTTACGACGCTTTCGCGAAGTTCCTTAATTAAATAAGCTCTTTTCCCTGAGGGCGTAGCCCCGCTAACACTTTTCTAGACACATACTTGGTTTATAGCATTGATCGTTAAGTGAAAAAATCTCCCGAGGAGTAGCATATACTCACAGTAAGATCAGGATCCAAATATCATCGTGTGATAAAGTCGAAGGAATCCTACCAAAATTATCACACTCCAAATGGTATGCAACACTAGCAAATTTCAGTTTCTTTAGAAACTCCTGATATGGATTTTTGCCCCATGCTCTTATGACCTTGACGAAGGCCAACATATCATAAGTCACATGTCAAGTTCTACCCATCATTATCCAGGTTAATTTGAACCCACCCGTACACACCATTGACGAAGGCCAAAATAGCAGTACGACTGTCCCAAACCAACGCATCTATCTATACTACAGATGAATATTCAGCAGCTACCAATCACTATGCCTTGGCGAAGGTCAAAATACATAGCTTGAATACTACTGAATATCCGACTGAAATGAAGGAGGGCTACGAATGGTTTTGGCGAAACCGTGAACGTAGTGAACTTGATATAATTGAAGGAACGTGATAGCTTTTAAAAGGAGTGGTTTAAGCTCCGTATTTTAAAAGTTTTGCTGTTTTGAAAAAACCGAGTGATTTTGAAATTGTTCCAACGATTCAACTTTGGTTTGTTTGCTTAGCATTAATATAATGCAGTCCCATCAATTAATCCTACCATTGCAGAAAACAACGAAAATACACCGTACGCTTATGCCATCCGCATTCGCCATGGGGCCCCTTCATCACCCGTTAGGTTACTTAACTAATGACAGAGCGGGGGATGGACTAGCGCGGATGTAAAACATAAGCAACGTCTACTAGATATCATATATAAATATATACATTCGTCAAACGCAATGATAGGCATTCCAGATCACAGATGAACTTGTTGGATATACTAGGAGTTCGCGTTTCGTTTGACCCTGTAACGAAAGACGGATTCCACGGTTGTGATGAATAGCCAAACCCCACCCTAGACCCTTACGGGTGTGGAAAACTACCTGCCAAATACCCGAAGTGAAGCAACCTCTCTTAACAAAGTGAGTAGGCCACTCGACACTTCAAAGTACCCGGTAGTTTGTGCACCCTACCTTGGGTCTATCCTAGGAGCAAAAATAGTAAAAGAAATAATACAACGGTGGCTACAACCTCAACCCGGATGTGCCCCGCAAAAATAATATTACATCACTTTACAAATTTTACATCGAATGAAAGAATGAAAACCCTCATCTCACACCCCGGCTATTCATCACGACGATCCAACAAGTTCATATACACAAACCAATATAATCAATCACAGAAATGTGCAACCCCCAACTAAACGACATATAGAAATTAGAGAAAGTTTACAAACACATTTATCACAACTTGAAACATTAAATGACATTAAACTGCGACTTCGAAACACCCGGTATTTTCCACAGTGAAGAATTTACAGTAAAATCAAAATTGGCAAACACAAACAACTCTTGAAGCCCTAGATTCAAGTCACAAAGCCACACACCAAAATACAAAGCAATCCCCTGCAATTGGACTGGCGAGCTCGGAAAAAATAACAATGTGGTCGGCCAGATTTTGAGGAAATTGTCTCGTTTTTGGTGTGCGTCAATTTTACAGTTCAAAGAGTACTCTGCAGTTGCTAAAATAATTTTTAGAGCCTCATTAAAAATTGACAGAAACTTGAATCTTTGCTTCGATGTTTTCGGGTTATTTCGGTTTCGTAGTTTTACTTGTCGTTTAAACTGTTAGCTATGGTTTAGTCGGCTCTGATGCCACTGTAAGTCGACATTACACATCCCACGGGTTTGCGGGGTGGCGGAACAGGTAAAAAACGATTTTTACAACAAGATAACATTGACTTTAACATTAAGATCTTAGCTAAACTATACCTAACAAACTAACTAGAGGTATTATCTACTCGGTAAGAAGATTATACCTAAAGTTCCAAGTCCTTCTCTTCTTTTCGCTGTCCTCCTTCTCCTTGCAAGCTCCTTGGAGTGGAAATAGAAATCACCTCCTCGTCGGCTTCTCGAAGTAGTAGAAGATCCACCCGAGAGTTCCAACCTTGAGCTAAACCTCCAAGATGAGGCAACTAGATCACTTGGTGTGCTAGACTAAGTGACCTAGAGTGAGTAGATTGTGATTTAGAGTAGCTTAGTCTCACTAAACCCTTGATTCTCAACACATGAGACACTAGGGTTTTGAGAGGAAGAAGAAGAAAGAAAGCTTGAGGAGAGAGAATGTATTTGTGATAATGATTATAAATAATAGAATGGCTAACTTATATATGACCACATGATATGAAAAATATCTCACCAAAATATCTAAGGTCAAAAAAATCTCACAAAATATCTAAGGTCAACAAGGCAATCCAAGTCAAGTGGTCAACATAAGTAGCCATGCTACCAAAAATCATTTATCAAAAATAACAAATACTTTTCCTTTTCCCATATTTGTTTTGACCAAGTCAATGGTCAAAACCCTAATGAGATGTCTCCTTCTATACCCCCTCTCATCCGTATATACATACCTGCATCCGTGTTCCGAGAAACACGAATACAATGAGACGAAGCTAATCCAATAATCAAATACTAGGATCTGGCTTAAACCAAAGCCCACTAGTATTGTCCGCTCGAACACCACACGCGCACAAGTACACGTATGTGATCGAACCCTGTCGTAAAACCATACGACCTCTACTCGTTTCGCCCGAAGATGGGAAACCCTCTGTGTGGGACTCTAAAGACTCGACAGTACTCTGGTAGCGGGTTTAACCACAAGCACGTCAGCGGCATTAGCTTTACGTAATGGCTACCCAGGTATCTGTCGATAAGAAGGTCAACGAGCAAGCTCATCCAAACTCCTACCGAGCCTGTCTGTAGCAATCTCCGTACAGTCCGGTCTGTTCGTCTAAGAGTATCGCATATCAGGCCTAGGGGGCGGTAAACGTCATACCCCTAATAGCGGTATAATTCGTGTCGGAGTGTAGCCCAGAACACCCTAAGAAACTACTGGAATATCTACCAGTAAATCTCACTTGTCCTGGCTAGGGACTTTGTGTAATGCTCTCCAAACATAGCGCGATATCAACCCCCAATACCGGGAGAGACGAATCCTATTTAACTGCCACTATCTCCAAGTGCTTCGGGACTGCACCCAACTACTACCTGTTTCCACGACTCAGCAGAGCGTAGGGTAGTAATCTAAGAACAGTGGGAACACACTTGAGGCGAAATAGCAGTGTCAAGTCAATGGACTAAGCTGTACTCATGTCACCTTGGAACTGCTACCTGACGATAGGTATAGTATCAACCAGCAGTTTCCAACGAGTCCGTCCAGTGTAACTCATAACCCAATGAGCACCTGCATACTATCTCCAGTACGACGTACTGATGGCTGTGGGACAGACCATCTCCCCTGCTGGGATGAGAAGCATATACACTAGTCTACTCTGGAGTATCGATGTCCTGTCTCGATAATCCTACGACTAGGGACCTGTATAAGGATGTGCTTGTAGACTACCCGTCCCCTACTAGTGTGACTGCCATCACAACGCTGGTTGTCAAGCATAAATCCTAAGGCTCTATCAATATGTATTAGCGATATGTTAAAAGAAACATATACACATATTAAGATAGATACAAACTAAGTAGCATACTACTATATCGAGCAAGACTGTCATAAATTCGTGTATATATCCCAAGCTTCCAAAATGTAATATACAAGCTAGTACTAAACAATAATGGCTTCTAGGACGTATTACACTAACAGGTCGTCGGCCCGACTCTAAGGAATGGGCAGATACCGACCTTCCTACACCGAGGGTTCTTCCGATGTATTCTAAGTGAACGATTGCCACCTCGACTCCGGGGGCGGGAGGGCACCGACCTTCCTGCACTTGCGATTAATTAACTTACACTCGACGTGCGATCGTCATCTAAAAGGCCGGTCATCGACCTACGACCAAACACTTGAATCGAGGAAAAGACCGACAAGCTCAAGTTCTCACGCAAGAAACATATTGTCATGCAGAGTAAAATAAACCCAGTTTTATTCATGTTCCAAAAGTCTTTACAAGGTATTCTGGGATCCTCAGCCTTACAAAAAGTGCTTGGAGGCTTACAAAATTTGGGAAAAAATAAAGGGAAAACAAAAAGCTCAGGCTGCGGGCTCTGCCCGGGTCTCACCTTGCTCGGCACCGCCCCCAGAGGCCGGAGTTTTTACTTCCGTAACCGCTCCTACCCCGGTGCCAGCTGCTTGCGGCGTGTCCACCGAAAGCGGGACCCGAGCGCGGAGCTCACAGTCGGCAAACTCCGGCATTAACGCCTTGACGACATCAAGAGCTTCATGCCAAATGATGGCAGAGGCTTCGCCGATGTCGGCGTAGAACTGGTCTGACGCCTTGTACGTGTCCACCGACTTGCGAGCTTAGAACTCGGCGATCTTCGCCGCCTCAAGCTCAGCCTCGGTCTCCCTCTTGCTGGCGTTCCTCGCCTTTTTCATTATGGCGCAACGCTTACCCAACTCCTCCAACTTGACCTCGACGGCTCGGTGGGACTCGCTCAGAAGTCGGTGGGACTCTTGGCACTTGGAGATCGTGAGCTCTCCGACGGCCAACCGGGTTTCGAGGGCGGCTGTCTTCTCCTTCCCCTGCCACAGCTGAAGGCGCAGATCCTCCGCCTCCGAAGACGATTCCCCTGCCTTCCTCATGGCCGGGGCAATCTCCTCAGATTCCATGTTGACGATAAGGGCACAATGTTGGAGGACCTAAGGAAAGCAGCAGATGGATTTAGAGGTGTTCAGACTAAGAAAGGGCACTTAAGATAATACTTAAACAGATACCAACCTGAACTGCCTCCTGAGCAATGGTGGCTACTTGGGCCTTCAGGGTCCCCTGGGGAATCTTGCCCCCGGCCGACTGCTCCATGTCCGCGAGGAAGCTGTCGGCGACAGAAAGCCCCAAGGGGACCACGAAGCAGACATCCCCCTCTTGCACGGGAATCCCCTCAGGGATCTCAGTCGACGGCGTGTGGGAGACCATCCTTTTCCTATTGAGGGGAACCTTGGTTCCCTCCTCCTCCTCCCTCGCCCGAGGTTCCGGGTCTCGCGCGTGCTTCTGGCTGCCCCCGCAGCGGTCATCGGGGGCTCGGGGCACTGCGGAAGACCTCGCCGGTGGGGACGGCCTCAAGGCTGAGCTCGGGCTGGCTCGGGACAAGCTCACGCCCCCGGCCTTCTTCTAGGCCGTAGCGGCTATGGCAGCTAGGATCCTGGATCGGTCCATTTGTCCTGTAAAAGGAGAATACACAGAAAAGTTAGTGATGCAAGAAAGGCAAAAGGAAATTATTCAAGTCTAAATAGGTCGTCCAATCTCCTAACTTACCCGCTAAGCGCGCGGGGCTGATCCCGACCCAGCTAAGGACCTGCTCGGAAAGCAAGACGTCGGCCCGCTGGATCGGCTCCCACATGGAAATCGCCCTCGCCTCAGGAGAGGATGACTGCTTCGCCCGCGGGCAGTTGGCCCTATGCCACTGTACATGCGCAGGCCAATCCTCGTCCTCGGGTGGCTCGGCGAATACAAACTTCTCCTTCCAGTCGTGGATGGAAGAAGGAACAACTACCACGCCCGACCCGGCCACCCAGTCCTTGCGTTTTTAAAGGAAAAATACACCCAGCTTGGCTCGTTCTTGCTAGTGCCGGGGTGATTTTTATAGCAGAGAAAAGAAGTAAGAAGTGTCAAGCTGAAGGGGATGTCCTCAAGTTTCAACCGGACCAGAAACCCGAGGAGGATTCTCCACGAGTTCGGTGCTAGCTGGCCTGGGGAGAGATGGAAGTAACGAAGTACCCCACATACCTCGGTTGGAAAGGGCAGGCGCATTCCCGCTCGGAACGCTTCCAAATACAGGGCAATCTCCTTCCCCTGCACCTGGTCCGCCCGTTCACCCCCTTTTGCCAAACGGAGCGAATAGTTAGAGGGGATATGGAAACGAGCCTGAATCTCGGCAAGCTCGTCCAGATCCTCAAGAAGGAGGGCGCATCACGGGCGTTCCCGATGCGCACCTTAGGGCCCTTGTCGCCGCTGGACGGCTAGCGACGTGGGTAGCCCTGACTCTATGTGGCGAGCCCGACACAGAGGAAGCAACAAGAGAACCCTCTTGGCTGTCAGCAGCCAAATAGGCGGAAGACTCCCTAGACTCGATTCTAACTATTTCTACAGACTCCTCGGAAGAAGACATTTAACCTGATTCAAAGGAATGAGTTCTCCGAGGATGGAGCTCAAAGGACCTAATCTAAAGGATGGAGCGCCGAGCAATCTTTGACAACGAAGGGAAACTATGAAGGAAGTGTTGGCCCTATGGGGGTCCCCACTTATTTATAGACTCCAGGGAAGGCATCCGACGGCCCTAATCAATTCCCGCCAAAACAAAGCATCGCGTCTGCCAGCCGTCGAAGCCCCACATGTCGAACAACCATTGGAGACATCCCTTCGGCCACAGGCGACAGCGACAGCCTGTCGCATCCACCAATCCGCATCAGACACGTGGCCTGCAACTCAACAGACGTGCGAACGAATCAGCGCTCCCTCTTTAATGCACGATCCTTTCCCTGATCTGCTGATGTCATCAAAGATGCGCGCGGAGATCCAAGCGCCCGGGATACGCCACGCAGGCTCACAAATCTGAACGGCGCAAATGCCCTACACTGAGTCGTCCCGGAAATCCGTGCCGATAGATTGTTGGCAACTGGCCTCGCCCAGAAAACTGATCAGATCACTTTCGACCCGACCCATAAATAGGTCGGGACGAGAGTGGGGGCTAATGATGATACTCATAAGTGGAAATTTCCTAAATCATGACACGTGGTAGATGACGTGTCCCGGGGCTTATGGGACAAGAGCAAGAACGATACATTGAGGGCATTCCCCGGGCCTTCGCCCCGAGGATTGACCCGACCTTCGATGACCTCCCAGGATACTCCTATGCTCACCTTACAAATAACCATCGGCTCTCCTCCGAGCCCTCCTACACGCTGAGTTTCCTCATCCCTCCCAGCTTGCCTCCGAGCTATCACAGAACCGAGCTTCCTCGGCCTCCTGCTCGCCTCCGAGCCTCCCGCCGAGCTAAGCCTCTCCGGTTCTACCGAGCAACCAAGAACGCAGAGCCCAAGCGCCTCCGCCACAGCTCCGCGTATCTCTCCAGAAGCGAGATATCCGCCACCCAACAATCCTGCGTTCCACGCCGTCGTATTCCCCCATTAACGAGCGTATATCGTCATTAATGGAGGGATCCCGTTATTCACGTAGACGTAACGCCAGGGGCGTAACTGATGGTGAAGAACTCGCGCCAGCTCGCTCCATGCGACAACTATAAAAACCCCTCTTCCAGACGCTCAGGTAAGGCAATTTCAATCCAACAAGCCGCTACTCTGCTCATTTTCCTTGGCTAACTTGATCGTCGGAGGGTCGTACGGTGGTCACCCATCCCGGGACTTATTTGCAAGTAGCTCGACTTCACCTCAAAACAACCCCACTAAGATCCACACGCTCAAGAAGACAACCCTCAACATCAATCTTAACTCTTCATCAACGCTCGCGACAGATCGACGGAGGACAACATCTGAAGGTGATCAAGACCTCCATCAGGAAGCAAACAAAGATCCAATCGAGATTTTTTTATGTACCTCCGCACCAAAAAAATCTTATGTCATGAAAAGTGTTATTGAGTTATATCTGTTTTTTTTTTATTCTAATACACCTCGCGAGTTTGTCTTTTAAATGCACATCTGAATTATAGTTGGGTTGCACCAATACCATTTTTGATCAAGTCTCTTGTTGCTGCATCAAAAACTCAAAAGCTATAATGAAAAATGTAAATCTTACACTCTGGAGTTTAGTCCAGATCCAATCCATGTTTTCGGAATTGTAGAGGGGGAAAGACTAAAATTTGGTTTGTCAAGCAATCAATACCGTTAATTGCAGAAGAAAACTTGGATAACTCTATTAGTATTTCATGGATGGGAATCGGCAAGTTTTCCGTAATAAAAATTTGTTTAATGTGAATATGTATTTAGGTCAAATAATCAAGTGGTGTATAGGAGAACCGTACCTATAGTATTGTGGAGGACGCAGTGGCAGACGAGTTGATACCTGACAGGATATGAAAAATGTAACGAATATTTTTCACAAGTTTAAGATACATGCAACCATCCCAAAAACCGAGGATGGGCCCGGCATGGTCCAACTTCTAATTAGCTAAAACAACCTATGGCATGGGAAGGGGAATCCCCATGGTATGAATGCATTACTTGTTTGTGGTGAGTTATGGGAGTCATGGAGGGGTTTTCCCTTTGCTTTAATTATGTGAGAGACTGGGTCTTGCACACTCTGAAACCAAATGCTTTTTGGTGCAATCGATGAGCTTAGATGTGAGAGTGGTAGGGCTCCTTTCTTTTTCTTTTCTCTCTCTCTCTATATAAAGATCATTGGTGGGGCCCTCGTGTGATGCTTATATGAGTTGCTTTGCTTCTTAATAAAGGAATGTGGAGAGGGAGAGAATAACCCTTGGAATATTATTGAGGGAGATGCAGGCCCCAGATAAAAGGGGAGAACCGGAGAAGAATTCTGAAATGAATATTTGATTGAGAGATATCCCAGAGAGAGAGAGAGAAGAATATTGCAGAGCGTGCTCCAACTAAGGCAGAACAGGGGAGAGAGCGAGGGAGAGAGAGAGGGAGAGAAGCGTGCATGAGCATAATCATCAAACCCACAACAAGTCCCAAGACATTCTTTTTTGCCTCCTAAATCCCCTCCCCTGCCATCTGCTATAGGCTACAAATATATATATATATACATATATGCCCATGCTCCCTTGATTCTTTTACCCTCGTTTGTTAATTGGATTTAGAACCTACTCTTTATATCTCTTTACTACAATGAGGGGTTGCCTCTACGGATAGAGGAATTCGTAGGGTAGGGCAACTTTGTATTGCGACGGTCTCCACCGAAAGGACATAAATAAATTAAAAAATATTAAAATGCAATCTTTTTATTTGGTCCTACGGTGCCGCAAAAGAAAGCCTTACAGATTAATCCGTAGGGACAAAAAGGCTTATTTTAAAAAAATAAAGCTAACTAATTTCCCATGTCCCGCAGAATTTCCCACCAATCCGCGCCACTCCTAAATTTCTTGCCCCTCGTCGCTACCCCACTCTCGTCGTCGACTTTCTCATCGCCGACTTCCTCGCCGCCAAGTTCCTCCTCCATCGCGATCGAGCTCGTCGCCAAGTTCTTCGTCGCCGCTAATCGTCCTCATCGCCGCCTTCATCTTTTCGAGCTCCATCTTTCCGACCTCTTCCACCTCGTCGAGCTCTTGCTCTCCACCACCTCGAGGAACATTACTCGTCGGCCGGTCTTTGGCAGAGATCGGTTAATTTAGAATTTAATTTATAATTTTGTTGTTTTTGGTATTATTGTTGTTGATTTTAGGATTAGGGTTAGGGTTAGGGTTATAGGGCCGGGTTAATTTGGGTTAGGGTTAGGATTTGGGTGATGATTATGGTTAGGGTTAGGGTTAATTAGGTAAAATAGGGTTAAGGTTAGGGTTTGGGTGATGATTAGGGTTAGGGTTGGGGTTAATTTGGGTTAATACGGTAAAATAGGGTTAGGGTTAGGGTTAGGGTTTGGGTGATGATTAGGGTTAGGGTTGGGGTTAATTTGGGTTAATAAGATAAAATAGGGTTGGTGATGATTAGAGTTAGGGTTAATTAGATTAATTAAGATTAATTTTGGTTTGGGTTATGGTTAATTTGGGTTAGGCTTTGGGTGATGATTAGGATTAGGGTTAATTTGGGTTAATTAGATAAAATAGGGTAAATTTAGATTTGGGTGATGATTGATGATTAGGGTTAGGGTTAATTTGGGTTAATTAGGTAAAATAGGGTTAATTTGGGTTAGGGTGTTGATTAGGATTAATTTGGTTTAATTAGCTTAATTTTGGATTAATTAGGGATAATTTGAGTTAGGGTGATGATTATGGTTAATTTGGGTTGATTAGGGTTAATTTGGGTTAATTAGGATTAGGGTTTAGGGTGCACTAGTTCCTTCAGTAGGATACTCAATGATAACGTAAACATAAAACTTTACCGTAAACGTAAGAAAACTTTATCCTAAACTAAAAACTTCAAACTCTTAAAAACGAAACGTAAACGTAAACGTAAAACCCATTCAGGTTAAATATTCAAGTTAAAACCAATATATGATACTCGATGACAATATGAAACTTTCATATTCTCATCGATACTCATATGTGAAAATCAAAGCGTGACTTAGTTCCCGTCTATCGGTTAACATACGTTCGATATTCGTCGTGACATAAAACTATACAAAAGTTGTTAAATATCGGACGGTATAGTTTGGTACTAACAAACGTCGTGTTGTCTATATGACGAGAAGATTCAATCGTATGATAACCGATAGATTTGTCCAGTATAGATAAGTTAGGAATGTATAAAGTAAACGCTTTCATTCACTTGTGTTTTCATTCGTTTAGCGTTATTTCGTCGGTACTTTTCCGCTGGTTCTCCATATACAAAGATAAATTAGATGTTCATTTCAATATTGTTTCACAGTATGGAAATGATTATCTATTTTATTACAGTGTACTCGGAGAACAGCGGGGAGGTGCCGCCGAAATTTACTCGAAACGGATGAAAGCACAAGCAAATGGGTGTCTGCTCTATACATTCTTAATGGGATAAAAGCCTTACTCCCGACAGCCGAAACACACACATACAACACGAATACACAACAAACGCACACACAAAACACATTGTAACATTTCAAAAATATAAAATATTATTTTTAGAATTTAAATATTAAAATAATATATTTCACGAAAACTAATCGATTTGCGAATTGGGGTTTTCGTAAAACGGTATAATTATATACCAATATTTGGAAAATAATTGAATATTAAAATGATTTATTTATTAAAAAAAGTATTTATCGGATTTGAGCATTTTATAATTAATTATATGCAAGTTTAAACTAAACTTGACTAATGCACTATTAATCACGATTAAGCCAAATCCGTATTTTATTTAATATCCATGGCTAGTGCACCATGACATATTGCATTTTGTTACATGTTTGTTGTTTCATTTGCATTTGGTTTTTTTTGTTTAGTTGAGAGAAAGAAAAAGGAGAAAAGAAAAGATGCAACACCCGAGCCCAATACTACTATTTTCTGTTACTGGTTGAGCATTAGATGGTACTCATTTCATTTAGCTTGCCAGTTTGTCACTTACTGTAAAATTCTATCTGGCAAAGTCATTTCTGCATATAACAAATTTTAGTATATAAAATAAATTAAAAATATTCATCTTGGCCTACTCGACACCTGTAACCTTGTGGTAGCGTCCGTGTTTTGTGTTCTCGTCCCATTCAGTGAAACGGGCGAGTTTGGACGGCTACGCGCGCGTGCAGGTGTCCGTCTTGAGGGTATGCTTTTTAATCATAAAACACCTCATTTTAAAATTTGGAACCCGCTTAAAATCCTATTATTTAAATTTCGAATTTTTGGACCCAATCCGGACGCGATTTGAAAATGTTTTATATGGCGCCCAAATCCCAAATTTTAATAATATTTAAACTATATATATATTCCTTAACGTATGTATATTTTTACTGTTGCGCTAATCTTTTAATATATATTTTCAAAACCTCTTCATACTACTCAGCCAATCACGAGGCTGATTAATCTCGTGGGCCCCATCACAAATCTCTCTCTCTCTCTCTATTCCTCTCTCTCTATCTCACAAATCTCTCTCTCTCTCTCTCTCTAACTTTCTCTCTCTCTCCCCTATATAAATTATTCCCTCTCCTTCATTTTTTTTAGAAAAAACACGAGCAGCAGAAACCCAACGCCCGCTAACCCTAGCCACCTCCATCCTTGCCGCCGCAGCCCCGACGCCGGCGCCAGCGTCACCAGCACCGTCGCCTCCTCTGCCTCGCCTCGCCCACACTTTCCTTCTTCCACCACCGTGCACCCTGCACCGCCGTGACCACCTGCAGTCCTCCCTGCATCGCCTGAGGCACCGCCGGCGACCACCTGCGCCGCCCCTGGCCGTCGCCGACGAACCCCAACCACCTCAGAACACCATGTAAGTGTCTCTCCACCTCACCTTTCCTCTCTTCATTTTCCAGAACTGAAAACACCCGCTGGATCTTTGCTGCAGATCGCCGGAGACGCCGTTCTCGCCGCCGTCGATCTCGCTGTCGTCGCTAGTGCCTTCTGGGACCAGTGAGTATCCCCATCTTATTCTTTCTCTGTTCATTTCCTTCTTTCTCTAGATTTACACCCGTAGAAACCCTATTCACTGTTTTTATGCTCGCCGGAATCCGGCCGTGCCGGCGACGTGTCCCGACAATCCAGGAGAGTACTCTGACCCGTGTGGTTCCTAGGTTGTTGTTTGGGTTCAATCCGTGAACCGTGCTTCCGTCGCGAGTTTTCCCGCCGACGTTACGTTTCGTTTTTCCCGGTTCGTGACTCGTCGAGGCAAGTACCCCTTGCTACATGCTATACAGTATATTTATATATATATCGACACCCTAAACCGGTAAAATTAGCTTGGTACAATCATTTTCCCATTTCGGCTACAATGTTGCATTATATCATTTTACTATTAAAAATGAAATTTACAGTCTGCCAATTTGAACCCAATAATCAAATCTACCTGTTCAATCGCATTTTACTGTTAAAATAGCTGGTATCAATTATCCCTGTAGTTCTGTTACATTCGGACACTCGCATGCATTTAACCTGATATAACTATATTGAACCGTCACATAAATTATTGCACTGCTAAGGGTGCTTAAACTTGTTAACATGACTAAACGGCTACATTGAATTACTGCACTCTTGTGATTGAATGAAACATGCTTATTATTTAATTCATTGCTTATTTCATATTGTTAATACCCTGTTTGATTATATATCTGATTGTGAGCATACCCACGATACTGTTTACATCTTGACCTGACATGGCCACATATATATATTGATGCACCTGACATGGTACCGTATACTGTTGACTTGACCTGTTGTACCATGACTTGACCCGTTACCTGATCTTTTGTCTAATGCCAACAAACCTGACATGTAGTCCTCATGGACCGTTCCTGTTGTCTATCCAGACAAACCTGCTTTTACCTGATCCTGTGTTGGCATTAGTTCTTGATTACTGAATACCTGACTTGACATACACAACTTGGGGGTATGGGGAAATCAAAGGTGAAACCGACTTGTAACTCAACAGTTCGATACCTGTTCTGATCAGTCTTATGGGCTCGGCCAGCCCCGGAGTGATGATGCTGACATCACTCGCCCATCCTGCTACCTGTTACTGCCTAGCGGCACGTCTCGGATTCAGCCCCGAGAATCTTAACCGTGGTCCCGGGCACGCACGGGATACTATTGAGTTATATCGACGATTCATCAATTGATTTTAAAGACTTTAGAATAGAAAACCTGATAGAACAGTTTAGTTACCCACTGCACACTACCCTGCACTGCTTGATTCATATTACTGCTACTCTCATTTTATTCATGTTCATTTTTGCATAGCATGTTACATTGTTCATATTATTACTTGTTGACATGACGCGCTGACGTCTGGGTTTTGCATGGCCCAGATTCTGTACCGCTGTCGCAGACCGAGCACGAGTACTTCAGCCAGCAGGCCGAGCTGTGAGTTCGGTAGTAGTTAGTTTTCTTGCATTCATTTCCTGATGTGAGCCCGTATTATGGGACATACCTTTCAGTTATTTGTATTGGATCATTTGCTTCCGCATTTATTTATTATTGACTCTTGTTATTCTGGTTTATGGACATGTTTTTAGATAGTTTTATCTTGTTCTTGATATCTCTACAGCCGTAATGTGACTGTGGATGGATACTTTCTACCCACAGGTAGCATGGTTGGCTATGTCACGTGCCCAATCTAGCGTACTCTGGGAAGCGGGGCGTGACAAAAGAAAATGAGTATGATAATTGATGAGAGAGAAAGAGGGGACAACATGATGGCATGGGCATGCCATGAGAGAGAATGAGAGAGAGAGAGAGAGAGATAGAGAGAGTATGGCTCCACCCTTGACTTTATCCATTCACTTCCTTCTTCATTCTTCCTTCATTTTCTTTATCTTCTTCTCCACTTCCTTCACCCTCCTCTACCTCCATGAAACCACCTCAAATTTTCATAAAACCCCGATACCACCTTCATTAAAATTGATCCCCATCTCATTCTACACTCCATAGCAAGTTCAAGTTTGGATTTTGAAGACTTTGGACAACCCAAGAATTTTCTTGAGTTGCCAAATGAGATAATCCCTACATCTTTAGTTAATTAATTAGCTTTCCTACCCTCCTAATACAGTTTAGAGTTAATATTATGTGGATTAGTGATGTTAGAATTTTTCAAGAAGAGGTTTAGGGGTTTTATGACTTGTAAAGGTGCATTTGAGGTGTAGTGGGTATTTTTCATGACTCTAGTGATGTTTACTGGTCTAGAACAGAGTATAAAAACCAATACACGATTTTAGAATTTGTCCCGTGTCCGTTTTGTGGAGTTTTGGGGATTTACAGGAAGTCTGGAGCAACTTAGGATGTTCATAACAACTACATTGATCTAGATAGACCACTAGAAGACCACCACCAAAGTACGAGACCAAAACTCCATAGTATAACCGGCAACACCGGTTTTAGAGCCTATCTCGCCGGTCCAGTGTTGTGTGTTGGTGTTGGGTTTTTGTCTGTGGCTCACTTACCTTATAACATAGCTACTGTATTGTTAGTTTTTTCCTAGACTACCAGAGCTAGAATCTGGAAGTGCTTTTCTCAGTTGCCATATTATGTTTTCCGATATTTGAAACTTGGTTTTGATATTTGAAATTGGATTTGGTCGTTGGACGTTTGTACGTCAACGATGAGGGTTATTTGGTTGTCCTTGCATGCGTAAGCTATATGTTCTAACCTATAAGCAATTCGTGTGCCGTATCGGTTTTCGGATATGGTTTTAATAGCATTTCGATGCGTTTTGATTGTAGGTACTTTCACATGGACTTCCGAGATGACGAAGCACATCGATTTCGGCTAAGCGGGGAGTTTAACATGTGAGTAGATTTATATCTACGAGAGAAGTCGGGTGGATGGCGTATAGCACCCCCTGTAATTATAAAATGGATACCGATATATAGAATCAGTCGGAGAAACCTATACTAGGAACCTACGGATATGATCAAAGGATTTAGTATGCGATGGTATGATAGCTAAGGATGACTCGGTTTGATTTATGAGAATATGAAATGAGGACGTGAATCGTGATATATATGTGATTGAAAGAGGACAAGTATGAGATTTATAGTGGCATGATATGAGATCTGCGACATGAGACCGATAAATACGATATGATTAAGATATGATGTACGGGACCATAGATCTGTACTCTTATTGATGAATATGACGATAGAATCCTTATTCTATTTGATGGCCCCGTACAATGGATTACCCGGATGATTGATCCGCGCTCGTGATTGAGGATGATGATCGAGGATATTGCCATATTGGATACTATGAGGCTGGATCGCCGACGTAAAAGTGTCACCTGAATCATACTTATTTCCAAAACCGACGAATCGTATGCACTTTTAAATTGAAACCTCAAGGGAATGCTACGGATTTTCAAATGGTGTCTTTTCCTTAAAAACACTGTAGCCCCCACTTTCAAAACTACGATTCGTATCTTTTAAAACTGACCGTATGGTTCATGTGTAGATATATATACCTATTGATTATTCATGTTTGTGTAGGATTATCCTTCATGACCTACTGTCACGCCCCGCTTCCCAGAGTACGCTAAGATAAGCACATGACATAGCCAACCATGCTACCTATGGTGAGGAAATATCCTTCCACAGTCACATTACGGCTATAGAGATATCAAGAACAATAATAAACTATCTAACACATGTCCATAAGCCAGAATAAAACGAGTCAAGAATAAAATAATGCGGAAGCAAAAGAACCAATACAAGAATAAACTGGAATGTACGTCCCATAATGCGGGCTTACATCAGGAATGAAAATACCGAGAGTAAAATAAACTAACTACTAATAAGTCCTCACTGCTCTACCTGCTGACTGAAATACTCCTGCTCGGCCTGCAGCAAAGGTAAAGAATCTGGGCTATGCAAAACCCAGACGTCAGTGCGTCATAATATCAAGCAATACTATAAACATGGATAACAAGATATGCAGGTATGAGTATAAATGGTAAAACAGGTATAACAAAGACATAAGTGAGGACAGTGAGGGTAATGTGTAGTGAGTATTCTAACTGGTCTACTGTGTTAAATACTCTCAAGTCTTTGAAATCAATTTGATGAATCATCGATGTAACTCAATAGTATCCCGTGCGTGCCCGGGATCACGGTGAAAATTCTCGGGCTGAATCCGAGATGTGCCGCTAGGCAGTAAAAGGGTAGTATGTAACGATGAGTGATGTCAGCAGCATCACCCCGGGGCTGGCCTAACCCGTAAGACTGATCAGTAAAGGTATCGAACTGTCGTGTTACAAGTCAGGTTTCATCATTGATTTCCCTATACCCCTTGGTTATATGTTTAAGTCGGGTATTAAAAATCTGAAGCTAATGCCAACACAGGATCAAACAGGTACATGTTTGTCTGGATAGACAACAAGAAATGTCCGTAGGGACAACAGGTCAAGTTTGTTGGCATTAGTAACAAGATCAAGTAACATGTAAAGCCATGGTACATCAGGTCAAGTCAGGTAGTATATAGGTATCATGTCATGTTAAGAAGTGCACGGTACCATGTCGTGTCAAGTAGTAGGTGTATCAAGTCATGTCAGGGGTGCACAAAATGTCATGTGGGTTCTCATAATCTAAATAAAATAAGCATGGGTATACAAAATAAGTATGGGGTACTAATGAAACAATAAAAAATGGAACATTGTGATGTGGTATGCAAATAGGTATAAATTAAAACATATGGATGCACGGTTATCGATTTGAGTTAGGGTTATGGTTCCAACACTAATTAAATACACTTTATCAAATATGGAATGTTAAAATTACATTATTATATATTAAATGATCTAGGGATGCAATTGTATATAGAATAGGCTAGATGGAAGCAAACGGTGTCCGAAAGGTTATAAGCTACTAAAAAGGGTACTATGGGCTATGCAACCAAGCACTATGTGATATAAATATGGACGTGGGTACAATGGATTGTAATCTATTATGCAACATGATATGTTCCAAGTTCTAGATCTAAAATGATATAAATGGAGCATCGAAATGTTAAAATGGAACATGTGGAATTTTGATTTAATCTACAGGTTTAATATGCATTTAAATAAGTATAAAAATAATATAAATAGCATGCAACAAGTTTTACTTGCCTTGACAGATCAAGAAACGGATGTACGGAACGTCTCACGTCGGCGGAAAAAGTCGCGACGCACGCACGGTACACGGAACGGATCCAAACAACGCACACGGTGATCACACGGGTCAGATACGCTAGCTGGGTCGTCGGGATCGTCGACGGCACGACCGAATTCCGGCAATCAAAAAAGGGAGTGAACATATATAAAGAAAAGAGAAGTATAGAAAGAAAGAAGAAGAGAAGAATGGAAGGAGGAAGAAGAAGAATGAGAAGAGGAAGCTCACTGTGATCTGCAGAGAGGGTCGTGAGGGTGTCGACGACGTCGACGGAGCTCCGGCGAAGTGATCTGCAGAGAACAGCGACCATCTTAAAGAAAACCGATGAAAGAAAAGAAAAGAAAGGAGGAAGAAAGAAGGAGAGGAGAGGGAGTGCAGGGCTCACTGGGGTGCACGGAGTCGGGGACACGAGAACGAGATCACCGGCGGCAATCAACTCCGGAGGTGCAAGGCGTGCAGGGGTGCTCGGTTTTGGTCTCGGGTGCGTGCACAGGGCTCGGGGAAGAGAAGAGATGGAGGCGGAGGCGATGAAGGTGAGGAGGCAACGAGGTCGGGAAGGCGTCGTCGGTGTTTTGGGCGACGACGAGGTGGAGGCGGCGGCTAGGGTTTCGTGGTCGTGGGTTTCTTAAAAAAAGGAAGGAGGAAGAAATATATAAAGAGAGAGATAGAGAGAGAGAAATAGCGAGAGGAGAGAGAGAGAGATTCTGAGATCGAGAGGAGAGAGAGAAGAGATCGAGAGGAGAGAGAGAGGAGATCGAGAGGTGAGAGAAAGAGAGAGATGAATAGTGAGGAGAGATGAATTTGTTTTATATGGGAGAGAGAGAAAGAGATAGCGGTGAGGGAGAGAGAGAGGAAGAGAGAGAAAGAGAAGAGGAAAGAAGAGATAGGGGATTTGAGTGCTGCCCGGCGCAATGAAAAGGAATGATTTAATTGGCTCGTGAAGGTGGGGCAATAGGAAAAGAGAGAGCTGGGGAAAAAGGTTAAGGAAAGGATTTAAGAAAATTTTAAAAGATTTTATATTTTGAAGAAAATATTTTCGTTGGCTGAGAAAATCTTAGGCTGTTAAAAAAATATTAGAATTAAATTTAAAAAATTAAATAATTGAATTTTAGCGGGATATAAAATATTTCAAAAATGCGCCCGGGTCGGGTCTAAAAATTTAGATTTAAAATATGAAAACTATATGCAACTTCCAAATTTTAAAATGAATGATTAGGTAACGAAAATGCATACTCCCAAGAACGGAAGCACGCACGTGCACGTAGCCATCCAAACATGTCCGTTTCACTGAACGGGACGAGAACAAGATGCGCGGATACTACCACGGGGTTACGGGTATCATGCATGCCATGAAATGAAATTTTAATTTATTATACATGACCTAAAAAAATGTTATATGTAAAATATGCGATGCTAGATGAAATGCCGATATGCAGTTTACACTAGATGCACGTGTCTATGTAACAAGCCAGGGTAAAATATGAATCAACCAGTTCAAGCAAGCGGGTCGGGTCGAATGCAACGTAAAATGTAAACTACCATTCGTACCCAAAAATGATAAATCAATAAAATACCACAGATATATAAATACGGGAACTGGAATTGGTGTAAATGAACTCGGTTGTTACATTATACCCAACTACAAGAGAATTTCGTCCTCGAAATTCCAAGAACAAGAAAGGATAAACAAACAACACACTACAAGAATTGATGTGGAAACTTTTGCCGGATTTCATCTTCTCGTTCCCAAGTTGATTCTCCATGTGAGCGGTTTCCTCAAGAAACAAGTACAAGAGAGATAATCTTATTCTTAAGAACCTTTTCTCTTCGATCCACAATCGACATCGGTCGCTCCTCAAAAGTCAAATCTTCTCGTACAGTCAGCTCCGAATGATCCAACACATGTGTTTCATCTCGAACATACTTACGGAGTTGAGATACGTGAAACACTTCATGAACATTCGCCAAGGATTGTGGTAACGCCAATCGATACGCCACTTCACCAACACGCTCCAAAATCTCAAAAGGTCCAACGAATCGAGGACTAAGCTTTCCTCGACTTCCGAAACGAATCACCTCTCTAGTCGGTGATATCTTCAAGAATACCAAATCACCAACGGCGAACTCTAGAGGTCTTCTAGATGTATCTGCCCAACTCTTTTGTCGGTCTTGTGCTGTTTTCATATGATTTCGGATAGTATTAACTTTCTCAACTGTTTGCACGATCAAATCCGTTCCCAACAATCTTCGATCTCCAACATCGTCCCAACAAACAGACGAACGACACTTGCGACCATATAAAGTTTCGAATGGAGCCATCTGAATAGTCACCTGAAAGCTGTTGTTGTAAGAAAACTCCACTAAGTGTAGATGATCCTCCCATGAATCCTTGAAGTCTAACATGCAAGCTCTCAACATGTCTTCAAGAGTTTGGATCGTTCTCTCCGACTGGCCATCTGTTTGAGGATGATAAGCTGTGCTAAACTTCAATCGAGTCCCCAAACTTTCTTGTAAGCTCCTCCAAAAGTGTGATAAGAAACGAGTGTCACGGTTGGACACGATGTTCACCGGTACTCCATGCAATCTTACAATCTCCTGCATGTACCGTTCTGCCAAAGTTTCCGTTGATTGACCAACTCGAAATGGGATGAAATGAGCTGCCTTGGTCAATCGATCGACAATCACCCAAACTGCATTGTTGCCTTTTTGACTCCGCAGTAGAGCCGTCACGAAATCCATGGTTATATGTTCCCATTTCCACTGAGGAACCGGAAGTGATTGCAATAAACCAGCAACCCTTTGATGTTCAGCCTTAACTTGCTGACACACCAAGCACTTTGCCACAAAGCGAGCAATCTCCCATTTCATGCCTTCCCATCAGAAATGCTGTCGTATATCTCGGTACATCTTCGTGCCTCCTGGATGTACGGAATATACTGAACTGTGCGCCTCCTTCATAAGTTCTTCGCGAATGTCTCTTTTTGGCACACACAAACGGCTACCATAACGCAATGAACCATCTTCATGAATCAATAAGTCTGTTCGAAGTCCAGCTTCAACCTGTTCTCGAAACTTCTGTAATCTAGGGTCCTGTAACTGCGCTGCTTTAATATTCTCGATCAATGAAGACTATACTTGCAGCTGCATCAACTGTCCCGAAGAATGCGGTAGCACAATCTCCAAATCGAATTTTTGAAAGTCTTCAATAAGTTCCTTCTGTGCAGTCAACATGTGAATTGCTGGCAACCGACTAAGCGCATCCGGCACAACATTAACTTTCCCCGGATGGTACTTAAGATCAAGATCGTAGTCAGCCATCAGCTCCAACCATCTACGCTGCCTCATATTAAGCCCCTTCTGCGTGAACACATACTTCAAGCTTTTATGATCGGTGAAAACCTCGACTCTTTCGCCCAATAAGTAGTGTCTCCAAATCTTCAAAGCGAAAATCACAGCTACTAGCTCCAAGTCATGAGTTGGGTAATTCTTCTCAAGGGTCTACAACTGTCTTGATGCGTAAGCTATAATCTTTCCGTGCTGCATCAAAACACATCCAAATTCTCTCCCAGATGCGTTGTTGTGAATCACCAATCCTCCGGAATTGTCTGGTACGGTCAAAATAGGAGCGGTTATCAACCTCTGTTTCAACGCCTCAAAAGCTGACGCACACTTATCCGTCCACACAAATGGTACCTCCTCACACGTAAGCTTGGTCAAAGGCTCCGCCAGATGAGCAAAGTTCTCCACGAACCTTCTATAATACCCGGCAAGTCCAAAAAAGCTTCTGATCTCTGCAATGTTCTTCGGAATCGGCCAATCTCGAACTGCTGTAATCTTTTCGAGATCAACGGCGATTCCATTTCCAGACACGACATATCCCAAAAACTTCACTTCTTCAAGCCAAAACTCGTACTTGCTCATCTTTGAATTCAATTTTTCTTGCCTCAATGTCTGCAGTGCGATCTTCAAGTGTTATGCATGCTCTTCAATACTCTTTGAGTAGACTAGAATATCATCAATGAACACCACTAAAAACTGGTCCAAGAATGGTGAAAAGATTCGATTCATCAAGTCCATAAATATCGCCGGTGCATTCGTTACTCCGAAGGGCATCACTAAATACTCGTAATGTCCATACCGAGTTCGGAACGCTGTCTTGCAAATATCTTCTGTTTTAACTCGGACCTGATGATATCCGGATCGCAAATCCAGTTTCGAGAATACCCTTGCACCACTAAGCTGCTCAATAATTCGCCAATGCGAGGGATCGGGTACTTGTTCTTAATAGTCACCTGGTTTAATTCTCGATAATCGATGCACATCCTCCTTGTGCCATCTTTCTTCTTGACTAAAAGAACTGGAGCTCCCCAAGGTTAGTTACTGCTGCGAATCCAACCCTTCTCAAGTAATTCAGCAACCTGCTTCTTGACTTCTTCCAACTCTACTGGTGCCATTGGATAGTACGCTTTAGAAACTGGCGCTGCACCAGGAACAAGATCGATCGCGAACTCCACGTCTCGCTTCGGCGGCAAACCTGAGATGTCCTCGAACACGTCCATGAAATCTCGAACAACAGCCGACGCTTCATCTTTAGCAACCTCCATCGACGAAAGAACACTATTTGTCGGCCTAGCCCTAAACTCGACTGGCCCGATAAAACTGCTTCCTCCAGTTAAGATAAATTCTGGATGTTCGGGAATCTGGAAAATTACTTTCTTTGCCCTACAATCAATGTGAGCATGTAAAGTGCCGAGAAAATCCATTCCCAAGACGACTTCATAGCTGCCTGTATCAATCACCAAGAAATCTGCAAACAGCTCCCGTCCGCAAACAACAGCTGCACAATCCTTACATTCTCTACTAGATATGATCTTCCCATTCCCAGTGTGTATGTCCCAGAAACTAGACAGGGTCGTGCAAGTAATCGAGTGTGTAGAAATAAACTTGGACGGCATAAAATAATGGGATGCACCAGAATCGAATAACGCTAATGCGGGAAAACCATGAACAAGTAGAATACCTGAAACAACTTCTCCTGAAGCTTTAGCTTCCTCAGCCGTCAGGGTAAATGCTCGAGCTTGATTGGGTCCCTGAGTCAGCTGCTTCTGTCCCTGAAACGGTTTCTGCGGTGGCTTCTGAACATCATCCTTCGTGCGGAGCTTCAACGAATAAGCGTTGATAGTATGATCTGCCGATCCACAAACCAAACAGAGTCCCCGCATCCTTCGACAATCTCTTTGCATGTGCCCAGGTAAATGGCAGTAGTAACAAATCACGGTCCTCCTCTGATCAACAACAACAAGCCTCTTCATAGGTGTTACTCCACGACGGTTCACCGGAATACCTCCGCGTCCATGCGCTCGGTTCGGTGCAAAAGCCGGCTTCCACACTGTAACTGCTGGCTGCTGTGTACTCCCAGTCTTCATAGATAGGCTCTGTTGCTCTCGGGTCGCTGTAAGTACTTGTGAGAAATTGGTCAAACCCAGGGAGACAATCTGCCTCTGGATGTCCACATCCAAACTGCGCATGAATCTCCTTGCCCTATCAGCATCTTTGGCAACCAAAGGTCCAGCGAATCTACTGAGCCGCGTCCACTCAGCTGCATGTACATCCACAGGTGCGCCGTTCTGCTTTAAACTGATGAACTTTTCTTCCATTTCCTCCCGTGCAGTCTGCAGGAAGAACTTCTCCAAGAAACTCTTCGAAAAAGCCATCCAACTGATCGGCTTGGGCAAGCGGGTCTCTTCCACAAGCCACCATTCACGGGCGTAGTCCACCAACTGGATGCGTACTACATCCACCCTCTTATCCTCTGGGATCTGTGCCGCAACGAGTAAATTCTCCGTATCAACCAGCCACTGCTCCGCTGGCAACGGCTCCTCCAAGCCAGTAAAAACAGACGGACCCAGTCTCCTGAAATCCGCCACGGTACTCACACGTTCAACTGGTCTGGCCACAACATTGTTCACGGACTGCTGAACGGTCCGCAAACCTTCCTGAAAAGCTTCAGCTTGCTGCCGGTTCAGTTCGGTCTGTCGCTTTTGGTTCTCTAACATCCCACGGATTACTCCAAGCATAGCGGCTTCGTCAACACGCCTTTGGTACGTTTTTAGATTCTTGTCTGCCATGTTCCTGAAATCAAAGCACCAAAAGGATTAGCATGATAACAGATTCAAAATGTAGATTAAGGATATGAATCAAGGCTAGAACTCCAAGTTACTTAAATAGAGTACCGCATTGTAACCATGCCGCGGTATCATAGCTACAATCACATAACTCCACCCAAGTCGCCTAAGTTCTAGAGAGAACCAAAAAGGAACCAGGTTTTCGAGTCGAGATGCAAAAGAGGTTTGTATATCTTCAAAGTAGAATCAGGAGGAAGTTAAGATTCAAAAAATGGTAAGACGGTAAGGTGGCAGGACATGTTTCCTAATCACGAGTATTCTTATCCGTGTATTGGGTCCAATACCCAACTACAAAGGAATCAAACCCGATTAACCTATAACCTATGGCTCTGATACCAAACAAACCATGTCACGCCCCGCTTTCCAGAGTACGCTAAGATAGGCATGTGATATAGCCAACCATGCTACCTGTGGTGAGGAAATATCCTTCCACAGTCACATTACGGCTGTAGAGATATCAAGAACAATAATAAACTATCTAACACATGTCCATAAGCCAGAATAAAACGAGTCAAGAATAAAATAATGCGGAAGCAAAAGATCCAATACAAGAATAAACTGGAATGTACGTCCCATAATGCGGGCTCACATCAGGAATGAAAATACCGATAGTAAAATAAACTAACTACTAATAAGTCCTCACTGCTCAGCCTGCTGACTGAAATACTCCTGCTCGGCCTGCAACAAAGGTAAAGAATCTGGGCCATGCAAAACCCAGACGTCAGTGCGTCATAATATCAAGCAATACTATAAACATGGGTAACAAGATATGCAGGTATGGGTATAAATGGTAAAACAGGTATAACAGAGACATAAATGAGGACAGTGAGGGTAATGTATAGTGAGTATTCTAAACTGGTCTACTGTGTTAACTACTCTTAAGTCTTTGAAATCAATTTGATGAATCATCGATGTAACTCAATAGTATCCCGTGCGTGCCCGGGATCACGGTGAAGATTCTCGGGCTGAATTCGAGATGTGCCGCTAGGCAGTAAAAGGGTAGTATGTAACGATGGGTGATGTCAGCAGCATCACCCCGGGGCTGGCCTAGCCCGTAAGACTGATCAGTAAAGGTATTGAACTGTCGAGTTACAAGTCAGGTTTCATCATTGGTTTCCCCATACCCCTAGGTTATATGTTTAAGTCAGGTATTAATAATCTGAAGCTAATGCCAACACAGGATCAAACAGGTACATGTTTGTCTTGATAGACAATAAGAAATGTCCGTAGGGACAACAGGTCAAGTTTGTTGGCATTAGTAACAAGATCAAGTAACAGGTAAAGCCATGGTACATCAGGTCAAGTCAGGTAGTATATAGATATCATGTCAAGTTAAGAAGTGTACGGTACCATGTTGTGTCAAGTAGTAGGTGTATCAATTTATTTCAGGGGTGCACAAAATGTCACATGGGTGCTCATAATCAAACTAAAATAAGCATGGGTATACAAAACAAGTATGTGATACTAATGGAAAATTAAAAAATGGAACATTGTGATGTGGTATGCAAATAGGTATAAATTAAAACATATGGATGCACGGTTATCGATTTGAGTTAGGGTTATGGTTCCAACACTAATTAAATACACTTTATCAAATATGGAATGTTAAAATTACATTATTATATATTAAATGATCTAGGGATGCAATTGTATATAGAATAGGCTAGATGGATGCAAACGGTGTCCGAAAGGTTATAAGCTACTTAAAGGGTACTATGGGCTATGCAACCAAGCACTATGTGATATAAATATGGACGTGGGTACAATAGATTGTAATCTAATATGCAACATGATATGTTCTAAGTTCTAGATCTAAAATAATATAAATGGAGCATCGAAATGTTAAAATGGAACATGTGGCATTAGATTTAATCTACAGGTTTAATATGCATTTAAATAAGTATAAAAATAATATAAATAGCATGCAACAAGTTTTACTTGCCTCGACAGATCAAGAAACGGATGTACGGAACGTCTCACGTCAGCGAAAAAAGTAGCGACGCGCGCACGGTACACGGAACGGATCCAAACAACGCACAAGGTGATCACACGGATCAGATACGCTCGCTGGGTCGTCGGGATTGTCGACGGCATGACCGGATTCCGGCAATCAAAAAAGGCAGTGAACATATATAAAGAAAAGAGAAGTATAGAAAGAAAGAAGAAGAGAAGAATGGAAGGAGGAAGAAGAAGAATGAGAAGAGGAAGCTCACTGTGATCTGCAGAGAGGGTCGTGAGGGTATCGACGACGTCGACGGAGCTCCGGCGAAGTGATCTGTAGAGAACAGCGGCCATCTTAAAGAAAACCGAAGAAAGAAAAGAAAAGAAAGGAGGAAGAAAGAAGGAGAGGAGAGGGAGTGCACGGCTCACTGGGGGTGCACAGAGTCGGGGACACGAGAACGAGATCACCGGCGGCGATCAACTCCGGTGGTGCAAGGCGTGCAGGGGTGCTCGGTTTCGGTCTCGGGTGCGTGTACATGGCTCGGGGAAGAGAAGAGATGGAGGCGGAGGCGATGGGGGTGAGAAGGTGATGAGGTCGGGAAGGCGTCGTCGGTGTTTTGGGCAACGACGAGGTGGAGGCGGCGGCTAGGGTTTCGTGGTCGTGGGTTTCTTAAAAAAAGGAAGGAGGAAGAAATATATAAAGAGAGAGAGAGAGAAATAGCGAGAGGAGTGAGAGAGAAAGAGAAAAGAGATCGAGAGGAGAGAGAGAGGAGAGAGAAAGAGAGAGATGAATAGTGAGGAGAGATGAATTTGTTTTATATGGGAGAGAGAGAAAGAGATAGTGGTGAGGGAGAGAGAGAGAAAGAGAAGAGGAAAGAAGAGAGAGGCGATTTGAGTGGGGCCCGGCGCAATGAAAAGGAAGGATTTAATTGGCTTGTAAAGGTGGGGCCATAGGAAAAGAGAGAGCTGGGGAAAAAGGTTAAGGAAAGGATTTAAGAAAAATTTAAAAAGATTTTATATTTTGAAGAAAATATTTTCGTTGGCTGAGAAAATCTTAGGCTGTTAAAAAAATATTAGAATTAAATTTTAAAAATTAAATAATTGAATTTTAGCGGGATATAAAATATTTCAAAAATGCGCCCGAGTTGGGTCTAAAAATTTAGATTTAAAATACGAAAATTATATGCAACTTCCAAATTTTAAAATGAATGATTTGGTAACGAAAATGCATACCCCCAAGAACGGAAGTACGCACGTGCACATAGCCATCCAAACACGTCCGTTTCACTGAACGGGACGAGAACAAGATGTGCGGATGCTACCACGGGGTTAAGGGTATCATGCAGGCTATGAAATGAAATTTTAATTTATTATACATGACCTAAAAAAATGTTATTTTTCCCCTCCGAACGGCGGCGCACAGGACTGCGATGTCTTGGCACTGAGATTCGGGGCAGATGCTAATTGGTGCTATCCGTCCACCTCTCCGAAGATGCCAAGTCGATCTATGGCACCTGTGTATCGAAGGTTTAGACGGATGCGGCCGATGTAGCAGACTTCGTCAGATTCCCCCTCGTTTGAGGGGTTTTTTGATTGTGGGGACGCTCTTCCCTGCAGGCGCAAGCCCCTGCAGTTAATTACGCTACCGCATCGCGGTAACAACTTTCTCCTTCTCCAGATGGTCACTTCGTGTCGTGGGTGTTTATTTCATTTTTTATTGCCCGTGGATTATTTACGGAGACTGAGTTATGTCGTCGCCCGTAGGGCGTGGACTAGTCCAAATCCGTGTTTATCTTAGATTTGGGTTTGGGGGTTTGGTTTGAGGATACATCAGCCATACTTGAGGCCAAGATCAACTCAAACATTTGTTAAGGATACGTTAGTCTAACGTTGAGACTAAGATCAACTTAACGGGATCGTTTAGATCCGACAAAAGAGCATTTGGGCTCTATTGTTCCAGTTTAGGGACATAGTGGTCCATCGCATATGTGGCCGTCGGGACCCGTCACCTCTCTGACGACGTTGAAGGATTACAACGACGGGTGTCAGAGGGGTTCAGAGATGTGCCCTCGAGCCAGAGTTAATTTGGGGGATTCGTAGTCCAGTCTGTTTGAAGGTTTAAGGATACGTTAGCCATCTTTGAGGCTAAGATCAACTTAAATGGGACCGTTTAGATCCGACAAAAGAGCACATGGAGCTCTATTGTTCTAGTTTAAGGACATTGCGGTCCATGGGTAGTTTAAGGACATTGCGGTCCAAGGGTAGTTTAAGGACATTGCGGTCCATGGGTAGTTTAAGGACATTGCGGTCCATGGGTAGTTTAAGGACATTGCGGTCCATTGTTAGTTTTAAGACATCTCAGTCAAGGTTAAGGACGTCATAGTCCATGGGTTTAAGGACTCCACAGTCCGGTATGTGCTCTGGATGCTTCACACGGGTTCACTGCCGTGCTTGGCGAGGACCAGGCTCCGCTCTGGGCGTTTTCCACGGGGTCAAAGAGTGACATTATCCACGTTCCACGTAACCAGGAATTTTGCACTAGATGCTTCACACGGGTTCACTGCCGTGCTCGGCGAGGACTAGGCTCCGCTCTGGGCGTTTTCCGCGGGGTCAAAGAGTGACATTATCCACGTTCCACATAACCAGGAATTTTGCATTAGACATGAGTTTAAGGACCCCACAGTCCATATCATGGGTGGTCGTCGGGACCTGTCGCCTCTTTGAAGACATTGAGGGATTACAATGCCAGGTATCAAAGGAGTGAAGAGATGTACCCTAGAACCGGAATGGATTAAATAATTCTTGGCCCAATTTAGGCTCAAGACCCATTAATTATATTATGAGCCCGTTGGCCCAGTTAATTACGAATTGAGGACTTATGGCCAGCTTGGGCTAAGTCCTATTATGTCTGGAATATTGACTTCTTGTGGGTCCATTGAGGGAGAGGCTTTGCCTCTATCCCTTTAGCTAATTGGGCCAAAGCCTAGTGTTAAACACTTCAGAACAATCAGTGTTGAACACTGGGAATGAGGTTGACAAGTTAGTGTTTAACACTAAAAGATAATTGGTGTTAAACACCAGCAACAAGGCTTTCAGATTAATGTTAAACATTAAAACAGATCAGTACCAAGCATCGGCAACAAAGCTCTCAAATTAGTGTTAAACACTAAGGTAGTCAGTGTTGAACACTGCAAGTAAAGTTCTTTGATTGGCGTTGAACACTGCGGCCCAACAGTGTTTTAACACTGGATTTAGGAGTTCCAACTTAGTGTTAAACACTAAAGCAAGAGGGGTCACATGGTGACACGTGAGAGCGCCCTCTCTCCATTCATTCTGCTAAGATTATTGCATCTTTCAGAGCGTCACGTGCCATCACGTGACGGGCATTCATATGCCTTTGTGTTAGAGATTCCATCAAGGGTCACGTGGGTCACGTGGGGGATTGCCTCAAAAGGCTTTCTGTAAATCTTTTGAGGGGGTCACGTGGTGGCACGTGACCCTGCCTCTGTGTTGTTTAGAGGATCTGTAAATTCCTTGTAGGGTTAAACCCTGACAGTAATTTCAGAGGAATTAAATTCCTACTTCCTTTTGAAGATTTATATTCTGAATAGAGTTAGACTCTGAATTTTCTATAGGAATTAAATTTCTCATACATGTGAAGAACTAAATAGGGTTAAACCCTGATAAAAGCTTTTTGAGGAATTAAACTTCCATTCCCTGTTCAATTATGATTAAAGGAATTGAATTCCCATTGTTTCAACAGAACTAAGTTCTTAATTAGGGTTAAACCCTGTTTCACTCTGTTTTGAAGGAATTAAATTCCCATGACACAGGGTCAAGCCCTACTTTTATCTTAAAGGAATTAAATTCCTATGGTTCTGTGAGAATTAAATTCTCATGTTTCCATTCCCTCTCTATGTTTTGGATCTGCATGGCAGGATCTCAACCCATTGAGAATTAAATTCTCAAGCTAAAGGGGAGATGTGCACTTTGCAGATCCTCTATCAAAGAGAGAAGAAATATGTTCTTCTGTTTTTATATTGTCAGAGTTAAACTCTGTTGAGAATTAAATTCTCCTTCTTTCAAGAAGCCTTCCCTTTCTTACCTAGGGTTTTCCTTTGCAGAAGCTCCAAATTCCTCAAAGTATCAAGGCTCTCTCCTTTTTTCTCCCTCTGCGTGTATATATCTTTCTTTTGTGTCTCCAGGCTCCTATTTATAGGAGAAGCAGCCGAATCAATTAGTTTTTTGACGAATCTTCGTTGAGAGATTTGATTTGCATCCATCATTCGTTCTGGACATTCGGATTATTAGGTGAATTTTATTCACCATTGGATTTCAGATCCGGGGATTCTCCCTTATAATTTCTGTTAGATTTTAAGGGGAAATCTTTCCAAACTCGAGATTTTCCATAGATAGATGATATTTAATCATCTCTGAATCTTTAATTTGATCGGTTCCAGATAATTGCTTTCCTTTGGAAAGATTTGAATCTCTTTCAGAATTTAATTCTGTTAGCAAAATGGGCTTTGAAAGCCGGTCACGTGTGACCACGTGACCCATGGTCACGTGTGGGCACGTGACCCCTTGGAATGAGTCTTTTTCTCCTTTTGCACTCTGCCTTCTTCTGCTGCTTAGCCGTCATGTGCTACCACGTGACCCCTGGTCACGTGTCAGCACGTGACCCCTGTCTGGCGCCTCTTTCCTTGGTTCAATTGGAGAGCGAGTCTGCTGCTTTGAACGTCACGTGCCAACACGTGACCCTGGTCACGTGGGAGCACATGACCTCTTCTGAAGCCTTTTCCTTGACTTGATCAGGGAACCAATGTGCCCTTTTCCGCTGCTTTTGTATGTCACGTGTCAACACGTGACTGCTGGTCACGTGTAAGCACGTGGCCCCTTTTTGAAGCTTTTCCCAGAAGTTTCCCTGATTTTAAATCAGGAAACAAATGCCCCCACAGCGTTGTTCTCACGTGTCTGCACGTGAGTGCAACGCTGTCACCTCTTGTGACCGTTGGATTCCTTTAGGGATTCGGGTAGACGAAACGTCCTTTCAGAAGCGCCTTCACTTTTTCATGCCCATCCTTTCAAACCTTTCTTTTAAGAATTTGATTCTGGTTATCAGAGATTAGTTCTCTGTTGTGTCTGTGCAGTGCCACCTTGTTTTCCAATCAAAGGCTAGTGCTCACGTGTTGCGCATGCAGGGATCTGCTTGATGGGGACGTTTCATTTCCCTAACCTGATTCCAATGCGTCGTTGGATTTCATTTCCAACGCTCTCCCCTTCTTTCCGGGCTTTGAGAGTAGTCCCATCATGCACAACATTTTTTGTGCATAGCATTAAATGTTCCCCTTTATAAGCTGAACCCATGTCTTACTTCTTTTCTCCACAGAGAGCCCATTCGTGCCTTAAGGCGGTCATCTTTGAGAACCCGATCAATCGCCATGGCTTGCAATCGTCCCCATGCTCGTCGGCAACCATGGGAGGTGCCCCTTGAGGAGATAATTCCCCGCTTCGCTGCTCGGCTGGCGGATCCCCCTCTCACCGACGCTCAATGTGACACGGTGATGTACGAGCTACTGACCCGTCGGGGTTCTCCTCTTCCCATGGGCTCCATTTGGCTCCGGATGATCCTCCTGTCTGTGCTTGCCGATATACCCCCTCATCCGGCTGAGATGACTTCGGCGATCCTTGACGCGGCGGAGGACAAGCTTGAGTGTTTTCATGAGGCTTGTCTAATCACTCAAGCTCTGAAGGATCACTCTGTTCATTTACTGAGTCAGATAAGAGCTCGTCGGGCCGTCATGTCTGCTTTTGTTGATGAGCACGGCTTCAACCGGTGGGGAGCGACTCCTCGCGAAAACCGCCGTTTTGACGTGCTGGAGAAGGCGGAGAGGGAGTTGGAGAATTTTGTGTTTTGCTTTGTTAACCCTTGTATTTCTGATCCCTTGTTTGGTGATCTTTTCCCACCAATGTAGTATGTTTGAATCAATGTACTCCTTTAATCATTGGTGGTTTGCATGCTTTCTGTTGAATTTTCATGCTTGTCAGACAGTCGTACGTGTGTCTTGCTTGCGTAAATGAGCTGTTTGTTTTTTCTTTAATTACGAGCACCATCGTTACGTTGCATGCACATCAGTGCCTCGGGCAACATTTCCTTTTAAACATTCATACAGTTGCAAATGCGTGCCTGATAGGATACAGATCAGAAACTTGCCGCGTTATCTCCCGTATCGGGTGGTTTGCGCTGGCTTTAGATCGAGTATTGTTGTCGAAGGGAGGTTTATAAATGAAGGCATATTCTTCTCTTCAATGGTGTGTCCCCTTTCTATTGAATGTGTTCTGCAGACAATTTATCTTGATCTCCTTGCAGGACAGCGATGGCTTAGGGTTCAGGGTTAAGATCTGCTTCCTAAGACCTTTGCATTTTATGAGCCACGAGGGTCTTGTAAAGAGTTTTTCTCCCTACAGGTCGAGAGGATCCCATAGGTGTAAGTTCTTCTTAAGAATCGTGAAGATTCTTAAGCGGGTTTTCCCTTGAGAGTCGCAAGGATCTCACAAGAGAAATTTTTCTTCCTTACAGGTCGTGAGGACTTGTAAGTGCTGGGTGTGGTCGCCCTTATCCGTGTTTCACGGGGTCAGAGGCTGCTCCGGGTATTGTAGTTTAAAGACGTCGCGGTCAAGGTTAAGGACCTCGTAGTCCGTGGATTTAAGGACTCCACAGTCCGATGTTAGTTTTAAGACATCACGGTCAAGGTTAAGGACCTCATAGTCCGTGGATTTAGGGACTCCACAGTCCGTTGTTAGTTTTAAGACATCACGGTCAAGGTTAAGGACCTCATAGTCCGTGGATTTAGGGACTCCACAGTCCGGTGTTTGGTTGCAGGGACCCGCCACCTCTTTGAAGACGTTGAGGAATTACAACGCCAGGTATCAAAGGAGTGAAGAGATGTACCCTTAAACCAAGGCAGAATCCGTAGGGAATCGGGGGGGTTGATCGTTAGTTTTAAGACATCACGGTCGAGGTTAAGGACGTCATAGTCCGTGGATTTTAAGGACTCCACAGTCCGGTATTTGCTCTGGATGCTTCACACGGGTTCACAGCCGTGCTTGGAGAGGACCAGGCTCCGCTCTGGATGCTTCACACGGGTTCGCTGCCGTGCTTGGCGAGGACCAGGATCCGCTCTGGACGTTTTCCACGGGGTCAAAGAGTGACATAATCCGCGTTCCACGTAACCAGGAATTTTGCGCTAGATACTTCACACGGGTTCATTGCCGCGTTAGGCGAGGACTAGGCTCCGCTCTGGATGCTTCACATGGGTTCACTGCCGTGCTCTGCGAGGACCAGGATCCGCTCTGGACGTTTTCCACGGGGTCAAAGAGTGACATTATCCGCGTTCCACGTAACCAGGAAGTTTGCACTAGATGCTTCACACGGGTTCACTGCCGCGTTAGGCGAGGACTAGGCTCCGCTCTGGATGCTTCGCACGGGTTCACTGCCGTGTTCTGCGAGGACCAGGATCCGCTCTGGACGTTTTCCACGGGGTCAAAGAGTGACATTATCCGCATTCTACGTGACCAGGAATTTTGCACTAGATGCTTCACACGGGTTCACTGCCGCGTTAGGCGAGGACTAGGCTCCACTCTGGATGCTTCGCACGGGTTCACTGCCGTGTTCTGCGAGGACCAGGATCCGCTCTGGACGTTTTCCACGGGGTCAAAGAGTGACATTATCCGCGTTCCACGTGACCAGGAATTTTGCACTAGATGCTTCACACGGGTTCACTGCCGCGTTAGGCGAGGACTAGGCTCCGCTCTGGATGCTTCGCACGGTTTCACTGCCGTGTTCTGCGAGGACCAGGATCCGCTCTGGACGTTTTCCACGGGGTCAAAGAGTGACATTATCCGCGTTCCACGTGACCAGGAATTTTGCACTAGATGCTTCACACGGGTTCACTGCCGCGTTAGGCGAGGACTAGGCTCCGCTCTGGATGCTTCGCACGGGTTTACTGCCGTGTTCTGCAAGGACCAGGATCCGCTCTGGACGTTTTCCACGGGGTCAAAGACTGACGTTATCCGTGTTCCACGTGACCAGGAATTTTGTTGATTGTATCCGCATTTCACGGGATGGAGGTTTGACTCTTGGTGATATGTATCGCCGAGCCATGGAACTGGGGGTTGCCGCTGTTCCGTTTCGCTTGATGTTGTGTCTGCTGCCATGAGACGGACGTCGAGATGATCTCTAGGCTATCTGTGAACCGTCGAGATTTGGCTTCTCCTTATGATGAAACCTGGGGAGGGAGTATGATCCCTTCTTTGTTTGCGCCCCTGGATTGTATACAGAGGTAGATGTAACATTACCTGTAGGGCGAGGATTTCACTTTTATTTTATTTCTTTTTCCGCGATGCTCTATCATTTCAGCTTTTATATCGCGAAGGTCGCGATTGCCCCATCATTTCGGCTATTTTTCACTGTGCCCAATCGTTTCGGCTATTTATTTATTTTCTGCTCGCTGCTTTTTATTGCGAGTTGCCCCATCATTTCGGCTATTTTTCATGCCTTCATTTTTACTTGCTGTTTTTTTATTGCAAGTTGCCCCATCATTTCGGCTATTTTGTAGGCATGTGTGGCTTGCTAGCTTTTCCGCTGCAAGCCTGGATTTTAGGCACCGATTTCGGCATCAGCACCGCTACAACTGGAATATTACCAGGAGCGAATCATCATTCGCCTCTGTCGATGTTGAACAAAGGTGGCTTGGCAAACAGGGTTAAGGGTCCTGTCGACCAAGGCTTTTGACTTCATGAGCCGTAAGGGTCTCACAAAGGTATTTCTCCCTACGAGTCGTGAGGATCTTGCAGGTGTATTTTCTCCTTAGGGATCGTGAGGAGTCATAAGTGTGCGCTCCTCTGTAAGTCATAAGGATCCTACAAGAGGGCTTTCTCCTTATGGGTCGAGAGGACCTACAAGGGTTGGACTTTGCTGGGGAAATGTTTATTCGCGCCCGTGGATTGTATACAAGAGTTAGTATCGAACCTCTTGTAGGGCAATACCGAAGGTTGTGGAGGATTTGCTTAAGAACAGGTTTAGGTTTCTGTAACTTAAGACTTTCAAATCTTATGAGCCGTGAGGGTCCCATGAGAGAATTCTCCTTACGAGTCGTAAGGACCTCGCAAGTGCGTTTTCTCCTTAGGAATCGTGAGGATCCCTAAGTGTGTTGCTCCTTTTGTGAGTCGTAAGGATTTCACGCAGGTGGTTTCTCCTTACAAGGTCGAGAGGACCCTATAAGTGTCTTTTAACGAGGTTGCACCCCTTCGGGTTTTCACAAACACTCGCCGGTAGTCCTGCTGTTTTTACTCACGGAGCCCTTTCGGGTTTTCATCCGTGCCCGTTTTGCTTATGGACATACCGTTTTTATTTTATATACTTTTTTTTTATCTCGTCAGCCTAAGGATGCTGCGGTAGTAGTTTAAGGACGTTTCGGTCCGTCGTTAGTTTAAAGACATTTCGGTCCATCGATAGTTTAAGGACGTTTCGGTCCGTCGTTAGTTTCGGTCCGTCGTTAGTTTAAGGACGTTTCGGTCCGTCATTAGTTTAAGGACGTTTCGGTCCATCGCTAGTTTAAGGACGTTTCGGTCCGTCGTTAGTTTAAGGACGTTTCGGTCCATCGCTAGTTTAAGGACGTTTCGGTCCGTCGTTATGGGAAGGCCAGCTGCTGCTTGTAAAGTCTGAGCCTAGGAAGATAGCGAGCGGACATAGTCGTCGTCATCTATCATTGACCCAGGCTATGGCTCATTAAGCATAGTATTTCTTTAAGAAACGGCCGTTTATTGGCCTGAAAGGCCTTTCACCGTGCATGTCCATGAGTAGATAGGCTCCACCCTGGTAGACCTTGTCTATGATGTAAGGGCCTTCGTAGTTTGGCTCAAATTTCCCCCGCTTGGCACGATTGGGGATCATAGGTCTTTTGACCACTAGCACGAGTTCGCCTTGGCGGAATGTCCTCGGCCTGGTCAATCTTTCGTACGAGCGCGTCATCTTTGCTTTATAGGCTTCTAGATGTTGTTGCGCTATGAGCCGGGTTTCGTCGAGGGCGTCAAGCTCCTTAAGCCGAAGGTGAGCATTTTCTTCGTCCGTCAGCTCGTGGTGGACTGCCACTCGCAGAGAGGGTAACTCTATCTCGAGGGGGAGTACTGCTTCTGTTCCAAATACCAACGCGTACGGCGTTGTGTTCGTGGCCGTCTTGAATGTAGTTCGATAAGCCCAAAGGGCCTCTTGCAGCTTCTCGTGCCAGCCTCTCTTATTCCGGGAAACGGTCTTTTTTATGATCTTCGTCAAGGTCTTATTGAAAGCCTCGGCTAGACCGTTAGCTCGTGGGTTGTAAACTGAAGAATATCTCCAGTCTATATTGTGCTGCTGCGCGAAGCGGCTAATCTTATGGCTTCGATAGGCTGGCCCATTATCGGAGATAATCCGCCGTGGGGTTCCAAACCGATAGATGACGTGCATTTTGAAGAAGTGGAGGATATTCTCCGTCTTCACTTCCCTCAGTGGTACTGCTTCTGCCCATTTGGAGAAGTAATCAGTTGTCGCCAGGATAAAACGATGTCCCCGGGATGATGCTGGCTCGATGGGGCCGACTATGTCAGTCCCCCACATTTCGAATGGCCAACTAGCCACCGTTGGGTGTAGTGGATTCGGATGTTGGTGGATGAAGTCTCCATGGATCTGGCACGAGTGGCATTGCTTCGCATACTCGAGGCAGTCCTGGATCATCGTGGGCCAGTAGTAACCCATCCGTTTAATTTTTAACTTCATCTTTGGGCCTGCTTGGTGAGAACCGCAGAGTCTGTCATGAACTTCCTGAATGACTCTTTCCACTTCGTTAGGTCCTAGGCATCTCAGCCAGAGAGAATCAAACGACCTCTTGTATAGAGTATCGTTGATAAAGGCGAAAGATAGGGCTCGTTTCATGAGCTGATGCCTTGAGGATGTATCCTTGGGCATTCGGTGGGACTTAAAGTAGTCTACGAAGACTTCCCTCCAGTCCTCAGCCTTCTCATGGTCTTTTATTTGTAGGGTCGTCTGCTCAGTCGCTCCCTTTTCTTTATATGATTCCGGAGGTATTTCTGCCGGGGCAAGCACTCGACGGCTTTGTACCACGATTCTTACATCATCGAGGTTTTCGTCTGCCAGTTCTTTAGCAAGTTTGGCTAACGCGTCTGCTTTGCTGTTTTCCGTGCGTGGTATGTTCTCCAAAGTATAGGAGGGAATTTGGGTCAATAGTTGTTGCACCTTTTCGCCGTACTTCACCAACTCCAGTTTGCACGTTTGGTAATCACCATTTACTTGACTGACAACCAGTTGAGAATCCCCGTATATAAGGAGGTCTTCAATTCCCAAGTTGATGGCGATTTCGAGGCCCGCTATCAGAGCCTCGTATTCAGCTTCATTGTTTGTCCTCGGCTCTGTTAAGGAGAAGGCGAAGCGCATTATCCCTCCTTGTGGAGTTGCAAAGATGAGGCCTATCCCCGATTTGATCATTGGGATACCTTGTTTCTGTTTCTTTATGGAGGACGCTCCATCGAAATAGAGTTCCCATCGGGTGCTACCGCCGCCAATCGCATCAAATGCATGCTCGTCCGGCAAATCACAGGTCAGAGGAGAATCGGCCGGTATCGGGTGCTCGGCGAGGAAATCGGCAATGGCTTGGCCTTTTACTGCCTTGAGAGGTTGATACGTTACCGAGAACTCCATCAAGAGTAGGGCCCATTTAGCGAGTCGTCCCGTCAATATGGCTTTCGACATCAAGTATTTAAGGGGGTCCACCTTTGAAATGAGACGGACTTCATGCGCCAACGCATAGTGCCTGAGCTTTGTTATCGCGAAGATCAATGCCAAGCAATGTTTTTCAATGGGAGAGTAGTTGCTTTCTGCCCCCAGCAGAACTCGACTTAAGTAGTAGAGTGCTCTCTCTTTTCCCTGATCGTTCTCTTGCGCCCATAATGCGCCCAAGGAACCTTCGAGGGCGGTTGTATAAAGAATGAGGGGTTTTCCTTTGACCGGCGCAGCCAACATCGGAGGGTTCTGCAGGTACTGCTTGATCTCGTCTAGTGCACCTTGGCATTTGTGATCCCAAACGAACGGAGTTCCCTTTTTCATCAGGTGGCTGTAAGGACGGCATTTGCCGGAAAGATTGGCGATAAATCGTCGGATGTATGCGAGCTTCCCTTGGAGAGACCGCAACTGTTTGAGAGTTCTTGGCGGAGGCATTTCCATGATCGCTTTAATCTTTGATGGATCTATTTCAATTCCTCGGTGTCGAACGATGAATCCCAGGAATTTGCCCGAGGAGACTCCAAACGCGCATTTGAGGGGATTCATTTTCAAGTTATATTGCCGAAGGCGTTGGATTACAGTCTCCAGATGCTTTAAATGATCTTCGTATGACATGCTCTTTACTACGAGGTCATCGATATAGCACTCGACGATGTCATGTATGAGGTCGTCGAAGATCTTTGTCATGGCCCTTTGATAGGTAGCGCCCGCGTTCTTTAGACCAAAGGGCATAACCCTGTAGCAGAATATACCCAAAGGAGTCCGGAAAGCGGTGTGCTTCTGGTCTTCGGGATGCATCTTTATCTGATTATATCCTGACGAACCGTCCATAAAGGAGAAAACCTCGTGAGTGGACGTGTTATCTATCATCAGCTCGGTTACCGGTACCGGGAAATCATCCTTTGGACAGGCTTTATTGAGATCCCTGAAATCCACACATATGCGTACTGTCCCATTCTTTTTCATTACCGGGACGATATTGGCGATCAAATCGGGATATTGGACTTCTTGAATAAATCCAGAATCGATCAGCTTCTTGACTTCGGCGTTGATGCTCATCTCAAGCTCGAGTCGCATCCTTCTTGGTGCTTGCTTGACTGGCTTGATATCCGGGGATATTGCTAATTTATGCACGGCAACCTCCGGATCTAATCCTGGCATCTCAGAGTAGTTCCATGTGAAGCAGTCTTTATGCCGTAGAAGCACGTTCTTTAACGCGGCCACCTTTTCTTCAGAGAGTAGCTCGCTGACAAATGTCGGTCGCGGGTCATCTGCCGATCCCAACTCAATCTTCCTGAGGTTATCCGCCGTAGTATGTATACCATCTTCCAGTTCTCTCGGAGCTGGCGGAAATTCTGAGATCACCTGGTCGTCGCTGTTCTCAAAGCACTGGGGAAAGTCATCCATGTTCTCGCGCTCTTCTTTTAATATCGTAATCGTATAACAAGTGCGAATCCGCTCCCAGGACTGAGGTGGATCCGGTTCTACTCTTGCGGCCTTGGTTTTATGCTTTTGTGGCGGCGTTACCCTCCAGCTGTTGGATAAAGCGAATCTGCCCCGTTGGTACTGGTCCTCGACTCAGTCCTTGAAGGTGAAGCAGTCTTCGGTAGGATGTCCTATGGCTCGGTGATAAGAGCAATAGCTCAAACGAGAAGCCTTGTTAGCTTGCTCAGGGTGTCTAGACTCTGGAAGCGCGATCATTTGATGTTTTAAAGCGAGCTTGAGTAACTTCTCTGTCTTGTCTCGGGGGAAGGAATACGCTCGACTCATCTTCTCTATGAGAGACGAATCCGAGCCGCGCAGTACCCGTAACCCTCTAATCCTGCGTCGTTGTTGTCGGCTCCTCTTCCCGCTTCTTAATTTATTTCCGTCTCCGCATCGGGCCTTCCGCCCAACGGGTTGACAAAGATGAGCATCTTTGTCTTTTGGAGCCTGTTGAAATAGGCGTTGCGTCCTGGCCTTCTCGTAGAGGGCCATTTCGCGGTTATGGTTTTCCTGAGCTTTCGGACCCATTTTCCTGGTAGGGTTGTCCGTTCGTTCTCCAAACGACGGACTCGGCGTTTCGATCGCGGGGTGTAATTTTGACGAGGGGTTGGCATCTCCTGACAGGGCGTCCTCTTCTTCATCAAAGGTGTATATGGCGTAGTTACTGTGGACCCGTTCCCGTTTTCCGGCTCTCGTGTATCCAAGCCCGAGTGTTTCCATTTTCCCGTTGGGCAATTTGCGTTGAGTCCCGGGGACATCCCAAATCCTGTTGTAGAACCGAGCCTGCCGAACAGTCTGTTTTAAGGGTACTCCTTGGCGCTTCAATAGCTTCTTTAATCCATTTGTATAGTATCTAGGCAGACGGATGGGTTGGAGCCTGTCAAGTGTAGCATCCGCGCCATGCCAGATCTCTTTCTCTATTTTCGACTCTGAGGATCGGTAGAATAGGATCACCTTCTCACCCCTTTGCCTGGGAGGGACGTAAAACGTTTGCAGGTCCTGAACATTGTGAGCTTGAAGCGTGTCGAGATCCTTGTAGTGTTCTCGCGGTACCATGGTGATTTGCAAACTATGGTCATCGCCAAGGGGTGCTTGTATTGACAGCCGATTGGCGAACACGGCATTAACCTCATCTTCCGAGTCACTTCCGAAGACTATCATGGGGGCGGACGTCCCTGGGTTATTGCGTTGAGATGACCCAGCATAAACTATCTCTTCTTCTTCTTCGGTATCGCTCCCGAAAACAGGGATGGTGGCGGCGGTTTTGTTCTCCGGGTTGCGACACCTTTCTGTATCCTCGAAATCTGGCAAAAAGTATTTCGCATCCTCGTATTTGCGGACTTCGTTCACGGAAAATGGGTTCAACTCGCCTGTTACAGTATACTCGAAACCATCCTTAAAGTACTTCATACACTGATGCTGTGTAGAAGGGATGATGTTGTACTCGTGTAGCCAAGGACGGCCGAGCAAGGCGTTGTAGCAGGTCTTAGCGTCAATGACATGGAATTTGATGTCTGTGACGAGAAGCCCAAAGCGTAATGTTAGTATCACGGATCCGAGAGTCCGTGACGATTGTGAATCGAAACCGGAGATAGTAATTTTGTCACGAGCGAGATGTTGCACACTCATGCAGATTTCCTTCAACACCCGAACATTAAGGAGATTGACGGAGGATCCATTATCCACCAGGATCTTGCCTATCTTGATATCATGGCAGTATCCGGAGACATATAGGGGACGGTTATGGTCGCACGTCCCGAGAAGGAGGTCTTCGTCACCGAAAGTGATATCGGCTGTATGCACTTCCTCCAGTTCATCCTTCATCTTTTCAGTGGCGAGGAAGGCTTGGAATTGTTCAGGTTCTTGTAATGCCTTAATTAGTGAGTCTCGCGCTTCTTTTGATAATAGGAGGGCGTCGAGAATGCTAAGCTGAGAAGGTAGCTTCCTTAGGTGCGCGAGGATGTTATAGTCCACTTTACTCCTCCTAGGAGGGTCTTTGGCAGCCAGTTCTTTCATGACTTGGTCATCTAAAGTGATATCTTCAGTGGCCTTTTCCTTTCCCTTATCTTTTCTACTTACGGGCCCGAGATTCTTTTCTGGGAGTGTGCGATTGCGCAGCTGAATGTTTTCGCAGGCTTCTAGTTTCTCCTCTTTCTCTAAGACGGATTCTTTAAAGAGAGGGCCCAGAGCCATTTCTTCATCAGAGTCGCTCCCAAAGGTGAGAACTTGTGACCCCCCGGCGTTGACCATGTAACAGTTGCCAGTAGTTCTGTTGTGCCCTTCGACAGTACTTCTTCGCTCCCGACGGCTCTTGCGTTTCATGCGCTTAAAATATTGCTGACGAGTAACATATCCTTGCCACCATATTTTAAATGCGTCGCACTCCTCCATGGGGTGTGAGATTTTTCGATGATATGCGCAATAATTAGGGTGCCTCTCCGCCCCATCGTGTGTATTCCCTTCCGAGGGTGGTAGCTTCATCCCCATTGACATGACTTTGGCAAACCTTTTCCTCGTCTTGAATATCTTCTTGTCTACTTCGGATGCATTACGCTCTAGCAGGGGTAGTTCAATTCTTTCGTTCAGTCGCCCGCCTTTGGTTCCTTCTGACGTTGCCATCTCACGCTCCTGATCCGCTTTACTCTTTAGACGAATTTCGTCTAAGAAGGCTTTGATCATTTCATTTGTCAGCCACGCACGCTCTGGTTCAGGTTCCGCCTCCAGCTTCTTAGTGCTAGGAGTTTTCTTATCATCGGTAAACGTGTGGGAGATTACGTTACAACTCGCCACATACTCTTCGGATTCATCCGATGAGCTCTCTTCATCATCTCCCCTTTGAAAGATGTGGTTGAGGAACTCTTGCAGTGTGACAGGAGTTCGAGCCTTTTGATTGTATTCTTCCAGCACGTCGATTTGCTTCTGCAAGCTCGTGTGCTCGTCTCCAGGCTTCGCGGGCTTCTTGGATTTCTTCTTCGTTTTCTTCGAAGATTTCGACGGTTGGGCGTGAGCATTTGGGCCTTTATCCCGAGCCTTCGTAGCTGTGCGGGGCTTCAACATCCCCTCGATAATTTGAGGTTCAAGAGGGTTTTTCCATTCGATCGCAGGGCACGCGTGAAGGTCTCTCAGCATTCTTCTGGTTTTCGTTGATAGCACGACCTCCCATGGAGCTTCTTCAATAAAGGAGCAGTTTGCCCCCAATGTATCTGTTTTCTTAGGAGTATGCGGCTGTGGTGGGCTCACCTTCCACTTCTCGGACAGTACAAACTTCCCCTGGAGGTATTGATCTTCAATCCATCCTTTGAAGACGAAGCAATCTTCAATCGGATGGCTTACTGTTTGATGGTAAGGGCAATAGTTAGAGTTATTCACTTCGGTGGGTTGCGGCGGTCGCCTTGGATTCGGTAGGTTTATAAGTCTATTGCGTATTGCCAGCTCGAATAACCGTTTCGTCTTATCTCGTGGGAACGAGTAGGGACGTTTCATCTTCTCATTATAATACCGGCGTCTTTCTTCCAATTGATCTGCCGGTTTCGGGGCATTAGGTTGCTGTTGGGCATTCGCGACGAAGGTTGCCCTTCCTTTACCCTTGTCATTCCGCGGTTCCGACTTCGGGGAAGGTGGTCTATGATCCATCTGGTCCATCTGAGCCAACTTGTCGATTAAAGCCTGGAATTTGGTTGGCTTAAAGAACATCATAAACTGGGAGATAGTTGCGTGGGGGTCTAGGGTTCCCACGAACATGCCCACTGCGGGTGCCTCCTCAATGCGTTGCTCGCATCTCGACCACAAGTTCCGCCAGCGTATAGCATACTGGACCCAGGTTTCGCCTGGTTTTATCCTGGCGTTAATCAATGCAGTTATTGGAGTGCGTTCGCTGGCACTTGCGAATCGCTGAGTGAACAACTCCATTTCAGCGAACGTTTTGATAGAATCTTTCGGGAGTTCCGAATACCATTCGAACGCTGTTTCTGATAAGCTGCCTACAAACTGGCGGAGCAACAGTTTATCATCACCGCCGGTGTTACCACAGAGGGCCCGGAACTGGGTGACATGTTGATGAGGATTGCCGGTCCCCTTATACACGTGGAATTTTGGTATCGTATAGCCTTGCTTGTATTTGATTTGGTCGTACCAGCTCGGATACGGCCGCCCCGTTTTTACGACTTGACCAGCTGCCTCAGTCGCATGATGAACCCGGATTTGCTGGGCTATGTAGTCAACCAAGTCAGCCTTAGAGATTGCCTCCTCCTTGGCCGTTGAGAGGGCTGGTGGTGGATTTGACGTTTCTCCTCGGTCGTCTTCAAGAACGATTGGGGGATCTTCGGCGGGTAAATCCTGCTGGATCATCATGCCTATCATATCTTGGAAGAGAAGGCCCATACGTTGTATGTTGGCCGCTTGTTCAGCAGCCTCTTTGTCCTTTTTCTCCAGTATTCGGCGAAGGAATTCAGCATCGGTTTCTTCCTCCTGGCGTGCGTCTGAGGACGTTTCTGGGCTTTCTTTTGGCCCGGTAAGTGCGGCCATAGCACTCATCATTTCTTGGAGCTTTTGTTGCTGCTCCTGGGCTTTCGTCACGGATCGGGTAAGTGGTCGGTGGCCTGTAGAAGTGCGGCTCTCCTCCTTTCCAGAGGCCATGTATACGGTGTGGACCATCATGCCCCCAGACTTAGGGCGTCTGGGCTCAGTGCTTTTAGCCGTCGTTGCACGTTGGGGGGTCTTCTCTGGCCTCCTCCTTTTATGAGCCGTGGAAGTTGAGGGGGCCGTTGAGGTGGGCGTCCCGATAGCCTTTCGGGGTTTAGCTTGGTGGCCAGCCTCCGGTTGGATTTTCAGCTTCTTGTGCTGGCGGGAGAAGTTTGGATCAATGATCGAGACTCGGGCCTGCCGCCAAACCTTATAGATTTTGGAAGACAGCTGTTGAGGAGATTGGGGCTGTTCTGGTTTTATTTCCGCAACCTTCTTTAATGGGGGAGGAGACCTCTTCAGCACTGCAGTAGGAGAATTCGTTCGCACCTTATTTAGCATTTCGAAGCTGTTCCCAGTTGGAACAGCAGCATTAACTTCTGCCACCGGGGCCGATGGAGTCAACCCAGAGGGGGAGTTGCCCCCAGCCTTCCTTACTCGGCGCCAATGGCGACGTCGAGCGTGTCGAGCGGACGGCGTTGGGTCAGCGGTAAGAATGGTTTTGTCTTGCCCCCTGTGTGGGTGGGGGGTTGTTGTTGGTGTTAGCCTGTCAAAGACCGACGTCTTTTGGATAGCAGGAGCGGGAGCTGGAGCCGTCAATCTTGAAAAGACCGACTTTGTGGCAGGGGAAGTCGCTTTGATGTCTTCAGGAGCAGGACCGGTCACTTTCTTAGAAGCAGCCTTCTCTGAGATTGTAGTCCCTATGATGAGTTCGCAGGATTTCTGGCCCAATCTAGAGAAGACCGTGGCATTGACGTTGGGAGACTCGTTGAGGGGAGCCGCGGCAGGGGTAAGACGATCAAAGACCGACTTCTTGGGAGCTTCCTTTGTCAGCACCGGCGCCGTGAAGCTTGTTGGTGGGAGTATAGTCCCAAAGAACAATCCGGTAGTGGCCTGAGTCACTTGGTCCACCGGCATTGTGAATAACGAAGCAGCTTGGGGTCCATAGGCTATACCTCCTGGCGAGGTAGAGCGTTGGTCGCAATTGCAGTTTGAGCAGTTGGAGAATTTCGCAGAAGTAGAAGCCATCGATCCTTTGCTTTCTGCAATAGGCAAGATGCCAATTCTTAGTATCTTGAAACCCAAGGGCAACTATTAGCGAACCGCGATTGGTTCGCGAATCACGACACACGAAGTGTGGAGTGGAAAGAGGAAAAGGTCCCACCGGGCGTGCCAGAATCTGTTCCTCTCCAAACGGCGGCGCACAGGACTGCGATGTCTTGGCACTGAGATTCGTGGCAGATGCTAATTGGTGCTATCCGTCCACCTCTCCGAAGATGCCAAGTCGATCTATGGCACCTGTGTATCGAAGGTTTAGACGGATGCGGCCGATGTAGCAGACTTCGTCAGATTCCCCCTCGTTTGAGGGGTTTTTTTATTGTGGGGACGCTCTTCCCTGCAGGCGCAAGCCCCTGCAGTTAATTACGCTACCGCATCGCGGTAACAACTTTCTCCTTCTCCAGATGGTCACTTCGTATCGTGGGTGTTTATTTCGTTTTTTATTGCCCGTGGATTATTTACGGAGACTGAGTTATGTCGTCGCCCGTAGGGCGTGGACTAGTCCAAATCCGTGTTTATCTTAGATTTGGGTTTGGGGGTTTGGTTTGAGGATACATCAGCCATACTTGAGGCCAAGATCAACTCAAACATTTGTTAAGGATACGTTAGTCTAACGTTGAGACTAAGATCAACTTAACGGGATCGTTTAGATCCGACAAAAGAGCATTTGGGCTCTATTGTTCCAGTTTAGGGACATAGTGGTCCATCGCATATTTGGCCGTCGGGACCCGTCACCTCTCTGACGACGTTGAAGGATTACAACGACGGGTGTCAGAGGGGTTCAGAGATGTACCCTCGAGCCAGAGTTAATTTGGGGGATTCGTAGTCCAGTCTGTTTGAAGGTTTAAGGATACGTTAGCCATCTTTGAGGCTAAGATCAACTTAAACGGGACCGTTTAGATCCGACAAAAGAGCACATGGAGCTCTATTGTTCTAGTTTAAGGACATTGCGGTCCATGGGTAGTTTAAGGACATTGCGGTCCAAGGGTAGTTTAAGGACATTGCGGTCCATGGGTAGTTTAAGGACATTGCGGTCCATGGGTAGTTTAAGGACATTGCGGTCCATTGTTAGTTTTAAGACATCTCGGTCAAGGTTAAGGACGTCATAGTCCATGGGTTTAAGGACTCCACAGTCCGGTATGTGCTCTGGATGCTTCACACGGGTTCACTGCCGTGCTTGGCGAGGACCAGGCTCCGCTCTGGGCGTTTTCCGCGGGGTCAAAGAGTGACATTATCCACGTTCCACGTAACCAGGAATTTTGCACTAGATGCTCCACACGGGTTCACTGTCGTGCTCGGCGAGGACTAGGCTCCGCTCTGGGCGTTTTCCGCGGGGTCAAAGAGTGACATTATCCACGTTCCATGTAACCAGGAATTTTGCATTAGACATGAGTTTAAGGACCCCACAGTCCATATCATGGGTGGTCGTCGGGACCCGTCGCCTCTTTGAAGACATTGAGGGATTACAATGCCACGTATCAAAGGAGTGAAGAGATGTACCCTAGAACCGGAATGGATTAAATAATCCTTGGCCCAATTTAGGCTCAAGACCCATTAATTATATTATGAGCCCGTTGGCCCAGTTAATTACGAATTGAGGACTTATGGCCAGCTTGGGCTATGTCCTATCATGTCTGGAATATTGACTTCTTGTGGGTCCATTGAGGGAGAGGCTTTGCCTCTATCCCTTTAGCCAATTGGGCCAAAGCCTAGTGTTAAACACTTCAGAACAATCAGTGTTGAACACTGGGAATGAGGTTGACAAGTTAGTGTTTAACACTAAAAGATAATTGGTGTTAAACACCAGCAACAAGGCTTTCAGATTAATGTTAAACATTAAAACAGATCAGTACCAAGCATCGGCAACAAAGCTCTCAAATTATTGTTAAACACTAAGGTAGTCAGTGTTGAACACTGCAAGTAAAGTTCTTTGATTGGCGTTGAACACTGCGGCCCAACAGTGTTTTAACACTGGATTTAGGAGTTCCAACTTAGTGTTAAACACTAAAGCAAGAGGGGTCACGTGGTGACACGTGAGAGCGCCCTCTCTCCATTCATTCTGCTAAGATTATTGCATCTTTCAGAGCGTCACGTGCCATCACGTGACGGGCATTCATATGCCTTTGTGTTAGAGATTCCGTCAAGGGTCACGTGAGTCACGTGGGGGATTGCCTCAAAAGGCTTTCTGTAAATCTTTTGAGGGGGTCACGTGGTGGCACGTGACCCTGCCTCTGTGTTGTTTAGAGGATCTGTAAATTCCTCGTAGGGTTAAACCCTGACAGTAATTTCAGAGGAATTAAATTCCTACTTCCTTTTGAAGATTTATATTCTGAATAGAGTTAGACTCTGAATTTTCTATAGGAATTAAATTTCTCATACATGTGAAGAACTAAATAGGGTTAAACCCTGATAAAAGCTTTTTGAGGAATTAAACTTCCATTCCCTGTTCAATTATGATTAAAGGAATTGAATTCCCGTTGTTTCAACAGAACTAAGTTCTTAATTAGGGTTAAACCCTGTTTCACTCTGTTTTGAAGGAATTAAATTCCCATGACACAGGGTCAAGCCCTACTTTTATCTTAAAGGAATTAAATTCCTATGGTTCTGTGAGAATTAAATTCTCATGTTTCCATTCCCTCTCTATGTTTTGGATCTGCATGGCAGGATCTCAACCCATTGAGAATTAAATTCTCAAGCTAAAGGGGAGATGTGCACTTTGCAGATCCTCTATCAAAGAGAGAAGAAATATGTTGTTCTGTTTTTATATTGTCAGAGTTAAATTCTGTTGAGAATTAAATTCTCCTTCTTTCAAGAAGCCTTCCCTTTCTTACCTAGGGTTTTCCTTTGCAGAAGCTCCAAATTCCTCAAAGTATCAAGGCTCTCTCCTTTTTTCTCCCTCTGCGTGTATATATCTTTCTTTTGTGTCTCCAGGCTCCTATTTATAGGAGAAGCAGCCGAATCAATTAGTTTTTTGACGAATCTTCGTTGAGAGATTTGATTTGCATCCATCATTCGTTCTGGACCTTCGGATTATTAGGTGAATTTTATTCACCATTGGATTTCAGATCCGGGGATTCTCCCTTGTAATTTCTGTTAGATTTTAAGGGGAAATCTTTCCAAACTCGAGATTTTCCATAGATAGATGATATTTAATCATCTCTGAATCTTTAATTTGATCGGTTCCAGATAATTGCTTTCCTTTGGAAAGATTTGAATCTCTTTCAGAATTTAATTCTGTTAGCAAAATGGGCTTTGAAAGCCGGTCACGTGTGACCACGTGACCCATGGTCATGTGTGGGCACGTGACCCCTTGGAACGAGCCTTTTTCTCCTTTTGCACTCTGCCTTCTTCTGCTGCTTAGCCGTCACGTGCTACCACGTGACCCCTGGTCACGTGTCAGCACGTGACCCCTGTCTGGCGCCTCTTTCCTTGGTTCAATTGGAGAGCGAGTCTGCTGCTTTGAACGTCACGTGCCAACACGTGACCCTGGTCACGTGGGAGCACGTGACCTCTTCTGAAGCCTTTTCCTTGACTTGATCAGGGAACCAATATGCCCTTTTCCGCTGCTTTTGTATGTCACGTGTCAACACGTGACTGCTGGTCACGTGTAAGCACGCGGCCCCTTTTTGAAGCTTTTCCCAGAAGTTTCCCTGATTTTAAATCAGGAAACAGTTATATGTAAAATATGCGATGCTAGATAAAATGCCGATATGCAGTTTACACTAGATGCACGTGTCTATGTAACAAGCCAGGGTAAAATATGAATCAACCAGTTCAAGCAAGCGGGTCGGGTCGAATGCAACGTAAAATGTAAACTACCATTCGCACCCAAACATGATAAATCAATAAAATACCATAAATATATTAATACGGGAACTGGAATTGGTATAAATGAACTCGGTTGTTACACCTACGTACCAGGATCCAGGTATTTATTGTTATATGATATCAGATGCTAGTATACCTGCACAATTACCGATGATGCGAATGTTACACTTACACCTATTTGCCGGCTCACACACATTCATCATCGGTAATTGCCATGCCACTTGTACAGTAGAACTGCCATATCATGATATTAATCTTAACCGTAAAAATACATTCATTATTCAGCACCATCATAGGAAATGCTTGCATGATATACTTGACATGCTCATATTACTGCTCTATGTTTACATATATCGTACTTTATGGTTACATGCATTGAGGTGCTGTTTTTATGAGATCTCTGGATTTGAGAATCATGGTTATATTTCAAAGGAAACCATATATTGTTTTAAAAATACAGTTTCTCTTGATATGATATTTCGTGTCCACCATGATTATTCTCGGTTCTGAGCTATGTGATACCCGACTCGAGATAGGGAGGAAACGTTTGCGAGTACATGGTGGACCCAGTGAGATACCCCGGGGCAAGAAGAATCGTAGAGTTAGGCGGTGAGCCCGACGGAGGGAGCACTATTCACCGGTGATAGTTTGGACCCGGCGGTTATCCGGAGGATACCGACCGGAGTCGTGAGATAGAAATGAGGGCCGATCAGAGAATGTGGCGCCTGAGGGCCGATCAGAGGATGCGGTGCCTGATATATGAGGATTTACGTGTCGATACTGGACACGGGTTTCATGATGTTTTCGAGTGTCGCTGTTGGACACTCAAGTTCCATAATATTGATGTGTCGTTGATTGACACATGTTGGTTAATTTCCTCATACATACAGGCACATGATTCACATGATTTGATTTTACATGTTGTCATTGGCATTGATTATATTGTTGATACATATGCATACATGGTCACCATAGATATCATAGTATTATTTCATGATACAGTATGACATAGAAATCGTTGTTTATTCGATTTCTACCTACTGATGTTTTCTACTCACGAGTTGGCAACTCACCCCCGTTGTGCCACAGTTTCTTGCAGGTTCGACCGTTTGGATTAGTAGCGGTATCGCTGGCACACAGTTTTATCCAGGGTGTTTTGCTATGGTAAGTGGGACACACATTGGATCGTGCCCACTCTTGTATTTATTATTCCTTTTGTATTTAGATAAACTCCATCAATCAGAAACTAGACTTTGTATATTGGTAGACCTAGTCAGACTTATGTTGCGAGACTTAGAGCGTTGGGTGTATGTTTGCTTCTTTTGAGGTTTTGATGTCTCGCTTTATTATTTGTTTCTTTCTGTGTTTAATCTTCGCCATTGGGCGTCGTATATATATTTCTTACTTGCGTAGTTGTGTTTCCGCCGATTGGCGAAGAGCTAGCTTCCGCTTGGGGATGCCTATATATATTTTGCTTGTATGTACTTTTGGATCAAAATTTGCAAGGGAGATGCTGCCCAAATTTTTAAAGGACGAAAAATGTTTTCAACTAGTATATAATCCACTTGCTTTTTCATATATCATTATTTATGCATTTAAAGAAAAACTTGATTCCATTATACCTTTATTTCAAAACTGCACCTCCACTATTTCCGCAAAAAGATTTAGATTTTTGGGCTTTGGTTTACTTGAATTACGTTACGCCTTTAGACGTTTCGTGATTTAAGTGCCTGTCACGAGCCAGATTCTGGGTCATGACACACATACACACTAACAACCCTACACCTAGGCGAAATCATAAATTGAAACACACATACACAGAATACAACTCATACTTGAGTATCTACAAATCTAACTTTGTTAATCGATAATTTATTCTTTTCAACGACAAACTTGCCTATACGGATTTTCTTCTTTGTCAGTAACCATCTCGTTCTTAGATTTCTCAATATACTCACCATAACCTACAATTTATTATACAGTCTAACATGGCCCATGAGTACATCAGAGTTAAGGATTGGATGTACGTGGATTGGCAACAACGCATGCAATTTAAGTTTGTCGCAGGAGTTGCTGCTTTCATTGAATTTGCACACGCACATAATAAGAACGTGTTAGAGAAGATTCTCTGTCCGTGCGATAGATATGGGAATAAGTTCTGGCAGAAGGTAGAAATCGTAGAGGTTCACATCGTTAAACATGGTTTTACTAGACTTTATACAATTTGGCTATATCACGGGAAATGACAAGAAGAAGACGGTAATGCGGCAGAAGAAGAAGGAGGAGAAGAAGAAGATGATAACTTCTTTCCAGAAGAAGAAATGGAGGATATGGTAGAGGCTGCCCTCGGTGATAGTATTCCTACCGAAGATGACATTCCTTCCAGTCAAGGACCGCGTGCGGATAAATATGAAAAGTTCATGAATGATACTAGAAGACCAATTTATGAGAATGCAAAGTATTCCATCCTATCATGGTTCGTCCAACTTTTTCAGATTAAGTGCATAAATGGATGGAGCAACAAGTCATTCACGATACTTCTGAAGTTCCCGAAAGTTTCTATACCCCCGAAAAATAACGTGCCCGACAGCTGGTACGAAGCCCAGAAGATGATGTCTGATTTGGGTCTGAAGTGTGAGAAAATTCATGCATGTCCCAAAAATTACGTGTTGTACCGGAAAGAGAATTCAGATTTGAAAGAGTGTTCAACATGCGGAGATGCCAGGTATAAACCGAAAGAATATAATAAGAAGCCTGATATACCTGTCAAGATAGCATAATACTTTTCCATAACATAGAGGCTGCAGAGCCTATTCAGATGCAAGAAAACAGCCGATGCAATGATTTGGAATCACCATGCTGCACCAAGCGAAGATGGAAAAATGAGTCATCCAAGAGATTCACCGGCATGGAAGGATTTCGATAGGAGGGAAGAAATATTCAGTAGTGATCCTCTCAATGTCAGGCTCAGACTCTCTAGTGATAGCTTCTGCCCATTCAATTATATGGCTGGAAGCCACAACACATGGCCCGTTGTAATGATAGTTTAATCTGTCGCTTTGGTTGGCTATGGATCAATTCTACTTTATGTTGCTTCTTCTTATTAACGGACCAAACTCATCAGGAAATAATATCGACATCTACCTCCGACCTCTGATCGATGAGTTAAAATCTTTATTCATTTATGGTGTAGAGACTTACGATGCAAACACAGATACAACCTTCACAATGCGTGCGGCTTTAATGTGGACAATTAATAACTTTCCTGCGTATGGAATGCTATCAGGTTGGTCCGTATATGGTCACAGAGCATGCCCTTATTGCCACCAATATACAGCATTGAAATGGTTGAATTTTAGCAGGAAAGTTTATTATTGCGGTCATCGGCGTTTCCTGTCACTAGACCATCCCTACAGGTTAGACGCTGCTCACTTTAATGGTCATAAGGAGGTTTTTGGGCCTCCAGCCTCATTGTCCAGAGAGGACGTGATTGCTCAGTGGGGTGGTTACAATAATGCGACCTTCGGGATAAATGCGGCAAAACAGGTCAAACCACCATACTGGAACAAGTTAAGCATTTTCTAAGAGCTTCCGTACTGGTCAACAAATTTAGTGCGTCATTGTCTGGACGTCATGCACATAGAGAAGGGAGTATCCGAGCACGCACTCAACTTGCTTCTTTATAAAGACGGAAAATCGAAAGACAACCTCCGTACTCGGATGGATCTTCAGGACTGGGAAATCAGAAGTGAATTGCATCCTAAACTGATAGCGGGCAAATCAGGCAAGTTTGTATTTCCCAATGCCGCGTATCATATGTCACAACCGGAGAAGAAAAGGTTCCTACAGGTATTGCATGATTTGAAAGTACCCACAGGTTTCTCAGGATCATTTAGCAAGAAAATAAAAATTGTGAAAAGCAAGATCGATGGGCTGAAAAGTCATGATCACCATATTATTATGGAGAACCTTCTCCCATTAGCCCTCAGTACTTTCTTTTCCGAATCGGTTGGTCTAGTAATCAATGACTTTTGTTGTTTTTTTTAGAGAATTGTGCGCTAAAATCTTGGATGTTGTGATGCTGGAGAATCTAGAAAATTCTATTTCATTGATACTTTGCAAACTTGAGCGTATTTTCCCACCGTTATTTTTCGATATCATAATACACCTAACGGTTTATCTTGCAACCGAGGCTAAGTTTGCCGGACCGGTACAATATCGATGGATGTATCCGGTTGAAAAGTACGTGGAATTTTTCGTTTCACGCAATTTGTAAAATTATCGTTGTCCTATATGCCTGTATTTATTTATTTAACATATTTTCTTTAGGTACCTCTACACTATAGAAAAGTATATACGCAATAAAAATCGACCAGAGGGTTTTATCATGCAAGATTATCTTCTAGATGAAGTAACCACATTTTGTTCCTGCTATCTGGACGAGAACATTGAGACGAAACTTAACCGGTCTCGGAGAATTCAGGACGGATCATATGGTAAAGCTGATAATAATAGAGTAGATCTATGTTTATCAATAAGATATATCGGTTTATCCTCCTCAATAGCGTATGTCTTGAAGAAATTAGAGAGTGAGCTTTTTTGGATTAATTGTTATATTTTTGTCTGTGTGTATATGAAATGATATAATATTAATATCATAATTTATTGTTGAGAACAGAATTCATATTGATGAGGTACGTGAGGGGCATTCTGATTGGAATGGTGAACGATTGGAAAAATATCATAAGGATAATTTTTGCGATTGGGTTGCAGATCATGTAAGTTGTTCGAATAACATGTTATTACTACCAGTCTTAATCTAAACTTATATCGTTATGTATTTGCCGTAAAAAAAAATTTGTCAGATCCACGATCCGAACTTGTTTGTATCGTTAGAGAAAGATTCAAGATATTTAGCTCAGTTTCCTAGCATGGAGGTTGCATATTATGAAGGATTCGGTGTCCTTGGATACAAATTCGAAGTTAAGGACAAAAAAACATCTCGAGCCACTCAAAATGGTGGGATTGCGATGGTAGGATCGGATGGTGTGATTTATTATGGATACTTAAATTGCATACTTAGCATCCAATATCTCGGACGATCAGAACCGTTTTATATATTTCAGTGTATTTGGTACGATACACGCGCCGATACGGATAAATGGAGAGACAATTTCGGGACTTGGAAAGATAAATATGGATTGACTAATGTGAACACACTTCGATTTTACGGTCAGGACGATCCATTTATCTTTCTGAACTAAGCATTCCAAGTATACCACTCACAGTGCTTGAAGCATCCGGGATGGAGTGTCGTATGCCGTTGGAAATCCAGGGATGTTTACGATGTCCAAGAATTCGAGGACCGTATGGAGGACAGCGATGAGGATGAAGAAGAGAGAAGACTTAGAGTGCTTCGACTGTCTGTTTCAAAAGACGGGTTGTTTTCGGCTGATCGTGAAGTTACGTGGGTTAGAAATGATATCGATGATAAAATCTAAGTAGATATGTTTAATGCGTCTATGAAACGAAAAAGGTTATCAGCAATGTTATATTGTTACCTCATATTTCTACGATCTATACATATATTGCATGCATATGTAATGATTGTATTCTTATCTAGGTCTGATGAAGACACCCGGAGTAGCGAGGGGCAGCAGGAGCACCAGCCGCGGCAGAGGCAGAGGCAGAGGCAGAGCGGTTCTGCCGTCTGGGGAGCTGCGTAGGGAGCTCCACAGGGCTGGTCTTGCACCCCGATCGGTATCCCTTTCGGATGACTCCTTCCGTGTAGATTTGCCACACCTCTAGGTATATTGCACGCATATTCATTTTGAATATAATATTATAGATATACACGCATATTTATTTCAAAATTACTTATATAGTCAATGTTCAATTGTCTAGCTGTTGGTGGTGCGTTCACATCAGAGGCAGATGCCACTACCGCACCTGCAGGTATGTTTATATATCATATAGTGCATGCATATTGATTTAGAATGTTATAACATAAATATACACACATTCTTTTTTCTCTTACTTAGATAATCATTGTAACATTCTGAAAATTTAGAAACAAATAAAAATTAACTAATTAAATAATAAATTGTTAATTTAAAAAGTTATTAAAACCAAATAAGACATTTTCATAAAAAGTATGTAAAACAAATTTAATTAAAATTTTAATATGTAACAATAATAAAATTTAAGGAGTTTAATGTGAAATTTAGCTTCATTTTAATTAAAATAGTGTTATGCAATAATATAGGTAGTGAGGGGTTGTTATGTAAAATTTAGGAAATTGTGCAAATTTGAATTGTTAAGGGTGTAAGTAGAAAAAGATGTTAAATAAGGTTTTTAGTTCAGAAATTATTCACAAGATAAATACATTGGAATGATAATACCTTGACACCTCCTTCTTTCATGCACAACACACACAACACCTCCTCCTTGCATGAGGATGTCACCCTTTGGTCTTTGACACCTCCTCCTACATCTCATCCTTCCCTTTTCTCATATATATATTATGTTCAGATCAGTAGCTAATTTAAAATCTGAAAAATCTAAAAGAAAGAAAAAGAAAACTAAAGCAAACAAGGAAGAACAAGAGAAAAAAGAAGGAGAACTAAGCTAAGGGTTCACCATCAAGCTAAGAGCTAGAAGCTAAGGGTTGTGTGTCTTGGAAGGAGCTTTTCAATCATCCTCAGTTGGTAAAAATTCGTAACTCAGTAGAATTAATTCTGGATTTGGTTTAAGTTTGAAATCAAAGGTCTATAATATCGTATTTAGGCAAAACTAAGCTCTGTTGTAATCTGCTATAGTTTAGATGATAACTAAAGTGACCAAACAATTCTTTAATACTGTATGTTGGACCGAGAACAAACCATAGGAGCACGAACCCAGGGGCTCAGATTTGGGCCGGCCGGCTACCTATAGGCGAATTCCGGCGTCGCTGGATTTATGATAGGCTTTGGGGTTTTGGGTTTTTTGGTAAGTCTCTGTATCATTGTTAGGATAATTTGGTATTGTTTAATTAAAATAGTTTAACTGTATATAAAATCTGGGAGCAAATATCGGAAGAGGGATAAAAATTCTAAAATACGACACGGGTAAAACGTAATGCGTTCTGTTTTCTGTCGCGATGCAGTGTTGGGTTAAATTTCAGTGAGGTTGAGTGTTAGATCGTTGCAATAGTCGTACGTAGTGTAATTAGTACGTACAACTTGTGTTTTCTTGATTTTTGCCGTATCAGAATATAGCCGTTTTCTTATTCAAGTAATTAAATATTAGATTTGAGTGCGGGAACTTCGGAGGCCGCAAGGAAAGGAAAAAAATTGGCGATTCCTGAGTAGTTACGACGTATTTCCGATGAGTAGACTAAACATCTAGCGGGAGATTGTGTAAAGATGGCGTGATACGCTCGTAGTTTTACTTAAATGCAAAGATTTGACTTTTGTATGTTAAATTGATAGTATGCATTCATATATATACATGTAAATCGCTATGTCAATAATGGTTAGAACACTGCACAATTATCGACGGGTTATGCCGCACATGCACTTATTTTACATGTTACACTACACCTCGTCGATATTGCCATGTCACTTTTGCACCTAGCAGTTATCTTGTTAAAAATAATTCCTATCATACCTTAATCACCAATAACATTAGTAAATTGCATCAATGATGTTAGTTATATGTATGCCCTAGAGGCCATTACTGTACATAGGATGTATATTGTAGTGGATGCTTGGACATATATAGGGAGGACTTTCTTGCTCGACATGATAGTATGCTATCTGGTTACTCTTTACCTTAACGTGTATACTGGATGTCTCTCTGTTACATGTTGGTAAAGCCCTTAGGATGTATACTTGACTACCTGGACTATGATGCGGATCATACTAGTGGGGACATGGTAGTCCATAAGTACATCCTTCAAGGTCCCTAGTCGTGGGTGTATCGAGACGGGGCATCGATATACGAGAGTAGACTAGCGTATACCTTCTCGACCCATACAGATGGGCGATGGATGATCCCATATCCATTGGTGTTTGACATCAGAGATGATATACGGGTGCTCAGTGGAGACTGGGTACACTGGACGGACTCGCCGAGAACTCCCAGATGGTATTATACCTCACGTCAGATGGCAGTTCTCTGGTGACACTGGTACATGTTAGTCTGTAGACCCGAGATCGTCATAGAGTCTTGTGTGATTCCCACTGTGCTTTGATTTCCACCTTACCACGTCCAAGAGGGCGTGCAAAACGGTGGTTTTTGGGTACAGTCCCGAATCACATGGAGGCAATGAGCGATAGGAGGGGATTCGTCTCTCCCGGTATAGGGAGTTGATGTTGCGCTGTGTTCGATTGGCTATAACCGGAAATCCCTGGCCAGGGTTGCTGAGATTTACTGGTAAGTGTTACCAGTAGTTTCTCGAACTGTTATAGACCTCATATCGACACGACTTATCGAGCTATTGGGGTCTGACGTTTACCACCCCTAGGCAAGATATGCGACATATCAGACGACGAGACCGGACTATACGGTAAGTGTTACTGGTTGGATTCAAAGGAGTGTGAGCGGGCTTGCTCGTCGATCTTCTCATCGCTCAATACCCGGGTGGCCGTTACGTTTAGCAGACCGCTTGCGGCTTGTGGGTGCTTGATATGATCATCATCTGCTGCCGGCGTATTGACGAGTCTTTAGAGTCCTACACAGAGGTTTCCTGGCTCAAGCGAAACGAAATAGGTGCGCATATGAGATATGTGCAGGACCGAGAATAATGCGTGTATGTGATATCGTATTTCATTCTCGCGATGAATGTATCGATTGGTTATATGCGATATAACCTAGTTATCGAATCAAGGATTGATTCGATAAGCCGATACATTGGATATTAGTCGGTTATATGCGATATGACCGGATCGTTAAATCAAGTGTTGATTTAATGTATAATTATATATTTGATATATTACTTTGCATTAACTAGTATTGGTTCACTTTAAATGGATTTTCTCACTTGATTTGTGTAAGTTGTATATGTGATATACTTTTGTGCACATGATTGTATCATGTTTGATGATACATGTTTATTTGGTTAAGTGTAAAGAATTAAACCATGGTTAAGTTGATGATTAGGGTTTTGCTTATTCATTTGTTTATTTATTTATGCATTTATTTATTTTGTTTTGAAAAAGAAAAAGAGAAAATGGTTGCTTTAAAAGATGAAGCTTGTTGAAGCTTCATGAAGGTTTGACTAAAGTGACCATTTTGTCTTCATGCTTAACCCTAACCATTCATCTAACCTTAGTCAATTCTCTACACCTAACCATGGTTCATATTATGATAAGTATTCATTTTTCTTTTCTATTTTAAATACTTATCATATTATCATATTCATCTTCTTCTTCTTCTTCATCTTTACAAAGAAGAAAAGCTTGCACCATCAATGGTGATTTGATAAAAAGAGTGAGAAATCCAATTCCAAAGTGAACCCACTTCCTATTTCTTCATCCTCTACCTCTTGCCAAGTAGTATAGGGTGTTTTCTTCACAAGTTTCATGACTTGGTGAAGTGGGAGCTTGATCTTGTGATGCCTCGACGTAGATTATCTTCGGCATCGTTGTCGATGACCTAGCCCGCCCATTTCTCCGATGAAGCCGACGCTAGAGCCCGGGATTGGATTTGGACAGCAAGGGGACTTCATCATGGAGCTATGGAGGTGGAGAACCGGATCTACAAAGGTTGTATTTCCGTTCACTTAGTTAAATTGTTAACTAGCTTCTTTGTTTCGCCTAAATATCTAGTTAACGATCCGTATTAGGGTTTCTCGGCACTTGTAATTTTTGAAATTGGCATGGTTGATGCCTTGTGAGAGCTCATTAGTGTGCCTAGGAACCCTACAGTGGTATCAGAGCCTAGCTAGAGCCTTAGGCGAAGTCTAGACGGAGTTTGAAGTCCGATCGAACCGAAACCCCAATTTTTCCATGCTCTCTGGACATTTTCTGAAATCGTGGTTTTTTGAGAATTAAAAATATGCAGAAATATCAGCAGGAATATCTAAGAGTTACTGTAAATTTCGATGCCCTAATTCCATCAAGGCGCCGCGGTTCCGCGGCACGAGCATGGCTCGTGCGGCGGTTCCACTGCCTATTTGTCGTTTTATGCGTTGAAATTTGCACAGTAACTCCTACTTAACAGTGCTGGTTTTCCTGGGAATTTTTAATATTTATTCAAGAGTTGAATTTTCTGGGTTGTTTTGGGGACTCGGTGTTTCGATCGGATTGTCTAATTTTGTCTCTGTGTTTTCCGGATAATTTTTGAATATGTTAAAAAGTTCGACCGGATATAAATACCCACTTTTTCCCCTGTCGGGAAATTTCCAATTGTTGGATATTTCCATGGTTTAAAGACGTTCTGAGTAGTGCAAGTAACGCAATGGACCCTCTAGAAGACAACAAACCTTAACTCGATTATGTGACCGTCTTGAACTGCCCTTTGAACCTTAGGGTTTGGGGCAGTACGGCGTGCCACATGTGAGGTGTTGGCTTGACCCTTTTACGGCTGGACCGTTGGTACTGAGGCATGAACTGGATGTTTTTAAACTTGTTTCATGTGTTCATCTGTTTCGGGAAAACTTGGGTGTTTGATTGTTCGATCGGAAAGTTTAACATTTTCTATTTATCCGGAATGTGATACAATACTTGGAATTCACAAAAAGTTATGAGATAACTGAATGAATGTTATAAACATAGCAGTTTAGTCTCACTTGATCGGTTGCCACGGAATTTTGATGAGATCAAAAGTCCGTCGCAATCACGTAGTGTACGCGGATACTCGCCGGGTAAACTTAATAGACAGCCTCACTCCATAGCCCCGACCAAGTGACTGTAGGAGAACCCCGTCGCCGAAAGCATCCGTTCGGGTGCTCGCGGCAGCGGTGTTCCGCCTTAGTGCACTTCGTCGACGGTATCGGGGGTGCGGCCGCCTACTAAAGTTTGCGACGAGCATTCGATCAAAATGTCGGGAATCTTGTTGAATTGCCCGACTTGATATTGAAAAGAGTTTTCGATAATGAGACTAAAATGCGAGGTTTATAATTGTTAGGCATGCGATGTCTAAGGAATTCATTTGGCTAGGCATGCGATGTCTAAAGAGTTTGCGGATTCCAACTGTTGTAGTTTTACACTTTCTTTTCTGTGACCGTAAGTGCAATATGTGATATCGCCGGTTTCGTTGCTATATGTCAACGACAATTGGGATGCGCATATTTACTTACGTTGATGACATGTGATGTTATGTGTTGCTTAATATGTTATATTGGATCGTCGTGTTTGAATAGCCGGGGGTTTTTATGTGAGATGAGTGTTTTTCATTTTCGTTCATGTAAAAACTTGTATGTAATATTCTATTATTGGGGCACTTCCTGGTAGCGGAAGTAGTCACCTTTTGTATATTATTTACTTTTCCGCACTAGGATAGACCCAAGGAGGAGGGCACAAGTAACCGGGTTCTGGAGTCCAGTGGGAGACCAACTCGAGGAGTCGAGTCCGGGTCTCCTAACTCTAGAATTGGTAGGGTTGCTTGCCGCTCTTGTAGGGGTCTTGGGGTGTGGGTTTGGCTATTCATCACGACCGTGGAATCCGTGTTTTATACTGGCTCGTATTGAAAACACGGACGTCCTAGTATATCCAATATTTCATATGTTTCTTCTGCTGCGATATCTGTGATGTGATCATTTGATGTTCTGTGATAAATACTGTATATAGTATATATGATATATTATATAGGCGTTACTTATGTTTTACACTCGCGCTAGCCGTGCCCCGCTCTGCCGTTAGTCACCTAACCTAACGGTGCACGAGGGGACATCGAGGCGAATGCGGATGGCATAAGTGTACGTCGTATTTATCTGTGATGTTTAGGTAAACTTAAATGATGGGACTTCATTAATGAGATTAATGAAATAAAAGAAACCTAAGATGTTGTGGAATCAAATTTCAAAATAAAACAGGTAGCTACAGTTCTTGCTTTGCACAGCGGTATATGTGATATATCCTGCACCTTATTCGATGAGGAAAGGACCGAGATCCCTTCACCGGGAGTGACTCCTTTAGCAATAACTGGCAGATGCTACACACTCGGTTTGTCTTTTGATTGCTTTTAAGAGTTCTGCTTTGCACAGTGATATATATGATATATCCCGCACCTCATTCGACGAGGAAAGGACCGACGATCCCTTCACCGGGAGTGACTCCTTTAGCAAAACTAGAAAAGCCTAAAAAACACTCCATTTCAAAATTCATTCGATCCTACAACGATATCAAGTTCATTACGCAATAGGTTTTCAGAAAAACCTGTCGTAGCCCTCCGTCATTTAAGATAAGTACTAGTTAGTATTCGTGCTACGTTTGTTGACTATGTTAAGGCGTAGTGTGCGGTAGCTAATTAGTGCTTATCTGTATAAGCATATGATGCGATTGGATTAGGGTAGTCGTGCGACTTTGTTGACTATGTTAAGGGTCGTGCGGGTGGGTTTAATTCAATCGGGAAATGACGGGTTGAACTTGACTAGCACTTATGATTTGTTGACTATGTTAAGGTCATATAGCTGCTAGGGGCAAAATTATCGGGAATTTCAAGTGTTGAAATTTGCAATGAGATTGCATACCTTCTATGAGATAGTTGGATCCCGATACCCGCTGCGAGTAAGAGTTACTCCTGGGAGAGTTTTACACATTACAATTAGCCGATCAAGTAGGTGTCTAGAAAGGTGTTAACGAGGTTACGCCTCTGGGAAAATGAGGTTTACATTAATTAGGTTCGTGCGAAAGCACGGGGGACCTCCCTCAAAGTACCGACACTGGCCTGGCTGAAAGATTGGCGAACTTGTAGTGTGTAATTAATCCCGGCTAGTCTTTCCTTTTAGGGTTTGAAGGAAGATTTGATAAAAACAGTGAGAGCCATCCTGATTAGATAAAATAATAACTAATCTATTCTTGCAAGAGCGCACGCTGAGTGTTTTCTTCTCTCTCTCTCCTGGTAGCGACCATGTCATGCTTTAATCAAGATAATAAAACGGATATATTGACCGAACCCGCTTGTTATACTGAGCTGGGGAACGTTGGTCCCGCTCCAACTTATAATTGTTATAAGACAGAGCAGGAAAGTGGGGAATACCAGATTTCCCATGCCTCCCAAACGAAGAAAGTGCATATGATGCATCTTCTTCGGGTGTGTTCGTTACATAGAACTGTTTCTCAGTGTCCTTTACGTCCTGGGTATATGATACCGGATCAGGATCCCAGATATGTAATCTGTTACATAGGGCTACAGATAGGTAGAAAACTGAGAACGGGTGATAAGTTTCATGTGGCAGAAAACGGGGCAAGTGTTGCAACCAAGTCTGTTGGTCACTGTCACCCTGTATTACCGATACATTGATTCTGAACGAATGTTATTAGATACCGAACCTGATATACAAAATCATATGACTCTCTTTATTATTAAAGAAATGATAAAATTTTGTATTGTTGGATAATGTTTTGAACATTTCCTATATCAAAAGTTGATCTGTTCAGGCACGTTATCTAAAAGCATTGATGTTCTAAATCAAACTACAGTTCTTAGTATATAGAACACACACAAGAGGAAGAGTTCAGAAATGAATGGATCCTTCTTGAGGTATTGTAAACTAGGTCATATCAATGCGACCCGACTAGCTAAGTTTCATTTAGATGCATATTTAAATCAGTTTGAATTTACATCTTGTGAAACTTACCAGTCATGTCACAGAGATAAGATGACCATAGCTCTGTTTACTAGAAACAGAGAAAGAGTTAGTGAACTCTTGGGATGATACATGTTGATGTATGTAGGTCCCCTGTCTATACATGCCAAGACCGGTTCTTTATACTTCATTACATTCTCTGATGATCTCTCAAGATTCAGTCATATGTTCCTGTTGAAACATGAGTCCGAACCTTTTGAGATATTCACAGAATATAAGTTAGAAGTAGAGAACCAAATACGGGTATAAGTATTATGTCCTTTGATGTGATCGAGGAGGATAATACTTGAGCACGGAAATCCTGGACTATTTTAAAGGAGAATGAGATTCTCTCTCAGCATTACTCCTCCGTTTACACCATAGCACGATGGTATATCGGGGCAGAGCAATCACACCCTATATGATAAGGTGTGCTCTATGATGAGTACTACAGAGTTACCTGTTTCCTTTTAGGAGTTATGCACTTATGAAATTGCATACCTATTGAATAGGGTTCCAATCAAATCAGTTGCCTACCACTTCATATGTGATATGGAAAGGGAAGAGCCCATATCTTAAGTTAGTTAAGATTTGGGGTTGTCCAGCCTATGTCTAAAAAGCAAAATCTGGACAAGCTCGAGGCAAGGTCAGTTATGTAGAACTGGAAATGTTCCATCTATACAAACTGCAGCTGATGATTTGACAGAACCAAAGGATTCAATAGTTTCCAACGAATCTCAGCCTCTCCGCCGATCTAGTAGGGTTCCTCACCCACCTGAGAGATACTTCGGTTTCTCTATGACAGTGGGAGCGAGGATTGCATCATGAGATGATGACCCAACTAGCTTCGAGCTGGCCATTAGGAGTGTGACTCTGTAAGAATGGCTGGATGTTTATCGATCTGAGATGGAATCCTTATACACCAACAAAGTATGGACTTTGGTTGTTATATCTGAAGGGTTAAATCCCCATCAGGAGCAAGTACATCTTGAGAAGATTACTTGGTGTACATGGAAAAGTTGAGACTTTCAAAGCTAGACTTGTTAAAAGTTTGCATCATTGACCAGGTGTGGATTATGATGAAACCTTTTCTAAGTAGCTATGCTTAAGTCCATCCAGATCCTACTTGCCACGGCTACATACCATGACTACGATATCTGGCGGTTGGGTGCCATGACTGCTTTTCTAGATGGTGTTTTAGAAGAGAGCGTCTATAAGTACACAGCCAGAGGGCTTCGTAGACAGTGGGAGCAGCGGAAACGTGTGCAAGATGTTTTATGTGATAAAGCAGGCATCGCGGAGTTGGAACATCTGTTTTGATGTGGTAGTCAAAGAGTTTGACATCATCAAAATGGTAGATGGACCTTGTATATACAAAAAGGGTAGTAGGGAGTATGGTGGTGTTCCTCGTAGAGTACGTGGATGGCATACTCTTGATAGGGAAAGGAGTTTCCTATGCTACGCTCGGTCAATCTCCGCTTATCACTAGGATTCTCCAATAGGATCAAAGTGATACCTCCTAAATCCTGGGTTATGGATCTATGAGATAGATCTAATTGGATGTTAGGATTCTCACTAGTTGTAGTGAGATGGTATCGATCGATCCTGAGGAGAATCATTGGAAGGGTTCCAGAGTGATAAGGACGACTAAAAGTCAGTCACAGGCATTGTCTTTACCCTCAGTAAAGGGACGGTATGTTGGAAGAGTTCCAAGCTAGATACCGTGACATACTAGACGATAAAGGCTGGATACATCGCTACTTAAGATGCTACCAAAGAGGCAGTCTGGATGTATATTAGTTCATGAGATGAACTTCGTTCCTGCCATTGTATGACAATGGAGCTGTGGCTTATGCTAAGGAACGCCCGTCCCATCAGTGATCCAGATATAATTCTTAGGCAGTGTCACCTGATCACGGAGATGGTTGATCTCCAGGGTGATCGAGGTTAGTAGAGTAGACTCAGAGGACAACACGGCGGATCCACTCACGAAGGCCTATTCCCAGAGAGAGACCATTATGGGATGGTCGAGTATGAGATACTACAACCACTGCTACAGATGGCCCTAGTGCAAGTGGGAGATTGTTAGTTATATGTATGCCTTAGAGGCCATTACTGTACATAGGATGTATATTGTAGTGGATGCTTGGACATATATAGGGAGGACTTTCTTGCTCGACATGATAGTATGCTATCTGGTTACTCTTTACCTTAACGTGTATACTGGATGTCTCTCTGTTACATGTTGGTAAAGCCTTTAGGATGTATACTTGACTACCTGGACTATGATGCGGATCATACTAGTGGGGACATGGTAGTCCATAAGTACATCCTTCAAGGTCCCTAGTCGTGGGTGTATCGAGACGGGGCATCGATATACCAGAATAGACTAGCGTATACCTTCTCGACCCATACAGATGGGCGATGGATGATCCCATATCCATTGGTGTTTGACATCAGAGATGATATACGGGTGCTCAGTGGAGACTGGATACACTGGACGGACTCACCGAGAACTCCCAGATGGTATTATACCTCACGTCAGATGGCAGTTCTCTGGTGACACTGGTACAGGTTAGTCTGTAGACCCGAGATCGTCATAGAGTCTTGTGTGATTCCCACTATGCTTTGATTTCCACCTTACCAAGTCCAAGAGGGCGTGCAAAACGGTGGTTTTTAGGTACAGTCCCGAATCACATGGAGGTAATGAGCGATAGGAGAGGATTCGTCTCTCCCGGTATAGGAAGTTGATGTTGCGCTGTGTTCGATTGGCTATAACCGGAAATCCCTGGCCAGGGTTGCTGAGATTTACTGGTAAGTGTTACCAGTAGTTTCTCGAACTGTTATAGACCTCATATCGACACGACTTATCGAGCTATTGGGGTCTAACGTTTACCACCCCTAGGCAAGATATGCGACATATCAGACGACGAGACCGGACTGTACGGTAAGTGTTACTGGTTGGATTGAAAGGAGTGTGAGCGGGCTTGCTTGTCGATCTTCTCATCGCTCAATACCCGGGTGGCCGTTACGTTTAGCAGACTGCTTGCGGCCTGTGGGTGCTTAATATGATCATCATCTGCTGCCGGCGTATTGACGAGTCTTTAGAGTCCTACACAGAGGTTTCCTGGCTCAAACGAAACGAAATAGGAGTGCATATGAGATATGTGCAGGACCGAGAATAATGCGTGTATGTGATATCGTATTTCATTCTCGCGATAAATGTATCGATTGGTTATATGCGATATAACCTAGTTATCGAATCAAGGATTGATTCGATAAGCCGATACATTGGATATTAGTCGGTTATATGCGATATGACCGGATCGTTAAATCAAGTGTTGATTTAATGTATAATTATATATTTGATATATTACTTTACATTAACCAGTATTGGTTCACTTTAAATGGATTTTCTCACTTGATTTGTGCAAGTTGTATATGTGATATACTTTTGTGCACATGATTGTATCATGTTTGATGATACATGTTTATTTGGTTAAGTGTAAAGAATTAAACCATGGTTAAGTTGATGATTAGGGTTTTGCTTATTCATTTGTTTATTTATTTATGCATTTATTTATTTTGTTTTGACAAAAGAAAAAGAGAAAATGGTTTCTTTAAAAGATGAAGCTTGTTGAAGCTTCATGAAGGTTTGACTAAAGTGACCATTTTGTCTTCATGCTTAACCCTAGCCATTCATCTAACCTTAGTCAATTCTCTACACCTAACCATGGTTCATATTATGATAAGTATTCATTTTTCTTTTCTATTTTAAATACTTATCATATTATCATATTCATCTTCTTCTTCTTCTTCATCTTTACAAAGAAGAAAAGCTTGCACCATCAATGGTGATTTGATAAAAAGAGTGAGAAATCCAATTCCAAAGTGAACCCACTTCCTATTTCTTCATCTTCTACCTCTTGCCAAGTAGTATAGGGTGTTTTCTTCATAAGTTTCATGACTTGGTGAAGTGGGAGCTTGATCTTGTGATGCCTCGACGTAGATCATCTTCGGCATCGTTGTCGATGACCTAGCCCGCCCATTTCTCCGATGAAGCCGACGCTAGAGCCCAGGATTGGATTTGGACAGCAAGGGGACTTCATCATGGAGCTATGGAGGTGGAGAACCGGATCTACAAAGGTTGTATTTCCGTTCACTTAGTTAAATTGTTAACTAGCTTCTTTGTTTCGCCTAAATATCTAGTTAACAATCCGTATTAGGCTTTCTCGGCACTTGTAATTTTTGAAATTGGCATGGTTGATGCCTTGTGAGACCTTATTAGTGTGCCTAGGAACCTTACAAATGATATCATGTGTAGTATTCGAGTATTCTAAGCTGATATAAAAGGTACTTATATTATCGAGGATTTATGGTTTTGAGCTTTCCTATACTATTGCATAAATTCAGTGATTGTTCATGATTAATGTGACATGTCCACCATGAGATATTTTTATGATTTGGTTTTTATTCCGAACCGAGTTGGGGGTCATACTGTTGCGGATTTATAAGTTATCCAGACTGAGTCGGGGGGCATACAGTTGGATACATGGTGGACCCGGTCGAGACCGAGGGGCAGGATAGCCACATGATAGGCGGGGAGCCTAACGAGGATACTCGATACCGGAGATAGTTGTGAAACACGGTGGATATTTATATGATATCGACCGGTGTTATTGATTACAGGATCGTTCGAGGAACAATGCCTGAGAGAATGGAAGATTTGTGTCGATGATGGACACGGAAAGATGAACTTTATTTGGAAATAAATGATGAGATTTCAGTTTTGGTTATTATTAGTAGTACGGATTCATGTTTTCCACATTTTATCATGCATCATAATTATCCTTATTACAGTTAATTATAATTCGTCATATTTACATTATCAGCCGTTATATGTTAGTTTTATTCACTGAGTTGGCAACTCACCCACGTTGTGCCACAGTTCCTTGCAGGAGTAGAGTGGACGGTTAGCAGCAGTGCAGATCCACTTTTTCAGCTTTTATCGCATCTTTTGATAGGTGGGTTACATATGTAGTAACCTTCTCTTTTGGTTTTGTATTTTGGATCTAGAAAATCTCCATCAGACCTTGTATTATGACTTAGATTGAGAGATGGTTATATGTATATTATTTGACAGATGAGATCGTTTACTTCTATAAATTGTTATTTTTTTTACTTATGTCTGAAATTCTTATTGATTTCATATACGCTTGGACATTTATTTCCACTGTTATTGTTGATTCCAACTAGGGATGCAACCAAACTTAACACTTTATAATTGTTTGTATTATGAATTCACTAGTGAGTTACTGTTAAGATTTTAATTACATAAAACTGTGATTTTTACTTAAAAAACTAAATTTTTATAAAAATTCCGCAAAAAGGATTTGATCTTGGTTTTTCGGCTTACTCGGATTGAGTAAATAACTTTAGATATTGTACAATCTAAGTGCCGGTCACATCCAAACTTTGGGTCGTGACAAATATGGTATCAGAGCCGGTCCCTCAAAAGCAGGTTTGTGGTTCGAGGACGAACCGTTGTTCTAAGTGGGGGGGAATGTAATATCCCAGGTGGAGTTGGGGCTGAATACCACCTATCCCGTGAGAAGTGAGATGTTATCCGGTATCGAGGTGGGGATGTAACCGATACAGATGCACACGGGAACCCACCAGAACAATGGGGAGTATCGAATTCGATTCCGAAAGAGAGCACGATCTGAACTATAAATGGAATGATACCACTCTTATAACATAGAGGCGCCTTTTGGATGAATCAGAACTCCGAAGTTTGAAAAACTCCGTAGTTAAGCGTGCTTGAGCCAGAGAAATTCTGGGATGGGTGACCTACTGGGAAGTAGCCCCGGGTTCCCCGGGTTCATTCAAAAGGACAAAACCGTGCGGTTTTGACTAGAGCGGACAATACCATCTGTGTTTGGGGGTGTGTCGTGACAATCATTTTTTGATTGTCTAGCTGTAGGTGGTGCATCCACATCTCGGGTAGAGGCCACCACCGCACCTGCTAGTATGTTTATATATCCTATATTGCATGCATATTGATTTAGAATGTTATATTATAGACATACACATTATTTTTGCAATTACTTATATAATCTCTTTTTAATTGTCTAATTATAGGTGGTGCATCCACATCTGGCGCAGAGGCCACTCCCGCCACTTCCGTACCCTCCGCTCAGTCTGCAGGTTAGTATGAATAAATATAAAATATTTATTCATTTTACATTTCCTTTAAGAATAAACATGAACTTCATGTAATTTTATCGTCAATGTTTATTTTCTAGTTGGAGAGGATGCGTCCACGTCCGGGTCACCAGCTGTTCCTCACCGGAGGAACTATCGTCCCGCTCGTGTTACTTCCCGGGCCCAGGCTCGTGCTGCTGTCGCCAGAGGTATATATCGCACTTTAATTTTCGTTAATCCTTAATTTCTTAATACCGTTTTGTCTTAATATTACTTGTCTTGATATTTCTTGTAGATACAGGGCGGTCCCATCCCGAGAGGGGGACTCGAGTGCCGAATCAGTCCCACAGGATGAGACCCGATAGAGCTAGGAGGGAGGCACCATTCCCCCTCTAAAGACTTTCGATTATCGCTATACTGGTGATTATGCTGAGCGGTTCGGCCGGTATATTTGGGATGAGATCCGCATCCAAAAGAAATATCCACTTCACGTCGAGTGGGGCGATCAACACCGACGCTCATTTGCCCTCTTCTGGGATCAGGCTCGGGTATTAATATATATTTTCATTTGACTTATCCAATAAATTTATTATTATTTAACACTTGTAATTTAAATACATTATTTTTTTTGTATTTGCAGTTGGATTATGACTTCCAGCCCGTATCCGACCCTGATCACCCTGAGAGAGTGCTCAATCTTCACGCTCTGTACCTGGGCCTGATGAAGAACACGCAATCTAAGGTCCGATACAATAGCAACGAGCTGAAAATCGATTGCTATTTGGTATGGCTGGTGACCCCCGAGACAGAGAGAGCGACTCTTCTACATACTCCGGCCTTTGCCAGAGTCGACGCACAATATTACGACTCTGAGCGCAAACAGATTTGTAATTTAAGTGTAATTCATTGTTTAGTATATAATTTATTTTTTTGTGTTGCTTAATTAGAAAACTAAATCTGATTGTGTTGTGCAGAAACGTACCAATCAAAATAACGAGAATAGGAACTCGGCGAAGAGGGGTCTTCCTACTTATGCAGGTGGCTCGAGGAACATTACTCGTGCCATGGAGGCATCAGTAAATTAAAATAGATCTATTTTGATATAATGCAATATTAAAAGTTATTTTATAATATATGTAAATTTTTGGTGAATTGCAGAGAGTTCAGACCCTGGCGCAGGGTGGTACACCGAGCGTGTTGACTGCGTATCTTGTCGTCCACGGCACCTCGACAGATCCCGCTATGGACGAGCTTCGATTCCCCTACACCGCTACCCAGAAGTATTGCGTAAGTATTAATATTTATTCTAATTCGAATGAAATTTTTGTTTTGATAAGTCAAATTTAAATGGTTTACTTATATTTTAATGGTTAATGTGGGTGTAGGAGCGGGTGGTGGAGCAAGCGGAGGTATTGGGGATCGATTTTAGTGGACAGACCGATCCGATGCTAATGATCTCAGTCCTAGACGTCGCACACGGAGGGCACCATGGAGGTTGGAAGAGAGGCCGGGGACTGGGTCTTAGCAGGGCCCATATGAGGTTGGTCTCCACTCCGGCGGTTACTTCCCCTACCCCCCGTGAGTGACATCTGGAGTATGTTGTTGCCGTCTTGAAGACCACCGTCGAGCAGGAGATATTGGTACGTATATTACTTAATAGTAATATATTATATCACATTATAGATGGTAACATATGCAATATTAGTAACCTGAGCTTATTTGGTTGTAGACTTAGTTTTGATTAATCATATTTACATAAAACTATCTAATTAAAATAAACTATGGTTTTCCAAACTAGATACCCAAAATAGGCCTAAGTCCCTAAGTAATTTTAGATTGAGCTTTCGCAATAACCTGATAATGATACGAATTCGACTAAAATCTAATACACCGTTCTTACTCGTTTATTATACACAAAATTTTACAGATTCGGCAGGCTATTTCGGCCGCGGTTCCACATGCATCTCTTTCGGCTGCAGCTCTGCAAGCCACTATCTCGGCTGCGGGTGCGCAGACCACTCCTACTGCTCCACAGCCCGCTCAGACTCCTGCACAATCCGCTCCTTCATTAGTCGAGTTTTTGACGACTCAGGATTGCACCGAGCAGATGCGCCAGATTATGGCGATTATCAGAGATGGAGGAGCTGGACCAAGCTAGGGTAGCTTTATTTATATTTTTGAGGATGTATGTACTTATCTGATACATATTGTATATATTTTGGACGATATTGGTGGTTGTTTACATGTTCATGATGATTTAGATTGATATCGTATTCTGTTTGTTTATTTTTTTTTATATATTATGCGTGAGATGTTGATTATAAATATTTTTGTATTTGGTTATATGATGTATATATTATCATGCACAGGACGGGAAAAAAAACGGGAAGCCCCTTTTAAAAAAAACCCTGATATTTTGTCTGTACGGATTAATCCCTAGGTGCAAGGTTTGCCCCTACACATTTCGCAATAGGGACAAAATATCAGAATATTTAATATTTTGTCCTTATGGACTCAGTAACAGCGGTAAAACTTGTCCCTACGAATTAATCCGTAGAGGAATTTATCTGGACCTATAGATAAATCTGTAGGGGCATTTATCAGACCCTACGGATAATTCCGTAGGTACACGTATTTTATTTTATAAACCAATAAATTAAATAAAAATTATGTCCCTACGGAGTAAGGCGTAGGGACAATTATTACTCCGTAGGGGAATGTTCAGGACGAAAAATTGGAATGTTCAGGACGAAAAATTGCACCTACGGCCTTTAGACCTTTTGATGGAATTTTATGTCCGACAATGATTTGCCCCTACGGCTAAATCCGTAGGGACAAGCGATCACTGCAGTATTGTCTCTCTATAGCCAAAAATAAAATTAAAAAAAAACTACGTTGGTGTCATGCTTTGCGTTAGTTAGTTAGTTAGTTAGATAGGTGATGACCAGCATAAAATATGACCGGAATTCCGTGAAATGAATCTTAAGGTAGTAATAATCAATAAAATCAGGATACATATTTATATCTAAGAAAGCTTCTCTATATAGATATTGCAAATTAACTTTTTTCCTTCTGACAGAAGGCAACTTTAATTTTGGAGGGAAAAATCGATATAGAGATTCCAAATTTGCCCACTAACATCTTATGCAATTTATATGTATGTAATGCATCAAGGCAAAATTAAATAAAAACTATGTTGATGTTTGTATAATTGTTAAACCATATATTTTAAAAGGATTTAGAGGCTGCTTGTAACACCTAGAACGATTATATGGTATTTAAATAAATAAATTGAATTGAGTGATTATGCTGGTCATTGAGTTTTGGCTCTGGCCAGCATGAGCCGGCTCAACATTGGATTGAGCCGTCTCTTACATCCAGAGAATAATTGATTGCTTGGATAGCTTGGTGATCCGGCTCAGGCTTTTGTGAGCTGTCTCAAAGTGGACCGCGACCTGATATTGTTTCCTGTTAGGTTCCTGACTTGGGTTATACAACATTTGGTTTATTCTCAGTTGTGACAGGGATATGGTAAATTATTGGTTTGATAAATATTTAATTTATAAAAGATATGCATATTTTTAAAGATTGAATATATATTACCTTATCTCTAAATCGCTACTCCTAGTTGATATAAGAATTGTAACCTACTGGTCCATTGATTGACATATCTTATATAAACCCACACAACTTTCATGCAACTATATCAATCTCAAAACTCTAGCTTCCATCTTCCCCATCATGACCGACCCCTAACCCTAACTCCATAACCCGATATCCTTAGATCTTGTGTCCGACCCTTTCACCATCATCGTTTATGCCGTCTTATGGAGATCATTGTCACCACCATTGTCTCCTTCCCGTGTTTGTATCTTCTTACGGTTGCAATATCAAGACCGAATGTACAAGCGAAGGTTTTACATAAGGTTCCGACATTGTGATTGTATCATCATCATCATCGTGAAAATTGTAGATCTAGGCAAGTATCTCTAGATTTTTCTATTTGCTAGTTACGATCAGATCCGATCTGGTGTAACATATTTATTAATGTTAAAATGATACATTTAAGTTTTATGAATTCTTAGTTAACCATATATCGCCAATCTTAACGATATATCAAGATCTGAATCTCGATATATCGCCAATCTTAATCTAGTCATGATACTTGTTGTGAAACCCTAAAATTACTCTTTTTATTGATATATTGACTTATTGCGACGTAGAAAAACAGAGGTGATCATAGTTAGAATTGTTTACATCAAATATAGGCTAAAAACCCTAATTGAAAACCAGATCGTATCTGATTTTAGGCTATGAGCCGGCTCAACCATTTCCTGAGTCGTCTCATACAACCAGAAAACTAAAATAACGTTTCAAGCATAATTTGAGCCGGCTCAAGACCATCATGAGCAATCTTAACCCGCCAGAACAGATCTGGACACCTTATCTTGTAAAATTAACTATAAATCACGCAAAAATCGTTGGCATGTGTTCTCTAGTTTCTTACGAATCTAACTCATAATACTTTAACTCTGTAAAAAGATTAATTGAAAAATAAATTGTTTAGATAACATAAATTGTGATGTAACTCACCTCTGGATTGCTGTCCAGGAAATTTTCAGCAGCAAACTTTCAATTTCGAACGTCCATAAATTTCTATAAAAATAACCTGAGATGGCCTAACTTATACTAATGAAAACCTTATTGAATTAGATTTTTTTTGATATATGATACATCACCTTTGAAGGACGTTTATTATTTTAAAGGATTTTTACAAATCAGAGTGATGCTGAGTTTCATGAACTGAAATTTCTTGTGCGTGATTAATAGACACCACATTTATTTGCTATTAATTTGATTGAACATGCTATTGTTGTTAATGCTATTATTTTGACCGTTAGCACTATGATATTATTGATATGCCATTTATTGATTGTACACATGTAATTATGATTGATGACATATATCGTTAGTATCCCGTTATTAATTGTTCACATATAATCATGATATTGATACCGCCTCGTATTGTTGCCATGTCAAACCACTTATATCGAGATATTTATCTAAATGTCAACAACCCATTGTTATTGAATTGATTGACCCAATTAATTGTCCCGAGTGACACAAACTGTACATGTAATTGATTGTTACCATATTGGCATCAGAAAACATACTATATTGATACTTGACATGAACATGAAAATTTGGGAAAGGGAAAATTAAGAATGTAACCCAAATTGTAATTCAAGAGTTATTGATTGCTAAAGACTGATCAGCCGATACGAGATTCGGTCTCCGGAATGATGATGCTGACACCATTCATCGATCCATTTACATTGTTTTACCGCCTAGCGGGACGTCTCAGATTCAGCCCCGAGAATTACGACCGTGGTCCCTGGCATGCATGAGATACTATTGAGTTATGAGAAGAATTGCATTAATTGGTTTCAAATACCTGTAGGATAGATAACTTAGCGACATAGACCCTTAAGATACACATTGACACGATTGCCCTGTTCTACATTGTTATGATGTTATCGTTATTGCTATCGTCTATTGCTATGCTCACTTGACATTGTTTCTGTAACACCCTAGTACGTTTATACAATATAATTTGGTATTTTAAGCTTTTCTTTATAATTCTTTTATTTTATCTTTTGGGTTGCGAATGATTCGAATAGTAGTAGTCGTTATCCAACTCGACCCGCATGTTTAGAACCCAAGATGGTGCAAGATTATATCTGAGATTTGCCGGTAGAGTGTATCCATGTGAATTTAGCATAATACCTAGTACAAGATATAAATATATAATATTTTTCTAACCGATTTTGTATGGCATATCACCTCATATCTTATTGTTGTTCTTATCTATTATGTTCATATCCTAAACTATAGACAACAAAATATTTAGTAAATTTTTATGTATATTTATTTAAATTTTATTTAGGGGTACATGTATTTAATACTAAATTATTGCATTATAACCAAAATCTTTACATACGTATTTTATTCTCAAAACTATATTTTTTTTACTACATTCGGGTAATATTTGGAGTGATTTGATATTATTTAGTTACCCTAATATTACACACACACACACACACATAAACTGTTTCATATAACTCTCTCTCTCTCTCTTCCCCGTCTTTAACTCTCTCTCTCTTCTCTCATTCTCAATCTCACCTCGAGCCCTAACCCACCAGATCACCACCAGACCATGACCGTGCCACCACCAGACCACCACCATATCATCACCAGACCACCACTAGACCACGACTGTGCAACCACCAGACCACCACCATATCATCACCAGACCACCTCCAGACCACCACCATGTCATCACCAGACTACCACCATGCCACCATCATACCCAGACCAGACCGCTACCAGACCACCATCATGTCATCACCAGACTATCACCAGACCATGCACCGTACCCAGACCATGCACCGTACCCAGACCATGCACCGTACTCAGACCATGCCATGACCGTGTCATCATCGTACCTAGACCATGTTACGCCATGTGCCCTGCTCCTGTGCCACGCCATACCCGCTTCGTGCTCAGCTCATGCCACTTGTGTGACACCATTGCATCAGCCCCGTGTCACCGCAAGGCCCAGCACCGTGTCGTCCCGTTTCACGCACCGTATCGTGTAGCACCGAACCGCTGCACACCTTTATCATTGCGGACGACATTGTCTTTTGATTTTTTGTATAGCAATAGTCGATCAAGCTATTGACGTCATCACCTACACATCAACCGTTGTTTTCGAGGTAAATTTCTAAACTTTCGACATTCTACATTATATATTCCAATATATAGTTGTTTATTAATATACGTATGTTAATAGTTAGCAAGTTATTTTCAATATACAATTTTACAGTATTAATCCGTATTTATAACAATTACAGTTTTATCCTGTTGCATGCTAGTTCATTATAATTTTATTATGATTTTCACTGCCGTTTTATTATCCTTTACCTAGACTACAGTATATTTAGTAGCAAACGTAAAACGTTATTCCAAATAGGCATATATATATTATACCTTACAAAATAGATAATATACATTAGTTATTTCTACAGTGTTTTAATAAACTGGTTACTGTTCTCTGTTAAGTATTTATCATGTTTAATACACACTGCCTGATAAGTTCACGACACATTACCAGACCTTTTACTTAGATTATTGCTAATGCCGACAATCCTAATTTGTTGTCCTGATAGACATGACTTCTTGTCTAGATAGATAAGACCTGTACTTGCTTGATCCTGTGTTGGCATTAGGTAGATATCGTCAATACCTGACTTGAACACGAAACTTGGGAGAAAAGGGGAAATCAATAATGAAACCCGACTTGTAACTCAACAGTTCTCTACTTTCCAGTGACTGATCAGTCGATACGGGTTTCGGGCCCCGGAATGATGATCTGACATCATTCGTCTGTATATGATATCCTGTTTTTACTGTTTAGTGGCACGTATCGGATTCAGCCTCGAGGGTCTTGACCGTGGTCCCGGGCACGCACATGATACTATTGAGTTACATCGACGATTCCATTAATTGATTTCAAAGACTTATAGAATAGATAACTTAGAAGCACAGACTTTTGGATACACATGACATACATATTACCCACTGTTTTACACTAGTGATTATGGTCTATACTCATTTTCTTTATAGCATCCTATTCTATTATTTTGATATTTATGACACACTAATATCTGGGTTTTGCATGTCCTAGATACTTGAGATAGCATGTGAGTATTCGACATGATCGCCGATCAGTGAGGACCACCTCATTGATACAGCTCTTATGCGGGTTAGTTATTTCTTGAATCTTTATTGCTTCTGTTATCTTTTCCAGTTATTGTTTTTGTAGCTATTGGACATGTGATAGATAGATTTAGTAGTTTATAGTTCTTGATTACTGATTGACAGTTTTAATGTGACTATAGAAGGATGTTTCCTTACCATAAGTAGCATGGCTGGCTTTGTTACGTCCCGAAATTTTCGTATTTTGGGAAGCGGGACGTGACAAGGTTTTGTTGGTATCAGATCCATATATTTTAGGTTGGCTGGGTTTGGTTTCTTTTGTAGTTGGGTATTGGACCCAATACACTAACCAGGAAACCCAGAATTTTAGGAACATGTCCTGCTACATTATTTTCTTTTCATTCAAATTCTTGAATCTTATTTTTCGCTTAACTCTTTTATCTTGACGATATAAAAATGATATTGCATCTCAGCTTGGAATCCTTTTGGTTCCTTATTGTTTCTCTCATTTTATTCCCTCGATTTTGATAGTGGGATTTGTGCGACTTGAATGGAGTTATATAGTTGTAACTATATACCGTGGCATGATTACAATGCGGTACTCTATTTTGGTAACATGGAGTCCTATTTCGATTCATTTACTTGACTTATGTTCATAGTACTACTTTATTTCTTTCGGTTTCATTGCTTACGAATTTATGCCTTATCGCGAACTTGAATCCAACAACCGCGTTATATTTTCCTCTCATCCTATAAGAACCAATCCGTTTGCGTTTCGAAGAATAAGGAGAAACACAGGAGAAGCTTTTGATGATTGCAGTAGTTCGAGATTAACCCTAGTGGGAGCTGGTACAGACCGCTTCAAGGACGATCAGATGTTAGATATTTGATTGAAGAAGTTTTGATAGATCCGCCTCAAATTATCAGAATAGCACAGCGGAAGAGTGGTGGGCTAATAATCCACAAGTCTTAGGACATACTTGCAAATTCATGATGAAGAGAACCGTTTACTGAAGGGCGAAGTTCGTAAACAAGTTGCAGATGAAGCGCTGATAGCAGTTCAGGATTTCATGGATGTGTTCATCTTTAGTTTACCGTCTAAATGAGATGTGGAGTTCGCGATTGATCTTATTCCTATAGCAACGCCAATTTGAAGGCTTCTATCCGATCCCACCGATAGAACTGGAAGAGATAAATAGAAAAATTTCTGAGTTATTAGAGAAGGGTTGGATTCACAACAGTGGTTCACCGTGGGGAGCTCTAGTTCTTCTAGTCAAGAAGAAAGATGGCACATAGAGGATGTGTATCGACTATCAGGAGTTAAATCGGATGACTATTAAGAACAAGTACCCAATCTCTCGCATATGCAAATTATTCGACCAACTCAGTGGCGTGAGAGTATTCTTGAAGTTGGATTTGTTATTAGGGTAACATTAAGTTTGGATGAAAACGGAAGACATTTGCAAGATGGCCAACTCGATATGGGCATTATGAGTATTTAGTAACGCCATTTGGAGTTACTAACGCACCGGCAATATTTATGAACTTGATGAACCAAATATTTTCACTATATCTGGATCAGTTCGTAGTGGTATTTATTGATGATATTTTAGTGTATTCAAGGAGCAAAGAAGAGTATGAAGAATACTTGAGAATCGCACTGCAGACATTGAGACAAGAAAAGTTATATACTAAGATGAGTAAGTGCGATTTTTGCTCGAAGAGGTGAAGTTTTTAGGTCATATTGTATCCAGAGATGGAATTACAGTTGACCCCGAACAGAGATCGCAGCTATTAACAATTGGTCGATTCCAAAGAATTTGGGTGAGATCAGAAGTTTTCTTGGGCTTGCTGGATATTATAGAAAGTTTGTGGAGAACTTTACTCGGATAGTAGAACCATTGACACTGTCACGCCCCGCTTCCTAGTGGACGGAAACGGTGATGTGGCAAGCCCGCAACTTATTTACTATAAAATACGTTAAGTGTAATTAAGCAATATAACAGTGAACAAGAATGACAAGAGTAATAAAATGAAACAAAAACTTTATTTACATTCAACTTTATATACAACTTTCTGAAAATAAAAGATACAATAAATAAAGAAAACAAATGCCTAAATAATGGCATACTGAAAGTAAGTGCAGGCTGGAAAGGAGCTAGTAGTCTGGCCGAGCAGCAAACTGGTACAAGTCCTCTGGGCTTGTCTCTATCTCCTCAGAATCCGGTCCTCCTGACGAATATTCCAAAGAAAGAAACAGAAAGGAATTTCGTCAGTGAACTAGCGCTCGGTAAGTCCCAAAAGAAACAAGAGAAGATAGTATATAATGTGAAATGAACAGAGGACAGGTAAAGTTGTATATGATCATTCACAGGTATAAGATAGTTATTCTAACGTGGTTATTTGTAGTTTGATAAAAAAGTATTCATGTATACTAGAGGGGTCCATCTTACTCCGTGGACTATGGTAACATATAGTACAAGGCCCCATCATAACCCATAGGACAACGGCACGTGAATTCATGTAGGTGTCTTTTAAAGTGACCTCTCGTGCCACGATATACGTTCCATACCAATCTATCCCTTTATCCCCGTGTATTGTATTGTATAGTTTTAAGATTATAGGTTTTGGCCGAATCCATGGATATAAAATGTACAGGTTCATATTCAAGATGTAATCATGTATTCAGGTGGTCATGTCAAGTTCATGTCAAGTTATAACTATAGTTCGGTCAAGTCGAGTCAAGTATACAAGTTTGAATTTGATATTTGAATTCGAATGTTCCGGTTCATGATCAATTATTCCAGTTTGTGTTTGATTTTGGAACCTGATATACAAAATCATATCAGTCTCTTTATTAGTAAAGAAATGATAAAATTTTGTATTATTGGATAATGTTTTGAACATTTCCTATATCAAAAGTTGATCGGTTCAGGCACGTTATCTAAAAGCATTGATGTTCTAAATCAGACTACAGTTCGTAGTATACAGAACACACACAAGAGGAAGAGTTCAGAAATGAACGATTCCTTCTTGAGGTATTGTAGACTAGGTCATATTAATGCGACCCGACTGGCTGAAGTTGCATTTAGAAGCATATTTAAATTATTTTGAATTTACATATTATAAAACTTTCCAGTCATGTCACAGAGATAAGATGACCATAACTCTGTTTACTGGAAACAGAGAAAGAGTTAGTGAACTCTTAGGATGATACATGTTGATGTATGTAGGTCCCCTGTCTACACATACCAAGACCGGTTCTTTGTACTTCATTACATTCTCTGATGATCTCTCAAGATACAGACATATGTTCCTGTTGAAACACAAGTCCGAACCTTTTGAGATATTCACAGAATATAAGTTAGAAGTAGAGAACCAATACGGGTATAAGTATTATGTCCTTTGATGAGATCAAGGAGGAGAATACTTGAGCACGGAAATACTGGACTATTCTAAAGGAGAATGAGATTCTCTCTCAGCTTTACTCCTCCGTATACACCATAGCACGATGGTATATCGGGGCAGAGCAATCACACCCTATATGATAAGGTGTGCTCTATGATGAGTACTACTGAGTTACCTATTTTCTTTTGGGAGTTATGCACTTATGAAGTTGCATACCTATTGAATAGGGTTCCAATCAAATCAGTTGCTTACCGCTTCATATGTGATATGGAAAGGGAAGAGCCCATATCTTAAGTTGGTTAAGATCTGGGGTTGTCCGGCCTATGACTAAAAGCAAAATCCGGACAAGCTCGAGGCAAGGTCTGTTATGTAGAACTGGAAATGTTCCAGCTATACAAAATGCAGCTGATGATTTAAAAGAAACAAATGATTCAATAGTTACCAACGAACCTCAGCCTCTCCGCCGATCTAGTAGGGTTTCTCACCCACCTGAGAGATACTTCTGTTTCTCTATGACAGTGGGAGAGAGGATTGCATCATGAGATGATGACCCAACTAGTTTCGAGCTGGCCATCAGGAGTGGGACTCTGTAAGAATGGCTGGATGCTTAGCGATCTGAGATGGAATCCTTATACACCAACAAAGTATGGACTTTAGTTGCTATATCTGAAGGGTTAAATCCCCATCAGGAGTAAGTATATCTTGAGAAGATTACTTGGTGTAGATGGAAAAGTTGAGACTTTCAAAGCTAGACCTGTTAAAGATTTTCGTCATCAACCAGGCGTGGATTATGATGAAACCTTTTCCAGTAGCTATGCTTAAGTCCATCCAGATCCTACTTACCATGGCTACATACCATGATTACGATATCTGGTGGTTGGGTGCCATGACTGCTTTTCTAAAATGATTTAGAAGAGAACGTCTATAAGAACACAGCCAGAGAGCATCGTAAATAGTGGGAGCAGCGAAAACGTGTGCAAGTTGCTTTAAAGAATAAAGCAGGCATCGCGGAGTTGGAACATCTGTTTTGATGAGTTAGTCAAACAGTTTGACATCATCAAAATGGTAGATGAACCTTGTATATACAAAAAGGTAGTAGGGAGTATGGTGGTGATCCTCGTAGAGTACGTGGATGACATGCTCTTGATAAGAAAGGAGTTTCCTATGCTACGCTCGGTCAATCTCCGCTTATCACAATGATTCTCCATATAGGATCAAAGTGATACCTACTAAATCCTGGGTTTTGGATCTATGAGATAGATCTAATTGGATATTAGGATACTCACTAGCTGTAGTGAGATGGTATCAATTGATCCTGGGGAGAATCACTGGAAGGGTTCCAGGGTGATAAAGACGACTGAATGTCAGTCACAGGCATTGTTTTTACCCTCAGTAAAGGGACGGTATGTTGGAAGAGTTCCAAGCTAGATACCGTGGCATACTAGACGATAAAGGCTGGATACATCGCTACTTAAGATGCTACCAAAGAGGAAGTCTGGGTGTATATAAGTTCATGAGATGAACTTAGTTCCTTCCATTGTGTGACAATGGAGTTGCGGCTTATGCCAAGGAACGTCCGTCCCATCAGTGATCCAGACATATTCTAAGGCAGTATCACCTGATCATGGAGATGGCTGATCTCCAAGGTGATCGAGGTTAGGAGAGAAGACTTAGAGGACAACACGACGGATCCACTCATAAAGGCCTTTTCCCAGAGAGAGATTTTTATGGGATGGTTGTGTATGAGATACTACAACCACTGCTACAGATGGCCCTAGTGCAAGTGGGAGATTGTTAGTTATATGTATGCCCTAGAGGCCATTACTGTACATAGGATGTATATTGTAGCGGATGCTGGGACATATATAGGGAGGACTTTCTTGCTCGACATGATAGTATGCTATCTGGTTACTCTTTACCTTAACGTGTATACTGATTGTCTCTCTGTTATATGTTGGTAAAGCCCTTAGGATGCGTACTTGACTACCTGGACTATGATGTGGATCATACTATTGGGGACATGGTAGTCCATAAGTACATCCTTCAAGGTCCCTAGTAGTGGGTGTATCGAGACGGGACATCGATATACCAGAGTAGACTAGCGTGTACCTTCTCGACCCATACAGATGGGCGATGGATGATCCCATATCCATTGGTGTTTGACATCAGAGATGATATACGGGTACTCAGTGGAGACTGGGTACACTGGACGGACTCGCTGAGAACTCCCAGATGGTATTATACCTCACGTCAGATGGCAGTTCTCTGGTGACACTGGTACAGGTTAGTCTGTAGACCCGAGATCGTCATAGAGTCTTGTGTGATTCCCACTGTGCTTTGATTTCCACCTTACCACGTCCAAGAGGGCATGCAAAACGGTGGCTTTTGGGTACAGTCCCGAATCACATGGAGGCAATGAGCGATAGGAGGGGATTCGTCTCTCCCGGTATAGGGAGTTGATGTTGCGCTGTGTTCGATTGGCTATAACCGGAAATCCCTGGCTAGGGTTGCTGAGATTTACTGGTAAGTGTTATCAGTAGTATCTCGAACTGTTATAGATCTCATATCGACACGACTTATCAAGCTATTGGGGTCTGACGTTTACCACCCCTAGGCGAGATATGCGACATATCAGACGAACAGACCGGACTGTACGGTAAGTGTTACTGGTTGGATTCACAGGAGTGTGAGCGGGCTTGCTCGTCGATCTTTTGATCGCTTAATACCCGGGTGGCCGTTACGTTTAGCAGACCGCTTGCGGCTTATGGGTGTTTGATATGATCATCACCTGCTGCCGGCGTATTGACGAGTCTTTAGAGTCCTACACAGAGGTTTCCTGGCTCAAGCGAAACGAAATAGGAGCACATATGAGATATGTGCGGGACCGAGAATAATGCGTGTATGTGATACCGTATTCTATTCTCGCGTTGAATGTATCGATTGGTTGTATGCGATATAACCTAGTTATCGAATCAAGGATTGATTCGATAAGTCGATACATTGGATATTAGTCGGTCATATGCGATATGACCGGATCGTTAAATCAAGCGTTGATTTAATGATTTAATGCATAATTATATATTTGATATATTACTTTGCATTAACTAGTATTGGTTCACTTAAAAAGGATTTTCTCACTTGATGTGCACATTGTATATGTGATATACTTTTGTGCATTTGATTGTATCATGTTTGATGATACATGATAGTTTAGTGTTTGGTTTAAACCATGGTTGGTCAATGGTTAGGGTTTCTTTTGCTTCATTTACTTATTCATTCATTTATTTATTCATTTAAGAAAGAAATAAAATGGTGGCTATCTTTGGATTATCTTTGAAGCTTCATGAAGCTTTGAAATGGTTGACCATTTTGTTTCTTTCCCTAACCCTAACCGTTCAACCTAACCTTAGTTAATTCTCTACACCTAACTATGGTTGAGATTATGATAAGTATCTTTTTATTTTTTATTTTAAACATACTTATCATATTCTTTCTTCATCTTCTTCTTGAAAAACAATGAAGAAAAGCTTGCCTCCATCAATGGCAACTTGAGAAAAAAAGTGAGAAATCCAAAACTAAAGTGAACCCACTTCCTATTTCTTCATCCTCTACCACTTGCCAAGTAGTATATGGTGTTTTCTTCACAAGTTTCTTGACTTGGTGAAGTTGGAGCTTGATCTTGTGTTGCCTCGACGTAGATCATCTTCGGCATCGAAGTCGACGACCTAGCCCGCCCATTTCTCCGATGAAGCCGATGCTAGAGCCCGAGATCCGATGATCGCAGTGAAGGGACTTCATCACGGAGCTATGGAGGTGGAGGACCGGATCTACAAAGGTTGTATTTTCGGTTTACTCATAGTTAAGTAGTTAACTAGTTATCGTTTTCGCCTAAAATTCTAGTCAACGATCCGTATTAGGGTTTCTCGGCACTTGTAAAATTTGAAATTGGCATGGTTGATGCCTTGTGAGACCTCCTTAGTGTGCCTAGGAACCCTACATATGCCACGGCCAAATGCCTCGTGCTTGCATCGATGGACAATACACATCAAAAGCTGCACGAGAATATGGACATTCAAACCATATTCCTCCATACAAAGGAGTTGTATGGAGAGCAATCCCGCGTATTACGATACGAAGCATCAAAGAAATTGTTTCAGATGCGAATGGCCCCTGACACACCGGTAGGAGACCATGTTCTGAAGATGATAGCTCTTATAGAAGAGCTTGAGGACCTTGGAGGGACAATGGACAATGAACAATATACGGATATTATTCTGTTGTCCCTCCCCTCCACCTTTGCTCAATTCATAGTTAACTTCAACATGCACGGCATGGAGAAGGAGCTACCTGAACTCCTTAATATGTTAAGGAGTGCAGAGAGCACTATGAAATCAGTGAAAACTCCCGTTATGACTATTGGGCAATCTTCTTCTTCTCGCCCAAAGGCTAAGGCCAAAGGAAAGAAAAAGAAGAAGCCCACCAATCTTAAGGGTGGAGTTAAAAAGGTGAAGGGAAAGGAAAAGTCCAAAGCTGGAGACTCGGGGAAAGGTGAATGTTTTCATTGCCACAAGACAGGACATTGGAAGCGCAACTGTACGGAGTACTTGAACCTCAAGAAGAAGCATGGGGATGCTTCCGCTTCAGGTGTGTTTTTGACAGAAAACTGTTTTTCAATAAACTCTGCTTCCTGGGTATTAGATACCGGTTTAGGTTCTTACATTTGCAATTCTATGCAGGGGCTGAGAAATAGCAAAGTTTTGAAGATAGGTGACCATACTCTCCGCGTTGGAAATGGTTCCAATGTACATACAGTCGCAGTGGGAGAGTATCACTTGGGGTTGCCATCTGGGTGTATATTGGTTTTGAACCCATGTTATTTTGTTCCAAGTATGCTATGTAATATAATATCTGTTTCTTTGTTAGACAATGAAGAATATAATTTTGTATTGCAGAACAATGTTATGAACATTCACCTAAATCAAATGTTGGTTGGGTATGGTACACTTAATAATGGGATATACGTCCTAAATCAACACACAGTTTTCAGTATACAACACACTAAGAAAAGAAAACTTTCAGAATTAAATGAAGCTTTTCTTTGGCACTGTAGACTTGGTCATATTAACGAAACAAGACTAAACAAGTTACACAAAGATGGATATTTAAACCCTTTTGAATATAAATCTTATGCGACTTGCCAGTCTTGTATCAAGGGTAAAATGACCAAAACTCCGTTTACCGGACACGGAGAAAGAGCTACTGAGCTCCTAGGCCTCATACATAGTGAAGTATGCGGGCCAATGTCTACACATGCTAGAGACGGTTTTTCATACTTCATTATGTTCACTGACGATTTCTCAAGATTCGGTCATGTATTTTTATTAAAGCACAAGTCCGAAGCTTTCGAGAAATTCATTGAATATAAACAAGAAGTAGAAAAACAAACCGGCTTAAGTATCAAGATGCTTCGATCAGCTCGAGGTGGAGAGTATCTCAGTACAGAATTTGCAAACTTCTTAAAAGAGAATGGGATTCTCTCTCAGCTCACTCCTCCTTACACACCACAGCACAACGGTGTGTCAGAACGACGGAATAAGACCCTATTAGATATGGTCTGATAGATAATGAGTGATGCTGAGTTACCTGTCTCATTTTGGGGGCATGCATTGGAGACTGCAGCGTTTCTTTTGAACAGGGTTCCAACCAAAACCGTGTCTACCACGCCATATGAGATATGGCATGGGAAGAGACCATCTCTTAAAAGGATTAAGATTTGGGGTTGCCCGGCCTATGTTAAAAAGCAGAATCCGGACACGGTCGGTCATGTGTAACTTTGTGGGATATCCAAAGAACTCATATGGATATCTATTCTACCACAAGGAGGAACAAAAGGTGTTTGTTTCTCAGCATGCCACATTCTTGGAAAAAGAGTTTTTCACAAATAAAGATGATGGCAATGTGGTGGATCTAGAAGAGGTTCTAGAGACACAAACTACAAATGACGACTTGGTTGAACCGGCTGTTGCGATAGAAACTGAGGAACCTCGGCCACTCCGTAGGTCTGGTAGGACTTCTTGCCCACCGGAGAGGTACTACGGTTTCCTCATTGATGGTGACAGAGAAGACTGCATCATGGAGGATGATGATCCTACCAGTTTTCAGCAAGCTATCACGAGTGGTGACTCTGTGAAGTGGCTGGATGCCATGAGATCCGAAATGGAGTCTATGTACACCAACAAAGTTTGGACTTTGGACGTTGTACCCCCTGGGGTAAAACCTGTGGGATGCAAATGGATCTTTAAAAGAAAGATTGGTTTAGATGGGCAGGTAGAGACCTACAAGGCAAGACTTGTGGCGAAGGGTTTTCGTCAAAGACCAGGTTTGGACTATGACGAGACTTTTTCGCCCGTAGCCATGCTTAAATCCATTCGGATCCTACTTGCTATTGCTGCTCACTATGACTATGAAATCTGGCAGATGGACGTTAAAACGGCATTTCTAAATGGAGATTTAGAAGAATGCGTTTATATGGATCAGCCGGAGGGCTTCACTGACAGTGGGAGCAGCGGGAAAGCATGTAGATTGCTTAAATCCATATATGGGTTAAAGCAGGCATCACGGAGTTGGAACATCTGTTTCGATGATGTTATCAAAGAATTTGATTTCATCAAAAATCCAGATGAACCTTGTGTTTATAAGAAGGCTGTAGGAAGAGCTGTCACATTCCTCGTATTGTACGCGGATGACATTCTTCTGATAGGAAATGATATTTCTATGCTACAGTCGGTCAAATCTTTCTTATCACTAAGGTTCTTCATGAAGGACCTGGGTGATGCCACATCATCCTGGGCATAAGGATCTATAGGGATAGATCCAAAAAGTTATTGGGATTGTCCCAAACCAGGTACATCAACACCATCCTAAAAAGGTTTAGTATGGAAGACTCCAAGCGGGGTGCCTTACCCGCTTGCCATGGGGTCACTCTCTCCAAGGATTCTTGTCCAAAGACCGATGAAGAGAGAGCTCGCATGAGCATTATACCTTATGCTTCGGCAGTAGGATCTATAATGTATGCGATGTTATGTACACGCCCAGATGTAGCTTATGCACTTAGTGTTGTAAGCAGGTATCAATCCAACCCAGGGGAGAATCACTGGATAGCTGTGAAGAATATTCTTAAGTACTTGCGAAGGACTAAAGAATTGTTCTTGGTGTATGGTAATGGAGATCTCCAAATGGAGGCCTTTACCGATTCGAGCTTCCAGAGCGATAAGGACGACAGCAAATCTATCTCTGGGTTTGTATTTACCCTCAACGGAGGGGCGGTAAGTTGGAAGAGCTCCAAACAGGATACCGTTGCAGACTCTACGATGAAAGCTGAGTACATTGCTGCGAATGATGCAGCCAAGGAAGCTGTCTGGATGTGGAAGTTCGTCTCGGAGCTAGGAGTAGTTCCAACCATTATTGATCCAATACCGTTGTATTGTGATAATAATGGGGCTATGGCGTTAGCCAAAGAGCCCAGGTCCCATCAGCTGTCCAGACACATCCTGAGGCGCTTTCATTTGATCCGGGAGATTGTAGATCACCGCGAGATCGAGATTAAGAGAGTAGACACAAAGAATAACGCCGCGGATCCACTCACCAAGGCCCTCCCTCAGCCGCAGCATGAGTGACTTTTTGAGACGTTGGGTATGAGATACGCCAATCACTGGCCTTAGTGCAAGTGGGAGATTGTTGGATATATGTATGCCCTAGAGGCCATTATGTGATAGTGGATGTATTTATACATGTATATATATATATATATTCAGTGTACATTCTTGCTCGACATGATAGTATGCTATCTGGTTCTTCTTTATCTGACATGTTGATTTGATCATGCTTTTATTCATTCATACATGTTGATAAAGCCCTGAGGATATTGGCTTGACTACAGTGATTATGATAGAGAACATACTAGTGGGACATTTGTAGTTTATAAGCATATCCTGAAATGTCCCTAGTCGTAGGTGTATCGAGATGGGGCATCGATATACCAGAGTAGACTAGCGTATATGATACTAGACCTATATGATGGGCAATGGATGTTCCCACATTCATCGATGTTTGACATCAAGATCATATACGGGTGCTCAGTGGTGGCTGGGTACACTGGACGGACTCACCGAGAACTCCTATATGGAATTATATCTATCGTCGGATAGCAGTTCTCAGGTGACACTGGTACATGTTAGTCTGTAGACCCGAGATCGTCATAGAGTCTTGTGTGCTCTCCCACTGTACTTTGATTACCACCCTACCACGGCTATACTGAGTCGTGCAAACAGGTGGCCGTTGGGTACAGTCCCGAGACACACGAAGGCGATGAGCGATAGGAGGGGTTTCGTCTCTCCCAGTATTGGGAGTTGATGCTGTGCTGTGCTCGACTGGTTATATCAGTAAGTCCCTGGCCAGGGCTGCTGAGATTTACTGATAAGTGTTATCAGTAGTTTCTCGATCTGTTATAGACCATTCACCGGCACGACTTATTGAGTTATTGGGGTCGACGTGACCATCCCTAGGCTCGATATGCAGCATATCTGACGAAAAGACCAGACTGTATGGTAGTGTTGCCGGTTGGCTCGACGGGAGTTGTAGCAGGTTCGCTTATTTTCTTCTGATCGTTCAATACCCGGGTGGCCGCTACGTTTAGCTGACCGCTTGCGGCTTGGGGCTGTTTGCTATGATCATCACCCACTTCCGGTGTATTGACGAGTCTTAGAATCCCACAAAGGAGTTACCTAGTCCATGCGAAATGTTATGGTGCGCGTATGCGATATGCATATGGACCCGGTTAAAATGCGCGTGTGAGATACCGTATATTAATTGGGCGGCTTGCTTTTGGTTAGGTCGTATGTGATATGGCCGAATTGATAAATCAAGTGTTGATTTATCATTTAACCATTAGCTCCTCACTAGAAATCCATTCTTGTTCTTTTTGGATGTATGCATGCATGTATGCATTCATTCTTGTTCATGCACATATGGATGTGCATGCACACATGCATACATACATCATTCTATCATGCTTGTTTATACATAGAAAATGGTGGCAATATAAGACTCACACCTTGGTTATTTATATGGATTATTATTTCTATTTGTTTTAAAACAAAATGAAAAAGGAAAGGATAAGTCATGGTTTGTTTCTACACTCTTTTTTGACCTAACCATGCTCACCTACTCTTAACCATGGATTAAACTTTCCCTTCATGTTTTAACTTAAATTAAATAATATCTTTATCATTTAACCATGGTTTGAGATGAGAAGAAATAAATATATATACATATATTTTCTTTTTCTTTTCATGAGATTATCTTTTCTTTTCTTCTTAAAAAAAGCCATCATCTTCTTCAACCTTGATCTTTTGCTCTCTAGATCTTTCAAGTGAGCAAAATACTCAACAAGATAGGATTTTGAAGTGAGAAAGAGAACCACAACACCATTCTACACAAGTCTTGCCCACTTGTTTAGAGTGTTAGCTTCATTTCTTTCTCTTGAAAAAGTGAAGTTGCAAGCTTGGACAAAGGAGCTTCGGGTGGATCGTCGTGGACGCTAGAAGACCTTAAGCTAACCGTTTTCCAACTCTCAAGTGGCCAAGGAGTCAAGAATAGGGAGCTACAAAGGTTGTACTCTCAAAACCCTAGCTTTTGTTACTTGTATAGTTATGAAACCCTAATTTTTCTAGGATTGATTCTTTGTGTGTTCACTTAGCACTCTAAAAACTTAATCTTTGTGACATGTGATGCTTCCAAACCTCTCATAGGGTGCTAGGTAAACCTAACATATGTTAGTCTGTAGACCCGAGATCGTCATAGAGTCTTGTGTGATTCCCACTGTGCTTTGATTTCCACCTTACCACGTTCAAGAGAACGTGCAAAACGGTGGCTTTTAGGTACAGTCCCGAGTTACATGGAGGCAATGAGCGATAGGTGGGGTTTCGTCTCTTTCGGTATTGGGAGTTGATGTTGCGCTGTGCTCGATTGGCTATAACTGGAAGTCCTTGGCCAAGGCTGCTACAGAGATATACTGGTAAGTGTTATCAGTAGTTTCTCGACCCGTTATGAGCCTCATATCGACACGACTTATCGAGTTACTGGGGTCTGACGTTTACCACCCCTATGCGAGATATGCAACATATAAGACGAAGAGACCGGATTGTACGGTAGTGTTACTGATTGGATTCGCAGGAGTGTGAGCAGGCTTGCTTGTTGATCTTCTGATCGCTCAATACCCGGGTGGACGTTATGTTTAGCAGACCGCTTGCGGCTTGTGGGTGTTTGATATGATCATCACCTACTGCCGGTGTATTGACGAGTCTTTAGAGTCCTATACATGGGTTTCCTGGCTCAAGCGAAACGGAGTAGGAGCACATATGTGATATGTGCGGGACCGAGATTGATACGATATTAGATACCATATTCTATTCTCACGATGTGAGATATCGGTCGGTTATATATGATATAGCCGGCTTATCAGATCAAGTGTTGATTCATATGATATTAGTCGGTTATAGGTAATATAGCCGGATTATTAAATCAAGAGTTGATTTGATAATCTAATGTATAATAATATATTTGATATATTACATTACATTAACTAGTATTAGGTCACTTATGATTTCTTTTCTCACTTTGGATACATTGATGTATATGTGATATATGTTAAATGTATCATGTTAGGTTAAAAATGCAACTAGGGTTAATGAGGGTTATACCATGCTAGGGTTAAGATTAGGGTTTATAATTTTATCATTAAGTAATTCAAAAATTGTTGAATTAGTCATAGTTGATATTTGTTGAAAGCTTGTAGAAACTTTTAAGCATTTTTGACTTTGTTCACTCTTTTTGTCTAGCTTAAGATATTATTTGACCTAACCTTTAACCATAGCTTATGGTTAACTCTCTACAAGGGTTAAGCATGACATGCTTAACCCTTGGTTGCATTTCTAACCTCACTAATAATTCATTTGATGAGTTTGCTTTTCTTCTTCTTCTTCCTCAAAGCTTTCTAGCTTCAATGGAGTTGTGAGAAAATGAGTGAGAAAATGATTTCTAATGTGAGCAAACTTCCTACTTCATCATCCTCTACTACTTGCCATTTAGTATAGGGTGTTCTCTTCACAAAGTTCTTGACCTAGTGAAGAAATAGCTTGGGTTAGTGTCTCCTCGACGTAGATCATCTTTGGCCTCGAAGACATCGAAGCAAGCATGTTCGTTTCTTCAAGTGAGCCTCTCTGGAGTCCGGAGTTCACGATCGCAGCGAAGGGACTACTACACAGAGCTATTGAAGTGAAGGACCAGTCTACAAAGGTTGTATTCCTTTCTCACTTAGATTTGCAAAGTGTTTTCTTTTATATTCCGTCGATTTCTAGTTAACGATTCTAAGTTAGGGTTAGCTAGAACGACAAATTTTTGAATTTTGCATGGGCGATACCTCCCGAAACCTTGCTGCCGTGCTAGGAAACCCTTCAGTGGTATCAGAGCCATGCTAGAAATTTATACGGATTTTGTTATAATTACGAAACCGAAATACTCCGAAACTTGCATCGCCAAAACCTGCTTGCTGTCGATTTTAAAATGTTGTCAAAATTTTTTTTAAACAAGTACAGAGTGTTATATGGGATGTAACATGAACACTGACAAAATTTCATGCATTTTGGAGAAATTTTGGCCGAGCCCCATACCCTTGATCTCGGCCAAAATCCGAGCTCCCCCCCCGATTTTTTCCCTGTGTTCAAGTGATTGGGTTTTGGTGTTTCAGGTGTTGTTTTTTTTTTCTAATTTTGCTTATGATGTAATCTTACACTATGAAAAATTCGGAGTGTTTCGTATTCGTAGTTTTAACATTGTTTCAGGTTATTCACATAGTGTCTAGGCGAAGTTAAAAAGTTCGATCGAATGTCAAAAATCTATTTTTTCAAGTTTAACGTATTCGGAAAAATATGCAAGTGATCCTATGAACCCTCTAGAAGAATGAAACCCTAACTCGACTTTTTGGATCGCTGAACCACGGTCAAACCCTAGGGTTTTCTGTAGTTCTGTGGCAACATGAGTGATGCTTGGGTTTGCCCTTCTACGGCTGGTGCATAGGTACTGTGACATATTCTGGGTATTATTAAAACTGTGCTCAAGTGTTGAGCTGTCGGGAAATTGTGGGACTTTGACGAATCTATCGAAAAGTTTAACGTCATCCGGATATTATGTGATGGGATACAATATTTGGAATCCATAAGTAGTTATGAGATAACTAGTTTGAATTTTATAAATCCAGCAGTTCTGTTTCATTTGATTGGTTGCCACGGGATTTTGATGTGATCAAAAGTCCGTCGCAATCACGCAGCGTACGCGGATACTCGCCGGGTAAACTTAATAGATAGCCACGCCCCATAGCCTCGACCAAGTGACTGTAGGAGATCCCCATCACCAAAAGCATTCGTTCGGGTGCTTGCGGCAGCGGTGTTCCGCCTTAGTGTATTTCGTCGACGGTATCGGGGGGTGCAGCCGTCTACTAAAGTTTCCGACGAGCATTCGATCAGGACGTCGGGAATCTTGTTGAATTGCCCGACAAGATATTAAAAAGTGTTTTCAATATCGAGACTAAAATGCGGGGTTTATAATTGTTAGGCATGCAATGTCTAAGGAATTCATTTGGTTAGGCATGCGATGTCTAAGGTGGTTGCAGATTCCAACTGTTGTAGTTTTTCACTTTCTTTTCTGTGACCGTAAGTGTAATATGTGGTATCTCCGGTTTCGTTGCTATATATCAACGACAATTGGGATGCCCATATTTACTTACGTTGATGACATGTGATATTATGTGTTGCTGTGATTTGTTATATTGGATCGTCGTGTTTGAATAGCCGGGGGTTTTATGTGAGATGAGAGTTTTTCATTTTCATTCATGTAAAATTCATTGTATGTAATATTCTTTTATTGGGGCACTTCCGGGTTGAGGATGATGTCACCATTGTATATTATTTACTTTTCCGCATTCGGATAGACCCAAGGCGGGGAGCACAAGTAACCAGGTTCTAGGGTCCAGTGGGAGACCATCTCGAGGAGTCGAGACCGGGTCTCATAACTCTAGAATTGGAAGGGTTGTTTGCCGCTCTCGTAGGGGTCTAGGGGTGTGGGATTGGCTATTCATCACGATCGTGGAATCCGTGTTTTATACAGGCTTAAAATAAAACACGTAAATCCTAGTATATCCAATATTTCATATGTTTTTTTCTACTGCGATATCTGTGATGTGATCATTTGATATATTGATGAGATGAATACAGAATATAGTATATGTGATATATTATATAGACGTTGCTTATGTTTTACACCCGTGCTAGCCCTGCCCTGCTCTGCCGTTAGTTACCTAACCTAACGGTGCACGAGGGGACATCGAGGCGAATGCGGATGGCATAAGCGTACGTTGTATTTATTTGTGATGTTTAGGTAACTTAAAATGATGGGACTTCATTAATGAGATTAATGAAATAAAAGAAACCTAAAGATGTTGCAGAAACTTGTCTTAAAAACTGGTAGCTCTAGTTCTTGCTTTGCATAGCGGTATTCCTTGTAGAATATCCAGCACCTTATTCGATAGGGAAAGAGCCGAGATCCTTTCACCGGGAGTGACCTCTTTAGCGAAACTAGCAGATGCTACAAACTCGGTTTGTCTTTTGATTGCTTTTATAGTTTTTGCTTTGTATAGTGGTATTTGTGAAATATACTGCACCTTATTCGATAAGGAAAGAGCCGAGATCCCTTCACCGGGACCGACCTCTTTAGCAAAACTAGTAAAAGCCTAAAAACACTCCTTTTCAAAATCACTCGATTCTACGACGATATCAAGTTCATTACGCAAAGGGTTTTCTTAAAAACCTGTCGTAACCCTCCGTCATTTCAGATAAGTAATAGTTAGTATTCGTGCTGCGTTTGTTGGCCTTTGTTAAGGCGTAGTGTGCGGTAGCTGATTACTGCTTATCTGCATAAGCATATGATGCGATTGAGTTAGGGTAGTCGTGCTACCTTGTTAGCCTTTGTCAAGGGTCATGCGGGTGGGTTTAATTCAATCAGGAAATGACGGGTTGAACTTGACTAGCATCCTATGGTTTGTTGGCCTTTGTCAAGGTCATAGGAGGTTAGGAGCAAAATATTATCGGGAATTTCAATTGTTGAAATTTGCAATGAGATTGCATACCTTCTATGAGATAGTTGGATCCCGATACCCACTACGAGTAAGAGTTACTCCTGAGAGAGTTTTACACATTACAATTAGCCGATCAAGTAGGTGTCTAGAAAGGTGTTAACGGGGTTATGCCCCTGGGAAAACGAGGTTTATTTTAATTAGGTCCGTGCGAAAGCACGGGGAACCTCCTTCAAAGTACCGACATTGGCCTGGCTGAAAGATTGGCAAATTTGTAAGGTGTAATTAATCCCGCCTAGTCTTACCTTTTAGGGTTTGAAGGAAGATTTGACTAAAACAGTGGGAGCCATCCTGATTAGATAAATTCATAACCAATTTAATCTTGCAAGAGCACACGCTGAGTGTTTTCTTCTCTCTCTCTCCAGGTAGCGACCATGTCATGCCTTAATCAAGATAGTAATACGGTTGTATTGACCGAACCCGCTTGTTATACTAAGCTAAGGAACATTTGTCCCGCTCCAACTTATAATTGTTATAAGCCGAGCAGGAAATAGGGGATTATCAGAATTCCCGTGCCGCCCAAACGAAGAAAGTGCATGATGATGCATCATCTTCGGGTGTGTTCATTACCGAGAACTGTTTTTCAGTATCTTTTACGTCCTGGGTATAAGATACCGGTGTAAGTGTTGCAGCCAAGTATGTTGGCAGTTATCATCCTGTATTACCATAATACATTGATTCTGAACAAATGTTATTAGATACCGAACCCGATATACAATATCATATCAGTTTCTTTATTTAGTAAAGAAGGATATAATTTTGTATTGTTGGATAATGTTTTGAACATTTCCTATATCAAAAGTTGACCGGTTCAGGCACGTTATCTAAAACCATATACGTTCTAAATCAAACTACAGTTCTTAACGTACGGAACACACACAAGGGGAAGAGTTCAGAAATGAACGAATCCTTCTTGAGGCATTGTAGACTAGGTCGTATCAATGCGACCCGACTAGCTGAAGTTACATAAGGATGCATATTTAAATCAGTTTGAATTTATATCTTGTAAAACTTGCCAGTCATGTCACAAAGATAAGATGACCATAGCTCTATTTATTGGAAACAGAGAAAGAGTTAGTGAACACTTGGGATTGATACATGCTGATGTATGAAAGTCCCCTATCTACACATGCCAGGACCGGTTCTTTGTACTTCATTACATTCATTGATGATCTCTCAAGATTTGCACATGTGTTCCTGTTGAAACACAAGTCTGAGCCTTTTGAGATATTCAAAGAATATAAATCAGAAGTTGAGAACCAAAACGGATATAAGTATTATGTCCTATGATGAGATCAGGGAGGAGAATACTTGAGCACGGAATTCCTGGACTATTCTAAAGGAGAATGAGATTCTCTCTCAGCATTACTCCTCCGTATATACCACAGCACCTTGGTATATCGGGATGGAGCAATCGCACCCTATGTGATATGGTGTGCTTTATGATGAGTACTACTGAGTTGCCTATTTCCTTTTTGGGGTTATGCACTTGAGAAGCTGCATACCTATTGATTGCGTGATGCTTGGCGGAGTTTTGATTTTTGAGTTATATTCTCGTTTTCATGCGCATGCATTGCGCTAAGATGTGTTTTATGTATTGACGATTTCGGAGCCCTGACGACTTGATTGTTTTGCTGAAATATTTTATTATTTGGGGGGAGTTTTAATTTAAATTCGGGGACCGAATTTCTTTAAGAGGGGAAGATTGTAACGTTTTGAAAATCGTTTTGGTGAAGTTTCCGATTTTCGGTAAAATAACCGGTGTTTTCCATAAAAGCCAAGATATAAATATCTTTCAACCTAAAATTAAATATAGCTATTCTAGCTATGAAATTGCTAGTATATGATTTTTAATTGGCCACTTGTAAATTTCTAGTTTACTTAAAAAATTTCCGAAATTAATTATTTTTATTATTATTTTTAAGCCTTCACTAATATATTTAATTAGTGATATTTACAAATTGGAATGGGTTAATACAAGTTTTGTGCATCATGACACATTAAGCCAAAATGTAACTTGTTGATTTTAAATTGAAATGAATTTTCAAGATGGTTTTAGAAATTTATAGAAGAGGAGTTTAAAATGAAAAGAAAATTTAATAACTAAGGGTATAAGTGGAAAGATGTATTAATTTAAGATGTTCTACACACACCCCAAACATTTTCTCTCTCTCTCTCTCCTTTTTCTCAGCTCTTGGCTGAGCCCTCCTCAAGCAGCTCCCCCCAAAATCTTGATCTCAATTTCCACCTCAAAATCCACAATTTCCATCAAAAATCCAAAACAAAAACATCCCAAACTCCAAATTAAACTTTACCCATTTCTACTTAACCTATTCTACATGGATCTTGGAGCATGGAAGTAAATTTGGGAGGCTAAGTTGCATGTAGATCTACAAATCTTGGAGGTATAAATCTTAACCCTTTAGTGAATTTGTTGTTTAATTGCTTTAATTTAGCATATTTAAGTGTTAAATATGCTTCTAATTGCTAACTTAAAAATTCAAGAGAAGGAGTTTGAAATTCAAGTTATGGTTTATCACTTAATAATGATTACAATAGGTAATGTAATATCTTAAGGTATGCAAAATGTAATCTAGTTGTTAATTTACAAATTTGTTACTTGTAAATTGTTCTAATCAAGCTTTTTGCAAACTAGATTTTTGTGATTAAGGTATAGAGGTGAGTTTAAAATAAAATTAGTATGTGTGTGGCTTAATTAAGTTATTTAGTTAGCAGTGTGGCCGCTAGATTGGTTAAAACATCAAGTTTTGAACTAAATCGGTAAATGGAAGCTCACTAGGTTTTTGGAAATAAATCGATTTGAATAATTTTGAGGTTTTGATGAGTTACAACTTATTTCATATAATATTTAGTTTGTTGTGAATGTGCGATTGGTATGTTTGGGTTTTATGTTTGGGGATTTTCACTTATAGTGGCTCTAGTTGTAGTTTGTGAAATTGTCGCGGCGCGTTTCGTGCACCGAGCGTGTGCGCGTCAAGTTAATGCTCGTGGATGACTTGTATCGGTTGTGTCCGCGACTAATATTTATATTTATTCTCTTGTTTTACTTATGTACATTCCTAGGATCGGGTGCAGAGGCGTCGGACGTTGCGCGGAAATGACTGAGCTGGAATCGGATCAGATGAACCGAGACGTCCAGGTGAGTAGATATATATCTACGGGGGAAGTCGGGTGGATGGCGTATAGCACCCCCGCTGTTTCGTAGTATAGAACGCGAATGCGTTATGATATATATATATATATATATATATATATATATATATATACATATGTGTTATGAGATGTGTATACTTAGTAAGAAATTCTATGTGACTTTGCGATAGTTTTAGCATACTTGTAGGAAAACGCATTTAGTTAGTTTCTTAGTCGCGAACCCTAGAATAGTGATTTGCATACACGCACACATACACGCATACATTTTATTTTCTTATGCGTATATGGGGATATGTATATATATATATACATATAGGTATGGGATTATATGTACACACACACACACACACACACACACACACATGGATGATGAGGATAGTATACGATATTTGGAGATGAGTCGGTGAGATTGGGCATGGTGCCACGAGATCGGTGATATGATTTGGTTCGTATTATGAGATACGACATGATATTATAGCGGGTCCATAGACGATGTGTTTTCATACACGCGCATATATATTTGTAGATGGTATCAGTATGTACTAGACTTTAGATCAGTACACCCGTTCATGTTAAGGAGTAGGAATCGGAATAACCGCTAGTTCCTTAAATGCCTTAGTAAGCAGTAAGAGGTGTCAAAGAGCGAGTAATCCATTGTGAATAGATAAGATCAATATAATAAGTGAGATAGATGAGCAGATCTGTAATGCAAGAGAAGTCTTTACTAAGGAGCGTAGAAGGGATGATAAGGATACCAGATAAATGATGAGATAAGTGTGATATTCGACCCGTACCCAGATTGGGATGCTGTACGATGGATTTACTGTGCGAGTTATATATTGATGATAGATCCGCACTCTTGACTCGAGAATGTCATATTATATATTGTATCGTATGTGATACTATTGAGGCGGGATCACCGACTATTATATTTATATATATATCGACTCAGATTTAGGTGGTTTCCTTACCTTTTCGATTAGTCTGTTAGTTAGTCCTGTAGTTTATTTGTAAATGTTAGACTAGACTCGAGTCATACCTATTTCAAAACTAACGAATCGTGAGAATTTTAAAGACAGGATAATGGATTCTACGGATATTTCAAAGGACGTACATATTCTTAAAAACATCGTAGTCCCTATTTACTAAACACCACGATTTGTGTTATTTCAAATGTCAAAATTGTATGACTCATATATAGTAATGTATATTCCTTATTGCTGCGCTTACCATTCATTTTCCGCATATTCTATTATTCGCATCGCATTGCATGCTTATTTGTGCTTTAGTAATTATTATAAAACCCATGCTGTCAGAACACCAGCACCATTACCGATGTGCGTATGCTCCACGTACACCTGCTTGCTGGCTCACACACATCATCATCGGTAATTGCCATATCACGTACACATTAGAAAATACTACTTCATTAGTATAAAATGTTAGCTGATAGTTTCAACATGGTACTAGCGAGCTTGCTTTTATATGATAGCTTAGACATTGCATTTATTACTGTGATTTTCATGTTTATATATATATTCATTTGTCATGACATTATGGGCCAGTCCGGATTGCCGGAGCCCAATATTATGAAATTCATTGTTTATTTACCCTTAAGATTTAGATTTCGGATTTCCATGAGATTTCTGGATTTGGAGAAACCGCAAGGATTTTATAAACTGATTATCATTTTAAAATGAAAGTTGCGGTTTTCTCATGATATGATTTAGATATGTCTACCATGAGTTTTCTCGGCTCTTGAGCGATATCATACACCCGATTCGAGGAGGAGGAACCGTCTGTGGGTGCATGGTGGACCCGGTGCGGTACCCCGGGGCAAGATGGCGCAGATGATGGCGTTGAGCCTAGCAGGGAAGCACTACCGACCGGTGATTATTTTGTGACTCGACGGATATCCGGAGGATACCGATCTGAGTATGGGCCAGTATGGATAGCCGGAGCCTTAGATTTTGAGATTTGATGATATGGGCCAGTCCGGATAGCCGGAGCCCTAGATATTGAGATTCGAGGATACAGGCCAGTCCGGATTGCTGGAGCATGAGATATTGGGATATTGGGATATATGTTTTATGTCGATGCTTGACACTGGTTTCATATTGATTTCATTGATGATACCTCGATTTATAAATATACAGAAATCTCACTCACTTAAGAAAACAGTTTTCTCATTTATGATATCTTCTGTTTTTATTATATTGCATTCATACCTCATATTTATGATATGTTGCTACCCGAGGCACTGACACGAGCACATGGTATTACACTTATGTATAGATGTTTACCCTTTCCAGCTTATCATGCTTCAGACTTTATCATTTTAAGGTTATATTTTATTGATCGTATTGAGCTAAGATTGAGTCATACATATGATTTCTGCTCGGTGATGTTTTCTATTCACGAGTTGGCAACTCACTCCCGTTGTTCCACAGTTTCTTGCAGGTTTTTCCGTACAGGTTTTCATTGCGGCTTGCTGGCACATTGTTCCTTCCGGGTGTTTGCTTTGGTAGGCGGGTTCACTCGCATCGTGACAAGCATTGTATTTATTTTACTTTCAGTTGTATCTAGAAACTCCATCAACCAGACTTGTATTATTTATAGACTTAGAAGACCAGTTGTATATTATTTTGACCTTAGAGCCGCGCGTTGTATTATTATGGGTTTTCTTGATGATTTTGAGTTTCCTTTTGAGTTTTGATCCTCTCCCTTCGGCGTTGTATATTATATTGCTTGTGTGGTTGTGACCGTCAATTGACGAAGAGCTACCTCCCGCTTGGAGATACCTTTATTCATATTATTCTTGTTGTACCCCTTTTGGGGCCCGTATTTACAAAGGAGATTCTGCCGAAATTTTCGGAAAATATATGATGTTTTAAAAATGTTTACAACGACTTTTCAAAGTGATTATATGCAACTTTAAAACAAGTTTTCCTTCACCTTCTTCTTTTAAATGGTTTAGATTTCTGGGTTTTTGCTTACTTGAATTAGATGGGGTCCTATAGGCTTCATATGATTCAAGTGCCAGTTACGTGCCATTTCGGGTCGTGACATCTAGCCAATCATCCAGTAAGTCTATACTCCTCCTTCTTTTCTTTATTCTAAAAACATTCAAAAGTAAAAGCCGACGGAAGCGGAGTTAGTTCGACTTCCGATTCGGTTTTCTTTAAAAACTACAATTTTTCTTAATCAAGATACCTTCATATCATCACATATTTTTCACTAAACATTAATAAACATCTTTAAAAAGTTTCATCACAAAAGATTGTTATATGCATCTTTTATCGCAATTTTACATTAAAATACCACAAACTTTAGTTTCCGACATAAACTCTATAATACCTTTATACCTTTAGAAAACTCACGACGTAATGAGCTACCTCCTCAGAACACACATATTTAACATAGCATGTGTAGGGTTGCTAGGCACGCGCACAAGGGTCTACGAGGCATCAACCATGCCCGATTACAAATTTAGCCGTGCCGAACAACCCGAATACGGAACTTTAAACTAGAGATTAGGCGAAAACAAGCATGCTAAACAATTTAACACTAAGTGAGAGGGATTACAACCTTTGTAGATCCGGTCCTTCACTTCATATGCTCCGTGTTGTGGTCCCTTCACTGCGATCATCGGGATCCGGACTCTCGAGAGGTTCCACGAAGAGAAAGACGCAACCTTTGCTTCCGATCTTCGATACTAAGATGATCTACCTAGAAGTTTCTTTACACAAGCTAACACCCATGAAATGATGTGAACACCCTCATCTAAATGGCAAGGGAAGATGAGGATGATGAAGTAGGATTTTTGCTCTCTTTATTTATATTTTTCTCACAATTATTCATCACTTGGAAAAATCAAGAAAGCTTTTTTCCATGAAGAGTGAAGGAAGAAGAAGATGAATAATGTTAATCCTTTTGTGATGAATAGGAAAATAATAATATGATAGAATTATGCAACCATGGTTCACTTAACCATTGTAGAGATTTTACTAGGGTTAAAGGTTTGGTTAGTGTTTTGGAAATATCTAGCATAATATCTTAACAAAGACAAAGAAAGAAAACTTCTAGAAACTTCTAGAAAGCCTTAACCCTAATCAAACCCTAACCATGTTTAATCTCTACTAAACAAGTTGCATTATTTATCATATCATGTTACAATATTATATATCACATATACAATATTTATTGCAACAAAATAAAATAATACATTTAACATATATCGCATATAAATCAATGTATTACCCGAGTGAGAAAAAGAATCTTTTAGTGAGCAAATATTAGTTAATGCAATTTAATATATCAAATATATTATTATACATTAAATTATCGAATCAACACTTGATCCGATAATCCGGCTATATCGCATATAACCGACTAATATTTATCCGTACCGATTCATCGAATCAACACTTGATCCGATGACCCGGCTGATATCAAATATCGCGAGAATATAATACGGTATCACATATCGCATTATCCTCGGTCCCGCACATATCACATATGTGCTCCTACTCCGTTTTGCCTGAGTCAAGAAACCTCTGTGTAGGACTCTAAAGAATCGTCAATACGCCGGCACTAGGTGATGATCATATCAAACACCCACAAGCTGCAAGCGGTCAGCTAAACGTAACAGCTACCCAGGTATTGAGCGCTCAGAAGATCAACAAGCAAGCCTGTACATTCTCCTGTGAATCCAAACAGTAACACTCCCGTACAGTCCGGTCTCGTCGTCTGATATGTTGCATATCTCGCCTAGGGGTGGTAAACGTCAGACCCCAGTAGCTCGATAAGTCGTGTCGATATGAGGTCTATAACAGTTCGAGAAACTACTGATAACACTTACCAGTAAATCTCAGCAACCCTGGCCAGGGATTTCCGGTTATAGCCAATCGAACACAGCACAACATCAACTCCCTATACCGGGAGAGACGAATCCCCTCCTATCGCTCATTGCCTCCATGTGATTCGGGACTGTACCCAAAAGCCACCTTTTTGCACGCCCTCTTGGACGTGGTATGATGGAAATCAAAGCACAGTGGGAACCACACAAGACTCTATGACGATCTCAGGTCAACAGACTACTCTGTACCAGTGTCACCGGAGAACTGCCATCTGACGTATGGTATAATACCATCTGGGAGTTCTCGGCGAGTCCGTCCAGTGGACCCAGTCTCCACTGAGCACCCGTATACCATCCTTGATGTCAAACACCGATGGATATGGGATCATCCATCGCCCATCATATGGGTCAAGATGCGTATACGCTAGTCTACTCTGGTGCATCGATGCCCTGTCTCGATACACCCACGACTAAGAACAGTTATAGGATGTACTCGTCGACTACCATGGCCCCACTAGTATGATCTCATCACAGTCCCAGTAGTCGAGTACATATCCTAAGGGCTTTATCAACATGTAATATAGAGACAATCAGAGTACATGTTAAGATAAAGTACAACCAGATAGCATACTATCATGTCGAGCAAGAAAGTCCTCCCTATATATGTCCTAGCATCCACTGCAATATACATCGTATGTACAGTAATGGCCTCTAGGGCATACATATAACTAACAATCTCCCACTTGCACTAGGGCCATCTGTTATGGTATCGCATACCTAACAATTAGCTGCGGTTGTAGTATCTCATACTCAACCATCCCGTAAGAGTCTCTACTTGGAAAAAGGCCTTTGTGAGTGGATCCACGCTGTTGTCCTCTGTATCTACTCTTCTAACCTCGATCTCCCTGGAGATCAACCATCTCCATGATCAGGTGATACTGCCTAAGAATTATATCTGGATTTCTGATGGGACGGTAGTTCCTTGGCTGAAGCCACAACTCCATTGTCATACAATGGTAGGAACGAAGTTCATCTTATGAACTTATATATATCCAGACTGCCTCTTTGGTAGCATCCTTGGTAACGATGTATCTTGCCTTTAATCGTCTAGTATGTCACGGTATCTAGCTTGGAACTCTTCCAACATACCGTCCCTCCACTAAGGGTATGGACAAGCCTGCGATTGACATTCAGTCGTCCTTATCACCCTGGAACCCTTCCAGTGATTCTCCCCAGGATCGATTGATACCATCTCACTACAACTAGTGAGTATCCTAACATCCAATTAGATCTATCTCATAGATCCAAAACCTAGGATTTAGTAGGTATCACTTTGATCCTATATGGAGAATCCTTGTGATAGGCGGAGATTGACCGAGTGTAGCATAGGAAACTCCTTCCCTATCAAGAGTATGTCATCCACGTACTCTACGAGGATCACCACCATACTCTCTACTACCTTTTCGTATATACAAGGTTCATCTACCATTTTGATGAAGTCAAACTCTTTGACTACCACATCAAAACAGATGTTCCAACTCCACGATGCCTGTTTTATCATATAAAACATCTTGCACACGTTTCCGCTGCTCCCACTGTCTACGAAGCCTTCTGGCTGTGTACTTATAGACGCTCTTTTCTAAAACATCATTTAGAAAAGCAGTCATGACACCCAACCACCAGATCTCGTAGTCATGGTATGTAGCCGTGGTATGTAGCCGTGGCAAGCAGGATCTGGATGGACTTAAGCATAGCTCCTTAGAAAAGGTTTCATCATAATCCATACCTGGTCTATGATGCAAACCTTTAACAAGTCTAGTTTTGAAAGTCTCAACTTTTCCATGTACACCAAGTAATCTTCTCAAGATATACTTTCTCCTGATGGGGATTTAACCCTTCAGATAAAGCAACCAAAGTCCATACTTTGTTGGTGTATAAGGATTCCATCTCAGATCGATAAGCATCTATCCATTCTTACAGAGTCCCACTCCTGATGGCCAGCTCGAATTTAGTTGGGTCATCATCTCATGATGCAATCCTCACTCCCACTGTCATAAAGAAACCGAAGTATCTCTCAGGTGGGTGAGGAACCCTACTAGATCGGCGGAGAGGCTGAGGTTCGTTGGAAACTATTGAATCCTTTGGTTCTACCAAATCATCAGCTGCAGTTTGTATAGCTGGAACCCTTCCAGTTCTACATAACAGAACTTGCCTCGAGCTTGTCCCGATTTTGCTTTTAGACATAGGCCGGACAACCCCAAATCTTAACCAACTTAAGATATGGGCTCTTCCCTTTCCATATCTCATATGAAGTGGTAGGCAACTGATTTGATTTGAACCCTATTCAATAGGTATGCAGCTTCTCAAGTGCATAACGCCCTAAAGGAAATAGGAAACTCAGTAGTACTCATCATAGAGCACACCATATCACATAGGGTGCTATTGCTCCACCCCGATACACCGACGTGCTGTGGTGTATACGGAGGAGTAATACTGAGAGAGAATCTCATTCTCCTTTAGAATAGTCCAGGAATTCCGTGCTCAAGTATTCTCCTCCTTGATCGCATCAAAGGACACAATACTTTTACCCGTATTTTGGTTTTCTACTTCTAACTTATATTCTGTGAATATCTTAAAAGGTTCGGACTTGTGTTTCAACAGGAACATATGTCTGAATCTTGAGAGATTATCAGAGAATGTAATGAAGTACAAAGAACCGATCTTGGCATGTGTAGACAGGGGTCTTTCATACATCAGTATGTATCAATCCCAAAAGTTCACTAACTCTTTCTCTGTTTCCAATAAACAGAGCTGTGGTCATCTTATCTTTGTGACATGACAGGCAAGTTTCACAAGATGTAAATTCAAACTAATTTAAATATGCATCTAAATGTAACTTCAGCCAGTCGGGTCGCATTGATATGACCTAGTCTACAATGCCTCAAGAAGGATTCATTCATTTCTGAACTCTTCTTCTTGTGTGTGTTCCGTATACTAATAACTGTAGTTTGATTTAGAACATCAATGCTTTTAGATAACGTGCCTGAACCGATCAACTCTTGATATAGGAAATGTTCAAAAACATTATCCATACTATACAAAATTATATCCTTTCTTTACTAATAAAGAAAAAGATATGATGTTGTATATCAGGTTCGGTATCTAATAACATTCGTTCAGAATCAATGTATTCTAGTAATACAGGGTGATAGTGACCAACAGACTTGGCTGCAACACTTGCACCGTTTTCTGTCTCATGAAACTTATCACCCGTTCTCAGTTCTCTACCTTTCTGTAGCCCATGTAACAGATTACATATGCGGGATCCTGATCCGGTATCACATACCCAGGACGTAAAGGATACTGAGAAACAGTTCTGTGTAATGAACACACCCGAAGATGATGCATCAATATGCACTTTCTTCGTTTGGGCGGCACGGGAAATCTGGTATTCCCCAATTTCCTGCTCTGTCCTATAACAATTATAAGTTGGAGCGGGACCAACGTTCCCCAGCTCAGTATAACAAGCGGGTTCGGTCAATATATCCGTTTTATTATCTTGATTAAGGCGTGATATGGTCGCTACCTGGAGAGAGAGAGAAGAAAACACTCAGCGTATGCTCTTGCAAGATTAGATTGGTTATATAATATATCTAATCAGGATGTCTCCCACTGTTTTTGTCAAATCTTCCTTCAAACCCTAAAAGGAAAGACTAGCCGGGATTAATTACACGCTACAAGTTCGCCAATCTTTCAGCCAGGCCAGTGTCAGTACTTTGAGGGAGGTCCCCCGTGCTTTCGTACGAACCTAATTAAGGTAAACCTCATTTTCCCAGAGGCGTAACCCCGTTAACACCTTTCTAGACACCTACTTGATCGGCTAATTGTAATGTGTAAAACTCTCCCAGGAGTAACTCTTACTCGCAGCGGGTATCGGGATCCAACTATCTAATAGAAGGTATGCAATCTCATTGCAAATTTCAACTCTTGAAATTCCTAATAATATTTTGCCCCAAGCGATCTATGACCTTGACAAGGTCAACAAACCATAGACCGCAAGTCAAGTTCAACCCGTCATTTCCTGATTGAATTAAACCCACCCGCACGACCCTTGACAAGGTCAACAAAGTCGCACGACTACCCTAATCCAATCGCATCATATGCTTATACAGATAAGCAGTAATCAGCTACCGCACACTACGCCTTGACAAGGTCAACAAACGCAGCATGAATACTAACTATTACTTATCTGAAATGACGGAGGGCTACGACGGGTTTTTCAGAAAACCCTTTGCGTAATGAACTTGATATCGTTGTAGAATCGAGTGATTTTAAATGGAATGTTTTTTAGGCTTTTCTAGTTTTGCTAAAGGGGTCACTCCCGGTGAAGGGATCGTCGGCCCTTTCCTCATCGAATAAGGTGCAGGATATATCATATATACCACTATGCAAAGCAAGAACTATAGAAGCAATCAAAAGACAAACCGAGTTTGTAGTATCAGCCAGTTATTGCTAAAGGAGTCACTCCCGGTGAAGGGATCTCGGTCATTTCCTTATCGAATAAGGTGCTGGATGTTCTACAAGGAACACCGCTATGCAAAGCAAGAACTAGAGCTACCAATTTTTAAACAAGTTTCTACAACATCTTTAGGTTTCTTTTATTTCATTAATCTCATTAATGAAGTCCCATTTCATTATGCTTCACAAGCATCTCTTTTGAAACGAAATCTGCAATATAACATATATCTCATATATATATATATAGTATAATCATTCATCTCAGGCAGTAATATGATCTTATCACAGAACATTGCAGCAGAAGAACATATATGAAATATTGGATATACTAGCACGTCCGTGTTTTCAATACGAGCCTGTATAAAACACGGATTCCACGGTCGCGATGAATAGCCAAACCCACATCCCTAGACCCCTACGAGAGCTGCAAGTAACACTGCCAATTCTAGGGTTAGGAGACCCGGTCTCGACTCCTCGAGATGGTCTCCCACTGGACCCTAGAACCCGGTTACTTATGCTCCCCTCCTTGGGTCTACCTAATGCGGAAAAGTAAATAATATACAACGGTGACATCTTCCGCTACCTGGAAGTGCCCCAATAAAAGAATATTACATACAAATGAATTTTACATTAATGAAAAAGTAAAACTCTCATCTCACATAAAACCCCCGGCTATTCAAACGCGACGATCCAATACAACATATCACAGCAACACATAATATCTCATATCATCAACGTAAGCAAGTATGCATATCCCGATTGTCGTTGATGTATAGCAACGAAGCCGGCGATACATCACATACTACGCTTATGGTCACAGAAAAGAAAGTGTAAAACTACAACAGTTGGAATCCGCAATCTCTTTAGACATCGCATGCCTAACCAAATGAATACCTTTAGACATCGCATGCCTAACAATTATAAACCCCGCATTTTAGTCTCATTTATCGAAAACTCTTTTCAATACTAAGTCGGCCAATTCAACAAGATTCCCGACGTCCTGATCGAATGCTCGTCGCAAACTTTAGTAGACGGCCGCACCCCCGATACCGTCGACTAAGTGCACCAAGGCGGAACACCGCTACCGGGAGCACCCGAACGGATGCTTTCGGCGACGGGGTTCTCCTACAGTCACTTGGTCGGGGCTATGGAGTGAGGCTGTCTATTAAGTTTACCCGGCGAGTATTCGCGTACCCTACGTGATTGCGACGGACTTTTGATCACATCAAAATTCCGTGGCAACCGATCAACTGAGACTAAACTGCTATGTTTATAATATTCAAACTAGTTATCACATAACTACCTGTGGATTCAAATTATTGTATCACATTCCAGAAAAATAGAAAAAGTTAAACTTTCCGATCGAATCATCAAGCACCCAAGATTTCCCCAATATATCTCAACACTTGAAACCAGTTTAAAAACGTCCATTACATGCCACAGTACCAATGGTCCAGCCGTAGAAGGGTCAAGCCAACGCCTCACATGTGGCACGCCGTACTGCCCCAAACCCTAAGGTTCAAAGGGCAGTTCAAGACGGTCACATAATCGAGTTAAGGTTTGTTGTCTTCTAGAGGGTCCATCGAGTTACTTGCACGACTTAGAACATTCTTAAACACGAGGAAAAATCCAACTTTTGAAAAATTTTCCGACAGGGGAAAAATTGAGTTATTGATATCCGTTCGAACTTTTTAACAGTTTCTAAAAATTATCCGGAAAACCACATAGACAAAATCTGATACTCCGATCGAAACACCGAATCCCCAAAACAACCCATGAAAACTCAACTGTAGAATAAATATTAAAAATTCCCAGAAAATCCAGCATAATAAAATATGAGTTACTGTGCAAACAGGAGTTGATGACGTCACCATTGAGCCGCGGAACCGCCGCAGAAGGCATGCTTCTGCCGCGGTTCCGCCGCGCTTTTTACTGTTCACCAAAAAATTTTTGCACCGTAATTCTTAGAATTCCCTGCTGAATTTTTTACGCATTTTTAATTTGGAAAAATCCCACTTTTTAGAAAAAGTCCAGAGAGCATGTTTCGGGTTATCTTTTTGGTTCGATCGGACTTCAAACTCCGTCTAGACTTCGCCTAAAGCTCTAGCTTGGCTCTGATACCACTGTAGGGTTGCTAGGCACGCGCACAAGGGTCTACGAGGCATCAACCATGCCCGATTATAAATTTAGCCGTGCCGAACAACCCGAATACGGAACTTTAAACTAGAGATTAGGCGAAAACAAGCATGCTAAACAATTTAACACTAAGTGAGAGGGATTACAACCTTTGTAGATCCGGTCCTTCACTTCATATGCTCCGTGTCGTAGTCCCTTCACTGCGATCATCGGGATCCGGACTCTCGAGAGGTTCCACGAAGAGAAAGACGCAACCTTTGCTTCCGATCTTCGATACTAAGATGATCTACCTTGAAGTTTCTTTAACACAAGCTAACACCCATGAAATGATGTGAACACCCTCATCTAAATGGCAAGGGAAGATGAGGATGATGAAGTAGGATTTTTGCTCTCTTTATTTATACTTTTCTCACAATTATTCATCACTTGGAAAAATCAAGAAAGCTTTTTTCCATGAAGAGTGAAGGAAGAAGAAGATGAATAATGTTAATCTTTTTGTGATGAATAGGAAAATAATAATATGATAGAATTATGCCACCATGGTTCACTTAACCATTGTAGAGATTTTACTAGGGTTAAAGGTTTGTTTAGTGTTTTGGAAATATCTAGCATAATATCTTAACAAAGACAAAGAAAGAAAACTTCTAGAAACTTCTAGAAAGCCTTAACCCTAATCAAACCCTAACCATGTTTAATCTCTACTAAACAAGTTGCATTATTTATCATATCATGTTACAATATTATATATCACATATACAATATTTATTGCAACAAAATAAAATAATACATTTAACATATATCGCATATATATCAATGTATTACCCGAGTGAGAAAAAGAATCTTTTAGTGAGCAAATATTAGTTAATGCAATTTAATATATCAAATATATTATTATACATTAAATTATCAAATCAACACTTGATCCGATAATCCGGCTATATCGCATATAACCGACTAATATTTATCCATACCGATTCATCGAATCAACACTTGATCCGATGACCCGGCTGATATCAAATATCGCGAGAATATAATACGGTATCACATATCGCATTATCCTCGGTCCCGCACATATCACATATGTGCTCCTACTCCGTTTTGCCTGAGTCAAGAAACCTCTGTGTAGGACTCTAAAGAATCGTCAATACGCCGGCAGTAGGTGATGATTATATCAAACACCCACAAGCTGCAAGCGGTCAGCTAAACGTAACAGCTACACAGGTATTGAGCGCTCAGAAGATCAACAAGCAAGCCTGTACATTCTCCTGTGAATCCAAACAGTAACACTCCCGTACAGTCCGGTCTCGTCGTCTGATATGTTGCATATCTTGCCTAGGGGTGGTAAACGTCAGACCCCAGTAGCTCGATAAGTCGTGTCGATATGAGGTCTATAACAGTTCGAGAAACTACTGATAACACTTACCAGTAAATCTCAGCAACCCTGGCCAGGGATTTCCGGTTATAGCCAATCGAACACAGCACAACATCAACTCCCTATACCGGGAGAGACGAATCCCCTCCTATCGCTCATTGCCTCCATGTGATTCGGGACTGTACCCAAAAGCCACCTTTTTGCACGCCCTCTTGGACGTGGTATGATGGAAATCAAAGCACAGTGGGAACCACACAAGACTCTATGACGATCTCGGGTCAACAGACTACTCTGTACCAGTGTCACCGGAGAACTGCCATCTGACGTATGGTATAATACCATCTGGGAGTTGTCGGCGAGTCCGTCCAGTGTACCCAGTCTCCACTGAGCACCCGTACACCATCCTGATGTCAAACACCGATGGATATGGGATCATCCATCGCCCATCATATGGGTCAAGATGCGTATACGCTTGTCTACTCTGGTGCATCGATGCCCTGTCTCGATACACCCACGACTAGGAACAGTTATAGGATGTACTCGTCGACTACCGTGGCCCCACTAGTATGATCTCATCACAGTCCCAGTAGTCGAGTACATATCCTAAGGGCTTTATCAACATGTAATATAGAGACAATCAGAGTACATGTTAAGATAAAGTACAACCAGATAGCATACTATCATGTCGAGCAAGAAAGTCCTCCCTATATATGTCCCAGCATCCACTGCAATATACATCGTATGTACAGTAATGGCCTCTAGGGCATACATATAACTAACAGCATGATGGAATTTGGGAACATAGATTCGGAAAATACGACTTTACATATAACTATCTTCAACTATTAAAACTTTTTCTACAAGAAGTGTATTTTAACAAATCTTTACAATTGCGCGTCTACAACCCATTTTGGGGAACCCGTTCGGGATGGTACGGATTATCGCATATTCTTGGGCTTAGTAGAGTGAGATGCAGACCTCCGCAAGTAGCATACGACCTCGAAAGATTTTAATATAATTTTTCTTTAGAAAATATGATTTCTTTTATAAATAAAACTTATATTTTTTATAAATAAATATATATGTAATTAATATCAAAATATCTATTTTTAATATTTATAATATTCCACATTTCCAAAATTGAAGAAAAACATCCCATTTATAAGAAAATATCATACAATTTCAATAATTCAAATAAATACCTTATACTTTAAAAACCAGGTCATATTCATTAGAAATGTCACATTGAATAAAAGAAATATCTATGAAAACTCTAAAGACGATAATCTAATGCTTGAGGTGTATTTTGAAAATTATACAAAATTATTTTTACATAAAAACCCTCAAGTTATACTAAATTACAATAAGAACCCTAGTAAACATAGGTTTAAGCGGGAGCAGTCTCTTGATCCTCAGGGAGTCGGAGATATGGGTGCTTGCCTATTTAAAGTAGACAACTTAACTAAAGGTGTTATCAACACGGTAATTGTCTTTGAAAAAGACACAAATCCTGCCGTCCATGTGCAGCAGTTACCGATAACACCAAAACCTAATTCAGGATTTCAATTTATTTTCTAATTGTCACGACCCAAAGTTTGGATGTGACCGGCACTTAGATTGTATAATGTCTAAAGATATATACACAATCCGAGTAAGCCGAAACTAAGATCAAAATCCTTTTTGCGAAATTCTTTATATAAAAATTTAGCTTTTAAGTAAAAATCACAGTTGTTATGAATTTACGATATAAAGCCAAGTATAAAATGTTAAATTTAGTTGCATCCCTAGTTGGGATCAACAACAACAACAGCGAAATAAAAATTTACCATCTAAATGAAACCAATAGAATCATAGATATGAACAAAAGGAATATCCACTATATAACACGATCTCACCTGTCAAATAATATTCATATACTCATCTCTCGTTCTAAGTCATAATACAAGTCTGATGGAGATTTTCTAGATACAAAATACAATACCAAAAGAGAAGGTTACTATATATGTAACCCACCTATCAAAAGATGCGATATAACCTGTGAAAAGTAGAGCTGCACTGCTACTAACCGTCCACTCTACCCCTGCAAGGAACTGTGGCACAACAGGGGTGAGTTGCCAACTCAGTGAATATAACTAATATATAACGGCTAATAATGTAAATATGAAAATCATACTAACTGAAATGTGAACAAGTATAATGTATGATATCATGTGGAAAGCATGAATCTGTACTATAAATAACATAATCAAATTGAAATCTCATAATTTATTTCCAATAAATTTTATCTTTCCGTGTCCATCATCGACACAAAACTTCCCTTTCTCTCAGGCATCATTCCTCGAACGACCCTGTAATCAATAACACCGGGCGGTATCATCTAGATATCCACCGTGTTTCACAATTATCTCCGGTATCGAATATCCTCGCTAGGCTCGCCCGCCTCAAATGCGGCTATCCTGCTCCTCGGTCTCGACCGGGTCCACCATGTATCCAACTGTATATCTCCCCCACTCAGTCTGGATAACGTATAAATCCACGACCGTATAACCCTCCCACTCGGTCCGGAATAAAATCAAATCATAAAAACATCTCATGGTGGACATGTCACATCAATCATGAAAATTACTAGATTTATGCAATAGTATACAAAACTCAAAACCATAAATCCTCAATAATACAATTACCTCTTATATCAACTTAGAATACCTAAATACTAAACATGATGTCAATGATGCAATTTATTACTGTTATTGGTGTTTAAGGTATAATATGAATTATTTTTAACAGGAAATTTGCTAAGTGTAAAGGTGAAATGGTAATATCGACGAGGTGTAGTGTAACATGTAAGATGTGCACGTGGCATAACTCGTCGATACTTGTGCAGTGTTCTAGCAACTAAAGTAAATTATATGTAGATATGAGTGCATATTATCAATTTAGCATACCAAATTAAAGCATTTATTTAATTAAACTACGGGCTAACACGCCATCTCTACAAAATTCCCCGGTAGTTGTAACCACTCTGAAATCTCTGTACGAATTTTTTTTGTTAATATAGAAGAAAGGAGTTTGAAAGCCTGTGTAAGAGTTATAAGTCACTTTTTCTAAATAAAAGCAAGAAGCCACTTGTAGCTCACTGGTGAAGCCCTTTGCACTGCTGTAACGTAGTCCCTGTGTTCGATTGCCATCAGACACAATTTTTTTTTCTGATTTTTATTTTTAACTTTTTGGAAGCCCAAAAGATTACTCATGCAATACATGGGGGAATGAAAAGTTCAGAAAAATCAAACATGTAAAAAATGGTGTACACACTGAATAATCCATGCAGCGCAAATCTCGAGACCCATCACCCAAAAACGACTAGCGGATCTCTCGTTTTGGCCGGCGGGGATGGTTAGGATTGCTCCAAAAGTCCTGTGCTTTGCACACTCATCTCTTCAACTCCCCTCAACTCCTCTGCACTGTTTGATTTCCCTGCAATCAAATAGAGACCATTCATTTCATAATTTAACACTATTTTAATGCTTTTTAATCCACAATTTTAATTCTAAAGCCCTAATTCTCCACTATAAATACCATCCCACACTTTGAGTCAGCACCATTATGAAAATTATAGACAAAAATCTCTAAAAAGTTCCTAGGTGCAAGTGGAGTAAAGTGGAGTTAGCGAGCAAATTGGTTCCGACGAAGATTGAAGCCAATTCCGGAGCTCCCGCGACGCCCTGAAGCATCCCTCCTCTTTCTTAACCCCTTCTTGACATTTCCAAACGGTAAGTCCCTCCCAAACTCTCTTTCTTTTCAGTGAATTTCATTTTTAATCAAAATCGGTAAGAGTGGAGTTATTACCGATATCATCTTTTCTAAAACTTATAACTCCAATTTCTTTTATCATTTGGTCAAACTAATTTTACCACTTCACTTTTAATCTTAATACCAATATTTAGAATAAGTTTAAATCAAGAATCTCATGTAAAACAATTATATTTGAACTTTTACATTAAAAAACCTTGAACTTTGTTTTCATATCTTTTCGACATAATTGCTTAACAATACCTTTAGGAAAACTTCATGGGGTAACGACCTATCCCACATACACACTTAGTTCCATAGCACGATACTTTTTTTGTATGAATATTTGTTACAAAAAAAAATTTAGAATAAAATACCACCTACTTTAAAACCGGATTTCTTTTAAAGCGGTATTTCATATCCTTTGCGATTATGCATCTACAACTCTGTTTAGGGGACACGCTATTGGATGGTGTGGATTATCGCATATCTTTGGGCTAGTAGAGCGAGATGCAGACCTCCTCACGGAGCATTCGATCTCGAAAGGATTTAAATACGTTTTTAAGAAATACAAATTTTTCTAAATAAAATAAAATTAATTTTTAGAAAAATTATATAAAATTATAAATCCATATTTTCAAAATATAATAAACCTATATTTTTCTAAAAATGAAAGATTAACTGTAACACCTTAGAATGCGATTAGAGTTAATTAGCGATAATGCGGGTTTTTGGTAAAAAGTTTACTAAAATAGTTTTCAAATGTTTTGTATAGATTAATCAATATTTTATTATTATTTGTTTTGGCTTGCACACACTTGTGCATGTTAACATGGGGGTTGTTTAGTGTTAACCTTGTTTAGTGGACATGACGGCTTAAACTAATCCATGCCATGATTAACTTACACTTACATATTTGTTGTGAGAGTTATCCTCTTGTTTTGGATTGGGAGGAGGTGGCTAGGTGAGTCATGAGGGATTTAATGCAAGCATTGATGAAGGAGAGGAAGAGAGTAAGTGTAAGGGTACACTCACCCTATGCTCACCCTCTCATCCTTATCACCTCACTCTCTCATTATCATCTCACTCTCTCTCTCATTCTCAATCATTTTCATTCTTCTCTTCTCTCAACTGAAACCTCTTCTTGTTCATCACAAAACTCAAGCCAATCCTCACTAAACCTTTTGTTAAACTTTATCTAGAGCCTATGGAGATCACTTGGAGCTTGGAAAGCTAGGGTTTTGAGCAAGTTTGGGAAGGCAGTGCTCTTTAACTGTTAAATAGGATGTTATTATGTTGTGTAGCTTATTGGTTTCAGTTTAGAACACTAAAAGTATAGTTTTATGCACATATCATATTTTTAGTGTCATTATAGGATATCTGTGATCTGCTGTGACCCCGAGTGTATACTGGAAAATCTAGCAATGTAGTAGTGTTGTACTAGTAACCCTGAGTGAACACCTGAAGCGCAAACCCCACCTGGGCGGTTTTGGCTGGCGACAATAGGGGTAGGTCTGGCAAGCTCGGCTTTTTGGTGGAGTTGGGGCTTGGGTTTTGTAGGGTAGCTGTCTGCAGTTGTTTTAGAGTGTTTGGTACTGCTTGATTTTTATGTTTTGGCGGTATACAAAATCTGGGATCACTTTGCTTGTTTCTTGTGTTTCGACTACGCGCGTTACGTTATCCGACACGGTTCGTGTACTTTGTGCAGCTGTTGCTCTTGGGTTTGTTTCATAGTGTCGCTATGCACGTTAGCCACTAGACGATCACTTGAGAGTTTGATTGGAGTTGGTGCGTTGGTCAAACGTAGTTTGTACGAGTTATTGGTCGATTTCTAATGTAAACTTATTATGTTGTTATATGATTTTAGGATCGCAGGCGGGGACTTCGGACGCTGCGAATAGGGGGAAGCAAGTTGTTGGTTTTACCTAGCCCAAGATCATTGGTGAGTAGATTTAACATCTGCAGGCGAATCGCCCGCATGGCGTTATGCGTTTGGGCTAGATTCAATGATATGATTATTAATTATAACTATATGTACATAGAGATTGTGCATGAACTTCATTGCATATTATTACTTATTGTACCTGGACTTGTACCCATTGGACACTGCACTATTATTGACGGTTCATGTTGCACGAGCACTAATTCTATGCTACACACACACTGTCGGTAATTGCCATGACACGCACAACACACATACATATGTGATATTGTATGGTTAGGGACAATTGAGACATTGATTCTTATTCCATTATGCATATGAAATATAGCATACACATATACCTTGCTATACCTATATGCTTACACATATGCCTTGCTATACCTACATGCTTACATATATACCCATATCTTGCTATAGCTATATGTACATCATGCATACATACTTACATGTACACCCATATACCTTACTATAGCTACATGTTCACCTTTATATGATGTTGCATGGACTTTGGAGAAATTGGGAACCGCATGATATATTTAATAATTTGATGCATTTAAATAGCGGTTTTTCCTTGATATGCTCATATAACTGTTTTATGTTGCATATATTATATTTCATGGATTTACGCATTGAGATATGGATTTCATGTGATTTTCTGGATTTGGGGACCGTGGTGTTTCATGAAATTATGCATTGTTTGAAAAACCTTCTCTTGATATGATATTTCGATGCGTCCACCATGAGATTTCTCGGTTCTAAGACTTGTATTAGAAACCAGACGCGAGGAGTTGGATGAGGTCGTGTGCGGGTATATGGTGGACCCGGTATGGTACCCCGGGGCAAGAAAGGGATGTCGATGGATTAGCCGATGAGCCCGGCAGAGGAGGTGCACTGCTTACCGGTGATAGTATTTGGACTCGGCGGAGATCTGGAGAATACCGACCGGAGTTATGAGATGGATATAGGCCGACCCGTTCTACCGGAGCCCGCGGGCCGATCCCACAGACGGAGCCTATTATATGAGGATTTACGTGTCGATACTGGACACTAGTTTTCATGATGTTTTCGAGTGTCAATGTTGGACACTTAGGTTCCATGAGACTTACAGGATATGGGGGCCGATCTGAGAATGCGGTGCCTAAGGTATTGGGATTTGGAGTGTCGTTGATGGACACTGGTTTTTGCCACGATGAGGATTCCGTGATGATAATATGTTTTATCCCATACTCAGCATTCATTTGATATGCATTGCTTCATGTATTAGTAGTACCTGATAGAGTACCTTTCATGACTGTTGCATATTCATATTGCCATATTATACTACCAGTTTGCATGTGATAGATTATCGCAGTACGTGCATACCTGCGATTACCTGCATGATGTTATTTACTATTCACGAGTTGGCAACTCACCCCCATTGTGCCATAGTGTTTTGCAGGTTGTCTCTCAGAGTAGTTGCGGCAAGGCTTCTTCTTATCGTATCATCTTTTGCAGCGGATACCGCTACGGCTGACTGTGAGCAGTTTTGCTATAGGTGGGTTTTGCGGTTATCCGATGATGCTCGTTGTACATCTTATTGTATCTAGAAATCTGCATCTACCACTTTCATGTATTGACTTAGAGACGAGATGTGAGGACGATATTGTATATTATTTTGTGACTCTGGGTGTCGTGCTCGTGTGAGCCGGCTTTTGTTATGCAGCTTTATCTTTTATATTGTTTTCACCCTATATCATCCATTTTCTTCGCTATGGCGTCGTATTTATGCTTGTGGTGGTTGTTTCCGCCTTTGGGCGAGATTTGCTCCCGTTTGGAGATGGTTTGCTTCTATCTTATGTTGTACCCATTTCGGGGCTAGTTTTTACAAAGGAGGTGCTGCCAAAATTTTAAGGAAATAAACTTTAAAGAATTTTTACTTGAGATTCCCAAAAGCTTTTAACAATGTTCTTATCACTTACTACTTTTGATGGTTTAGATTTCTGGGTTTTCGGCTTACTTGAATTTGCGTTACGCCTGTAGACGTTACGTGGTTTAAATGCCGTCATGTGCTAAATTTCGGGTCGTGACAAAGTTGGTATCAGAGCGCTAGGTTTTACCTTTCAGAGTGTAGGATGACCTTGGTATGATGGAGTAGGTAGTTTAAGCAGAGTGACGTAGCGTGTGTATGTCCACGACATACTTACGACACAATACTCCGCTTAAGTGATCTTAGTACTTATTGCTTGAAATTCCTTCCATGATTATATACATCCTTGTGATTCGATTTCTATGTCCTTATCGAATCCTATTTCCATTTCTAGCCATTATGCCGTCGAAGACTACGAGGGCTCAGAGAGAAGGCAGCGAGAGCCGAGGTCAGAGTTGGCTCATCTGAGACGAGGACTGACCATGACGGTACGCTCGCTGTACAGGAGCAGATTGATCCGCTTTCGATAGATCGTATCGCTAGGCTTGAGACAGATATGCAGGATTTGCGCGAGATGATGGGATCGTTGGTTGAGGCCAGTCGAGCGCAGTGACAGGAGGTTTCCACCACTGTTATCCAGTTATTCATTGCTATCAGCAAACAACATTGTGTCACGTATACAACAGCAGTGGACACAACCCTACTAGATGAGAAGCGTCTTCCCGAGACTTTGGAAGTTCCAGGACCAAGGAGGGCTCGTACTGGTGTATCAGCCCAGAGACAGGTGTTTAGATGCCGCGACAGATTTCGTTCGGGTCATGAGAGTAGCAAAGGGTTGGGACGAGATCAGTTGTTTAGCTCTTATCCCCAGAAGGGTCAGCAGTCATCGTATGGATATTTTCAGTGTGGGAGTTTCCATCATCTCGTTAGGAATTGTTCCATGGTACGCCAGAGGAGGGCAGCCGTACCATATGTTACTCTACCACCTTCACCTCAGGGAGAGTCGTCTTTTGCGCCTGTTGTTGATCCGCGTCAGACTTATGTTCAGAGAGGTCGTGGTTGCAGAGGGTTTGTTCAGAGAGAACAGGATGGCAGAGGAGGAGGACCGCCTGTTGCTGGTAGAGGGCTGGCACGAGCTTTTGTTTCGACTCATCGAGACGCGCAGGCGTCCAATGTAGAGTTTTCAGGTATTCTTTTTCGTATGTTCTTTTGATGCACATGTTTTGTTTAATTCGGGATCTATGCATTCGTTCGTCCTACCACTTCGTGCCGAGGTTGGGCCGAGAGTCGTGTTTACGAGATCAGCCATTGTTGTGATTACTCCTGTTAGCAATTCTTTTATTGCGCGACACGTGTTACGGTCATGCGCCAATCGGATAGGAGATAGAGATTTGTCCGTCGATTTGATCCTTCTAGAGATGTTGGACTTTGACGTTCTCCTGGGCACGGACTGGTTAGCTACGTGCTATGCGTCTGTGGACTGTCGCGAGAAGACAGTCAGGTTTTGTTTTCCCGGTGAGTCAGTTCTTATTGTGCAGGGGGACCATGGTGCTGCCCCTCACAGCTTGATTTCAGCCTTTTTCGCTAATCGGCTTTTGAGGAGAGGATGTCGAGGATTCTTGGTTTTCATTCGTGATGCCGGTGCCTTAGTAGATTCGTTGGACCGGGTTCCTATCGTGCGAGAGTTTTCCGACGTTGTTCTAGATGAGCCGGCAGAGCTTAGGGAGCTTAAGGATCAGCTGCAAGAGTTGCTTGTTGGGGGACTTGTACGTCCAAGTGTTTCGCCTTGGGGAGCTCTTGTTCTGTTCGTCAAGAAGAAGGACAGCAGTTTGAGGTTGTGTATTGATTTTCGTCAATTGAACCGAGTTACGGTGCGGAATAGGTCTTCTTTACCTCGCATTGACGATTTCTTTGATCAGCTCCTGGGTGTAGGACATTTTTCTAAGTTTGTTTTTTATCAGGTCATCATCAGTTGCGGGTTCGGAATGATGACATTCCGAAGACTGCTTTTCGTACGCGCTACGGGCATTATGAATTTTTGGTGGTGTCGTTTGGACTCACCAATGCCCCAGCAGCATTCATGAATGTGATGAACCAGATTTTTTAGGTCGTTCTTCGACCACTTTATTATTGTCTTATTGATGACATTCTGGTCTATTCCAAGAGTCGAGAGGAACATGAACAACACTTGAGGATTTCTTTGCAGACGTTGAGAGAGCACCAGCTGTTTGCTAAATTCTCGAAGTGTTCCTTCTTGCTTGATAGTGTTGACTTCCTAGGTCATGTGGTTACGGGAGATGGTTTTCGTATGGATTCGAGGAAGATCGAGACCGTACAGCTTTGGCCCAGACCTGTATCAGTGATAGAGGTCCGCAGCTTTTGGGCTTAGCCGGTTTTTACCGCCGTTTCGTGCAGGATTTCTCGAGTATCGCTGCACCGCTGACCGTACTGACCAGGAAGGGGGTTTCTTTTCTTTAGAATGAGGCATGCGAGCTGAGTTTTCAGCGGTTGAAGACTCGGTTGACGACTGCACCAGTTCTATCTTTGCCTTCTGGATCGGGTGACTTTGTCGTTTACTGTGATGTTTCGCGACAGGGGCTCGATTGTGTTTTGATGCAGTATGATAGAGTTATCGCTTATGCTTCCCGACAGTTTGAGGAAGTACGAGCAGGATTATCCCACTCATGATCTGGAGATGACCGCGGTGGTCTTGCGCTGAAGATTTGGAGACACTGCTTGTACGGAGAGTCGTGTTAGATTTTCACAGACCACCGGAGCTTAATGTACAACCTCCTACAGCGGGATTTGAGTTTGAGACAATGCCGTTGGATGAAGCTTATGAAGGATTATGATTGTGAGATCCTTTATTACCCGGGGCAAGGCGATTGTGGTGGCTGATGCCTTGAGTCGTGGGCCGGGGAGTAGCTTATTCCAGTTGAGCGCAGTTCAGAAACAGTCTTCTACAGATTTGCAGTTCTTGTGCGACCGTTGAGTACAGCTTAAGTTCACCTCCACTGGGGGAAAGCTTGCTCATGTCCGCGCCCGTCTACTTCTACTTAATCGTTTTCGTGAGGCAAAGCCCGTCGATGCCTATTTGGCTGAAATTCTTGAGCATGTTCGGCAGGGTAGAGATTCAGAGTTCTTGATTTATGACCAGGGTGTTCTACATTTCGGGACTCGTTTGTGTGTACCAGATACCGTTGGGTAGAGACACGAGATCCTAGAGCAGGCATGTCAGTTATCTTTTAATGTTCACCCAAGTTCCACCAAGATGTAACGTGACTTGAGAGATAGTTACGAGTGGGCAGGGATGAAGAGTGATGTTTCAGATTTCGTTTTGAGGTGCCTGACTTGTCAGCGAACTAAGATTGAGCATTTGAGACCGGCAGGAGAGTTGCAACCTTTAACCGTTCCGGAGTGGGAATGAGAGCAGATCTCCATGAATTTCGTTGTGGGTCTACCTAGGTCTAGTCAAGGGTACGACTCCATTTGGGTGATTGTTGTCCGGTTAGCGAAAGAGGCTCACTTCCTTCAAGTGAAGACCACTTTTGGTTATGCTCAGTATGCTCAGTTGTTTTTCGATAAGTTTGTGCATTTGCACGGAGTTCCTTCATGCATTGTATCCAATCGAGGTACCCAGTTCACTATCCGTCTTTGGTAGAAGCTTCAGGAAGCCTTGGGTACCTGTTTGAGCTTTAGCACCGTTTTCCATCCATAGACTGATGGTCAGTCAGAGCGGACTATACAGACTCTGAAGGATATGCTTCGTGTGTGCGTGCTTAAGTTTGTTAGCAGTTGGGATCGTCACTTGCCATTGATAGAGTTCTCCTACAATAACAGTTATCAGGAGACGTTTCAGATGGCAACTTTTTAGGCTTTGTATGGTAGATGGTGTCCATCGCCAGTCTGTTTGACCGACTCCGTGAGAACATGATTTTTTTTTTACCCCATCTAGTTCAAGAGACTACGGAAAAGATCCAGTTGATTTAGGACGGGATGATAGCATCCCAGTGCAGACAAAAGTTTTATGCCGACCGTCGTCATCACAGGCTTAAGTTCGCAGTGCGGGGATCATGTATTCCTACGGATTTCTCTAATGAAGGGAAACTTAGTCCTAGAATTGTAGGTCCTTTTGAGATCCTTGAGCGAGTTGGTATCGTTGCCTATCGTTTTGCACTTCCACCCGGATTTCCGGATGTTCACCTCGTATTCCTTGCGTCGATACTTCACAAATACCTTCATGACCCTTCTCACATGATTCAGCACCAGACCATTTAACTAGGACGCGATCTTTCATTCACCAAGCAGGCGATATTTATAATGGATCGGCAGGTGGAGAAACTTCGGTCAAAGGTTTTGCCATCTGTGGAGGTTCTTTGGCGTAGCCCGTCTAGTGAGGAGATCACTTGGGAGGCTGCGAGCAAGATGTGGAAGATTTTCCCTCATCTCTTTAAAGGTAAGCATAGTAAGAATTTTAAACTTATGGATGAATTTCTTTAACGGAGGGGGGGGATTGTAACACCTTAGAATGCGATTAGTGTTAATTAGTGATAATGCGGGTTTTTGGTAAAAAGTTTACCAAAATAGTTTTCAAATGTTTTGTATAGATTAATCAATATTTTATTATTATTTGATTTGGCTTGCACACACTTGTGCTTGTTAACATGGGGGTTGTTTAGTGTTAACCTTGTTTAGTGGACATGACACCTTAAACTAATCCATGCCATGATTAACTTACACTTAGATATTTGTTGTGAGATTTATCCTCTTGTTTTGGATTGGGAGGAGGTGGCTAGGTGGGTCATGAGGGCTTTAATGCAAGCATTGATGAAGGAGAGGGAGATAGTAAGTGTAAGGATACACTCACCCAACACTCACCTTCTCATCTTTATCACATCACTCTCTCATTATCATCTCACTTTCTTTCATTCTCAATCATTTTCATTCTTCTCTTCTCTCAACTGAAACCTCTTCTTGTTCATCACAAAACTCAAGCTAATCCTCACTAAACCCTTTGTTAAACTTGATCTAGAGCCTATGAAGATCACTTGGAGCTTGGAAAGCTAGGGTTTTGAGTAAGTTTGGGAAGGCAGTGCTCTCTAACTGTTAAATAGGATGTTATAATGTTGTGTAGCTTATTAGTTTCAGTTTAGAACACTAAAAGTATAATTTTGTGCACATATCGTATTTTTAGTGTCATTATAGGAAATCTGTGATCTGCTGTGACCCCGAGTGTATACTGGAAAATCTAGTAATGTAGTAGTGTTGTACTAGTGACCCTGAGTGAACACCTGAAGCACGAACCCCACCTGAGCGGTTTTGGCTGGCGACAATAAGGGTAGGTCCGGCGAGCTCGGCTCTTTGGTGGAGTTGGGGCTTGGGTTTTGTAGGGTAGCTGTCTGCAGTTGTTTTAGAGTGTTTGGTACTGCTTGATTTTTATGTTTTGGCAGTATACAAAATCTGGGATCACTTTACTTGTTTCTTGTGTTTCGACTACGCGCGTTACGTTATCCGACACTGTTCGTGTACTTTGTGTAGCTATTGCTCTTGGGCTATTTTCGTAATGTCGCTACGCACGTTAGCCACTAGACGATCACTTGAGAATTTGATTGGAGTTGGTGCGTCGGTGAAACGTAGTTTGTACGTGTTATTGGTCGATTTCTAATGTGAACTTGTTATGTTGTTATATGATTTTAGGATCGCAGGCGGGGACTTCGGACGCTGCGAAGAGGGGAAAGCAAGTGGTTGGCTTTACCTAGCCCAAGATCATTGGTTAGTAGATTTAACATCTATAGGGGAATCGCCCACATGGCGTTATGCGTCTGGGCTATATTCAATGATATGATTATTAATTATAAGTATATGTACATAGAGATTGTGCATGAAATTCATTGCATATTATTACTTGTTATGCCTGGACTTGTACCCATTGGACACTGCACTATTATTGACGGTTCATGTTGCACGAGCACTAATTGTATGCTACACACATACTGTCGGTAATTGCCATGACACGCACAACACACATACATATGTGATATTGTATGGTTAGGGACAATTGAGACATTGATTCTTATTCCATTGTGCATATGAAATATAGCATACACATATACCTTGCTATACCTACATGCTTACACATATGCCTTTCTATACCTACATGCTTACACATATGCCTTGCTATACCTACATGCTTACATATATACCCATATCTTGCTATAGCTATATGTACATCATGCATACATACTTACATGTATATCCATATACCTTGTTATAGCTACTTGTTCACCTTTATATGATGTTGCATGGACTTTGGAGAAATTTGGAACTGCATGATATATTTAATAATTTGATGCATTTAAATAGCGGCTTTTCCTTGATATGCTCATATTACTGTTTTATATTTCATATATTATATTTCATGGATTTACGCATTGAGATATGGATTTCATGTGATTTTCTGGATTTGGGGACCGTGGTGTTTCATGAAATTATGCATTGTTTGAAAACCTTCTCTTGATATGATATTTCGATGCATCCACCATGAGATTTCTCGGTTTTGAGACTTGTGTTAGAAACCCGATGCGAGGAGTTGGATGAGACCGTGTGCGGGTACATAGTGGACCCGGTATGGTACCCCGGGGCAAGATAGGGATGTCGATGAATTAGCCGATGAGCCTGGCAGGGGAGGTGCACTTCCCCTCGAGTTATATAAAAACAATATTCTACGGACTTTAGTAAATATAGGTTTAAGCGGGATCAATTCTCTTGAGCCCCAGTGAGCCAGGGAAAATGAGTGCTTTCCTATGTAAGGTAGACAACTTAACAGTGTTATCAATGGCAATTATCTTGGAAAAAGACACAAATCCTGCCGTCCATGTGCAGCAGTTGCTGATAACTCCCGAACCTAAGAATTTAAGAGTTAAATCAGTACAAGTATCTGACTCAGTCTGAGTCCAAACTCAAACCTGAATTCAAGATCAAATACGAATACCTAATCATGAACTTGAACACTCGAAATCAATATCGAACTCAAACATGTATACTTGACTTGACTAAACCCTGGTCATAATTGGACATGAACTTAACATCAATACTAGAACACAACGACTGCTATTGAAACTGACTTGACTCGAACTATGAATACAACCTAACATGAATACATGAACACTTGACACGAATACTTGATATTGACATGAACCCAATCTTGAAACTTGATGTATTCATGGATTCGAGCAAGGCTACTAATTTTTACTGTAACGCAGAATACCCAGGGTGTTTGGATAGTTCATGTGTAAATCCAACGAAATCTCATGAGTCCCCCTAGATCATGAATTTATGTCTACTAACACAAGAAATCTATCATGAGGGCCCGTGTTTCCTTACTCCTGGATTATAGCCTGTTGAGTTTGGAATACTTCAACACTAGGTTGTAGTCCCATTACTAACACTTAATTCAAGCCCGTGGTTCCTTACCCCTGGATTACAGCCTGTTGGGTTCGAGAACACTTTTGAGATTGGTTGACATTCACCCTTGAACTTACTTTAAATTAGTTTACCCATGTAAATACCATTTAGGACACTTACATTCACTTCATGTTTCCTATACCTACACTACACGGCCATGCTATACTAAGCTCATGTTATTTTGCCATGATATAAATAGAATTGCATGTTAAATATAATTTCCATTCTTATATTAAATGACATGCTTAAACAACATCATAGTTCATTACTTCATGATATACATTTTATTTATCATTATACTTTTATACTTCACACCCATTTCTCAGGGACTTACCGAGAGAAAGTTCGCTGATGAGCATTCCACCACCTTTGTTTCTTGAAATGTTCGTCAGATACTGTGGAGACCGAGGATGTGGACACCACAGAGGAGTAGCACGATCAGATCGCGACCCAGGCCTACATTAGTTATCTTTTTCTCTCAGTTTATATATGTCACATGTTTAGGCATTTCTTTTCTTGTATTTTCTTTCAGTTGAACTCATGTATTGTAAATGATTCAACTTGAATGTAAATAAAGTTATTGAATTTTAAATCTCATGTTTATTTCTTGTCAATTTATATTGCTTATTTTACGCTTAGTGTATTTATTCCGAGAAATTACCTTCTCGAAATAAATATGTCACGGGCTTGCCACGTTACCGTTTCTGTCTATTGGGAAGCGGGGCGTGACAACAGTCTTACTCAAATGATAGAATCCTATCTGGTTTGTCTTTATCATCATGTACATGCATTATGTGGTATTACAGATCACTATTACATGTTGATAGAGCCAATAGGATTCTTGCATGGCTACCGGCGTTATGATGGCGATCATACTTGTGGAGGCTGGGTAGTCCATAAGCACATCCGTAAATGTCCCTGGTAATGGGAGTATCGAGACTGCGCATCGATATTCCGGAGTATATTGGTGTATATGCTTCTAGACCCCGACGAGGGATGATGGTTGGTCCCATAACCATTGGTCTTTCGCACCTAAGATCGTATACAGGTGCTCATTGAGGGTGAATACACTGGACGAACTCGCCGAGAACTTCTAGATGGTACTATACCTATCGTCAGATAGTAGTTCTCAGGTAATATGAGTACAGGTTAGTCCTTCGACCTGAGATCGTCATTTGTCTCATGTGAGTTCCTACTGTGCTTTGATTACTACCCTACCACGGCTCAAAGGAGTCGTGCAAACATGTTTTGTTTGGGTACAGTCCCGAGCCATATGGAGGTAGTGAGCGATTGTTGGGGATTCGTCTCTCCTGGTATAGGGAGTCAATAACGCACTGTGTTCGATTGACCAACACCATAAGATCTTGTCCAAGGCAGTTGGGATTTATTGATAGTTAGATCAGTAGTTTCCTGGATTGGTCCTGAGCCACATCAGCATGAATTATCGGGTTATTAGGGTCTGACGTTTACCATCCCCTAGACCCGGATAGCCGTTACGTACAGCTAGTGCTGCTGACGTGCTTGTGGTTATGAATTTATCTAGTAACTTACTGCCAGCGTACTGTCGATTCTTTAGAGTCCAACACAGCGGGTTTCCCTGGTTCAGGCGAAATGATGTAGTAGCCGTATTTTGATACGTGCAGGGTTCCGATCGAATGATTGTACTAGTTACCCGGACTTTCGATCGGACGATTGATAATGCTATCCGGCTTGGGATTGAGCCGGATTATTAAATCAGGTATTGATTTAATAATTTACGTATATATATTTCGATATGTATATTCTAGTATTATGTTCTTTGTGTTATTCTATCTCTTTTGGTATTTGTATTTTGATACGAATACGGGTATGTATATACAGTAGAGTGTATTCCGTATTCATATGGAAAACATTCTAAAAGACGGACACCTCATTTTAGATTTATCCATTTATTTTAAATAGAAAATGACGTGTAAAGGTAGTGAGGTGAGTATGGTGAGAACTATGCTTCAATAGTGTGACAAATAAATATTCAATTTTTTTGTGCAAACTATTCAAGCATGGTTGAGTTTTTATATTGAAAAATTGGTTTTACAAAACTATGGTTGAGGTTTTTCTCTCTCATTAGAGATTTCATTCTCACAATTTTACTTCACTCTCCTCACTAGCCTTTCATGAGATCCTCTTCCTTCTTCTTGAACTTCCTCTCTACAATCTCATATGTTGAGAATCAAGAGAGAATGTGAGATAGATATACACTAAGGACCACTCACTACATCCTAGACACTTTAGATTAGCAACTTAAAATCTATAGTTGCTCCACTAGACTTTTTGTGTGGACTAGAGCCATAAACTACATCTCTCGGGTGGATCATCTTTGACGGAGGAAGACCGGCGATCAAGCTCGATCAAGGAGATCTCAAGGAGCAAACGAAAAGGATAGAAGACCGAACGACACGGATCTTTTTAGGAGATACTTCTATCATAGTAGTTAAGATCTCCTCTTTATTAGCTAGTTTCGGTTTATGGTAGATTCTAGGATGGGTTTTTCTAGTGCCAGTTTTTTGAACCCCCCAAAATTTTTGTTCCGCAAAGGCCATGGTAGATGGTGAAGGCCCTAGGAAATCCCAACATGGCATCAGAGCAACCCCATTAACCTTTACTAGCTGGTATGCACAAGTTTAAAGTATCGATCGACGAAATTTTCCAAATGGCAATTCCATTTTTGATGCCCGCTGCCGATTTTAAAAGTTGTTCAAAAAATTATTCAGATTACCTTAAAATTACGTGCAATCATTTTTAGAGGACATGAAGAAATTTGAGCACATAAGCCCAACATACGGCCGTCGAACCGCCGCCTAACATGCTTGTTAGCAGCGGTTCCGCAGTCGAAATATGGCCATTGTGCTCCAAATTTCTTCTGGCATTCTATAATATGGAAATGTGACTTTTTGGGATGTATGATTTTGGCCCAGATTTTTTTGAGTACTGGTTTGCACTTGGGGCCAATACGGAAAAGTTTTAGTCGATCGAAATTTTGAATACGTGTTTATCAGTGCATGTGTTGGAATCTGCGACCGTGAATATCATTGAGCGGTATAACCCGACTAATTGCTATATGTACAATTAGACGGGTTTACGAACATGATATTCATGTTGATATTCTGTGTTGTGCTGATATTATGGATGGATTGTCGTGGTGGATAGCCTATAGTGCAATGGTAGTAGTACAGTTTAGATTCATTTGTATATTCATTGTTGCGGGGCGAGCGTCCGACATGTGGACAGCCGTTTCTTCCAGATTGTATATTCTTTTATTGGGGCACGACCAGGTTGAGGTTGATGTCACCATTTTATATATACTTTTCTTTACTGTACTAAGATTACCCCGTGGTGGAGTGCTCGAGTAGCCGGGTTCTAGAGGCTAACGGGCCCGCATCTTATGGCATTGAGACGGAGGGGGACTTAATCTAGAATTGGCATGCTATTCGCCGCACTCGTAGGGGGTATAGGATGACCCACGAAGGGGTGCTCAACTTACCGGATTCCGTGAAGTGCTGGGTGGCCCATTCACTTTGTTGTTGGGGTTGCCTCACTTCTGGGATTGGCGGGTAACTTGCCGTGCTCGTAGGGGTCCAGGTTTTTCATTGCTTGGGCTATCTACACAACCGGGAACATCGGGTCTTATCTGCGGCTCAAATGAAACTCGAGGCTCCAAGATTATCCGACATTCCATGTTGCTTGTTGCTGTTCTTTGATGTTGCTTATATCATGCTTGGGACGAATGTTATATATATATTTATTTATATATACTAATAGATGTTGTATATGTTTTCCTCCTGCGCTAGTCCAGCCCCCGCTCTGCCATTAGTTAAGTAACCTAACGGTGCTTGACGGGGCCCTGTGGCGAATACGGATGGCATATACGTACATTGTATTTTCGTTCTTTTCTGGTGTGATAGGGGTTGATTGATGGGGCCGCATTAATTTTGATTGATGGGACCGCATTAATTTTGATTCGTGCAAGAAAAGAAACCTAAAAGATGTTGTTGGAACAAATTTCGAAAAACTATAGTCATATTCTTTCACTTTGCATAGTGGTATTCGTTTAGGAATATTCAGCACCTCATTTGAGGAGGTAAGAACCTAGATCCTTTCATAGGGAGTGATCTCTTGAGCAAAAGTTTATACTGTAGATTACTCGGTTTTCTTCAAAACCACTAGTTTTCAAAAGCAGAGCCTAAACCACTCCTTTTCAAAGCTATTCGGTTCCTTCAACAATATCAAGTTCAATACGTTCAGGGTTTTTCGCCAAAAAACCATCTGTAGCCCTCCATCATTTCGGTTAAAAAGCACATAGTATTCGTGCAGTGTTTGTTGGCCAAAGTCAAGGCATTGTGAATGGTAGCTATATGTTGCTTATCTGTAGCATAGATAGATGCATTGGTTTAGGACAGTCATACCGCCTTGTTGGCCAAAGTCAAGGATGTGTACGGATGGGTCTAAATCAATCTGGACAATGACGGGTAGAACTTGACTTGCGTGTTATGATTTGTTGTCCAAAATCAAGCTCATAAGCGCTTGGGGCAAAAATAACATTGGGAGTTTCAAATATACAGGAAACTTGCTAGTGTTGCATACCTTCTAGAGTGTGGTGACTAGAGTGGCTTACATCTAGTTTATCATGCAATAATAGTTGGATCCTGATCCCACTGATGAATAGGATTACTCTTGGGAGATATTTTTCACTTCACAATTAGCTGACCTATTGGGTGTCTAGAAAGGTGTTAGCGGGGCAATGCTTATGAGGAAACAAGATTTATTTTAATTAGGTTCATGTGAGAGCACGATGAATCTCCCTCGGATTACCAACACCGACCTGGCTGAACGGTTGGCGAACTTGTAAGGTGTTAATGATCTCAGCTAGTTCTCCTTTTAAGGTTTGAAAGAGAATTCGAGGAAATAGTGGGAACCATCCTGATTAGATAAAGTGATTAACCAATCAAATCTAGATTAGAGTGCACGCTGAGTGTTTTCTCTCTCTCTCTCTCTCTCTTTGGCAGCGACCATGACCTGACCTTAATCTAAAATTCATAAACCAAGTTGACCGAACCTTCTTAAACACTTTGGATTTTGGATTGTCATGGTTTACGATAAAGTCACATACATCCTTACCACTCCTACTTTCCCTTTGCATTTCTCCAGAAGACTCTGTATCACTATGAAGATCCATATTTCTTGGATACTCCATCGTATAGTTACATACGAACTCGAAGAAACCTGTTTTCGTTCGAAGATGGATTCCGGTTTTGGAGAAATTGAATAGGATTATTCGATTGTCTTTTCTCTTTACCTTTTCTCAGTTTGTGAGGGCTCATGGTATTAGGAGAGTACCCCTATTATGCTTATTGGGTAGTCTTCTTCCAAACCTTAGGCAGGTGCCGAAGAGTAGGGAAAGTAGAAAAACAATTAGCCTAAGTGTGGTGTATAAAAGGTAATAAGTAAAGACATATAAAGGGATTAGAGTGACGGCAAAGGAAATTTTGACTACTATCATTCATGATGAAGCCGCGTATATCCCTGCCACTCCTACTTCCCCTTTGCATTTCTCCAGAACACTCCATATCGCTACGAAGATCCATATTGCTTGGGTATTCCATCGTATAGTTACATACGAACTCGAAGAAATTTGTTTCAGTTCGAGGATGGTTTCCGGTTATGGAGAAATTGAATAAAATTATTTGGTTGTCTTTTCTTTTTCCATTCTCTCAGGTTGCGAGAGCTCCTAGTATTAGGAGAGTACACCTATTATGATTATTGGATAATCTTCTTCCAAACCTTAGGCTGGTTCCGAAAGGTAGAAAAGGAAGAAAGCCAATTAGCCTAAGTATGGTGTATAGAAGGTAAGAAATAAAGATATATAAAGCGATTGGAGTGAGGGCAAAGAAATATACGGTTATCGTCATAAATCTGGATAGTGGAAGATGCATTACTAGGAATACCCGGCCACCCCTTCGAAACATTTTCATGTTTCAGTTTTACTGTGCGGAGTTAATTGAAAACTGTTTTCCCAATTAGATTCTGACTCCAGGGTATGTATTTACCAGATTTGATTCTCACATTTGTATGGCGTTACGGATGCTGAGTAGGAGTAGAATATTGAGAATTGGGTGATTAGATTCTCAATATATCAAAATTCTTTGCAATTGGTGATATTTGAGGAAATCACCTGGTTTTTGCCTAACAACAAACTTTTTGGTTTTGAATATCCGTTGTTATGCACCAATTTCAAACTGATATATCTGTACGTTTATTTATAAAGTGAGACATAAAATTTTGAAATTATGTTTATGACGTTTAACTATATCAGTTGATGATTAGGTAAGGTGCATTCAACAACGGTGTAATTCTTCTTAACCATAACATAGTTTTCAACCTACGACGCATAAGGTTTGAATTGTTAAAACTCAGTGGACTTATACAAAATATTGTATGTTGTCCGATGTCCATTAGGATAAGGGGGTTGGTACTCATACTATATTCTGTTTACTTATGACTACTCTGATTTTAGACACGCATTTTATTGAAATACAAGGTCCAAATTTTCAGAAGTTATAGGTATAAGAATAAAGTAGAGAACCATATGTTGCAAGTATTAGGATTCTTCGAGGTGATCGAAGTTGTAGATACTTGTACTAGGTATTCCGTCCTAAGTAATAAATTTAAGAACTTGCTTCTCTTTCACGTTACTCATACGTGAGTGTGTTTCTTGATGAGTAATACTGCATGACCTTCTTCTATTTAGTCGATATGCACTGGAAACAGCTGCTCGATTTTTGAATCTGGTTCAAATTAAATTAGTGGCTTTGTTTCTATATTGGATATAAAATGGATTCATATCTTAACGATGTTAAGGTATATGAAGTTGTTCGTCTAATGCTTAAAACCGGAATCCGGATAAACTCAAGGCACGTTTCAGTAATGATAGTTTGTAGGTTATCCCGAGAATTGATAAGGGTTAACATTCTACCATTTGGAAGATCAATAGTTATATTGGTCTTGACTCGCCACCCGTTTTAGTAAAATGAATTCTTTTCAGAAAACATTAGTGGGAGTATGGTAAGACTGGAAGTGATTCAAGAACCATAAACGATTACTGAAAATTTAGTAGAACATAAAGATTCAATTGGATTGGACAATCCATTAGCCACTCCACAGATTTGGTGGGTAATCTCAGACACCAGAGATATACTTCGGTCTCGTCAAAGACGGTGACAGGGAGGTTTTGATGACCTAAGCTTGCAACTACTTGTAGGGTGTTTTTCGTCACCTCATTGAGATGGGAATACGCGCGCGCTTGTCAGGCGTACTATAGATTCCCCCTGCTTAGGGTAGGCGGGGGTTTATTGATTGTGGGGATCCGAATCTCCGGCAACCGCGGGCTAAGCTGCCGTTAATTACCACTCGCCTTTGGAGTGAGAGAACCTCCGATTAACGGGTCAAACTGGTCATGCGAACTCAATGTGCAGTGTACGTATGTTTTGAAAGGGGTTTCGGATATATCGGCGGCTTCACAGAGTTTACGGGGGTCCCGCTACCCAGATAGCGGGCTGGGGGTCAAAGGGGCTAGCAGCCCCCTTGCGGGGTGCGGGGCAGCACCCCGTTAGAAATTTTTTCTAACGGGGGAGGTATTTTTAGTGTGGAGTGTATATAAAATGAGGGGGGAAATAGCGTCCAAAGGACGTGTGAGCGCTAGCGCCTCTCATGCCTAGCACGCGGGCACGGGGCACTGGGCGTTTGGGCGCTGGGCGCTTGGGCACTGGCGCTAGCGCTGGATGCTTGGTCGCGAGTGCCTCACGTGCCCGGTACGTGGACGCTGGGTGCCGGCGGAAAGAAAGGGCTTTTAGCCCCGGAAAAAGGAGTTGAACTCCGAAAGAGGATTCTTTTTTTTATGGAGTTAGACTCCTATATATAAAAAGGTTTGGTTTATGGAGTTAAACTCCAATAGATCTTGAATGGAGTTAAACTCTAATAGATCTTGAATGGAGTTAAACTCCTAGAAATCTTTGGACATGATCAAAGGTGACCCCTTTCTTCTCCCCCTTGGCCCTGGATCTTCTTTTAGGCATTGGATCTTCCCAAGGCGGGATTTTGGGAGATGGGTCTCCTTCTTCCTTCTTTTCTGTTGGCCGGATCTTGGAGAAAAAAGTGGGTGAGATTTAAAAATCTCCCCTTTTTGAGATCTGATGGAAGATCTGAGTTCCCCTTCAAGGGTTTGATGGTGAAAAACTGTCTATTTTTAGAAAAGGAAGAGTTAAACTCTTGATTTAACTCAAAAGAGGAAGAAGGTTTTAGAACCTTGAGGAAGGAAAATGAGGCACATACCCTAATTTTTGAGAGAGAGAAAAAGTTGAGATATTTTCACCATCTTTGCCTTATAGGCTACACACTTTACATATAGCCCATTGGGCTTTACAAAATGGCATTTTTTCCATCCCATGCCTCATGTGCTCATTTCTTTTGCGCATGAGCCATGGGTTTTATAAAAATTTGGCTTTATGCCTATTTTTCTTACATTTATTCATAAAAAAATACACCAAAATTGTTTATTACAAAATTTTTATTTTGGCATGGGGGAGGCTGGCCGCTTCATGTTCGGGCTCGACATGGGCATGGGGCCACTTGACCTGGGCTTGGGTCCACTTGGCTTGGGGTTGACTTTCATTTTTGACTTAGTCAACCGGAGTGCAAATTTTGATCCCAACAAATTGCCTTCCATCAATAAATGCACACCACATATGTGGGTTGTGTGCATGAATTGATGGATCTTCTTTCGCATGGAGGTTGATTTAATTTGGTTCCTGTTTTGACGACGTGGAGGTCGTTTCTGCCATTTTAGCAACATGGGCGGCCTGTTCTGCCCTTTTTACGACTTGGACGGTCGGTGCTGCCATTTTAGCGACGTGGATGGTCGGTGCTACCCTTTTAACGACTTGGACGGTCCGTTCTGCCCTTTTTGCGACTTGGACGGTCGGTGCTGCCCTTTTTGCGACTTGGACGTTCGGGTATGCCATTTTAGCGACGTGGACGATCGGTTTTGCCCTTTTTGCGACTTGGACGGTCGGTTATGCCATTTTTGCTACTTGGACGGTCATTTCTACCATTTTTGCGATGTGGAAGGCCAGTTCTGCTATTTTTGCGACTTGGACGGTCGGTTCTTTTCTTTTTGAGACTTGGACGGTCGGTTCTGCCATTTTTGCGACGTGGATGGTCGGTGCTTGGTTTGACTTGCTCCGCTTCCTATGGCATCAGGGTTGATTTTTTTGATTTGATTTGTTTTGGGATTTCCCTATTCATCCAGCGAGACTTTTGAGCTTAGAAGTGCTGCCGGGTGGGACGTTGATTTGATCTGTTTCATTTCTACCTTATTTGGCGGGATTTTTGAATTTGAGAGGAACTTGGAATTTGGATTTTGTTTGGCATCAGCATTGCTGCACTGGAATAATGCCAGGAGCAATTCATCATTTACCCCGGGAGGACTTGGGATTTGGTTTTTGGGTCGGCATCAGCATTGCTGCATTGGAATAATGCCAGGAGCAACTCATCATTTGCCTTTGGGAAGACTTGGGATTTAGGTTTTAGGTCGGCATCAGCATTGCTGCACTAGAATAATGCTAGGAGCAACTCATCATTTGCCTTTGGGAAGACTTAGGATTTAGGTTTTGGGTCGGCATAAGCATTGCTGTACTGGAATAATGCCAGGAGCAACTCATCATTTGCCTTTGGGAAGACTTGGGATTTAGGTTTTGGGTCGGCATCAGCATTGCTGCACTGGAATAATGCCAGGAGCAACTCATCATTTTCCTTTGGGAAGACTTAGGATTTAGGTTTTGAGTCGGCATCAGCACCGCTAACACTGAAGTGTAGTGCCAGGAGCGACTCATCATTTGTCTCAGAAAGACTTGGGATTTGGTTTTCGGGTCGGCATCAGCACCGCTAACATTGAAGCAATGCCAGGAGCGGCTCATCATATGCCGTTAGGAAAACTTAGGATTTAGGTTTTGGGTCGGCATCAGTACCGCTAACACTGAAGCAATGCTAGGAGCGACTCATCATTTTCCATTGCCTGTTGGGGAGCGATGGCTTAGGAGATAGGTTTAGATCTCTATCACCTAAGGCTATTCAATTTTATGAGCCATAAGGGTCTTATAAAAGCATTTTCTCCCTACGAGTCGAGAGGATCTCGCAGGTGTATGTTCTCTTTAGGAATCGTGAGGATTCCTAAGTGCGTTGCTCCTTTGTGAGTCGTAAGGATCTCACGCAGGGATTTTATCCTCACAAGGTCGAGAGGACTTTGAGAGTGTATTTCATCTCTTTTTTATGAGTTTGCGCCCTTTCAGGTTTTCACAAACTCGCCGGCAGTCCTGCTGTTTTTACTCACGGAGCTCTTTCGGGTTTTCATCCGTGCCCGTTTTTCTTACGGTCATACCTTTTTTTTAGCGAATCTCCATTGCTGGTGAGACTTTAAATGTAGTCTCCCCAGTAGGACTTGGGAGAGCTAGTGGTCATTTATGCCCGTGGATTGTATAAAGTTTTACAGGATGTATGATCTATACCGTAGGGCTGGTGTTCTCAATTCGTCTGCGACTTGGAGCATTCAAGTATAGTATTTCTTGAGATATCGGCCATTTATGGGTAGGATGAGCCTTTCTCCCTCGGCACTTATTAGTTGGTAGGATCCTCCATCGAACACTTTCTCGATAACGTATGGTCCTTCCCAGTTTGGCTCGAATTTTCCTTTGGCATGTCGATTGGGGATGATCGGCCTTTTGAGGACCAACACCAATTCGAATTTCTTGAAAGCGCGGAGATGGGTCATCTTGTCACAGGCCCATGACATTTGGGCTCGGTATAGCTCCAGATTTTGCTGCACCGTGAGCCTCCTTTCTTTGAGGGCGTCAAGCTCTTCGAGCCGAAGGAGGACGTTTTCCTCCTTCGTCAACTCGTGTTGGACGGCCATTCATAGGCTTGGGACTTCGACTTCGAGCGGGAGGTTTGCTTCCACTCCGAAGAGTAGTGAGTATGGAGTGGACTGAGTTGGAGTGCGGTGTGTGGTACGATATGCCCACAACACCTCGTGAAGTTTGAGATTCCAGTTTCTCTTGTTGGCTGAAGCATTTTTCCTCAGGTGCTTGCATAGAGTTTTATTGAAGGCTTCGGCTAGCCCATTGGCATTAGGATTATAGATGGAGAAATATCTCCAGTCTATCTTGTGCTGAGTTGCAAACCTTGAGATTTTGAAGCTCTTGAAAGAAGGCCCATTGTCAGAAATGTTCCTTCTTGGTGTACCGAAGCGGTATAGAATATTATGTCCGAAGAATGGCAGAATATCTTCTGTTTTGACTTCTTTTAGCGGGACAGTTTTAGCCCATCTAGAGAAGTAGTCTGTCGCCTCCAATATGAATCGGTGGCCTTTGGATGATGGAGGATCAATTGGGCCAACTATGTCGGTTCCCCAAACTTCGAAAGGCCATGACGCCACCTTAAGATGCAACGGATTGGGATGCTTATGAATGAAATCACCATGAATTTGGCAGAGAAGGCATTTCTTTGCATGCTCTTCACAATCCCTTATCATGGTGGGCCAGTAATATCCAAACCGTTTGATATGAAGCCGCATTTTGGGGCCGGAATGGTGAACCCGCAGATGTCCGAGTGAACTTCTTTCATGACTTTTGGGTTTTGGCCGATGACAGACATCTGAGCCAGAGTTGGTCATATGATCTGCGGTATAGCGTATTATTTATAAACACATATCAGAGAGCTCTCTTCTTCAGCTGAACCCTCGCAGATTTTTCTTCGGGCAACTTGTCGTATCGGAGGTACTCTATGAAGGGCTCTCTCCAATCGGGCTCCTCTTGAACGATCAGAACTTCTTCGGCAGGATTGCTCTTTTGTTCTGCACTTCCCTCTTCTCGTAAAGAGACTGGGGGCAGAATTTGCCGGCTTCTGACTGTGATTAGAATTTCATCCATATCGGGATCAGCCAGCTCTTTAGCTAGGCGAGCGAGTACATCGGCTTTTCCGTACAATGCCTTAGGGACTCTCATTAGTTTAATGTGAGTACATTGGCTTTTCTGTACAATGCCCTCGGGCTTATATATCTTATAGTCGCCGCTTACTTGGTTGACGACAAGCTGGGTATTACTGTAGACTCGTGGCCGAAGGATTTCCATTTCTATGGCGAGCTCCAAACCAGCTATCAGAGCTTCGTACTCAGCCTCGTTGTTTGTGCAAGGCTCAGTGAGAGCAAAAGAACGTCGTAGGGTTCCCATCGATGGCGTGATGAACACCAATCCTATCCCTGCTTTTGTCTGCGGGATGCTTGATTTGCCGGAGCTCTTCATTTCATTGATATGGCTCCATCGAAGTAGAGCTCCCAGCATGGTTCACCTTCCTCGAAGTGAAGCATTTGTTCATCGGGTAACTCGCAATTGAGCGGTGACCCTTCTGGTACAGGATGAGCAACAAGGAAGTCTGCAAGAGCTTGCCCTTTTACTGCTTTCTAAGGAGTATAAACTATGTCAAACTCAAGTAGCATGATAGCCCATCTTGCCATTCTGCCAGCTAGGCTTGCCTTGGTCATTAAGTGTTTGAGCGGGTCGACCTTGGAGATCAGCATAACTCGATGAGCGAGCAGATATTGCCTCAGCTTCTTCACAGCAACTAAAGTTCGACTGAGGTAGTAGATGGCATTCTCTTTTCCCTCCTCGTTGTTCTGGGCAAGGAGTGCACCGAGTGACTCATCTAGCGCGACAGTATAAAGAATCAACGGTTTATTTAGAATAGGGGAAGCAAGCACTGGAGGGTGCAACAGGTACTGTTTGATGCTTTCGAACGCTTCTTGACATTCGGCATCCTAGACAAAAGGAGCTCCTTTCTTCATGAGCTTTGAGAAGGGCCTACATCTCCTCGATAAATTTGAGATAAACCTTCGTATATAAGCAAGCTTTCCTTGAAAAGATCTTAGCTACGCCAGATTCTTCGGAGGGGGAATCTCTATGATGGCCTTTATCTTAGATAGGTCAATTACGATCCCTCGATGTCGGACTATGAAGCCTAAGAATTTTTCCGATGACATGACAAAAGCGCACTTCAGAGGATTCATCTTCATATCGTATTCCCCCAGTCTAGTGAGAATGGTCCTAAGATCTTGGATGTGATCGGCCTTGGCTTTAGTCTTTACGACCAGATCATCAACATAACATTCGACGACTTTATGGATTAGGTTATCAAAGATATTGATCATTGCCCTTTGATATGTAGCACATGCGTTCTTCAGTCCGAACGACATCACTTTGTAACAGTATATGCCGATCGGGGTTCGAAATGCTGTGTGCCTCTCATCCTCAGGTGACATTTTTATCTGATTGTACCCAGACAAACCGTCCATGAAGGTGAACAGCTCGTAATTTGATGTGTTATCAACCATCATTTCCATGACCGGAAGCGGGAAATCATCTTTAGGGCATGCCTTGTTAAGGTCCCTGAAATCGACACAAACCCGGATCTGCCCATTTTTCTTCTTTACTGGGACATTGCATGCGATCCAGTCTGCGTATTTCTCTTCCCTGATGAAGCCGGCATCGATGAGTTTCTTGGTTTCCCCGATGACCTTTCCTTCCAGTTCCCTTCCCATTCTTCGAGGAGCTTGTTTGACTGGCTTTGCATCAGGAGATATAGCCAGCTTAAGCATGGCCACTTCAGGGGAAAGGCCAGGCATTTCTTTGTACGTCCACGTGAAACAGTCGGCGAACTCATGCGGCAGGACAATTATCTGCTCTTTCCTTTCCTCTGACAAGAGTGAGCTGATGTAGGTCGGCCTCGGATTATCAGGCGTTCCCAAATCAATCTCGGTTAGCTCATCGAAGGTTGCTTGTCCGCCATCTTTGAGTTCTTGAGGTGCTTCTTCTGGCTCGGCTAGCTCGTCTTCATCATTTGACTCTTCGCCGGCTTCACCAATATGGATCATATAGCATGCTTTGTGTAACATTTCCAAAAAAAAATCAGCCCCTAACACATTTCAGCCTCCCATAGCTGACTTGCACACCCTGATTACGATGTTTCAGCCCCCATTGCTGACCAAACACCCCCCCATCGAGACTTATCAGCCCCCTAGCTGATCTACAATCTCCCATTATCATTTTTCAGCCCCCAATGGCTGACTTTGCTACTAATCAGCCCTGATTTCAGCTGAAAATGAATCTATTAGCCACATACCTTTGCACCTTTGTCAATACTTTCAGCCTACAATGATGGACTTCAGCAACCCCTAGCCCCTAGCACCATAGCCCCATACGCATGCACCCTTATCAACACATCAGCCATATCATATTATCATCAGCACAATTCAGCCACTAAAGCATCAGCCAACATCAATATTAAGCCCCTTGTGCATCAGCTTATGCAGCAACAGCATTAACTTCATACAAAAACAACAACACTACCACACCACCACAACCATTCCCACAACACTCTGATCCTGCAACACTTAGAAAAAGAATGGAAGAGAAAAGAAAGAAAGAAAACCAAAAGGGAGAGAGAGTTGCAAGCATCAGCAACTATAAAGAACAACATCAACTTTAAGCATCAGCCTGATGCTGCAACAGCCCAATGGAGCAACTCCCCAGCAGCAACCACACCCTCCTCCTTCCTTCATCTTCCCTTCTCCTTCATTCTAGGACCCCCTCGAGGTATAATCCCGCATCCCAACTCAGTTCTTGCTCAGTTCTGGTGTAATGTCTGAAAGTTTACTATTTTATTATGATATTATGCTAGTTTAGGCAATTTTGAGTGAAACTTGATCTAGTATTGGTATTGATCGTTAGTATAACCATATTAGAGGTTTTTGAGACCATTGTAATCAATATTACTCTAAAATCCAAGTATTTACCAGAGTTATTCGACTTGGCGTATTTTACCGTTTTTGTATGGATTTTGATATTCGATGATTCGTATCTGTCGGGTGGCGTTCGGACGTCGACGACAGTGGATATTGGCTGTTTTTGCACACAAGGTCACAGGTTTTTACCTATGGGCGTAGTGTGCACCATTTTGGTTTCCGATGTGATTTTTATGAGTTTTAGCATGTGATATCCTTGTAGGTATTCACGCGACGTCGAAGCGTTGGAGATGCAAATGGCGACATCGGCACCGGAACACATAACTAGGTGAGTAGATTTATATCTACGGGGAGAAGTCGGGTGGATGGCGTATAGCACCCCCGCAGTCCGTGGTGATGTATATGGATGCGTATACACACTTACAATTATTATATGTTGTTTGGGAAATTACTGATGTTTAGGATGGATAATTGGTGGACTTGGATGATTTAGTATTGCGGACCCTAGGTAGTGGGTGCACTACACATACCTATACACACTCATACTTGTAAACATCCTTATTTCATATGTGGTTATGGGATCCTATATAGATATGTGTTCACAAGAGTATGTGACTATGTGTTCATATACGGATTTGAGGATGATACATGGGATTGAGATGAGTCGATGAGTTTGATCCGAGATTATGATATCGGTGATGGTAAAATTCATATTCGAGATAAGTCTTGATGCCTTAGCGGATTTTGGGATAATGATGTCACAGGAATAGTGATATATATAAATGATCGACATGTACGAGATATGATATGATATGACAGGATAATTATAATAGGCCGCCTTGGGCGGGGTACACTCCTTGTGATGATATGTGGTGATGATATCGATTTATACGAGACTGTCGATCAGTAGTCAAATCATAATCATAGTGATGATGTTAGCATTGTACTAGACACAGGTCAGTACCCAGATTACGATATTTGATAAAGTGAATACCGGATGAATGATAGGACGAATGTGATATTGACCCGTACCCAGATTGGGGAGGCCGTACGACGGATTTACGTACGAGCTATATTTTGATGTTTGATCCGCCTACTTGACTTGGGAATAACCAATTATAGAGATATGGTATCGGATGTGATATGATCGAGGCGGGATCACCGACTATATATGTATATTTATATGTATCGACTCAGAGGTTAGGCGGTTTCCCTTACCTACTACTAGCTTTAGCTCAGCCTTGTAGTAGGGTAGCTATATGACTTTTATGACATTAGATGCAGTTTAACGAACATGGTGTTCAGTATTTCAGCTCCCGCTTATTTTTATTGTTGCTCTGCATCGCATACTGTTATAATTCATATTCTATTATTGATATCATGCTGCTAGGACACCAGCACCATTACCGATGATGCGTATGTACCACGTACACTTATTTGCTGTCGCACACACATCTTCATCGGTAATTGCCATGTCACGTACCCTTAGAGAATATTATTGCCTGATTTAGCTTGTTAGCTAGTAGTGACATGATATTAGTGTACTTGCCATATATACCAGCTTGACATTGTAGTTATTACCTGTCACTTCATGCATGCTGTTATTCACTATATGATGCATTCATGGATTCTCATGCTTATATTCATGATTTCACATGCTATTGATGATTGGATTCGAGTTTCCATGAGATTTTCTGGATTTGGAGGAAAACCGCAAAACATATATATAAACTGCTTTCTCTTTTTAATAAAAATGCGGTTTTTCCTTGATGTTCGAGTCGTCCACCATGAGTTTTGCTGATGGATTTCGAGACCCGATTCGAGGAGGCGGATGAACCGTTTCGGGCACATGGTGGGCCCGGTGCGGTACCCCGGGGCAAGAAGATCGCAGATGATGGCGTTGAGCCTGTGCAGGGGAGCACTACCTACCGGTGATTTTACCCGACACGTCGGATATCCGGAGGATACCGTCGTAGTCATGAGATGGATGGTAGGGGCCGATCTGGACTGACGGCGCCCTAGATTTTGTGATTGAGACATTGAGATTTCGAGATATTGAGGTACAGAGATTGTGATACAGAGGTATCGAGATACTGAGACTTATGTTTTGTGCCGATGCTAGGCACTGTTCATGCTGATTTCATTTATGATACCTCATTTTAAAAAATACAGAAATCTCACAAATTATGAAAACAGTTTTCTTCAGTACATGCATTCTGTTACATGCATTCATACATCATCTATATGATACATTGTTACCTGATGCACTGACATGGACATATGGGATTACATTTGGGTTAGATATTTACACTAGCCATGGTTAGAGATTACTGGTTATATATTTGAGGATTATATATATTATGATCGTATGACCTAGGTTGCGTCATACATGCGATTTGCTGTTCGTAGATCTTTTTCTACTCACGAGTTGGCAACTCACCCCCGTTGTGCCCCAGTTTCATGCAGGTGTTGCCGTACGGATTTCATTACGGCTTTGCGGGCACATCTTCTTCAGGTGACTTGCTAGTAGGTGGGTTTATTGTATCTTACCCATCATTATACATTGTATATTATATTTCAGTTGTATCTAGAAGTTCCATCAACCAAACTTGTATTTATTTGAGATAGAGACCAGTGATGTTTATCATTTCGACCTTAGAGTCGCGCGTTATAGTTCCATGAGTTCTTGCTGGTTGAGTTTCATTTCTGTTGTGATCCTCGCCTTTAGGCGTTGTATATTATGTGCATACAGGTTGATTTGATATGGTTCTTCCTATTCTCTACTACTTCACTTGGTTTGGATTTCTGGGTTTCGGCTTACTTAGCATACGTACGTCTTGAGACGTTCGTAGTCTAAGTGCCGGTCATGTTCCGTACTTTCGGGTCGTGACAAAGTTGGTATCAGAGCGTTAGGTTTTACCTTCGGAGTATAGGATGACCCTTGGTTGATGGATTAGGTAACTAAAGTAGAGTGACGTACCGTGGTATGTCCGCGGCATATTTACGATGCGCCACTCCACTTAAGAAACCTTAGGATGTGCATTTCCTTGTTCAGTATCATATTCATTCCTGATCTAGCTTCATCGGTACGAGTTATGGTTTTGCTGCCACGATTACGGGCAGGGAGAGCTACGGCTAAGAGTTGCGGTCAGCATGAGCTCGTTGCAAACGAGGACTGACCAGGGCGTGATTCCGGCGACACACGGTTGCGGAAATATGTCTTTTTATGATGTTTTCACGCCACGAGCATTGGATGGATCGCTGTATGAGATTACTCGGACGTGCAGATCAGCACCTGAGGATTTAGACACTGACAGAGGCCAGCCAGATGTTGATGACCGCTGGTATATTGCTTACTCCTGATGATGGAGGCACGGTTCAGCTTGCGGGCGAGCGAGCCAGTTTTTGCTACGAACGACGAGATATCACCCTAGATGTTGGAGCTATTGCAGTACGAGATTGTACTAAGAAATGATAAAAGGTCGCTAGTCAGCGAGGGTGAATGATTAGAACATGTGGATCGTTCGCTACCCCGATGAGAGGTCATCAGATAGATTGATTCCAGTTAGAGACGACTTCACGCGGAGGCGTTGAGAGTCGACAGTAACGATCGAATGACAGTAACCTATTATTCCAAGTTAAAGTATTCGGAAAAACATGCAGGCCATTCTATGGACCCTTTAGAAGAATGAAACCCTAACTCGACTTAATGACCGTGTGAAAGCCTTTGAACCTTAGGGTTTACGGCAGTTCTGCGGCGCCATTAGTGAGATTTGGGTTTGCCATTCTACGGTTAGACCACCGATGCTGTGGTACGTACTCGATACTATTATACTGTACCCACGATGTTGAGCTCTTGGAGGATTATGAGGTTTTGACAAATCGATCGAATGGTTTGACTTAATTCGGATGTTAGGTGGTGAGATGCATTTCTTGGGAGACTCCATATACGAGGATATCCGTTGGAGCTCAGTCCATGCAGCCACGACGAGACGAGTCCGAAGCAGTCGACGTTAGAGAAAAGTGGAGTAAGAGGTTCGTACAAGATCTGGATATGATGACGTTCCACTCCGCCGACATCAGAGATGCGATGCGCATGCCGAGGCATTGTACTTGGAAACACCTTCCATAAGGAGTTGCGATGAGTATGCAGCCATTCCAGAACAAGAAACAGATATAGTAAAGGACGATGATTTCCGGACAATTGGCAGAGATGAGACTTGGAAGAGACCTTGAGCAGGATTCCTTCCAGGACACTGCTGCAATGATACTTGCACCCAGGATCAGATGTGTCACGTACATTCAGAGAGCCAGAGGCCGACGCCAGTGACATGTTGCTTTACAAGTGGTCGTGAGGATTGACCGAGAAATAACCAGAGAAGTGCCAGAACGGAATCGTCCCCGTTAGCACACCTGACAGGGCCGATGAGCCGATGAATCGTTAATTGGTAGTCCACAGAGAAGACATGGACCCAGGAGTGGTCATGTTACGCACACCAGTAGGCCAGAGTTCAAGATCGTCGACGAGATATGCTATGAGTGACTACGACAGTTGGCCAGAGATTCTTGGAGGATGCGCTTGAGCGGAACTATTCCGCCATACTTGATTTCGGTATTGTTGGGCGATTTATCCGTATGATTTGATTTTGATGATTGAGGATTTACGATTTTTGCACAGAAGATGTACTTGATATCGTTTTCGTGCCTTGGTTTCACATGTTTGTGATTTTATGGGGCTTAGACATTTGAGTTGATTTTGTGCGTATGCACGCACACGATTTGGTTTTTTGCACTCTGCATAATTTACATATGCTTGCAGTGCAGTGACATATATTTCGTGCACTTGGATGCACTGGACTTCGAGTTCGATGGTGATGCTCGATATTTGATTTCATGATTTCGTGCATGGTGAATGCACCGGATTTAGAATTTTAGCACATGTTGGGCGCATGTTATGAGATGCGATTTGGCGCACACCAGATGCACTAAACCAAGATTCTTCGTGCATGTCAAATGCACCTGTTTGTGCTGTCAGGCACACCTGTTGCTATGACAGATGCTGCGTGCACCCCCGTTGCACCTTGATGTCGTTTTGTGCACCTTTTTGGCACATTCATGGATTTTGATTTCCGTGCGCACCGGACGCACAGAGTTTTTATATGCACATTTTGGGATTGATTTCTATGAAGTAGTACGTTTATATGATATTTGCTATGTGTTTTCGTACTGAGCAGGACTGATCAGATGGCAGTGCCTGGGTATATTTTTCATGCATAATAGATTTCAAAGGGATTTCCAAAAGCGATCTATAGTCTCACTATTTGCATACGTGTCTGACATGACACGAAACGTTTAAAACGAGGAAAACCCTTCTAAAATTAATTTCAAAACGGCGGGACGTGCATATTAAACAAAAGAGATATACATATATGATTATTTTCTTATAGAGACGTCCGCCACTGTGCAGTATTATGTGTATTGCACATCGACTTTAAAGAATTTGGCATGCATTCCTTTCAGATATTTACATGTACGGATTTGGTATTTACATGTATAATTCCGATTTCTAGCATATCGGTTTTGCTTTGGATTTGGCAGTCGTGTTTTCGTCTTGACTCCGATGATTGCGAGATGCTTGACGGAGTTTTGACTTCGAGTTATCTGCTCGTTACTCATGCGTATGTATTGCACTATGATGCCTTTTATGTATTGATGATTTCGGAGCCCCGTTGACTTGGACATTTATTTGAAATGTTTTAGAATTGGGAGGTTTAAAATTAAATTCGGGGACCGAATTTCTTTAAGGGGGAAGACTGTAACATTTCCAAAAAAAAAATCAGCCCCTAACACATTTCAGCCTCCCATAGCTGACTTGCACACCCTGATTACGATGTTTCAGCCCCCATTGCTGACCAAACACCCCTCCCATCGAGACATATCAGCCCCCTAGCTGATCTACAATCTCCCATTATCATTTTTCAGCCCCCAATGGCTGACTTTGCTACTAATCAGCCCTGATTTCAGCTGAAAATGAATCTATTAGCCACATACCTTTGCACCTTTGTCAATACTTTCAGCCTACAATGATGGACTTCAGCAACCCCTAGCCCCTAGCACCATAGCCCCATACGCATGCACCCTTATCAACACATCAGCCATATCATATTATCATCAGCACAATTCAGCCACTAAAGCATCAGCCAACATCAATATTAAGCCCCTTGTGCATCAGCTTATGCAGCAACAGCATTAACTTCATACAAAAACAACAACACTACCACACCACCACAACCATTCCCACAACACTCTGATCCTGCAACACTTAGAAAAAAAATGGAAGAGAAAAGAAAGAAAGAAAACCAAAAGGGAGAGAGAGTTGCAAGCATCAGCAACTATAAAGAACAACATCAACTTTAAGCATCAGCCTGATGCTGCAACAGCCCAATGGAGCAACTCCCCAGCAGCAACCACACCCTCCTCCTTCCTTCATCTTCCCTTCTCCTTCATTCTAGGACCCCCTCGAGGTATAATCCCGCATCCCAACTCAGTTCTTGCTCAGTTCTGGTGTAATGTCTGAAAGTTTACTATTTTATTATGATATTATGCTAGTTTAGGCAATTTTGAGTGAAACTTGATCTAGTATTGGTATTGATCGTTAGTATAACCATATTAGAGGTTTTTGAGACCATTGTAACCAATATTACTCTAAAATCCAAGTATTTACCAGAGTTATTCGACTTGGCGTATTTTACCGTTTTTGTATGGATTTTGATATTCGATGATTCGTATCTGTCGGGTGGCGTTCGGACGTCGACGACAGTGGATATTGGCTGTTTTTGCACACAAGGTCACAGTTTTTTACCTATGGGCGTAGTGTGCACCATTTTGGTTTCCGATGTGATTTTTATGAGTTTTAGCATGTGATATCCTTGTAGGTACTCACGCGACGTCGAAGCGTTGGAGATGCAAATGGCGACATCGGCACCGGAACACATAACTAGGTGAGTAGATTTATATCTACGGGGAGAAGTCGGGTGGATGGCGTATAGCACCCCCGCAGTCCGTGGTGATGTATACGGATGCGTATACACACTTACAATTATTATATGTTGTTTGGGAAATTACTGATGTTTAGGATGGATAATTGGTGGACTTGGATGATTTAGTATTGCGGACCCTAGGTAGTGGGTGCACTACACATACCTATACACACTCATACTTGTAAACATCCTTATTTCATATATGGTTATGGGATCCTATATAGATATGTGTTCACAAGAGTATGTGACTATGTGTTCACATACGGATTTGAGGATGATACATGGGATTGAGATGAGTCGATGAGTTTGATCCGAGATTATGATATCGGTGATGGTAAAATTCATATTCGAGATAAGTCTTGATGCCTTAGCGGATTTTGGGATAATGATGTCACAGGAATAGTGATATATATAAATGATCGACATGTACGAGATATGATATGATATGACAGGATAATTATAATAGGCCGCCTTGGGCGGGGTACACTCCTTGTGATGATATGTGGTGATGATATCGATTTATACGAGACTGTCGATCAGTAGTCAAATCATAATCATAGTGATGATGTTAGCATTGTACTAGACACAGGTCAGTACCCAGATTACGATATTTGATAAAGTGAATACCGGATGAATGATAGGACGAATGTGATATTGACCCGTACCCAGATTGGGGAGGCCGTACGACGGATTTACGTACGAGCTATATTTTGATGTTTGATCCGCCTACTTGACTTGGGAATAACCAATTATAGAGATATGGTATCGGATGTGATATGATCGAGGCGGGATCACCGACTATATATGTATATTTATATGTATCGACTCAGAGGTTAGGCGGTTTCCCTTACCTACTACTAGCTTTAGCTCAGCCTTGTAGTAGGGTAGCTATATGACTTTTATGACATTAGATGCAGTTTAACGAACATGGTGTTCAGTATTTCAGCTCCCGCTTATTTTTATTGTTGCTCTGCATCGCATACTGTTATAATTCATATTCTATTATTGATATCATGCTGCTAGGACACCAGCACCATTACCGATGATGCGTATGTACCACGTACACTTATTTGCTGTCGCACACACATCTTCATCGGTAATTGCCATGTCACGTACCCTTAGAGAATATTATTGCCTGATTTAGCTTGTTAGCTAGTAGTGACATGATATTAGTGTACTTGCCATATATACCAGCTTGACATTGTAGTTATTACCTGTCACTTCATGCATGCTGTTATTCACTATATGATGCATTCATGGATTCTCATGCTTATATTCATGATTTCACATGCTATTGATGATTGGATTCGAGTTTCCATGAGATTTTCTGGATTTGGAGGAAAACCGCAAAACATATATATAAACTGCTTTCTCTTTTTAATAAAAATGCGGTTTTTCCTTGATGTTCGAGTCGTCCACCATGAGTTTTGCTGATGGATTTCGAGACCCGATTCGAGGAGGCGGATGAACCGTTTCGGGCACATGGTGGGCCCGGTGCGGTACCCCGGGGCAAGAAGATCGCAGATGATGGCGTTGAGCCTGTGCAGGGGAGCACTACCTACCGGTGATTTTACCCGACACGTCGGATATCCGGAGGATACCGTCGTAGTCATGAGATGGATGGTAGGGGCCGATCTGGACTGACGGCGCCCTAGATTTTGTGATTGAGACATTGAGATTTCGAGATATTGAGGTACAGAGATTGTGATACAGAGGTATCGAGATACTGAGACTTATGTTTTGTGCCGATGCTAGGCACTGTTCATGCTGATTTCATTTATGATACCTCATTTTAAAAAATACAGAAATCTCACAAATTATGAAAACAGTTTTCTTCAGTACATGCATTCTGTTACATGCATTCATACATCATCTATATGATACATTGTTACCTGATGCACTGACATGGACATATGGGATTACATTTGGGTTAGATATTTACACTAGCCATGGTTAGAGATTACTGGTTATATATTTGAGGATTATATATATTATGATCGTATGACCTAGGTTGCGTCATACATGCGATTTGCTGTTCGTAGATCTTTTTCTACTCACGAGTTGGCAACTCACCCCCGTTGTGCCCCAGTTTCATGCAGGTGTTGCCGTACGGATTTCATTACGGCTTTGCGGGCACATCTTCTTCAGGTGACTTGCTAGTAGGTGGGTTTATTGTATCTTACCCATCATTATACATTGTATATTATATTTCAGTTGTATCTAGAAGTTCCATCAACCAAACTTGTATTTATTTGAGATAGAGACCAGTGATGTTTATCATTTCGACCTTAGAGTCGCGCGTTATAGTTCCATGAGTTCTTGCTGGTTGAGTTTCATTTCTGTTGTGATCCTCGCCTTTAGGCGTTGTATATTATGTGCATACAGGTTGATTTGATATGGTTCTTCCTATTCTCTACTACTTCACTTGGTTTGGATTTCTGGGTTTCGGCTTACTTATCATACGTACGTCTTGAGACGTTCGTAGTCTAAGTGCCGGTCATGTTCCGTACTTTCGGGTCGTGACACTTTGGCATCAGGCTGAATGAAACCTATGCCCTGTCTATCTAGGATTCGTCCATCGATGAGTGCTCGGACCTGAGGCGGATGCCATAGCCCTTCATAAAACTTCGCTTCGGAGTCCATTTGATATAGCCGACACCCGCACTTTTTAAAGTATTCCCGCATCTCAGGCACATAATATCTGGGATTGAGGATGACCCTTATGCCTCTCTCGTATAGAAGGCATGTCAGAGACAAATCATCCGGGTGCGCGACAGGATTTGACCCATAAAACAGGATGACCTTCTTTCCACTTTTCCTTCCGGGAATGTAGAAAGTTTTAAGATGGTCCACGGTGGAGACTGACACTACATCTAACTCCTTACACATCTGCTCCGGCACCCTTGTGGCAGCTAGGGACCCTTCTGTAGTCTTGAAGGTTTCTCTTAGCTTCGCTTTTTTCATGAGGGCCCAATCTGCATAGCTGTTATGTTTACCGCCGAAAGACGCGACCGGGATGTTAGGACGTCTGGCCTGAATTTTAGGGGCAGATGCTGTTTGGTTTTATCCGTCCACCTCTCCGAAGATGCGAAGTTGATTTATGGCACCATGTATCGGAGGTTTAGATGGATGTGGCTGTTGTAGCAGACTTCATCAGATTCCCCCTCATTGTGAGGGTTTTTTGATTATGGAGACGCTCTTCCCTGCAGGCGTAAGCCCCTGCAGTTAATTACGTTACCGCATAGCGATAACCACTTTCTCCTTCTCCAGATGTTCACTTCGTGTCGTGTGTGTTTTTTTTCTTTTTTGTTTGCCCGTGGATTGTATAGGGAGACTAATTTATGTTATCGCCAATAGTGTGGGGATTAGTCCAAATCCGCATTTTTTTAGATTTGGATTTGGTTTGATTTAAGGATCGTTAACCTCGTTTGAGATTAAGATCAACTTAAGTGTTTGTTAAGGATACATTAGTCTAATTTTAGACTAAGATCTACTTAACAAGGTTTTAGGATCATTTAGATCCAACGAAAGAGTATTTGGGCTCTATTGTCTTAGTTTAGGGTCGTTGCGGTCCATTGGGTTTAAGGACATCATAGTCCATGTTTAAAGACATCATAGTCTGTAGGGTTTAAAGACATCATAGTCTGTAGGGTTTAAAGACATCTTAGTCTGTTGTTTAAAGAAATTGTTCCCCTCCGAATGGCGGCCGAGACGACGTGGGGACGTCTTGCCTGAGATTCGGGGCAGATACTATATGGTTTTATCCGTCTACCTCTCCGAAGATACCAAGTTGATTTATGGTACCGTGTATCGGAGGTTTAGACGGATGCGGTCGATGTAGCAGACTTCGTCAGATTCCCCCTCGCTAGAGGGGTTTTTGATTGTGGGGACGCTCTTCCCTGCAGGCGCAAGCCCCTGCAGTTAATTACGCTACCGCATCGCGGTAGCCACTTTCTCCTTCTCTAGGATTTCACTTCGTGTCGTGTGTGTTTGTTTTGTTTGTGGTTGCCCGTGGATTGTATACGGAGACTGAGTAATGCCGTCGCCCGTAGGACGTGGATTTGTCCAAATCCGTATTTACTTAGATTTGGGTTTGGTGTTTTTAGCTTAAGGATGCATTAGTCGCGTTGCGGCTCAGATCAACTTAGACGTTCGTTAAGGATACGATAGTCCTGTTTGAGACTAAGATCAACTTAACGTGATAATCCATTTAATATCTGGGGATCGGGACTCGTCACCTCTCTAACGTCTTTGAAGGATTACAACGGCAGATGTCAGAGGAGTTCAGAGATGTACCCTTGAACCAAGGTTGATTTGGAGTTTTATAGTCCGTTTGAATGTTTAAGGATACGTTAGCCGTGTTTGGGGCTAAGATCAACTTAAACGGGATCGTTTAGATCCGGCAAAAGAACATTTGGAGGCTCTATTGTTCCAGTTTTAGGGACGTAGTGGTCCATGTTCCAGTTTAGAGACGTGGTGGTCCGACATTTGTTTAAGGACGTTTCGGTCCAATATTAGTTTAAGGACGTTTCGGTCCAATATTAGTTTAAGGACGTTTCGGTCCAACATTAGTTTAAGAATGTTTCGGTCCAATATTAGTTTAAGGACGTTTCGGTCCACGAGTTTAAGGACCCCGCAGTCCGTATAGTGTGTGGTCGTTGGGACCCGTCACCTCTCTGACGTCATTGAAGGATTACAACGACAGATGTCAGAGGAGTTCAGAGATGTACCCTCGAACAAGATATAAATTGATTTAGGGAGCAGCCGTGCTCAGTTAATTTAATTTGAGGACTTACAACCATGATTGGGCTAAGTCCAGTTGGAAAATACTCATCATTTTTATTTGTTTTTTTACATTGCATTTCTTTTTATTTTGATCTGGGCTCTGCCCATAAAGGATGCAGAGCATCAATTTGTTTTGGGGCTGTGCCTATTTATAAATGATGTAGAGCATCAATTTTACTTGGGCTCTGCCCCTTTTTATTGCTTTGCAATTTATTTTGGCCTGCTAGGTCTTCTTGACTTGGGCCTGGCCCTTTAACAAAAGAAATGCATTGCAATATTCAGGCGCTTTGCGCCAGTCAAAGAGCGCAAGCGCTTATGGTGATGACACGTGTCACGCAGGCGCAGTGCGCTACGCTTGCGCTGCTGACACGTGGCACGCTCTGGTGAGTTGCGCCAATTTCAGAGAGCAAAGCTCTATTTCAAAAGCGCATAGCGCAAATGGCTCAGACGCTGACACGTGGTGCTCTCTGGTGGCTTGCGCCAGCCCAAGAGCGCAACAGTGCAGATTTATAAGTGCAAAGCACTATTAATTTGAGAATCTTTTAGATTTAAGAACCAATGGTTCATAAAAGAAGTGCAAAGCACTATTTGATTTCTTGATCTAATTTAGATCAAAGAAAAACAAGTTTTTTCTTTTCATTTCAAGAACCAAAGGTTCATAAAAGTGCAAAGCACTATTTTTTTTATTTTTGTTTTTTCCTTTTTTAAAGAACCAGTGGTTCATAAGAAGTGCAAAGCACTGTTTATTATGTAAGGATCATTGATCTAGTTTTTAGATCAATGATCTATTAGAAGAAATTTCTTCTCTCTCGTGAAGGTTTTTACCTTTTTCTTGAAATTTTCTCAGAGTTCTCTCTGTTTGAAGCTCTTGACTTTTTTCAAGAAATGTTGATGCCTTTGAATTGAGGTCTAGGGGTCTTTTTATATTACCCATAAATTAGTTAAATTTGTTAGAGAGATCTTTCTCTGAGTGATTTGGGGAATTTTCTCCACCGTTGGATCTTCGATCCAAGGGCTCCTGTTTTACAGAAGAAAATCTTCTTGTTTTGAGAAGAACAGAAAGATTTCTTTGAAATCTTAATTCTGTTTGGCGCAGACACCCCAGAGCGTGACACGTGTCATGCCGCGCACAGCGCAGCGCAACTGCGCTGACACGTGTCGCGCAGCGCAGCGCAACTGCGCGAGCGCATCTGCGCTGACACGTGTCGCGCAGCGCACAGCGCAGCGCATCTGCGCTGACACGTGTCGCGCAGCGCAGTGCTTGCGCAACTGAAGCGTTGCTTCCTTTGATTTTTCTTTAAACAGAGCTTTGCTCTGATTGGGTGCGCTGCCTTGGGCGCTGCGCTGATGCATCTGCGCCTGACACGTGGCGCGTTGCGCCCGAGATCTGAAGCATTGCTTCAAAATTTGAATTTTGAATTTCCAACAGAGTTTTGCTCTGATTGGGGGAAACAAATGCCTCCCCCCCACCGTCGCGCTCACGTGGCGCGCACGTGAGTGCAGTGGTGGCAAGCTCCTGACCGTTGGATCAAGGGGTGAGCTGAAGGGGCGCAAGCGCCTTATAAATAGGACCTCTGGCCCTTAGAAAAATCTTACCGTTTCATGATTTTTATTTTCCAGAGTTTTGCTCTCACTCAAGAACTTCATAGCTTTGCTAATTTCTAAAGTCCAAAACTTTGGGTAAAAATTAATTAAAATTAATTTAACTTAATCTCAACTAAAGAGCTTTGCTCTCACAGATCTTTTGATCTAAAGAGATCCCCATTGGGGTTTCATAAACAGAGCTTTGCTCTCAAGAACTTATAGATCTGCAGAGATCTTGTTCATGGGTTCTAACCCATGAACAGAGCTTTGCTCTTGAATCAACTGTAGATCTTTAGATTTGAAAAATGAAGAATCTTTTTATAAGTTTTTCATGAATCTTTCAAGATTCCAAAAATTTCTAATTCTTTTAAGTGTAAAAATTTTCTGATGGACCTTTTCCCTTATTACCACAAAGCTATGCTCCTTTAAGGAATTTTATTCCTTTGAGACCAGAATTTGACAAGTGTCATTCTGTGACAGAGCTTTGCTCTGAAAGAGGAGATTTTCTCCTTGTCTCTAGGGATTCCCTACTGATGATAATATTCTCTTGGGGATCTTTTCTTTAACTGACAGTCTCACCCAATGATGATGCTGTCTTATTAAAAGAGGCGTTTTCATCCCGATTTTGTAGGTCCCTATTGGGTCCCCTACCCGTTGCACTGCTGTGTGGTGTAATTAATTAGTTTTAATTTAATTAATTTTTAATTTAATTAATTAATTAACGCATTTTTTAAACGCCAATCGTTGGAATTACAACACTAACGACTAAATTGTTCTTTTGCAGCGATCATGTCTCTAGACACTTCATTCCCGTTCGTCCGCTCGGAGGAGGGATTTCCCGAGGCGCCCTTGGACCGTGAAGTCCTGTCCATGATTAAGGAGTACGACCCAGAATACAAGAGTCTCCACCTTTGGGGGTCGTGGTACAATCAGATCATCATGGGCCGACGGAGCTTCACATGCGCGGTGCCGTCAGAACCCATAACGGCGATTCATTATGCTACCCCACCCTCGGTGCAGTATGCCATGGAGATGGTGGATTGGACCGCGAACAGCTTTCTTCATCCCGCTATGGATGCGGTTCCGGTCTAACGTCCTATGGTCTTAGATATCCTAGGACGTCGTATCTGTCAGGGCGAGGCGAGACCCTGGGGGCAATCATATAACATTGGTCTGATCCCCCGCCACCCGATTGGCTATCTGCCATGGGCCCGGTACATCCTGTCGACGAAGAAGTCGCAGTTGATAAGGTTAGGACTGTACACCGCGGTCAACGTCTCTCTCTTCCAGTATCCTACGCTCCCCACCTGGTGGTTCAAGGCTTTCTTGGAGCAGTGCAATATCCCTACCCACACTTTCCTTGCCATGGATCGGGAAGTGTCAATCTCTTTGGAGGAGTTCACGGAGGTGTCCGGTTTACCAGTCATTGGAGAACATTATGAGGAGTTGCTCCCGACAGATGGGTACGTCTTTGGTGCTAGGCCGGTGGTAAGGGGGGTCACACCGGAGAATGCTGTTCAACATCAATTCCCAAGCTTGATTAAGGTGTTGAACATCTATGAATCTCTTTTTATCGAACATGGAAGTCGGGGAGTTAACTTTGAGGATTTCATCGCTCGGTTCCTTCGCCCAAGCGTCCTCTCATCAGAGGCTGCCAAGTTTGCCACTCTGGATGACCCTTTCGGTCTAGGTGCGGATAACCTACCGGAGAGGGAGATAGATCAAAAGAGTTTTTTCCTTCCGGACTTCCCTACTATGTCATTTGCAGAAATTGCGGCCCCTGAAATGGATGAGGAGGCCTTTTTCTTAGGATTTCTTGGATTGTGGCTGAGCTGGTTTGCGATCCCAATGCACTCTCATCGTATGCGGCCCTCTGTCTTTTACCCAGCCCACCGGATGGCCATCGGGGTAAAGGTGGCTGTGGGGATCGCTGGCTTGGCGCACTTATATCATGGCCTCAGTCGAGCAGCGGATGCTAATGAGCCTGGGGTACTGCATGTGATCTTCCCGATGCATTATTTTGTATCGTGGCTCGAGCTACACACGGCGGGTGTCTTCGGTATGCACAAAAGGCCCTCGTTCTTCGACAAGTGCGGTTTCCCTCGCATTATACAGCTGATCGGCGCATCAATTGTGACCCCATCACCACGGAACGCCAGGGGTTTACTCCTTCGCTCTCACACCGTTGGAGCCAGGATGTCCTTTATTGACAAGGTGCTGACTATTGGAAAAGCGTCCACCACCGCGGTGTGACCATTACAAGACTCCTTTAAGGATGGAGCATCAGTTTTGACGGCCCGGGAGACCCTTCACTTATACTCTATTATTAGACCGGGCTTCCTAGTCTTCAGGTAGAATGGTGCGGCGATTTTGATGAGATATAACTCGCATCGTTTTGCCCAACAACTGGGCTACGATCAAAGGGTCCCTTTGGAAGCTTTCTTGCTGGAACCCGCTGCTACTGAAGAAGGGATGGAGAACGCGCTGCATCATTTCATGCACCTGAATACAGGCTCTCATTTTTTTATCAGTGCGCCGGCTTGCGCTCCACGACTCCTCAATGTGTACAAAGACTGGTACAATCATGCAACAGGAGCCGTTATAAAGGAGGAAAGGCGACTGCTGGTCGACCGTAAGGGTGCGCCTCCAGGCAGCGACCGCAACGCTCCTTTGGTTCCAAGGACTCTAGTAGTTGCCCTTCTAAAAGAGGTTAGAACCGGGCAATCACGTGCGCAAAGTCCTCCGCACGGATCACCGCTCCCTGATATTGCAGATGCACCTCTAGCGCCCCATCCTTCAGCGGAAATAGTGGTCGTGGCCTCGCCGGAGTCCGGTGTAGGTGCAGACATCGGGACCCGCCGTTTCAAGGTGGCTGCTAAACGTAAGTCGATCCCGCGTGCACCTAGGGTTGGCGGGCAGAAGAAAAAGAAGTCGCTCTTCGCCGCCGATGTTGTGTTTGGTCAGGAACCCCATGCTCCCTATGCCGAGGGCTTGATCGAATATGGGACTAACGAGGGATTAGTCATGCCGCCGCCGGACGATACAGACTTGGAGGTCGCTCTCGAAACTTCAGCGTGGTTGGCAAAGCGTGACGCGTGGCTGGCTAAGCTTGCGCAATCAGGTAACTACTAGTCGCATTTTCTTTATCGTAACACATCCTCCTCATTGCCTTTGACTAACGCTTTTCTTTCCTTTCTTCCAACAGGCATCACTGATGAAGAAGCCATTGCCGCTTCTTTGAAGACTTTCCAGGAGGAAGAACGTCTTAGAGCGTCCATGGGCCTTATTAAGTTTCAATTCATTAAGTTTCCATTTCCCTTGTGTTATGGTCGATCTAACCTTTCCCTTTTTATCACAGGAACCTCAATGCCGCTCCCGCCAAGTGACGTAGACGTTCTACCAATTGCCGATGTTCCTGCTTCCTCAGGGTTACTGCAGGAGGTTCGTCTTGAAGAGCCGATGAGAGACGCCTTAAAGGCTCTGGAGGCATCTCTGAACGAGGATGACGATGCCTTGAAGGAAGCATCACAGAGGTCCATCGCAACAGCCCGAGAGGAACGGAAGCGGTCGAGGCGCGAAGCAAAGGCACGCAGGGCTGCCTTGGCTATGGGAGCGGGCCCCAGCACCGTCCTTCGTGCTGATACTCCTTCCGAAAAGGCCCCTGTCGCCCTCCTATCCACTGCTCGCAGACAAGTGGCGCACGCAGCTCGGAGCGCAAATGATAAATCCACTTCAGGTAATATTTCTCCCAAGATTTTGTTGTAAGAGTTATAATGCCATCGGTTCTTATATATTTTATCTTATAGGGCCAAGTCCGACCGAGGGGGAGGCGGAGACCGTTGAACCCAAGGAAACAGAGGGGGCGGCACCTACCGAACCTGAGCCGACGGTGGGCAACGTCGCTGAGGCTTCGGGGCCTGAGATGGAGGTTGAGGGGTCTGCAGCCGAGAAGGTCATTGATGCCCAGCCTGAAGTGGCGGCAGATGAAATGATCATTACAACTGAGCCCAGGGTGGTGACGGACGAGGCACTTGAGGCTGGGGACCTCGTGGTGACGGTGGACGAGACAACCGCGACTACTGAACCTGAGGGAGTAGTGGGTGAGGTGGCCATGATTCCCGAGGATGAGCCAACCGCTCCTTCTCTGGAGTCTGGCAATGCTCCAGTCATAGCCCTCCCCGTCTATGGTCCTCCGCCGTCTCCCGGTCTCGCGAGCACAACAACGGTTCCCATTGAGTCGGGTGATGAGGCCACGGGCGGTGGCCTCATGTCAACAGAGGAAGGAATCGCCTCCATTTCAGCTGGCAGCTCATCAGGTAAATTCGAAGTTGTTATCTTCTTTATCTTACCATCCTTTCTGACAAGTTCACATTTGTTCGTAACGCAGGTGCAACCGGTGCTGATGCCCCGTTGCTCAAGGGAGTGCCCTCAACTACGGCTTTAGCGGTGGTCACCTCTCAGCCTTCTCTCATACCGTCAAAGATGTTGGAAGGTATGGGTTCGCAACTTATTAATCTCACATTTCAGACGTATAATTTGTGTACTAAAGTCATACTGTTGTGTCTTTCAGGAGTGCTTTTTGACCATCTTTATCAGGTGTTGCTCCCACACTTCTCCTTCCCATCCGAACTCGCTTCTTCCTCTGGTGGCGCTGGTGAGTATGATTTCCATTGATATCTTTCTTTTTTATTGATGGAATTACTTCTAACCCTTTTTCTCATCCCGACTGCAGCGCTACAGATTGAAGGAGGGGATACAAGATCGGCTGCGCCACCGGTCCTTCCGGCCTTGCCACCTGTCTCGGCTAGTATGGCGACTATCACATTAATGACTTCCCCCTCTTTTATTTCCTGAACTGTTATCTGATCACATCTTGCTTCTTTTCAGCTGTCGTTCCGGTCTTGGGGCCTTTTGAGTCCCATATTACAATGCCGGCCGGCCCTTCTCAGACACGTCCGTCCTCAAAAGGTGCGGCGAATAGTCTGCGCATGTTGAGCGACTACATCGAGGAACTCGACGTCGAGACTCCTACGTCTGATGCGGAATTTGCTACGACGGTTAACCAGATTTTGGTAATATTTGCCAGCTTCCATGACGAGGGCATCGTCGCCTCCTGGGTTAATCACTGTCAGGAGATTGAGGCTCGCCTTCATCAGCTGGAGTCGTTGCGTCCCGCTCCCGAGACCTTGGCTGCCAGCAATCAAAGAGCAGCGTGGATTGAGCGAAGCGCTTCTTACTTCCGCCATCTCGAACAAGAAGTTATTTCAAGGCGTAAGGAGCGCGGTGAGACCTCGAGCAAGTCTGCCCAGCTGCGTGTTCGGGTAGAGGCCAATGCTGTACGGCTGAAGGCTGCCTTTGAGGGTCTTCTGCAATGTCTTTCTGAAGGGTTATCCTTGAGGCAACAGCTTGACGTTGTCGAGCGGGATGCACCCAGCCAAGAAGCAGCCCAGAAGGCGGCCGAGGAGCAACTTTCATCCTTTTTACAGCAGCGGACCCAGGTGGAAGCGGAGGTGGCCACGGCAGCCGCTCAGGAGGAGGCGCTGAAGGAAGTGCGAGAGCAACTTGTGGATTTACTAAAGACACTTCCTCCTCAGTAGCTATCCCTCTTTGTATCGTTTGTGCTTGTAGATAAAAGAATGTGTATATATATATTTTTTATTCTTTAACACAATGTATTCTGTACCCAATCAAGTTTATGAATAAAAGATACACATTTTCTGTAATGTCTTGTGTCATTTCTCCGCCTTTTCTTTCTTTTATTATCAGCACGCCACCTTAGTAAACATGGTCAACAGATAATAGAGCACGCATCTTGACTTTCTTAAGAAATAGCGATGGCTTAGGCCGCAGGTTCAGATCTGCTGCCTAAGACTTTTCAACTCCATGAGTCGTGAGGGTCTCGTAGAGATTTTTCTCCCTAAGGATCGAGAGGATCTCATAGGTGGGTTTTTCTCCTTAGGAATCGTGAGGATTCCTAAGTGTGGTTTTCTCTTATAAGTCGTAAGGATCCTATAAGAAATTTTTTCCCTCTTACGAGTCGAGAGGACTCGCAAGCGGTTGTTTCCCTCCTCGTCGAAACTCGACTTTGGAGAGTGAGACCGGTGAATAGTATGCAAGAGACCGTTTAGATCGACTTGCAGGGTCCCATTGTTCAGGAAGCAAGTTTTTTAGTCTCTGCTGCCTGAGGCTTCATCTTGCAAGTTGAGACGAATCGGGAATTTCCCACGGAGACACTGGTTTCTCTGCGAGCCGACGCGAATCAGGAGGCTCTCGTCAAGGATTGTTTGTTTCCCTCAGTTGAAGGATTTGCTAGGAATTATTTGTTTCCCTAGTGCCAAGGATTATTTGTTTTATTGGGGTCGAAACGAGTCGAGAATTTCCCACGGAGGCACTGGTTGCTCTGCGAGTCGACGCGGATCAGGAGGCTCTCGTCAAGGAGTGTTTGTATCCATGAGTTGAGGAATTTGCTAAGGATTATTTGTTTCCTTGGGGTTTGAAACGAGTCGAGGATTTCCCACGGAGGCACTGGTGGCTCTGCGAGTTGACGCGGATCAGGAGGCTCTCGTCAAGGAGTGTTTGTATCCATGAGTCGAGGAATTTGCTAAGGATTATTTGTTTCCCTAGTGCCAAGGATTATTTGTTTCCTTGGGGTTTGAAACGAGTCGAGGATTTCCCACGGAGACACTGGTGGCTCTGCGAGTCGACGCGGATCAGAAGGCTCTCGTCAAGGAGTGTTTGTATCCGTGAGTCGAGGAATTTGCTAAGGATTATTTGTTTCCCTAGCGCCAAGGATTATTTGTTTCCTTGGGGTTTGAAACGAGTCGAGGATTTCCCACGGAGGCACTGGTTGCTCTGCGAGTCGACGCGGATCAGGGGGCTCTCGTCAAGGAGTGTTTGTATCCATGAGTTGAGGAATTTGCTAAGGATTATTTGTTTCCCTAGCGCCAAGGATTATTTGTTTCCTTAGGGTTGAAACGAGTCGAGAATTTCCCACGGAGGCACTGGTGGCTCTGCGAGTCGACGCGGATCAGGAGGCTCTCGTCAAGGAGTGTTTGTATCCGTGAGTTGAGGAATTTGCTAAGGATTATTTGTTTCCCTAGTGCCAAGGATTATTTGTTTCCTTAGGGTTAAAACGAGTCGAGAATTTCCCACGGAGGCACTGGTGGCTCTGCGAGTCGACGCGGATCAGGAGGCTCTCGTCAAGGAGTGTTTGTATCCGTAAGTCTAGGAATTTGCTAAGGATTATTTGTTTCCCTAGCGCCAAGGATTATTTGTTTCCTTGGGGTTTGAAACGAGTCGAGAATTTTCCACTAAGGCACTGGTGGCTCTGCGAGTCGACGCGGATCAGGAGGCTCTCGTCAAGGAGTGTTTGTATCCGTGAGTCGAGGAATTTGCTAAGGATTATTTGTTTCCCTAGCGCCAAGGATTATTTGTTTCCTTGGGGTTGAAACGAGTCGAGAATTTCCCACGGAGGCACTAGTGGCTCTGCGAGTTGACGCGGATCAGGAGGCTCTCGTCAAGGAGTGTTTGTATCCGTGAGTCGAGGAATCTGCTGAAGTCACTGGTTTCTTCGGAGTTGGACTGAACCGTCGAGATTTGACTTCGTCTTCTGGCGGAGCCTGTTGGGAAAGTATGGTTCCTTCTTTGTTTACGTCCTTGGATTGTATACAGGGATCGATGTGACCTTAACTGTAGGGCCAAAGTTTTATCATCATTTTTTTTGTTTTATCTCCGCGATGCTCTATCATTTTCGCTTTTTTTATCGCGAAGGTCGCGATTGCCCAATCATTTCGGCTATTTTTCGCGGTGCCTAATCATTTCGGCTATTTATTTTATTTTTACTCGCTGCTTTTTATTGCGAGTTGCCCAATCATTTCGGATATTTTGCATGCATACATTTTTACTTGCTGCTTTTTATTGCAAGTTACCCTATCATTTCGGCTATTTCGTATGCATGTGCGGCCTATTAGCTTTTCGCTGTAAACCGATTTCGGCATCAGCACCGCTACAACTAGGATATTACCAGGAGCGAATCATCATCTGCCTCTGTTGATGTCGAACAAAGGTGGCTTAGCGAACAGGGTTAGGGTCCTGTCGACTAAGGCTTTTAACTTCATGAGCCGTAAGGGTCTCACAAAGGTATTTCTCCCTACAAGTCGTGAGGATCTTGTAGGTGTATTTTCTCCTTAGGAATCTTGAGGATTCCTAAGTGTTTGTTCCTCTGTAAGTCGTAAGGATCCCACAAGAGGGTTTTCTCTTTGTAAATCGGGAGGATTTACAAGGGTTGTTCACCATGCGAACATATCCCCCGTCACGGATGGGACTTGGTTGGGGAAATGTTTTATTCGCGCCCGTGGATTGTATAAAAGGGTCAATATTGAGCCACTTGTAGGGCCATATCGGAAGTTATGGGGGTTGCTTAAGCACAGGTTTAGGTCTCTGTAACTTAAGACTTTCAACTCTTATGAGCCGTGAGGGTCCCATAAGAGAGTTCTCCTTACGAGTCGTGAGGATCTCGCAAGTGTATTTTCTCCTTAGGAATCGTGGGGATCCCTAAGTGTGTTGCTCCCTTGTGGGTCGTAAGGATCTCACGAGGGTGGTTTCTCCTTACAAGGTTGAGAGGACCCTATAAGTGTCCTTTAACGAGGTTGCGCCCTTTTAGGTTTTCATAAACACTCGCCGGTAGCCCTGCAGTTTTTGCTCACGGAGCCCTTTCAAGTTTTCATCCGTGCCCATTTTGCTTATGGACATACCGTTTTTTTATTCTTTTTATTTCTATATATTTTTTACGAGGTCGCGCCCTTTCGGGTTTTTCACCAACACTCGCCGGTAGCCCTGCTGTTTTTACTCACGGAGCCCTTTCGGGTTTTCATCCGTGCCCTTTTTGCTTATGGACATACCGTTTTTTTTAATTTTATTTTTATATGTTTTTTTTATATCTCGTCAGCCTAAGGATGTTGCGGTAGTAGTTTAAGAAGTTTCGGTCTAGTCATTAAGAAGGCTGGCTACTACTTATAGAGTTTGAGCTTAGGAAGATAGCGAGCGGATATAGTCGTCGTCATCTATCATTGACCTAGGCTGTGACTCATTAAGTGTAGTATCTCTTTAGGAAGCGACCGTTTATCGGCCTGAAAGGCCTTTCACCGTGCATATCCATGAGCAGATAGGCCCCACCCTGGTAGACCTTATCTATGATGTATGGGCCTTCATAATTTGGCTCGAATTTTTCCCGCTTGGCGCGATTGGGGATCATAGGCTTTTTGACCACTAGCACGAGTTCGCCTTGGCGGAATGTCCTCGGTCGGGTCAATCTTTCATATGAGTGCGTCATCTTTGCTTTATAGGCCTCCAGATTTTGCTGCGCTATGAGCCGGGTCTCATCGAGGGTATCAAGCTCCTCAAGCCGAAGGTGAGCATTTTCTTCGTCCGTTAGCTCGTAGTGGACTGCCACTCGTAGAGAGGGTAACTCTATCTCGAGAGGGAGTACTGCTTCCGTCCCAAATACCAACGCGTACGGCGTTGTGTTCGTGGCCGTCTTGAACGTAGTTCGATACGCCCAAAGGGCCTCTTGCAGTCTCTCGTGCCAGTCTCTCTTATTTCGGGACACCGTCTTTTTCATGATTTTCGTCAGGGTCTTGTTGAAGGCTTCAGCTAGACCATTAGCTCGCGAATTGTAAACTGAAGAATATCTCCAGTCTATATTGTGCTGCTGCGCGAAGCGACTGATCTTGTGGCTTCTGTAAGCTGGCCCGTTATCGGAGATGATCCGTCGTGGAGTTCCAAACCGATATAGGACGTGCGTCTTGAAGAAATGGAGGATATTCTCTGTCTTAACTTCTTTCAGCGGTATTGCCTCTGCCTATTTGGAGAAGTAGTCAGTCGTCGCCAGGATGAAACGATGTCCCCTGGACGATGCCGGTTCGATAGGGCCGACTATATCAGTTCCCCACATTTCGAATGGCCAGCTAGCCACCGTTGGATGGAGTGGATTTGGATGTTGATGGATGAAATCCCCATGAATTTGACATGAGTGGCACTGCTTCGCATATTCGAGGCAGTCCTGAATCATCGTCGGCCAGTAGTAGCCCATCCGTTTGATCTTCAACTTCATCTTTGGGCCTGCTTGGTGAGAACCGCAGAGTCCGTCATGAACTTCCTGGACGACCCTTTTCGCTTTGTCAGGTCCTAAGCATCTCAGCCACAGAGAATCAAATGACCTCTTGTACAAAGTATCATTAACGAAGGCGAAAGACAGAGTTCGTTTCATGAGCTGATGTCTTGTGGACGCATCTTCGGGCATTCGATGGGACTTAAAGTAGTCTATGAAGACTTCTCTCCAGTCCTCAGCCTTTTCTTGTTCTTTTATTTGTAAGGTCGTCTGCTCAGTCGCTCCCTTTTCCTCGGATGATTCCGGAGGTATTTCTGCTGGGGCAAGCACCCGACGGCTTTGTATCACGATTCTAACGTCATCGAGGTTATCGTCAGCCTGTTCTTTAGCAAGTTTGGCCAACACGTCTGCTTTGCTGTTTTCCGCACGCGGTATGTTTTCCAAAGTGTAGGAGGGGATTTGGGTCAACAGCTGTTGCTCCTTTTCGCCATACTTCACCAATTCTGGTTTGCATGTCTGGTAGTCGCCGTTTACTTGACTAACGACCAGTTGGGAATCTCCATATATGAGGAGATTTTGAATTCCCATGTCGATGGCGATCTCGAGGCCTGCTATCAGAGCTTCATATTCGGCTTCGTTGTTTGTCCTCGGCTCTGTTAAGGAGAAGCGAAGCGCATTATCTCTCTTTGTGGAGTCACTAAGATGGCCTACCACGGATTTGATTATAGGGGTACTTTGTTTGCGCTTTTTCATGGAAGATGCTCCATCGAAATAAAGTTCCCATTGGGTATTCCCACCGTCGATCACGTCAAACGCATGTTCATCTGGCAAATCGCAATTCAGAGGAGAATCAGCGGGTATCGGATGTTCAGCGAGGAAGTCGGCAATGGCTTGGCCTTTCACTGCCTTGAGAGGTTGGTATGTTATCGAGAACTCCATCAAGAGCAGGGCCCATTTAGCAAGTCGTCCCGTCAATATGGCCTTCGACATCAAATATTTAAGGGGGTCCACCTTTAAAATGAGACGGACCTCGTGCGCCAACGCATAGTGCCTGAGATTGTTATCGCGAAGATCAACGCCGGGCAGTGTTTTTCAATGGGGGAGTAGTTGCTTTCTGCCCTCAGTAGAACTCGACTTAAGTAGTAGAGTGCTCTTTCTTTCCTATGGTCATTCTCTTGTGCCCATAATGCGCCTAAAGAACCTTCGAGGGCGGTTGTATAAAGAATGAGAGGCTTTCCCTTAACCGGAGCAGCCAACACTGGCGGGTTTTGCAGGTACTGCTTGATTTCGTCTAGTGCACCTTGGCATTTTTGATCCCAGACGAATGGGGTTCCCTTCTTCATCAGGTGGCTGTAGGGACGGCACTTTCCTGAAAGATTGGCTATAAATCGCCGTATGTATGCGAGCTTCCCTTGGAGAGACCGCAACTGTTTGAGGGTTCTTGGCGGAGGCATTTCCATGATCGCCTTGATCTTAGACGGATCTATTTCAATACCTCGATGTCGGATGATGAATCCCGGAAATTTGCCTGAGGAAACTCCAAATGCACACTTAAGGGGGTTCATCTTCAAGTTGTATTGTCGAAGGCGTCGAAATACGGTCTTTAGATGCTCGAGTTGTTCCTCGTATGATTTGCTTTTAACCACGAGGTCGTCGATATAGCATTCGACGATTTCATGTATAAGGTCATCGAAGATCTTGGTCATGGCCCTCTGATAAGTGGCACCAGCGTTCTTTAAACCGAAGGGCATCACTTTATAACAGAATATACCTAACGGTGTCCTGAAGGCGGTGTGCTTCTGGTCTTCGGGATGCATCTTTATTTGATTATACCCTGATGAGCCGTCCATGAAGGAGAAAACTTCATGAGTGGACGTATTGTCTATCATCAGTTCGGTGACTGGCACCGGGAAATCATCCTTTGGGCAGGCTTTATTGAGATCCCGAAAATCCACGCATATGTGCACCGTCCCATTTTTCTTTATCACCGGGACGATGTTGGCGATCCATTCAGGATATTGAACTTCCTGAATAAAGCCAGAGTCGATTAACTTTTTGACTTCAGCGTTGATGCTTATCTCAAGCTCGAGCCGCATTCTTCTCGGTGCCTGTTTGACTGGCTTGACGTCCGGAGATATCGCCAATCTGTGCACAGCAATTTCTGGATCTAGTCCCGGCATTTCGGAATAGTTCCACTCGAAGCAATCTCTATGCTGTAGAAGCACATCCTTCAACGCAGCCACCCTTTCTTCAGATAGCTGCTCGCTGATGAATGTCGGCCGCGGGTCATTTGCCGTTCCCAAATCAATTTTCTTAAGGTTATCTGCAGTGGTATGGATTCCATCTTCCAGCTCTTTTGGCGCTGGCGGAAATTCTGAGATCACCTCGTCATTGCTGTTCTCGAAGCACCAAGGAAGGTTATCCATATTCTCGGACTCTTTCTTTGATATCGTTATCACGTGACAAGTACGAATTCGCTTCCAATCCCAATATGGAACTGGTTCTTCTTTCATGGCCTTGGGCTCGTGCTTCTATGGCGGCGCTACCCTCCAGTTGTCAGACAGAGCGAACTCGCCGAGCTGGTACTGATCTTCAACCCAATTTTTGAAGGTGAAGCAATCTTCGAGAGGGTGTCCTATCACTCGGTGATAAAAGCAATAGTCCGGGTGTGAGACTTCGCCCGCTTGTTCGGGATGTTTAGACTCCGGCAGTGTAAGCATATGATGTTTTAGAGCGAGATCAAGTATCTTCTTCGTCTTGTCTCGCGGAAACGAGTATGCTCGACCCATTTTCTTCATAAGGGATAGATCAATAACGCTCGACTCCCGTTTGCGTGGCTTCTTAGCCCAGCTTTGTTGCTGTTGAGCGCCTTTTTGGCCTTTCGACTTATTTCTGCTTTTGCGCCGAGCCTTCTTTATAATAGGTTGACAAGGAGCGGCATTTTCATCCTTCACGGCTTGTTGGAGAAGGCGTCGCGTCTTGGCTTTCTCGTAGATGACCATTTCGCGGTTATGGTCGTCTCGGACTTTTTGACCAGTTTTCCTTATAAGTTTGTCCATTTGTTCTTCGAACGACGGACTGGGCTCCTTTGCATCTGGAACTTTCACTGGCTTAGGATTAGCGTCCTCCCATTGAGCATCCGCTTCTTCATCGAAGTCATACATGACGTAGCAGCCGTGTAGTAACTCTCGTTTCTTTGAGCGAATGTATCCGAGCCCGATTGTCTCCATTCTCCCATTAGGCAGCTTGCGTTGAGTCCCAGGAACGTTCCAGACTTTGTCATAGAACTTGGCTTTTCGAGCGGTCTGCTTGAAGGGTATCCCTTGGCGCTTCAATAGCCTCTTCAAGCCTTCTGTATAGTATCTGGGTAGACGGATGGGTTGAAGCCTGTCCAGCGTGGGATCCGCACCGTGCCTGATTTCTTTCTCCACTTTGTTTTCTTCAGAGCGGTAGAATAGAATTGCCTTCTCGCCTTCTCGCTTGGGAGGGATATAGAACGTTTGCAGCTCCTCAACACTGTCGGTATCGAGCGCATCCAGTTCTTTATAATGTTTAAGCGGCACCATGGCGACTTGCAGACTTTGCTCTTCGTCAGCGGAAGCTTGTATTGAAGGTCGAGTAGAGAATACAGTATGGACCTCATCCTCTGAATCATTACCAAAGATCAACGTAGGAGCGGATGGTCCCGGCTTGGTGTATTGGGGCGGACCTAAATACACTATCTCCTCTTCCTCTTCAGTATCACTGCCGAAGACAGGGATGGTGGCGTTAGCTTTGTTCTCCGGCTTGTGACACTTCTCTGTGTCTTCGAAATCCGGTAAGAAGTATTTGGCGTCTTCATATTTGCGGACTTCGTTCACAGAGAATGGGTTCAGTTCTCCCGTCATAGTATACTCGAAACCATCCTTAAAATACTTCATACACTAATGTTGTGTAGAAGGGATGATGTTGTACTCGTGTAACCATGGTCGGCCGAGCAAAGCGTTGTAGCATATCTTGACGTCTATGACGTGGAACTTAATGTCCGTGACGAGTAGCCCGAAGCGTAGCGTATCACAGATCCAAGAGTCTTTGATAATTGGGAGTCGAACCCGGAGATAGTGATCTTGTCTCGAGCAAGGTGCTGGATGCTCATGCAGATTTCTTTTAACACCCGCACATTAAGGAGATTAACAGACGATCCGTTATCGATCAGGATTTTACCTATCTTTATATCATGGCAGTATCCTGAGACATAGAGAGGGCGATTGTGTTCGCACGTCCCAAGGAGAAGGTCCTCGTCGCCGAAAGTGACATCGGCAGTATGCATTTCCTCTAGTTCATCCTTCATTTTTTCCTCGGCCAGGCAAGCTTGGAATTGTTCCGGATCTTGTAGTGCCTTGATCAACGAATCTCTCGCCTCCTTTGATAGCAAAAGGGCGTCAAGAATGCTGAGCTGTGAGGGCAGCTTCCTCAGATGTGCTAGGACGTTGTAATCTACCTTATTCTTCTTTGGCGGGTTGTTGGCGCTTAGCTCCTCCAGAACTTGGTCATCTAAGACGATATCTTCAGAGACCTTTTCTTTCCCTTTATCTTTTCTGTTTGAGGGTCCGAGGTTCTTTTCAGGCAGCGTCCGATTCCGCAGCCGAATATTTTCGCAAACCTTCGGCTCTTCTTCTTTTTCCGAATTGGACTCTTTAAAGAGAGGGGCAAGTTCTAGCTCCTCATCAGAATCGCTCCCGAACGTAGGCACTTATGTCCCGCCAGTGTTAACCATGCGACAATTGCCGGTAGTTCTTTTAATCCCTTCGGTCGTATTTCTTTGCTCCCGATGAGTTTTACGCTTTTCCCGCTTAAAGCGTTGTCGATGAGCAACGTATCCTTGCCACCATTTATCGAAAGCTTTGCACTCTTGAGTGGGGTGCGAAATCTTTTGATGATATAAGCAATAGGAGGGGTGTGTTTCCATTTCACCGGTGATGTTTCCTTCGGAGGATGGTAGCTTCATTCCCATTGATATGGCCTTAGCAAATCTTTTCTTCATCTTGAATTGGCTTTTGTCGGTAGTGGAGGTATTTTGCTCCAGCGGGATCGTCTCAGCCCTTTCATCAAGTCGCTGGCGTTTGGCCCTTTTAAATATGACCGCCTCGCGTTCTCGATCATCTTTACTTTTCAACCGAGCTTCATTGAGGAATGCGTCAATTACTTCATCCGACGGTCCCGAAATTTTTGGTTCAGGATTTGCCCCCAGCTTTCCAGTACAAGGAGTCTCCTCATCGTTCGCGAGGGAATGGGAAATCATATGACATCTCGCCACATATTCCTCGGATTCATCCGATGAACTTTCCCCCTCATCTTCCTCTTGGAAGACGTGATTGAGGAACTCTTGGAATGTAATGGGAGTCCGTGACTTCTGGTTGTATTCCTCCAGCGCGTCAATTTGTTTTTGTAAGTCCATGCGCCTGTTGCCAGGCTTCACGGGCTTCTTAGATTTCTTTTTCTTTTTCTTCTTCTTCGAAGATTTTGACGGCTGGTTGTGAGTGCTTGAGCCACCACCGCCGGTCTTTGGAGTTGGACGTGGCTTCAGCATCCCTTCAATGACCTGTGGTTCCAACGGGTTCTTCCACCTAATCGCTGGACATGTCTGAAGATCATTTAGCATCCTCTTTGTCTTGGTTGATAATACAACCTCCCAAGGAGCTTCTTCAACGACGGAGCATGTTGCCCCCGGCGTATTCGTCCCCTTAGAGGTGTGGGGCTGCGGGGAATTCACCTTCCATTTGTCAGATAACGCAAATTTGCCCTGTCGGTACTGGTTTTCAAGCCAATTTTTGAAAACGTAGCAATCCTCGATCAGATGACCCAGTACTCGATGATAAGGACAGTAGTTAGGCTCGTTGACATCACTTGGTTGCAACGGACGTTTTGGATCCGGCAGATTTATGAGTCTGTTGCGCAATGCCAGCTCGAATAACCTTCTCGTTTTATCGCGGGAAAAAGAGTAAGGACGCCCTAGTCTTTCCTCGAGGTCTACGTATGGTCGCATATTATTTTGACGCACAACCGGCTTCGAGTTGCTCGGTTGTTGTTGAGCATTAGCGACGACGATCGCTTTTCCCTTCCCTTTGTCATTTCGGGAGTCCGGCTTTGGAAGAGGAGGTTTATGGCCCATCTGATCCATCTGTGCTAGCTTGTCAATCAAGGCCTGAAAGGTAGTCGTCTTGAAAAACATCATAAATTGCGAGATAGTTGCTTGCGGATCAAGAGTTCCCATAAACATACCCACCGCGGGAGCTTCTTCAATGCGCTGCTCGCACTTTGACCATAAGTTCCGCCACCGTATAGCATATTGAACCCATGTCTCGCCGGGTTTTACCCTGGCGTTAATCAGTGCCGTCATCGGGGTACGTTCACTGGCGCTTGCAAAACGCTGAGTAAACAGTAGCTCCATCTCTGCGAAGGTCTTGATAGAGTCGTTCGGGAGTTCAGAGTACCACTCGAACGCCGTATCTGATAAACTTCCAACAAACTGGCGAAGCAACAGCTTTTCGTCACCGCCGGTGTTGCCGCAAAGTGCTTTGAACTGGACAACATGCTGGTGAGGATTGCCCGTCCCTTTGTAGACATGAAACTTGGGAATTGTGTAACCGGGCGGGTACTTGATTTGGTCATACCAACTTGGATATGGCCGCCCCGTTTTTACGACTTGGCCGGCTGCTTCGGTCGCATGATGAACCCGTATTTGTTGGGCGATGTACTCATCCAAATTAGCTTTGGAGATTGTATCCTCTTTAGCCGTTGATAAGGCTGGCGGAGGATTTGATGTCTCTCCCCTATCGTCTCCAAGGACGATGAGGGGCTCTTCAGCCGGAGGATCTTCTTGTATCATCATCCCTATCGTGTCTTGGAAGAGGAGGCCCATACGTTGTATGTTGGCTGCTTGTTCAGCAGCCTCTTTGTCCTTCTTTTCCAATATTCTACGAAGGAATTCGGCGTCGGTTTTGTCCTCTTGGCGTTCATCCAAGGACGTTTCAGGGTTTTCTTTTGGCCCGGTAAGTGCGGCCATAGCATTCATCATTTCTTGGAGCTTCTGTTGCTGCTCCTGTGCCTTGGTTACTGACCGCGTGTGCAGTCTATGACCCGTAGATATGCGGTTGTCTTCTTTACCAGATGCCACGTAGACGGTATGAACTACAATGCCCCCTGACTTAGGGCGTTTGGGTTCACCACCTCTGATATTTGTCGCTAGCGCGGGGGTTTTCTCTGGCCTTCTTCTTTTATGGGCCGTCGAAGTTGAAGGGGCCGTTGCAGTGGGCACCCTAGCGACTGTCATCCTTTCCTGTTTGATCGGACGGTCTTTTCCTTCTTGCACCTTCGTCTTCTTTCGCTGACGAGAGTGATCTGGGTTAATCACGGAGTCTTGAACTCTCCGCCAAACTTTATATATTTTTGAGGACAGCCGTTGAGGGGGCTGTTCTTGCTTTGTTTCCGGAACTCTCTCTGCGGGCGGAGGAGATCTTTTCAGTGTAGCGGTTGGAGAGTTCTTACGTACCCTCCTCAGCAGTTCAAAGCTGTTCCCAGTTGGAACAACAGCGTTGACTTCCACCACTGGAGCCGGTAGAGTTAGCCCTGAGGGGGAGTTGCCCCCTGCCTTCCTCACTCATCGCCAATGGCAACGTCGAGCACGACGAGCCATTGGGACTTGCTCGGAGATAGAGATAGCTTCTTTTTGCCCCCTGTCTGAATGAGGCGCCGCCGGTGTTAACCTCTTAAAGACTGAGGTTGTCTTTTGAGGGATGATATTCAACCTGTCGAAGACAGATCGTCGAGAAGAGGCAGGAGTAAGAATCATCAGTCTTGAAAAGACTGACTCTTTGACAGGGGAAGCCGCCTTGACGACTTCTGGAGCAGCAGTTATTGCCTTCCTTGGGATAGCCAATTTAGAGTTCTGATCCAGCCTGGCGAAAACAGAGGCTGTTGGTTTGGTAGTGGGTGACCCGTTGACAGGGGTCGTCGTAGCAGTGAGCCGGTCGAAGACCGACTTTTTGTTCACTTCCGGTGCAAGTATTGGCGTAGAGAAGCTTGTAGGTGGGATCATGGTCCCGAAGAACAGGCCAGTGGTGGCTTGGGTCACCTGGTCTACCAGCAGAGCGAAGAAGGAAGCCGCTTGGGGCCCATATGCTACACCTCCCAGTGAGGTGGAGCGTCCGTTGCAGTGGCACTTCGAGCAGTTGTTGCAGTTAGAGGACATTGAATCTTGAGTTCTGCGCCAGGAAAAAGACCAAATCTTAGTAACTTGAAATCCGAAGGCAACCATTTAACAAACCGCGATTGGTTCGCGAAGACGACACGCGAAGTGTGGAGTGGAAAGAGGAAAAGGTCCCACCGGGCGTGCCAGAATCTTTTCCCCTCCGAATGGCGGCCGAAACGACGTGGGGACGTCTTGCCTGAGATTCGGGGCAGATGCTATATGGTTTTATCCGTCTACCTCTCCGAAGATGCCAAGTTGATTTATGGCACCGTGTATCGAAGGTTTAGACGGAAGCGGCCGACGTAGCAGACTTCGTCAGATTCCCCCTCGCTAGAGGGGTTTTTGATTGTGGGGACGCTCTTCCCTACAGGCGCAAGCCCCTGCATTTAATTACGCTACCGCATCGCGGTAGCCACTTTCCCCTTCTCCAGGGTTTCACTTCGTGTCGTGTGTGTTTGTTTTGTTTGTGGCTGCCCGTGGATTGTATACGGAGACTGAGTAATGCCGTCGCCCGTAGGACGTGGATTAGTCCAAATCCGTATTTACTTAGATTTGGGTTTGGTGTTTTTAGCTTAAGGATGCATTAGTCGCGTTGCGGCTCAGATCAACTTAGACGTTCTTTAAGGATACGCTAGTCCTGTTTGAGACTAAGATCAATTTAACGTGATAATCCATTTAATATCTGGCCATCGGGACTCGTCACCTCTCTAACATCGTTGAAGGATTACAACGGCAGATGTCAGAGGAGTTCAGAGATGTACCCTTGAACCAAGGTTGATTTGGAGTTTTATAGTCCGTTTGAATGTTTAAGGATACGTTAGCCGTGTTTGGGGCTAAGATCAACTTAAACGGGATCGTTTAGATCCGGCAAAAGAACATTTGGAGGCTCTATTGTTCCAGTTTTAGGGACGTAGTGGTCCATGTTCCAGTTTAGAGACATGGTGGTCCGACATTAGTTTAAGGACGTTTCGGTCCAATATTAATTTAAGGACGTTTCGGTCCAACATTAGTTTAAGGACGTTTCGGTCCAATATTAGTTTAAGGACGTTTCGGTCCACGAGTTTAAGGACCCCGCAGTCCGTATAGTGTGTGGTCGTTGGGACCCGTCACCTCTCTGACATCATTGAAGGATTACAACGACAAATATCAGAGAAGTTCAGAGATGTACCCTCGAACCAGATATAAATTGATTTAGGGAGCAGCCGTACTCAGTCAATTTAATTTGAGGACTTACAGCCATGATTGGGCTAAGTCCGGTTGGAAAATACTCATCATTTTTATTTGTTTTTTTACATTGCATTTCTTTTTATTTTGATCTGGGCTCTGCCTATAAAGGATGCAGAGCATCAATTTGTTTTAGGGCTCTGCCTATTTATAAATGATGTAGAGCATCAATTTTACTTGGGCTCTGCACCTTTTTATTGCTTTGCAATTTATTTTGGCCTGCTAGGTCTTCTTGACTTGGGCCTGGCCCTTTAACAAAAGAAATGCATTGCATTATTCAGGCGCTTTGCGCCAGTCAAAGAGCGCAAGCGCTTATGGTGATGACACGTGTCATGCAGGTGCAGTGCGCTGCGCTAGTGCGCTACGCTTGTGCTGCTGACACGTGGCGCGCTCTGGTGAGTTGCGCCAATTTCAGAGAGCAAAGCTCTATTTCAAAAGCGCATAGCGCAAATGGCTCAGACGCTGACACGTGGTGCTCTCTGGTGGCTTGCGCCATCCCAAGAGCGCAACAGTGCAGATTTATAAGTGCAAAGCACTATTAATTTGAGAATCTTTTAGATTCAAGAACCAATGGTTCATAAAAGAAGTGCAAAGCACTATTTGATTTCTTGATCTAATTTAGATCAAAGAAAAACAAGTTTTTTCTTTTCATTTCAAGAACCAAAGGTTCATAAAAGTGCAAAGCACTATTTTTTTTTTATTTTTTTTTTCTTGTTTTAAAGAACCAGTGGTTCATAAGAAGTGCAAAGCACTGTTTATTATGTAAGGATCATTGATCTGGTTTTTAGATCAATGATCTATTAGAAGAAATTTCTTCTCTCTCGTGAAGGTTTTTACCTTTTTCTTGAAATTTTCTCAGAGTTCTCTCTGTTTGAAGCTCTTGACTTTTTTCAAGAAATGTTGATGCCTTTGAATTGAGGTCTAGGGGTCTTTTTATAGTACCCATAAATTAGTTAAATTTGTTAGAGAGATCTTTCTCTGAGTGATTTGGGGAATTTTCCCCACCGTTGGATCTTCAATCCAAGGGCTCCTGTTTTACAGAAGAAAATCTTCTTGTTTTGAGAAGAACAGAAAGATTTCTTTGAAATCTTAATTCTGTTTGGCGCAGATACCCCAGAGCGTGACACGTGTCGCGCAGCGCAACTGCGCGAGCGCATCTGCGCTGACACGTGTCGCGCAGCGCACAGCGCAGCGCATCTGCGCTGACACGTGTCGCACAGCGCAGCGCAACTGCGCGAGCGCATCTGCGCTGACACGTGTCGCGCAGCGCAGTGCTTGCGCAACTGAAGCGTTACTTCCTTTGATTTTGCTTTAAACAGAGCTTTGCTCTGATTGGGTGCGCTGCCTTGGGCGCTGCGCTGATGCATCTGCGCCTGACACGTGGCGCCTTGCGCCCGAGATCTGAAGCGTTGCTTCAAAATTTGAATTTTGAATTTCCAACAGAGCTCTGATTGGGGGAAACTGAAATCATAATCTATAGGGTTTTGGTTTAATAGTTTGGGGATACGCCAAAAGTTATTGGTTATTGGGACCCTCCATCTCTCTGAAGACGTTGAAGAATTACAACGACATGTATCAGAGGTGTGGAGAGATGTACCCTTGAACCAATGTCCCGACTGAGAGGGGATAGGATGAACATCATTTTAGATGCCATATGTTAGGAGCTCATTAGCTATCTTTGGGCCTGAGATCGATTTTCGGGACCCTGAGCATGAGGGGCTCAATTGATTGTCCTAGGGAGATTTGGTCTGAGTTTGGCTAATATTGGCCTTTCATAGTATTAAACACTAGTATATGCTCAGCGCTCTCATGCTCCCACGTGAGGCGCTTGAAGTACTGTTAAACACGAAAAATTTGAGGCACTCACGTAGGGTCACGTAAGGCGCTTGAAGTAGTGTTAAACACTAAATATTTGAGGCGCTCACATCGGGTCACGTGAGGCGCTTGAAAGTTGGCGCTGTTTTTTTGGGTTTATTCCCTTGTTCTTTTCTGAGCGCTAAGCACTATTGGGTCACGTTGGATCACGTGAGGCACCCCAAAAATGGAAACTGCCTTTGATTTATTCCTTTTTTGCTTTATAAGTGCTAAGCACTATTTGGGGGTCATGTGGGATCACGTGAGCCAATCTCAGTTGTCCTCTTTTGTTCATCAAGGGTGCTCACGTGGGAGCACGTGATCGGCCATTATCATGTTGGGTGCTAATCATTTTACATGTATGGAGATCTTGAGTTTTGCGACTTTCAAGCCCACTGTTTTGTAAGAATTAAATTCATATATAGGGTTAAACCCTAGTTTTACTAGAGGAATTAAATTCCTATATCTTCTTGTAAGAATTAAATTCTTTGAACTTAGTTCTTTCCCCTAGGTTTGAATCTACATAACAGATTCTTACCGATGAGAATTAAATTCTTAACTTGTAGGGAGATCTGCTTCTGCAGATCTCAACCAGAGGAAGAACTAAGTTCTTTTTAAAAGAGTTAAACTCTCATGGAGGCAAAGAAGAGATAAGATGTTCTCTATTTTTCTTCTTTTCTCTTAACTAGGGTTTCTCTTTCTGTTTTCTCTCTTTAACTTGAAGTTTAGGGGGGTTCTTCTGTACAAGATTTGAAGTCTTTGGCCCTTTATATAAGGGAGGCTGATTTGTTGATTCAGTTAAGGAAATTCTTATTGAGAGATTTCTAAATTGATTTGAGTAATTTATCCACCGTTGGATCTTTGATCCAAGGACTTCTGTTTTACAAAAGACATTTCTCTTATTTTTAACAAGATTGGGAAAATATTTTCCCATACATAACTTATTCTGTATCTTGGTGATTTTTAATCACCATTGGATCTTAGATCCAACGGTGCTCTGATTTACAGAGCACAATCTTTCTTGTTTAGAAAGATTGGGAAAATATTTTCCAAATAGGATTTGGATCCTTGTATTTAGAATTCAATTCTATCGGCTCAGAAAGCATTGGGAGCCCTCACGTGTAGCACATGACCCATAACTTTGGGCTGGTCTGCTTATATGCCGCAGTCCTAGAGAAAAGCATCACGTGTTGGCACGTGATGCGCCTTCTGGTCTGCAATTTGTTTTATGAAGGCGCCTATATATTTTGTATATAGGTGCTCACGTGTGGCACGCGAGGCCCAACTTCAGCCCTGTTTGTTAAGTGTGATGCTATATAATTTTGGCTCTAAAGCGCATCACGTGTGGGCACGTGATGCTCCATTTGGGGATTTTTCCTATTCCCTTTTTACTTATTATTTATTTTTTTTATAAGGAAACAAATGCCCCCACAACGTTGTTCTCACATAGCTTGCACGTGAGTGCAACGTTGTCACCTTTACAGCCGTTGGATTGCCTTGGGGAATGGGGAGGTGAACCGCCCTTGTCACGTCTTATAAATGCAAGGGTTTGGGTTTTGGGGAGCCACTGTTCTCTCATCTTCTTACTTCTTTTTTTTCTTTGAGAATTTAATTCTCTTCTTCAGAGCTTAGTTCTCTGCCATTGCAATTCCAGAGTTAAATTCTGTTGGAAAAAGAAAACCCCCCTTTTTAGGTAAAGATCTTGAACATCAGAGAACCCTTTTCTTAGAGAAATCCTCTCGATTTTAAATCCATCATGAGAGGTTTTGCTCTCCTCTAAAACCCATCTCTTAGAAATTCAAAGATGTGATTTTTGAGTAATAACTCTCAATGTTTTGGACATGGCATTTGATTTTTCATTTCCTCTTTATGGGGTTTCTGGAATTTAATTCCATTGCATAAAAGGAATTAAATTCCTCACCGAAGAGCTTAGCTCTGAAAGATTAAGAGAGCCCTTCGGGAATTTGATTCCCTAGTGTTCTTAAAAATCATTTTAAGGGATTTTTTTTCCACCCATTTGACAGAGTTTGTAATGGATGTTCTTTTGTGAGAATGTTCCAAGTTGTTTAAACTTTCAATGTGCATTCATTGAGAATCTCTTTTTTTATCCTAAAAAATGATTACCCTGCTTCAAGATTAGTGAGCCGTCATACTGATTTTGTGGGGCCCATTTTTTTTGCAATCAATGGTCCCATGGAATAAACTTCTTGTCGTTTTCTTCTGCTGTTTATATATATATATACACGTATAGGTTGCATTAATAATTTTTCCTCGCTTTATTTCAGGAACAATGGCTTCTCTTCCTTACTTTCTTTTTACTCGCTCTGACGCTGCTTTTCCACAATCGCCATCGGACGAAGAAGCAATGGCGATGATCCGGGCCCATGACAGGGACTGTACTAGTTTGCTCTTGTAGGGAACTAGGTATGGGCATATCATATGAGGCCGCCGCAGCTTTATTTTCGAAGTGCCAGCAGAGCCTCTTCGCCCTATTTTGCCGATGGAGCGTCCGCAGACTGCTTTTGCGGTGGAGGCGGCTGATTGGACTCCTATAGGCTGGCTTGAGCCGTCGACAACTGGGATACCTAACCAGCCTTTGCCGGCTATAGACATGTTGGGGTGTCGCATTTGTCAAGGTGAAGCCCATCTCTCGGGACAAATTTATAAGATAGGGCTTACCCCTCGCAACCCAACGGGCTATCTTCCCTGGGCTCGATATGTTCTGTCCGCTCATCATGCACGATTGCAGAAGGTCGGGATTTATCAGGCGGTGTATGCGTCCCTCTTTCATTATCAGTCCCCTCATGTCTGGTGGATTAAAATTTTCCTGAATCAATGGAATCTTCCCACCAACACTTTCTTTATAAGGGATCGTGAGGTCTCGATTTCTCCGGAAGAGTTCCGCGAAATTTCTGGATTGCCGATCAGGGGAGAGTACTATGAATAGTTGCTGCTTCTCGATGAGTATGTATTCATGACCGTGCCTGCTATGCTTGAGGCTTGACGACCAAAAACGTTGTCCGTCATAAGTACCCCAGTCTAATCAAGACTCTGGGTATTTTCGAGAAGTTGTTCGCGGAGTCAGAAGGACAAGGCGTCACCTTTAAGAGCTTAATCGCATGCTTCCTTCGTGAAGATGTCTTATCAAAGGAGGCTCCGAAATTTGCGAATATTAACGACCTTTTCGGGTTTGGGCTGAATAAGCTGCCGGCCAAAGAAGAAGATTTACCGCAATTTTACATCCCGATCATGTCGGCCGTGTCCTTTGATTCGATTGCAGCTCCCAGCATGGACGAAGAGACCTTCTTTGTCGGTTTTATCAGCCTTTGGCTTAGCTGGTTTACCATTCCAACGCATCGTCGCTTCATGAGAGCTTCGGTCATCTATGCTGCTCATTGTGTGGCTGAAAGGACACGACTCACCGTGGGTATTGCGGGGTTATCGCACTTATACCATGGGCTGAGCACTGCGGCCAATACTTCGACCCCGGGTGTAGATGTTGTGAGTTTCTCCCTCCAATACTTTACGTCGTAGATCGAGATGCATGTACTGGGGGCGTTTGCAGCGCATCAGAGGCCGGATTTCTATGATGCTTACACCTTCCCGCGGCTCATGAGGTTGGTGGATGCTTCTTCTCCTGATCCAACTCAACTAGGGGCCCTTCGTGTGTTTCTTAACCCGTATGCTAACGAAAGTGGGATGGTATTCAACGACCGAGTCCTCTCTACTCCTTCGGGACCTATTCAACAGCTATTCGATTTATCGAAAGGGGGAGCACCATCCTTAAAGCCTACGGAAATTATGCACTTGTATTCGATTAGGCCGGGTTATTTAGTGTTCCGTTGAAATGATATGGCTCTTTTCATGCGGTATAATCCGCACCGCTTTGCTCGGCAATTAGGTTATAACCAGGGTGTTCCCTTCGAGGCATTTTTGGTAGAGCCCAGCACGTCTCTGGGAGTTGTTCATGACATCACCGATCACTTCATGCGGCTGAACACCGGCTCTCTTTTCGTGATCCCTGAGGCCGACTATATTCCAATGTGTGTGGGGTCTTTTACTGGTTGGTACCGCCATCGAGTTGTTCCCATCATTGCCGAGGAGAAGCGGATACTCTTCGGATATAGAGCTCCAGCCCCAACCCAGGCCACGGGCGTTCCGCCATGACCGCGGACAGTGGTTCACCCTCCATTGAGGGGTAACGGTGCTTTACTTATCCCTGAAGCGATGGATGCGGAATCGACTCCTCTCACAGCTGGTCTGCCAATGCGCACTAGAGCTCTGGCAAAAGCTTCCGATAAGGCGCCAGCAGTGGTTTCATCAGTTGCGGCATCATCAATGGCAGTGTAATCATCGGTAGTACCGCCAAAAGAGGATACTGGAGGCGAAATCGGCCAACGTCGCGCCAAAGCGATGAGGGGCAGGAAGCGATCTTCTTCTAGCGTTAGCTCCAGCTCAAAAAGGATATAACAGTTGCTGTCTTACTTGATTTCTTGCTAGAATCTGGGCCTACTATTCAAGATGAACCTATATCCATGCAAGAGCCGGATGATGGTCTTCTCTTTCCGGGTTCATCTGCCGAGGAAGCCGCGCAATTGGCTGAGGCTATAAGGCGCTCACAAGACGAGACTGAGAATGTGCACATCCCGAAGAGGCCCTACCCTCCGGTTATTTTCTACGAAGATCCCCCATCGCTACGGAGAGTACATATGGGTCATTTGCGACAGGAAGATGAGATAACCCTCAAGCAGCCTATCTCAGCCGCTTCCAAAGATGAGTTGGCACTGAAGACCGGTGGACATGAATCTGCTTTCGAAGCCCGGCGAGCACATTTCCTCAGGAAGGAAAGACGGCTTGAAAAAGCCATACTTGAAGCGTCCTGGCGTATCGGTATGTACGTTTTCCTTATTTTCCTTTTGGAAAGTAGTTTGTATTGCTTCTCATATCTTCTTATCTTTATGAAAACTTTGCAGGGACTTCAGCAACGATAGTGTAATTGAGCTTAAGTCACGTCCTGACTGTGGATTCTATAAATGTCTCCGATGAGGCATCGGTAGGTGCGGAGGAGATCATTATAGCTGCTATTCCTACTGTGGAGCTTCCGGTGGTAACTTCTGTTCCTCCAGTGTCTATTCTTCCAGCAGAAGTGACTTCACCGGCCTTGGCAACGATGGACATCTCTAGTGACACACCGAAGGGTGTAGAAGAGGTTGTCGGAGCCGTTAGTCCTGTCTTGGAGCTCCCGGTGGCGACTGTTGTTCCTCAATTAGATGCTTCCTCACTGGCCCATATCCCCAGCGATGTACCCGAGGGTGTGGAGGAGCCTGCTGATGCTGCCATCCCTCCAGTTCAAGGAGGGCGAAGTATCGAAGGTAATACTCTATATTTCGCTTTAACGATCCTTCTGTTATTTGAACCCTTCTTTCCTTCAGAATTGCAGGAATTGGCAGCCTCCATCATGGATCTATATCCCAGGAAAACCTTCCAGCGTTTTCTTGATATGGCTGCCCATAGGCGATGCCCCCGTAAAGCTTAGTCCTTTCTTCCGGGCAAGGTTGGTGTTCTTTGACCCCTTTCGTTTTATTATTATTCTTTATAATGACGCTAATATGCGCTCCACAGTTTTGGAAGCTGAAGACGAGGTCAAAATCCTCGATGGGCCTGGGGATCTCTCAAACCCTCCTTGCATGACTGCGGGTAAGTAAGGTTTTATCTTTGGCATTGATTTGCCTATTCCATATTTGTGACTCTCACTGACTGTTCACAAATCTTGACAGCTCCGCCAACCCTAACTCCGTTGGAATCTTGGATCTTCATTCCATCGGGTCCCTATGCCCGGCGTGGATCCGAAAGGATGGCGAGACAAAGCATTTACTCCCTGACGGCTCTCATTGAAGACCTTTGCGCTGGTACCTTTGTCCCGGTCGAAGAATTTGCTGTCGAAGCCAATGCTTCCTTGTCCGTTCTCACCACCTATCATGATGAAGCATTGGTATGCATCTGGGTTGAGTATTATCGCCGAGTGGAAGTCTGCCTACACGGGCTTGAATGCATCTGCCTTCCCTTCGACATCTTAACCCTGAAATCGAGTCAGCGGGGATGGATCGATCGGTGCGCGGCCAATCGAAAGTTTTCGGAGAGGGAGTTAGCTTCGAATGCTTTGGGGGAACTTCAAGCTCAACTCACTACTAAGACCACTCGTGCGTACGAACTTTGGCGGGCGCTTCAAGAAGCTATCACGGAGGTGGTAGCTCTTGATAAAGCCGTTATCTTTACCCGCGAGATGGTTGAAGCTCACAAAGTTGCTGAAAGGGAGCTTGAGAGTCGACTAGCCTCGTATCAGGCTCAACAGCCTCAGGCGGAGACCCATCTTGTGGCCATAACAAAGCTTGAAGCCGAGGCCCAACGGAAGAATGACGAATTGACAAACTTATTGCATCATCCGCCGGCTTGAAGATATATATGTTTTTCTTTAATTTCTCCTTTTTGTATTTACTCCTGAATGAGAGTATCTTTTGATTCTTTTATGAAATGTATCTTGTAGTCATTTGGATTTATGAATAAAAGAAATATTTTGTTTCATAGTGGTGTGCCCTTTTTAGCAAATGCTTTTTGTAGATAGTCTATCTTGATCTCTTCGCAGGACAGCGACGACTTAGGAAACAGGTTCAGATCTGCAGCCTAAGACTTTTCAACTTTATGAGCCGTGAGGGTCTCATAAAGACTTTTCTCCCTACGAGTCGAGAAGATCTCGTAGGTGTATTTTCTCCTTAGGAATCATGAGGATTCTTAAGTATATATTTTCTCTCGAGAGTCGTAAGGATCCTACAAGAGAATTTTTCCCCTTTACAAGTCGAGAGGACTCGTAAGTGGTTGTTTCCCTCCTTGTCAAGATTCGACTTTGGAGAGTGTGGCCTATGAATAGTATGCAATGGCCCATCTTGAACCGACTTGTAGGGCCCTAGTGCTTAGGACACAGGTCCTTATCCCCATTGCCTAAGGCTTTCCCCTACGAGTCGAGACGAACTGAGTGATTATTGGTTGACTTGGTTCCGATTTCTGCGGTGTCGGGGTTGACTTGCTCCGCTTTCTGCGGTGTCGGGGTTGACTTGCTCCGCTTTCTGCGGTGTCGTACTTGACTTGCTCCGCTTTCTGCGGTGTCGGGTTTGACTTGCTCTGCTTTCTACGGTGTCGGGGTTGACTTGCTCCGCTTTCTGCTGTGTCAGGGTCGACTCTAGGTTGTCTATGAACCGTGGAGTCTTAGAACTAGGGTCTTTGCCGTGGCTCCGACTGGTGGTTTCGTATCCGTATCCCGTTGGAATGAGGAGGAACGCCGTTGCTGATCTCCTGGGATGCAGATGTTGCCGTTGAGATATGACTCTCTTTCACAGAGTTTGTCGGGAAATGTGGTTCTCTTTTATGCCCATGGATTGTATACAGGGGTAAGTATGGACTCGCCTCTAGGGCAAAGGTTTCATTCTTTCATTTCCTTTTTTTTCTTTCCGCGATACTCTATCATTTCAGCTTTTTATATCGCGAAAGTCGCTATTGCCCAATCATTTCGGCTATTTTTCGCGGTGCCCAATCATTTCGACTATTTTTCTTTTTTTTTACTCGCTGCTTTTTATTGCGAGTTGCCCAATCATTTCGGCTATTTTTCTTTTAATCGCTACTTTTTATTGCGAGTTGCCCAATCATTTCGGCTATTTTTGTATGAGTATATTTTACCTGCTGATTTTGTTGCAAGTTGCCCTATCATTTCGGCTATTTCATATGCATTTATGGCTCACTGACTTTTTTCTACGAGTATGGAACTTGGGATCTGATGTCAATCTTAGTATCAGCATCGCTGCGACTGGAATATTTTCAGGAGTGAATCATCATTTGCCGTGAAAGGACTTGGAATTTGATACCGATTTAGGCATCAACATCGCTACCACTGGGACATTGCCAGGAGCGAATCATCATTTGCCTCTGTCTATTCGAACAAAGCTGGCTTAGCACACAGAGTTAGGATCCTGTCGACTAAGGCTTTTGACTTCATGAGCCGTAAGGGTCTCATAAGGTATTTCTCCCTACGAGTCGTGAGGATCTCATAGGTGCGATTTCTACTTAGGAACCGTGAGGATTCTTAAGTGCATGTTCTCTTATAAGTCGTAAGGATCTTACAAGAGTGTTCTCTCCTTATAAGTCGAGAGGACGTACAAGTGTCGTTCACCACATGTGGACATTTCGCGCCATTGGTGGAACTTGGTGGAGGATACGTTTATTTGTGCTCGTGGATTATATACAAGGGTCAATATTGAACCGTTTATAGGGCATTCTGGGAAATGTGATGGCTAAAGAACCGGTTCAGATCCCTGTAGCTTAAGGCTTTTGAATGCTATGAGCCGTGAGGGTCTCATAAGAGGGTTCTCCTTACGAGTCGTAAGGATCTTGTAAGTGTAATTTCTCCTTAAGGATCATGGGGATCACTAAGTGTGTTGCTCTCTTGTGAGTCGTAAGGATCTTACGCAGGTATTTCCTCCTTACAAGGTCAAGAGGACCTTGTAAGTATGCATGAATTTTTTTACGAGTCTGCGCCCTTTCGGGTTTTCACAAACTCGTCGGTAGCCCTGCTGTTTTTACTCACGGAGCCCTTTCAGGTTTTCATCCGTTCCCATTTCGCTTATGGACGTACCTTTTTTTTATATTTTTTTTGCCACGTTAGCCTAAGGATGCTGTGGTTCGTAGTAGTTTAAGGATGTTACGGTCCGTTGCTAGTTTCAGGACGTTTCGGTCTGTAGCTAGTTTCAGGACATTTCGGTCCGTAGCTAGTTTCAGGACGTTTCGGTCCATTATTAGTTTAGGGACGTTACTTTCCATAGGGATTTTGAGGCGAGATTTCGCCGGATACAACTTATAAAGTTTGGGCTTGGTAAGATAGCGAGCAGACATAGGCGTCGTCATCTATCGTTGACCTGGGCCGTAACTCGTCAGGCGTAGTATTTTTTCAGGAACCGGCCGTTTATTGGCCTTAAGGGTCTTTTGCCATGCATATCTATGAGCAAGTAAGCCCCACCTTGGTAGACTTTGTCTATGATGTATGGGCCCTCATAGTTCGGCTCGAATTTCCTCCGTTTGGCACGATTGGGAATCATAGGTCTCTTGACCACTAGCACGAGTTCGCCTTGGCGAAATGTTCTCGGCCTAGTCAATTTTTCGTATGAGTGCGTCATCTTTGCTTTGTAAGCCTCCAAGTTTTGCTGTGCCGTGAGACAAGTTTCATCGAGGGCGTTTAGCTCTTCAAGCTGAAGATGGGCATTCTCTTCGTCTGTTAGCTTGTAATGAACCGCCACTCGTAGAGAGGGTAGCTCTATCTCCAAGGGGAGTATTGCTTCATCTCCGAATACCAATACATACGACGTTGTGTTTGTGGCCATTTTGAACGTGGTCCGATACGCCCCGAGAGCTTCACGCAGTCTCTCGTGCCAGTCCTTTTTATTTTTGGACATTGTCTTCTTTATGATCTTCGTCGAGGTCTTGTTGAAAGCCTCAGCTAGACCGTTATCTCGGGGATTATAGACCGAAGAGTATCTCCAGTCTATATTATGCTGCTGGGTGAAGCGGCTGATTTTGTGACTTCTGTAGGCCGACCCGTTATCGGAGATAATCCGTCACGGAGCGTCGAACCGATAGATGACGCGTGTCTTGAAGAAATGGAGGATGTTCTCCGTCTTCACTTCTTTTAGCGGTATGGCCTCCGCCCACTTAGAGAAGGAATCAGTTGTCGCCAATATGAACCGATGTCCTTTGGACGACGCTGGTTCGATAGGCCCAATTATGCCGGTTCCCCACATTTCGAACGACCAGCTAGCTACTGTTGGGTGTAGCGGGTTTGGATGCTGGTGGATGAAGTCTCCATGAATTTGGCACGAATGGCATTGCTTCATGTATTTGAGACAATCTAGAATCATCATGGGCCAATAATAGCCCATCCTTTTGATCTTCAGCTTCATCTTTGGCCCGGCTTGATGAGAACTGCAGAATCTGTCGTGGGTCTCTTGGACGACTCTCCTTGCTTCTTCCGGTCCCAGGCATCTTAGCCACAGAGAGTCAAACGATCTCTTATACAGAGTATCACTGACGAAAGCGAAAGAAAGAGCTCGTCTCATGAGCTGATGTCTTGAGGATGCATCTTTAGGTGTTCGACGGAATTTGAAGTAGTCTATAAAGACTTCTCTCCAATCCTTAGCCTTTTCCTGGTCCTCTATTTGTAGGGTTGTTTGCTTGGTCGCTTCTTTTTCTTCAGATGACACCGGAGATATTTCTGCTGGTGCAAGAACCCGGCGGCTTTGCACAACGATCCTTACGTCATCGAGATTTTCGTCAGCCAGTTATTTAGAAAGTTTGGCTGATGCACCCGCTTTGCTATTTTTCGCACGCGGTATGCTTTCCAGGGCTTAGGAAGGGATTTGAGTCAGCAATTGTTGCACTCTCTCACTGTACTTTACCAACTCTGGTTTGCACGTTTTATAGTCGCCGTTTACTTGACTAACGACCAGCTGGGAGTCTCTGTATATGAGGAGGTTTTCGATTCCCATGTCGACAGCGATCTTAAGACTTGCTATTGAAGCCTCATATTCCGCTTCATTATTTGTTCTCGGCTCTGTTAAGGAAAAGGCAATCGCATTATCCCTCCTTGTGGAGTCACGAAGATGAGGCCTATCCCAGATTTGATTATGGGGGAGTTGTGCTTTCGCTTCTTCATGGAAGATGCCACATCGAAATAGAGTTCCCATCGGGTATCACTCCCTCCTCTCTCACTGTCGATCGTGTCAAACGCGTGCTCGTCTGGCAATTCGCAATTTAGGGGTGAATCGGCAGGTATCGGATGCTCAGCGAGGAAGTTGGCGATGGCCTGGCCTTTCATTGTCTTGAGAGGTCGGTATGTTATCGAGAATTCCATTAAGAATATGGCCCATTTAGCGAGCCGTCCCATTAGTATGGCTCTTGACATCAAATATTTGAGAGGATCCACTTTTGATATGAGATAGACCTCATGCACTAAAGCATAATGCCGAAGCTTCGTTACCGCGAAGATTAACGCCAGGTAGTGTTTTTCGATAGGGGAGTAGTTGTTTTCTGCCTCCAGGAGAACTCGATTCAAATAGTAGAGGGCTCTCTCTTTCCCTTGGTCATTTTCCTGTGCCCATAGCGCGCTTAAGGAACCTTCAAGGGCGGTTGTGTACAGGATGAGGGGCTTTCCCTTGACTGGAGCGGTCAGTACCGACGGACTCTGCAGGTATTGCTTGATTTCATCCAGTGCGCTTTGGCATTTGCGATCCCAGACGAACGGGGTCCCTTTCTTCATTAAATGACTGTAGGGGCGGCATTTGCTGGAGAGGTTAGCTATGAATCTTCGGATATATGCGGGCTTTCCTTGGAGAGACCGCAGTTGCTTGAGAGTTCTTGGTGGAGGAATTTCCATAATCGCCTTGATCTTTGACGGGTCTATTTCGATGCCCCGGTGTCGTACGATGAATCCTAAGAATTTGCCCGAGGAAACTCCGAACGCGCATTTGAGAGGGTTTATCTTCAGGTTGTATTTCCGAAGACATTGGAACACTACCTTCAGATGCTCCTAATGCTCCTCGTGCGATTTACTTTTCACCACGAGGTCGTCAATATAGCATTCGACGATTTCATGTATGAGGTCATTGAAAATCTTCGTTATGGCCCTCTGATAGGTAGCGCCGGTGTTCTTCAGACCGAAAGGCATCACTTTGTAGCAGAATATGCCAAGAGGAGTCCGGAAAGCGGTATGCTTCTGGTCTTCGGGATGCATCTTTATTTGATTGTACCCCGATGATCCGTCCATGAAGAAGAAGACTTCATGAGTGGATGTGTTATCTATCATCAACTCGATAACCATTACGGGAAAGTCATCCTTCGGACAGGTTTTGTTGAGGTCCCAAAAGTCCACGCAGATGCGCACCGTTCCATTTTTCTTCATCACTGGGACAATGTTGGCAATTCAGTCGGGGTATTAAACTTCTTGGATGAAGCCGGAGTCGATTAGATTCTTAACTTCGGCGTTGATGCTCATTTCAAGTTCGAGCCGCATTCTTCTTGGTACTTATTTGACTGGCTTGACGTCCGGAGATATCGCCAATTTATGCACAGCTATTTTCGGATCTAGCCCCGGCATCTCGGAATAGTTCCATGCGAAGCAGTCCTTATACTGCATGAGCACGTCTTTTAGCATAGCCACCTGTTCTTTAGACATTAGCTCGCTGACGAATGTAGGCCGCGGGTCGTTTGCCGTCCCCAAGTCGATTTTCCTTAGGTTGTCCGCGGTAGTATGTATTCCATCTTCCAACTCTTTTGGCGCTGGTGGAAATTCTGAGATCAATTCCTCTTCATCCTCGTTTTCGAATCACCAGGAGAGGTCATCCATATTCTCGCGCTCTCCTTTTTCTTACATCGTTATCACGTGACAGGTACAAGATCATTTCCAAGACTAATATTGATTTGGTTCTACTCTTGCTATATACGTTGCTTTTGGCACATGCTTTTGCGGTGAGGCTACCCTCCAACTGTCAGATAGAGCGAATCTGCCGAGTTGATATTGGTCTTCGACTCAGTTTTTGAAGGTGAAGCAGTCTTCAAGAGGATGTGCTATCGCTCGGTGATAGGAGCAATAATCCGGGTGATGAACCTCGTTTGCTTGATCAGAGTGCCGAGACTATGGGAGTGTCATCATCTGATATTTTATGACAAGGTCAAGGATTCTCCTTGTCTTGTCTTGAGGGAAAGAATATGCTCGACCCATCTTTTTCATAAGTGATGGATTCCAGCTGACCTTTTCTCGATCGCGTGGCCTTTTGGATCCGTTTTGCCGCTGTCGAATGTTTTTTCTGTTCTTTAACTTGTTTTTGCCTCTGCGTCGGGCCTTTTTCTTATCTTGGGAATGCATGGCGGGCTGATGGTGAAGGGTATTGTTATACTCCGTAGCCTGCTGAAGGAAGCGTTGCGTCTTGGCTTTTTCGTAAATGGCCATTTCGCGGCTGTGGTAGTTTCGAACCTTTTGACTCGCTTCCCTTATTAGCTTGTCCATATGTTCTTCAAACGACGGACTTATGGCATGACTTCGTTCTGGTTCAACGTCAGCGTCTTTTAAAAGAGCATCCTCTTCTTCATCAAGGTCCTTTATGACATGGAAGCCATAAAACCGCTCCCGTTTCTTGGACTGGACATATTCAAGACCGATCGTTTCCATTTTCCGTTGGGCAATTTTCGCTGAGTTCCGGGGACGTTCCAGATCCTGTTGTAGAATTGGGCATGTCGCACGGTTTGCTTAAAGGGTACGCCTTGGCATCTCAATAATCTTTTCAATCCCTCTGCGTAGTATCTGAGAAGACGGATTGGTTGGAGCCTATCAAGCGCAGGTTCGGCACCACGCCAGACTTCTCTCTCGACTTTGGTTTCCCCGAATCGGTAGAATAGGATTGCTTTTCACCTCTTCGCTTGGGAGGGACGTAGAATATCCGTAGCTCTTGCACACTATATGTCTCAAGCGCATCAAGCTCTCTGTAGTGCTGCCGTGGAGCCATGGCAATCTGCAAACTCTGATCATCTCTAGTAAGGGCTTGCATTGATGGACAGAACGAGAACACTGCGTTGACTTCGTCTTCAGAGTCACTGCCAAAGACCAGAATAGGGGTAGATGGCCCCGGCTTATTGCTTTGGGGCGGCCCCGAATAGACTATCTCTTCTTCCTCCTCGATATCGCTCCCGAAGACCGGAATAGTGGTGATAGCTTTTTGCTTATTCTCCGGTTTATGGTATCTTTCTGTGTCTTCAAAGTCTGGCACAAAATACTTTGCATCTTCATACTTTTGGACTTCATTTACGGAAAATGGGTTCAGTTCCCCCGTCACGGTATACTCGAGACCATCTTTGAAATACTTCATACACTGATGTTGTGTAGAAGGGATGATATTGCATTCGTGTAACCAAGGCCTGCCGAGCAAAGCGTTGTAGCAGGTCTTGGCGTCAATGACGGGTTGCCCAAAGCGTAACGTCAGTATTACAGACCCGAGCGTCCGTGATGCCTGGGAATCGAACCCGGAGATGGTGATTTTATCCCGAGCGAGGTGCTGAACGCTCATGCAGATTTCTTTTAGTACCCTCACATTTAGGAGGTTGACAGAGGACCCGTTGTCAACTAAGATCTTCCTTATCTTGATGTTATGGCAGTACCCGATGACATACAGGGGACGGTTGTGCTCGCACGTTCCGAAGAGGAGATCTTCATCGCCGAAATTCATGTCCGCTGTGTGCATTCTTTCAGCTCATCCTTCATCTTTTCTTCGGCAAAGAAAGCTTGGAACTGCTCGGGCTCTTGTAATGCCTTGATCAGAGAATCTCATGCCTCCATAGACAACAGAAGGGCATCCAAGATACTCAATTGTGAGGGTATCTTCCTCAGATGTGCCAGGACATTGTAATCCACCTTGTTCTTCTTGAGCGGGTCCTTGGCTGTAAGCTCTTCGACGACTCGATCATCGAGAGCGATATCCATAGGCACTTTTTCCTACCCCTTATCTTTTTTGTTCGATCCCTTGTTTGTAGGTCCGAGATTCTTTTTGTGCAATGTACGGTTGCACAGCTCAATATTCTCACAGTTCTTCATCTCTTCCTCTTTTCCTGAGGTGGATTCTTTGAAGAGAGGGCCGAGGGATACTTCTTCATCAGAGTCACTTCCGAAGGTGAGAACTTGCGATCCTCTGGTATCAACCACGTGACAGTTGCCGTCTGCTATTTTGTGCCCATCTGTCGTGTTTCTCTGCTCACGACGAGTTTTGCGCTTCATCCGCTTAAAACGTTGTCGGTGAGTAACGTATCCCTGCGACCATTTCTTGAAGGCATTGCATTCTTCAGTAGGATGTGTAACCCTTTGATGGTACAAGCAGTGGTTAGGATGTGCATCCGCTTCGACAAGATGTATACCTCCAGGAGTATTTCCTTTGGGAGATGGCAGCTTCATTCCCATTGACAGGGATTTAGCGAACCGTTTCCTTGCCTTAAGCTTGCTTTTGTCTGCCGCGGGCGTGCTTCGATCTAGTTAGAGCGCTTTGCAACTCATCCCTACCACGACTTCTTTAGCTTGATGCCGACGCCTGGCTCTTTCGAATATGGCCATTTCACGCTCTTGATCAGCTTTGCTCTTCTGACGGGCTTCGTTCAGTAGCATGTCGATCATCTCGTTTGACGGTCCTAAGGATTTTGGCACCGATCCTACCCCCAGCTCCTCTACATTATCTTCTGATGCCGAGCGAGCTTCTTCGTTATTTAGCGATGAATGAGAGATCATGCGGCAACTTGCCACATAATCTTCGGGTTCCTTTGACGAGCCGTCTCCCTCATCATTGTCGTTATCTTCACTTTCAAGGATATGGTTGAGAAACTCTTGGTGCGTGACTGGGGTTTGCGCCTTCTGGTTGTATTCCTCCAGCGTGTCAATATGCTTTTGCAGATCCGTACGCTTGTCGTCAGGCTGCGCGGGCTTCTTGGTGTTCTTCTTTTTCTTCGAAGACTTTGACGGCTGGGCCTGGGTGTTTTGCCTATCGTTACCAATTCTTGGTGTTGGGCATGATTTCAGTATCCCCTCAATGATTTCTGGCTCTAGCGGGATTCTCCACCTGATTGCCGGGCATGCTTGAAGATCCTTCAGCATTCTTTTAGTTTTTGCCGAGAGAACAACTTCCCATGGAACTTCCTCTGTAAATGAGCATGATGCCCTCGGCGTGTCCATCTTTTTCAGAGCATGCGGTTGTGGCGGGTTTACCCTACAGTTTTCAGACAACGCGAATTTGCCTTGCTGGTATTGGTCCTCAATCCAGTTTTTGAAGAAGAATCAATCTTCGATTGGATGGCCCAATATTCGGTGGTAGGGGCAGTAATTGGGATTGTTAACGTCGCCTAGTTGTAGTGGGCATTTCGGATCCGGCAGGGTGATGAGCCTATTATGCACCGCTAGTTCGAACAGTCTCCTCGTTTTATCCCGAGGAAATGAGTAAGGACGTCTCAACTTCTCGTCGAGGAATCGCTGTTTATTTCCTTGGCGAGCAGCTGGTTTCAGATCACTCGGCTGATGCTGAGCGTTGGCGACGAAGGTCGCTTTCCCTTTGCCTTTTTCATTTAGAAGCTCCATTTTCGAGAAGGGCGGTCTATGGCCCATCTGGTCCATTTGGGCCAGCTTGTCGATCAAGGCTTAGAAAGTGGTCAGCTTGAAAAACATCATAAACTGGAATATAGTCGCTTGCGGGTCAAGGGTCCATACGAACATGCCCACAGCAGGAGCTTCTTATATGCGTTGTTAGCATCTTGACCATAAGTTCCGCCACCGAATTGCATACTGAACCCAAGTCTCTCCTGGCTTCACCCTGGCATTGATCAAATCCGTGATCGAGGTGCGTTCGCTGGCGCTTGCAATACGCTGGGTGAATAGCAACTCCATTTCTGTGAATGTTTTGACGGAGTCATTCGGAAGTTCTGAGTACCATTCAAATGTCGTCTCCGCTAAGCTGCCGACAAACTGGCGAAGCAGCAGTTTGTCGTCACCTCCAGTATTGCTGCATAGAGCCCTGAACCGAGCGACGTGCTGATGGGGATTGCCCGTCCCCTTATACACATGAAATTTAGGGATCGTGTATCCTGGCGGGTACTTAATTTGATCATACCAGCTCGGATAGGGTCGCCCAGTTCTGACGACTTGGCCGGCAGCTTCATTTGCCTGATGAGCTTCTATTTGTTGAGCTATGTAGTCATCAAGTGCAACTTTCGAGATCGTCTCCTCTCTGACTGCTGATAAAGCCGGAAGAGGGTTTGATGTCTCCCCTCTATCATCTTCAATGATTATTGGGAGATCTTCAGCTGGTCCGGCTGAATCATTATCCCGACCATATCTTGGAATAGTAGTGCCATTTGCTTTATGTTAGCCGCTTGTTCCACGGCTTCTTTATCTTTCTTTTCGAACATTCTTCGGAGGAACTCGGCGTCGGTTTCCTGCTCCTGGCATTGATCCGACGATACTTCCGGGCTTTCCTTCTGCCCAGTGAGTGTGGCCATCTTTGTCAGCATTTCCTGGCGCTTTTGTTGCTGCTCCTGAGTTTTCATCACAGATCGTGTGAGTGGTCGATGACCTATAGAAGTACGGCTTTCCTTTTTTTCGGAAGCCATGTAGATGGTGTGCATTACTATGCCCCCAGACTTGGGGTGTTTGGATTCAATGCCTTTGAGATTTGCCGTGGACACGGGGATCTTCTCCGGCCTTTTCCTTTTATGAACGGTCGAAGTTGAGGGGGTTGTTGTAGCCGATGCTTTCCATGGTAAGAAGGCGGTGAGATGGTCCTCCTCTTGCCGAACCTTCATTTTCTTTTGTCGACGGGAGTAGTCTTTGTCGATTACAGAGTCTTGGACTCTTCGCCAGACCCTGTGGACTTTGGAGGACAGCCGCTGAGAAGGCTGCTCCGGCTTCGCTTTAATAACATTTTCAGCGGGTAGAGGAGACCTTTTTAGTACGGAAATTGGAGAGTTCTTGCGCACCCTCCTGAGCGGATCAAAGCTGTTCCTAGTTGGAACAGCAGCATCAATTTCCACCATTGGAGCTGGTGGAGTCAGTCCAGAGGGAGAGCTGCCCCCAGTTTTCCTCACTCGGTGCCAGTGGCGATGTCGAGCATGTCTCGCAGATGGGACTGGCTCAGTTACTGGGGTGGCTTTATTATGCCCCCTGTTCCGGTGAAGGGCTGCTGGGGTCAACCTGTCGAAGACTGGCGTCACTGAGAGGGAACGGTCAATCTTGCAAAGACCAACTTTTTGGCAGGGGAAGCATTTTTAACGACCCTGCCTGCAGCAGGAGTTGGAAGGCCAGTCTTGCGAAGACCGATCCCTTAGCAGGAGAAGCCACTTTGACGACTTCGTCTATCAGAGTTGGAATGGCTATCCGCTTCGGGATAACTCCTTCAGGTATTGCAGGCCTCTTTATGGGCCCACTGGAGCTTAGGCTCAGCCTGTCGAAGACTGATGCAGTAGACTTGGACGATCCGTTGAGAGGGCCCGTGATAGTTGCAAGCCGGTCGAAGAACGACTATTTTGGAGCTTCCTGTGACGGCACTGGAGCGTTGAAGCTTGTTGGCAGGATCATGGTCCCGAAGAACAACCCAGTGGTGGCCTGTGTCACCTGTTCCATCGGCATTGCGAAGATGGAGGCCGCTTGGGGACCGTAAGTTACTCCTCCAGACGGGGTGGAGCGGGCATTGTTGTTGCAATTGGTGCAGTTGGAAGCCATTGATCATCTTTTCTCTTTTGTACAGAGCAAGACACCAAATCTTAGTACCTCGAATCCACAGCCAACCATAGCAGACCGCGATTTGTTCACGAAACACGTCACACGAAGTGTGGAGTGGAAAGAGGAAAATGTCCCACCGGGTGTGCCAGAATCTGTTTACCGCTGATAGACATGACCGGGACATTAGGACGTCTGGCCTGAATTTTCGGGGTAGATGCTATTTGGTTTTATCCGTCCATCTCTCCGAAGATGCCAAGTTGATTTATGGCACCGTGTATCGGACGTTTAGACGGATGCGGCCGTTGTAGTAGACTTCTTCAGATTCCCCCTCATTGTGAGGGGTTTTTGATTGTGGGGACGCTCTTCCCTGCAGGCGCAAGCCCCTGCAGTTAATTACGTTACCACTTAGCGATAACCACTTTCTCCTTCTTCAGAAGTTCACTTCGTATCGTGTGTGTTTGTTTTCTTTTTTGGTTTCCCGTGGATTGTATACGGAGATTAATTTATGTTTTTTCCCGTAGGGCGGAGATTAGTCCAAATCCACATTTTTTTAGATTTGAGTTTGGTTTGATTTAAGGATCGTTAAGCTCGTTTGAGATTAAGATCAGCTTAAGTGTTTGTTAAGGATACATTAGTCTAATTTTAGACTAAGACTACTTAACAAGGTTTTAGGATCATTTAGATCCAACGAAAGAGTATTTAGGCTCTATCGTCTTAGTTTAGGGACGTTGCCGTCCATTGGGTTTAAGGGCATCATAGTCCATGTTTAAAGACATCATAGTCTGTAGGGTTTAAAGACATCATAGTCTGTAGGGTTTTGGTTTAACAGTTTGGTGATGCGCCGGAAGTAATTGGTTATTGGGACCCTTCATCTCTCTGAAGATGTTGAAGAATTACAATGACATGTATCAGAGGTGTGGAGAGATGTACCCTTGAACCAATGTCCCGACTGAGTGGGGATGGGATGAACATTATTTTAGATGCCATCTGTTAGGAGCTCAGTAGCTATCTTTGGAACTGGGATCAGTTTTGGGGACCCTGAGCATGAGGGGCTCAATTGATTTTCCTCGGGGGATTTGGTCTGAGTTTGGCTAATATTAGCCTTTCATAATGTTAAACACTAGTATATGCTCAGTGCTCACGTGCTCCCACATGAGGCGCTTGAAGTAGTGTTAAACACTAAAAATTTGAGGCGCTCACGTGGGGTCACGTGAGGCACTTGAAGTAGTGTTAAACACTAAAAATTTGAAGCGCTCACGTGGGGTAACGTGAGGCGCTTGAAAGTTGGCGCTGTTTCTTTGAGTTTATTCCTTTGTTCTTTTTTGAGCGCAAAGTACTATTGGGTCACGTGGGATTACGTGAGGCGTCCCAAAAATGGAAACTGCCTTTGATTTATTCCCTTTTTGCTTTATAAGTGCTAAGCATTATTTGGGGGGTCACGTGGGATCACGTGAGTCAATCTCAGTTGTCCTCTTTTGTTCATCAAGGATGCTCACGTGGGAGCATGTGATCGGCCATTATCATGTTGGGTGATAATCTTTTTACATGCAAAGAGATCTTGAGTTTTGAGACTTTCAAGCCCACTGTTTTGTAAGAATTAAATTCTTATATAGGGTTAAACCCTGGTTTTACTAGAGGAATTAAATTCCTATATTTTCTTGTGAGAATTAAATTCTTTGAATTTAGTTCTTTCCCCTAGGTTTGAATCTACATAACAGAGTCTCCGCGATGAGAATTAAATTCTCAACTTGTGGGGAGATCTGCTTCTACAGATCTCATCCAGAGGAAGAACTAAGTTTTTTTAGAAGAGTTAAACTCTCATGGAGGCGAAGAAGAGATAAGATGTTCTCTGTTTTTCTTCTTTTCTCTTACCTAGGGTTTCTCTTTCTGTTTTCTCTCTTTAACTTGAAGTTTGGGGGGGGTTATTCTGTACAAGACTTGAAGTCTTAGGCCCTTTATATAGGGGATGCTGATTTGTTGATTCAGTTAAGGAAATCTCTCATTGAGAGATTTCTTAATTAATTTGAGGAATTTATCCACCGTTGGATCTTTGATCCAAGGACTTTTGTTTTATAGAAGACATTTCTTTTATTTTTAAAAAGATTGGTGTTCACCGCCGAAAACCGGAAAGACAAACGTCTTGCTTGAATTTGAGGGCAGATGCTAATTGGTGCTATCTGTCCACCTCTCTGAAGATGCCAAGTTGATTTATGGCACCATGTATTGAAGGTTTAAACGGATGCGGCCGATGTAGCAGACTTCGTCAGATTCCCCCTCATTTGAAGGTTTTTTGATTGTGGGGACGCTCTTCTCTGCAGGCACAAGCCCCTGCAGTTAATTACGCTACCGCATCGCGGTAACCACTTTCTCCTTCTCCAGATGGTCACTTCGTGTCGTGGGTGTTTGTTTTGTTTTTGGTTGCCTATGGATTGTATACGGAGACTAAATTATGTTGTCGCCCGTAGGGCATGGATTAGTCCAAATCTATATCTTCTTAGATTTGTGTTTGGGGGTTGGGTTTAATGATACGTTAGTCTCATTTGACACTAAGATCAACTTAAACGTTTGTTAAGAATACGTTAGTCCAATTTTTAGACTAAGATTAACTTAACAGGATCGTTTAGATCCATTAAGAGAGCAATTGGGCTTTATTGTTTAGTTTAGAGACATTGCGGTCGATTAGTTTAAGGACATTACGGTCCAAGGTTAAGGACATCATAGTCCGTGAGTTTAAAGACATCACAGTCAAGGTTAAGGACATCATAGTCCGTGAGTTTAAATACCTCACAGTCAAGGTTAAGGATATCATAGTCCGTGAGTTTAAGGACCTCACAGTCAAGGTTAAGGACATCATAGTCCGTAGGTTTTAAAGGACCCCACAGTCCGTAGAATGTTTGGTTGTCGGGACCCATCACCTCTCTGAAGACGTTGAAGGATTACAATGATAAATATCAGAGGAGTATAAAGATGTACCCTCGAACCGACGTGAGTTGGTTGAAAGAACTGTAGTCCAATTTGGGGCTAACATCTGTTAAAATATTTATGAGCAGATGAGCCCAATTAATACGGGTTGAGGACTTATGGCCAATACTGGGCTAAGTCCAATCAAGTTAAAATGTTTAACATTTTATTTTGGGCTGTTGAGCCTTTATTTGGGCTTGACCCTTTTAACAATGTTGAGCATTATATCTTGACAATGTTTTTTGTCTTGTATTGAATGTTGAGCATTCATCAGAGCTCTGGCTTATTAGAGAACAATTTATGTTCTGTCAGTGCAACACGTGGCGCGCTGGGCGCTTTGCACCAATCAAAAAGTACAGTGCGCTTCTGCCAAGTAGCGCAGATGTAAGGGACACGTGTCGCACTCAGCGCTAGGCGCCAGATGATGAGCGCATGATGCCAATTTATGAGCGCTGAGCGCTAATCCATGAGCGCATTGCACTTTCAGTTTAGTGGAGCACACGTGAGTGACACGTGGTGCACTTGGCGCTGAGCGCCAGCACATGAGCGCAGTGCGCTATTTTAGAAGCGCAAAGCGCAAGTTGTTAATTGGCGCATACGTGATTGACACGTGTCGCATTTGGCGCTAAGCGCCAGTTCAGAGAGCGCAGAAGCGCAGTTCAAGAGCGCAGAGCGCATCTGATCAATTTTATGATCTGGAAAATAAATTTATGTTCTTTGAAAAGAGGCTTTGTTTCAAGATCTAAGAACAACAGTTCTTATTTTTGCAGGAGATATTTCCAATCTCTTATGTTGATGAATGGTTTTGCCTTTATAGATCCATGATCTGTGAGAAGAATTATGTTCTTCTTTTATTTTATGATGAGATCTTTTGTAACATTTCAGGAAAATAAAATATTATTTTTCGGAATTTTTATAATTAAATAATATTATATTGAATATTTTAATATTGTGGTATAATTAAATACCGATAAATGGGGAAAATTTTGGAAAATTATGGAAATTATTAAAAAGAGCGTGCTTTATGTGATTTATGCGAATTATGAAAATTTATGATTTATTTGACACTAACTTTGTGCTAATTGCGATTAAATATCGCTAATCGGGCACTAAGCGTGATTTGTGCACATGACCTGCACATGTCATTTTTAGCACTTGTTGCATTTTCATCATGGTCTTTCTTCATTTTATCATGCATGGTTTGGGTTTTATTATGAAAGAAGAAAAGAAAAATAGAAGGAAAAAAAGAAAAGTCAAAGAGGCAAAATGATAACAAGAGGGATAGGCATGAGAGAGAGAGGATGAGGGGTCAAACCATAGGCATGGCTCATTGTATCTCTCCTCATCTCTTCACCATTTCTTCTCCCTCTTCACCATGGCAAATCCCCATCTCCCTCCTCCACTTCAAGCCTCAAAACACCCCCAAAACAAACCCAAAATCCCATCTCTATTTCACAAAAAGCATGCACAAGCTCAAGGGAAGCACATTGGACCAAGAAAAATCGAATTTTGAGGACTTTGGGCAACTCAAGAAAATTCTTGAGTTGCCAATTGAGGTAATTTCTGCACCATTGGTATTGTTTTTTATTCACCTTAGCTTCTATTGTTAGTTAGAACCGATATATCGATGTTTAGTGAACTTAGAAAATTCCTAGATGAGGTTAGGGTTTTGAATTTAATCCAAAGGTAAAATTGAATGTAGTAGTGACCTTATAACCCCTGTGGTGATTAATTTGAGAACTAAACCAGAGAATAGAACCCCGGAAATGCGAACTTAGAAAACCCGATATCGGAAAAACTGTGAAATTGTGATAGGAAAATGAAATCTGCTAACACTCGGGGACCTAAAAAATTAATTAGCAAAGACAGTGATACATGCAGGCACCTAGGAAGCATCACCCAAGACCCCAGCCCCTATACCCTCTATCTGGCCGCAGATTTAATCCAGGAGGCCGCAATTTGCGGCATGGGACCCACCATTTTGATTCGTGTTTCTTCCATGTCTCCATCTCCAGTAAACTAGACCCTTGGCATATGCAAACTTGGCTGATTTGACCTAGGGTAAAATCTGGGACCATTTTCAAGAGTTGTTGTTTTGATTCGGGGTTTCGTTTCTCATATTTTGAATTCTGGATTTTAGTATCTGTGTTTTACCTCGATCACTTGACGTTTGAACGACGATATCGAGGGTTGTTGGTGGTTTTGAAGGCGTAGTCTGTAGGTTCTAACCTATGGGCTATTAGCGTGTCGTTTTGGTTTTGAATTGGGTTTTAATACGGCACGATACCTTATGATGTGTAGGTACCCCCATGTGGACCTCGAGACGACAAGCAAGCGTGTGGCGTCATCGGCATCGGCAAGCGAAGATCAAGGTGAGTAGATTTACATCTACGGGGGAAGTCGGGTGGATGGCGTATAGCACCCCCGCAAAGTTGTGAGAAAAGAATGGGATATGATATATATACTTTTATATGTTAGGGTGTGATATGAACCTTAGCAAGAAAGCTTTAAGAGATTAGGGGTTAGGGTTGGCGAGAATTGAAGAAAGGACTCTGGTCGATTTCTTACTCCCGAAACCGTAGAGTAAAGATTTGCATACTCGCACATACACATACTCGCATACATCGACTTCCTTGTGCATATTGGGGACATATTTATATTGGTATGCATATACTTGGATGACGAGAATGTTATATGATAGTTGGGAATGAGTCGATCTGATCGGGCATGATGCCGTGAGATATTTAATGCGCGACCGAAATATGTCATGATGTTATAGCGGGTCGTTGGACGACGATACAATGTTGATGATATATTTATGATAGTTGACATGTGATCGAGCTATGAGATAAGATATGTTAAGATATTTATAATGGATTGCTTGGGCGACGTATACTTCTATATGATGATATGTGTTGATGACATCGGATTGTTTGAGACTGTAAATCAGTAGCCAGATCATGATTATTATTGATGATATTAGTAGTGTAATAGATTTAGACCAGTACCCCTTCTCACGATATGTGATGATGCGGATACCTGATGAATAATGAGATAAATATGATATTTGACCCGTACCCAGATTTGGGATGCCGTACGATAGATTTACTGTACGTGATATAGTTATGAGGATAGATCCGCACTCTTGACTCGAGGATGTCATATTATTTATTGTATCGTACGTGATACTGTTGAGGCGAGATCACCGGCTACTAGGTATATATGTATAGATCGACTCAGACTTAGGAGGATTCCCTTACCCTTTTGACTGGGCTCGAGTCATACTCTTTTTCAAAAGTGGGGAGTCGTGAGTATTTTTATATACCAAACTGTATGACTCATATATTGGGTAGGTGTATTTTCAGTGTTGCTGTTACTACATCACTTTCTGTACATTTCATGATATTTCATCGCATTGCATGCTTGTACATATGTTATCTGTAATCATCATGAAACCCTGCTGTCAGGAAACCAGCACCATTACCGATAATACGTATGCTCCACATACACTTGCTTGACGGCTCACACACATCATCATCGGTAATTGCCATGTCACGTACACTTTAGAAAATACTATTCTTTGACATAGCTTGCAAAGTTGATAGTTGCAATATGTTATAGCTTTCAGGTGCTAGTTTAACTATTGCATTCAGTGCATGATATCTGATTCATTCATGTATTCATTGGATTTGCAGTATTATGGAGATTTATGCTGGTTTTCATTGTTATTGACATGGTGACTTGATGATTTCAGATTAATCTTGATATTTTTTGGATTTGGAAACCGCATGTGAAAGTTCTGTAAAACTGATGAATTATTTTAAAGAGAAAAATGCGGTTTTCCTTGATATGTTGAGTATTGTCCACCATGATGTTTTCTCGTTTCTGAGATGTTTTCGAGACCCGATTAGAGGAGTTGGATGAACCGTCTCGGGTACATGGTGGACCCGGTAAGGTACCCCGGGGCAAGAAGCTCGAGGTGTAGACGATGAGCCCAGCAGGGGCAGACTGCCTACCGATGATTTTACCTGGCGCGGCGGATATCCGGAGGATACCGTTCGTGGTCGTATGATTGATGATATGGACCGATTTGGACTGACGGTGCCCGAGGTATTGAGATATTGAGACTTGAGACACTGAGACATTGAGATTTGATGATACAGGCCAGTCCGTATAGCCGGAGCCTGAGGTATTGAGATACTGAGATTTATGTTTTGTGTCGATGCTGGACACTGTTTTATCTGTCGATTTCATTGATGACACGCGATTTATATACATACAGAAATCTCATTTAAATAAAGAAAACAGTTGTCTCATTCATGATGTTTTCTGTTTCACTTGTAATACATTCATATATCATATATCTGATATGTTGGTATCTGAGGTACTGACACGAGCATGTAGTATTACACTTATACATAGATAGACCAGGATATTTATATGAGGATATTACTTGATATGACCTAGGATAGCGTCATGCATGTGATTTCTACTCGTAGATGTTTTCTACTCACGAGTTGGCAACCCACCCCCGTTGTTCCACAGTTTCTTGCAGGTTTTGCCGCACAGGTTTCGTTGCGGTTTTGCTGGCACACTGTTCCTTCCGGGTGATTGCTTTGGTAGGTGGGTCCTTTTGCATCAGGACCACCATTGTATAATTGTTATTTCAGTTGTATCTAGTAAAACTCCATCAACCAGACTTGTATTATTTGATAGACATAGAAGACCAGTGTATATTTTTTCGACCTTAGAGTCGCGTGCTGTATTATATGGTTTTCCTCTAGTTTTCTTGATGATGTTGGATTTTTATCCGGAGTTTGATCCTCGCCCTTCGGCGTTGTATATTATATTGCTTGCGTGGTTGTGACCGTCAATTGACGAAAAGCTAGCTCCCGCTTGGGGATGCCTTTATTCATTATATATGCTTTATCAGGTTTGTACCCGTTTGGGGTCAGTTTTTACAAAGGAAACTCTGCCGAAATTTTTAGAAATGACTTGATATTTTAAAAAAATTGCATACTTCGGCTTATGTTGTTAAACTTCTTGCTTTTAAATTGGTTTACCTTCACTCTACTGCTTTACTTGGTTTGGATTTCTGTGTTTTGGCTTACTTAGATTACGTACGCCTTGAGACGTTCCGTAATTTAAGTGCCGGTCATGTTCCATACCTTTCGGGGCGTGAAAAAGTTGGTATCAGAGCGTTAGGTTTTACCTTCGGAGTGTAGGATGACCCTTGGTTGATGGAGTAGGTAGCTTGAGTAGAGTGGCATACCGTACGTATGTTCCGCGGCATATTTACGATACGATACTCCGCTAAAGAAGCTTTAGGATGTACATTTCCTTACACAGCATTATATTCATTCATGATCTATCCTCATCGATAACGGTTTATGGTTTTGCTGCCACGATTACGGGCAGAGTGATCTACGGCTAGAGTTGCGGTCAGCACGAGCTCGTCACGGATGAGGACTGACTAGGGCGTGATTCCAGGGATATAAGATTAGCATAGATGCGTCGTATTATTGTGTTTTCACGCCATGAGCGTTTGATGGATCGCTGTTATGAGATTTCTCGGACATGCAGATTTGCACCAGAGGATTGAGCCACTGATAGAGGCCGGCCTGAATGTGATGACCATTGATGTATCGCTTATTCATGATGATTGAGGAACTGTTCAGCGTGCAGATGAATGAGCCAGTTGTTACTGCGAACGACGAGATATCGCCAAGATGTTGGAGCTACTGCAGCATGGGTATATACTTAGAGATATGATGGAAGATCGCTACTCACCCGAGAATGAATGACTAGGACATGTGGTTCGTTCGCTTACCCCGATGCGAGGTCATCAGATAGATGGATTCCAGCTAGAGACGACTTCATGCAGGTACGTTGAGATTCGATAGAGGCGATCGAATGTCAGAAACCCATATTCCAAGTTTAAAGTATTCGGAAAGACATGCAAGCAATTCTATGGACCCTCTAGAAGAATGAAACCCTAACTCGACATAATGACCGTGTGAAAGCCTTTGAACCTTAGGGTTTGCGGCAGTTCCGTGGTGCCATTAGTGAAGCTTGGGTTTGCCCTTCTGTGGCTGGTCCACCGATCCTGTGGTATGTACTCGATACTATTAAACCGTACCCAAGATGTTGAGCTCTTGGGGGATTATGAGGTTTTGACGAATCGATCGAATGGTTCGACTTCATTCGGATGCTATGTGGTGGGATGCATTGCTTGGGAGACTCTAGATACGAGTATAGCCATTGGAGCGCAGTCCATGCAGCCACGATGAGACGAGTCCGAAGCAGTCGACAGTAGAGAAAGGTGGAGTAAGAGGTTCATACGAGATCTTGATGAGATGAAGTTCCACTCCGCCGACATCAGAGATGTGATACGCATATAGAGGCGTTGTATATGGATATATCTTCCAGAAGGAGTCGCGATGAGTATATAGCCGTTCCGGAATAAGGAACAGATTTAGTGAAGGGTGATAACTTCCGGACAGTTCAGCAGAGACGAGATTTGGGAGAGACCTCGACATAACCTTTCTGAAATAATGCACGAGAAGACTTAGACCCAGGAGTGGTCATTTTACGTACACCAGCAGGCCAGAGTTCGACATCGTCGACGAGACTTGTTATGTGTGACCATGACAGTTGGCCAGAGATTCTCAGAGGATGTGCTTGAGCGGGACTATTCCGCCATATTTGATTTTGGTATTTTGGGCGGTCTATTCGCATGATTGAGTGTTGATGACGAGTTTTTTGATATTTATTTTCGTGCACCATGGTTGCACCTACTGAGTATTTATATTTTGTGCATAGTTATTACATTTGAGATATGCTTTATACACCATTGTGTTGAGTTATGATTTGTGCAGATTTATTGCACTTGATGTTGATTTTGATTTCATGCCTAAGGTATGCATGTTATTTGACTTATGCTTTCGTCATAGTTTTCATATACTTTTAGTATTTTGATTCGATTTTGTGCACGCTGATGCACATGGTTGTGAGATTTTATACCGTGGTATACCTGATTGGATTGAGGTTTATTATATACCATCGATTTCTATTATGATATTTGGTATTGTTTTCGTGCACCTTGTGCACTGGATTTGGATTCTTGCGCATACTTAGGCGCTTGATGCGATTTTGGTGCATGCCAGATGCACTGAATCGAGATTCTTCGTGCATATCAGATGCACCTGTTTTTGCTGTCAGGCACCCATGTTGCCTCTGACAGGTGTCTCGTGCACACCCGTTGCACTTAGATGTTGTTTCTATGCACATGTATGGCACATTAATGGATTTTTATTTCCGTGCGCACCAGACGCACGTAGCTTTCATATGCACGTTTTGGGATTGATTCCTTATAGAGCAGTACGTTTTTATGATATTGCTATTTGTTTTCGTACCGAGCAGGACTAGACAGAGGGCAGTACTTGGATATGTTTTGCATGCATTGAGAGTTACCGAAAGGATTTCCCAACAGGGAGCTATAGTCTCAGTATTTACCTACGTGTCTGATATGACACAAAACGTTTAAAACAAGGGAACCCTTCTAAATTATTTTCAAAAACGGCGGGACATAAATATTAAACAAAGGATAAGTATATATATAGTTATTTTCTTACAATAGACGTCCGCCACTGTGCTGCGATACGCGCATCGCACAGCAACATGAAAGGGCTGGCATGCATTTCCTCCTGATGTTTATATGTATAGTTTTGATGTTTAGATATATGGTTTTGATGTATATCATGATTGGTTTCGTTTTGGGCCTTGACATTGATGTCTTCGCCATGACTCCGATGATTGCAGGATGCTTGATGGAGTTTTGATTTGGAGTTATCTGCTCATTGTTCATGCGCGTGCATTGCGCTATGATGCGTTTTATGTATTGATGATTTCGGAGCTCCGACGACTTGGATTTTTTACTGAAATGTTTTAGTATTTGAGGGGTTTAAATTTAAATTCGGGGACCGAATTTCTTTAAGGGGGGAAGATTGTAACATTTCAGGAAAATAAAATATTATTTTTGGGAATTTTTATAATTAAATAATATAATATGGAATATTTTAATATTGTGGTATAATTAAATACCGATAAATGGGGAAAAATTTGGAAAATTATGGAAATTACTAAAAAGAGGGTTCTTTATGTGATTTATGCGAATTATGAAAATTTATGATTTATTTGACACTAATTTTGTGCTAATCGCGAATAAATATCGCTAATCGGGCACTAAGCGTGATTTGTGCACATGACATGCACATAACATTTTTAGCACTTGTTGCATTTTCATCATGGTCTTTCTTCATTTTATCATGCATGGTTTGGGTTTTATTATGAGAGGAGAAATGAAACATAGAAAAAAAAGTCAAAGAGGCAAAATGACGACAAGAGGGATGGGCATGAGAGAAAGAGGGTGAGGGTAAAACCATAGGCATGGCTCATTGTTTCTCTCCTCATCTCTTCACCATTTCTTCTCTCTCTTCACCATGGCAAAACCCCATCTCCCTCCTCCACTTCAAGCATCAAAACACCCCAAAACAAACCCAAAACCCCATCTCTATTTCACAAAAAGCATGCACAAGCTCAAGGGAAGCACATTGGACCAAGAAAAATCGAATTTTGAGGACTTTAGGCAACTCAAGAAAATTCTTGAGTTGCCAATTGAGATAATTTCTGCACCATTGGTATTGTTTTTCATTCACCTTAGCTTCTATTGTTAGTTAGAACCGATATATCGATATTTAGTGAACTTAGAAAATTCCTAGATGAGGTTAGGGTTTTGAATTTAATCCAAAGGTAAAATTGAATGTAGTAGTGACCTTAAAATCCCTGTGGTGATTGATTTGAGACCTAAACCAGAGACTAGAACCCCGGAAACGCGAACTTAGAAAACCCGATATCGGAAAAACTGTGAAATTGTGATAGGAAAATGAAATCTCCTAACACCCGGGGACCTGAAAAATTAATTAGCAAAGACAGTGATACATGCAGGCACCTAGGAAGCATCACCTAAGAACCCAGCCCTTATACCCACTATCTGGCCACAGATTTAATCCAGGAGGCCGCAATTTGCGGCCTGGGACCCACCATTTAGATTTGTGTTTCTTCCATGGCTCCATCTCCAGTAAACTAGACCCTTGGCATATGTAAAATTGGCTGATTTGACCTAGGGTAAAATCTGTGACCATTTTCAAGAGTTACTGTTTTGATTCGGGGTTTCGTTTCTCGTATTTTGAATTCTGGATTTTAGTATCTGTGTTTTACCTCGATCACTTGACGTTTGAACGACGATATCGAGGGTTGTTTGTGGTTTTGAAGGCGTAGTTCGTAGGTTCTAACCTATGGGCTATTAGCATGTCGTTTTGGTTTTGAATCGGGTTTTAATGCGGTACGATACCTTATGATGTGTAGGTGCCCTCATGTGGACTTCGAGACGACAAGCAAGTACGTGGCGTCATCGGCTTCGGCAAGCGAAGATCAAGGTGAGTAGATTTACATCTACGGGGAAAGTCAGATGGATGGCGTATAGCACCCCCGCAAAGTTATGAGAAAAGATTGGGATATGATATATATACTTTTATAAGTTAGGGTGTGATATGAACCTTAGCAAGAAAGCTTTAAGAGATTAGGGGTTAGGGTTGGCGAGAATTGAAGAAAGGACTCTAGTCGATTTCTTACTCCCAAAATCCTAGAGTAAAGATTTGCATACACGCACATACACATACTCGCATACATTAACTTCCTTATGCGTATTGGGGACATATTTATATTGGTATCCATATGCTTGGATGACGAGAATGTTATATGATACTTAGGAATGAGTCGATCTGATCGGGCATGATGCCATGAGATATTTAATGCGCGACCGAGATATGTCATAATATTATAGCGGTTCGTTGGACGACGATACAATGTTGATGATATATTTATGATAGTTGACATGTGATCGAGGTATAAGATAAGATATGTTAAGATATTTATAATGGATCGCTTGGGCGACATATACTTCTATATGATGATATGTGTTGATGACATCGGATTGTTCGAGACTGTAGATCGGTAGCCAGATCATGATTATTGTTGATGATATTAGTAGTGTACTAGATTTAGACCAGTACCCCTGCTCACGATATGCGATGATGCGGATACCAGATGAATAATGAGATAAATGTGATATTTGACCCGTACCCAGATTTGGGATGCCGTACGATAGATTTACCGTACGTGATATAGTTATGAGGATAGATCCACACTCTTGACTCGAGGATGTCATAGGGTAGGCTGATTTGTTGAATCAGTTAAAGAGATTTTTCTCTGATTGATTTGGGGATGTTTCCCCACCATTGGATCTTTGATCCTATGGCATCTGTTTTACAGAAGGCAATCTTCTTGTTTTTAACAAGATTAGAAAATCTTTCCATACAGAATTTATTCTGTCTTTTGGTAATTTTTATTTACCATTGGATCATTGATCCAACGGTGCTCTGATTTACAGAGCACAATCTTGTTATTTAGAAATATTTTGAGGAATCTTTCCTTAACAGAATTTAATTTTTATTAATTAATGATTCATCATTATTATTAGATCTTTGATATAACGGTAGGGAGTTTTTAATTCCAGCGCTAGCGCACCCGTGCTTTGCACGTGGTGCGCTGCTTAAAAGGCAGCGCACATTGCGCTAGCGCACCTGTGTTTGAAACGTGGTGCGCTGCTCGGAGCACAGCGCACCCTGCGCTGCTCGGAGCGCAACGCACCCTGCGCTAGCGCACCCGTGTTTGACACGTGGTGCGCTGCTTAGAGCGTAGCGCACCTAGCGCTAGCGCATACATGGTGCGCCGCTTAGGGCGCAGCACACTTGGCGCTGCATCTGAAGCGTTGCTTCATTTCAAAATTTGAATTTTAAGCAGAGCTTTGCTCTGATTGGGGGAAACAAATGCTTCCCACCGTTGTGCTCACGTGGCCCATATATGAGTGCAGCGGTGGCCGCATCTGCACCCTTGGATCAACTGAGAAGTTGAAACGGCACTCAGTTCCTATAAATAGGACCTTTGGTCCTTAGGATGATTTCTGTTTATCTTCTTCCTTATTTTCTGAGAATTTTTATTCTGTCACAGAGTATAGCTCCCCATCTTAAGAATTTTCTTAAGGACAAAAAATCTGTCAAAATTTAGGTAAAGATTAAATCTTTTAATAATGTAGGGTTTTACCCATTAACAGAGCCTTGCTCTTCATCGATCTTTGATCTAAAGAAAACCCTTTTAGGGTTTCATTAACATAGCTTTTGCTCTCTTCAAATCATGAAGAACTCTTAAGAGTTTGTTCATGGATCTTGAAGATCTCAGAATTTTTTAATTCGTATATAAAAAAATTGTTTTTTAATTTTCTTGATGGATTATTCCATCATTTTCTTCCAGAGCAAGGCTCTTGAGGAATTTTTATTCCTTCATGATTAGAGTTTGACAAGTGTCACTCTGTCACAGAGCACTGCTCTCAAGGGGAGATTTACTCCTTAGCCCGAGGGATTTCTCATTAAATGAGAATCACTTAAGGATTTCCTCATTTAATTAACAGTCTCATCAAATGATGAGGCTGTTTTATTAATTGATGAACTGCCATCTAGATTTTGTGGGCCCCCTTTGGTCCCTCTCTACTGCATTGCAATGCAGTACGAATTTTAAAGTACCAAGTATCAGCATTTAAATTATAGCACTGAGGGTTGACTTTTGTTCTTTTTCGCGCAGGTGACATGTCTTTCGACACTTCTTTTCCGTTCATCCGCTCAGAAGGAGGATTTTCTGAGGCGCCCGTAGACCGGGAGGTTATTGCGCTGATCAAAGACCATGACCCAGAACACAAGAATCTTCATTTGTGGGGAACATGGTATAACCAGATCATCATGGGTCGACGCAGCTTCTCTTGTGCAACACCTTCAGAGGCTATCGTGGCAATCCACTATGCTGACGCACCCCCGGTGAACTATGCTGTGTAGGTGGTTAACTGGACTTCGGAGGGTTGTCATCAGCCCTCTATGGCTGCAATACCTGTACAACCGCCGATGGATTTAGACATTCTAGGGTGGCGTACATGCCAAGGTGAGTCGCGCCCTTGGGGACAGCCCTACAATATCGGTCTAACTCTCCGTCACTCGGCTGGGTACCTGCAGTGGGCCTGATATATCCTATTGGCAAAGAAGTCAGAACTGCTGAAGCTTGGGTTGTATCCTGCGATTTATGCTTCTCTGTTCCAGTACTCCACACCTCCCGCATGGTGGGTTAAGGCCTTCTTGGAACAATGGAACGTTCCAACTCATACTTTCTTTATGCTAGATCGGGATGTTTCCATCTCTCTGGAAGTGTTTGCGGACATCTCCGGCTTGCCTGTCAAAGGGGGGCATTATGAGGAGATCTTGCCCCCTGATGAATATGTTTTCGCTACCCGACTGGTGATGACGGGTTTAAAACCAGAGAATGCCATTCAACACCGATTCCCTAGCTTAATCAAGGTGCTAAACATTTACGAAGGCCTATTTCTTGAATCTGGAAGCCATGGAGTTAGCTTTGCGGATTTCATCGCCCGTTTTCTTCGTTCAGAAGTTATATCGAGACAAGGAGAAAAGTTTGACACACTCGATGATCCCTTCAGCTTTGGATTGGATCGTCGACCAATACTGGAAGCTGACCAAAAGGGATTCTTTCTTCCAAATGTCGCGATCGTCCATTTTTCAGAAATTGTTGCTCCGGGCATTGATAAGGAAGCATTCTTTTAGGGTTCCTTGGTTTGTGGTTAAGCAGGTTCGCACTTCCCATGGTCCCTCTCTACATGAAGCCGTCAGTCTTCTACCCAGCTCATCGGATGGTTGAAGGGAGACAAGTTGCCGTTGGTATTGCCGGGCTGGCTCATTTGTATCACGGCCTTAGTTTGGCGGCTGATACCGCTCAGCCAGGGGTGTAGCCCGTGAACTTTCCGATGCATTATTTTACCTCATGGCTTGAATTGCATGTGCTCGGTGCCTTTAGAATGCACAAGCGGCCTCATTTCTATGAAACTTGCAATTTTCCCCGGATCATGCGGCTGGTCAACGCTTCCATTGTGGAGCCAAGTTAGCGAGAGGCTCGAGGTGTAATCCTTCGCCCATGTACCGTCGGGGACGGCATGACCTTTGTTGATATGGTCATGACCATTGGTAAGGAGTCTGCTAAGACAGTGCAGCTGTTGCGGGACACTTTTAAGGATGGAGCTTCTATCCTGAAAGCTCGGGAAATTCTCCATTTATATTCCATCAGGCCGGGGTATTTGGTGTTCAGGCAGAACGATTCGGCTCTGTTCATGAGATACAATCCCCACCGTTTTGCTCAGCAATCAAGTTATAATCAGGGTGTCCCGCTCGAGGCATTCCTGACGGAACCAGTTTATACCGAGGAGGGTATCCGGAGCGCTTTGCACCACTTCATGCGCCTAAACACAGGGTCCAATTTCTTTATTAGCGAACCAAGCTATGTTCTTAGGGCTCTGATACCACTGTAAGTCTACGCTAGCGCCCCGGCAGTCTACAGACGCCAAATGCGGAACAAAAACTTTTTAACTGGCGCTATCGTATACTTTAACCCGGATCTTCCATTATTGCTAAACTAACAAACTGTAAAGAGTGTAGAAAGGTTATACCGAACGATCCGAGTCCTTCGTTCTTTAACCATCATCCCACGCTCCGTTGCGGCTGCTCCGATCTCGTCGATCTCCGATATCCTCGTCGAGGTGGCACCACATCGACGATTCTTTAAACAGGCTCCCGCCTCTGACTTGAGGCAACTCGATCGTCAAGTTTGCCAAAAGAGACGACCAAGAATGATGTAGAGAATGAGTAGATGACTTTGTCTCACTTCGTCCAAATCCGTGGACGATCGGTTAATGAAGTTGCCGAGGGAATTGGGTGATGGAATGAAATGAACTATAAAATTCCATGCACCCCAAATACTATCATAATCTTTTCTCTCTAAAATGAAATCAACAAGTGAAGTGAGGAGGAGAGAGAGGGCCGGCCACTTTATAGAAGGAGGGAGGTGACCGTAGGAGCTATCATGGAGGTGACCATAAACAACCAAGTTATAATCCATCAGGCCGGGGTATTTGGTGTTCAGGCAGAACGAATCGGCTCTGTTCATGAGATACAATCCCCACCGTTTTGCTCAGCAATCAAGTTATAATCAGGGTGTCCCGCTCGAGGCATTCCTGACGGAACCAGTTTATACCGAGGAGGGTATCCGGAGCGCTTTGCACCACTTCATGCGCCTAAACACAGGGTCCAATTTCTTTATTAGCGAACCAAGCTATGTTCTTAGGGCTCTGATACCACTGTAAGTCTACGCTAGCGCCCCGGCAGTCTACAGACGCCAAATGCGGAACAAAAACTTTTTAACTGGCGCTATCGTATACTTTAACCCGGATCTTCTATTATTGCTAAACTAACAAACTGTAAAGAGTGTAGAAAGGTTATACCGAACGATCCGAGTCCTTCGTTCTTTAACCATCATCCCACGCTCCGTTGCGGCTGCTCCGATCTCGTCGATCTCCGATATCCTCGTCGAGGTGGCACCACATCGACGATTCTTTAAACGGGCTCCCGCCTCTGACTTGAGGCAACTCGATCGTCAAGTTTGCCAAAAGAGACGACCAAGAATGATGTAGAGAATGAGTAGATGACTTTGTCTCACTTCGTCCAAATCCGTGGACGATCGGTTAATGAAGTTGCCGAGGGAATTGGGTGATGGAATGAAATGAACTGTAAAATTCCATGCACCCCAAATACTATCATAATCTTTTCTCTCTAAAATGAAATCAACAAGTGAAGTGAGGAGGAGAGAGAGGGCCGGCCACTTTATAGAAGGAGGGAGGTGACCGTAGGAGCTATCATGGAGGTGACCATAAACAACCATCCTTATCATAACAAAAGATCAAGAAAATATCTTAAGGAAAACAAGAATGTTTAGAAATCAAAGCATGAGTCACATGACACCTCTCCATTTCTAGAACCTTCTAGAAGCTTCTAGAAGCATGACTCACTCTCATCCAAGAAAAGATAAATCCGTCTTTAACCGAATGTTAAAACACGGCTGATAGAAAACTGGAAACTGGCAACTTCCAAAAGTGATCCTGAAACGACTTTCAGGACAACCCCGAAACTGTATAAATATACCCGCATTTGTATTACGACCGAATACAAATGCAACTGAGACAAAGATATTATACCTACTCAATATAATACTCGGATCCGGCTTAAACCAAAGCCGACCAGTATCATCTGCCCGAAAAATAACACGTGCGTAAACGCACGTGCATTTTCCGAACCCTGCCATAAAACCATACGGCCTCTACAACGTTTCGCCCGAACTTAGGAAACTGTCTGTGGGGGACTCTAATGACTCGTCAGTACCCTGGCAGTGGGTTTAACCATAAACCGTCAGTGGCACTAGCAATGCGTAACGGCTGCCCATGGACTGACCTCAAGGGATGCCGATGAGCTCACTCATCCGGAAAACCTTACTGAGCCTAACAGTGACAATGTATATACAGTCCGGTCCGTTCGTCTATGAGTATTGCATATCTGCCTAGGGGGCTAGTAACGTCAGACCGCCAATAGCAGTATAAGTCGTGTCGGAGTGAAGCCCAATAACACCCTGAGATACTACTGGAGTACCTACCAGTAAATCTCCTGCCATGGCCATGGACTTTGTGTAATGGCACTCCTAGACACAGCACGACCTCGCCCCCAATACCGGGAGAGACGAATCCCCTGCCGATCCGCTCACGTGCCTCCATATGGCTCGGGACTGTACCCAAAAACTACCTGTTTGCACGACTCCTTTGAGCCGTGGTAGGGTAGAAATCAAAGCACAGTGGGAACTCACACGAGACAAATGAAGACCTCAGGTTGATGAACTAACCTGTACACATGTCACCAGGGAACTGCTATCTGACGGTAGATATAATACTAACTAGCAGATTCCCGGCGAGTCCTGTCCGGTGTACTCATAATCCAATGAGCACCTGTATACATCTTAGGTGATCTAACTGACACCAGTGGCTTGTGAGACCGGCCACCGCCCCTCGTCGGGGTCTCGACTGTACATACTAGTCTACTCCGGAGTATCGATGCCCTGTCTCGAAACTCCCACGACTAGGGACCACAATTAAGGATGTGCGTATAAACCACCCAACTCTCACGTATATGATCGCCATCATACTGTTGGTGGTAAATCAAGATCCTAAGGGCTCTATCAAAGTGTAACATGTAATCAGTCACCTGATCATGTACACGACTGATAAAGGCAAACCAGATAGCATACTATCATCTTGAGTAAGACTGTCCTACCGGTATAGGTCCTCCGCAATCATTGCAATCACGTACCTGCGATCCAATAATTGACTATGAGGGCACTATCTCCAACAATCTCCCACTTGCACTCAAGGCTAATTATTGCGATGTCGACTACTCACAGCCCGTGTGAAACCGAACATCCAACTCCTCTACTAATCAGTATCACAAAGCCCGTTTGTAAAACTATTGTGTTCGAGAAATAGCCTTAGTGAGTGGATCAGCCTAGAAGTTTCTTTCTATATCTTTCTTAATCTCAAGTTCGCGGAGAAAGCCATCTCCCGAATTGAGTAATAGCTGTCTTAGAATATGTCTGGATATCTGATGGGACCTAGTTCATAAATGAACTCCAAATCCAAACTTCTTAGACAGTAACGATCACTGAACCTAATCAGTATCCGGCACCATGCCACCCACAGTATCCTCTTGGACCACCTGTCCATAATACTGTCCCTCTTCGTCAGAGGGAAAAACTATAACTCTGACAATCACTCTGTCAACCATGTCACCTTTGAGGCCTGGAATGATAACCGTCTCCCGAAAGAGGCTGCCGTCATCAAAATCCGTAGAACATGTACTTATGTTCTAAAACCGCTTCCTTATGTTTCTCCAGGATTGGATTAATACAAACTTATTGCATCTAGTGCAAAACCAACATTTGGTGTGGTACTTGACATCTCATGATTGACTCAATTGCCTGAGCAAGTGATCTGCCAATCATGCACATCCCTCTTCCCTTTAGTCTGTAAGACACCTTTAGAGAGGGTGACTCCATCACCGCAGGTACACCACCATGCTAGGAGTCAACTATTCCAAAAACCATTAGAATATCTGTCTACGTACCCACATTGGGAAACTACCCAAATCCAGATCTAAAACCATATATCTAGAAACCATAATGTCAAATATTATATCCATATCCTGTCTGGAGAAACAACTGTGTGACGACCACAGTACAACCGATCGTAGTATAGGAATTTTACTTCCTACTCTGTGTATGTCATCCAGATACCATGACATCACACCCTACTACCTTCTTAACAGATCCATCCCTTATTCTGATTGAAGTCAAACCCATAACTGTCACATCAAAATTAGATGATCTATCTCCGCTATAACTGCTCAAGTCTATAAATAGATATAAGCATCTTGCCCACTATGCTTCTGCTGCTCCCACTGACTACGACAACCCTCCTACCGGGTCTCATATCCTGGAACAACAGTAGTGTCAAGTCTTGGTAGATAAGAACCTCCCTGTCACCGTCTCTGAGGCTATCGAAGTACCTCTCGGGTGTCTGAGGTTACCCACCATAACCTGCGGAGTGGCTATTGGAATGTCAAACCTGATTGAATATATAGGTCCTATTAAATTTTCCGTAATCGTTCGCGGTTCTGGAATCACTTCCAGTTCTACCATACTCCACTACAGTTTTCTGAAAAAGATCCATTTTACTAAAACTGTGGCGAGTCAAGAACAATATCACTATTGATCTTCCAAATGGTAGAATATCAACCCTCGTCATAGCCAGGGTCAACCCACAAACAGCCACTACAGAAACGTGCCCTGAGTTATCCAGAGTCTGGTTTTAAGCATAAGCTGGACAACTCCCCGTACCTTAATAACTTTTAAGGTACGAACCATTCTATATCCAATATAGAAACTTTGGCACTAATTTAATTGGAACCATATTCAATCCATGCAGCTGTCTCCAGTGCATATCAACTTAATGGAAAGAGGCTAATCAGCATTACTCAACTTAGGAATCCATCCACTTATGAGTAACCTGAAAGAGAAACACGTTTCTCAAAACCATCACTATCATCTGAATACCAATCACAAGAATCTACATCTTCGATCTCTTTGAAGAATCCCGATACTTGTGATACCTGGTTCTCTACTTTATACCCACAACTTCTCAAAACTTAGACCTTGTATTTCTACGAAACACTCGTCTAAATACTAAAGAAGTTATAAGTAAACAGAACATAGTACGAGGACCTACCCCTTTGTCCTGATGGACACTTGGACAATATACAATGCTCTGTATATGTCCGCTGAGTTTATGCAACTCAAAACCTGTGCGTCGCAGGTTAAAAACTGTACCCTGGCGATTTCCTCAAATATCACCAATTTCAACGAATTCCGATATAATGAGGATGATCACCTAATTCCCAATATCCTACTCCCACTCATCATCTGTAAAACCATACAGATATGAGAATGAAACCTGGTAAATACATACCCTTGGAGTAAGTGTCTAATCGGGAAAACAGTTTTCCTTTAACGATGCACTGAAACATGAAAATGTTTCGTAGGGGTATCCTGGTATTCATAGTAATGCCTCTTCCATAATCCAATTCATGACTTCAACCGTATATTTTATTGCCATCTCTCCAAATCCCTTTATTTGTCTTTAGTCGTTACCTTCTGTACACCATCGTTAGGCTAAATGGTTTTCTTCCTTCCCTACCGTTCGGCACCAGCCTATGGTTTGGAAGAAGACTATCCAGTAAGCATAATAGGTGTACCCTCCTAAACCAAGGAGTACTCGCATCTCGAGAGAAGGTGATGATAAAAGACAACTGAATAATACCTTATTCTTTTAAAGGTGAAATAGGAGTGGCGATGAAGTACGCGCTTTTGGTCGTGAATGATATCAGTCGCAATTTACTTTGCCCTCTTTCTAATCCCTTTATTTTGTCTTTACATATTACCTTCTGCATACCCTACTTAGGCTAATTGGTTTTCTTCATTCCCTACCTTTCGGCACCAGCCTATGGTTTAGAATAAGACTATCCAATAAGCGTAATAGGTGTACTCTCCTAAACCAAGGAGCTCTCGCAACCTGAGAGAAGGTGATAATAAAAGACAACTGAATAAACCAATTCTATTTCTCCTGAACCTGGATCCATCCTCGAAGAAGTCCCTTCGAGTTCGTATATAACCATACGATGGATCTATCCAATGGAAGTGGATATCCGTAGTAATACGGGTGTTCTGAGAAATGCAAAGGGTAAAAGAAGGAGTGGCAATGACTTATGCAACACAGACAATCCAAAAGCCAGTATTTTAAGAAGGTTCGGTCAACCTGGTCACTGAGTCATAGTCTAGGGTCGGTCAAAGGTCGCTGCCAAAGAGAGAGAGAAAAGAAACACTCTGCGTGCACTCAAACCTAGATCAGAATGGTCATCACTTTATCTAATCCGGAAACTTCCCACTGTCCTGTCAAATTCTCCTCTAAACCTAAAGAAGAATCAATCGGGATCATCCGAAGAGTAAACCAACTCATCAGTGGGAATCGGGATCCAACTCTCATCGCATGATAACGTGATGGAATGCATCCACGTTACTCATACTCCAGAAGGTATGCGCATACTTGGCAAGTTTCAGTTTCTTTAGAAACTCCCGATATAGTTTTTGCCCCATGCTCTTATAACCTTGGCGTTAGGTCAAAATGTCATAAGTCACATGCCAAGTTCTACCCATCACTATCTTGTTAATTTGAACCCACCCGCACATGCCCTTGGCGTTAGGTCAAAATGGCAGAACGGCTGTCCCAAACCAACTCATCTATCTATGCAACAATTGAATACCCAGCAGCTACCAAACACTATGCCTTGGCGTTAGGTCAAAATACATAGCTTGAATACTACTGAATACCCAAAAGAAGTGACGGAGGGCTACGGCTGGTTTTTGGCAAAAAACCTTTAACGTAGTGAACTTGATATCGCTGAAGGAACCTGATAGCTTTTTTAAAATATAGTGGCGAAAACCTTTTGCTAAAGAGGTCACTCCCGGTAAAGGGATCTCGGCTCTTTCCTCGTGGAATGAGGTGCAGGATATTCCACTGAATACCTCTATGAAAAGCAACTTGTAATCGACTATAGTGAAGTTATTACCCTGACGCAAACTTTTGCCCAAGGGGTCGGTCCCGGTGAAGGGATATCGGCCCTTGCCCCGTCGAATGAGGTGCAGGATATTCCACTGAATACCGCTATGCATAACAAAAGAAAACGTCTTTGCAATAACATTTTTTAAATTTGTTCCAACAACTGCAAACAGGTTTGTTTAACTTTGCATTGATCAGAATCAACGCAGTCCCATCAATTAATCACACCAGAAAAGAACGAAAATAAAATGTACGTTTATGCCATCCGCATTCGTCACTGGGTCCCGTCATCACCCGTTAGGTTACTTAACTAACGACAGAGCGGGGACTGGATTAGCGCGGGTGTAAAACATATACAACATCTAATAGTATATAAACCAATATACAATAATCGCTCCAGGCGTGATAGTATGCAACATTACAGAAAAGTAATAAGCATCACAGAACAATACAGATAATCTGGGATCCCCGGGTTTCACAGAGCCGCTGCTGAAACCCGACGTTCCCCTGTCGTGTGGATAGCCTGTGCAATGAAACCTAGACCCCTACGGGTGCGGCAAGTTACCCGCCAAAACCTGAAGCGAGGCAGCCCCCTACAGCATAGTGAATGGACCACCCAGCACTTCACGGAATCCGATAATCTTGGGCACCCCTCCTTGGGTCAACCTGTACCCCCTACGAGTGCGGCGAATAGTCTGCCAATTCTAGAGTGGGACCCCTCTGCCTCTCAAAGCCATGAGATGCGGACCCGTTGCCCCCCAGAACCCGGCTGTCCGTGCACTCCGTCGCGGGGCAAAACCTAGTACAGTAATGAAAAATACTACAATAGGTACATCGACCGCAACCTGGTCGTGCCCCAAAAGAATATTATACAACAGGCAGTGACGGCGGTCCACAAGTTGGACGCTCGCCCCGCAATATCAAATGTACAAATAAACTCAAACTGTACTACCATTGCACACTGCTGTCCACCACGACAAATCCGCAACATCATAGCACAACACAGAACATCAACGCGAATGCCACGTTCGCAAACCCGTCTAAAAGAACTATAGCAATCAGACGCGGTTTACCGATCAAATGACATTCCCGGTCGGAGATATAATGTAAGCACTGTAAACTAACGTGTTTAAATTTCGATCGACCAAATATCAAAAAGTGGGCCCCACGACTTACTGGTGAACAGTAACAAAATCTGGGCCATAACGATATTTACCAAAAACCACAAATTCCAGAGAAGAACCCACTGACAAAATTTGGGAGCATGCGCTCACCACGTGGCCGCGGATGCGCGGCCAAACCATGGGTTTGGCCGCATTTCCGCGGCTGTTTGGTGGAGACACGTGCCCAAATTTGGTCGTGATTCTTAGAAAAGCCTGCACATATTTTTAAGACATGTAGAAAAATTTTATCAGACCATTTAAAATCGACAGAAACTGTTAGGCTTGGATTTTGCAATTTTCGATTTCCGGTCGGATCGATGTTTTAAACGCGTTAGCACAAGTTAGTATAGCAAAATGGTGAGGCTCTGATACCACTGTAAGTCTACGCTAGCGCCCCGGCAGTCTACAGACGCCAAATGCGGAACAAAAACTTTTTAACTGGCGCTATCGTATACTTTAACCCGGATCTTCCATTATTGCTAAACTAACAAACTGTAAAGAGTGTAGAAAGGTTATACCGAACGATCCGAGTCCTTCGTTCTTTAACCATCATCCCACGCTCCGTTGCGGCTGCTCCGATCTCGTCGATCTCCGATATCCTCGTCGAGGTGGCACCACATCGACGATTCTTTAAACGGGCTCCCGCCTCTGACTTGAGGCAACTCGATCGTCAAGTTTGCCAAAAGAGACGACCAAGAATGATGTAGAGAATGAGTAGATGACTTTGTCTCACTTCGTCCAAATCCGTGGACGATCGGTTAATGAAGTTGCCGAGGGAATTGGGTGATGGAATGAAATGAACTGTAAAATTCCATGCACCCCAAATACTATCATAATCTTTTCTCTCTAAAATGAAATCAACAAGTGAAGTGAGGAGGAGAGAGAGGGCCGGCCACTTTATAGAAGGAGGGAGGTGACCGTAGGAGCTATCATGGAGGTGACCATAAACAACCATCCTTATCATAACAAAAGATCAAGAAAATATCTTAAGGAAAACAAGAATGTTTAGAAATCAAAGCATGAGTCACATGACACCTCTCCATTTCTAGAACCTTCTAGAAGCTTCTAGAAGCATGACTCACTCTCATCCAAGAAAAGATAAATCCGTCTTTAACCGAATGTTAAAACACGGCTGATAGAAAACTGGAAACTGGCAACTTCCAAAAGTGATCCTGAAACGACTTTCAGGACAACCCCGAAACTGTATAAATATACCCGCATTTGTATTACGACCGAATACAAATGCAACTGAGACAAAGATATTATACCTACTCAATATAATACTCGGATCCGGCTTAAACCAAAGCCGACCAGTATCATCTGCCCGAAAAATAACACGTGCGTAAACGCACGTGCATTTTCCGAACCCTGCCATAAAACCATACGGCCTCTACAACGTTTCGCCCGAACTTAGGAAACCGTCTGTGGGGGACTCTAATGACTCGTCAGTACCCTGGCAGTGGGTTTAACCATAAACCGTCAGTGGCACTAGCAATGCGTAACGGCTGCCCATGGACTGACCTCAAGGGATGCCGATGAGCTCACTCATCCGGAAAACCTTACTGAGCCTAACAGTGACAATGTATATACAGTCCGGTCCGTTCGTCTATGAGTATTGCATATCTGCCTAGGGGGCTAGTAACGTCAGACCGCCAATAGCAGTATAAGTCGTGTCGGAGTGAAGCCCAATAACACCCTGAGATACTACTGGAGTACCTACCAGTAAATCTCCTGCCATGGCCATGGACTTTGTGTAATGGCACTCCTAGACACAGCACGACCTCGCCCCCAATACCGGGAGAGACGAATCCCCTGCCGATCCGCTCACGTGCCTCCATATGGCTCGGGACTGTACCCAAAAACTACCTGTTTGCACGACTCCTTTGAGCCGTGGTAGGGTAGAAATCAAAGCACAGTGGGAACTCACACGAGACAAATGAAGACCTCAGGTTGATGAACTAACCTGTACACATGTCACCAGGGAACTGCTATCTGACGGTAGATATAATACTAACTAGCAGATTCCCGGCGAGTCCTGTCCGGTGTACTCATAATCCAATGAGCACCTGTATACATCTTAGGTGATCTAACTGACACCAGTGGCTTGTGAGACCGGCCACCGCCCCTCGTCGGGGTCTCGACTGTACATACTAGTCTACTCCGGAGTATCGATGCCCTGTCTCGAAACTCCCACGACTAGGGACCACAATTAAGGATGTGCGTATAAACCACCCAACTCTCACGTATATGATCGCCATCATACTGTTGGTGGTAAATCAAGATCCTAAGGGCTCTATCAAAGTGTAACATGTAATCAGTCACCTGATCATGTACACGACTGATAAAGGCAAACCAGATAGCATACTATCATCTTGAGTAAGACTGTCCTACCGGTATAGGTCCTCCGCAATCATTGCAATCACGTACCTGCGATCCAATAATTGACTATGAGGGCACTATCTCCAACAATATCTGTCGTACCTAATCGAACCCCGGTCTGTATCCCCTGGATATCTGCCGTGCTCATTTCTATCTCCGGAATCGAGTCACCTCGTTAGGCTCCCTCGTCTCAAATGCGGCTATCCTGCCCCTCGGTCTCAACCGGGTCCACCAGGTATCCAACTGTATCCCCACCGACTCAGTCTGGATAAAATTGTAAATCCGTAACCGTATACCCACCGACTCGGTCCGGATATCCAAATAAAAAAACACAAATCTTCTGGTGGACATTTACTCATCATATAAAATATCAAGTGAGGAATAAGAAACTTGCATAGGTTGTATTGATGATATATTATATATGTATATATATAACAGTGTCCCATACCACCGCTATATATATCATCAGGAGTAAAAATACTCAAAAATCCCAAGAAACCAAATACAGCATCTATAGTACTACAACATGAATAGGAAAAGACTAAGTAATCATATCACATAACATAATGATTTCAATTCTAATGTGTCATGGCACTACTAATGATGTGTAGTGTAGCATACGCGTTTGTGCTCTTGCAACATGGAAATCAATAGTATTTGTGCAAGTGTTCTACGGTGTAACAATCTATATATTACCATATGTATAATAGAACGATTCTACCGTGACATGGCAGTACCAATGAGGTGTAGTGTAACATATATTCACGTGCTTGTGCAGCATAGTACTCATTGGTATTTATGCAGTGTTCTATCAGAGTGTGCATAACACAGAAACATATAATATAAATAATATAATGCAAACCTGTAAAGTAATCTAAACATACTTATTGTAATTACTTGTTATGAGCTATACCATTATCTTTAGAAATAATCGGAACGTTAAGTTTGAAATAAGGAAGCTGCCTTAGATTTAAAATAGATGTTTGTTTTAAAAACTGGCACGCATCCTGGTAGTTTATTTAAAAGACAACGAACCAAGGTTTTTTTTAAAATAATATAGCTCATACCAGTATTACATCCTAAAACAGAACATAATTTATCTCTACGAGTACAACAATAAATTGGCCGTTATTCGGCATACAAGTTCATCATTTCCGATACGTATAAATCCTTGTATTATAGCTCATCATATCGCTATATCCATATCCTCTTAAGTACGGCATGATCTCTCGTACAAACTCATCAAATCATACCCATATCGTACGGATCAAATATCACGTATATCTCATTTAAAAACTACGTATGAAACTTTATGCAAATGGAAGGTATACAAGATGCAATAACATATCAATGTTTTGACGAAAAGCTAATCTTAAATAGCTATCATAATAATAGTTATAAGGTTGCGGGGGTGCTATACGCCATCCGCCCGACTTCTCCCGTAGATGTAAATCTACTCACCAGAAATACGTCGTATCTACTCAAGAATCGCCAATCCTTTTTCCTTTCCTTGCGGCCTCCGAAGTCCCCATATTTGAATCTAACATAGCAATAACTTATATAAGGAAACGCTACATTCCGATACGTCAAAAATCAAGAAACACAAGCTGTATGTGTTAAATACCTTACGTACAACTATTGCAACCGATTTAACACTTAACCTTACTGAATTTTAACCCAACGCAGCCTCGCGACTGAAAACATAACGCGTTATGTTTTAACCGTGTCGTATTTTAGATTTTAGATACCTTTTTCCGATATTAGCTTTCAGATTTTATATACAGTTAAACTAACTTACTTAAACAAAACCAAATTAATCAAAAACCTACACAGAGACCTACCCAAAAAGCCAAATCACCAAACTTCCCCAAAAATCCGGCGATGCCGGAATTTTTCTATTGGTCGCTGGCCCAAAATCGATCCCCTGGGTTCGTGTTTCTATGGGTTGTTATAGGTCTAACATACATCATTTTGGCACTGTTTTGTTAAGTTACTTTTCCTCTAAACTACAACAGATTTAAACAGAGCCTAGTTTTAACTAAAATACGATATTATAGAAATTTTCATTTCCAATTAAACTAGTTACAGAATCTAAATTTCTATTGTGATTAAGGATTTTACTTTCAACTAATTTGCTGGAAGAACACCCTCCAAGATGCACAAGCTCCTAGTCATAGCTTAATGGTGAGGAAATTCCTAGATTAGCTCCTTGCTTCACCTTTATCTTGCTCTTCTTTATTTTGCTTTGGTTTTCTTTTCTATCTTAAATTTTCAGATTTGTAATTTAGTTAAATGATCTGAACATATCATATATATGAGAAGAGGGAAGGGTGAGGTGTAGGAGGAGGTGTCACCAAGCAAGATGTGGTGGTTACATGCAAGGAGGAGGTGTGGGGATTGTGTTGTGCATGAGAAAGAGGTGGTGGCAACACAATATCAAACCAACATGTTTTATTTTTGTGATATATCTGAACTAAAACATTATCTACCCTTTTTCACTTACACCCTCCACATTTCTAGTTTGCACAACTTTCCTAACATTTTACACAAAGACCCCTCACTAACTATGTTATTGCATAACACTATAATAATTAAAATGAAGCTAAATTTCTTATGAAAACCCTTATAATTTATTTATGTTACATATTAAAATCATAATTTAATTTATTTTACAAACTACTCATGAAAATGTCCTATTCTGTTTTAATAACTTTTTAAATTTAACATTTTATTATTTAATTAATTAATTTTATTTATTTTCAAATTTTCTGAATGTTACACTGCCGCGATCGAAGTCCCGCATGACAGGCCTGAGCTGCCGATACCCCGTGCTCCTGTGAAAGCGGTGACCGTAGCGTCTTCCGAGTCTGGCGTGGGTTCAGATATCGAGACTCGTCATCCTAAGGTGCCCACCAAGCGTAAGCTTATGCTAGCGGCGACCGGCGCTCGCTCGCAGAAGAGGAAGAAGAAGTCGATTCTCTCTGCCGACGTTGTATTTGGTCAGGATCCCCATGCTCCTTATAGTGAGGGCTTGGACGAATATAGGACCAAGGGGGGCCTATTCGTAGCGCCGGATGATACGGATCTGGAGGCTGCTATTGCAGCTTCTGTACGATCAGCAAGCCACAAAGTAGGAATGATCATTCTTGCTGAGTCAGGTAATCTTTAGTTGCATCTTTATTGCTGTTACATATTTTTCTATTATCATGCCTTGACTAACACCTCATCTTCAACAGGCATTTCCACTGAAGAGGCTCTAGCGGCTTCCCTCAAGACTTTCGAGGAGGAGGAGAGGATTCACGCTTCGCTGGGCGTTGGTATATTTCGGCTCATTGCGCTTTCATTCCCCTTTCTTATGGATAATCTGACCCCTTCTTATCTTATCGCAGGGACGACAATGCTAATCCCGCAGGGTGATGCGGAGATGCTTCCAGGGCCAGCCATCGAAGTCCCGGCCTTCTCAGCTCTATCGAAAGAGGCTTTACTCAAACGACCGATGATGGATGCCATAACGGCTCCAGAGGTAACTATTGGCGTGGACGATGACGTCCCGTTGATGGAGGTCTTGAGAATATCTGCCCTCACGGCCCGGGCAGAAAGGAAGCTTAGAATGCGCGCGGCAAGGGAGCGTAACGCTGCCTTGGCCGCGGGTGCAGGTTCAAGCGCTTCTACCCCTACCCCTACTCCTTCAGAGGATGTTTCGGCTGCCTTGTCTACCGCCCACAAACAGGCAGCACGTATAGCTCGGTAAGCAGTTGAAAAACTGACCCAAGGTAACGTGACATTAGGTTCTTTTTGTCAAAGTTTTAATTTTCAGATTTTCATATATCTTATCCTGCAGGGCCGAGTCTTGATGAGGTAGCAGTAGGTGAGGTGGCTGCAATCGCCGAGCCTGAGGTAGCGGTAGGTGAGGTGGCTGCAATCGCCGAGCCTGAGGTAGCGGTAGGCGAGATGGCCGCAATCGTCGAGCCTGAGATAGCGGTAGGCGTGATGGCTGCAATCGTCGAGCCTGAGGTAGCCACTCTTTCTCAGGAGTCTGGAACTGCCCCAATCGCCATTCTTTCCGCCTGCGGTTCTCTGCCATCTTCTGGCGTCGCGAGCGTTACGACGGCTCTCGTAGAGTCAGGAGATGAGGCGACAGGAGGCGAGACCATTCCATTGGAGGAGGGTGAGGCAGCCGCTACATCCAGTGATGCTTTTGTTGCGGTCTCAACCGGCGACCTACCAGGTAAATTTTGGGTTATTGCTTTCCTTTTAGTTTTGCAATCCCTTTCGATCTCTCATGACAGTATTTCTTTCGCTTCTAATGCATGTGTGGCGAGCGTTGAGATTGTGCCACCCGAGGAAGTATCGCTAGTTGCTACTTTGACGGTGGCCGCCCCTTTTCCTTCTCTCGTATCCTCTCAAATGCTGGAAGGTACGGACTTGTGACCCATCGGTTTCATTGTGGGCAATATACTTTATGCACTGACATCGCATTACTACATCCTTGCAGGAGTCCTTTTTGATCACCTGTATCAGGTGCTATACCCACACTTCTCCTTTCAGTCAGAGATTGCCTCTTCTAGCGGAGCTGGTGAGTACAACCTTTAGCTAACGTCTCTTCTTTTCTTTTACGGGTAGTCTAATTCTTCTTTGTTTTAATTGCAGCCCTACAGATCGAAGGAGGAGATGAAAGAACAGTTGCACCACCGGTACTCCCGATCTTGCCATCTGCTGCAGCCGGTATAGTAAACTCCGTCGTTCATGAACCTCCTTTATTTCCTGAACCGTTATTTGACTGTGATTTGCTTTGCAGCTGTAACACCGACTTCAGCTTCATTCGAGTCTAGAATCCTAATGCCAGCGGGCCCCTTTTCCAGACGTCTATCTTCAAAAGGCACTGTGAATAGTCTGCGTATGCTAAGTGATCATCTCGAGGAGCTTGACGCGGAGACTCCTGCCCTTGCTATAGATTTTGCTGCTGAGGTTAATCATATGCTGGCGACACTCGTGCAGTTTCACAGCGAGGGCGTCATTGAGTCTTGGGTAAATCACTGTAGGGAAATTGAGGCTTGTCTGCATGAGCTCTAGTTCGGACGTCCTGCTCCCGAGGTTCTGGCTATGAACTCTCAATAGGCTGCGTGGGTCGAGGAGAGCACTCCCTACTTCCGCCATCTTCAACAGGAAGCGGCCTTAAAGCGTAAGGAGTGCGAAGAAGCTTCAAGCGAATCTGCTCGATTGCATGCTCAAGTTGACGCAAACACTGCACAGCTGAAAGTTATCTTCGAAAGCCTTCTACGATGTATTTCTGACGGGCTGAAGCTGAGGCGGAAGCTCGACCTCATCGAGCGAGATGCACAGAATCGTAGGGTAGCTCAGCGGGTCGTCAAAGAGCAACCTTCATCCTATTTGCAGCAACGAGCTCAGGTTGAAGCAGATTTGGTCGCGGCAGCTGACCATAAGAAGAGGCTGAGGGGAGTGTGCCAGCGGCTGATTGATCTATTGAAAATGCTTCCCTCCCAATAGTTGTTTTTGCACCACTTGTAACTTTTGAATAAGATGTATCCCCCCTTTTTTTATCCTTTCATATGATGTAAATTGTACTCAATTGAATTTATGAATAAAAGATACACTTCTTTTGTACTATCTTGCGTCATTTCTTGCTTTCTTCTTTTGTTTTTTATCGGCATGTCACTTTAGTAAGAGAAGCCTGCAGATGATAGAGAGAACACTCCGTTTTGAATTCTTCGAGAGGTAGCGATGGCTTAGGAAGCAGGTTCAGATCTGTTGCCTAAGGCTTTTCAACTTCATGAGCCGTGAGGGTCTCATAAAGACTTTTCTCCCTACGAGTCGAGAGGATCTTGTAGGTGTATTTTCTCCTTAGGAATCGTGAGGATTCCTAAGTGTGTTTTTCTCTTATAAGTCGTAAGGATCTCACAAGAGAATTTTCCCTCTTACAAGCTGAGAAGACTCGTAAGTGGTTGTTTCCCTCTTTGTCGAGATTCGACTTTGGAGAGTATGGCCCATGAATAGTATGCAAGAGTCCATTTTGGAACGACTTGCAGGGCCCCAGTGCTTAGGAAACAGGTTTTTTAATCCCTGCTGCCTAAGGCTTTTCCTTATGAGTCGAGACGATAAAAGAAGTTCTCGCAAAGACACTAATTTCCTCACGAGTCAAGACGAATCGAGCAGTTTTTGCAAGAATGTCCTAACGTCACAGTTAACCTCTGCTCTTTACGATAGAGGCCCGTTAGGGTCTGTGGTACTAGGGTTTTGTCCGTCGTACCGTCGCATTGGCTGATGTATTTCTCGATAGGCAATCTTGCTGTTCGAGTAGCCTTGCGACTGTCGTGTCTCTGATCCCTTCGAGGGCTGGACAAGACGTCTTCAAGCAATCCTCCTAGGCAGTTTGACTGTCGGAAGAGCAAGCGTTAGGAATTTTGCCATGCCGCTTTTTACTTGAGGTTAGGCTCATTTTGGGGAGCCCCGATGAGTCATAACCACTCCGCGCTGGTGTAGGATGATCTCCGATTGTCTTTCAGGTTTTATTTGAGTTGCCGTCAAGACCCTGAAGTTAGGAATTTAGCCTTTGCTTCGTTTGCTGGCATTGTGTCTGCTGTATCGAGACGAATGTCGTGGTTGTCTCTAGGTTGTTAGTGAACTGTTGAGGTTTGGAACTAGGGATTTTGCCGTGGCTCCGTTGTTTGATTGTCGTGTCTGAATCTTGCTGTAGGAAAAATGCCGTGGTGACATCTCGTCTGCTGTATCGAGACGAACGTCAAGGTGGTGACCACTCCATGCGGGATGATCTCCGGTAGTCTTTCAGGTTTTATATGAGTTACCGTCAAGACCCTGAAGCTAGGAATTTGGCCTTCGCTTCGTTTGTTGGCATTGTGTCTGCTGTATCGAGAAGAATGTCGCAGTTGTCTCTAGGTTGCGTGTGAACCGTCGATGCTTGGAGCTAGGGGCTTTGCCGTGCCTCCGTTGTTTGATTGTCGCGTCTGAATCCTGCTGGAGGAAGAATACTGTGGTGACATCTCGTCTGCTGTATCGAGACAAACGTCGAGGTGGTGACCACTCTGCGTTGGTGTGGGATGATCTCCGATAGTCTTTCAGGTTTTATATGAGTTGCCGTCAAGACCCTGAAGCTAATAATTTGACCTTTGCTTCATTTGCTTTGGTGTTGCGTCTGTTGTATCGATACGAACATCGAGATGGTGACTACTCCGCGCTGATGTGGGATGATCTCCGATAGTCTTTCAGGTTTTATATGAGTTGCCGTCAAGACCTTGAAGCTAGGAATATTGCCTTTGCTTCATTTTTTGGCGTTGCGTCTACTGTATTGAGACGAACGTCGAGGTGGTGACCACTCCGCGCTGATGTGGGATGATCTCCGATAGTCTTTCAGGTTTTATATGAGTTGCCGTCAAGACCCTGAAGGTAGGAATTTTGCCTTTGCTTCATTTGCTGGCATTGCGTCTGCTGTATCGAGACGAATGTCATGGTGGTGATCACTCCGCATTGGTGTGGGATGATCTTCAATAGTCTTTCAGGTTTTATATGAGTTGCCGTCAAGACCTTGAAGCTAGGAATATTGCCTTTGCTTCATTTGCTTTGGCGTTGCGTCTGCTGTATCGAGACGAACGCTTAGGTAGAGCTGGGATTTTGCCATCACTCCGCTTTGTTTCGACCGTGAGGTCTTTCATCGACGTTGCATCTGCATCTAACTGGACTGCAAAGGAATGTCGTCGTTGACATTGCGTCCGGTGTAATGAGACGAATGCTGAAGTGGTCTATGGGTTGTCTGTGAACCGTCGAGACTTGGCTCTCTTTCGGATGGAGCCTAGGGTGAAGGTATGGTTCTCTCTTTGTTTGTGCCCCTGGATTGTATACAGGGATCGATATGATCTCACCTGTAGTGCAAAATTTTTCTTTCTGCGATGCTCTATCACTTCAGCTTTTTATATCGCGAAAGTCACGATTGCCCAATCATTTCGGCTATTTTTCGCGGTGCCCAATCATTTCTGCTATTTGTTTTGTTTTTACTTTCCGTTTTTTACTGCGAGTTGCCCAATCATTTCGGCTATTTGTTTTTGTACGCATACATTTTTACTTGCTGATTTCGTTCCAAGTTGCCCCATCATTTCGGCTATTTCATATGCATTTGTGGCTCGCTGACTTTCACTGCGAGTTTGAGATTTGATTTCGATTTAGGCATCAGCATCGCTACAACTGGGATATTGACAGGAGCGAATCATCATTTGCCTCTGTCGATGTCGAACAAAGGTGGCTTAGTAAACAGGGTTAGGATCCTGTCGACTAAAGCTTTTGAATTTACGAGCCGTAGAGGTCTCATAAAGGTGTTTCTCCCTACGAGTCGTGAGGATCACGTAGGTGCGTTTTCTCCTTAGGAATCGTGAGGGTTCCTAAGTGTGTGTTCTCTTATAAGTCGTAAGGATCTTACAAGAGTGTTTTCTCCTTATAAGTCGAGAAGACTTACAAGGGTTGTCCACTGTGTAAACATATCCCTAGTCGTGGGTGGGACTTTGTTAGGGAGAATGTTTATTCGAGCCCGTGGATTGTATATAAGGGTCAGCATTGAACTGCTTGTAGGGCAGAGCTGGAGGTTGTGATGGCATAAGAACGGGTTCAGATCCCTGTAGCTTAAGGCATTTGAATCTTATGAGCCGTGAGGGTCTCATAAGAGGGTTCTCCTTGCGTGTCGTGAGGATCTCGTAAGTGTAATTTCTCCTTAGGAATCGTGAAGATTCCGAAGTGTGTTTCTCCCTTGTGAGTCATAAGGATCTCACGCGGGTGGTTTCTCCTCACAAGGTCGAGAGGACCTTGCAAGTGTCTTTTAACGAGATTGCGCCCTTTTGGGTTTTCACAAAAACTTGCCGGTAGCTCTGCTGTTTTTACTCACGGAGCCCTTTTGGGTTTTCATCCATGCCCATTTTGCTTTTGGACATACCGTTTTTTTTTCTTTTTTCTTTTATATTTTATCTTTTATTGTGTCAGCCTTGGGATACTGCAGTCCACAGTAGTTTATCGACGTCTCGGTCAACAGCCAGTTTTAGGACATAGTGGTCCATCGTTAGTTTAAGGACGTTTCGGTCCGACGCCAGTTTTAGGACATAGTGGTCCATCGTTAGTTTAAGAACGTTTCGGTTCGACGCCAGTTTTAGGACATAGTGGTCCATTGTTAGTTTTAAGGACGTTTCGGTCCGATGTTAGTTTTAGGACATTTCGGTCCGTCGTTGCCGTATTTGAGGCGAATTTCTAGTTTACGGACTTTTCGGTCCATGGGGATTTCTCTATGAATGAGCACGATGCCCCTGGCATGTCCACCTTTTTAGGGGCATGAGGCTGTGGCGGGTTCACCTTTCAATTTTCGGATAATGCGAACTTGCCTTGTTGGTATTGGTCCTCAATCCAGCCTTTGAAGATGAAGCAATCTTCGATTGGATGGATTACTGCTTGGTGGTAAGAGCAGTAATTAGGATTGTTGACATCGCCTGGCTGCAACGGACGTTTTGGATCTGGCAGATTGATAAGTCTGTTGCGCACTGCCAGCTCGAACAGTCTTCTCGTTTTATCCCGAGGAAACGAGTAAGGACGTCCAAGTCTCTCCACGAGGGATGGGCATGGACGCACATTGTTTTGGCGAACAACCGGCTTTAAGCTGCTCGGCTGTTGCTGAGTATTAGCGACGAAAGTCGCTTTCCCTTTGCCCTTTTCATTCCGTGGCTCCGGCTTTGAAGGAGACGGTCTATGACCCATCTGATCCATTTGGGCCAGTTTGTCAATCAAGGCCTGGAACATGGTCGGCTTGAAGAACATCATGAATTGGGAAATAGTCGCTTGGGGGTCAAGAGTGCCTACGAACATGCCTACCGCAGGCGCTTCTTCGATGCGCTGCTCGCATTTCGACCATAAATTCCACCACCGTATCACGTATTGTACCCACGTGTCGCCTGTCTTTACCCTTATGTTGATCAATGCGGTGATCGGGGTGCGCTCGCTAGCGCTTGCAAATCTCTGTGTAAACAGCAGCTCCATCTCTGCAAATGTTTTGACCGAGTTATTGGGCAGCTCCGAATACCATTCAAAGGCTGTTTCCGCCAAGCTGCTGACGAACTGACGAAGTAACAATTTGTCGTCACCTCCGGTATTGCCGAAAAGTGCTCTGAACTGAGCGACATGTTGATGGGGATTGCCCTTCCCCTTGTATACATGAAACTTAGGAATCGTGTATCCTGACGGATACTTGATCTGATCGTACCATCCTAGATATGGTCGCCCAGTTCTGACGACTTGGCCAGTTGCTTCATTTGCTTGATGAGCCCGTATTTGCTGAGCTATATAATCATCCAGGACGGCCTTGGAGATGGTCTCTTCCTTGGCTGCTGAAAGAGCCTGAGGAGGATTCGATGTCTCCCCTCTGTCGTCCTCGATGATAATCGGGGGGGTCTTCAGCTGGTGGTTCCGGCTGTAACATCATCCCGGCCATGTCTTGGAACAAAAAAGCCATTCGTTTTATGTTGGCCGCTTATTCCGCGACCTCTTTTTCTTTCCTCTCGAGCATTCTTCGGAGGAAATCGGCATCAGTTTCTTGTTCCTGACGCTGTTCTGAGGTCTCCGGATTGTCTTTCAGCCCAGTGAGTGCGGCCATTGCAGTTATCATCTCCTGAAGTTTCTGCTGCTGTTGCTCCTGAGCCTTTGTTATCGATCGAGTAAGCGGTCGATGACCCGTAGAAGCACGGCTTTCCTCTTTTCTAGAAGCCATATAAACAGTATGTACCAACATGCCCCCAGACTTGGAGCGTTTAGGTTCGGTGTCTTTGCGGTTCGTCGCGGACACATAGGCTTTCTCCGGCCTCCTTCTCTTTTGAGCTGTTGACGTTGAGGGAGCCGTTGCAGTGGGAACCCAGAAGGCTGTCTCCTTTGGTGGCTTGACAGGATGATTTTCTACTTGTCGAACTTTAAGCTTCTTTGATCGGCGAAAGCAGTCCTGGTCAATCACCGATTCCTGGACCTGCCGCCAGACTTTATAAATTTTGGGGGACAGCCGTTGAGGGGGCTGGTCCGACTTCTTCTCTGTAGTAATCTCCATAGGTGGAGAAGATCTCTTTAGCACGGCAGTCGGAGAGTTCTTGCGAACCCTCATAAGCGGTTCAAAGCTGTTCTCAGTTGGAACAGCAGCATTGATTTCCACCATGGGAGCTGGCGGAGTTAGTCCAGAAGGGGAGCTGCCCACGGCCTTCCTTACTCGATGCTAGTGACGACGGCGAGCATGTCGTGTGGATGGAGTTGGTTCAGCTATGGAGATGGCTCCGTCATGCCCTCTGTCTTGACGGAGGGTTGTCGCCGGTGCCAGCCTTTTGAAGACTGACGTTCGCCGAGAAGTAATGTCCAACCTATCGAATACAGACCTCTGGGAAGAGGTGACTTCGCCTGGAGCGAGAGCCGGAGTGTCCATCCTTGTGAAGACTGACTTCTTGTCAAGAGAAGCTACTTTGGTGACCTCGAGAGCAGGAATGTCTATCTGTTTTAGGATGGCCGCTTCAGATATCGTGGGCTTCTTGACAGTTCCATTGGGGTTCAGGCTCAGCCTATCGAAGACTGATGCTGTTGGCTTGGTATTGGATGACCCGTTGAGAGGGGCTGTGGTGGTAGTGAGCCGATCAAAGACCGATTTCTTCTGTGCTTCTTGCGGCAGCGGGATGTTAACGCTCACTGGTGGGAGCATGGTCCCGGAGAACAAACCGATGGTAGCCTGCGTTACCTTCTCTACTGGCATTGTGAAAAGGGAGGCCGCCTGGGGCCCGTAAGTTACACCTCTAGATGAGGCGGAACGGGAGTCGCGGTTGCAGCTGGAACATTTTTTGCAGGTAGACTCCATTGATCTTTCGTTTTCTGCACCGAGAAAGACATCAAATCTTAGTACCTCGAACCCAAGGGAAACCATAGCAAACCTCGATTCGTTCGCGAACACGACAGATGAAGTGTGGAGTGGAAAAAGGAAAAGGTCCCACCGGGCGTGCCATAATCTGTTCACGGCCGAAAACCGGGAAGACAAACGTCTTGCCTGAATTTGGGGGAATATGCTAATTGGTGTTATCCGTCCACCTCTCCGAAGATGCCAAGTTGATTTATGGCACTATGTATCGAAGGTTTAAACGGATGCGGCCGATGTAGCAGACTTTGTCAGATTCCCCCTCATTTGAGGGTTTTTTTATTGTGGGGATTCTTTTCCCTGCAGGCGTAAGCCCCTGCAGTTAATTACGCTACCGCATCGCGGTAACCACTTTCTCCTTCTCCAGATGGTCAATTCGTGTCGTGGGTGTTTGTTTTGTTTTTGGTTGCCCGTGGATTGTATAAGGAGACTAATTTATATTGTCTCCCGTAGGGCGTGGATTAGTCCAAATCCGTATCTTCTTAGATTTGGGTTTGGGGTTAGGTTTAAGAATACGTTAGTCTCATTTGAGACTAAGATCAACTTAAAAGTTTGTTAAGGATACGTTAGTCCAATTTTTAGACTAAGATCAACTTAACAGGATCGTTTAGAGCCAACAAGAGAGCAATTGGGTTCTATTGTTTAGTTTAGGGACATTGCGGTCGATTAGTTTAAAGACATTATGGTCCAAGGTTAAAGACATCATAGTCCGTGAGTTTAAAGACATCACAGTCAAGGTTAAGGACATTATAGTCTACGAGTTTAAAGACCTCACAGTCAAGGTTAAAGACATCATAGTCCATGAGTTTAAAGACCTTACAGTCAAAGTTAAGGACATTATAGTCCATGAGTTTAAAAACCTCACATTCAAGGTTAAGGACATCATAGTCGGGTTTTAAAGGACCCCACAGTCCGTAGAATGTTTGGTTGTCGGGACCCATCACCTCTCTGAAGACGTTGAAGGATTACAACGATAAATATCAGAGGAGTAAAGAGATGTACCCTCGAACCGACGTGAGTTGGTTGAAAGATCTGTAGTCCAATTTAGGGCTAAGATCTGTTAAAATATTTATGAGCAGATGAGCCCAATTAATACGGGTTAAGGACTTATGGCCAATATTGGGCTAAATCCAATCATGTTAAAATGTTTAACATTTTATTTTAGGTTGTTGAGCCTTTATTTGGGCTTGACCCTTTTAACAATGTTGAGCATTATATCTTGACAATATTTTTTGTCTTGTATTGAATGTTGAGCATTCATTAGAGCTCTGGCTTATTAGAGAACAATTTATGTTCTGTCAGTGCAACACGTGGCGCGCTGGGCGCTTTGCACCAATCAAAAAGTGCAGTGCGCTTATGCCAAGTAGCGCACATGTAAGGGACACGTGTCGCACTCAGCGCTAGGCGCCAGATGATGAGCGCATGATGCCAGTTTATGAGCGTTGAGCGCTAATCGATGAGCGCATTACGCTTTTAGTTTAGTGGCGCACACGTGAGTGACACATGGTGCGCTTGGCGCTGAACGCCAGCACATGAGCGCAGTGTGCTTTTTTAGAAGCGCAAAGCGCAAGTTGTTAATTGGCGCATACGTGAATGACACGTGGTGCATTTGGCGCTGAGCGCCAGTTCAGAGAGCGTGGAAGTGCAATTCAAGACCGCAGAGCGCATCTGATCAATTTTACGATCTGGAAAACAAATTTACGTTCTTTGAAAAGTGACTTTGTCTCAAGATCTAAGAACAACAGTTCTTATTTTTGCAGGAGATATTTCCAATCTCTTATGTTGATGAAAGGCATTGCTTTTATAGATCTATGATCTGTGAGAAGAATTATGTTCTTCTTTTATTTTATGATGAGATCTTTTGATCTCTCTGTGAAAGACTTTTTGTCTTGTAGATCTATGATCTGTTTAAAGAAATGAATTCTTCTTTTTTAATCATGAGATGATTTCATCTCTGTGTTCGTCATCATCATTTTTACCTTGAAGAAAAATCTTCTTGGAAGAGCTTGCTCTTTATCTTTGAGTTTCTCAAAGTTTATGGGGGGTGGGGGGGTTTCTCTATCTTTTTTTTATCTGTATATCTGAGACTTGAAGTCTAGGGCCCTTTTTATAGGGTATGCTGATTTGTTGAATCAGTTAAAGAGATCTTTCTCTGATTGATTTGGGGATGTTTCCCCACCATTGAATCTTTGATCCTAGGGCTTCTGTTTTACAGAAGGCAATCTTTTTGTTTTTAACAAGATTGGAAAATCTTTCCATACAGAATTTATTCTGTTTTTTGGTAATTTTTATTTACCATTGGATCATTGATCCAACGGTGCTCTGATTTACAGAGCACAATCTTGTTATTTAGAAAGATTTTGAGGAATCTTTCCTTAACAGAATTTAATTCTGATTAATTAATGATTCATCATTATTATTAGATCTTTGATCTAACGGTGGGGAGTTTTTAATTCTAGTGCTAGTGCACCCGTGCTTTGCACGTGGTGCACTGCTTAAAAGGCAGCGCACATTGCGCTAGCACACCCGTGATTGACACGTGGTGCGCTGCTCGGAGCACAGCGCACCCTGCGCTAGCGCACCCGTGTTTGACACGTGGTGCGCTGCTCGGAGCACAGCGCACCCTGCGCTAGCGCACCCGTGTTTGACACGTGGTGCACTGCTCGGAGCGCACCGCACCTAGCGCTAGCGCACACATGGTGCGCTGCTTAGGGCGCTGCGCACTTGGTGCTGCATCTGAAGCGTTGCTTCATTTCAAAATTTGAATTTTAAACAGATCTTTGCTCTGATTGGGGGAAACAATTGGGAAAATATTTTCCCATACATAACTTATTCTGTATCTTGGTGATTTTTAATCATCATTGGATCTTTGATCCAACGATGCTCTGATTTACAGAGCACAATCTTTCTTGTTTAGAAAGATTGGGAAAATATTTTCCAAATAGGATTTGGATCCTTGTATTTAGAATTTAATTCTATCGGCTCAGAAAGCATTGGGAGCCCTCACGTGTAGCACGTGACCTATAACTTTGGGTTGGTCTGCTTATATACCGCAGTCCAAGAGAAAAGCATCACGTGTTGGCACGTGATGCGCCTTCTGGTCTGCTATTTGTTTTATGAAGACGCCTATATATTTTGTATATAGACGCTCATGTGTGGCACGTGAGGCCTAACTTCGGTCATGTTTGTTAAGTGTGATGCATTATAATTTTGGCTCCAAAGCGCATCACGTGTGGTCACGTGATGCTCCATTTGGGGATTTTTCCCATTACCTTTTTACTTATTATTTATTTATTTTTATAAGGGAACATGTTACAAGACGGATCCTCTTCTTCTGATTTTCCAGTGTCACTACCTAAACGAGGGCGAATTTTGCTGCCGGATGGGCCTTCAGTATCATACTCGTCCGTATCGCTACCGAAGTGAGGACGGGTTTTACGGAAGGACGAACTTCTAGCGTTGGACTCATCAGTGTCACTACCGAAATGCGGGCGCACTTAGGGGTTTTTGCTTTTGAAAGTGACAGCCGACTCAGATTTACCTTTGAGTTTCGGGACCATTCTGTCTTTGATCAGCTGTGGCTCAGCACTTTGGAGATTCACAAAGTACCGAGAATCTTCATATCGGACTTCCTGCACACCGAATGGCTGGATGTCTCCATCAATTTGTCTTTCTTCTCTGTTTTTGGTATATTTCATGCACTGATGGAGAGTTGACGGAACGATGCCGTAATCGTGGAGCCATGACCGTCTTAAAAGAATTTTATAAGACGTGTCAGCGTCGATCACATATATCTTGGCTTCAGTTTGAAGATCCCTAAATTTGATTGGCAAAGCTATAGACCCCAGAACTTGCTGGCAGTTTTGATTGAAGCCTTGAATGACAATCCTTTCCCTTGACAGGTGGCGGACGTCCATTTACAAACTCTTCAGAGTCCGCAAATTCATGATGTTCACTGAGGATCCCAGATCAATCAATATGCGATTAATCCGATCTCCGTCGTTGTACCCTGTCACGTAAAGTGGCCTGTTATGCTCAGCTGTTCCCAGTAGCAGGTCTCCGTCCTTAAACGTGACCGCGGCGGCCTGCAGAGCATACTGGGCTTATTTCATATTAATTTCCGCAAAGCGAGCCTGATACCGCTCAGGGTTTTGTAGAGCATGAATGAGAACATCTCTAAGCTCTTTAGATAGGACCAAGGCATCGTAGATGCTCAGGAGAGATGGAAGCTTCCGGAGATGAGCCAAGACACTGTAGTCCACTAAGGAAGGACTTGAGTTTTAATTAGCCGGTTCTCTGCCATCTTCCTCATTAGCCACATGTTTTTCCTTTCTTTTTGGGGCGTTGCCCTGATTTGGCTGCAGAGCCCTGCCGCTTTTGAGCAAGATTTGGTTGGCCTTTGTGGCGAGCTCCTCGTCCTCTTCGGGAAAACAGAGCTCATCCTCAGAGTCGCTGCCAAGATGGATGGCGTAGCAGGTCACTATAGGGAACTCTTCATTGGAGTCTTCTTCTAACTCCTTCAGAATTTCAGCCGTTTCTACAGGGAGGAACTCATTATATTGAATCAGAGTTCTTTCCTTCTGTTCATAGTCTTCGAGGGAATCGATATATTTTTGAATGGTTGATCTCCCTGCAGACTCTTTTTCATGTCGAGATGCACTTTTCTTCTTCTTGAGCTTTTTGGATTTTGAGATTGATGGAGCCGAATTGGCAGCTGGAATGGTAGGCTTCTTCTGCCCTTCCCATTCCGTTCTGAGCTCTTTCCGAAGTAGCTTTATCATCTTCTTCGTCTTATTAGATATGTGCGTACTCCACGGAGGCTGCGGTGAGTCAGTTTCATTTCTCAGGGCAGTGGGTTCAGCTGTCTGCTCCCAGAAGGCTTCAGCTTGCGTCTGTATGAAGTTGGTCATTGCAGCTTGGTTGTTTACCAATATACTCTTGGACAGCTCGATCTCTCCAGTCTTGTACTGCTTCTCGACCCAATCTTTGAAAATATAGAAATCCTCGATCGCGTGGCTCAGTACTCTATGGTACGGGCAATACAGGGGATTGCCGGTCATTTTTGCTTCATGCGGTCTCTTCGACTCGGGCAATTATAGACCATTGTTCAAGGCTGTTGCGCCACGGCAGCGCCCCGGCCGTCTTACCGAGGCCAAAATGCGGAATCAAAAATTTTCCTTACTTGGAAACTGGCGCTACCGCGGACAATAAAACCCGGATCGTTAACTATTAACCTATACTAGCTAACAAGAGATGGGAAGAGAAGTATACCAAGTGATCCGAGTCCTCCGGTCTTCTCTTCATCGTCCCGATCTCCCGCGGAAAGTCCTGTCTCCATGTCGTCGCCTCGTCGCCGGAAGGGCACCACATCGCCTGCGTCTTTTACGGGCTCCCGCCTCAATACCGAGGCAACTCGAGCATGAAGCCGGCAAGTCGACATGCCCAAGGTTTGCTGTAGAATGTAGTGTAGATACTTTGTCTCTTGGAGTTTATGTAGTTGCCATTGATGGATGGAGGAAGAGGTAAAGAAAATTGGTGCTTTCAATTTTCTAGCAAGAAGAAGATGAGATGAAGAATTTCTCACATAACCAAAATGAATTCTCTCATTCTTTTTCTCTCAAGTGAAGCCTCTCACTCTCTAAGTGAGAATGGTGGAGGAATGAATATCAAACCATAACAAGAAGGGAGGTGAGTGTAGGAGAAGAGAATGGGTGACTACACCCCAAAAGCAAACCTCACATCAAAAGGTAATGATAACTCTCAAATCAACTCTAATCACTTCTAATCTCAAAAAGCAAGCCATCATGAAAAGCAAAGATGCTTAACTTATCATAATGCCACAAGTGCAAGAAACCCCCTTCCACAAATGTTATTTGCAAACTTGCAAATAACCCCCTCCATCGGAAAAGTCCGGCCGGGAAAGAATAAAGGAAAACCGGCCGGAACAGAATGCAAACTGGCAACTCCAGAAAACTGGTCCCGTAATAAATTACAGGAAAAACCCCGATACTGTGCATACACACCCACATCTGTATTCCGACCGGATACAAATGCAATGAGACAAAAATCTACACTTTACTAAACTAGGATCCGGCTTAAACCAAAGCCGGCTAGTAATATCCGTCCGATCCTGATCCGTGCAATACCGCACGTATCAGATCGAACCCTGCCATATCTCCATACGGCCTCTACAGCGTTTCGCCCGAAAGCTTGAGTAACCGAATGTGTGGTGGACTCTAAAGACTCGTCAATACTATGGCTGTAGATTTAACCACTGGCACGTCAGAGGTATAAGCCAATACGTGACGGGCCACCAGCTATTGACCAAAAGGGACGTCGATGAGCGAACTCATCCTGACACCCTACTGAGCCTGTCAGTGACAATATCCGTACAGTCCGGTCCGTTCGTCTATGAGCATCGCATGTCGGGCCTAGGGGGTTGGTAAAAGTCAGACCCCCAAAAGCGGTACAAGTCATGTCGGAGTGTAGCCCAGAACGCCCTGAGATACTACTGGAATACCTACCAGTAAATCTCCTGCCTCGGCCGAGGGCTTTGCGTAATGGCTCTCCTAGACACAGTGCGACCTCACCCCCAATACCGGGAGAGACGAACCCCTGAAGATCCGCTCACTGCCTCCATGTGGCTCGGGACTGTACCCAACTAAAACCTGTTTGCACGACTCCTTTGTGCCGTGGTAGGGTAGTAATCAAAGCACAGTGGGAACTCACACGAGACAAATGACGATCTCAGGTCGATGAACTAACCTGTACACATGTCACCAGGGAACTGCTATCTGACATCTGGTATAAGACCAACTAGCAGGTTCCCGGCGAGTCCTGTCCGGTGTACTCATAACCCAATAAGCACCTGTATACATCTTAGGTGAACCAACTGACACCAGTGGCTTGTGAGACCGGCCACCGCCCCTCGTCGGGGTCTCGACTGTATACACTAGTCTACTAATGGAGTATCGATGCCCTGTCTCGAAACTCCTACGACTAGGGACCTTTTAAAGATGTGCTTATAGACTACCAGCTCCCACGTATATGATCGCCATCATACTGCTGGTAGTCAAGCAAGAATCCTAGGGGCTCTATCAACGTGTAATAGTGACATGTCAGGTCACCTAAAGCAGTACACGATGATAAAGATAAACCAGATAGCATACTATCATCTCAAGTAAGACTGTCCTACCGGGATAGGTCCTCCCTCAATCATTGCAATCACGTGCCTGTGATCCAATAATTGACTCTGAGGGCACTATCACCAACAATCTCCCACTTGCACTCAAGGCTAATTATTGCGATGTCGCATACTCACAGCCCGTGTGATACCGAACACCCAACTCCTCTACTAGTCAGTCTCATAAAACCCGTTTGCGAAACTATTGCGTTCGAGGAATAGCCTCAGTGAGTGGATCCGCAGGGATGTTTCTTTCTATGTCTCTCTATATCTCATGTTCGCGGAGAAAGCCATCTCCCGAAATGAGCAATACCTGTCTTAGAATATGTCTGGATGTCTGATGGGACCTAGCTCATAAATGAACTCCAAATCCAAACTTCTTAGACTGTATCATCAACTGAACTTAATCAGTATCCTGCGCCATGCCTCCCTCAGTATTGCCTTGGACCACCTGTCCAAAATACTGCCTCTCGTCAGAAGGAAAAACTATAACTCTGACAGCCACTCTGCCATCCAGGTCACCTTGGAAGCCTGGAATGATAACCGTCTCCTAAAGGAGGCTGCTGCTATCATATCCCTAGAACATCAACTTATGTTCTAAAACTGCTTCCGACTGTTTCTCCAGGATTGGATCAATATCATCTTATTGCATCTACTGCAAGAACAACATCTGGTGTGGTACTTGACATCTCATGATTGACTCAATTGCCTAAGCAAGTGATCTGCCAATCATGCACATCCTCTCCCTTTTAGTCTGTAAGACACGTTTAGAGAGGGTGACTCCATTACCTGCAGGTATACTACCGTGCCAGGAGTCGTCCATTCTAAATACTCATAGAATGCTGTCAAAGTACCCAGATTAGGAAACCACCCAAATCTAGATCTAAAACCATAGATCTAGTGACCAGAATGTCTGATATAATATCCAAGTCCTATGTGGAGAAACCACTGTGTGACAACCAAAGAATAACCGATCGTAGTATAGGAATATCACTTCCTACTCTGTGTATGTCATCCAAATACCAGGACATTACACCCTACTACCTTCTCAACAGATCCATCCCCTATTCTGATGAAGTCAAACCTATGACTGTCAGGTCAGAAATAGATGATCTATCTCCGCTGTAACTGCTTTAGTCTATAAATAGACATAAGTCTGATGACCACCAATGCTTCCGCTGCTCCCACTGACTACGACAACCCTTTGCGAGTCATATAGACGTGCACTTCTAAAGCTAGTTTAGAACGACGCTATACTCATCCTCATGCCGGGTCTCACATTCTGGAACAACAGCAATGGTAAGTCTGGGTAAACAAGAACCTCCCTGCCACCGTCCTTGAGCATACCGAAGTACCTCTCGAGTGCCTGAGGTTACCCATCATATCTGCGGAGTGGCCAATGGAATGTCAAATCAGATTGAATCTTTAGGTTCTTATCAAATCTTCAGTAATCGTTTGCGGTTCTGGAATCACTTCCAGTTCTACCATACTCCCACTACTGTTTTCTGAAAAAATCCATTTTTATTAAAACTGTGGCGAGTCAAGAACAATATCACTATTGATCTTCCAGATGATAGAAAGTCAACCCTCGTCATAGCCTGGGTCAACCCACAAACAGCCATTACAGAAACGTGCCTTGAGTTATCCGAAGTCTGGTTTTAAGCATAAGCCGGACAACTCCCCGTACCTTAACAATGTCAAGATATGAACTGTTCTATATCCAATATAGAAACAGAGGCACTGATTTAATTTAACCAGATTCAAATCATGCAGCTGTCTCCAGTGCATATCAACTAAATGGAGAGAGGCCGATCAGCGTTACTCAACTTAGGAATGCTTCCAATTATGAGTAACCTGAAAGAGAAGCAATTTCTCTTTATCATTACTATCAACTGAATACCATACACAAGTATCTACATCTTCGATCACTTTGAAGAATCCCGATACTTGCTACACCTGGTTCTCTACTCTATTCAAATACCTATAACTCCTCAAAACTTAGACCCTGTGTTTCTACGAAACACATGTCTAAGAACTAGAGAAGTTAAAAGTAAATAGAATATAGTAGGAGGACCAACCCCTCTGTCCTAATGGACACTGGACAACATACAATACTCTGTATAAGTCCGCTGAGTCTAACAACTCTTTCACTGTGCGTCGTAGGTTGAAAACTGTACTTATGGTTAAGAAGAATTACACCGCTGTTTGATGCTCCTTACCTAACCATCCACTGATATAGTTAAATGTCATCGACATAATATCAAAAGGTATATCTCACTCTATGAAAATAGACGTACAGATATATCAATTTGAAATTGGTGCACAACAGCGGATATTCAAAACCAAATATTTGCCGACCGGCAAACAGCCCAGATGATCTCCTCAAATATCACCGATTACAACGAATCCCGATATAATGAGGATGATCACCCTATTCCCAATGACTTACTCCCACTCATCATCTGTAAAACCATACAGATGTGAGAATCATAACTGGTAAATACATACCCTGGAGTAAGTATCTAATCGGGAAATCAGTTTTCTTTTAACATTACACAGTGAAACTGAAACATTGAAATGTTTCGGTGGGGTATTCCAGTATTCTTAGTAATGCCTCTTCCATTATCCAGATTCACAACTGTAACCGTATATCTCTTTGCCATCTGTCCAAATCCCTTTATATGTCTTTTGTCATTACCGTCTGCACACCCCTTTAGGCCAAATGGTTTTCTTCCTTCCCTACCGTTCGGCACCCGCCTATGGTTTGGAAGAAGACTATCCAATAAGCATAAAAGGTGTACTGTCCTAATCCTAGGAGCACTCGCAAAGCGAGAGAAGGTGAAGATAAAAGACAACCGAATAAACCTTATTCCTATTTCTCCTGAACCAGAATCCATCCCCGAACTGGAACAAGTTCCTTTCGAGTTCGTATATAACCATACGATGGAGTATCCAATAAACTGTGGATCTTCGTAGTGATACGGAGTGTCCTGGAGAAATACAAAAGTGATTTAGGATTGGCGAAGAAATACTTGGTTTGATCGTGAATAGCAGTCACAATTTACTTTGCCCTCTTACTAATCCCTTGCTTTGTCTTAACTTAATACCTTCTGCACACCATCGTTATGCTAATTGGTTTTCTTCATTCCCTACCGGTCGGCACCAGCCTAAGGTTTGGAAGAAGACTATCCAATTTGCATAATAGGTGTACTATCTCCTAAACCAAGGAGTACTCGCAACCTGAGAGAAGGTAAAAGGAAAAGACAACTGAATAATCCTATTCGTTTTCTCCAGAACCAGAAACCATCCACGAAGTCCTTCGAGTTCGTATATAACCATACGATGGTTTTGTCCAATGGAAGTGGACGTTCGTAGTAATACGGGGTGTCCTGGAGAAAAGGGTAAAAGTAGGAGTGGCAATGAGGTCTGCAACTCTGACAATCCAAAAGCCAGTGTTAAGAAGGTTCGGTCAACTTGGTTACTGAGTCATAGTCTTAGGGTCGGGTCAAAGGTTGCTGCCAGAGAGAGAGAAAAGAAACACTCAGCGTGCACTCTAACCTAGATCAGAATAGTTACCAATTTATCTAATCAGGAAACCTCCCACTATGCCTCAAATTCTCCTCCAAAGCTGAAAGAAGAATTAGTCGGGGTCACCCGAGGAGTAAACTAACTCAGCAGTGGGAATCGGGATCCAACTATCATCGCATGATAACTTGAAGGAATCCACTCAAGTCACCGCACTCCAGAAGGTATGCGCATGCCTGGTAAGTTTCAGTTCTTTTGAAACTCCCGATGTGTGTTTTTACCCCTAGGACCCAAGTGACCTTGACAATGCCAACAAATCAAAGAGTCCTAGTCAAGTTCTACCCGTCATTATCTTGATTGCGTTAAACCCACCCGTACGAGTCCTTGACAATGCCAACAAGACCGTACGACTGTCCTAACCAATCCACTTATCCATGTGACAGAAAAGCATTACATAGCTACCGAACACTACGCCACGGCAATGCACGACAAACGCAACACGAATACTAAGTAATACTAATCTGAAATGACGGAGGGCTACGACTGGTTTTTGGCGAAAAACCTTTAACGTAATGAACTTGATATCGTTGAAGGAACTGGATAACTTTTTAGAAAATATAGTGACGAAAACCTTTACTAAAGAGGTCACTCCCGGTGAAGGGATCTCGGCTCTTTCCCCGTAGAATGAGGTGCAGGATATTCCAACTGAATACCATGATGCAAAGCAAAAGTAATCGGCTATAGTGAAGTTAATTCCCTGACGCAAACTTCTGTCCAAGGGGTCACTCCTGGTGAAGGGATCTCGGCCCTTGCCTCGTCGACTGAGGAGCAGGATATTCCAAATGAATACCACGATGCAAAACAAAAGTGAACGTCCTTGCAATAACAGCTTTTTGAAAAAGTGTTCCAACAACATCAGAATAGGTTTGTTTATCTTGCATTGATCCGAATCAACGCAGTCCTATCAATTGATCACACCACAAAGAACGAAAATATACTGATGTACGTATATGCCATCCGCATTCGCCACTGGGTCCCGTCATTACCCGTTAGGTTAGCTAACTAACGACAGAGCGGGGACTGGAATAGCGCGGATGTAAAACATATACAACATCTACTAATATATATACCAATATATTATATTTCGCTCAAGGCGTGATAAAATGCAACATCACAGAAATGTACAGCATCACAGAACAATACAGATATCTGGGATCCCCGGGTTTCATAGAGCCGCTACTGAAACCCGACGTTCCCCTGGTCGTGTGGATAGCCTGTGCAATGAAATCCTAGACCCCTACGGGCGCGGAAAGTCACCCGCCAAGACCTGAAGCGAGGCAGCCCCCTCCAGCACCGTAAATGGACCACCCAGCACTTCACGGAATCCGGTAACTTGGGCACCCCTCCTGGGTCAACCTGTACCCCCTACGAGTGCGGCGAATAGCCCGCCAATCCTAGAGTGAAGCCCCCTCCGTCTCAATGCCATGAGATACGGGCCCGTTGCCCTCTAGAACCCGGCTATCCGTGCATCCCTCCGCGGGGTAATCCTAGTACAGAAAGTAAAATATACATACAACGGGTACATCGACCGCAACCAGGTCGTGCCCCAAAAGAATAATACAAACAGGCAGTGACGGCAGTCCACATGTCGGACGCTCGCCCTGCAATATCAAATGTACATATAAAATCAAAACTGTACTACCACTGCAACCAGGCTATCCACCACGACCGATCCGCAACATCACAGCAATACATAGAACATCAACGTGAAAGTCACGTTCGCAAATCCGTCTAACCGGGCTATAGCAGTTAGACAGGATTTACCGATCAAGTGACATTCACGGTCGCAGATATAATGTAAATACTGTGAAATAATGTGTTTAAAATATCCGATCGATCAAATTTTACCAAGTGGGACCCAAAGCATTACTGTAGCACTTGCAGAAAATCTGGGCCCAAACAGAATATTCCAAAACCCCTATTTTCATGTCAGTAAACCACTGTAGAAATTTGGTACGGTTTGGCCACAAAACGGCGGCGGTTCCGCGGCCAAAACGTGGTTTTGGCCGCTAAACCGCCGCGCTACAGTAACATCAGCGTACCAAATTTTCACAGAATTCATAAAAAACCCTACACGTAATTTTCCAATGTACCAAATAATTTTTAGAGCAAGGAAAAAATCGACAGAAAACTGATGCATGCAAAACGCGGATTTTGGAATTTTGGTCGATCGGATAAGTAAAACACATTAGAACAAGCTAGGCATGGTTAATGGCGTGGCTCTGATACCATGTTGCGCCACGGCAGCGCCCCGGCTGTCTTACCGAGGCCAAAATACGGAATCAAAAATTTTCCTTACTTGGAAACTGGCGCTACCCGCGGACAATAAAACCCGGATCGTTAACCATTAACCTATACTAGCTAACAAGAGATGGGAAGAGAAGTATACCAAGTGATCCGAGTCCTCCGGTCTTCTCTTCATCGTCCCGATCTCCCGCGGAAAGTCCTGTCTCCATGTCGTCGCCTCGTCGTCGGAAGGGCACCACATCGCCTGCGTCTTTTACGGGCTCCCGCCTTAATACCGAGGCAACTCCAGCATGAAGCCGGCAAGTCGACATGCCCAAGGTTTGCTGTAGAATGTAGTGTAGATACTTTGTCTCTTGGAGTTTATGTAGTTGCCATTGATGGATGGAGGAAGAGGTAAAGAAAATTGGTGCTTTCAATTTTCTAGCAAGAAGAAGATGAGATGAAGAATTCCTCACATAACCAAAATGAATTCTCTCATTCTTTTTCTCTCAAGTGAAGCCTCTCACTCTCTAAGTGAGAATGGTGGAGGAATGAATATCAAACCATAACAAGAAGGGAGGTGAGTGTAGGAGAAGAGAATGGGTGACTACACCCCAAAAGCAAACCTCATATCAAAAGGTAATGATAACTCTCAAATCAACTCTAATCACTTCTAATCTCAAAAAGCAAGCCATCATGAAAAGCAAAGATGCTTAACTTATCATAATGCCACAAGTGCAAGAAACCCCCTTCCACAAATGTTATTTGCAAACTTGCAAATAACCCCCTCCATCGGAAAAGTCCGGCCGGGAAAGAATAAAGGAAAACCGGCCGGAACGGAATGCAAACTGGCAACTCCAGAAAACTGGCCCCGTAATAAATTACAGGAAAAACCCCGATACTGTGCATACACACCCGCATCTGTATTCCGACCGGATACAAATGCAATGAGACAAAAATCTACACTTTACTAAACTAGGATCCGGCTTAAACCAAAGCAGGCTAGTAATATCCGTCCGATCCTGATCCGTGCAATACCGCACGTATCAGATCGAACCCTGCCATATCTCCATACAGCCTCTACAGCGTTTCGCCCGAAAGCTTGAGTAACCGAATGTGTGGTGGACTCTAAAGACTCGTCAATACTATGGCTGTGGATTTAACCACTGGCACGTCAGAGGTATAAGCCAATACGTGACGGGCCACCAGCTATTGACCAAAAGGGACGTCGATGAGCGAACTCATCCTGACACCCTACTGAGCCTGTCAGTGACAATATCCGTACAGTCCGGTCCGTTCGTCTATGAGCATCGCATGTCGGGCCTAGGGGGTTGGTAAAAGTCAGACCCCCAAAAGCGGTACAAGTCGTGTCGGAGTGTAGCCCAGAACGCCCTGAGATACTACTGGAATACCTACCAGTAAATCTCCTGCCTCGGCCGAGGGCTTTGCGTAATGGCTCTCCTAGACACAGCGTGACCTCACCCCCAATACCGGGAGAGACGAACCCCTGAAGATCCGCTCACTTCCTCCATGTGGCTCGGGACTGTACCCAACTAAAACCTGTTTGCACGACTCCTTTGAGCCGTGGTAGGGTAGTAATCAAAGCACAGTGGGAACTCACACGAGACAAATGACGATCTCAGGTCGATGAACTAACCTGTACACATGTCACCAGGGAACTGCTATCTGACATCTGGTATAAGACCAACTAGCAGGTTCCCGGCGAGTCCTGTCCGGTGTACTCATAACCCAATGAGCACCTGTATACATCTTAGGTGAACCAACTGACACCAGTGGCTTGTAAGACCGGCCACCGCCCCTCGTCGGGGTCTCGACTGTATACACTAGTCTACTAATGGAGTATCGATGCCCTGTCTCGAAACTCCTACGACTAGGGACCTTTTAAAGATGTGCTTATAGACTACCAGCTCCCACGTATATGATCGCCATCATACTGCAGGTAGTCAAGCAAGAATCCTAGGGGCTCTATCAACGTGTAATAGCGACATGTCAGGTCACCTAAAGTAGTACACGATGATAAAGATAAACCAGATAGCATACTATCATCTCGAGTAAGACTGTCCTACCGGGATAGGTCCTCCCTCAATCATTGCAATCACGTGCCTGTGATCCAATAATTGACTCTGAGGGCACTATCACCAACAAAGGAATCTTTGAATATCTTGCGGACCTTGTCCCTTCTGAAAGAGTAAACCTTGTTCTTTTTCTCCTCTAGGGAAGACCCTTCTCCTCCCAGCAATGGATTTCGAGACCGGTTGGTTTTGGAATCGCCTGCCTTTCGCTTGTCTTCATTGTCGGACGCATTGAAGACATTGGTACTGCTGGAATTCCTGCTTCTACGGTTCTCGTCCCTCTTGCTTTTCTAAGTCTTGTCTCTCGAAGAGTCTAGGGTAGACTCTTGCTTCGAGCGTTCCAGCATTTGGACTTTCTTGGTTAGCTCCTGAAACGTCTTGAAGCCTGGTGTACACAAGAATGGGACCATCCAATTGCTGAGGTTCTCAATGAGAAGGCCGACGGACTAGTCCTACTCCAGTGGTGGTTCACACTTGACCGTGAGATTACGCCATCGGGCGATAAAGTCGGTGTTTCTTTCATTCTTCTCCGGCTTGGTCCTTACAAGGTCATCAATGGAGATTTTATCACTGACACTCATGAACCTTTTCCGAAACAGAGGCTCCATTTAGGCAAAGGTCATGACGGACCCGTCTAGTATACTCACGTACCAGTCGAAAGCAACACCAGTCAGGCTATTGACAAACTGACGAAGAAGGAGCGCATCATTGACCCTGTATTTCCGCACGACGCTTTAAAGTGTGCGACGTGCTGATTTGCATTTTCCGTCCCGTCAAATCTTCCGAATTTAGGATTGATGTAACCATTGGGGAACTCGATCAGATCGTACTGTGCGGGATATGGCCGCCCACTACTACCAATTTCTTTCTGAGCTTTGGCTACCAATATTCTAACCTTGCTAGTGACCAAATCCATTATCCAATCTTGTGTTAGCGGGATAGTGCTATCTGGGTCCAAGGCGTCCCAGAAGCGGAATGTGGCTGGCTTTCATGCAGCTCACCCAATATTGGACCCAAGGTGACGTGCATCGGTTGCTTCGGGTTGCCATCACCCGACTCATGAGTAGATACATATGCCTGATTGGAAGGCGCTCGAGCAATTTGAGCCATGAGCTACGTTAAAACATTCGTCAGCTCGTCGATTTTGGAGTAAAGCTTAGCCATTTCTTTATCTTTGCTCCTGAGCTGTTTTCGAAGCTCTTGAAGCAGCTCTTGCTCTGCGGTCCTAGGGCGAAAAGTTAGCTCTTCCTTATTTTCCAGGCTTGACTCTATATGGATTGAGGGGTCCTTCTCCCTATCATCCTCATCGAGAGGGTTTTCTTCATCCAGCGGAAGCGGCTGTTCTTGGGAAGCGGCAAACACATTCAAGCCAGATTGGGCTTAGGATGTGGTGGCCCCATCCTTGCTTTTGCTGCGAAGGTTGTCGCTAGGGCGCTTGCCTGCCATATAGACCGTATGGATAACATATCCATCCGTCTTTTTATTATCGGCGGCTGATTTCACATATCGCTATCTTGACCCTCCTGTTTCGGTAACGGGCGGTCGACTGAAGGCGGAAGGCCTGGCTGGATTCTTGAATGGTGCTGACGCTTCCTTTTCGGTTTTGCCCCACTGTTTTCGCACAGCACAGAGCGCCTGATAGACTCTTGAAAAGACAGTGTCGTACTTTCTTTGTTGGGGCTGGAACACATCTCTTTGTAACAACGTTCGGACCGCTGTATTCTTGATTCTGGCGGTCATGGCATTTTTCTGGACCCGCTTCAGAGCTTTGAAGGAATTGTTGATTTTTACGGCTGACTCAGCCATTATCGCGGAGTAACCCTGCTCTTGGAACCTCACAAGATTCCACATGGCCGAAGTCCTGGCCCTCTTGTTGGCTCGATACCTGAGCCGCTTCTGCCTTAACTTTTCTGTTTTAAGCACTTGGCAGACTTCGGCTCTTCGGGAAGACGCCGTAGACCGATTGATAGAGAAGCCAGAGAAGATGCCATTTCGTGCAATTGTCAAGGGCACCATCTGAGCTTGCTGGAGCTGCTTTGTGGCCTTATTGGTGTTGACGGCCTTTCCTCCAGTTAGAATAGTAGAGAGCTGTTCGAATACAGATTTGCATTTGGGGTGGGATGCTTTGGCAATCACAACGTTCGGCCTCCTGCCCCTTGAGGTCGGTTTGGCCGCTTGGTTTGCCGTGACCTCCGCCAGATGAGCGCTTCTGGTAGGGTAGATGATGACGGAACCAAATTGACGGGGTGGCTCCTCCCATTGCCGGCTGAGACTGGTAGGGAGAACCACACGGGCATTGATCTTGATCACGTACAAGATCGGGGTCACGTCAGAAGCTGAATTCATCTTAGAAGACATCGTCGTTGAAAGTTGATTGCTGCACGCAAAAAACATTATTTCAGTACAAACATCGGCATATATGTTAAATGAATTCGCATGAAAACTTGACCCGAGATATGGGAGGAGAGAAAGTTCCCACCGGGCGTGCCAGAATCTGTAGGGTGTTTTTCATCATCCCATTGAGATGGGAATACACGTGCGCTTATCAAGCATACTACAGATTCCCCCCTGCCTAGGGGAGGCGGGGGTTTATTGATTGTGGGGATCCGAATCTCCGGCAGCTGCGGACTAAGCTGCCGTTAATTACCCTTCACCTTTGGAGCGAGAGAACCTCTGATTGATGGGTCAAACTGGTCATGCGAACTCAATGTGCAGTATACGTATGTTTTTAAAGGGGTTTTGGATATATCGGGGGCCTCACAGAGTTTACGGGGGTCTCGCTACCCGGATAGCGGGTTGGGGGTCAAGGGGGTTAGCAGCCTTCTTGCGGGGTGCGGGGCAGCGCCCCGTTAGAAATTTTTTATAACAGGGGAGATATTTTTAGTGTGGAGTGTATACAAAATGAGAGGGAAAATGGCGTCCAAAGGACGTGTGAGCGCCATTGCCTCATATGCCTAGCACGCGGGCACGGGGCACTGGGCATTTGGCGCTGGGCGCTTGGGCACTGGTGCTAGCGCTGGACGCTTGGGCATGAGTGCTTTACGTGCCCGGCACGTGGGCGCTGGGCGCTAGCGCCTTACGTGCCCAGCACGTGGACGCTGGGCGTCGACGGAAAGAAGGGGCTTTTAGCCCCGGAAAAAGGAGTTCAACTTTGAAAGATGATTCTTTTTTTATGGAGTTAGACTCTTATACAAATCAACGAAAGAAAGCACTTTTTTTATAATCCAAGGTAGTTCATACTTGCTTACTCTAACGGGTATGGGAGTTGCTGCATTGACCTACAGTTGGTCTTTCTTAGAGGGTTGTTCTGCTGGTTTATGGAGTTAAACTCGAATAGATCTTTATTGGAGTTAAACTCCTAGAAATCTTTGGAAATGATAAAAGGGGACCCATTTCTTCTCCCCCTGGGCCCTGAATCTTCTTTTAGGCCTTGGATCTTCCCAAGATAGGATTTTTGGAATGGGTCTCCTTCTTCCTCCTCTTCTGTTGGCCGGATCTTGGAGAAAAAGAGGGGTGAGATTTAAAAATCTCCTCCTTTTGAGATCTGATTGAAGATCTGAGTTCCCCTTGAAGGGGTTGATGGTGAAAACTGTCTATTTTTAGAAAAGGAAGAGTTAAACTCTTTATTTAATTTAAAAGAGGAAGAAGGTTTTAGAACCTTGAGGAAGAGAAAGAGGCACAGACCCTAATTTTTGAGAGAAAGAAAATGTTGTTGAGATATTTTCATCATCTTTGCCTTTATAGGCTACACATTTTACATATAGCCCCTTGGGCTTTACAAAATGGCATTTTGCCCATCACATACCTCATGTGCTCATTTCTTTTGCACATGAGCCATGGGTTTTACAAAAATTTGGCTTTATGCCCATTTTTCTTACATTTATTCATAAAAAAATACACCAAAATTATTTATTACAAATTTTTTATTTTGGCATGGGGGAGGCCGGCCGCTTCATGTTCGGGCTTGACTCGGGCATGGGCCCACTTGACCTGGGCTTGGGCCTTCTTGGCTTGGGGTTGACTTTGATTTTTGATTTGGTCAACCGGGGTGTAAATTTTGACCCCAACACTACTGTTATCCCAGACTATGAGCTCTGGCAGGTGGATGACTATAACGACGTTCTAAATTAGCTTTAGAAGTGCATGTGTATATGACTCTGCCCGAGGGTTGTTGTAGTCGATGGGAGCAGCGGAAGCGTGGTGGGCAGGTAGCTTATGTCTATTTATAGATTAAAGCATGTATAACACAGATAGATCATCTATTTTTGATGTGAAAGTCATAGATTTTGACTTCATCAGAACAATAGATGGACATGGTAAGAAGGTAGTAGGGAGTGATGTCTTGGTATTTGGATGACGTACTCCTGATAGAAAGTGATCTTCTTATACTACGATCGGTTATACTGTGGTTTTCACATGGTGTTTCTCCACATAGGATCTGGATAAAATATCAGGGATTCTGGTCACTAGATCGATGGTTTTAGATCTAGATTTGGGAAGTGTCCCAATTTGGGTACTTTGACACTGTTCTAAAGTGTTCTAGAATGGACAACTCCTGGCATGGTGGTGTACCCGCAGGAGATGGATTCATCCTCTCTAAAGAGATTTCTTTTTGATTGATGAGGAGAGGGATTTACTTGATTGACATATCTCTTGCTTAGGCAATTGAGTCAATCATGAGATGTCAAGTACCACACCAAATATTGCTTTTGCACTGGCTGCAATAAGCATATATTAATCCAATCCAGGAGAAACATTACGAAGCAGTTATGAACATAAGAGGATGTTCTTAGTATATGGTAATGGTAGCCTCCTTCAGGAGGCGGTTATCATTTCAGGCTTTCAAGGTGACTTGGATGACAGAGTGACCGTCAGAGTTAAAGTTTACCCTCTTCTGAGGGGCAGTGTGTTGGACAGGGGGTCCAAGCGGATACCTAGGAAAGCATAGCACATGATACTGATTAAATTCAGTGGAAAATACGGTCAAAGAAGTTCATTGGATTTGGAGTTCATTTGGGAACTGGGTCACATCAGATATCCAAACAAATTTTAAGACATGTATCACTCATTTCGGGAGATAATTTTTCTCCGTGAAGTTGGGATATAGAAAGATAAAGATAGAAAAATTAGAGCGGATCCACTCACTAAGGCTATTTCTCGAACGCAATAGTTTCATAAACGTACTTTGCGAGACTGATTAGTAGAGAAGTTGGGTGTTCGGTGTCACACGGGCTATGAGTATGCGACACCGCAATAATTAGCCTTAAGTGCAAGTGGGAGATTGTTGGATATAGTGCCCTCAAGTTAATTATTGTAATCGCAGGCACGCGATTGTAATGATTGAGGAAGGACCTATACGGGTAGAACAGTCTTATTCAAAATGAAAGTATGCTATCTGATTTGTCTTTATCTTTATCATCATATACATGCATTATGTGGTATTACAGATCAGTTTTACATGTTGATAGAGCCCATAGGATTCTTTCTTGACTACCAGCGTTATTGTTGGGGTAAAAATTTACATCCCGGTTGACCAAGTCAAAATCAAAGTCAACCCCAAGCCAAGTGGGCCCATGCCCGGGTCGAGCCCGAACATGAAGCGGCCGACCTCTCCACATGCCAAGATAAAAATTTTGTAATAAATAATTTTATTGCATTTCTTTTACTTTATTTTATGGATAAATGTCAGAAAAATAGGCATAAAGCCAAAATTTTGTAAAGCCCATGGCTTATGTGCAAAAAGAAATGGCACATGAGCCATGGGATAGGCAAAATGCCATTTTGTGAAGCCCAAGGGGCTATGTGTAAAGTGATAGCCTATAAAGGCAAAGATAATGAAAATATCTCACAACTTTTTCTCTCTCCAAAAAATTTAGATCTGAGATCTTTTCTCCTTCTTCAAGGTTCTAAAATCTTCTTCTTTCTTTTGAATTAAATCAAGAGTTTTACTCTTCATTTTATAAAACAAAATAGTTTTTCACCACCAAACCGACAAAGGGGAATTTGGATCTGTCACTAGATCTCAAAAAGAAGAGATTTTTAAAAATCCCATATCTCTTGATCTTCAAGATCCAGCCAACAGAAGAGGAAGAACAAGAACCCCCTTCATTAACCCAAAACATCTTAGGAGTTTAAACTCCACCCTATTTTCTCTTTAGAGAATTTCCGGGGCTAAAAGCCCCCTTTTCCTCGCCGGCGTGCTAGCGCTCGAGCACAAAGCGCCCACGTGCCGACACGTAGCGCGCTTGCGCTCCAGCGCCCTGCGCTCCAGCGCAAAGCGCCCACGTGCCGACACGTGGCGCGCTTGCGCTCCAGCGCCCTGCGCTCCAGCGCCCTGCGCTCGAGCGCAAAGCGCCCACGTGCCGACACGTGGCGCTCCAGTGTTCCAGTGCCCTGCGTTCGAGCGCAAAGCCCCCACGTGCCGACACATGGCGCGCTTGCGCTCCAGCGCCCAAGCGCAAAGCGCCCACGTGCCGACACGTGGCGCGCTTGCGCTCCAGCGCCCGAGCGCAAAGCGCCCACGTGCCGACACGTGGCGCGCTTGCACTCAAGCGCTCTACGTTCGAGCGCAAAGCGTCCACGTGCCGACACGTGGCGCGCTTGCGCTCAAGCGCCCAGTGCCCGAGCGCAAAGCGCCCACATGCCGACACGTGGCGCGCTTGCGCTCAAGTGCCCGAGCGCAAAGCGCCCACGTGCCGACATGTGGCGCGCTTGTGCTCAAGCGCCTAGGCTGGCCCTATTCATCCTTTGGATGTATTTTCCCCCCTTTATTTATATATACATGTATATATATACATATGTATACATATGTACACATATTCATACTCCACGACACTGTCCCTGTTAGAAAAAAATTTCTAACGGGACGCTACCCAGCACCCCGTAAGGGGGCTGCTAGCCCCCTTGACCCCCAGCCCGCTATCCGGGTAGCGGGACCCCCGTAAAAACCCTGCGTGGCTCCCGATATATCCAAAACCCATCTTTAAAACACAACACACGTACACTGCACATTGAGTTCGCATGACCAGTTTAACACGTTAATCGGAGGTTCCCTCACCCCAAAGGCGAGAGGTAATTAACGGCAGCTTAGTCCGCGGCTGCCGGAGATTCGGATCCCCACAATTAATAATCCCCAGCCTACCCTAGGCAGCGGGAATCTGTAGTACGCCTGACAAGCACGCGCGTATTCCCATCTCAATGGGGTGACGAAAAACACCCTACAGATTCTGGCATGCCTGGTAGGACCGGTCTCTCCTCCCATATTTCGGGTTAAACGTTCATGCGAACTCAATCAATATACATATCGATTGCCTATACTGAAATGATGTTTTTTTTTTCCGTGCAGCAATCAACTTTCGACGACAATGTCTCCCAAGATGAATTCGGCTTCCAACGCGACCCCGATCCCGTACGTGGTCAAGGTCAATGCTCGTGTGGTTCTCCCCGCAAGCCTCAGTCGACAGTGGGAGGAACCGCCCCGCCAGTTTGGCTCCGTCATCATCTACCCTGCCGGAAGCGCTTATCTGGCAGAAATCCCAGCAAAGCAGGAGGCCAAGCTGGTCTCAAGGGGCAAGAGGCCGAATGTTGTGATCGCCAAGGCACCACAAATGAAACTTAAAATAGTGTCTGAACGGCTCTCTAGCGCTCCAGCTGGGGCAAGACTTCCGGTACGAAGGGCAACATCAAATGTTGCAGACGAGCTCAGGCGATGACTCCAACAAGTGCACAATCGATCGTATCTCCAAAATCCTCCATCGCCCGGTCTACGGCGTCTTCCCAAAGAGCCGAAATCTGCCAGGTGCTTAGAACAGAAAAGTTAAGGCAGAAGCGGCTCAGGTATCGAGCCAACAAGAGGGCCAGGACTTCGGCCAAATGGAATTTTGTGAAGTTCCAAGTGCAGGGTCGCCCCGCGACGACGGCTGAGTCGGATGTGAGAATCAGCAATTCCTTCGAGCCTCTGAAGTGGGTTCAGAAAAATGCCATGACCGCCAGAATCAAGAAGATAGCGGTCCGAACAATGCTATAAAGAGACGTGTCCCGGCCCCAACAGAAAAGGTATGACACTGTCTCTTCAAGAGTTTATTGGGTGCTCTGTGCCGCACGAAAGCAGCGGGGTAAATCCAGAAAAGAAGTGCCAGCACCATTCAAGAATCTGGCCAGGCCATCGGCCTTCAATCGACTGCCCGCTACTGAAACAGGGGAGTCAAGACAGCGATCTGTGAAATCAACTGCCGACAATAAAAAGACGGCTGGATATATTATCCATACGGTCTATATGGCGGGCGGGCGCCCCAGCGACAACCTTCGCAGCAAAAGCAAGGATGGGGCTACCACATCCCAAGCCCAATCTGGCTTGAATGTGGCCGTCGCTGCCCAAGAACAACCGCCTCCGCTGGATGAAGAAAACCCTCTCGATGAGGATGATAGGCAGAAAGACCCCTCGGTCCCTGCAGAGTCAAGCTCGGACAGCGAGGAAGAGCCGACTTTCCGCCCTAGGACCTCGGAGCAAGAGCTGCTCCAAGAGCTTCGAAAACAGCTCAGGAGCAATGATAAAGAGATGGCCAAGCTCTATTCGAAAATTGACGATCTAACAAACGTTGTGATGCAGCTTACGGCTCAAATTGCTCGAGTGCCTCCCAATCAAGCACAAGTCGCTACTAATCAGCCGGGTGATAACAATCCGAAGCAGCCAATGCCTGTTCCTTTGGGTCCAAGACTGGTCCAGCCGCACGAAAGCCGGCCACATTCCGCTTCTGGGGATGCCTTGGCCCCAGATAGCACTATCCTGCTAACACAAGATCGGATAATGGATTTGGTCACCAGCAAAGTTAAAACATTGGTGGCCGAAGCTGAAGCTCAGAAAGAAATTTGCAGTAGTGGGCGGCCATATCCCGCACAGTACGATCTGATCGAGTTCCTGAGCGGCTACGTCATTCCAAAGTTCGGAAGATTTGACGGGACGGGAAATGCAAATCAGCACGTCGCCCACTTCAAAGCCTCGTGCGGAAATACAGGGGGCAATGATGCGCTCCTTCTTCATCAGTTTGTCAACAGTCTGACCGGTGTTACCTTCGACTGGTACGCGAGTATACCAGACGGGTCCGTCATTACCTTTGCCCAAATGGAGTCTCTGTTTCGGCAAAGGTTCATGAGTGTCAGTGATAAAATCTCCATTGCTGACCTTGTGAGGACCAAGCGGGGGAAGAATGAAAGCAACACCGACTTTATCGCTCGATGGCGTAACCTCACAGTCAAGTGCGAACCGCCGCTGGAGCAGGACCAGTCCGTCAGCCTTCTCATTGGGAACCTCAGCAATTGGATGGTCCCATTCTTATGTACAGCGGGCCTCAAGACATTTCAGGACCTAACCAAGAAAGTACAAATGCTGGAATGCTCGAAGCAAGAGTCCCCGCCGGACTCTCAGAGAGACAAAACTTGGAAAAGCAAGCGGGACGACAACCGTAGAAAGGGGAGTTCCAGCAGTACCAATGTCTTCAATGCATCCGACAATGAAGAAAAGCGAAGGGCGGGCGAATCTAAAACCAACCAGTCTCGAAAGCCATTGTTGGGAGGAGATGGGCCTTACCTAGAGGAGAAAAAGAACAAGGTTTACTCTTTCAGAAGGGACAAGGTCCGCAAGATATTTAAAGATGCCTTGAACAACGGCCTACAATTGCCGGAGTCAAAAAGACCCCAAGAAGCAAAAATGACCGACAATCCTCTGTATTGTCCGTACCACCGAGTAGTGAGCCATGCGATCGAGGACTGCTATATCTTTAAAGACTGGGTCGAGAAGCAATACAAGGCTGGAGAGATCGAGCTGTCCAAAAGTGTGTTGGTGAACAACCAAATTGTAACCAGCAACTTTATACAGACAGAAGCTGAAGCCTTCTGGGAGCAGACAGCCGAACCCGCTGCCCTGAGAAATGAGACCGACTCGCCGCAACCTCCTTGGAGTAAGCACATATCTAATAAGACGAAGAAGATGCTAAAGCTGCTTCAGAAAGAGCCCAGGACGGAATGGGAAAGACAGAAGAAGCCTACCAGCCCAACTGCCAATGCGGCTTCATCAGGCTCAAAATCCAAGAAGCTCAAGAAGAAGAAAAGTGCAGCTCGGTGCGAAAAGGAGTCTGCAGGGAGATCGACCATTCAAAAATATATCGATTCCCTCGAAGAATATGAACAGAAAGAAAGAACTCTGATTCAATTGAAGGAGTTTTTCCCTGTACAAGCGGCTGAAATTCTGGAGGAGTTAGAAGAAGACCCCAATGAAGAGATCCCAGTAGTGACCTGCTACGCCATCCATCTTGGCAGCGACTCTGAGGAGGAGCTCTATTTCCCCGAAGAGGACGAGGAGCTCGCCACAAAGGCCAAACAAATCCAGCTCAGAAGCGGCAGGGCTCTACCGCTAAATCAGGGCAACGCCCCGAAAGGGAAGGAAAAACAGATGGCTAATGAGGAAGATGGCAGAGAGCCGGCTGATGAAAACTCAAGTCCTTCCTCGGTGGACTATAATGTCTTGGCATATCTCCGGAAGCTTCTGTCTCTCCTGAGCATCTACGATGCCTTGGTCCTATCTAAGGAGCTTAGAGATGTCCTCATTCATGCTCTATAAAACCCTGAGCGGTATCAGGCTCGCTTTGCGGAAATTAATATGAAAGAAGCTCAGTACACTTTGCAAGCCGCCGCGGTCACATTTAAGGATGAAGACTTGCTACTGGGAACGACTCAGCATAATCGGCCGCTTTACGTGACCGGGTACAGCGACGGAGATCGAATTAATCGCATATTGATTGATCCGGGTCCTCAGTGAACATCATGAACTTGCGAACTTTGAAGAGTTTGTCAATGGACGTCCGACACCTGTCAAGGGAAAGGATTGTCATTCAGGGCTTCAATCAAAACTGCCAGCAAGTTCTGGGGTCTATAGCTTTGCCAATCAAATTCGGGGATCTGCAAACTGAAGCTAAGATATACGTGATCGACGCCGACATGTCTTATAAGATTCTCTTGGGGCGGTCGTGGCTCCACGATTACGTCATCATTCCGTCAACTCTTCATCAATGCATGAAGTATACTAAAAATGGTGAAGAAAGACGCATTGACGGAGACATCCATCCGTTCGGTGTGCATGAAGTCCGATATAAGATTCTCGGTACTTTATGAACCACCAAAATGATAAGCCACAACTGACTGAGGATAAACCGGCCCTAAGACTCAAAAGAAAATCTACGCCGGCTGTCACTTTCAAAAGCAAAAATGCCCAAGTGTGCCCGCATTTTGGTAGCAACACTGATGAGTCTGGCGCTGGAAGTCCGTCCTTCCGTAAAACTCGCCCTCATTTCGGTAGCGATACATGCGAATCCGATACTGAAGGCCTATCCAGCAGCAAAGTCCGCCCTCATCTTGGCAGCGACACTGAAAAGTCAGAGGAAGAGGACTTGCAGTGCAACAGTGGTGCAGATTGAACCCTCATGCAACAAGTGAAACTACGAGAGACCTTCGAAATTGCGGAAGGGTCCCTAGCCGTCACAAGGGTACCAGAGCAAATATGCAAAGAGCTCGATGCGTTGTCAGTCTCCACCGTGGACCAGCTGAAAACTTTCTACGTCCCCGGAAGGAAAAGTGGGCAGAAAGGCATCCTGTTTTATGGGTCAAATCCATTGTGCACCCGGACGATTTGTCTGTCGTGTGCCTTCCATATGAGAGAGGCATAAGAGCCGTCCTCAATCCCAGATACTATGCGCCCGAGATGCGGGAATATTTCAAAAAGTGCGGATACCGGTTATATCAAACGGAGTCGGAAGAAAAGTTTTATGAAGGGCTATGGCATCCACCCCAGGTCTGAGTACTCATCGATGGACGAATTCCAGATAGGCAGGGCATAGGTTTCATCCAACCTGATTCTAAGGCATGCTATATGACCCATATTGGGGAAGCCAACGAAGAGTCAAATGATGAAGACGAGCTAACCGAGCCAGAAGAAGCTCCTTAAGAGCTTGAAGATGGCGGACAAGCAACTTTTGATGAGCTAACCGAGATTGACTTAGGAACGCCCGATGATCCAAGGCCGACCTGCATCAGCTCACTCTTGTCGGAGGAAATGAAAGAGCAGATAATTGCCCTGCTGCATGAGTTCGTCGACTGCTTCGCGTGGACATACAAAGAAATGCCTGGCCTTTCCTCTGAAGTGGCCGTGCATAAGCTGGCTATATCTCCTGATGCTAAGCCAGTCAAACAAGCTCCTCGACGAATGAGAAGGGAACTAGAAGAAAAGGTCATCGAGGAAACCAAGAAGCTCATCGATGTCGGCTTCATCAGGGAAGAGAAATATACGGACTGGATCGCATGCATAGTCCCAGCGAAGAAGAAAAATGGGCAGATCCGAGTTTGTGTCGATTTCAGGGACCTCAACAAGGCATGTCCTAAAGACGACTTTCCGCTACCGGTCATGGAAATGATGGTCGATGACACCTCAAATTATGAGTTGTTCACCTTTATGGATGGCTCATCTGGATATAATCAGATCAAGATGTCGCCCGAGGATGAGAAGCACACAACATTCCGAACCCCAATCGGAATATACTGCTACAAGGTGATGCCGTTCGGACTGAAGAACGTAGGTGCTACGTACCAAAGGGCAATGACCAATATCTTCGATGACCTAATTCATAAAGTCGTCGAATGTTATGTTGATGATCTGGTCATCAAGACTAAAACCAAGGCCGATCATATCCAAGATCTTAGGACCGTTCTCACCAGACTGAGGGAATACGATCTGAAGATGAATCCTCTGAAATGCGCTTTTGGCGTGTCATCGGGAAAATTCCTGGGCTTCATAGTCCGACATCGAGGGATAGAAGTTGACCCATCAAAGATAAAGGCCATCATGGAGATGCCCCCTCCGAAGAGTCTGACGCAGCTAAGATCTTTTTAAGGCAAGCTTGCTTATATACGGAGGTTTATCTCAAATTTATCGAGAAGATGTAGGCCCTTCTCAAAGCTCATGAAGAAAGGAGCTCCTTTTATCTGGGATGCCGAATGTCAAGTAGCGTTCGAAAGCATCAAACAATACTTGTTGCACCCTCCAGTGCTGGCCGCCCCCATTCCAAATAAACCGCTGATTCTCTACACTGCCGCGCTAGATGAGTCACTCGGTGCGTTGCTTGCCCAGAATAACGAGGAGGGAAAAGAAAATGCCCTCTACTCCCTCAGTCGAACTCTAGTCGGGGCGGAACACAACTATTCCCTAATCGAAAAGCAATGCCTGGCTCTGATATTTGCTGTGAAGAAGCTGAGGCACTATCTGCTCACTCATCGGGTTATGCTGATCTCCAAGGTCGACCCGCTCAAACACTTGATGACCAAAGCAAGCCTAGCCGGCAGAATGGCAAGATGGTTGTCATGCTACTTGAGTTTGATATAGTTTATACTCCTCAGAAAGCAGTGAAAGGGCAAGCTCTTGCAGACTTCCTCGCCGCTCATCCTATACCAGAAGGGTGGCTGCTAAATTGCAAGCTACCTGACGAACAAGTGCTGCATCTCGAGGAAGATGAGCCATGTTGGGAGCTCTACTTCGATGGAGCCTCATCAATGAGGAGTTCCGGCAAATCAAGCGTCTCGGAGATAAAAGCGGGGATAGGATTGGTGTTCATCACGCCATCAATAGGAACCCTACGGCGTTCTTTTGCTCTCACCGAGCCTCGCACAAACAATGAGGCCGAGTATGAAGCTCTGATAGCTGGTTTGGAGCTCGCTATAGAAATGGAAATCCTTCGGCTACGTGTTTACGGTGACTCCCAGCTTGTCGTCAACCAAGTAAGCGGCAACTATAAGATATACAAACCCGAGTTAGCTCGGTACAGAAGCCGGGTGATAGAACTCATGAAACGGTTCACTCACATTGAACTAACGAGAGTCCCTAGAGCGTTGAACGAAAAGGCTGACGTACTCGCTCGCTTAGCCAAGGAGCTGGCTGATCCTGACATGGACGAAATTCGGATCACAGTCAGGAGCCGACAAATTATACCCCCAGTCTCTCTACGAGAAGTGGAAAGCGCGGAACAGAAGAGCAGTCCTGCCGAAGAAGCTTCGATCATCCAAGACGAGCCCGATTGGAGAGAACCCTTCATAGAGTACCTCCGATACGACAAGCTGCCCGAAGAAAAATCAGTGAGGATTCAACTGAAGAAAAGAGCTCTCCGATACGTATTTGTAAATAACACGTTATACCGTAGGTCATATGACCAACTCTGGCTCAGGTGTCTGTCATTGGCCGAAGCCCAAAAGGTCATGAAAGATGTTCACTCGGGCGTTTGCGGTGCTTACCAATCTGGCCCCAAGATGCAACTTCAAATCAAATGGCTTGGGTATTACTGGCCCACCATGATACGAGATTACGGAGAGCATGCAAAGAAATGTCAGATCTGCCAAATCCATGGCGATTTCATTCATAAGCATCCCAATCCGTTACATCCTACGGTGGCGTCGTGGCCCTTCGAGGTCTGGGGCACCGAAATTGTTGGCCCAATTGATCCTCCGTCATCCAAAGGCCACCGGTTCATACTGGCCGCGACAGACTACTTCTCCAGATGGGCTGAAGCTGTCCCGCTAAAAGAAGTCAAGACAAAAGATATTCTGACATTCTTCCAGCATAATATTCTATACCGCTTCGGTACACCAAGAAGAATCATTTCTGACAACGGGCCTTCTTTCAAGAGCTTCAATGTCTCAAGGTTCGCTACACAGCACAAGATACACTGGAGATATTCCTCCATTTATAATCCAAGAGCCAATGGGCTAGCCGAAGCCTTCAATAAGACTCTATGCAAGCTCCTGAGGAAAAATGCTTCAGCCAACAAGAGAGACTGGAATCTCAAACTTCACGAGGCGTTGTGGGCATATCGTACCACGCATCATACTCCAACTCAGTCCACTCCATACTCATTGCTCTTCGGAGTGGAGGCGGTCCTCCCCTCGAAGTCGAAATTCCAAGCTTAAGAATGGCCGTTTAGCACGAGTTGACGGAGGAGGAAAACGTGCTCCTTCGACCTGAAGAGCTCGATGCCCTCGAAGAAAAGTGGCCCGCGGTGCAGCAAAATCTGGAGCTATACCAAGCCCAAATGTCACGGGCCTATGTCAAGATAACCCGTCTCCGCGCTTTCAAGAAAGGTGAATTGGTGTTGGTCCTCAAAAGACCGATCATCCCCAATCGACATGCCAAGGGAAAATTCGAGCCAAACTGGGAAGGACCATACATCATCGAGAAAGTGGTCGGCGGAGGATCCTACCAACTAATAAGTGCCGAGGGAGAAAGGCCCATGCCACCCATCAATGGCCGATATCTCAAGAAATACTACACGTGAATGCTCCAAGTCGTAGGCGAATTGAACACGTCAGCCCTACGGTCTGGATCATACATCCTGCAAAACTGTATACAATCCACGGGCGTAAATGACCCCTATCTCTCCCAAATCCTGCCGGTGAGACTACTTTTAAAGTCCCACCAGCGGCAAAAAAAAGAAAGAAAAGAAAAGAAAAAAGAATAGAGAAAAAAAGAAAAAAAAAAGGTATGTCCACAAGCAAAACGGGCACGGATGAAAACCCGAAAGGGCCCCGTGAGTAAAAACAGCAGGACTACCGGCGAGTTTGTGAAAACCCGAAAGGGCGCAAACTCATGAAAAGAGATGAATACACTCGGAAAGTCCTCTCGACCTTGTGAGGAGAAAACCCCTGCGTGAGATCCTTACGACTCACAAAGGAGCAACACACTTAGGAATCCTCACGATTCCTAAGGAGAACATAAACCTGCGAGATCCTCTCGACTCGTAGGGAGAAAATGCTTTTATGAGACCCTCACGGCTCATAAAATTGAAAAGCCTTAGGTGATAGGGACCCAAACCTGTCTCGTAAGCCATCGTTCCCCAACGGGCAACGGCAAATGATGAGTCGCTCATGGCATTTCGCTTCAGTGTTAGCGGTGCTGATGCCGACCAAAAACCCAAATCCCAAGTCCTCCCAAGGCAAATGATGAGTTGCTCCTGGCATTATTCCAGTGCAGCAATGCTGATGCCAGACAAGATCCAAATTCCAAGTCCCCAAACAGCGAATGATGAGTCGCTCCTGGTACCATATTCCAGTGCAGCGATGCAGACGCCGACAAAGTCCCGAAATTTTTCCGGCCCTACGGTCTGGATCAAACATCTTGCAAAACTGTATACAATCCACGGGCGTAAAACAATCCCAATCTCTCCCAAGTCCTACCGGTGAGACCACATTCAAAGTCCCACCAAAATATATATATATATATATATATATATATATATATATAAAAATAAAAATAATAAAAAAAGGGTATGTCCACAAGCAAAATGGGCACGGATGAAAACCCGAAAGGGCGCAAACTCGTAAAAAAGAGATGAAATGCACTCACAAAGTCCTCTCGACTTTGTGAGGAGAAAATTCCCGTGTGAGATCCTTACGACTCACAAAGGAGCAACACACTTAGAAGTCCCTATGACTCCTAAGGAGAAAATACACCTACGGGATCGTTACGACCCGTAGGGAGAAAATACTTTGTGAGACCCTTACGGCTCAAAAAATTGAAAAGTCTTAGGTGATAGAGACCTAAAACCTGTCTTCTAAGACATCGCTTCCTGATAAGCAAGCACAAATGATGATTCGCTCCTGGTACCATATTCCAGTGCAGCGATGCTGATGCCAAACCAAAACCAAAATCCCCAAATCCTGTCATGACAAATGATGATTCGCTCCTGGTACCATATTCCAGCATAGCGATGCTGATGTCAACCAAAATCACATCAAGTCAGCAAAACAACCAATGACCTCCCTGGCAGAATCAAATTCCACCTCGGAAACAAGTCAACTTCATCCCTGACACCGCAAGAAGCGGAGCAAGTCAAATCCAGAACCGACCGTCCACGTCACTAAAAGGGCAGAACCGACCGTCCACGTCGCTAAAAGGGCAGCACCGACCGTCCAAGTAGCAAAAAGGGCAGAGTCGACCGTCCAAGTCGCTAAAAGGGCAGAACCGACCGTCCAAGTCGCAAAAAGGGCAGTATCGACCATCCACGTCGCTAAAAGGGCAGCACCGACCGTCCAAATCGCTAAAAGGGCAGCACCGACCGTCCAAATCGCTAAAAGGGCAGTACCGACCGTCCAAGTCACTAAAAGGGCAGCACCGACCGTCCACGTCGCTAAAAGGGCAGAACCGACCGTCCACGTCGCTAAAAGGGCAGAACCGACCGTCCAAGTCGCAAAAAGGGCAGAACCGACCGTCCACGTCGCTAAAAGGGCAGCACCGACCGTCCACGTCGCTAAAAGGGCAGCACCGACCGTCCAAGTCGCAAAAAGGGCAGCACCGACCGTCCAAGTCGCAAAAAGGGCTGAACCGACCGTCCATGTCGTAAAAAGGGCAGTGCCAGCTTCCCAAAAGGTGGGAACCGAATCAAGTCGCCTCCACGTGAAAGAAGATTCATCAGTTTCATGCACACGACCCACATATGTGGTGTGCATTTATTGATGGGGGGCAATTTTTTGGGGTAAAAATTTACACCCCGGTTGACCAAGTCAAAATCAAAGTCAACCCCAAGCCAAGTGGGCTTAAGCCCAGATCCAGTGGGCCCAAGCCCGGGTCGAGCCCGAACATGAAGCAGCCGACCTCCCCCAATGCCAAGATAAAATTTTATAATAAATAATTTTGTTGCATTTCTTTTATTTTATTTTATGGATAAATGTCAGAAAAATAGGCATAAAGCCAAAATTTTGTAAAGCCCATGGCTTATGTGCAAAAAGAAATGGCACATGAGCCATGTGATAGGCAAAATGCCATTTTGTGAAGCCCAAGGGGCTATGTGTAAAGTGTATAGCCTATAAAGGCAAAGATAATGAAAATATCTCACAACTTTTTCTCTCTCCAGAAAATTTAGATCTGAGATCTTTTCTCCTTCTTCAAGGTTCCAAAATCTTCTTCATTCTTTGGAATTAAATCAAGAGTTTTACTCTTCAGTTTATAAAACAAAATTGTTTTTCACCACAAAACCCACAAAGGGGAACTTGGATCTGTCACTAGATCTCAAAAAGAAGAGATTTTTAAAAATCCCATATCTCTTTATCTTCAAGATCCAGCCAACAGAAGAGGAAGAACAGGAACCCCTTTCATTAACCTAAAGCATCTTAGGAGTTTAAACTCCACCATATTTTCTCTTTAGAGAATTTCCGGGGCTAAACGCCCCCTTTTCCTCGCCGGGGTGCTAGCGCTCGAGCGCAAAGCGCCCACGTGCCGACACGTGGCGTGCTTGAGCTCCAGCGCCCTGCGCTCGAGCGCAAAGCACCCGAGCGCAAAGCGCCCATGTGCCGATACGTGGCGCGCTTGCGCTCCGGCGCCCTGCGCCCGAGCGCAAAGCGCCCACGTGCCAACACGTGGAGCGCTTGCGCTCCAGCGCCCTGCGTTCGAGCGCAAAGCGCCCACATGCCGACACGTGGCGCGCTTGCGCTCAAGCGCCCAGCGCCCGAGCGCAAAGCGCCCACGTGCCGACACGTGGCGCGCTTGTGCTCCAGCGCTCTACGTTCGAGCGCAAAGCGCCCACGTACCGACACGTGGCATACTTGCGCTCAAGCTCCTAGCACCCAAACGCAAAGCGCCCACGTGCCGACACGTGGCACGCTTGCCCTGAAGCGCCTAGGCTGGCCCCACGTGCCGACACGTGGCACGCTTGACCCCCGTAAAAAACCTGCGTGGCTCCCGATATATCCAAAACCCCCCTTCAAAACGCAACACACGTGCACTGCACATTGAGTTCGCATGACCAGTTTAACCTGTTAATCAGAGGTTCCCTCACCCCAAAGGCGAGAGGTAATTAACGGCAGCTTAGTCCGCGGCTGCCGGAGATTCGGATCCCCACAATCAATAAACCCCGGCCTATCCTAGGCCGCGGGAATCTGTAGTACGCCTGACAAGCACGCGCATATTCCCATCTTAATAGGGTGATGAAAAACACCCTACAGTTATGATGGCGATCATACTTGTGGGGACTGGGTAGTCCATAAGCACATCCTTAAATATCCCTGATCATGGGAGTATCGAGACTAGGAATCGATATTCCGGAGTTGACTGGTGTATATGCTTCTAGACCCCGACGAGGGGTGATGGTTGGTCCCATAGCTATTAGTCTTTCGCACCTAAGATCGTATACAGGTGCTCACGGGGAGTGCGTACACTGGACGGACTGGCCGAGAACTTCTAGATGGTACTATACCTATCGTCAGATAGCAGTTCTCAGATGACATGAGTACATGTTAGTCCTTCGACCTGAGATTGTCATTTGTCTCGTTTGAGTTCCCACCGTGCTTCGATTACTACCCTACCACGGCTCAAAGGAGTCGTGCAAACAGGTTTTAGTTGGGTACAGTCCCGAGCCTCATGGAGGCAGTGAGCGATTGTTGGGGATTCGTCTCTCCCGGTATAGGGAGTTGATATTGCACTGTGTTCGATTGGCCAGCACTATAAGACCTTGTCCAAGGCAGTTGGGATTTACTATAGTTAGATAAGTAGTTTCCCGGATTGATCATGATCCACATCAGCACGAATTATCGGGTTATTATGGTCTGACGTTTACCACCCCCTAGACCCGGTATGCGATACTCTTAGACGAAGAGACCGGACTGTACAGAGATTGTCATAGATAGGCTCAGTAGGGATCCGGATGATTTTGCTCGTCGTCCTTCCTTTTCGACAGGTACCCGGGTAGCTGTTACGTACAGCTAGTGCCGCTGACATGCTTGTGGTTATAGATTTATCTAGTAACTCACTGCCGGCGTACTGTCGAGTCTTTAGAGTCCTATACAGAGGGTTTCCCTAGTTCAGGCAAAATGATGTAGTAACCGTATTTTGATATGTGCAGGGTTTCGATCGAATGATTGTACTAGTTGCCCAGACTTTCGATCAGACGGTTGATAATGCTAGCCGGCTTGGGATTGAGCCGAATTATTAAATCAGGTATTGATTTAATAATTTACGTATATATATTTCGATATGTATATTCTAGTATTATATTCTTTGTGTTATTCTATCACTTTGGGTATTCATAATTTGATACGAATACGGGTATGTATATGCAGTAGAGTGTATTCCGTATTTATACGGAAAACATTCTAAAAGGTGGACACATCATTTTAGATTTATCCATTTATTTTAAATGGAAAATGACGTGTAAAGGTAGTGAGGTGAGTATGGTGAGAACCATGCTTCAACAGTGATGACAAATGAATATTCAATTTTTTTGTGCAAACTATTCAAGCATGGTTGAGTTTTTATATTGAAAAATTAGTTTTACAAAACTATGGTTGAGGTTTTTCTCTCTCATTAGAGATTTCTGTTCTCCGCCGAAAAATGCGAACGGGACGTTGAGACGTCCGGCATGAATTTTGGGGGAAGATGCTATTTGGGTTTATCCGTCCACCTCTCTGAAGATGCCAAGTTGATTTTTGGCACCGTGTATCGGAGGTTTAGACAGATGCAGCTGTTGTAGCAGACATCGTCAGATTCCCCCTCGTGTACGAGGGGTTTTTTATCGTGGGGACACTCTTCCTTGCAGGCACAATCCCCTGTAGTTAATACGCTACCGCATCGCGGTAACCACTTTCTCCTTCTCCAGATGGTCACTTCGTGTCATGTGTGTTTGTTTTATTTTCGGTTTCCCGTGGATAGTATATGGATACTAATTTATGTTGTCGCCCATAGGGCGTGGATTAGTCCAAATCCGTATTTTCTTAGATTTGGGTTCGGGTTGGTTTAAGGACCGTTAATCTTGTTTTAGATTAAGATCAACTTAAATGCTTGTTAAGGATACGTTAGCCTAATTTTAGACTATTATCTACTTAACAAGGTTTTAGGATCATTTAGATCCAACGAAAGAGCATTTGGACTTTATCGTTTTAGTTTAGGGACATTGCGGTTCATTGGGTTTAAGGACACCATAGTCCATGAGTTTAAGGACCTCATAATCCGTATAGTTTAGAGACATCATAGTCTGGTTTAAAGACGTCATAGTCTGTGAGGTTTAAAGACATCATAGTCTGGGAGGTTTAAAGACATCATAGTCTGTACGGTTTAAAGACATCATAGTCTGTATGGTTTAAAGACATCATAATCTGGTTTAAAGACATCATAGTCTGTATGGTTTAAAGACATCATAGTACGGTTTAAAGTCATCATAGTCTGTATGGTTTAAAGACATAATAGTCTGAACGGTTTAAAGACATCATAGTCTGTGAGGTTTAAAGTCATCATAGTCTGGGAGGTTTAAAGACATCATAGTTTATAAGGTTTAAAAACATCATAGTCTGTATGGTTTAAAGACATCATAGTATGGTTTAACGACATCATAGTCTGTAAGGTTTTGGTTTAACTATTTGGGGATGCACGAAAAGTTATTGGTTTTTGGGACCCCCCATCTCTCCGAAGACATTGAAGAATTACAACGACATGTATCAGAGGTATGAAGAGATGTACCCTTGATCAAACGTTGGTTAAGAGATCTATAGTCATCTTTGGGACTAAGACCAATTACAAAGATTGTGAGCACACGGGCTTGGTTAATCTGAATTAGGGACTTGTGGCCAATTTGGGCTCAGTCTATTCAGTTCTGAATAAAATGTTGAATATTTGTTTGGGCTCAGTCCCTTTTTATTCAACAATGCTGAACATTGATTTGGGTTCTGACACCGCTTTTTCTTTTTGTCTTTTATTGAGTGTTGAACACTTTTTATGGCGCTGGGCCCTTATGTACAGAGCGCTTTATGTTTCCTCGGCACCCACGTGAGGAGCACGTGGAGCGCTTGGCGCTGAGTGCCAGACTGGGAGCGCTACGGCGCTTCTTATAAAACGGCGCCCACGTGAGAGCACGTGGAGCGCTTGGCGCTCAGCGCCAGACTGGGAGCACTAAATCGCATCTTATAAAATAGCACCCAATTGAGGAGCACGTGGAGTGCTTGGCGCTGAGCGCCAGACTTGGAGCGTTAATGTGCTTCTTTTAAAATGGCGCTCATGTGAGGAGCGCGTAGAGCGCTTGGCGCTAAGCGCCAGACTGGGAGCGCTACGACGCTTCATTTAAATTGGAGCGCTACGTCGCTTCTCATAAAATAGCGCCCACGTGAGGAGCACGTAGAGCACTTGACGCTGAGCGCCAGACTTGGAGTGCTAAAGCACTTCTTTGGCAGCTCTGTTCAGTTATGTGCTCTGAGAATTAAATTCTCGATTTACATGAGACTTTGTCTCAGGGATCTAAGAACCGGGTTCTTCTTTTGTGAGGAGATGCTATGATCCCTTTGTTTTTGTAAAAGACTTTGTCTTATATATCTCTGATCTAGAAAAAGAACTAAGTTCTTATGACGTGAGAGTTAAACTCTCAAATATGGAGGAGATGTTATGATCTCTCTTCTTTTTATTAACCTTGAAGAAAGTTCTTCTTCTTAGAGCTTGCTCTCTTCTTTGAAGTTTCCTGAAGTTTGGGGGGGTTCCTTTGTTGTGTCTATGTACAAGACTTGAAGTCTTGGGTCCTTTATATAGGGGAGACTGATTTGTTGAATAAGTTAAGGAAATTTCTCATTGAGAGATCTTTAATTTATTTAGGAATTTATCCCACCATTGGATCTTTGATCCAAGGGCTTCTGTTTTACAAAAGGCATCTTTCTTGTTTTTAGCAAGATTAGGAAAATATTCCCCCATACAGAACTTATTCTGTATCTTGGTGATGTTTAATCACCATTGGATCTTTGATCCAACGGTGCTCTGATTTACAGAGCACAATCTTTCTTGTTTGGAAAGATTTGAGAAGTATTTCCTCAACAGTATTTTATTCTGGTAATTTGATGATTTTTCATCTTTGTTGGATCTTTGATCTAAGGGTGGAGAACATTTAGCTCTAGCGCTGGCGCTCTCGTGCTTTGCACGTGAGGCGCAGCCTCAGAGTCTTTAACGCTAGCACTCTTGGCGCGAGCGCTCTCGTGCTTTGCACGTGAGGTGCTGCCTCAGAGTCTTTAGCGCTGGCGCTCTTGGCGCCAGTGCTCTCGTGCTTTACACAAGAATGCTGCCTAAGAGTCTTTAACTCTTAGCACCGGCGCTCTTATGAGGCGCTGCCACATTTCGAATTTCAAATTTTGAATAGAACTTTGCTCTCTGATTGGGGGAAACAAATGCCCCCCCACCGTTGCGCTCACGTAGCTTACACGTGAGTGCAACGGTGGCAGCTTTTCCAACGTTGGATCAACTTGGAAGTTGAATCGACTTCCGGCGCCTATAAATAGGGCCTTTAGACCTTGGGATGACTTCTGTTCATCTTCTCCCTTTCTTTTTTTTTCCTAAGAATTGAATTCTCTCTTCAGAGCATAGATCTCTGCCCCAAGAGCATTCTTTGTTCAAATATTTGGTAAGAATCATGTTTGACCCCATTAAACAGAGCTTTGCTCTTCCTAGATCATAGATCTAAAGAAATCTTTTTTAGGGTTTCTTAACAGAGCTTTGCTCTTTCTTAGATCACAGATCTAAAGAGATCTTTTTTAGGTTTTCTTAACCCATTAATGAAGAACTCTCAGAGTTTCTAAGATTTGAGTTTCAGATCTTTAAGGATCTTAGGGCTTTACCTCTGTAAAAGCTTTGCTTTTTAGGGTTTTGATGGATGATTCCATCGTTTTCACAGAGCATAGGTCTTAAAATTTTTAGGGAATTTTATTCCTCTCATGATTAGAGTTGACAGATGTCACTCCTTTCTCCAGAGCGTTGCTTTCGAGAGAGTTTAACTCCTTGTTCCGAGGGGCCTCTTATTAAATGAGAATCCTTTTAGGATTTCCTATTTAATGAGTGACTGTCTAATCAATGATGAGCCGTCATCTTGATTTGGTGGGTCCCCTTTGGTCTTTTTCCACTGCATTACAGTGTGGTACAAATTTGAAGTACCAAGTGTTAGAATTTGGACTGTAGCATTGACAGCTAACCCTTATTCTTTTTCCCGCAGGTACTATGTCTTTTTACACTTCTTTCCCATTTGTTCGTCCGGAGAGCGCATTCCCTGACGCGCCCATGGATAGGGAAGTCTTCGCGCTGATCAAAGATCAAGACCCGGAGCAAAAGTCTTTTCATTTATGGGGGGCGTGGTACAATCAAATCATCCGGGGTCGACGCAACTTCTCTTGTGCGGTGCCTTCGGAGCCTATTTCGGTGATCCACTACGCCGACTCACCCCCAGTGAACTATGCCGTAAAGGAGATCAACTGGACTTCGTAGGGTTGCCTTCAGACCTCTATCGCCGCGATACCCGTACAGCCGCCAATGGCTTTGGATATTCTGGGGCGGCGTATGTGTCTAGGCGAGTCACGTCCTTAGAGACAGCCGTACATGATAGGCTTGACTACTCGCCAGCCAGCCGGGTACTTGCAGTGGGCTCGATACATTTTGTCGGCCAAGAAATCATTGCTGCTAAAGTTTGGGTTATACCCCGCATTTTACGCATCTTTTTTCCAGTATTCCATGACTCCTGTATAGTGGGTCAAAGCTTTCTTGGAACAATGTAATATTCCGACTCACACTTTCCTCCTATCAGATCGGGAAGTTTCCATCTCTTTGGAGGAGTTCGCGGAGATCTCCGGCTTACCTGCCAGGGGAGAACATTACGAGGAGCTACTTCCTCCTGACGAGTACATCTTTGCCGCCAAATCAGTGGTGATAGGCCTTACCCTGGAGAATGTCATTCAACATCAATCACCAAGTCTGATTAAGGTGTTGAAAATTTATGAAGGTCTGTTTCTCGAATCCGGAGGACACGGGGTCAGCTTCGCAGATTTCATTGCTCGCTTTCTTGGCCCGGAAGTCTTATCGAAACAAGCTGCGAAATTCGCCAAGCTTGACGACCCGTTTGATTTTGGCTTGGATAGCCAGCCAATAGCGGAGGTCGATCAAAGGAATTTCTTTCTCCTGGATACCCCGGTCGTCCCCTTTGTAGAGCTCACAGCTTCATACATTGATGAAGAGGCGTTCTTTCTAGGGTTTCTTGGCCTATGGTTGAGTTGGTTTGTGCTCCCGATGCACCCTCGCCATATGAGTCTATCCGTCTTCTATCCGGCTCACCAAATGGTTGTTGGGATGCGAGTGGCCGTCGGGGTCGCTGGACTGGGTCACTTGTATCATGGCCGTAGCTTGGCGGAAAACACCACTCAGCCGGGGGTGCAGTCCGTAAATTTCCTGAAGCACTATTTCACTTCGTGGCTCGAGCTGCATGTGCTCAACGCTTTTGGATTCCATAAGCGGCCCCGTTTCTACGAAAGTTATAACTTTCCTTGGGTTATGCAGCTAGTTGACGCTTCCACTTTGGAACCGCCTCAGCGAGAGGCTCCGGGCTTGGTTCTTCGCCCGCATACGGTCGGGGATGGCATGGCCTTCGTCGATATGGTTTTGACTATCGGCAAGGAATCCACCAAGACGGTGCAGCCGCTGCGGGACACCTTCAAAGATGGGGCTTCTACCTTGAAAGCTCAGGAGATTCTTCACTTATATTCAATCAGGCCGGGCTTTTTAGTGTTTAGGCAGAACGATTCGGCATTGTTCATGAGATACAACCCGCACCGTTTCGCTCAACAATAAAGCTACAATCAGGGTGTCCCGCTTGAGGCCTTCCTAGCTGAGTCGGTTGCCATGGAAGAGGGTATCCGCAACGCACTACACCATTTCATGCGGCTTAACACCGGGTCTAACTTCTTTATCAGTGAGCCGAGCTGCGTCCCGAAGGACTTGAACGTATACATGGCGTGGTACCAGCATGCGATGGGTGCTGTTATCAGAGAAGAAAAGCGATTAATTCTTGATCTCAAGGGTGCTGTCCCAGCTGGTAATCCAGCCATTTCCTTGAAGCGACGGACTATCATTCATCCTTTCTTGAGAGGAGCTGCTGCGGTGGTGGTCCCGCAAGCTTTTCCTGATAAGCCTCTACCTCATGTGCCTGTAGAAGCGGCGGCTGCAGCGTCTCCTGAGTCTGGCGTGGGTAAAGAGATCGGGACTCGTTGCCTAAAGTTGCCCGCCAAGCGCAAACTCCTGTCAATGGCTGCCGGCGCTCGCTCACAAAAGAAGAAGAAGTCGCTATTTTTTGCCGACGTTGTGCTCGGCCAGGAGCCCCATGCTCCCTATAGCGAAGGCTTAAGTGAGTATGGCACCAACGAGGGTTTATTATCGTGCCTGCGGATGATACTGATCTTCAAGCTGCCCTTGTGGCTTTCGAGCGACTAGCTCACGATGAAGCAACGCTAATCACTATCGCACGATCAGGTAGACTTCAGTCGTATCTTTCCACGGTTATTATTTCTTTTATTATTCTTTCACTGATGTTTTCTCCCTCAACAGGTATCTCTGCTGAAGAGGCTCTCGCGGCTTCCCTCAAGACATTCGAAGAGGAAGAGAGGCTCCGTGCTTTGCTGGGCCTTGGTAAAATTCTACTCATTATGGCCTTCATTCCCTTTTTCTTTTTTCGTGGTTTGACCCTCTCTTTTATTTTATTGCAGGGACTACCTTGACTCGGGTTATTCCAAGTACGGCACCGATCGCGAGTGGTGACGCAGCGGCGTTTCCAGAGCCGGCTATTGTGGCCCCAGTTCCCCCGACAGTACCGCAGGAGGCTTCACTTAAGCAGCCGATGACGGACGCCTTAACGGCTCCAGAGGCAGATCTTGGTTTGGACGATGACGTCCCTTTGACGGAGGTCTTGAGGAGATCGCTTCTCACCGCTCAGACCGAAAAGAAACGCAGGAGGCGCGCAACGAAGGAACGTGATGCCTCTTTGGCTATAGGTGCATGCTCAAGCACCACTCCATCTATCGCTATTCCAAAGGATACTCCAGCTGCCCTGTCTACCGCCCATAGACAGGTTGCGCGCGCGGCTAGCGAAGAAACCGAAAAGCTGCCCGAAAGTAACGTAATGCTGAGTCTTTTATTATAACTTGATCTTCAAATTATTATATACCATATCCTGCAGGGCCAAGTCCTGGCGATGAGATGGCAGGCGATACGATGAAGACCACAAAGCCCGAAGTGGCTACTCTCTCTCACGAGTCTAGGACTGCTCAAACCGCCGCTCTTTCTTCTTGTGGTTCCCTGTTATCGGCGGGTATTGCGAGTGTCACGATGGCCCTCGTCGAATCAGGGGATGAATCCATGGACACCGAAACTATTCCACTGAAGGAGAGCGAAGAAGCCGCTGAGCCTGGTGATGCTTCCGTCGAGGTTTTGGCTGATGACCCATCAGGTAGGTCTTGGGTCGCTGTTTACTTTTTATTTCGCAATCCCTTTCAGTCCCCTCTAATGACATTTTGTTTGTTTTGAATGTAGGTGTGGTGAGCGCTGAGGTTGTGCTACCTGAAGAAGCGTCACCAGTTGCTGCTCTGACGGTCGCCATCCCTTCGCCTTCTCTTGTGTCCTCTCAAATGCTGGAAGGTATGGGTTTGCGATTTATTTAATTTAAATTGTGGATACAATTTTCCTTCTATTGATAGTAGATTGTCGCAATTCTGCAGGAGTCCTTTTCGACCATCTGTATCAGGTGTTGAACCCATATTTCTCCTTCCAGTCAGAAATCGTCATGCCTGCAGGTGTCGGTGAGTATAGTTTTTAACCGATATCCTTTCCTTTCTTTTACAGGCGACCATGTCGTTGTTAATTCTTCTTTGAATCAATTGCAGCGTTACAGATTGGAGGAGGGGACGAGAGAATAACCGCGCCTCTGGTACTCCCAACTTTGCCACCTATCGCAGCCGGTATAGTAGAATCCATCGCTCGTGCATTTTCTTTATCTCTTGAGCCGACATTTGACCATAACTTGTTTTGCAGCAATCACACCGACTCCATCTCCCTTCGAGTCTCATATCCCAATTTTGGCAGGGCCTTTTGCTAAACGCCCATCTTCTAGGGGTGCTGCGAATAGCCTGCGAATGCTGAGTGAGTTCGTCGAGGATCTTGATGCCGAGGCCCTTGCATTCGCTGCAGATTTTGCCGCTGAAGTCAGTCCTATGTTGGCGACGCTCATGAACTTCCATGGCAAAGGCTTCGTCGAGTCTTGGGTTAATCACTGCAAAAAGATCGAGACTTTCCTGCATGAGATTGAGCTCAAGCGTCCTGCTCCGGAAGTATCCGCTTTGAACTCCGAGCGAGCCGCGTGGGTTAAGCAGAGTGTTCCTTTCTTTCGCCATTTTGAACAAGAGGCGACTCTAAAGCAAAAGGAACGTGAGGTGACTTCCACCGAGTTTGTCCAATTGCGTGCCCAGGTCGAAGCGAACGCTGCACAGCTAAAGGCTATTTTTGAAAACCTCCAACGATGTATTTCTGATGGGCTAGTGCTGAGGAAACAGCTTGACTTCACTTAGCAAGCTATGCAGAGTCAGGAAGCTGCTCATCTGGAAATTGACGAGAATCTTTCATCCTGTTTACAATAATGTGCTCGAATTGAAGCGGAGTTGGCCGCGGCGGCTGATCGTGAAAAGGAGTTGAGAGGAGTGCGCGAGCGGCTTGCTGACTTACTGAAGATGTCTCCTTCTTAGTAGTCGCCTTTGTATCAACTAAAAATTTGTAATCTATGAATAACATGCCTTTATTCATTTTTTTATTCTTTTATATGATGTATCTTGTACTCAATTGAATTCATAAATAAAAGACACATTTTTTTTGTACTATCGCCTTCTTTTCTCTGCTGTGTCATTGGCATGTTACTCTAGCAAATGTAGCCTTTAGATAGTAGATAGCAATTCATCTTGAACTCTTTGTAGGGTAGCGATGTCGTAGGAAACAGGTTCAGGTCTGCCGCCCAAGACTTTTCAACTTTATGAGCCGTGAGGGTCTCATAAAGACTTTTCTCCCTATGAGTAGAGAGGATCTCGTAGGTGTATTTCCTCCTTAGGAATCGTAAGGATGCCTAAGTGTGTTTTCTCTTGAGAGTCGTAAGGATCTCACAAGAGAATTTTCTCCCTTACAAGTCAAGAGGACTCGTAAATGGTTGGTGAGTTGACTTGTTTCCGAGACGGAGTCATTGGATGGCGTATTTCTGAGACGGGGTCATTTGTTGACGTATTTCTGAGACGGGGTCATTGGATGACGTATTTCCGCGACGGGGTCATTAGCCGACTCAAGGTTGTCTGTGAACCATAGATTCTTGGAACGGGAGACTTTTCCGTGGCTCTGATTGGTGATGTCTCGTCCGTGCCCTGCTGGCATGAGGAGGAACGTCGTGTTGATCTCCTAAGATGTAGATGTTGCTGTCGAGATCTGACTTTCCCTTTGACAGAGTTTGTTGGGACATGTGGTTCCCTTTTCGTTTATGCCCATGAATTGTATACAGGGGTCAGTATGGACTTACCAACAGGGCAGAAGTTTCATTCTTTCATCATTTTTTTATTTCTTTCTGCGATGCTCTATCATTTCATCTTTTTATATCGCGCAAGTCGCGATTGCCCAATCATTACGGCTATTTTTCGCGTTGCCCAAACATTTCAGCTATTTTTTCTTTTTACTCGCTGCTTTTTATTGCGAGTTGCCCAATCATTTCGGCTATCTTTATATGCATTTATGGCCCGCTGACTTTTGCTGCGAGTATGGAACTTGGAATCTGGTGCCGATCTTAGCATCAACATCGCTGCAATTGGAATATTGCCAGGAGCGAATCATCATTTGCCGTGAAAGGACTTGGAATTTGATACCGATTTAGGCATCAGCATCGCTACCACTGGAACATTGCCAGGAGCGAATCATCATTTGCCTCTGTCGATTTGAACAAAGGTGGCTTAGCAAACAGGGTTAAGATCCTGTCGACTAAGGCTTTTGACTTCATGAACCGTAAAGGTCTCATAAAGATGTTTCTCCTTACGAGTTATGGGGATCTCGTAAGTGCATTTTCTCTTTAAGAATCGTGAGGAATCTTAAGTGTATGGTCTCTTATAAGTCGTAAGGATCTCATAAAAGCATTTTCTCTTGGCAAGTTGAGAGGACCTACAAGTGTTTGTTCACCAAATGAGGACATTCCTCGTCGTTGGTGGGACTTGATGGGGGAGACGTTTATTTGTGCCCGTGGATTGTATACAAGGGTCAATATTCAACCGCTTGTAGGACAGTATGGGAAATATGATGGCTTAAGAACAGGTTCAGATCCCTGTAGCTTAAGGCTTTTGAATCTTATGAGCCGTGAGGGTCTCATAAGAGGGTTCTCCATACGAGTCGTGAGGATCTCATAAGTGTAATTTCTCCTCAGGAATCGTGGGTATTCCTAAGTGTGTTGTTCCCTTGTGAGTCATAAGGATCTCACGCAGGTATTTTCTCCTTACAAGGTCGAGAGGACCTTGTAAATGCACATGAATTTACGAGTCTACGCCCTTTTGGGTTTTCATAAACTCGCCAGTAGCCCTGTTGTTTTTACTCATGGAGCCCTTTCGAGTTTTCATCCGTGCCCATCTTTTTTATGGACGTACCGTTTTTTTTTGCATCAGCCTAAGGATGTTGTGGTTTGTAGAAGTTTTAGAGACGTTTCGGTCCGTCGCTAGTTTTAGTACATTGCGGTCCATAGTTAGTTTTAGGACATTACGGTCCATTGTTAGTTTAAGGACATTTCGGTCCATCGCTGCCATTTTGGAGACAACGGTTTCGTTGGATACTACTTATAGAGTTTGGGCTTGGGAAGATAGCGAGTGGACATAGGCGTCGTCATCTATCGTTGACCTAAGCCGTGACTCGTCAGGCGTAGTATTTTTTCAGGAACCGGCAGTTTATTGGCCTGAAGGGTCTTTTTCCATGCATATCCATGAGCAAGTAAGCCCCACCTTGGTAGACTTTGTCTATGATGTACGGGCCCTCATAGTTCGGCTCAAATTTCCTCCGTTTGGCACGATTGGGGATCATAGGTCTCTTGATCACTAGCACGAGTTCGCCCTGGCGAAATGTCCTCATCCTGGTCAATCTCTCGTATGAGTGTGTCATCTTTGCTTTGTAAGCCTCCAAGTTTTGCTGCGTCGTGAGACGAGTTTCATCGAGGGCGTCGAGCTCCTCAAGACGAAGATGAGCATTCTCTTCATCTGTTAGTTCGTAATGAACCGCCACTCGCAGAGAGGGTAACTCTATCTCGAGGGGGAGTATCGCTTCATCGCCGAATACCAATGCATACGGCATTTTGTTTGTGGCCATTTTGAACGTGGTTCGGTAAGCCCAGAGAGCTTCATGCAGTCTCTCGTGCCAGTCCTTTTTATTTTTGGACACTGTCTTCTTTATGATCTTCGTCAAGGTCTTGTTAAAAGCCTCAACTAGACCGTTAGCTCGGGCATTATAGACCGAAGAGTATCTCCAGTCTATATTATGTTGTTGTGCGAAGCGACTGATTTTATGACTTCTGTAGGCCGGCCCGTTGTCGGAGATAATCCGTCGCGGAGTGCCGAACCGATAAATGACGTGTGTCTTGAAGAAATAGAGAATGTTCTCCGTCTTAACCTCTCTTAGCGGTACTGCTTCTGCCCATTTGGAGAAGTAATCGGTTGTCGCCAATATGAACCGATGTCCTCTGGATGACGCTGGTTCGATGGGCCCAATTTCGAACGGCCAGCTAGCCACTGTTGGGTGTAGTGGGTTTGGATGTTGGTGGATGATGTCTCCATTAATTTGGCACGAGTGGCACTGCTTTACGTATTCGAGACAATCCTGAATCATCGTGGGCCAATAGTAGCCCATCCTCTTGATCTTCAGCTTTATCTTTGGTCCAGCTTGATGAGAACCGTAGAGTCCATCGTGATTTTCTTGGACGACTCTGCTTGCTTCTTCCAGTCCCAGGCATCTTAGCCATAGAGAGATGAACTATCTCTTATATAGAGTAGTATTGATGAAGGCGAAAGACAGAGCTCGTTTTATGAGCTGATGTCTTGAGGACGCATCTTCAGGTGTTCGACGGGATTTGAACTAGTCTATGAAGACTTCTCTCCAATCCTTAGCCTTTTCCTGGTCTTTTATTTGTAGGGTTGTTTGCTTGGTCGCTCCCTTTTCTTCAGACGACTCCGGAGATATTTCTGCTGATGCAAGAACCCGACGGCTTTGTACAACGATCCTTACGTCATCGAGGTTTTCAGCAGCCAGTTCTTTAGCGAGTTTGGCTAATGCATCCGCTTTGCTATTTTCCGCACGCGGTATGCTTTCCAGGGTGTAGGAAGGGATTTAAGTCAGCAATCATTGCACTCTTTCGCCTTACTTTACCAACTCTGGTTTGCACGTTTGATAGTCACTGTTTACTTGACCAACGACCAGATGGGAGTCTCCGTATATGAAAAGGTTTTCGATTCCCATGTCGACAGCGATCTCAAGTCCTGCCATCAAAGCATCATATTCTGCTTCATTTTTTGTTCTTGGTTCTGTCAAGGAAAAGGAAAAGCGTATTATCCCTCCTTGTGGAGTCACGAAGATGAGGCCTATCCCAGATTTGATTATGGGGGAGCTATGCTTTCGCTTCTTCATGGAAGATGCCCCGTCGAAGTAGAGTTCCCATCGAGTATCACTCCTCCCTTTCTCCCTGTCGATCGTGTCAAACGCGTGCTCGTCTGGCAATTCGCAATTTAGGAATGAATCGACAGGTATCGGATGCTCAGCGAGGAAGTCGGCGATGGCTTGGCCTTTTACTGCCTTGAGAAGTCGGTATGTTATCGAGAATTCCATTAAGACTAGGGCCCATTTAGCGTGCCGTCCCGTTAGTATGGCTCTTGACATCAAGTATTTGAGAGGATCCACTTTTGATATGAGATGTACCTCATGCGCAAAGCATAGTGTCTGAGCTTCGTTATCGCGAAGATTAACGCCAGGCAGTGTTTTTTGATGGGGGAGTAGTTGTTTTCTGCCCTCAGGAGAACTCGACTCAAATAGTAGAGGGCTCTCTCTTTCCCTTGTTCATTCTCCTGTACCCATAGCGCGCCTAAAGAACCTTCAAGGGTTGTTGTGTATAGGATGAGGGGCTTTCCTTTGACTAGAGCGGTCAGTACCGGCGGATTCTGTAGGTATTGCTTAATTTCGTCCGGTGCGCTTTGGCATTTGCGATCCTAAATGAACGGGGTTCCCTTCTTCATCAGGTGACTGTAGGGGCGGCACTTGCCGGAGAGATTGGCTATGAATCGTCGGATATATGCGAGCTTTCCTTGGAGAGACCGCAATTGCTTGAGAGTTCTTGGCAGAGGCATTTCCATTATCGCCTTGATCTTTGATGGATCTATTTCGATGCCCCGGTGTCGAATGATGAACCCCAGGAATTTTCCTGAGAAAACTCCAAACGCGCATTTGAGAGGGTTCATCTTCAGATTGTATTTCCGATGACGCTGGAACACTATTTTCAAATGCTCCCGGTGTTCCTCATATGATTTTCTTTTCACCATGAGGTCATCGATATAGCATTCGACGATTTCATGTATGAGGTCATCGAAAATCTTCGTCATGGCCCTCTGATAGTTAGCACCAGCGTTCTTCAAGCCGAAAGGCATCATTTTGTAGCAGAATATACCCAGAGGAGTTCAGAAAGCAGTATGCTTTTGGTCTTCGGGATGCATCTTTATTTGATTGTACCCTGATGAGCCGTCCTTGAAGGAGAAGACTTCGTGAGTGGATGTGTTATCTATCATCAGCTCGGTAACCGGTACGGGAAAATCATCCTTCGGACAGGCTTTGTTGAGGTCCCGAAAGTCTACGCAGATGCGCACCGTCCCATTCTTCTTCATCACTGGGACAATGTTGGCAATCCAGTCGGGGTATTGAACTTCTTGAATGAAGTCGGAGTCGATTAGCTTCTTAACTTCGGCATTGATGCTCATTTCAAGTTCGATCTGCATTCTTCTTGGTGCTTGCTTGACTGGCTTGATGTCCGGAGATATCGCCAATTTATAGACATCTATTTCTGGATCTAGCCTCGGCATCTCGGAATAGTTCCATGCGAAGCAATCTTTATATTGCATGAGCACGTCCTTTAGCTTAGCCACCTGTTCTTTAGAAAGCAGCTCACTAACGAACGTTGGCCGCGGGTGGTTTGCCATCCCTAAGTCGATTTTCCTTAGGTTGTCCGCAGTGGTATGTATTCCATCTTCCAGCTCTTTTGGCACCGTTGGAAACTCTGAGATCAATTCCTCTTCATCCTCGTTCTCGAAGCACCAGGAGAGGTCATCCATGTTCTCGGGCACTTCTTCTTCTGACAGCGTTTTCGCGTGGCAGGTACGAGACCGTTTCAAAGACCGATGTTGATCTGGTTCTATTCTTTCCATATACGTTGATTTTGGCTCGTGTTTTTGTTATGGGGTTACCCTCCAACTGTCGGATAGACCGAACCTGCCGAGTTGATACTGGTCCTCAACCCAGTCTTTAAAGGTGAGGCAGTCTTCAAGAGAATGTCCTATCGCTCGGTGATAGGAGCAATAGTCTGGGTGATGATCCTTATTTGCTTGTTCGGGATGCCAAGACTCCGGGAGTGTCATCATTTGATGTTTCATGACGAGGTCGAAGATTCTCCTTGTCTTGTCTCGAGGGAAAGAATATGCTCGTTCCATCTTTTTCATAAGCGACGGGTTGCAGCTGACCTTTTCTCGATAGTGTGGCCTTTTGGATTCATTTTGCCGCCGTCGAACGTCTTTTCCATTCTTTGACTTGTTTTTGCCTCTGCGTCGGGCCTTTTTCATGTCTTAGGAATGCTTGGCGGGCTGATGGTGAAGGGCATTGTCATCCTCCGTAGCCTGCTGAAGGAGGCGTTGCATCTTGGCTTTCTTGTAAATGGCCATTTTGCGACTGTAGTCGTTCTGAACCTTTTGACTCGCTTCCCGTATTAACTTGTCCATCTGTTCTTCGAACGACGGACTCGGATTTTTATGGCAGGACCGCGTTGTTGGGTTCCTAGGCACTCTTGTGAAGGTTCATGAGGCATCAAACATGCCCGGATTAAATTTTAGACGTGCCGAACAACCCAAAGCCGGGATCTTTGCTAGATTATTAGGGTTTAACATGCAAGAAGATAACTTTTATCTAAGTGTGAGGGATTACAACCTTTGTAGTCCGCTCCTTCACTTCACAAGCTCCGAGTAGAAGTTCTTTTGCCGCGATCCACGATCTCCCGGACTCATGAGAGGCTCCACGACTCGAACGATCCATGCTAGCTCGAAGTATTCCAAATCTCTGATGATCTACCTTGAAGTTGCTACGACTCAAGCTTTCTGACTCAAAAGAGAAGAACACACTAATCCCATCGGCTAGATGAGATGAGGATGAGAGAGTAGTAATTTTGCTTTCTTTTTAAATCATTTTCTCATTTTATTTCATCACTAAAAGAAAAACTAGCAAGCTTTTTTCAAGAGAGAAGAAGAAGATGATGGAAAAAGAATAATCATTTTTTTTTGCTTTTGTGATGAATAGAATATAATCATATGATTGAATTGTAAACCATGGTCAAGGATGAGTGGATGAGAATGTGTAGAGAAACAACTAGCGTTAGGGTTTGGTTAGGTTAAAAGAATGTGTCATTCTAAATATCTTAAGAATGACAAAAGAAGAAAGCTTCTAGAAGGAACTTGAAGCATCCAACCCTAATCAAACCTTAACCTCAATTAATCATCCTTAAACATGTTTAACAATTAATCATATCATGTCACAATAATATATATCACATATATATTATATATTTGCAACAAAAGAAAATAATACAATTAACATATATCGCATATATATCAATGTATCATCCAGTGAGAAAATGAAATAATAAAGCAAGCCAATATTAGTTAATATAATAATATATCATATATATTATTATATATTAAATCATCGAATCAACACATGATCCGACAATCCGGCTATATCGAATATAACCGACTAATATATCATGTACCGATTCATCGAATCAACACTTGATCCGATGTCCCGGTTCATATCTAAATATCGCGAGAATATAATACGGTATCCCATATCGCATTATTCTCGCTCCTGCGCATATCACATATGTGTCACTACTCCGTTTCGCCTGAGCCAAGAAACCTCTGTGTAGGACTCTAAAGAATCGTCAATACGCCGGTAGCAGGTGATGATCATATCAAACACCCACAAGCTGCAAGCGGTCAGCTAAACGTAACAGCCACCCAGGTATTGAGCGATCAGAAGATCAACAAGCTAGCCTGTGCGTTCTCCTGTGAATCCAACCAGTAACACTCCCGTACAGTCCGGTCTGTTCGTCTGATATGTCGCATATCAAGTCTAGGGGTGGTATACGTCAGACCCCAGTAACCGATAAGTCGTGTCGATGTGTGGCTCATAACGGGTCGAGAAACTACTAGTAACACTTACCAGTAAATCTCCATATCAGCCCTGGCCAGGGACTTCCAGTTATAGCCAATCGAACACAGCACAACATCAACTCCCTATACCGGGAGAGACGAATCCCCTCCTATCGCTCACTGCCTCCATGTGATTCGGGACTGTACCCAAAAGCCACCGTTTTGCACGCCCTCTTGGACGTGGTAAGGTGGAAATCAAAGTACAGTGGGAATCACACAAGACTCTATGACGATCTCGGGTCTTCAGACTACCCTGTACCTGTGTCACCGGAGAACTGCCATCTGACGTGTGGTATATCACCATCTGGGAGTTCTCGGCGAGTCCGTCCAGTGTACCCAGTCTCTACTGAGCACCCGTACACCATCTATGATGTCTAACACCGATGGATATGGGATCATCCATCGCCCATCATATGGGTCAAGATGCGTATACGCTAGTCTACTCTGGTGTATCGATGCCCTGTCTCGATATACCCTCGACTAGGAACAGTTATAGGATGTACTCATCGACTACCGCGGCCCCACTAGTATGATCTCATCATAGTCCCAGTAGTCGAGTACATGTCCTAAGGGCTTTATCAACATGTGAGAGTAAAACAGTAAACCAATACAAGTCAACATGTTAAGATAAAGTGAAACCAAATAGCATACTATCATGACGAGCAAGAAAGTCATCTCTATATATAACCAAGCATCCATTATAATATACATCATATGTACAACAATGGCCTCTAGGGCATATACATAACTAACAATCTCCCACTTGCACTAAGGCCAGCTGCTGTAGTATCGCATACCTAGCATCCCGAATAATCTCTCAAACTGTATCTGGGGAATAGCCTTCGTGAATGGATCCGCAGTGTTGTCCTTCGTATCTACTCTCCTGACCTCGATCTCCCGGCGATCAACTATCTCCCTGATCAGGTGATACCGCCTCAGAATATGTCTGGACTTCTGATGGGACCTGGGTTCCTTGGCCAAAGCCACAGCTCCATTGTTATCGCAATACAGAGGTATTGGATGCTCAATGGATGGAACCACACCAAGTTCACTAATGAACTTCTTGATCCAGATAGCCTCTTTGGCAGCATCGTTGGCAGCGATGTATTCAGCCTCCATCGTTGAGTCTGCAACGGTATCCTGTTTGAAACTCTTCCAACATACCGCCCCTCCATTGAGGGTAAAGACAAAACCCGAATGCTACTTAGAGTCGTCCTTATCACTTTGGAAGCTGGAATCGGTAAAGGACTCCACCTGGAGTTCTCCGTTACCATACACCAAGAACATCTCCTTAGTCCTTCGTAAGTACTTGAGAATGTTCTTCACTGCTGTCCAATGACTCTCTCCTGGATCTGCTTGATACCGACTCACTACACTTAGTGAGTATACTACATCGGGTCTGGTACATAGCATCGCATACATGATAGAGCCTACTGCCGAAGCATAGGGTATCCCTTGCATGCGAGCTCTCTCCAAATCAGTCTTGGGAGACATCTCTTTGGAGAGAGTGAGTCCAGAGATCGTGGGTTGGTTCCCACGCTTGGATTCTTCCATACTAAACCTCTTTAGTATGGTGTCAATGTACCTGGATTGGGACAATCCCAGTATCCGTTTAGATCTATCTCTATAGATCATGATTCCCAATATGCAGGAGGCATCACCTAGATCTTTCATTGAGAATCTCTGTGATAAGAAGAGCTTGACTGATTGCAGCATAGGAATATCATTTCCTATCAAGAGTATGTCATCCACGTACAATACGAGGAAGACAACCTTACCCTATGCTACCTTCTTATAGATACAAGGTTCATCTATATTTTTGATGAAGTCAAACTCTTTGACTACAACATCAAAACAGATGTTCCAACTCCGCGATGCTTGCTTTAACCCATAAATGGATTTAAGCAGCTTGCACACCTTTCCGCTGCTCCCACTATCTACGAAGCCCTCTGGCTGAGTCATGTACACGCACTCTTCTAAATCACCGATTAGAAAGGCGGTCTTAACATCCATTTGCCAGATTTCGTAGTCATGGTATGCAGCAATGGCAAGTAAGATCCGGATGGACTTAAGCATAGCCACTGGAGAAAAGGTTTTGTCATAATCCACACCTGGACGTTGACGAAAACCCTTTGCTACAAGTCTAGCTTTGAAAGTCTCAACTTTTCCATCTACACCAAATTTCTTTTTAAAAATCCACTTGCTCCCAATGGGTTTTACCCCTTCAGGAGCATTTTCTAAAATCCATACTTTATTGGTGTACATGGATTCCATCTCAGATCGCATTGCATCCAGCCATTTCACAGAGTCACTACTCGTGATGGCCTGTTCGAAACTAGTCGGTTCATCATCATCCATGATGCAATCCTCGCTTCCACCATCAATGAGAAAACCGTAGTATCTCTCAGATGGACGAGAAACCCTATTAGATCGGCGGAGAGGCTGGGGTTCGTCGGGTACTACTGAATCCTCTGGTTCCAATAAATCATCAGTTGTAGTCTGTGGTGCTGGAACCTCTTCCAGCTCTACCTCTTTGCCACTAATTTCTTTTTCAAGAAATTCCTTTTCTAAAAAGGTGGCATATTGAGAAACAAACACTTTTTGTTCCTCAGCGTGATAGAATATATACCCATAAGAATCTTTTGGATATCCTACAAACTTATATATACCTGATCTTGCCTCGAGTTTGTCCGGATTTTGCTTTTTAACATAGGCCGGACAACCCCATATCTTAACTCGTTTAAGAGATGGTCTCTTTCCATTCCATATCTCATATGGAGTGGTAGGCACCGATTTAGTTGGAACTCTATTCAATAGATATGTGGCTGTTTCCAGCGCATAACCCCAAAAGGAGATAGGTAACTCAGCAGTGCTCATCATAGAGTGCACCATATCTAATAGGGTGCGATTCCTCCGCTCCGATACACCGTTGTGCTGTGGTGTATAAGGAGGAGTAAGCTGAGAGAGAATCCCATTCTCTTTTAGATAATCTCGAAACTCATTACTTAAGTATTCACCTCCTCGATCAGATCGAAGAATCTTAATACTTTTGCCCGTTTGATTCTCTACTTCGTGCTTATAATCTCTGAATTTCTCAAAAGCTTCAGACTTGTGTTTCATCAGGAACACATGTCCGAATCTAGAGAGATCGTCAGTGAATGTAATGAAGTAGGAAGAACCGTTCCTGGCATGCGTAGACATGGGACCGCATACATCACTATGTATCAGTCCTAAGAGTTCGGTAACTCTTTCTCCGTGTCCACTAAACGGAGCTTTGGTCATTTTTCCTTTGAGACATGAATGGCAAGTATCATACGATGATAATTCGAACGGATTCAAATAACCATCTCTATGTAACTTAGCCAGTCGTGTCGCATTGATATGACCAAGTCTACAATGCCACAAGTAGGATTCGTTCATATCTGAACTTTTCCTCTTGTGTGTGTTTTGTATATTGAGGACTGTATTCTGATTTAGAATGAATATGCCATTATGTAACGAGCCTGATGCAATCAACTTTTGATCTAGGAATATGTTCATAACATTATCCTGTACTACAAAATTATATCCCTCTTTACTCAATAAAGAAACTGATATAATGTTGCACATCATGTTCGGTATATAATAACACTCATTCAGAATCAGTGTATTATGACTTGGTAATACAAGGTGATATTCGCCAACTGCTTTGGCTACAATACTTGCACCGTTCCCTACTTGAACGGAATGATCACCTTTTCCCAGTTCTCTACCTTTACGTAGCCCATGTAACTGTTTACATATATGGGATCCTGATCCGGTATCTAATACCCAGGACGTAGGGTGAACTGAGAAACAGTTCTCAATAACTAACACACCCGAAGAAGATGCATCAACATGCATGTTCTTTTGGGCGGCGTGAGAATCGAGATATTCTCCTGTTTCCTGTTCAGTCTTATAACTCTTATAAGAAAGAACGGGTCCAACAATCCCTTGCTCAGTACAATAATCGGGTTCAGTCAATACATCAATATTATTATCTTGATTATGGCCTGACATGGTCGCTACCTGGAGAGAGAGAGAAGAAAACACTTTAGCGTATGCTCTTGCAAGATTAGATTGGTTATTATCTTATCTAATCAGGATGTCTCCCACTGTTTTTATCAAATCTACCTTAAAACCCTAAAAGGTAAGATTAGCCGGGATTAATTACACCCTACAATTTCGTCAATCTTTCAGCCAGATCAGTGTCGGTACTTTGAGGGAGGTTCCCCGTGCTTTCGCACGGACCTAATTAAAGTAAACCTCGTTTTCCCAGAGGCGTAACCTCGTTAACACTTTTCTAGACACCTACTTGAATGACTAATTGTCCTGTGTAAAACTCTCCCAGGAGTAACTCTTACTCGCAGTGGGTATCGGGATCCAACTATCTCATAGGAGGTATGCAATCTCATTGCAAATTTCAACACTTGAAATTCCCGATAATATTTTTACCCCTAGTGTTTTATGACCTTAACTATGGTCAACAAATCATAAGCACTAGTCAAGTCCTACCCGTCATTTCTTGATTAATTTAGACCCACCCATATGACCCTTAACTATGGTCAACAAAATCATATGACTGTCCTAATTAATCACATCTTATGTTATCTAGGAAAACATCACTTAGCTACCATACACTGCGCCTTAACTATGGTCAACAAACGCAGCACGAATACTAAGTACTCTATTTTCCTAAAATGACGGAGGGTTACGCAGGTTTTTCAGAAAACCCTGAGCGTAATGAACTTGATATCGTCGTAGAATCGAGTGTTTTGAAAAAGGAGTGTTTTTGAGGCTTTTCTTAGTTTCGCTAAAGGGGTCACTCCCGGTGAAGGGATCGTCGGCCCTTTCCTCATCGAATAAGGTGCAGGATATATCATATATACCGCTGTGCAAAGCAAAACACTAAAAGCAATCAAAAGACAAACCGCGTTTTGTAGCATCTGCCAGTTTCGCTAAAGGAGTCACTCCCGGTGAAGGGATCTCGGTCCTTTCCTCATCGAATAAGGTGCTGGATATATCGTATATATCACAGTGCAAAGCAAAACTGTAGCTACCCTTTTTATAAAGTTTTGATTCTACAACATCTTTAGGTTTCTTTTCTTTTATTAATCTCATTAATAAAAATCCCATCAGCTTATGCTTCCTAAGCATCACAGAAGAAACGAAAGCAGTAATATTTATATATCAGCATATATATATAGTATAAGCATTCGTCTCAGGCAGTAATATGATCTCATCACAGAACATTGCAGCAGAAGAACATATATGAAATATTGGATATACTAGGACGTCCGTGTTTTTAATATGAGCCTGTATAAAACACGGATTCCACGGTCGCGACGAATAGCCAAACCCACATCCCAAGACCCCTACGAGAGCGACAAGTAACACTGCCAATTCTAGGGTTAGGAGACCCGGTCTCGACTCCTCGAGATGGCCTCCCACTGGACCCCAGAACCCGGTTACTTGTGCTCCCCTCCTTGGGTCTACCTAATGCGGAAAAGTAAATAACATACACTGGTGACATCAACCGCAACCTGGAAGTGCCCCAAATAAAAGAATATTACATTACAAATGAATTTTACATGAATGAAAATAAAAACCCTCATCTCACATAAAACCCCCGGCTATTCTAATCGCGACGATCCAATATAACATATCATAGCAACACATAATATCTCATATCATCAACGTAAGTAAATATGCGCATCCCAATTGTCGTTGACATATAGCAACGAAACCGGCGATATCACATATTACACTTACGGTCACAGAAAAGAAAGTGTAAAACTACAATATTTGGAATCCACAATCACTTTAGACATCGTAAATCCGAAATATCACATATTCCGTATTTCATGCCTAACTCTATGAATTCCACATATTGTATCACATTCCAGATAGATAAACAATATTAAACTTTTCGAACAGATAATCAAACACCCAAAATTTCCCAAAGTGCTCAACTCTTGAGCGGAGTTCAAATAATCCCAGAATATGTCACAGTACCGGTGATCCAGCCGTAGAAGGGTCAAGCCAACGCCTCACATGTGGCACGCCGTACTCCCCCAAACCCGAAGGTTCAAAAGGCAGTTCAAGACGGTCACATAATCGAGTTAAGGTTTGTTGTCTTCTAGAGGGTCCACCACTTAACTTGTACAATTTTCCGAAAGATTTAAACCCAGAAAAATTCAACGCTTGAAAGTTTGCCGTATCGGGAAAAAGTCGGTTAATGATATCCGTTCAACTAGTTTAACAATTTCTAAATATCCGGAAAGAAATACGAACTTAAATATTCCGATCGAATCTACTATTACCAAATAAACCCCAGATTTAAACAATACTGGAATCACTGTTAAAAATATCCAGAAGCCTCAACAAGTACCTACGGACATTACCATAAAAGCCACGTGTCATGATCTCATCAATCCGCCGTGGAACCGCCGCGCAAAGCATGCTTGCGCCGCGGTTCCGCCGCCGTTTAGTGGAATTAGGGGCTCGGGTTTTATGGTAATTCTTACAATTCCCTGCTGATTTTTTTACATATTTTTAATTCAGAAAAATCCCAAAATTTAAAAAATTTCCAGAGAGGGGTCTTTTTGCGTCGTTTCGGGTTCGATCGGAGTTTTAACTTCGTAAACACATCGCCTAATGCTCTAGCTAGGCTCTGATACCACTGTTGGGTTCCTAGGCACTCTTGTGAAGGTTCATGAGGCATCAAACATGCCCGGATTAAATTTTAGACGTGCCGAACAACCCAAAGCCGGGATCTTTGCTAGATTATTAGGGTTTAACATGCAAGAAGATAACTTTTATCTAAGTGTGAGGGATTACAACCTTTGTAGTCCGCTCCTTCACTTCACAAGCTCCGAGTAGAAGTCCCTTTGCCGCGATCCACGATCTCCCGGACTCATGAGAGGCTCCACGACTCGAACGATCCATGCTAGCTCGAAGTATTCCAAATCTCCGATGATCTACCTTGAAGTTGCTACGACTCAAGCTTTCTCACTCAAAAGAGAAGAACACACTAATCCCATGGGCTAGATGAGATGAGGATGAGAGAGTAGTAATTTTGCTTTCTTTTTAAATCATTTTCTCATTTTATTTCATCACTAAAAGAAAAACTAGCAAGCTTTTTTCAAGAGAGAAGAAGAAGATGATGGAAAAAGAATAATCATTTTTTTTGCTTTTGTGATGAATAGAATATAATCATATGATTGAATTGTAAACCATGGTCAAGGATGAGTGGATGAGAATGTGTAGAGAAACAACTAGGGTTAGGGTTTGGTTAGGTTAAAAGAATGTGTCATTCTAAATATCTTAAGAATGACAAAAGAAGAAAGCTTCTAGAAGGAACTTGAAGCATCCAACCCTAATCAAACCTTAACCTCAATTAATCATCCTTAAACATGTTTAACAATTAATCATATCATGTCACAATAATATATATCACATATATATTATATATTTGCAACAAAAGAAAATAATACAATTAACATATATCGCATATATATCAATGTATCATCCAGTGAGAAAATGAAATAATAAAGCAAGCCAATATTAGTTAATATAATAATATATCATATATATTATTATATATTGAATCATCGAATCAACACTTGATCCGACGATCCGGCTATATCGAATATAACCGACTAATATATCATGTACCGATTCATCGAATCAACACTTGATCCGATGTCCCGGTTCATATCTAAATATCGCGAGAATATAATACGGTATCCCATATCGCATTATTCTCGCCTGCGCATATCACATATGTGCCACTACTCCGTTTCGCCTGAGCCAAGAAACCTCTGTGTAGGACTCTAAAGAATCGTCAATACGCCGGTAGCAGGTGATGATCATATCAAACACCCACAAGCTGCAAGCGGCCAGCTAAACGTAACAGCCACCCAGGTATTGAGCGATAAGAAGATCAACAAGCTAGCCTGTGCGTTCTCCTGTGAATCCAACCAGTAACACTCCCGTACAGTCCGGTCTGTTCGTCTGATATGTCGCATATCAAGTCTAGGGGTGGTATACGTCAGACCCCAGTAACCGATAAGTCGTGTCGATGTGTGGCTCATAACGCGTCGAGAAACTACTAGTAATACTTACCAGTAAATCTCCATATCAGCCCTGGCCAGGGACTTCCAGTTATAGCCAATCGAACACAGCACAACATCAACTCCCTATACCGGGAGAGACGAATCCCCTCCTATCGCTCATTGCCTCCATGTGATTCGGGACTGTACCCAAAAGCCACCGTTTTGCACGCCCTCTTGGACGTGGTAAGGTGGAAATCAAAGCACAGTGGTAATCACACAAGACTCTATGACGATCTCGGGTCTTCAGACTACCCTGTACCTGTGTCACCGGAGAACTGCCATCTGACGTGTGGTATATCACCATCTGGGAGTTCTCGGCGAGTCCGTCCAGTGTACCCAGTCTCCACTGAGCACCCGTACACCATCTATGATGTCTAACACCGATGGATATGGGATCATCCATCGCCCATCATATGGGTCAAGATGCGTATACGCTAGTCTACTCTGGTGTATCGATGCCCTGTCTCGATATACCCTCGACTAGGAACAGTTATAGGATGTACTCATCGACTACCGCGGCCCCACTAGTATGATCTCATCATAGTCCCAGTAGTCGAGTACATGTCCTAAGGGCTTTATCAACATGTGAGAGTAAAACAGTAAACCAATACAAGTCAACATGTTAAGATAAAGTGAAACCAAATAGCATACTATCATGACGAGCAAGAAAGTCATCTCTATATATAACCAAGCATCCATTATAATATACATCATATGTACAACAATGGCCTCTAGGGCATATACATAACTAACACGCGTTCTGGCTCAGCATCAGCGTCTTTTAAAAGAGCATCCGTTTCTTCATCAAGGTCCTTTATGACATGGCTGTCATGGAATTGCTCCCATTTCTTGGATTGGACATATTCAAGCCCGATCGTTTCCATTTTTCCGTAGGGTAATTTTCGCTGAGTTCCGGGGACATTCCAGATCCTGTTGTAGAATTGGGCATGTCGCGTGGTTTGCTTAAAGGGTACGCCTTGGCATCTCAATTACTTTTTCAATCCTTCTGCGTAGTATCTGGGAAGACGGATTGGTTGGGGCCTGTCGAGCGCAAAATCAGCACCATGCCAGACTTCTCTTTCGACTTTATTCTCCATGGATTGGTAGAATAGGATCTCCTTTTCACCTCTTCGCATGGGAGGGACGTAGAATGTCTGTAGCTCTTGCACACTATATGACTCAAGCGCATCAAGCTCTCTGTAGTGCTGCCACGAAACCATAGCGATCTGCAAACTCTGATCATCTCCAGTGATGGCCTGTACTGATCGACGGACCGAGAACACTGCGTTGACTTCGTCTTCAGAGCCACTGCCAAAAACCAGAATAGGGGTAGATGGGGCATTGGGGCAGCCCCGAATAGACTATTTCTTCCTCCTCCTCGGTATCGCTCCTGAAGACCGGAATAGTGGTAATAGCTTTTTGCTTATTCTCCGGTTTAAGGCGTCTTTCCGTGTCTTCAAAGTCTGGTAGGAAATACTTAGCGTCTTCATACTTGCGGACTTTATTTACGGAGAATGGGTTCAGTTCCCCCGTCACGGTATATTCGAGACCATCTTTAAAATACTTCATATCCTGATGTTGTGTAGAAGGGATGATGTTGTATTCGTGTAACCAATGTCTGCCGAGCAAAGCGTTGTAGCAGGTCTTGGCATCAATGATATGAAACTTTATGTCAGTGACAAGTAGACCAAAGCGTAACGTCAGAATCACAGACCCGAGTGTCCGTGATGACCGGGAGTCGAATCCAGAGATGGTGATTTTATCCCGAGCGAGGTGTTGAACGCTCATGCAGATTTCTTTTAACACCCATACATTTAAGAGGTTGACAAAGGACCCGTTATCAACTAAGATCTTCCCTATCTTAGTGTCATGGCAGTAGCCAGTGACAGATAGGGGACGGTTGTGCTAACATGTTTCGAGGAGGAGATCTTCATCGCCGAAAGTGATGTTAGATGTGTGCACTTCTTCCAGCTCGTCCTTCATCTTTTCTTCAGCAGGGAAAGCTTGGAATTGGCCAGGCTCTTGTAGTGCCTTGATCAGAGAATCTCGGGCTTGTTTAGATAGCAGAAGGGCATCCAAAATGCTTAGCTGCGAGGGTATCTTCCTCAGGTGTGCCAGAACATTGTAATCCACCTTGTTTTTCTTGGGCGGGTCCTTGGCTTCAAGCTCTTCGATGACTCGATCATCGAGGGCGATATCCTCAGGGACTTTCCCTTCCCTTTATCTTTTTTGTTCGTCCCCTTGTTTGTGGGTCCCAGATTCTTTTCAGGCAACGTACGGTTGCGCAACTGAATATTCTCACAGTTCTTCATTTCTTCTTCTTTTCCTAAAGTGGATTCTTTGAAGAGAGGGCCGAGGGCTATTTCTTCATCAGAATCGCTCCCGAAGGTGAGAAGTTGCGATCCCCCAGCATCAACCATGTGACAGTTGCCGGCAATTCTTTTACGCTCATCTATCGTGCTTGTCTGCTCCCGACGAGTTTTGCGCTTCATCCGCTTGAACTGTTGTTGGTGGGCAACATACCCATGCCACCAGTGTTTAAAGGCCATGCACTTTTCGGTAGGGTGTGTAGTCCTCTGATGGTATAAGCAGTAGTTAGGGTGTGCATCCGCTTCGTCAAGGTGTATACTGCTAGGAGTATTTCTTTTGGGAGATGGCAACTTCATTCCCATTGACAGGGTTTTAGCGAACCGTTTCCTTTCCTTAAGCTTGCTTTTGTCTGCCGCGGGCATGCTTCGATCAGGTTGGAGCGCTCTGCGACTCATCCCCGCCATGAATTCTTTAGCTTGATGCCGACGCCTGTCTCTTTCGAATATGGCCATTTCACGCTCTTGATCGTCTTTGCTCTTCTGACGGGCTTCGTTCAGTAGCATGTCGATCATCTCATCTGACGGTTCCAAGAGTTCTGGTTCTGGATCTATCCCCAGTTTCTCTGCATCAGGAGCTTCTTTGCCCTTTATCGACGAGTGAGAGATCATGTGGCAGCTCGCCACATAATCCTTGGGCTCTTCAGAAGAATCGTCTCCTTCATCAGCGTTATCGTCTTCATTCACAAGAACATGCTTGAAGAATTCGTCCAACGTAATTGGGGTCCGTGCCTTCTGGTTATATTCTTTCAGTGCATCGATGTATTTCTGCAGACCGTACGGTTATCGTCGGGTTGGACGGGCTTCTTGGCCTTCTTCTTCTTCTTTAAAGACTTCGGAGGCTTGGCCCGAAGGCTCTGTCCACCATCACCAGCTTTTAGCGTTGGGCGCGGCTTCAGCATCCCCTCAATAATTTCAGGCTCCAACAGGCTCTTCCACCTAATCGCCGGACATGCTTGATGATCCTTTAGCATTCTCTTAGTCTTCGCCGAGAGAACAACTTCCGATGGAGCTTCCTCTATAAATGACCATGATGCCCCCGGCGTGTCCATCTTTTTCGGAGTGTGCGGTTGTGGCGGGTTCACCCTTCAGTTTTCGGACAGCGCGAATTTGCCTTGCTGGTACTGGTCCTCAATCCAGCTTTTGAAGATAAAGCAATCTTCGATCGGATGGCCCAACAGTCGGTTGTATATCCAGTAGATGGGATTATTGACGTCACCGGGCAGCAGTGGGCTCTTCAGATCCGGCAGGGTGATGAGCCTGTTGCGCACTGCTAGTTCGAACAGTTTCCTCATTTTATCCCGAGGAAACGAGTAAGGACGTTTTAACTTCTCGTCGAGGAATCGCGATTTGTTGCCTTGGCGAGTAGCTGGTTTTGGATCACTCGGCTGTTGTTGAGCGTTGGCGACGAAGGTAGCTTTCCTTTTGCCCTTTTTTCATTTCGAAGCTCCGTTTTTTAGGAGGACGGTCTATGGCCCATCTGGTCCATCTAGGCTAGCTTGTCGATCAAAGCCTGGAAAGTGGTCGGCTTGAAGAACATCATGAATTGGGAAATGGTCGCTTGCGGGTCAAGGGTCCCCACGAACATGCCTACGGCTGGAGCTTCCTCTATGCGCTGTTCACATTTTGACCACGGGTTCCGCCACCGAATGGCGTATTGAACCCAGGTTTCTCCCGGCTTCACTCTAGCGTTAATTAGTGCGGAGATCCGGGTGCGCTCTCTAGCACTTGCGAATCTTTGTGTAAACAGTAGCTCCATTTCTTCAAATGTCTTGACGGTGTCATTCGGGAGCTCAGAGTACCAATCGAATGCTGTCTCCGAAAAGCTGCCAACAAACTGGTGAAGCAACAGTTTGTCGTCACCCCCAGTATTACCGCACAGAGCCCTGAATTGAGCAACGTGCTGGTGTGGATTACCCGTCCTCTTATACACATGGAATTTAGGGATCGTATATCCTGGCGTGTACTTTATTTGATCGTACCAACCCGGATAGGGTCGTCCAGTCTTGACGATTTGTCCAGCGGCTTCGCTCGCCTGGTGAGCTCGTATCTATTGAGCTATATAGTCGTCAAGGATGGCTTTGGAGATGGTCTCTTCCTTGGCTGCTGATAGAGCCGGAAGAGGGTTCGATATCTCCCCTCTATCGTCTTCAAGGATTATTGGAGAGTCTTCAGCTGGATGATCCTGCTGTATCATCATCCTGACCATATCTTGGAACAGGAGCGCCATTTGCTTTATGGCTGCTTATTCTGCAGCTTCTTTGTCTTTCTTCTTGAGCATTCTTCGGAGGAATTCGGCATCGGTTTCCTGCTCCTGGCGCTGCTCCGACGATGTCTCCGGGCTTTCTTTTGGCCCAGTGAGCGTGGCCATCTTTGTCAGCATCTCCTGGAGCTTTTGTTGTTGTTGCTCCTGAGCCTTTGTCACGGATCGAGTGAGTGGTCGATGACCCGTGGAGATACGGCTATCTTCTTTCCCGAAAGCTATGTAGATGGTGTGCACTACCATGCCCCCAGCCTTAGGGCGTTTGGATTCAGTGCCCTTGAGATTCGTCGCAGACGTAGGGATCTTCTCTGGCCTTCTCCTTTCATGAGCGGTCGACGTTGAGGGGGCTATCATGATAGGCACCCAGGCAGACGATACCTTCTGTGGCACGGCGACGGGATGGTCCTCCTCTTGCCGAACCTTCATTTTCTTCTGTCGGGGGGAGTAGTCTTGGTTAATTACAGAGTCTTGGACCCTTCGCCAAACCCTGTGGATTTTGGAGGACAACTGCTGAGGGGGTTTTTCTGACTCCGCCTTTGTAATATTTTCAGCGGGTGGAGGAGACGTTTTCAACACGGCAGTTGGAGAGTTCTTGCGCACCCTCCTGAGCGGTTCAAAGTTGTTCCTGGTTGGAACAACAACATCAACTTCCACCATAGGAGTTGGTGGAGTCAGTTCATAAGGGGAAGTGCCCCCAGCTTTCCTTACTCGGCGCCTGTGCCGACGTCGAGTATGTCGTGCAGATGGGACTAGCTCAGTTACGGAGGTGGCTTCATCATGCCCCCTGATCTGATGAGAAGTTGCTGTTGGTGCCAGCCTATCGAAGACAGACGTCCGCTGAGAAGAAACATCCAACCTATCAAAGACTGACTTTCGGGTAGGGGAAGCATCCTTAACGACCCCGCCTACAGCAAGAGTTGGAACGGCCAGTCTTGCGAAGACCGATCCCTTAGCAAGAGAATCCCCTTTGACGCCTTTGTCCGTCGGAGTTGGAATGGCTATCCGCTTCGGGATAACTCCTTCAGGTATTGCAGGCTTCTTTGCGGGCCCACTGGAACTCAGGCTCAGCCTGTTGAAAACAGATGCAGTAGACTTGGAATTGGACGACCCGTTGAGAGGGTTCATGGTAATGGTAAGCCGATCGAAGACCGACTTCTTTGGAGCTTCCTGAGACGGCACTAGAACGCTGAAGCTTGCCGGTGGGATCATGGTCCCAAAGAATAGCCCAGTGGTGGCCTGAGTCACCTGTTCTGTTGGCATGGCGAAGATGGAGGCCGCTTAGGGCCCATAGGTCACTCCTCCGGCGAGGACGGAGTGGGAGTTGTTGTTGCAGCTGGTGCAGTTGGAAGCCATTTTATCTGCACAGGGGCAAGACACCAAATCTTAGTATGTCGAATCCAGGGGCAACCATATTAAACCGCGATTCGTTCACGAACGCAACACACGAAGTGTGGAGTGGAAAGAGGAAAAGATCCCACCAGGCGTGCCAAAATCTGTTCTCCGCCGAAAGACGCGACCGGAACGTTGGAACGTCCGGCCTGGATTTTGGGGGTAAATGCTATTTGGGTTTATTCGTCCACCTCTCTGAAGATGCCAAGTTGATTTACGGCACCGTGTATCGGAGGTTTAGACAGATGCGGCCGTTGTAGCAGATTTTGTCAGATTCCCCCTCGTGTACGAGGGGTTTCTGATTGTGGGGACACTCTTCCCTGCAGGTGCAAGCCCCTGCAGTTAATTACGCTACCGCATCGAGGTAACCACTTTCTCCTTCTCCAGATGGTCACTTCGTGTCATGTGTGTTTGTTTTATTTTCGGTTGCCCGTGGATTGTATACGGAGACTAATTTATATTGTCGCCCGTAGGGCGTGGATTGGTCCAAATCCGTATTTTCATAGATTTGAGTTCGGGTTGGTTTAAAGACCGTTAATCTTGTTTTAGATTAAGATCAACTTAAATGCTTGTTAAGGATACGTTAGCCTAATTTTAGACTAAGATCAACTTAACAAGGTTTTAGGATCATTTAGATCCAACGAAAGAGTATTTGGACTCTATCGTTTTAGTTTAGGGACATTATGGTTCATTGGGTTTAAGGACATCATAGTCCATGAGTTTAAGGACCTCATAGTCCGTAAGGTTTAGAGACATCATAGTCTGGTTTAAAGACGCCATAGTCTGTGAGGTTTAAAGACATCATAGTCTGGTTTAAAGACATCATAGTCTGTGAGGCTTAAAGACATCATATTCTGTATGGTTTAAAGACATCATAGTCTGTATGGTTTAAAGACATCATAGTCTGTACAGTTTAAAGACATCATAGTCTGTACGGTTTAAAGACATCATAGTCTGTGAGGTTTAAAGACATCATAGTCTATACGGTTTAAAGACATCATAGTTTGTATCGTTTAAAGACATCATAGTTTAGTTTAAAGACATCATGGTCTGTATGGTTTAAAGACGTCATAGTCTGTACGGTTTAAATACATCGACATCATAGTATGTATGGTTTAAAGACATTATAGTCTGTATGGTTTAAAGACATCATAGTCTGTACGGTTTAAAGACATCATGGTCTGGGAGGTTTAAAGACATCATAGTCTGTATGGTTTAAAGACATCATAGTCTGGGAGGTTTAAGACATCATAGTCTGTACGGTTTAAAGACATCATAGTCTGGTTTAAAGACATTATAGTCTGTAAGGTTTTGGTTTAACTATTTGGGGATACACCAAAAGTTATTGGTTATTGGGACCCCCCATCTCTCTGAAGACGTTGAAGAATTACACCAACATGTATCAGAGGTATGAAGAGATGTACCCATAAACCAACGTTGGTTGGGAGATCTATAGTCAGGTTTAGGACTAAGACCAATTATAAAGATTGTGAGCACATGGGCTTGGTTAATCTGAATTAGGGACTTGTAGCCAACTTGGGCTCAGTCCATTCAGTTCTGAATAAAATGTTGAATATTTGTTTGGGCTCAGTCCCTTTTTATTCAACAATACTGAGCATTGATTTGGGTTCTGACACCCCTTTTGCTTTTTTTCTTTTATTGTGTGTTGAACACTTTTTATGGTGCTGGGGCCTTCTGTACAGAGCGCTTTATGTTTCCTCAGCGCCCACGTGAGGAGCACGTGGAGCGCTTGGCGCTGAGCGCCAGACTGAGAGCGCTACGAGACTTCTTATAAAACGGCGCCCACATGAGGAGCGCGTGGAGCGCTTAGCGCTGAGCGCCAGACTGGGAGCACTAAAGCGCTTCTTATAAAATAGCTCCCACGTGAGGAGCATGTGGAGCACCAGACTTGGAGCGCTAATGTTCTTCTTTTAAAATGGCGCCCATGTGTGGAGCGCATGGCGCTGAGCGCCAGACTGGAAGCGATACGATGCTTCTTTTAAATTGGAGCGCTAAGATGCTTCTCATAAAATAGCGCCTACGTGAGGAGCATGTGGAGCGCTTTACGCTGAGCGCTAGACTTGGAGCGCTAAAGCGCTTCTTTGGCAGCTCTGTTCAGTTCTGTGCTCTGAGAATTAAATTCACGATTTATAAGAGACTTTGTCTCATGGATCTAAGAACCGAGTTCTTCTTTTGTGAGGAGATGCTATGATCTCTTTGTTTTTGTAAAAGACTTTGTCTTGTAGATCTGTGATCTTGAAAAAGAACTAAGTTCTTATGATGTGATAGTTAAATTCTCAAATATGGAGGAGATGTTATGATCTCTCTTCTTTTTATTTACCTTGAAGAAGGTTCTTCTTCTTAGAGCTTGCTCTTGTCTTTGAAGTTTCCTGAAGTTTGGGGGGTTCCTCTGTTGTGTCTATGTACAAGACTTGAAGTCTTGGGTCCTTTATATAGGGGAGACTGATTTGTTGAATCAGTTAAGGAAATCTCTCATTGAGAGATCTCTAATTGATTTGCGAATTTGTCCCACTATTGGATTTTTGATCCAAGGGCTTTTGTTTTACAGAAGGCATCTTTCTTGTTTTTAGCAAGATTGGGAAAAATTTCCCCCATACAGAACTTATTCTGTATCTTGGTGATGTTTAATCACCATTAGATCTTTGATCCAACGGTGCTCTGATTTACAGAGCACAATCTTTCTTGTTTGGAAAGATTTGAGGAGTATTTCCTCAACAGAATTTTATTCTGCTAATTTGATGATTTTTCATCTTTGTTGGATCTTTGATTCAAGGGTGGAGAATATTTAGTTCTAGCGCTAGCGTTCTCGTGCTTTGCACGTGAGGCGCCGCCTCAGAGTCTTTGGCGCTAGCGCTCTCGTGCTTTGTACGTTAGGCGCTGCCTCGGTGTCTTTAGCGTTGGCGCTCTTGGCACAAGCGCTCTCATGCTTTGCACGTGAGCGCTGCCTCAGAGTCTTTGACTCTTAGCACTGGCGCTCTTATAAGGCGCTGCCTCATTTCGAATTTTAAATTTTGAATAGAGCTTTGCTCTGTGATTGGGGGAAACAATTTCATTCTCACCATTTTGCTTCACTCTCCTCACTAGCCTTTCATGTGCTCCTCCTTCTTCTTGAACCTCCTCTCTCCAATCTCCTGTGTTGAGAATCAAGAGAGGAAGTGAGATAGATATACATTAAGGACCACTCACTACATCCTAGACACTGTATATTAGCATCTTAAATTCTCTAGTTGCTCCAATAAATTTTTAGTGTGGAGATAGAGCCATGGACTGCATCCCTCAGATGGATCATCTTCGATGGAGGAAGACCGACGATCAAGCTCGATCCAGGAGATTGTTCATCACAGAAAACTGCATTTTAATACCACTCATTTATTATCTATTTTGTTATATATCGGTACTATTAACCAGTGTCTGCTCAGTAAATACAGATTACAGGTATTCGTGATAAAATACTGAAAACACACTCAAAATCATGGATATAACGTTTGGGAGCCGACACTGCAATCAGAACAGAATATCGACCGATATTCAAATAGCTCTTTTGCAAATAATCATGTGTACACAATTTTGGTCCAACACAATACAAGTGTGCACAAGCTCTTTGGTGACTTGGACCATGGTGGGGGCAGCCTATGGCACAAGTGGGCACAACACTCATGACCTGTGCAAGTGGTGGGCACATGTGGGATGTGTAATAATTGCAAACAGATATGATGTGACATAAAGCAACACTTTTCCTCCAATTCTACTGAGTACAAACTAGGGTTAGTTAGACAAATCAAACAATACCAGTGGGATCATGGAGTGCACTCGAGCTCACCATATCAACACGATCCCCAAAACCCAAGTTTGGACCGGTGAGACTCACCAAAAGTCCGGCGTCGCCGGGCCCCCTAGCTCCTTTTGTCCCCAGTTTTCTTCTGGCAATTTATAGGCATCACATCATCCCATTTATATTGTTTGTTTATGCTATTTTGATGCCTATATATACCAGAACAGATTGAGAGAGAAGAGCCATGCACATATTCCATTCTTTAGTTTTATTTTTTGGTTTATCTTGAGAGTTTTGTGAGCTTAACTTGGTTTTCTTCTTCTTCTTCTTCCCTCTTGGATCTTTCTTTTGAGAGCATCATTATGGATGTTGAACAAGTAACCAACAATTTGTATCTCAACTCATTCAAGTGTTAATAATATTGCTTGTTGTTTTGTTTCTTTATTTCTTTTCCTTTTCATTATGTGTAACTAATCTTTGGTTGTGGTTATAGTGAGGATGTGAGATGAATGGCTTGCCTTCCTCCTCCTCTTGTGATTGTTTTAAATGCTTAATTGTGATTGTAAGCTTAAGATTGCTAAATGGAAGAGTTGGATATGATATGATGATTTCGATGGTTATTTGTAACCTTTATCTCATATCATATTCCTTCATATTCACCATTTGCAAGGTTAAGCTTAGGATTAATTGTGTGTTAAACTTAATAGGTAGCTGAGATATGGTATGTTTCTTATGTTTCTTGACACCTTTCATTCAAGCATATACCATATACTCTCACCCACCTACCTAGCAAGAGTAATACATAATTTTACTTCTTATTTGAAAATTGATGTGTATTGATGTTGTATGCTTACTAACCCTTTTGCTTAGTGTTGATACATCATGCATGGTCATAAGAATAGTAAGTAAGAACGTATCAGACTCGTTTTGTGTTTGCATCGAATATCGGCAACTTGATGACTTAAGCTACACAACCGCATTGACAAGTCATGCTTCATGTCGGGATCGTCACAAGAACGGGCAACTCATGATCAATGGAGCGTTGAAGGAATCTCCACAATTCAACCATCCGAGCCAAAGCCACGACCACTTCTTCTTAACTTGTTTTCTTGTTTTCGTATTTTCTGTAGTGACAACCGAACTCATATTCTTTGTTCTCGAACCTTAAGCGACAATCCCTAATCTCCAATTCCCTGTGGATCGATCCATATTTGCCGGCTTGCTATAACGCGCCGTACACTTGCAGTTTGATAAATTTTAAAACGAGACCGAGCTCGCGTGCGCAATCTTTCCAAAATCACTTCTTTTCAAAATATACATGTTTGCGGGCGGGTAAAGTCCCAACAGAGATCTCAAGGAGCATACGAAGAGGATAGAAGACCGAAGGACACGGATCTTTTGATGAGATACTTCTATCATGGTAGTTAAGATCTCCTCTTTGTTAGCTAGTTTTGGTTTATGGTAGATTCTAGGACGGGTTTTTCCAGTGCCAGTTTTTTGAACCCCAAAATTTTTGTTCCGTAATGGCCACGGTAGATGGTCAGGACGCTAGGAAATCCCAATATTTTTAGAAGCCCAAGAGTTGCACGTGCAATACACAGGGAAATGAAAAGTTTCAGAAAAATCAAACATGCGCAAAATGGAGTAAACACAGATATACCCATATGGCACGAATCTCGAGGCAAAACCTCAAGATCCGACCCCCCATTCCCCTCATCTGGCCAGCGCCGACGGTCAAGATGAGCCCAATTAGCTCCGTGCTTTGCACACACACCCCTTCGACTCCCTTTAACTCTTCTGCACTTTTTGATTTTCCTACAATCAAATAGAGACCCATCATTTCACTATTTAATATCTTTATAATGCATTTTAATCCAAAATTTTAATGCTCAAATCTAAATTCTTCACTATAAATACCTCTCCATGCCTTAGCTCTTCACCATTCTCAAATTCTAGCAAAAATTCTCTCAAAACTCTCTAATTGCCGAGTGGAGTTAAACTTCTCAAGTGGAGTACCGAGCCAAATTCAACGACCGAAGCATCTCCGACGAAACCACGACCCACAAGATCTTCTTCAACCTCTTCTTAACCTTCTAAAAACCGTAAGTCCCTTCATCTCTCTCTCTTTCTATCTCAAAACGTTTTTTGAAAACAAACCGACAAAAGAGGAGTTATCTCCAATATAGTTTTCTTTTTAACATTTGTAAGCCATGTAATAAGCAAACGAGATCAAACTAATATGCTACACTAATCCTAACCTTATTCACATCAATTAGTTCTTATTTGTAACAAATTTTCATATGAAACAAACATATAAGGAACTTATTTTTCATTAAAATACCATGAACTTTAGTGTAACCTCTTTTCGATATCCAGTATACCCAAACCCTAGAACCTTCACGGGGTAATGACCTACTCCACACGCACACTATGGTTTCATAGCACGATATTCTAAGCATAAGGGTAATTCAAAGTAAAAGAACTTTTTTATTAAACTACCACACCGTTTCAAAACGGGTTTCTTTAAATCGGTATTTCGAAATCCTTGGCAATTATGCCTCTACAACTCTCATTAGGGGACCCGCTAAGGGATGGTGTGGATTATCGCGCATATTTAGGACAGTAGAGCGAGATGCAGAACTCCTCACGGAGTATTCGGTCTCGAAAGGAATAAATAATACGGTTTTTAAGAAACACGACTTTTCTAATAAAAAATCTAATTTTTGGAAAAAATTATATAAAATTATGAAACCGTATTTTCAATAAAAATAAAATAAGAAACTATATTTTTAAAATGAAAGATTAGAATTTGTTAATAAAATACCACAAAATTTCCAAAAGAACTAGTTTTCATAAAAATACCACAAACTTTCAGAAAAACTAGGTTTTATCACCAAAACACCACAACAATTAAAATACATGTTGATGAAAAAACCCTAAATGTTATAAATCGCCCTCGAAGTTTATTTCAAACTATATTAAAGTATTTTTCATAAAACCCCCTCGTGATATGCAAACAATATTTTAAGAACTTTGGATAAATATAGGTTTAAGCGGGATCAATTCTCTTGAGCCCCAGGGAGCCGGAGAAAGTGAGTGCTTGCCTATTCAGGTTAGACAACTTAACGGAGTTATCAATGGAAATTGTCTTGAAAAAAAACTCAAATCCTGCCTCCATGTGCAGCAGTTGCTGATTTCTCCCGAACATAAGATTTTAACAATTTACATCAATTCATATGAAAAGACATGAACTCAAATCTAAACTTAACACGAACTCTAATCTAACTCAAATCTAAACTCGAATATGAACTCGAATCCAATCTACTCGAACCAACTTGACTCGAACCCAGATTGCAATCATCATGGCTCACACATTACTCGACTCACTCGAATACAATCTACACCTTTTGCAATCTAGGTTTTCGGTTAAGACATGTTAATCAATCAATCAAATCAATCAAGTATATTATCCAGTTATATATATTATACACAGGGTGTTTGGGATAGTTTCTTGGGTGAATCCAACGGAGCTTCAAGAGTTCCGTATTAACCTTTTTTTTATTTTACTCGAATATCAGTCGGGTTGACTCATCCACAGCCTAGAGCCCCGATGCTAACACATGAAATGGGCCCGTGTTTCCTTGCTCCTGGGGCCCCACTCTTGATCTCGTGAATACATCTACGGCTATGTTGACATTCACACATAGAACTTAACGTTAACATACTGACCATCTAGAGACCTATAGTATATATTTACGCATGATCATATACTCTTATTCATCATATATATATTCTTCTCTTATCATTTTCTTTACTCTTACCTATCTTTGATACTTACTGAGAGCTAGTTCGCCGATGGGTATTCCACCCACTTTTCTTCTCTTAAAATGTTCGTCAGATACGGTCGAGACGGAGGAGGTTGAAGCCACAGAGGAGGACTACAACAAGATCGCTACTCAGGGCTAGCTTAGCTTCTTTTTTCCTTCAGTTTATGTATGCCTCTTGTTTAGGCATTTTCCTCATTGTATTTACTTTCCAGCATAAACTCTTGTACTTATACATATTTGAATTTGAATGTAAATAAAGATATTTGCTGAAAAATTTTACAGTCTCAATTTATTCTTGCATTATGTATTATTTTTTCATTACGCTTAGTATATTTATTTAGGGATGAGTTTCTCTTGATAAATATACCGCGGGCTTGCCATGTCATCGTTTCCGTCTATTGGGAAGCGGGGCGTGACATGTTTTGTTGGTGTCCCATATAGGTCAGTTCTGCATCAAGTTTTAAACAATATACCACAAGAATTAATGTGTTCAACAAACATTTACATTCCTTGCATTTAAAATTCTTGAATCTATCCTAACCTATCTTTTATATTGAGGTGATGGACTCTCCGAACAACATCAGCATGAACGTCAACGACAATACTCCACCGCCTACTCTACCACCACCACCAACCGTTGCAGCTCCTAACAATGAGCAAATGGTACTGCTTGAGGCTATTAAGAGCTTATTAGAGGGTCAGCAGCAGTAGGCTGCTATCCTAATGAACCGTCCCGAAACTGAAGCACCCAGAGTTAAGCAATTTTGGGAACTGCACCCAAAGAACTTCTTGGATAAGGAGAGCCCGCTTGAGGCAAAAGAATGGGCTCAATCGATCGAGGATGACCTGGCAGCAACTCAAGTGTCAGATATTGCTTGTATCAGAGTTGCTAATTTGCAACTGACTGATAACGCCAGAGTTTGGTGGAAGGCTGAGGAGAGCAGTCTCGCATAACAGATAGAATGGAGAACATTTTGAGACCTCTTCGACGCCAAGTACTTCCCAGAGACTGCCCGCTTTGACATGGAGCAGTGGTTCATCCATCTACAGCAGGGCTCGATGTGGGTTAAGTCGGTGGATGAATATGATATTGAGTTTACCATGCTCAGCCAGTAAGATATAGTCTCAAACTCAATTTAATTATCTCACTTAAAACACCGCTAACACAAGGTTGTAACAGGTTTGCCGCACATCTTATTCCTACTCCTGAGAACCGGCGCACAACCTGTAATAAAAGCTCCATACCGGTTAAGTCCGAAAGGATTGAAAGAAATCCGCATTCAGTTGGACGAACTCCAGAAAAAGGTTGGATTCGTCCCAGTACTTCAAGCTGGGGATCTCCGGTGCTACTAGTGAAGAAGAAAGAAGGTTCCTACAGGATGTGTGTGGATTATCGAGCTCTAAACGAAGTGACAATTAAGAACAAGTATCCATTACCGCGTATCGATGACCTTTTTGATCAGTTAAGTGGGTCTTGTGTCTTTTCAAAGCTAGATCTTTGTTCTGGTTACCATCAGTTGAAAGTCAAAGAGTTCGACATTCTGAAGACATCGTTTATGACTCGTTATGGTCATCGTAATGCTATTTGGAGTGACCAATGCACCTGCCATCTTTATGAACCTGATGAACTAAGTTTTCCGAGAGTACCTAGATAGCTGTGTTGTCATCTTCATCGACGACCTCTTGGTGTATTCAAAGAATCGAAAAGAACACGACGAACACTTATGGATTTTCCTAGAGACATTACGACAACATCAGATCTACGCTAAGTACAGCAAGTGTGAATTTTGGCTAGATCAAGTCAGATTTCTCGGACATATCGTTTCAGGCGAAGGAATCTCTATGGATCCAGCTAAGGTGTCAGCTCTCAGCGAGTGGCCGACACCAAAGACGGTGAAAGATATAAGAAGTTTCTTAGGATTAGCAGGATACCACCAACGATTCATCGAAGAATTCTTAATGATCGCAGCACCCCTGACCTAGCTCACACGTAAAGATGAAGTATTCGTGTGGTCAGAAGCATGTGAAAAGGCTTTTGTAGAATTCAAGTCGAGGTTAACCTCTGCACCGATTCTTGTAATACCGGATCAATCTGGCGGATTCGCTGTACATTGTGATGCGTCCGGGAAAGGATTAGGATGTGTTCTACACCAGCACGGAAAATTTATGGTTTTTGCATCAAGACAGTTAAAGGTATATGAACGTAACTATCCAACACATGATCTAGAATTGACAGCCGTCATCTTCGCACTCAATATTTGGCGCCACTATCTATTGGGAGACGAGTGCATATATACACTGACCATAAAAGTCTGAAGTATGTATTTAGTCAGAAGGAACTCAACATGCGGCAGAGAAGATGGCTAGAACTCATGGCGGACTTCGACATCAACCTACAATATCATTTTGGGAAGGTGAACGTAGTTCCCGATGCCCTTAGTCCCAGCCTTTAGCAATGAACCTCACCGCTCAGTGGAGACTACAACAAGAATTGCATGGATTTGAGATTGAAGTAGTTATGCCAGGTAACACTTCATATTTGATGAACTTACAAGTCCAGTCCACTCTTGTCAATCTGATCAAGGCAGCTCAAGCAAATGATGCCAAGCTATAAAAGATCCGAGAACGAGTAGAAAGTGGACTTCGAACTGACTTCATCATCCATGAAGATGGATTATTGCGATATGGAAGTCGTTTATGCGTGCCAATTACACCTGTTCGAGAAGAGTTGATGAAAGAAGCTCACAGCTTTTCTTATTCTGTACACCCCGGTAGCACGAAGATGTACAAGGATCTACAGCAACACTACTGGTGGCATGGATTGAAGCGAGAGATAGCAAGGAGTGTAGCCAAGTGTTTGGTGTGTCAGCAAGTGAAGGCTGAACATCATAGAACTGCTGGTCTACTTCAACTGTTAACAATCCTAGAATGGAAATGGCAGCACATTACCATGGACTTCGTGACTGCCCTTCCTCGCAGCATGAAGGGTAACGACGCAATATGGGTTATTGTGGATCGACTCACCAAGTCAGCTCACTTTATTCCATTTCAAGTTGTCCATTCAACCAAGACGTTAGCAAAGAAGTACATGGAGGTGAGCATAAATCTAAAGTAAGAATTAACCCTTCAAGATATACTACATTTGATACCCATAAACTCATGCAGGAGATCGTGAGACTGCATGGAGTACTTGTTTGCATCATCTCCGATCGTGATACAAGTTTCCGATCACAATTTTGGTAGAGTCTGCAAGCTAGCCTGGGAACGAGTCTGAATTTCAGCACGACGTATCATCCATAAATAGACGGACATTCCGAGCGAACAATTCAGATTCTGAAAGACATGCTAAGAACCTGTATGTTAGACTTCGGAGGTTCGTGGGAAGACCACCTACACCTTGTGGAGTTTTCATACAACAACAGCTATCAAGCAAGCATTGGGATGGCACCATTCACAGCACTCTACGGAGGGAAATGTCGTTCCCCGCTGAGTTGGGACAACATTGGAGATCGTGAACTTCTTGGACCAGTGATAATCGTGGCAACTGTGGACGTGGTTTGCATGATCAGGGAAAGGATGTGCATAGCACAAGACCAACAAAAACATTGGGCAGATGCAAAGCGTCGACACTTAGAGTTTCAACCCGGAGAACATGTATTCTTGAAGATCTCCCCAAACAGAGGAGTGATACATTTTGGTAAAAGGGGTAAGTTAAGTCCAAGATACATAGGACCGTTCGACATACTCGAACGAGTTGGAGAAGTGGCATACCGTTTAGCACTACCATCCCCATTAGAAGGAGTGAACAATGTGTTCCATATATCTCAACTACAATGATATATGAGTGACCCCAGCCATATACTTGATCACTTAGAGCTCATAGTACAAACTGACTTAACCTGCGAGCAACAACCAAGTTGAGATCCTGGACCGAAAGGTGAAGACATTGCGGAATAAGGAGTAAACTTGGTCCGAGTGATGTGGAGAAAGGATTCGCCAGGAGAATCAACTTAGGAAAAAGAAGAGGATATGCGTACACGATACCCTAACTTATTTGAAAATTAGTCCTTATGTAATTTTAAATTTCGAGGAAGAAATTTTTATAAGAAGGGTAGAATGTAACGACTCTGAAATTACTGTACAGAAATTTCTTGTTATTGTACAGAAAAGGGTATTATAGCCTGTGTAAGAGTTATAAGTTAGATTTGTTTAATAAAAACAAGAAACAACTTATAGCTCACTGGTAAAGCCTCTACACTGCTGTGACGTTGCCTGTGTGTTCGATTCCCATCAGACACAATTATTTTTTCTGATTTTTCTTTTTTAATTTTTACAAGCCCAAGAGTTGCACGTGCAATACATGGGGAAACGAAGATCTAGCTTTGAGAATACACAAGACCCACATAACTGATCGAAAAGATCATCGATGTGCGGTAGTGGATATTTGTTCTTAATCTTCACTTCATTCAGAGCTCGGTAGTCTACACACATCCTGTATGAACCTTCTTTCTTCTTCACAAGCAAAACTGGAGATCCCCAACTTGAAGTACTGGGACGAATCCGACTTTTCTTCAGAAGTCCGTCCAACTAAGTACGTATCTCCTTCAATCCTTCTGGACTTAACCTGTACGGAGCTTAGATTGTCGGTTGGGCACTATGTATTAAGTTAATGCTGAATTCAAGAGCTCGATTGGAAGGCAAATCTGTTTTATCTTTAGGAAACACATTCTCGAACTCTTGAACTACCTCTGACTTTTCTTCTTCTTCCTATAGAGTAAATACTTCTACATTCTTTGGCTTGGCATGGAAGATTCCTGGCTCCAAAGATCTATCTCCACTCTTGAAGTAAAAGACTGGTGATCTGGTATCTCAAATAATACCCTCCTTTGACGGCAGTCAATCGTAGTATAGAAAACTCTCAGCCAGTCCATCCCCAACACAATATCGAAATTTGGGATGTCCAGTACTTTGAAATTTGTGTAGAGTTCTCGTCCGCAAACCACTACTAGACACTGATCAAATCCCTTAGTCGCTTTCAATACTCCATTCCCGGAACTGACATTCCAGCTTGAAATGAGTGGCTTCACGGGAATCGCATGTGTTCTCACAAATCGTTGGGACATGAAGCAGTGTGATACTCCAGTGTTGAACAGTGCTAGTACAGGAAGAGTGGCTACTAGTATAGTACCTAAGTTGTGTGAGGTTGGTTTTAGATATATGGAAAATATAGAGGTATACAAGGATTAAAAAGATGAAAGGATTGGAAATTACCAGTGATTACTTGGCCGGTGGCTTCGGCTTCCTCAACTGTCATTGTGAAAGCCTGACGTCTGATACATTCCTCCTTGCTGGAGGCATATTCCTCTGTCCTTGGGGCATGTTCCTCTGCCCTGGAGGCATGTTCTCTGTGCCTGATGGAATTATCGAGGAGGCAGTGTAGGAGGTCCACGTGGAGGTGGTGCAGGTAGAGCTAAACGAGATGCAGAAGCCTGAATAACTGGCCACTGCGGGACTGTGATTGCGGGTCTAGGTGTTGGAGCTGAGTTGAGACGATATGGACATGCTCCAATGGCGTGAATGTGTAAGTCTATGGTAGCGCCCCGGCCGTCGATCCGAGGCCAAATGCGGAAACAAAAACTTTTTAGGAAACTGGCGCTATCGTAGACTTTCACCCGGATCGAACCATTAACGCTAAACTAGGTAACTACTAAGAAGTGAGAGTGGCTATACCGATCAATTCGTGTCCTTCGGTTTTTAGCCACCATCCCTAGCTCCTCGCAGCAACTCCGATCTCCGGTCTCCTCGTCGGAAGGGCACCACATCAATGAGTAATTTTACGGGCTCCCGCTTCATCCGAAGCAACTCGAACATGAAGTTTGCTAGCCGACATGTCCAAGGTGAAGTAGAGAATGTGTGTGATAACTTTGTCTTAAGCATCCATTGATTCTCAACTCATGAGAGTGTATGGATGGAGGTTGAAGATGAAGCCATGGTGGAAATGGTGAGCTAGAGGAAGAAGAAGAAGAGGTTTTCTTTTCTTGTGTGAGATGAAAAATGAGAGCACTAGAATGATAATCCAAGAGCCAACCCCAAGCCTATGGCTGCCCCCTCTCTCTCCATCCATCATTTCACACCCTTAATCAAACACTAATGTGACATTTGCACAATTAAAGAGACAATGAGTCACTAAACATGTCCATGCCACATTTAATGCACCTCATCATGAACTAAGCTCATAATTTCCATCAAAATAAACATTAACCCAAATGTTTAGTCCAAAAAAAAAGATACGGCAACATCTAAAGTAAACTCGTGACGGATCACAAGGATACCCCTCACCTGTATATACATACCTGCATCCGCATTTCGACTGAATGCAAATGCGATGAGACTAAAGTAATCCAACAAATCTAATACTAGGATCCGGCTTAAACCAAAGCCCGCTAGTATGATCCGTCCGATCATGATCCGTACATAAGTGCACGTATATGATCGAACCCTGCCATAATACCATACGGCCTCTACAACGTTTCGCCCGAAACTTGAGAAACTGTCTGTGGGGGACTCTAAAGACTCGTCAATACACTGGCTGTGGATTTAACCACTAGCACATCAGTAGTACTAGCTGTACGTAACGGGCTACCAGGTATTGAACAAAAAGGAGGTCGATGAGCGAACTCATCCTGACACCCTACTGAGCCTGTCAATGACAATATCCGTTTAGTCTGGTCCGTTCGTCTATGAGCATCGCATGTCAGGCCTAGGGGTTGGTAAAAGTCAGACCCCCAAAAGTGGTACAAGTCGTGTCGGAGTGTAGCCCAGAACACCCTGAGATACTACTGGAATACCTACCAGTAAATCTCCTGCCTTGGCCAAGGACTTCGTGTAATGGCTCTCCTAGACACAGCGCGATCTCACCCCCAATACCGGGAGAGACGAAACCCCTGCCGATCCGCTCACTGCCTCCATATGGCTCAGGACTGTACCCAACTAAAACCTGTTTGCATGACTCCTTTGAGCCGTGGTAGGGTAGTAATCAAAGCACAGTAGGAACTCACACGAGACAAATGACAATCTCAGGTCGATGAACTAACCTGTACACATGTCACCAGGGAACTTCTTTCTGACGTCAGGTATAATACCAACTAGCATGTTCCCGGCGAGTCCAGTCCGGTGTACTCATAACCCAATGAGCACCTGTATACGTCTTAGGTGAACCAACTGACACCAATGGCTTGTGAGACCAGCCACCGCCCCTCGTCGCGGTCTCGATCGTATACACTAGTCTACTCATGGAGTATCGATGCCCAGTCTCGAAACTCCCACGACCAGGGAGCTTTTAAGGATGTGCTTATAGACCCCAGCTCCCATGTATATGATCGCCATCATACTGCTGGTAGTCAAGCAAGAATCCTATGGGCTCTATCAACGTGTAATAGTGATATGTAATATCACCTAAAGCTTTACACAATGATAAAGATAAACCAGATAGCATACTATCATCTCGAGTAAGACTGTCCTACCGGCATAGGTCAACCCTCAATCATTGCAATCACGTGCCTGGGATCCAATAATTGACTTTGAGGGCACTATATCCAACAATCTCCCACTTTGTCACGCCCCGCTTCCCAGTGTACGGCGAAGTGGACGCGACGAGGCCCGCTACGTATATACTCAGAAGTATATACGCTAAGCGTAACTAAGCAATATAAAGTAAATCACAAGAGACGAATAATATAGAAATAACAGCAACTTTTATTAATAACATTCTTTTTACAATGCAGGAAAAGAAAATACAACTGGAATGAAAAGCAATGCCTAAACAATGGCATAACAGGAAATGAAATAAACTGGAAAGAACAAGGTACAATTATCTAGAGCTCTGGGTCTGCCTGGAACTGCTCCAAATCTTCACCGGTGGGCTCGATCTCAACTTGGTCCAACGCACCTGACGACATTCAAAGAAGAAAGAAATAGAATGTCTTCAGCGAACAGGTCGTTCGGTAAGTCCCACAAGAATAAGAAGAATGAGAATGATAGAGTAAAAGTATTTTTCTAAAGTATTATAATGTTGAATATTATGGAACATTGTGTGACGCTGTTGTTTGTAGCTTGGTACAGAAGGATGCCAGTGTATACGAGGGGGATCTCTATATGCTAGAGATCAGGGAAAACGGAAAGTACAAGGAACCGTTATGCCACGGTACAACAGCAACAGGATTCAGGTTAGGTGTCTTAATCTGACCACCTCGTGCCACCTTTAACATCTTCCGTACCAATCTACCCCTTAAACCCCGTAATGTTTTAACAGTAGTGTAGTATTGGAATATGTAAGTTGGTTGACTGACCAAAACCATGATATCAGTAAATATGTTGCAACTGTATAATCAGGTAAATGGAATATCAGGATAATGGATGAATATCCATAGTTTGATTCAGTCAAAATGAATATATTGTTAACCGGGTTCATGGATTCATGTATTCAAAGTGTGGTGGAATATAAAAGAATATAGATTGACGTGAATCATATTCGAGTCAAGAATAGTCAGACTCTAACCTGAGTCAGACTAAAAGAAAAGAATTTGAAGTTCAATATTAGCTAGGGGCCTTATTGTAATTTATGAAACTTGAGGGGGTTTTATGTAAAAATACTTTTGTATAGTTTTCAAAATACACCTCAAGTATTTAATATTCGTCTTTAATATTATATTGAACGTGAATTTTATTTGTGTTAATCTAGTGAATATATCCTAATAAAAGTATTAATTGTCTTATCTGAAATTCATGGTATTTTAGTGTAACTTTTAATCTTGTAATTTTTAGAAAAATGTGGAAACTTTATATTATGATAAAATAGGTGTTTAAATGATAATTATATATATATTAACACATGAATAATTTTATATAAATATTTTATTTTCAAAAATCTCATTTTCCTTAAATGTCGTATTTTAAACCCTTCGAGACCGAATGCTCCTTGCGGAGGTCTGAATCTCGCACTACTAGCCTGCGGGTGCACGATGAACCGTACTTTCCCTAACAGGTTCCCCAAAAGTGGGTTGTAGCGGCACTTTGCTTAGGTTTTATAAATACTTTTCATTTAAGAAAACGGTTTTATTAATATGGGGTATTTATTTGCAAAAAGTATAGTTTTCCGTATTTTAGTTATTAGGGTTTCCTAAACCAACTAGCCTATTTCTAAGGTCTAAACGATGAGTCGTTAGAAGCCTCAAATCGCCTCTTCACCGTCAATTGCGGCCAGGTAAGTACAAGTGAGGAGGGAGGGATCCGCTCACGAATCGTGAAACGGGCCTTTTAAAGTTACCCAAGCTCACTTGCCTAGCCTAGACACCACAAGACAGTTTAGATAAACGATCGATGTCCATGACCAATCGTGTTTTCATTTTATTAAAAGATTTTATCTAGAAAAGTTTACAACTTAAAGCTTTAAATAAAGATTAGGGTATTTTAGTGAAAAGTCCTGTAGTTTCGTATTCTGTATTTTGATGTTTATCAATTAGGGTTAGATTGAGTGTGTGTAGGGATAGGTCATTACCCCGTGACTTATTTTAGGTTTTGGTGAAGTTTAAAGGTAAAACATGACAAGTTAAAGTTGAAGGTATTAAAGTGCAAGAATACGGTATTTAAAAACGTTATCATTTTATATATGAAATTTCATTCAAATTGGGTTCTACAAGTTTAGTGATCAAGATAAACCTATTTAGGAGTGAGGGAATTAATTAAACTAAGAAAAATGAACTTCATGGTATTTTTATGAAAAGAATACGGTTTTGCAAAGAAGTTATCATTTTATGTGAAAAAGTTTGATTAAATTGGTTTAAGGGTGATTAATAGTCAACAAGCATATGAGTAGATAATATGTATTAGGTGACAAGTGGAAATTTAGAGAAAAACCGAATCGGAAATCGATTTGTCCGATTTCCGTCGGGTTCCAAAAGGTCGTATTTTTATCTTAAAGAAAAGAGAGATAGAAGGAGGTGGGACTTACGGTTTGGACAAGCTAATGAAGCTAGAGGTCGTGATGGTTGTCGATTCGTTGAAAACATCGCGAAGGTCCCGATCCGCCGGAATCCGTCGTCGATTTCGGCAGCGCTTCGCTTCTCGCTCTTCGTACCGAGTTCTCGAGAATTTGAGAGAGTGGACTTAGAGTTGTGAAGGGAAAAGGTAGAGGGTAGGGGTCTTTATATAGGGCTAGGCTAGGGTTAGGGTTAGGGTTAAAAAGAATATTAAAAAATATAAAAAAACATTAAAAATTCATTAAATTTCATTAAACCTAGGAGTAAAAGGGATTTATTGGCCAAATCAAAACCGATCCAGGTATAATAAGTGTGCAAGAGGGTTGACCAAGTCAAGAGCCAACTTTTCTCAGTTGGTGACTCGGCCGTCTGGCCAAGTCCGGCCGGCGGTGCCGGACCGAGTCGGCCGAGTCGCCGGCCGGCGGTGCCGGACCGAGTCGGCCGAGTCGCCGGCCGGCGGCGCCGAGTCGGGCCGATTCAAGGGTCCAATGGCCGGGGGTTTTCCTGAGGAACAACTTAGTATTTTTTCTTGTTGTCCAGTACATATTTTGGGAGTTATGGCCTTTTTACCGTTGACTTCCAAAAAAAAATAAAACAAAATAAATACAAAAATAATGTGGGGCATGGGATTTGAACTTTGATGGCTTGGTTCAACAGTGTAAGGTATTACCAATGAGCTACAAGCTCTTTCTTGTAATTATTGTGGTTTTTAATTACTTAAACTGATAGCGGAAAGAATAAATACTCCAAGTATACATTAAATTTTAAAGTAAATTCTTGTACACTAAACATGGAGTTATTTTATTCTTGTAGCTTGTAATTAAAAACAAAAATAATTACCTAAATCTTGTGCTCAGGCTAAAATACCCCTTTGTGGATTTTAAAAAAAATATTTGAAAATTTTTGTATAGGAAAAAGTGTATAAGAAATTAGGGTTGTTACATTCTACCCTTCTTATAAAAATTTCGTCCTCGAAATTTGTAAAAGGAAAGTGTAACAGTGCAAAGAAGTTTGGTGGCAGAACTATTGGTAGTGTATGAAAATATTTAGAAGGAAGAAATATTGCAAATATGTTTTGATCAAAGTGAGGGAGTTACCTGGGTTACCTTGGTTCTTAGTCTCAGGTTCTAAGGCTGTTAAGGTGGAGGCTTGACGTCTCGACATATTTTCCCGAGTAAGCCGATACATCGATGCCTGACTAGGTAGGGATGGTCCATGTGGAGGTGGTGCTGGAAGTGCAAGACTAGGTGCAGGGGTCTGGATAGCTGGCTGCTTCGGGTAGATAGTGGGCGTGTTGGCTGAGTTGCGTCTATAGGGACAGTCTCCAATTCTATGATCGGATGCGCCGCAAACTAGGCACAGGCCTTTTGCGCGCCTACAGTCCTTCCACAAGTGTCCATTCCTATGGCAGTAGTAGCAAAATCCTGAACTTGACTGGTTAATTGTTTCCTTCTGTCTTTTGGGTTTTGCAGGTTGTGTAGTGTAGGTTCCTCTTTCCATCTGGGTGGCAATGCGTTTCCTGACGGTTGCTCCTGCTTCTGGTCGGTTCAATAATATGGCAGTCTGCTGCTGCAGTCCAACCAGGAGGCTTTCAATTTCCTTAAGCAGAACCGTCTGCTCGTTGGGTGGAGCAGGAACGGCAGATGTGAGAGGTGGTGTTGGAGGTGTAGGTGTGTTGTTGACGTTGGTGTTGGTGTTGTTCGGGGAATCCATAATCCTGAAGAAAAATTTGGATTAGGACAGAATCAAATACATGAAATGATAAGATTCAAGGAATAGAGATTTGCAAGTTTCAAAGAACATGAATTGTAAAGAAAGTTTTAGTTGCCGGTTCTTGTGTTACATTGCTTAGGTTGTTCACGCAGACCAGAACTGCATGACAGGGATTCATACAGCTCTGACCTGCACGGGCCACCAACAAAACCTGTCACGTCCCGCTTCCCAGTGTACGGCGAAGTGGACGCGACGAGGCCCGCTACGTATATACTCAGAAGTATATACGCTAAGCGTAACTAAGCAATATAAAGTAAATCACAAGAGACGAATAATATAGAAATAACAGCAACTTTTATTAATAACATTCTTTTTACAATGCAGGAAAAGAAAATACAACTGGAATGAAAACAATGCCTAAACAATGGCATAACAGGAAATGAAATAAACTGGAAAGAACAAGATACAATTATCTAGAGCTCTGGGTCTGCCTGGAACTGCTCCAAATTTTCACCGGTGGGCTCGATCTCAACTTGGTCCAACGCACCTGACGACATTCAAAGAAGAAAGAAATAGAATGTCGTCAGCGAACAGGTTGCTCGGTAAGTCCCACAAGAATAAGAAGAATGAGAATGATAGAGTAAAAGTATTTTTCTAAAGTATTATAATATTGAATATTATGGAACATTGTGTGACGCTGTTGTTTGTAGCTTGGTACAGAAAGATGCCAGTGTATACGAGGGGGATCTCTATATGTTAGAGATCAGGGCAAACGGAAAGTACAAGGAACCGTTATGCCACGGTACAACAGCAACATGATTCAGGTTAGGTGTCTTAATCTGACCACCTCGTGCCACCTTTAACATCTTCCGTACCAATCTACCTCTTAAACCCCGTAATGTTTTAACAGTAGTGTAGTATTGGAATATGTAAGTTGGTTGACTGACCAAAATCATGATATCAGTAAATATGTTGCAACTGTATAATCAGGTAAATGGAATATCAGGATAATGGATGAATATCCATGGTTTGATTCAGTCAAAATGAATATATTGTTAACCGGGTTCATGGATTCATGTATTCAAAGTGTGGTGGAATATAAAAGAATATAGATTGACTTGAATCATATTCGAGTCAAGAATAGTCAGACTCTAACCCGAGTCAGACTAAAAGAAGAGAATTTGAAGTTCAATATTAGCTAGGGGCCTTATTGTAATTTGTGAAACTTGAGGGGGTTTTATGTAAAAATACTTTTGTATAGTTTTCAAAATACACCTCAAGTATTTAATATTCGTCTTTAATATTATATTGAATGTGAATTTTATTTGTGTTATTCTAGTGAATATATCCTAATAAAAGTATTAATTGTCTTATCTGAAATTCATGGTATTTTAGTGTAACTTTTAATCTTGTAATTTTTAGAAAAATGTGGAAACTTTATATTATGATAAAATAGGTGTTTAAATGATAATTATATATATATTAACACATGAATAATTTTATATAAATATTTTATTTTCAAAAATCTCATTTTCCTTAAATGTCGTATTTTAAACCCTTCGAGACCGAATGCTCCTTGCGGAGGTCTGAATCTCGCACTACTAGCCTGCGGGTGCACGATGAACCGTACTTTCCCTAACAGGTTCCCCAAAAGTGGGTTGTAGCGGCACTTTGCTTAGGTTTTATAAATACTTTTCATTTAAGAAAATGGTTTTATTAATATGGGGTATTTATTTGCAAAAAGTATAGTTTTCCGTATTTTAGTTATTAGGGTTTCCTAAACCAACTAGCCTATTTCTAAGGTCTAAACGATGAGTCATTAGAAGCCTCAAATTGCCTCTTCACCGTCAATTGCGGCCAGGTAAGTACAAGTGAGGAGGGAGGGATCCGCTCACGAATCGTGAAACGGGCCTTTTAAAGTTACCCAAGCTCACTTGCCTAGCCTAGACACCACAAGACAGTTTAGATAAACGATCGATGTCCATGACCAATCGTGTTTTCATTTTATTAAAAGATTTTATCTAGAAAAGTTTTCAACTTAAAACTTTAAATAAAGATTAGGGTATTTTAGTGAAAAGTCCTGTAGTTTCGTATTCTGTATTTTGATGTTTATCAATTAGGATTAGATTGAGTGTGTGTAGGGGTAGGTCATTACCCAGTGACTTATTTTAGGTTTTGGTGAAGTTTAAAGGTAAAACATGACAAGTTAAAGTTGAAGGTATTAAAGTGCAAGAATACGGTATTTAAAAACGTTATCATTTTATGTGTGAAATTTCATTCAAATTGGGTTCTACAAGTTTAGTGATCAAGATAAACCTATTTAGGAGTGAGGGAATTAATTAAACTAAGAAAAATGAACTTCATGGTATTTTTATGAAAAGAATACGGTTTTGCTAAGAAGTTATCATTTTATGTGAAAAAGTTTGATTAAATTGGTTTAAGGGTGATTAATAGTCAACAAGCATATGAGTAGATAATATGTATTAGGTGACAAGTGGAAATTTAGAGAAAAACCGAATCGGAAATCGATTTGTCTGATTTCCGTCGGGTTCCAAAAGGTCGTATTTTTATCTTAAAGAAAAGAGAGATAGAAGGAGGTGGGACTTACGGTTTGGACAAGCTAATGAAGTTAGAGGTCGTGATGGTTGTCGATTCGTTGAAAACGTCGCGAAGGTCCCGATCCGGTCGCCGGAATCCGTCGTCGATTTCGGCAGCGCTTCGTTTCTCGCTCTTCGTACCGAGTTCTCGAGAATTTGAGAGAGTGGACTTAGAGTTGTGAAGGGAAAAGGTAGAGGGTAGAGGTCTTTATATAGGGCTAGGCTAGGGTTAGGGTTAGGGTTAAAAAGAATATTAAAAAATATAAAAAAACATTAAAAATTCATTAAATTTCATTAAACCTAGGAGTAAAAGGGATTTATTGGCCAAATCAAAACCGATCCAGGTATAATAAGTGTGCAAGAGGGTTGACCAAGTCAAGAGCCAACTTTTCTCAGTTGGTGACTCGGCCGTCCGGCCAAGTCCGGCCGGCGGTGCCGGACCGAGTCGGCCCAGTCGCCGGCCGGCGGCGCCGAGTCGGGCCGAGTCAAGGGTCCAATGGCCGGGGGTTTTCCTGAGGAACAACTTGGTATTTTTACTTTTTGTTGTCCAGTATATATTTTGGGAGTTATGGCCTTTTTACCGTTGACTTCCAAAAAAAAAATAAAACAAAATAAATACAAAAATAATGTGGGGCATGGGATTTGAACTTTGATGGCTTGGTTCAACAGTGTAAGGTATTACCAATGAACTACAAGCTCTTTCTTGTAATTATTGTGGTTTTTAATTACTTAAACTGATAGCGGCAAGAATAAATACTCCAAGTATACATTAAATTTTAAAGTAAATTCTTGTACACTAAACATGGAGTTATTTTATTCTTGTAGCTTGTAATTAAAAAAAAAAATAATTACCTAAATCTTGTGCTCAGGCTAAAATACCCCTTTGTGGATTTTAAAAAAAATATTTGAAAATTTTTGTATTGGAAAAAAGTGTATAAGAAATTAGGGTTGTTACACACTTGCACTCAAGGATAATTATTGCGATGTCGTATACTTACTGCCCGTGTGATACCGAACACCCAACTCCTCTACTGATCAGTCTCACAAAGCCTGTTTGTGAAACTATTGCGTTTGAGGAATAGCCTCAGTGAATGGATCCGCCCTTATATTTCTTTCTATGTCTCTTTTAATCTCAAGTTCGCGGAGAAAACCATCTCCCGAAATGAGCAATACCTGTCTTAGAATATATCTGGATATCTGATGGGACCTAGTTCATAAATGAACTCCAAATCCAAACTTCTTAGACAGTATCATCAACTGAATTTAATCAGTATCCTGCGCCATGCCTCCCTCAGTATCCGCTTGGATCACCTGTCCAAGCTACTGCCCCTCGTTGAGAGGGAAAACTATAGCTCTGACAGTCACTCTGTCATCCAGGTCACCTTGGAATCCTGGAATTATAACCGTCTCCCGAAGGAAGATGTCGTTATCATATCCCTAGAACATCCACTTATGTTCTAAAGCTGCTTCCGAACGTTTCTCTAGGATTGGATTAATACCAACTTATTGCAGCTAGTGCAAAAACAACATCTGGTGTGGTACTTGACATCTCATGATCGACTTAATTGCCTAAGCAAGTGATATGCCAACCATGCACATCCCTCGCCTCTTAGCTCTGTAAGACACCTTTAGAGAGGGTGACTCCCTCACCTGCAGGTACACTACCATGCCAGGAGTCGTCCATTCTAAAATACTTTTAGAATGCTGTCTAAGTACCCAGATTGGGATACTTCCCAAATCTAGATCTAAAACCATAGATCTAGTAACCAGAATTTCTGATATAATATCCAAGCCCTGTGTAGAGAAACCACTGTGTGACAACCAAAGTATAACCGATCGTGGTATAGAAATTTCACTTCCTACTATGTGTATGTCATCCAAATACCAGGACATCACACCCTACTTCCTTTTTAACAGATCCTTCCTCTATTCTGATGAAGTCAAACCTATGACTGTCACATCAGAAATAGATGATCTATCTCCACTATATCTGCTTTAGTCTATAAATAGACATAAGCTACTTGTCAACTATGCTTCCGCTGCTCCCACTGACTACGACAAACCTCTGGCAGAGTCATATACACGTGCACTTCTAAAGCTAGTTTAGAACGACGCTATACTCATTCTCCTGCCGGGTCTCATAGCCTGGAACAACAGTAGTGTTAAGTCTGGGTAAACAAGAACCTCCTTGTCACCGTCCTTGAGGCTACCGGAGTACCTCTCGGATGCCTGAGCTTACCCATCATATCTGCGGAGTGGCTAATGAAATGTCAAATCTGATTGTATCTTTAGGTTCTATTAAATTTTCAGTAATCATTTGCGGTTCTGGAATCACTTCCAGTTCTACCATACTCCCACTACTATTTTCTGAAAAAGCCCATTTTACTAAAACTATGGCGAGTCAAGAACAATATCACTATTGATCTTCCAGATGGTAGAAAGTCAACCCTCGTCATAGCCTGGGTTAACCCACAAACTGCCATTACAGAAATGTGCGTTGAGTTATCCAGAGTCTGTTTTTAAGCATAAGCCGGACAACTCCATATACTTTAACATCGTTAAGATATGATCCATTCTATATACAATATAGAAACAGAGGCACTGATTTAATTGGAACCAGATTCAAATCATGCAACTGTCTCCAGTGCATGTCAACTAAATGGAGAGAGGCCGATCAACATTACTCAACATAGGAGTGCATCCAAACATGAGTAATCTTAAAGAGAAACAAGTTTCTCATAATCATTACTATCAACTGAATACCATACACAAGTATCTACATCTCCGATCTCTTTGAAGAATCCCGATACTTGAAACACCTGATTCTCTACTTTATTCTTATACCTATAACTTCTCAAAACTTGGACCCATTGTTTCTACAAAACACTTGTCTAAAACTTGAGAAGTCACAAGTAAACATAATATAGTACGAGGACCAACCCCTCTGTCCTAACGGACACTGGACAACATACGATACTCTGTATAAGTCCACTGAGTTGAATAACTCAAACCCTGTGCGTCGTAGGTTGAAAACTGTACTATGGTTATGAATAATCACACCGCTGTTTAATGCTCCTTACCTAACCATCCATTGATATAGGTAAATGTCATGGACATAATTTCAAAAAGTTATATCTCACTTTATAAAAATAAACGTACAGATATATCAATTTGAAATTGGTGCACAACAACGGATATTGAAAACCAAATATTTGCCATCCGGCAAACAACCCAGGCGATTTCCTCAAATATCACCAATTACAACGAATTCCGATATAATGAGGATGATCACCTAATTCCCAATAACTTACTACCACTCATCATCTGTAAAACCATACAGATGTGAGAATCATACCTGGTAAATACATACCCTGGAGCAAGGACTAATTGGGAAATCAATTTTCTATTAACAATACACAGTGAAACTGAAACATGAAAATATTTCGTAGGGGTATCCTAGTATTCCTAGTAATGCCTCTTCCATTATCCATATTCACGACTATAACCGTATATTTCTTTGTCATCTCTCCAAATCCCTTTATTTGTCTTTAGTCATTACCTTTTATACACCACTGTTAGGCTAAATGGTTTTCTTCCTTCCCTACCATTCGGCACCAGCCTATGGTTTGGAAGAAGACTATCCGATAAGCGTAATAGGTGTACTGTCCTAATCCTAGGAGCACTCGCAACGCGAGAGAATGTAAAGATAAAAGACAACTGAATAAACCTTATTCTACTTCTTCTGAACCAGAATCCATCCCCGAACTGGAACAAGTTCCTTCGAGTTCATATATAACCATATGATGGATTACCCAAACAACTGTGGATCTTCGTAGTGATACGGGGTGTTCTGGAGAAATACAAAGGTGAAATAGGAGTGGCGATGAAATACTTGGTTTGGTCATGAATAGCAGTCGCATTTTACTTTGCCCTCTTTCTAATCCCTTTATTTGTCTTTACTTATTACCTTCTGTACACCTCACTTAGGCTAATCGGTTTTCTTCATTCCCTATCTTTCGGCACCTGCCTATGGTTTGGATGAAGACGATCCAATAAGCGTAATAGGTGTACTGTCCTAATCCTAGGAGCACTCGCAACCTGAGAGAAGGTAAAAAGAAAAGACAACTGAATAGTCCTATTCATTTTCTCCAGAACCGGGAACCATCCTCGAATCTGGAATAAGTTCCTTAGAGTTCGTATATAACCATACGATGGTTTTATCCAATGGAAGTGGATGTTCGTAGTAATACGGGGTGTTCTGGAGAAAAGGGTAAAAGTAGGAGTGGCAATGAGGTATGCAACTCTGATAATCCAAAAGCCAGTGTTTTAAAGAAAGTTCGGTTAACTTGGTCACTGAGTCATAGTCTAGGGTTGGGCCATGGTCGCTGCCAAAGAGAGAGAGAAAAGAAACACTCTGCGTGCACTCTAACCTAGATCAGAATGGTTATCAATTCATCTAATCAGGAAACCTCCTACTGTATCCTCAAATTCTCCTCCAAACCTGAAAGAAGAATTAGTCGGGATCACCCGAGGAGTAAACCAACCCATCAGTGGGAATCGGGATCCAACTATCATCGCATGGTAACGTGATGGAATCCACTCACGTTATCATACTCCAGAAGGTATGTGCATATCTGGCAAGTTTCAGTTTCTTTAGAAACTCCCGATGTGATTTTTACCCCAGGCTCTTATAACCTTGACTAAGGCCAACAAATCATAAGTAACATGTCAAGTTCTGCCCGTTATTGTCCAGGTTAATTTGAACCCACCCGTACAAGCCCTTGACTAGGGCCAACAAGGCTGTACGACTGTACCAAACCAACGCATCTATCTATGCAACAGAAAAGTAACAAATAGCTACCATGCACTATGCTTTGACTAAGGCCAACAAATATAGCATGAATACTAAGTGCTACCCATCTGAAATGACAGAGGGCTACGAATGGTTTTTGGCGAAAAACCTTTAACGTAATGAACTTGATATCGTTGAAGGAACCAGATAGCTTTTTATAAATATAGTGGCGAAAACCTTGGCTAAAGAGGTCACTCCCGGTGAAGGGATCTCGGCTCTTTCCCCGTAGAATGAGGTGCAGGATATTCCAACTGAATACCGCGATGCAAAGAAAAAAGTAATCGATTATACTGAAGTTATTACCCTGACGCAAAATTCTGCCCAAGGGGTCACTCCCGGTGAAGGGATCTCGGCCCTTGCCTCGTCGACTGAGATGCTGGATATTCATAACCGAATACCACTGTGCAAAACAAAAGAGAACGTCCTTGTAATAACAGCATTTTGAAAAATTGTTCCAACAACATCAAACAGGTTTTTTTAGCTTGCATTGATCCGAATCAATGCAGTCCCATCAATTGATCACACCACAAAAGAACGAAAATATGATGTACGTATATGCCATCCGCATTCGCCACTGGGTCCCGTTATCACCCGTTAGGTTACTTAACTAACGACAGAGCGGGGAATGGACTAGCGCGGATGTAAAACATATACAACATCTACTAGTATATATATCAATATATAATAATCGCTCAAGGCGTGATAAATGCAACATCACAGAAATGTAATATGCATCACAGAACAATACAGATAATATGAGAGCCCCAGGTTTTCTTTGAGCTGCAACTGAAACCCGACGTTCCCCTGGTCGTGTGGATAGCCTGTGCAATGAAATCCTAGACCCCTACGGGCGCGGCAAGTTACCTGCCAAAACCAGAAGAGAGGCAGCCCCCTTCAACAAAGAGAATGGGCCACCTAACACTTCACGGAATCCGGCAACTTGAGCACCCCTCCTTGGGTCAACCTATACCCCCTACGAGTGCGGCGAATAGCCCGCCAATTCTAGAGTAAAACCCCCTCCGTCTCAAAGCCATGAGATGCGGGCCCGTTGCCCTCTAGAACCCGGCTATCCGTGCACTCCACCGCGGGGTAATCCTAGTACAGAAAATAAAAATATGTACAACGGGTGCATCGACCTCAACCCGGTCGTGCCCCAAAAGAATAATATAAAAACAGGCAGTGACGGCAGTCCACATGTTGGACACTCGCCCCGCAATATCAAATGTACAAATAATACTAAACTGTACTAACATTGCACCAAGCTATCCACCATGAAAAATCCGCAACAACACAGCACAAAACAGAACATCAACGTGAATGTTACGTTCGTAAATCCGTCTAAAAGAGCTATAGCAATTAGACAAGATTTACCGCTCGAATGACATTCACGGTCACAGATAGTTGTAAGTACCGCGAACTAACTTATTTAAAATTTCGATCGACAAAATTTCCCGAAGTGGGCCCCAAGTAAAATTCCAGCACTCAAAATAAATCTGGGCCAAAACTAAAAATTCCAGAAACCACATTTTCACACAAAAGACCAGCACAAGAAAAATGGTGCACTGAAACCACATAACAGCGGCGGAACCGCGGCCAAAACGTGGTTATTGCCGCGGTTCCACGGCGTTACTGTGGATTCACGCTACCAAATTTCTACAGAGGTCTTAAAAAAGCCTGCCTGATTTTCTGACATACCCAAAATAATTTTTCGACCACAAAAAAATTTCGACAGAAACTCAGAAAATGGAAATGCGGTTTCGGAAATTTTGATCAATAGATGTTTTAAACATGTTAGAACAAGCTAGTAAAGGTTAATGGCGTGGCTCTGATACCATGTAAGTCTACGGTAGCGCCCCGGCCGTCGATCCGAGGCCAAATGCGGAAACAAAAACTTTTTAGGAAACCGGCGCTATCGTAGTCTTTCACCCGGATCGAACCATTAACGCTAAACTAGATAACTACTAAGAAGTGAGAGTGGCTATACCGATCGATCCGTGTCATTCGGTCTTTAGCTACTATCCCTAACTCCTCGCGGCATCTCCGATCTCCGGTCTCCTCGTCGGAAGGGCGCCACATCAATGAGTAATTTTACAGGCTCCCGCTTCATCCGAAGCAACTCGAACATGAAGTTTGCTAGCCGACATGTCCAAGGTGAAGTAGAGAATGTGTGTGATAACTTTGTCTTAAGCATCCATTGATTCTCAACTCATGAGAGTGTATGGATGGAGGTTGAAGATGAAGCCATGGTGGAAATGGTGAGCTAGAGGAAGAAGAAGAAGAAGAGGTTTTATTTTCTTGTGTGAGATGAAAAATTAGAGCACTAGAATGATAATCCAAGAGCCATCCCCAAGACTATGGCTGCCCTCTCTTTCTCCATCCATCATTTCACACCCTTAATCAAACACTAATGTGACATTTGCACAATTAAAGAGACCATGAGTCACTAAACATGTCCATGCCACATTTAATGCACCTCATCATGAACTAAGCTCATAATTTCCATCAAAATAAACACTAACCTAAATGTTTAGTCCAACAAAAAGATACGGCAACATCTAAAATAAACTCGTGACAGATCACAAGGATACCCCATCATCTGTATATATATACCTGCATCCGCATTCCGACTGAATGCAAATGCGATGAGACTAAAGTAATCCAACAAATCTAATACTAGGATCCAGCTTAAACCAAAGCTCACTAGTATGATCCGTCCGATCATGATCCGTGCACAAGTGCACGTATATGATCGAACCCTGCCATAATACCATACGACCTCTACAACGTTTCGCCCGAAACTTGAGAAACTATCTGTGGGGGACTCTAAAGACTCATCAATACACTGACTGTGGATTTAACCACTAGCACGTCAGTGGTACTAGCTGTACGTAACGGGATACCAGGTATTGACCAAAAAGGAGGTTGATGAGCGAACTCATCCTGACACCCTACTGAGCCTGTCAGTGACAATATCCGTACAGTCCGGTCCGTTCGTCTATGAGCATCGCATGTCAGGCCTAGGGGTTGGTAAAAGTCAGACCCCCAAAAGCGGTACAAGTCGTGTCGAAGTGTAGCCCAGAACACCCTGAGATACTACTAGAATACCTACCAGTAAATCTCCTGCCTTAGCCAAGGACTTCGTGTAATGGCTCTCCTAGACACAGCGCGATCTCACCCCCAATACCGGGAGAGACGAAACCCCTGCCGATCCGCTCACTGCCTCCATGTGGCTCGGGAATATACCAAACTAAAACCTGTTTGGACGACTCCTTTGAGCCGTGGTAGGGTAGTAATCAAAGCACAGTGGGAACTCACACAAGACAAATGACGATCTCACGTCAATGAACTAACCTGTACACATGTCACCAGGGAACTGCTATCTGACGTCAGGTATAATACCAACTAGCATGTTCTCGGCGAGTCCAGTCCGGTGTACTCATAACCCAATGAGCACATGTATACGTCTTAGGTGAACCAACTGACACCAATGGCTTGTGAGACCAGCCACCGCCCCTCGTCGGGGTCTAGATCGTATACACTAGTCTACTCATGGAGTATCGATGCCCAGTCTCGAAACTCCCACGATTAGGGAGCTTTTAAGGATGTGCTTATAGACCCCAGCTCCTACGTATATGATCGCCATCATACTGCTGGTAGTCAAGCAAGAATCCTAAGGGCTCTATCAACGTGTAATAGTGATATGTAATATCATCTAAAGCTGTACACAATGATAAAGATAAACCAGATAGCATACTATCATCTCGAGTAAGACTGTCCTACCGGCATAGGTCCTCCCTCAATCATTGCAATCACGTGCCTGCGATCCAATAATTGACTTTGAGGGCACTATATCCAACAGAATGGATGCACCATAAACAAAACACAGGCCATTTGCATGCCTGCAGTCTTTCTCGAGGTGTCCATTCCTTTTGCAGTAGAAACAAAAGTCTGGACTGGGCCAGTTAAATGTTACTCCCGGTCTCCTAGGTGCAAAAGTTGGCCTGGAAGAGGCTCTTCCTGTCATCTGAGTGGCAGGGCGTTTCACACCGGCAGCCTGAGGTCTTCCCTTCTTCTTCATGACTATCTGATAGCATCGGGCAACCTTCAGAGCAAGATCATGGGTTGGGAAATCCCCTGTAGCGGGTGCAGCTTGGAGTTCCGGGTCCAACCCTTGCTGAAATATTCATGCCCGGATTTCAGCAGTCGGGATCAGGTGTGCTGCGAACCTGTTACGACCTTGTGTTAGCAGTGTAATAAGATATTTTAGGAAATTCAATATTGAGACAATATCTTACTTGCTAAGCATGGTAAACTCAGCATCGTATTCATCCACGGACTTGCTCCACGTCGAGTCTTGTTGTAAGTGGATGAACTGTTGTTCCATGTCGAAACGAGAAGTCTCAGGGAAGTATTTCGCGTCGAACATATAGCGAAATGTCTTCTATTCAATCGGTTGGGCGAGTCGTCTTTCTTCAGCCTTCCACCAGACTCTGGCATTATCTGTTAGTTGCAGCTTTGCAATTCTTTCCCAAGCAATCTCTAGCACTTGTACTGCTACCAGATCATCTTTGATAGACTGAGCCCATTCTTCTGCCTCCAGTGGGCTTTCTTTTCCTGAAAAGTGCTTTGGGTGCAGTGCCCAGAATTGCTTGACTCTGTGTGCCTCGGCCTTTGGGCGGTGCATGAGCATAGCAGTCTGCTGCTGCTGACCCTTTAAGAGGCTCTTGATTGCCTCGAGCAGTACCGTTTGCTCGTTTATGGGAGCTGCAATGGTAGGTGATGGTGGTCGCGTGGACGGTGGAGTGTTTCCATTGACGTTCATGCTCGTGTTGTTGGGAGAATCCATGACCTTGATAAAAAAGGGAAAGGTTAGGATAGATTCAAGGAATTTGAAATGTAAGGAATGTATAGTTGTTGATTCTTATAATTCTTGCTTAGGATTCCATGCAGAACAGACCTGCATGGACTACCAACAAAACCTGTTACGTCCCGCTTCCCAGTGTACGAAACTGGTGACGTGGCAAGCCCGCAACATATTTACTAAGAAATATATATTTCAAGCGTAATTAAGCAATATATGTATAAAATGCACAAGAATTTACGAGAGATATAAAATAACAACAACTTTTATTAACATTCATCTTTACATTACAACTGCTTTGAAAAGGAAAGATACAATGATATAAAAGCAATGCCTAAACAGTGGCATACAAACTGAAATAAGTACAAGATGAATTACAAGTCCTGCTGGGCAGCGAACTGGTCCAAGTCCTCCTGACTCGGCTCGATCTCCTGAGAGTCCGGTTCTCCTGACAAATATTCCAAAAAAAGAAATAGACAGGATGTCGTCAGCGAACTAGCACTCGGTAAGTCCCAAAAGAGAGAATGGAATAGAACAAGTAATGACAATTGAACTGGTAAGTTGTATAGGTATAAGCTTGTTATTCTAACGTAGTTGTTTGTAGCTTGGTACAAAAAGTATTTGTGTATACGAGAGAAGTTCATCTTACCCCGTGGACTATGGTAACATGTAGTACAAGGCCTCGTCAAAACCCACGGGACAACGGCACGAGAGTTCATGTATGTGTCTTTTAGTGATCATCCCGTGCCATGTTAATACATTCCGTACCAATCTACTCCGTTATCCCCACGTATTGTATTGTATAGAGTATATTTACAATTCTTGCCAAAACCATAGATACAAGTTTTTTAGGGAGTCAGGTTCAGGTTGTAATCATGTATTCAAGAAGTCGTGTCAAGTTATAACTATGGTTCGGTCAAGTCAAGTCATATATTCAGGTTTAGTATTGATGTTTGAATTCAAGTATTCAGATTCAAGTTCAAGTATTCAGATTAGATTTTGGATTCATGTTTGAATTGGACTCTGATTTGAGTTTGGATTCAAGTTTGAGTTAGACTCAGACCGAGTCAGACACTTGTAACTGATTTAGATCCCGAATTAAGTTCGGGAGTCATCGGTAACTACTACACATGGACGGTAGGATTTGTGTCATTTTCCAAGATAATTACCATTGATAACTCTGTTAAGTTTTCTATCTTAAATAGACAATCACTCACTTTCTCCGGCTCCTTGGGGCTCAAGAGAATTGATTCCGCTTAAACCTATATTTACTAAAGTCCTTAAATACGGTATTATATAACTCGGGGGGGTTTACGAAAAATATTTTTAATAAAATTTCAAAGTAAGCCTCGAGTATTTATTTATATTATTTAGGGTTTTTATGGATATGAATTTTAAGGATTTAAATTATTTTAGTGATAATAGCTTAGCTTGGAAAGTTCATGGTGTTTTATTGTAAAACTTGTCTTTTGTTGGTATTTTGATGGTATTTTAGTGAAACTTGTAATTATTTCATTTTAAAAAATGTAAGTTTATTATATTTTGAAAATATATGAATTTGTAATTTTTATATAATTATTAAAAATTTAATTTTTATTTAAGTAGAAAAAATGCGTTTTTCTTAAAAACCGTATTTAAAATCTTTTGAGATCGAATGCTCCGTGAGGAGGTCTGCATCTCTCTCTACCTGCCCAATGATATGAGATAATCTGCACCATCCAATAACGGATCCCCTAAAGAGGGTTGTAGAGGTTTATTTGCAAAGAAATTTAAAATACAATTTAAAGAAATCCGGTTTTATAGTAAATGGTATTTTAATGTAATATTGTATCCGTAACAAAAATACGTTCAAAGGATATTGTGCTATGGACACCATGTATGTACGTGAGAGGTAGGTCGTTACCTCATGAATTTTCCTAAAGGTATGTTTAAGCAAAACAAATAAAAATGATATATACAAATTTCATGGTATTTTAATGTAAATGTTGAATTAAAGTTATTTTGCATGATATTTTTGATTAAAAGTTGGTTCTAAATATTGGTTTTATGTTAACAAGCATGATGTAGGAACATGAATGAAAAATATATAAGAAAAAGTGGAATTATAGAGTTTTAGAAGAAGATGTCGGTATTAACTCCACTTCCGACATTTGTTTTGAAAATAAACTTTTAAAGAAAGGGAATGAGGATTGGAAGGAACTTACTAGTTGATTAACTTAAAGAAAGGTAGAAGAGCGAGGGTTGAACTTCGTGGTATCGCGGGAGCGCCGTAATAGCTTCGATTTTTCGCCGGAAGTTGACCGATTGCTAACTCCACTTGTACTTCACTTGTATTTAGAGAATTTTTGAGAGTTTTGGCTAGAAATTTCAGAATGATATTGATCCAAAGTATGGGGTGGTATTTATAGTGTAGAATTAGGGATTTGGAATTAAAATGGTGAATTAAAAAGAATTAAAATTGTGAAATGAAAGGGCTATGTTTGATTGCAGTGAAATCAAACAGGTGCAGGGGTGTTAGGAGTAGGTGAAGGGGTTAGTGTGCAGAACACGGAGCCAAATGGGCTCACTACAGCCATCGGTGCCTGCCATATGGTGCATTCCGCCGGTCGATTCATGCTATCTGGCATCGAGCCTCATGCTACAAGATAAGATTAGGGTTTACTCCATTTTCCACATGATTGATTTTCTGACGTTTCATTTTTCTTTGTATTGCACGTGTAAAATTTTGGGCTTCCAAAAAGTTAAAAAAAAAAATAAAAGAAATAATGTGTCTGATGGGGAATGAATACAGAGGCTACGTCACAGCAGTGTAGAGCCTTTACCAGTGAGCTACAAGTTGTTTCTTGCTTTTATTTAATAAAATTAATTTATAACTCCAATTCAGGCTGTATAACTCTTTTCTGCACATTAAACTGGAAAATTCCGTACAGTAAATTCAGAGTCGTTATAATTTTAATGCATTTTAATCCAAAATTTTAATTTCCAAACCCTAATTCTTTACTATAAATACCACCCCATGGCTTATCTCTTCACCATTCTGAAATTCTAACAAAAATTCTCTTAAAACTTTCTAAGTGCCAAGTGGAGTCAAACCCCTCAAGTGGAGTAGCGAGCCAAACACGACGACCGGAGCATCTCCGACAAAACCACGACCCATGAGTGCTTCTTTAATCTCTTCTTAACCTTCTAAAAATCGTAAGTCCCTTCATCCTTCTCTCTTTCTATTTCAAAACTTTTTTTAAAACAAACCGACAAAAGAGAAGTTATCTCCGATATAGTTTTCTTTTTAACATTTGTAAGCCATGTGATAAGCAAACGAGATCAAACTAACATGCTACACTAATCCTAACCTTATTCACATCAATTAGTTTTTAGTTGTAACAAATTTTCATATGAAACAAATATATAAGGAATTTGTTTTTCCTTAAAATACCATGAACTTTAGTGTAATCTCTTTTCGATATCTAGTATACCCAAATCCTAGAACCTTCACGGGGTAATGACTTGCCCCACACGCACACCATGATTTCATAGCACGGTATTCTAAGCATAAGGGTAATTCAAAGTAAAAGAACTTTTTCATTAAAATACCACACCGTTTCAAAACGGGTTTCTTTAAATCGGTATTTCGAAATCCTTGGTAATTACGCCTCTACAACTCTCGTTCTAATGGATGGTGTGAATTATCGCACATTCATAGGACAGTAGAGCGAGATGCAGAACTCCTCACGGAGTATTCGGTCTCGAAAGGAATAAAAAATAAGGTTTTTAAGAAACGCGACTTTTCTAATAAAAAAACTAATTTTTGGAAAAAATTATATAAAATTATGAAATCCGTATTTTCAATAAAAAAATTAAGAAACTATATTTTTAAAATGAAAGATTAGAATTTGTTAATAAAATACCACAAAATTTCCAAAAGAACTAGTTTTCATAAAAATATCACAAACTTTCAAAAAATCTAGGTTTTATCACCAAAACACCACAACAATTAAAATACATGTTCATGAAAAAACCCTAAATGTTATAAATCACCCTCGAGGTTTATTTTCAAACTATATTAAATTATTTTTCATAAAACCCTCTCGAGATATGCAAATAATATTTTATGGACTTTGGATAAATATAGGTTTAAGCAGGATCAATTCTGTTGAGCCCTAGGGAGCCGGAGAAAGTGAGTACTTGCCTATTCAGGTTAGACAAGTTAACGGAGTTATCAACGGCAATTGTCTTCAAAAAAACACAAATCCTGTCATCTATGTGCAACAGTTGCCGATTTCTCCCGAACATAAGATTTTAACAATTTTTATCAATTCATATGAAAAGACATGAACTCAAATCCAAACTCAAATCTAAACTTAACTCGAACTCTTATCTAACTAGAATCTAAACTCGAATCCAATCTACTCGAACCAACTTGACTCGAACCCAGATTGCAATCATCATAACTCGCACATTACTCGACTCACTCGAATATAATCTACACCTTTTGCAATCTAGGGTTTCGGTCAAGACATGTCAATCAATCAATTAAATCAATCAAGTATATTACCCAATTATATATATTATACACGGAGTGTTTGGGATAGTTTCTTGTGTGAATCCAACGGAGCTTCAGGAGTCCCATATTAACCTCTTTCTTTATTTTACTCGAATATCAGTCGGGTTAACTCATCCACAGCCTAGAGCCCCGATGCTAACACATGAAATAGGCCCGTATTTTCTTGCTCCTGGGGCCCCACACTTGAGCTCGTGAATACTTCTACTGCTGTGTTGACATTCACACGTGGAACCTAACGTTAACATACTGACCATCTAGAGACCTATAGTATATATTTACCCATGATCATATACTTTTATTCGTCATATATATATTCTTCTCTTGTTATTTTCTTTACTCTTACCTATCTTTGGGACTTACCGAGCGCTACTTTTCCAACGGGCATTCCACCCACTTTTCTTCTCTTGGAATGTTCGTCAGATACGGTCGAGACAGAGGAGGTTGAAACCACAGAGGAGGACTACAACCAGATCGCTACTCAGGGCTAGCTTAGCTTCTTTTTCCTTTCAGTTTATATATGACACTTGTTTAGGTATTTTCCTTATTGTATTTACTTTCCAACATATACTCTTATACATGTCCATATTTGAATTTGAATTTGAATGTAAATAAAGATATTTTTTTGAAAAATTTTACAGTCTCAATTTATTCTTGCATTGTGTATTATTGTTTTCATACGCTTAGTATATTTATTTAAGGAATGGCCTTCTCTGGATAAATATACAACTGGCTTGCCACGTTACCGTTTCTGTCTATTTGGAAGCGGGGCGTGACATAGGTCTTGGCCGAATCCATAAATATAAAATGTAAAGGTTCTTGTTCAAGATGTAATCATGTATTCAGGTGGTCATGTAAAGTTCATGTCAAGTTATAACCATGGTTCTGTCAAGTTGAGTTAAGTATACAAGTTTGAATTTGATATTTGAATTCGAGTGTTCCGGTTCATGATCAAGTATTCCAGTTTGTGTTTGATTTTGGATTCTGGTTTGAGTTTGGATTCAGGTTGAAATTAGAATCTTATGAAAGGACTTGGTTCTTGCAATTCTTAGGTTCGGGAGTAATCGACAACGGCTGCACATGGACGGTAGGATTTGTGTCTTTTTCTAAGATAATTGATATTTTATAACTCCGTTAAGTTGTCTAACCTGAATAGGCAAGCACTCACTTTCTCCTACTTCCCGAGGCTCAAGAGAAATGATACTGCTTAAGCATATAGAGTCCTTAAATATTGTTTGCATATCTCGAGGGGGTTTTATGAAAAATACTTTAATATAGTTACAAAATAATCTTGAGGGTGATTTATAATATTTAGGATTTTCATGAACATGTATTTTAATTAAAATGTACATTGGTGATGAAACTTAGCCTTTTTAAAAGTTTATGATATTTTATTGAAAACTAACTCTTTTGGTAACTTTATGGTATTTTATTAAAATTTTAATCTTTCATTTAAAAAAATAAAGCTTTTTAATATGTTTTTATTGAAAATACGGATTCATAGTTTTATATAATTTTTTCCAAAATTTAGCTTTGTTTAGAAAAGTCGTATTTCTTAAAAACCGTATTTTTTATTTTCTTTCGAGACCGAATACTCCTTGAAGAGTTCTTCATCTCGCTCTACTGTCCCAAGGATGTGCGATAATCCATACCATCCAATAGCGGGCGTTCACCGCCGAAAACAGAAACGAACAAGGATAGATCGTTTTGCTTGAGTTTGGGGTAGATGCTATTTGGATTTATCCACCGACCTGTCCGGAAATACCAAGTTGATTTATGGCACCATATATCGTAGGTTTGGATAGATGCGTCCGTTGTAGCAGACTTCATCATATTCCCCCTCATTTTATGAGGGGTTTTTGATTGTGGGAACGCTCTTCCCTGCAGGCGCAAGCCCTTATAGTTAATTACGTTACTGTATTATGATAACCACTTTCTTCTTCTCCAGCAGTTCACTTCGTGTCGTGTGTGTTTTTTGTTTGTTTTGGTTGCCCGTGGATTGTATACGGAGACTAGTTTATATCGTCGCTCGTTGGGCGCGGATCAGTCCAAATCCGTATATTTTAGATTTGGGTTTGGTTTATTTGAGGACCGTTAATCTGGTTTGAGATTAAGATCAACTTAAATGTGTGAGCATTTGGACTCAATTTATTTTTAACTAAGGATACGTTAGTCTAATTTGAGACTAAGATCAACTTAGCAAAATTTCAAGAATCATTTTTATTTAAGATCCAAACAACAGAGCATTTTGGGCTCAGCTATAAGAAAGTTTTATAGACTTATCCAATTTAGGCTTAGTATGCTCAGTTTTTTTGTTCAGAAGTGCTAAGCCCTTATTTAGACTTTGTTGGTCCAGTCTCTCTTTTTTATGCAAAAGTACTAAGAACTTTTTTGACGCTCTGACACTCACATGGATGTCATGTGAAGTATTTAATTATGGGTGCCGCCCAATGAACGCTGAGCACTCAGCCATTTTGGCTGTTTATGGAGTGTTAAGCACTTTTGTCTCTTTTTTTGGTGGCGCCCACGTGAGGAACACGTGAGGCGCTTGGCGCTGCCCAATCAGTGCTAAGCACTAAGCCGTTTTGGTTATTTATGGAGTGCTAAGCACTCTTATTATTTTTATGGAGCCCACATGAGGAGTACGTGAGGCGTTGGGCGCTACCCAATAAGTGCTAAGCACTTAGCCGTATTTGGCTATTTATGGAGTGCTAAGCACTCTTATTATTTTGGTGGCGCCCACGTGAGAACCACGTGCGGCGCTAGGCGCTGCCCAATCAGTGCTAAACACTCATCCGTTTTGGCTGTATGTGAAGTGTTAAGCACTTTTTATATGGTGCCCACATGTGTTTCACGTGAGGCACTAGGCGCTGTTAAAGCGGGGCGTCCACGAAGGAAGCACGTGATGCGCTTGTTTCTTTTATATGGAGATTTAATCTCTGTTGATGTTTTCAGAGAGGTTAAATCTCTATCAATGGTGCTTTGACCATTAACGCTCTTTAAAATCACTATATTTGTGGATTTTAGGTTGAGTTTTTAAAGAACTAAGTTCTGAGTTCCTAGAGTATTCTGGACTCTCTTTTCTTTCTATTTAAATTTGTTCTTCCCTGAATCTTTGATTCTCAAGAATAAGATCTTCCCGATGAGAATTAAATTCTCAACTTGTGGGAGACTTGTCTTGTGGATCTCGGATCCAGAGAAAGAACTAAATTCTTTTTACAAGGGTTAAACCTTTAGAAGTGATATTATAGGTAATAGATATTTTGATCTCTTTTCTTTATCTAGGGTTTTGAAAAGGAATCTCTTCTTCTTTGAGAATTGAACTCTCTGTTCTTTCTATCTGTGGTCTCTCTATGGTGGTCGTTCTTTTTTTCGACTTGAAGTCTGGGGTCTTTTATATAGTGGAGGCAAATTATTAATTAGTTTTGAGAAAAACTCTCATTGAGAGATTCTAATTGATTTAATTAGACTTAAAATTGATTTGGGGAATTTTACCCACCGCTGGATCTTTAATCCAAGGACTTCTGTTTTACAGAATATGTTGTTCTTGTTTCTAACAAGATCGGGGAAATATTCTCCCATATACAGAATTTATTCTGTAAAATGGTGATTTTTAATCACTAAAGGTTCTTTGTTTTACAGAGAGCAATCTTTTATGTTTAGAAAGATTGAGCGAATATATTTCAAAAATTGGATCATTGATCCAACCGAGAGTATCATTCTTATTTAGAAAGATATGGGAGATATTTTCTCCTAATAGAATTTGATTCTATAGTTTTATGATTTATCATCCCCGTTAGATCTTTGATCCAACGGCTCTGTTTAACAGAGAGTATTGTAGAATTTTAATTTTACCTGGATGCTGGCACTCACATGTTGTGCACGTGGGTGCCACTTAAGAATTTAATTCTTAAGGTTGGTATTCATGTGCTTTGCACATTAGCGCCCGCATGGGGAGCATGTGTTGCGCCATATAAGAATTTAACCTTTATTCAGGAAGCACTCCTGTGCTTTGCACATTGGCGCCCACATGAGGCGCCACCATAGGATTTAATCTTATAAGATTGGTTCTGACGCTGGCGCTCTCGTGGAGAGCACGTGAGGTGCTGCCTCATTCCAACAGAGCTTTGCTATTTCATTAGGTTAAATATTGGGGGAACAAATGCCCCCCACCATTATGCTCACATGGCTCACACGTGAGTGCAACGGTGTCATCTTTTCTACCGTTCGATCTCCTGGGGAGTTGAACTGTCCCTTCATGTCTTATAAATAGGGCATTTGGCCCTTGAGATGACTGTCATTCCATCATATTCTTGAGTCTTCTTTTTCCTTGATAATTTAATTCTCTCATCAGAGCTTAAATCTCTGTTCCTAGAACTTTCTCAGAACTTTCTCAGAGTTAAACTTTTAAAAAAATCTCTTCTCGTTTTTGGGTTTTTAACCTATTAACAGAGCTTTACTCTTCTCTTGGAACGATCTCTTAAAGATCTTAAAAAAAACTATTATTTGTGTAGACCATGGGTCTTAGAGATCTTAGATTTTTTTTTTATCCTATTAGTGACTTTGATCTTTGAGAGTTGTTTGGAATTTAATTCCATTTCCCATGGGGGTTTTTGAGAAAATTTGTTTTGAAAATTCTTTTGGGAATTTTATTCCCTTTTCTTATTTTCTTTTTAGGGTTCTTCTTGTAGATTTGAATATGCTATTGGGAGTTTAACTCCACAGTTCAATGAGATTTTCATTAAATGAGAATCTTTTTGGATTCTTACAATGAGTGCATGCCTCATCAGTGATTTTAATATACTAATCGCTAACCTTCAACCCTTTTTTAGATACCATGGCTGGTCATCTGTACGATCTTGAAGAGATTATCTCTTACAAGGAGATTCGCATCCAAGGCCGCTGCCAGGGCCAAGAGTTTACTGACGCCCAGTGTGCTGAGGTGATGCGTCGCTTAGACGATTACAACAGTCGATTGCTTCCCCGCCGTTCTTCTCTTTTGAAGATTGTCGTTGGGTCGATTTGGAAAGCACTTCCTGAGCTTGATGAGGTTATGCCACTCGAGGCACTTGATGATGCTGAAGACAAGGTGCATTCAGTATATCTGATGGGTCTGATCTCAAAGAATCGGAGAGATGATCTTTTCGCTGTTTTGCATCACGTTTTCCAATAGAAGGCGATAATATCCGCATACCAGAGGATGGATGACATCAGCGGGGATCTTGACGCTTGTATTCGTGAGAAAATGCAAAAGAAGATGGTTAACGAAGCTAGAAGTACTTTACTCAAACTTGCCTCTAAGTTCATGAATCCGTGTCCGAAATTCAGCGTCTTTCCATTGTAAATATTTTGATGTTATTTGTCCCCCGCCCCGTTTTTTTATCCTCCTTATCACCAATGTATAATTTTCTTCGAAATATGAATGACACAGCTCCCCCCTTTCTTTACGCCAATGTTCATATATGTATCCGTGAGGTGTTGTTATATATATATATATATATATATATATATATATATATATATATATAAACTAGCGCCGGTGCTCATGTGTTATGCACGTGGGGCGCTGCTGATGGATTTAATCCTAAAAAGAATCAGCGCCGGCGCACACGTTCATGCATGTGAGGCGCTGCTGAAGGAATCACTTCATCTTTTGGCTCTGATTTTCATGAGTCAACTTTCTTTTCCCATGACCTTTTTGTCAGGCCTTGAAAATAGTTCCACCATGCACAAAATTTTATGTGCCTAAATTTAAGTGCTTCTCTTTATATTCTGAAACAATGATCTTCTTTTTCTTCATAAAGAGATAACCATTTTTAACAGACCAAGAGTCATGGCTTGCAATCGTCCTCACGCTCGTCGGCAACCATAGGAGGTACCTATCGAGGGAATTGTTCTGGATCTCGTTCTCACATATGAACAATGTGACACGGTGATGTTTGAGCTCCTTAGGGGCTCTCCTCTTCCTGTCGGCTCCGGATAATCTACTCGTCTGTACTTGCTGACATCCCTCCTCATCCAGTGGAGATGACCCCGGCAATGCTCGATGCGGCGGAGGACAAGATCGAGTGCTTTCATGAAGCATACTTGATTACCCAGCCTCTGAGGGATTGTTCTGTTCAGATGCTAAGCCAGATACGGGCTCAACGGGCCATCATGTCTTCCTTCGCTGATAGGCACGGTGCTGACCAACGGGGAGCAACTCCTCATGAAGATCGCCGCTTTGACATGGTGGAGACGGCAGAGAGGGCTTTACAAAATTTTATTCTTAGTTTTGTAAACCCTTGTACTTTTGATCTCGTGTTCGGTGATCTGTTTCCTGCAAAATAAAGTACTTATTTAAATGTGGTTCTTTATGGTTGACTGTTGAATGTTTTTTCTCCAGTACATATCCATGTGGGCATCTTTCCTCTGAACATATACTTTGTATTTTAATCTTAGAAGTTTCTGATGCATGCATTTAGCTATAGGTGAACACTGGACGGATGTGAACAAATGATTCCACCTACCACGTTGCTCACGGTCGTGAGTGAAGTAATGCATAGCATATGGCCGATTTCAAGCCGGCCTACACAATTTTTATTAGAATTTTGATCTGAGAATATAGCGAGCGGACACAAGCGTCATCATCTATCGTTAACTCAGATCTCGATCATTAAGAAATGTAGTTCTAAACCCCAAGGCCTATGTGTTGCGTCTTTCTGTTGCTTGATGTCTTGATCTGGCGCGAAGTAGTTTATATACTCATTTCGGAGTCTCTAGTTTAGGCACTCATTTCGGAGTCTCTAGTTTATCCACTCATTTCGGAGTCTCTAGTTTATATACTCATTTCGGAGTGTTTTTAGTTTACCTCCTTTGAGTTTACAGGCAAACTTTTCCTAACGTTATATGTAGATAACCCCCATTCTTTACGACAGAGGTCCGTTAGATTTGTGTTACTAGGGTTTTAGTCCGTAGTACCATCGCGTTGGCTGATATATTTCTCGATATGCAGTCTTTAAGCCGCTGTTCGAGTAGCCCCGCGACTGTAGTGTCTTCGATCCCTTCGGGGGCTGGACAAGATGTTTTCAAGTAATCTCCTTAGGTCATATTACCATCGAAAGAGTAAATGTTAGGAATTTGCCATGACACTTTTTACTTGAGGTTAGGCTTAATTTGGAGCCCCGATGAGTCATAACCACTCCTCTTTGGTGTGGGATGATCTCTGATAGTCTTTTAGGCTTTATATGAGTTACCGTCAAGACCTGAAGCTGGGAATATGCCGTCACTTCATTTTTGTTTTAACGATGCCATGTCGTTTCTTTGCTGAAATAGGGTAGATATCTTTAGGATCTCTATGCTGTATATATTGCAATTGAAGTCCGGAGCTAGGAATATGCCATTGCTCCAATTTCGTTTGATAGTTGCATCCGCATCCTGCTGAAATGAGGGGGGAACGCCGAGATAGTCTCTAGGTTGTATATGTACCGTCAAGACTTGGAGCTAGGATTTTTCCGTGACTCCATTTCTATTTAACCCTTGGGCTTTTTGTTGACGTTGCGTCTGCATCCTGCTGGAATGAGGAGAACGTCGAAGTAGTTTCTAAGTTGTATATGCACCGTCAAGACTTGAAGCTAGGATTTTGCCGTGACTCCATTTCTATTTGACCCTTAGGTCTTTTATTGTCGTTGTGTCTGCATCCTGCTGGAATAAGGAGAACGTCGGGGTGATCTCTAGGTTTTAGATGTTGCCATCAAGATCTGGCTCTCCCTTTGACGGAGCCTGTTGGGAAAATATGGTTCCCTTTTCATTTGTGCGCATGGATTGTATATAGGGGTCAATGTGGACTCACCTGCAGGGCAGAAAAGTTTCATTTCATTTTTTTATTTCTTTCTGCGATACTATATCTTTTCAGCTTTTATATCGCGAAAGTCGCGATTGCCCAATCATTTCGGCTATTTATCGTGGTGCCCAATCATTTTGGCTATATTTTTTTTATTTACTCGCTGCTTTTTATTGCGAGCTGCCCAAACATTTCGGCTTTCTCATATGCATTTTTTTGCGACTCGCTAAGTTTTATTACGAGTTAGGAACTTGAGATCTGGTACCAATCTTAGCATCAGCATCGCTGCAACTGGAATATTTCCAGGAGCGAATCATCATTTGCCGTAAGAGGACTTTGAGTTTAACACCTGTTAGGGCATCAGTATCGCTACAACTGAGATATTGCCAGGAGCGAATCATCATTTGCCTTTGTCGATTTGAACAAAGATGGCTTAACAAATAGGGTTATGATCCTGTCGATTAAGGCTTTTTGATTTTATGAGCCGTAAGGGTCTCATAAAGGTATTTCTCCCTACGAGTCGTGAGGATCTCGTAGGTGTATGTTCTCTTTAGAAGTCGTGAGGACTTCTAAGTGGTGTTTTCCCTTGCAAGTCGCAAGGATCTTACAAGAGTGTTTTCTCCTTATACGTCGAGAGGACTTACAAATGTCATTCACCATATGGGATATTTCTTGCCATTGGTAAAACTCGGTAAGGGAATATTTATTCATGCCCGTGGATTGTATATAAGGGTCAATATGGACCGCCTGTAGTGCAACTTGGGGGATATGACGGCTTAAGAATAGGTTCAGATCCCTGTAGCTTAACACTTTTGAATCTTATAAGCCGTGAGGGTATCATAAGGGGAATTCTCCTTATGAGTCCTGAGGATCCCGTAAGTGTAATTTCTCCTTAGGAATCATGAGGATTCCTAAGTGTGTTACTCCTTTGTGAGTCGTAAGGATCTCACTTAGGTATTTTATCCTCACAAGGTCGAGAGGACCTTGCAAGTGCATATGAATTTTTTATTTTATGAGTTTGCGCCCTATTCGGGTTTTCACAAACTTGCTGGCAATCCTGCTGTTTTTACTCATGGTGCCCTTTCGGGTTTTCATCCGTGCCCATTTTTCTTGTGGACATACCTTTTTTTTAAATGGCGAAACTCTCGAAAGTAGCTTCTTCGCAGGTGACTCACCTATTTGCCGGTGGGTTTTGGGGGTGGCTTCATCACTGGAGTAGCTATGTAGCCAGTGGGATTTGAGTTGCAATCTTTCCTGCTAAGACTTCGATTGCAATAAAGATCTCAAGGGTATGTATCACTGTATTTGGGGCGATGCACTAGTTTAGGGACGTTCCGGTCCATTATCGCCATGTTTGAGGTGAAATTTTAGTTTAGGGACTTTTCTGTCCAATGTCGCCATATTTGAGCAAGGTTCTAGTTTAGGGACATCTCGATCTGTTGTTAGTTTAGGGACTTCTTGGTCAGGTATCGCCATATTTGAGGCGGGTAATTAGTTTAAGGACTTCTCGGTCCTATATCGCTATATTTGAGGCGGATAATTAGTTTAAGGACTTCTCGGTCCAATATCACCATATTTGAGGCGGATACTTAGTTTAAGGACTTCTTGGTCCGATGTCGCCATATTTGAGGCGAATACTTAGTTTAAGGACTTCTCGGTTCGTTGTTAGTTTAGGGACTTCTCGGTTCGGTATCGCTATATTTGAGACGAGTAATTAGTTTAAGGACTTCTCGGTCCTTTGTCGTTATTTTTGGGGCGACGGAGCTTTTTTGTATACTATTCTCAGAGTTCTGACTCAAGAAGATAGCGAGAGGACACGAGCGTCGTCATCTATCATAGATCTAAGTCATGACTCATCAAGCGTAGTATTTTTTGAGGAATCGGCCGTTTATTGGCCGAAAGGGTCTTTCGCCATGCATATCCATGAGCAGGTAGACTCAACCTTTGTAGACTTTGTCTATGATGTACGGGCTTTCATAGTTCGTCTTGAATTTCCCCTATTTTGCACGATTGGGGATCATGGGACTTTTGACGACTAGTACGAGTTCGCCTTGGCGGGATGTTCTCGGCCTAGTCAGTTTTTCGTATGGCCATGTCATTCTCGCCTTATAAGCCTCCAAATTTTGTTGTGCTATAAGGCGCATTTCGTTGAGGGCGTTGAGCTCCTCAAGCCGAAGATGAACATTTTGTTCATCTGTTAGCTCATACCGAACCATTACTCGTAGAGAGGGGAGTTCTATTTCCAGGGGAAGCACTGCTTCCGTGCCGAATACCAACATGTATGGTGTTGTATTCATAGCCATTTTGAACGTTGTTCGGTACGCCCAGAGAGCTTCGTGTAACCTTTCATGCCAATCTTTTTTATTTCTCGACACTGTTTTCTATATAATCTTCATGAAGGTCTTGTTGAAAGCTTCAGCTAGACCGTTGGTATGAGGATTATAGAATGAAGAGTATCTCCAATCTATTTTATGTTGCTGTGCCAAGCGGCTGATTTTATGACTTCTATAAGCTGGTCCATTATCCGAGATAATTCGTCGCGGAGTGCCGAACCGATAGATGACATGTGTCCTGAGAAATGGAGGATATTCTCCGTCTTCACCTCCATTAGTGGTACTGCTTCTGCCCACTTAGAGAAGTAGTCGATAGTTGCTAATATAATCCGATGTCCTTTGGATGACGCCGTTTCAATGGGGCCAATTATATCGGTTCCCCATATTTCGAACGGCCAGCTAGCCACTGTTGGGTATAGCGGATTGAGATGTTGGTGGATGAAGTCCCCGTGGATTTGGCACGAGTGATACTGCTTCGCATATTTGAGGCAGTCCTGAATCATTGTGGGCCAATAGTAACCTATTCTTTTGATCTTCAGCTTCATGTTTGGCCCAATTTGGTGAGAACCGCAGAGTCCGTCGTGAATTTCTTGAATGACTTTCTTTGCTTCCTCCGGCCCCAGGAATCTTAGCCATAGACAGTCGAATGATCTCTTATATAGAGTATCATTGATGAAGGCGAAAGACAAAGCTCGTTTCATGAGCTGATGCCTAAACGACGCATTTTCGGGTGTTCGTCGGGACTTAAAGTAGTCTATGAAAACTTCCCTCCAGTCCTCGACCTTTTCTTCATCCTCTATTTGAAGGGTTGCTTGTTTGGTCGTTTCTTTTCTTTCGGATGACTCTATCAGATCTTCCTAAGATATATCTGTTGGCATGAGAACCCTGCGGCTTTGCACAATGATCTTTACATCATCGTGGTCGTCATCAGCTAGTTCCTTAGCCAATTTGGCCAACGCTTCCGCTTTGCTTTTTTCTGCACGCGGTATACCATTTAGTATGTAGGAAGGGATTTGTGTCAGCAGTTGCTGCACTCTTTCACCATACTTTATCAACTCTGGCTTGCACGTCTGATAGTCGCCATTTACTTGGCTAACGATCAGCTGGGAGTCTCTAAATATGAGGAGGTCTTTGATTCCCATGTCAATAGCGATCTCGAGACCTGCTATCAAATCTTCATATTCAACTTCATTGTTAGTCCTTGGCTCAGTTAAGGAAAGGGCGTAACGCAATATCCCTCCTTGCGGAGTCACGAAGATAAGGCCCACCCCGGCTTTGATTATGGGGCGTTTTTCTTTCGTCTTTTCACGGAAGATGCTACATTGAAGTAGAGTTCCCATTAGGAATCATTTTCTTCATTCTTTCCTTCGATTGTGTCGAACGCGTGTTCATCCGGCAACTCACAATTTAAGGGGGAGTCGGCTGGTATCGGATGCTCCGCGAGAAAGTTGGCAATCACCTGGCCTTTCACTACTTTGAGGGGTCGATACGTTATCGAGAACTCCATCGGGAGGATGGCTCATTTGGTAAGCCTTCCTGTTAGTATGGCCCTTGACATCAGATATTTGAGAGGATCCACCTTTGATATAAGATGGACCTCATGTGCCAAGGCGTAATATCAGAGCTTCGTTATCGCGAAGATCAGTGCCGGGCAATAATTTTCGATGGGAGAGTTGTTGTTTTCTTCCCCCAAGAGAACTCGACTCAAATATTATAGAGCTCAATTCTTTCCTTAATCATTCTCTTATGCCTATAGCTTGCCTAGAGAACCCTCAAGGGCTGTTGTATATAGGATAAGGGGTTTTCCCTTAACCGGAGCAGTCAATACCGGCGGATTTTGCAGGTAATGCTTGATTTCGTCTAGTGCATTTTGGTACTTTTGATCCCAGACGAACGGGGTCCCCTTCTTTATCAATTGACTGTAGGGACGGCATTTTCCGGAGAGGTTGGCAATGAACCGCCGGATATAAGCGAGCTTTCCTTGAAGAGACCACAGTTGTTTTAGTGTTCTCGGCGTAGGCATTTCCATAATCGCCTTGATCTTTGAAGGGTCAATTTCGATACCCCGGTGCCGTATAACGAATCCTAGGAATTTGCCCAAGGAGACTTCAAATGCGCATTTTAGAGGATTCATCTTCAGATTATACTTCCGAAGACGTCGGAACACTATTTTTAGATGTTCGCAATGCTCCTTGTGAGATCTGGTCTTTACCACAAGGTTGTCAATGTAGCATCAGACAATCTCATGAATGAGGTCATTGAAAATCTTTGTCATAGCTCTTTGGTAGGTAGCGCCAGCGTTTCTTAAACCGAAAGGCATCACCTTATAGCAGAATATGCCTAGCGGGGTCTAGAAGGTGGTATGTATTTGGTCTTCAGGATGCATTTTTATTTGATTGTATCCTGAAGAGCCGTCCATGAAGGAGTTGACCTCATGGGCAGAAGTGTTATCGATCATCAGCTCAGTAACAGGTACTGAGAAGTCATCCTTCAGGCAAGTTTTGTTGAGGTCCCGAAAGTCCACACAGATGCGCACCGTTCCATTCTTCTTCATCACTGGAATGATGTTAGCGATCCAGTCGGGATATTAAACTTCTTGGATGAAGCCGAAGTTGATTAGTTTCTTGATTTCAGCGTTGATACTCATCTCAAGTTCGAGCCGCATTCTTCTTGGCGCCTGTTTGTCTTGCTTTATGTCCGGCGATATGGCCAGTTTGTGTACTGCCACTTTTGGATCTAGACCTGGCATCCATGAATATTTCCATGCGTAGCAGTCTTTATACTGCATGAGCACGTCCTTTAACATAGCTACCTGTTTTTCAGATAGCAGTTCACTGACGAACGTTGGTCTCGGATCATTCTCCGTCCCTAAGTCAAGTTTTCTTAGGTTATCCGCCGTGGTGTGTATCCGATCTTCCAGCTCTTTTGGCGTTGGTGGAAACTCTGAGATCACTTCATCCCCGTATTCATTTGCGAAGCACATGTGGAGGTCATCCATAATCTCGTGCCCTCCCTCTTTTGAGAGTGTTATCATATGGCAGGTACGAGTTCGCTTCCATTCTTGATGTTGATTTGGTCCCATCCTTATGGTATATATCCTCTTTAGCTCATGCTTTTGCGGCGGGGTTACCCTTCAACTGTCGGATAAAGCGAACCTGCCTTGCTGATACTGGTCTTCTACCCAGTCTTTGAAGGTGAAGCAATCTTCAAGGGGATGACCTATTACTCGGTGATAGGAGCAATAATCTGGATGATGGACCTCATTTATTTGTTCGAGATGCCGAGACTCCGGAAGTGTCATCATTTGGTGCTTCATGACAAGGTTGAATATTTCCTTGTTTTTTCTTAGGGGAATGAGTATTCCCGACCCATCTTCTTTATAAAGGAAGGTTTCCAATCGACCTTTTCTCGATTGCACGGCTTCTTTGATCCGCTTCATTGTTTTCGAACGTTGTTTGCGTTATTTGCACTATTTTTGCTTTTATTTCATGATTTTCCCATTTCGCGAGGACATACAGCGGGCCGAGGATGAAGAGCATTATAGTCTTCCTTCTCCGTGGATTGCTTATTAAGGCGCTGCGTTCTGGCCTTTTCATAAATGGCTATTTCGCGGCCGTGATCATCTCGGATCCTTTGACAAGCTTCTTTTATTAGCTTGTCTATTTGTTCTTCGAGCGACGAAGTTAACGTTCTTAGAGCGGGCTCACACTCTGTTTCAACGTCGCGACCATTCGGAAGAGCGTTTTCCCCTTCGCGGTAGCTGTTTATGACGCGGCGGCTGTGGAACTGCTCCCGTTTCTTGGACCGAATGTATCCGAGCCCGGTTGTCTCCATCTTCCCGTTGGGCATCTTCCGCCGAGTCCCGGGAATATCCCAAATCGTTTTGTAGAATTGGGCTTGTCGAACAGTTTGTTCGAGGGGTATACCTTAACATATTAACAGCCTTTTCAATCCCTCCACGTAGTATCTTGGCATACGGATTGGTTGAAGCCTGTCAAGTGCAAAATTGGCACCATGCCAGACTTCTTTTTCTACTTTGGTCTCCGTAGATTGGTGGAAGAGGATCGCTTTTCACTTCTTCGCCTGGGAGGGACGTAGAAAGTCTGCAGTTCTTGTATGCTGTATGTATCGAGCGCATCAAGTTCCTTGTAATGCCAAGGCAGAGCTATTGTGATTTGCAGACTCTGATCTGCTTCGTCAAGGGTTTGCACTGAAGGGAGGATAGAGAACACTTCGTTGGCCTCATCCTCAGAGTCCCTGCCAAACACCAGAATAGGAGTAGATGGTCTGGACCAGTTGTTTTCTTTCTGGGGTTGTCCCGAGTAGACTATTTCTTCATCTTCCTCGGAATCGCTCCCAAAGACCGGGATAGTGGCGGCGGATTTTTGTTTATCCTCCAGCTTATGACACCTTTCTGTATCTTCAAACTCTGGTAGGAAGTACTTTTCGTCTTCATATTTCCGGACCTCGTTTACGGAGAACGGATTTAGCTCCCCTGTGACGTTGCATTCCAAGCTGTCCTTGAAATACTTCATACACTGATGTTGTGTAGAAGGGACGACGTTGTACTCATGTAACCAGGGCCTGCCGAGCAAAGCGTTATAGAAAGTCTTGGCGTCAATGACATGAAATTTAATGTCAGTGACAATCAACCCAAAGCGTAGCGTCAGTATTATAGACCCGAGCATCCGTGACGACTGTGAGTCGAACCCGGAGATAGTAATTTTTTCTCGGGCCAAGTACTGAACGTTCATGCAAATTTTCTTCAGCACCCTCATGTTGAGAAGGTTGACGGAGGATCCTTTATCGAAAAAGATTTTTCCTATCTTGATGTCGTGGTAATACCCGGTGATGTATAACGGGCGATTATGTTCGCACATACCGAGGAGGAGGTCTTCATCACTGAATGTAATGTCAGCTATGTGAACCTCTGCCAGCTCATCCTTCATTTTCTCTTTTGCGAGGAAAGCTTGGAACTGATCGGGCTCTTGTAATGCCTTGATCAGAGACTCTTGTTCCTCTTTGGATAAGAGGAGAGCATCCAATATCCTCAACTGTGAGGGTATTTTCCTCAGATGTGCTAAGACATTATAATCCACCTAATTTTTCCTAGGCAGGTCTCTTGCTGCGAGCTCTTTGACAACTCCATCGTCGAAGGAAATTTCCTCAGAGATTTTCTCTTTCCCTTTGTCTTTTCTGCTCGAACCTTTGATTGTAGGTCCGAGGTTCTTTTCAGGCAGCGTGCGGTTACGCAGCAGAATATTCTCGCATCTCTTCTCCTCCTCTTCTTTTTCGGAGGTAGGGTTTTTGAAGAGAGGGCTGAGGGGTATTTCGTTCTCAGAATCGCTCCCGAAAGTAAGAACTTGGGGGTTTTTCCCTTCTGAACTGGTACTAACTATATGGCAGTTGCTAGTTGTTTTTCCACGCGCATCTGTCACACTCTTTTGCTGTCGACGAGCTTCACGTTTCATTCTCTTGAATTGTTTTTGATGAGCAACATATCTATGCCACCACTTTTTGTAGGTACTGCATTCTTCGGTGGGGTGGGTAACCCTCTGATGATATAGGCAGTAGTTTGGATGTGAATCCTCTCCGTCGAGGCATATGACCCCGGAAGTGTTTCTTACGAGAGGTGGCAGCTTTATCCCCATTGATAGGGATTTGGCGAACCGCTTCTCTGCCTTGATCCTACCCTTATTTGTCATAGGTATGCTTTGGTTTGGTTGGAGTACCTCACGACTCCTCTTTGCCGCGGCTTTTTCATCCTGATGCTGATGCATAGCCTTTTCATATATGGTTGTTTCGTGTTCCCGGTCAGGTTTGCTTTTTCGAAAGGCTTCGTTTAACAGCTTATCGATCAGGACTTCTGGCAGTTCCGGGGATTTTAGCGCTGATCCTGCCCCCAGTCCCTCCGTGTTGTTTTATGACGCCGAGGGAGTTTCTACGTCATTTAAAAACGAATGTGAGACCATGCAACTTGCTACATAGTCTTCGGTTTCTTCTGATGAGTCATTTTCCTCATCGTTGACACCGTCTTCATTCTCAAGAATATGCTTTAGGAACTCTTTGAGCGTGACCAGTTTCCACGCCTTCTGGTTGTACTCCTCCAGCGCGTCAATATACTTTTGTAAGTTTGTGCGCTAGTCTTTATACTCGGCAGGCTGCATAGGCTTCTTGGTCTTCTTCTTTTTCTTCGAAGACTTTGAAGGCTTGACTTGGGGATTTTTCCCTTTGTCAACAATCTTAGGTACGGGACGCGGTTTCAGCATCCCTTCGATGGTTTCAGCATTCTGTGATAGGCATAGTAGTTGGGGTTATTGACGTCACCGGGTTGGGTTGATGCCGTGTGTCTGGAAATATGATGAGTTTGTTATGAATTGCCAAGTCAAATAGTCTCCTTGTCTTATTGCGGGGAAACGAGTAAGCGCGTCCTAGCCTTTCTTCCAGGGATAGGCGTGGACGTGCGTTGTTTTGGCGAGCAGCCGGTTTTAGGCCACTCGGTTGTTTTTGAGTGTTGGAAACAAAGGATGCTTTCTCTTTACCCTTGGCATTTCGAGGGTCCTTACTTGAGGAGGAAAGCCCATGGCGCATCTAGTCTATTTGGGCCAGTTTATCGGTCAGATCCTGGAAGGTTGTTGGTTTGAAGAACGTTATGAACTGGGACATGGTCGTTTGAGGCTTAAGGTTCCCAACGAACATGCCCATGGCGGGGGATTATTCGATGCGTTGTTCACACTTTGACCATAGGTTCCGCCACCGGATCGCATATTGGACCCAGGTTTCTCCTGGCTTTACCCTGGCATTAATTAATGCCGTGATCGGGATGCGCTCGCTTGCGCTGGCGAACCGCTGTGTGAACAGTAGTTCCATCTCTGTGAATGTTCTTACAAAGTCATTTGGGAGCTCCGAATACCATTCAAAGGCCGTCCTTGACAGGTTGCCAATGAACTGGTGAAGCAACAGTTTGTTATCGCCTCCAGTGTTTCCACACAGTGCTCTGAACTGTGCGACGTGCTGATATGGGTTGCCTATCCCCTTGTACACATGGAACTTGGGGATCGTATATCCCGGCGGGTATTTAATTTGGTCATACCAGCCTGGATATGGTCGTCCAGTTTTGATGATTTGGCCTGCGGCTTCATTAGCTTGATGAGCTCGTATTTTTTGAGCGATATAATCATCAAGAGCAGCATTAGAGATTGTTTCCTCCTTAGCTGCCGATAAGACTGGAAGAGGATTTGATGTTTCCCCTCTGTCATCCTCGATGATTATCGGTAGATCCTCAGCCGGGGGTTCTGGCTGGATCATCATCCCAACCTTGTCTTGGAACAAGAGAGTCGTCTTCTTTATGTTAGCAACCTACTCAGCAGCATCTTTGTCCTTTCTTTCAAGCATCCTTCGCAGGAACTCTATATCGGTCTCCTGCTCCTGGCGCTGTTCGGCTGTTATGTCCTGGCTTTCTTTCTGTCCAGTAAGCGCTGCCATTTTGGCCAGCATTTTCTAGAACTTCTGTTGTTGCTCCTAAGCTTTAGTCAGTGACCGAGTTTGCGGTCGGTGACCCATGGAAGCACGTCTTTCTTCTTTCCTAGAAGCCATGTAGACCGTATGCACGATTATGCCCCCAGACTTGGGGCGTTTGGGTCCATCATCTTTGGGATTTTCCGCCGATGGTAGGATTTTCTCTGGCCTCATCCTTTTGTAGGAGGTCAAAGTTGAAGGAGCCATTGTAACAGGCACCTATGAAGAAAAATCCCTTCGCTGTATGACGGAGGAGTGGTCTTCCTCTTGCCGAGCCTTCGATTTCTTTGGTCGACGAAAGTAATCTTTGTTGATCACAGAGTCCTGGACTTTCCGCCAGACCCTATGAATTTGGGAGGAGAGCCGTTGATAGGGGCGCTCCGGCTTTTCCTGTACTGTGGTTTCTGTAGGCGGGGGATATTTCTTTAGCACCGCCGTTGGAGAGTTCTTGCGTACCCTCCTGAGCAGATCAAAGCTTATCCCGGTTGGAACAACAGCATCAACTTCCACCATTGGAGCTGGTAGGGTAAGTCCAGAGGGAGAATTATCCCTATCTTTTCTCACTTGGCGCCAGTGACAACGTCGAGCGTGTCTTGCAGATGGGACCGCCTCAGTTTTGGAAGCGGCTTCTTTTTTCCCCCGGCTTTGCTGAGGGGCTGCTGTTGGTGTCAACCTATTGAAGATCGACGTCCTTGGTAGAGTTTGAGGAGGGCCAGCCAATCTTTCAAAGACCGACTTTCTAGTAGGGGAAGCACCTTTAACGTCTTCACCTGCAGGAGGAGTTGGGAGGGCTATCCATTTTGGGGCAGCCCCTTCAGGTATTACGAGCCTCTTTGCAGGCCCGTTCGAGCATTTGCTCAGCCTGTTGAATACTGAGACACCAGATTTTTACGGCCCGTTGAAAGGGGTCATTGTAGTCGCTAGCCCATAGAAGACTGACCTCTTGGGAGCTTCTTCTTGCGGCGCTGAGGCACCGAAACTCATCGGTGGGAGCATGGTCTCAAAGAACAACCCAGTAGTGGCTTGCATAACCTGCCCCACCGGCATTGAAAAGATAGAGGCCGCGTTGGGCCCGTAGGTTACTCCTCAAGCTGGGGTGGAGCGAGTATTGCTGTTGCAAGAAGTGCATTGGGAAGCCATCGATTTCTCTTCTTCTTCACAGGAGCAAGACAACAAATTTTAGTACCTCGGATCTAAGGGCAACCATTGCGAACCGTGATTTCGTTCGCGAAACATGACACACGAAGTGTGGAGCGGAAAGAGGAAAATGTCCCACCGAGCGTGCCAGATCTTTTCACCGCCGAAAATAGAGACGAACTGGGATAGATCGTCTTGCCTGAGTTTGGGGACAGATGCTATTTGGTTTTATCCATCCACCTCTCCGAAGATACCAAGTTGATTTATGGCACCATATATCGGAGGTTTGGATAGATGTGGCCGTTGTAGCAGACTTCATCAGATTCCCCCTCATTTTATAAGGGTTTTTGATTGTGGGGATGCTCTTCCTTGCAGGCGCAAGCCCCTGCAGTTAATTACATTACCAGATTGCGATAACCACTTTCTCCTTCTCCAGCAGTTCACTTCGTGTCGTGTGTGTTTTTTGTTTGTTTTGGTTGCCCGTGGATTGTATACGGAGACTAGTTTATATCGTCGCCCGTAGGGCGCGGATCAGTCCAAATCCGTATATTTTAGATTTGGGTTTGGTTTATTTAAGGACCATTAATCTGGTTTGAGATTAAGATCAACTAAAATGTATGAGCATTTGGGCTCAATTTATTTTTAACTAATGATACGTTAGTCAAATTTGAGACTAAGATCAACTTAGCAAAATTTCAAGGATAGTTTTTATTTAAGATCCAAACAACAGAGCATTTTGGGCTCAGCTATAAGAAAGTTTTATAGACTTAACCAATTTGAGCTTAGTATGCTCAGTTTTTTTTTTATCAGAAGTGCTAAGAACTTATTTGGACTTTGTTGGTTCAGTCCCCCCTTTTTTATGCAAAAGTGTTAAGCACTTGTTTAACGCTCTAACACTCATATGGGTGTCATGTGAAGTATTTAGTTATGGGCGCTGCCCATTGAACGCTGAGCACTCAGCCATTTTGGCTGTTTATGGAGTGTCAAGAACTTTTCTCTCTTTTTTTGGTGGCGCCTATGTGAGGAACACGTGAAGCACTGGGTGCTGCCCAATCAGTGCTAAGCACTCGGCTGTTTTGGCTATTTATGGAGTGCTAAGCACTCATTATTTTTGTGGCGCCCACGTGAGGAGCACGTGAAGCGCTCGGCGTTGCCCAATCAGTGCTAAGCACTCAGCCATTTTGGCTATTTATGGAGTGCTAAGCACTCATATTATTTTTGTGGCGTCCACGTGAGGAGCACGTGAGGTGCTGGTCGATGCCCAATCGGTGCTAAGCACTTAGCCGTTTAGGCTATTTATGGAGTGCTAAGCATTCTTATTGTTTTTGTGGTGCCCATGTGAGGAGCATGTGTGGCGCTAGGCACTCAGCTGTTTTGGCTGTATGTGAAGTGCTAAGAACTTTTTATATGGCACCCACGTGTGTTTCACGTAAGGCGCTAGGCACTGTTAAAGAGGTGCGCCCTTGTGGGAAGCACGTGAGGCGCTAGTTTCTTTTATATAGAGATTTAATCTCTGTTGATATTTTCATAGAGGTTAAACCTCTATCAATGGTGTTTTGACCATTAACGCTCGCTAAAATCACTATATTTGAGGATTTTAGGTTGAGTTTTTAAAGAACTAAGTTCTGAGTTCCTAGAGTATTCCGGACTCCCTATTCTTTCTTTTTAAATTTGTTCTTCCCTAAATCTTTGATTCTCAAGAACAAGATCTTCCTGATAAGAATTAAATTCTCAACTTGTGGGAGACTTGTCTTATAGATCTCGGATCCAGAGAAAGAACTACATTCTTTTTACAAGGGTTAAACCCTTAGATGCGATATTATAGGTAATAGAGATATTTTGATCTATTTTCTTTACCTAGGGTTTTGAGAAGGAAGCTCTTCCTTTTTTAGAATTGAATTCTCTGTTCTTTCTATCTGTAGTCTCTCTCTGGTAGTCGTTCTTTTTTTTCGACTTGAAGTCTGTGGTCCTTTATATAGTGGAGGCAAATTGTTAATTGGTTTTGAGAAAATCTCTCATTGAGAGATTCCAATTGATTTAATTGGACTCAAAAATGATTTGGGGAATTTTACCCACCGTTGGATCTTTGATCCAAGGACTTCTGTTTTACAGAATATGTTTTTCTTGTTTTTAACAAGATCGGGGAAATATTCTCCCATATACAGAATTTATTCTGTAAAATGGTGATTTTTAATCACCTAGAGTTCTCTGTTTTACAGAGAGCAATCTTTTTTGTTTAGAAAGATTGAGAGAATATATTCCAAAAATTGGATCAATGATCCAACCGAAAGTATCTTTCTTATTTAGAAAGATATGGGAGATATTTTCTTCTAATAGAATTTGATTCTATATTTTGATAATTTATCATCCCCGTTGGATCTTTGATCCAACGGCTCTGTTTAACAGAGAGTATTGTAGAATTTTAATTCTACCTGGGTACTGGCGCTCACATGTTGTGCATGTGGACGCCGATTAAGAATTTAATTCTTAAAATAGGTATTTCTGTGCTTTGCACAGTGGCGCCCGCATGAGGAGCACGTGCGGCGCCATATAAGAATTTAACCTTTATTCAGGAAGCACTCCTGTGCTTTGCACATTGGTGCCCACGTGAGGAGCATGTGAGGCGCCACCATAGGATTTAATCCTATAAAATTAGTTCTGGCGCTGGCGCCCTCATGGAGAGCACGTGAGGCACTGCCTCATTCCAACAAAGCTTTACTCTTTTATTAGGTTAAATATTGGGGGAACACCGGGTCCCCTAACGTGGGTTGTAGAGACAGAATTTCTAAGGATTTAAAAAAATACCGATTAAAAGAAACCCGTTTTGAAAAAATGTTGCATTTTAATGTAAAACTTATTCTTTAGATTAGCCCTATGTTTAGAATACTGTGCTATGAAACCATAGTGTGCGTGTGAGGTAGGTCGTTACCCCGTGAAATTTTTTCTAATGGTAGATAAACTAGTTATCGAGAAAGGTTATACTAAAATTCATGGTATTTTAATGAAATGTTTGTTATATGGTTGTTTCACATGAAATTTTTTGTTTAACTTCAAGCTAAATGATATATATAATGATATGAGTGGTGTTAGGATATTAGTTTGACCTATTTTGCTTATAGAGTAGGTGAAAAGGTTTGAAAAGAAAGTAATATCGGTTCTAATTTCACTTTACCGATATGTTTTTAGAAGATGATATAAGATGAAAGGAAAAAAGAGAAGAGGGAATTACAGCTTTATAACTTTGAGAAAGGAGTAAGGAAAAGAGAAGGGACTCCGTGGATTCGTGGTAGCTCCGGAAACGATTTCGATTTTCGATGAAAGGAGCTTGGTTGCTAGCTCCACTTGACTCCACTTGCACTTAGGAACTTTTGGTTGAATTTTGATAGAAATTTTTAGAATAGAGGGGAGCTAAGGTATGGGGTCGTATTTATAGTGAAGAAATAGGGTTTGGGAATTAAAATTTGGATTAAATGAACTAAAATGGTGAATTGAATGGTCGCTGTTTAATTGTAGGGAAATCAAACAGTGCAGGGGAGTTGAGGGGAGTCGAAGAGGTGTGTGTGCAAAGCACGGAGTCATTTGGACATATCTCAACAGTCGGCGACGGCCATATAAGCAAAACGGGCGGTCGGATCTGGCCCAATTGCTTTGAGATTCGTGCCACGTGTCTAGTTTGGTGTTTACTCCTTTTGCGCATGTTTGATTTTTCTAAAACTTTTTATTTCTCCATATATTGCACGTGCAACTCTTGGGCTTCCGAAAAATTAAAAGGAAAAATCTTTAAAAATAATTGGGACTGATGGGATTCGAATACACAGGCTATGTCACAGCACTGTTGAAGCTTTACCAGTGAGCTATAAGTTGTTTCTTACTTTTATTAAATAAAATTAACTTATAACTTTACAGCAGGCTGAAATTCTCTTACTATACAATAAACAAGTAATTTTTGTACAGGGAATTCAGAGTCGTTACAATTGACCAAGCTAACACGTAAGGAGGTATCGTTCGTATGGACTGAGAAGTGTGTGTCAGCTTTTGAAGTGCTGAAGAAAAGATTGACAACTGCTCCTATTCTGACAGTATCAAATGGTTTCGGAGGACTAGTTATTCACAAAGACGCATCTGGTAAAGGGTTGGGATGTGTTTTGATGCAGCGTAGGAAGGTTATAGCGTATGCGTCAAGGCAATTGAAGACCCATGAGAAGAACTATCCAACTCATGATTTAGAGCTAGCAGCAGTGATCTTCACGCTAAAGATTTGGAGACACTACTTTTTGGGCGAAAGAGTTGAAGTATTTATCGATCACAAGAGCCTAAACTATGTGTTCACACAGAAAGAGCTCAACATGAGACAGCGTAGATGGTTATAGCTTATGGATGACTATGATCTTTATCTAAAATACCATCCGGGAAAAGTTAATGTAGTGTCGGATACTTTAAGTCGGTTGCCAGTGATACAGATGTTGACTGCACAGAAGGAGATTATAGCTGATCTTCAGAGATTCGAGTTGGAGATTGTACTACCAGATTCTTCGGGAAAGTTGTTGCAGTTGCAAGTACAGTCATCCTTGATCGATAATATCAGAGCAGCACAGTCGCACGATCCAAGATTACATAAGTTTTAAAGACAAGTGGAAGCACGACTTCGAACGGACCTATTGATTCATGAAGATGGCTCGTTAAGATATGGAAGTCATTTATGTGTGCATAAAGGAGGTGTTTGTGAGGAAGTCATGAAGGAGGCTCATAGTTCCGTGTATTCAGTACATCCGGGAGGCACAAAAATGTATAGAGATCTGCGACAACATGTCTGGTAGGAAGGCATGAAGAGGATGATTGCTCGCTACGTATCGCGGTGCTTGGTGTATCATCATGTCAAGGCTGAACATTAAAGGGTAGCTGGTTTGTTGCAACCACTTCTGATTCCTCAATAGAAATGGGAACATATAACCATGGATTTCGTGACGGCCTTACCACGGAGTTCAAAGGGCAATAACACAGTTTGGGTAATTGTCGATCAATTGACCAAGGCAGCTCATTTCATACCATTTCGAGTTGGTCAGTCGACGGAGGCTTTGGCAGAGCGGTACATGCAGGAGATTATAAGATTACATGGAGTACCCATGAGCATCGTTTCTGATCGTGATACTCGGTTCCTATCACACTTTTAAAAGAGTCTACAGGAAAGTTTGGAAGCTCGCTTGAAGTTTAGCACGGCCTATCATCCTCAAACAGATGGACAGTCTGAAAGAACGATCGAAACTCTTGAAGATATGTTGAGAGCGTGCATGTTAGACTTCAAGGGTTCGTGGGAGGATCATTTGCATTTAGTAAAGTTTTCTTACAATAACAGCTTTCAGGTGACTATACAGATGGCTCCATTTGAAGCATTGTACGGTCGAAAATGTCGCTTTCCTGTCTGTTGGGACGATATTGGAGAAATAATATTGCTGGGACCGGATCTCATTTTGCAAACCGTGGAGAAAGTTAGCTTGATTCGCGATCTTATGAAGATGGCACAGGTTCGACAGAAAAGTTGGGCTGATACTGGAAGAAGACCTTTGGAGTTTGCTGTTGGTGACCTTGTGTTCTTGAAGATATCACCGACTAGGGGAGTAATCCGATTTGGTAGTCGAGGCAAGCTTAGTCCTCGATTCGTGAGGCCTTTCAATATCATTGAGCATGTCAGAGAGGTAACTTATCGATTGGCTCTACCACTATCCTTGACAGGTGCTCATGACGTGTTTCATGTATCTTAACTCCGCAAGTATGTTCGAGATGAGACGCATGGCCTGGATCACTCGGAACTGAAAGTAAGAGAAGATTTAACTTATGAAGAGCAACCAATGGTTATTGTGGATCGATGAGAAAAGGTTCTCAAGAATAAAGTAATCCCACTAGTATTTGTTTCATGGGGGAATCGTTCGCATGGATAATCTACTTAGGAACGTGAAAATGCGATTCGACAGAAGTTTCCACAGCTCTTTTCTTAGATCCGTATCTTCTAGTCCTTTTCCTATTCCGTGAATTTTAAGGACGAAATTCTTTTGTAGTTGGGTATAATGTAACACCCTAGTATGTTTATACAATATAATTTGGTATTTTAAGTCTTTCATTATAATTCTTTTATTTTATTTTTTGGGTTGTGAAAGATTCGAATAGTAGTAGTCGTTATCCGACCTGACCAGCATATTTAGAACCCAAGATGGTATAAGATTATATCTGAGATTTTCCAGTAGAGTGTATCCATGTGAATCTAGCATAATACCTATATTATATATTTAGATCTTTACATATCTATTTACAGTACAAGATATAAATAAATAATATTTTTCTAACTGACTTTGCATGGCATATCATCCCATATCTTATTGTTGTTCTTATCTATTATGTTCATATCCTAAAATATAGACAACAAAATATTTTGTAAATCTTTATGTATATTTATTTAAATTTTATTTGGGGGTATATGTATTTAATACTAAATTATTGCATTATGACCAAAATCTTTACGTACGTATTTTATTCTCAAAACTATATTTTTTGACTAGATTCGGGCAATATTTGGAGTGATTTGATATTATCTAGTGATCCTATATATATATATATATATATTATACTTATAAACTGTTTCAGATAACTCTCTCTCTCTCTCTCTTTCTCTTTCTCTTCCCCGTCTCTAACTCTCTCTCTCCCCTCTCGTTCTTAATCTCACCCCGAGCCCTAACCCACCAGACCACTACCAGACCACGACCGTGCCACCATCAGAACACCACTATGTCATCACCAGACCACCACCAGACCACGACAGTCTATGTCATCACCAGACCACCACCAGACTACGACCGTGCCACCACCAGACCACCACTATGTCATCATCAGACCACCACCAGACCACGACCGTGCCACCACCAGACCACCACCATGTCATCACCGGACTACCACCAGATTACAACTAAACCACCACCATGCCACCATCATACCCAGACCAGACCACCACCAGACCATGCACCATATCCAGACCAGACCATGCACTGTACCCAGACTATGCCATGAACGTGTCATCACCGTACCCAGACCGTGTCACACTATGTGCCCTACTCCGGTGCCACTCTATGCCCGTTTTGTGCTCAGCTCATACTACTTGTGTGCCACCATCGCATCGGCCTCGTGTCACCGCAAGGCCCAACACCGTGTCGTGCCGCTTCACGCACCGTGTCGTTTCGTGCTGAGCCGCTGCACAACTTTATCATTGCGAACCCCATTATTTTTTGATTCTTTATGTAGCAAAAGTTGATCAACCTATTGACGTTATCGCCTGCACATCAACCGTTGTTTCCGAAGCAAGTTTCTAAACTTACTACATGCTACATTACATATTCCAATATATAGTTATTTATTAATATACGTGTTAATAGTTACCAAGTTATTTTCAATATACAATTTTACAACATTAATCCGTATTTATAACAATAACAACTTTATCCCATTGCATGCTAGTTCATTATAATTTTATTATAATTTTTACTGTCGTTTCATTCTCTTTTACCTAGACTACAATATATCTAGTAGCAAACGCAAAACGTTATTACAAATAGGTATACATATATATATATGAATAGATTAATTATACCTTACAAAATAGATAATATACATTAGTAATTTCTACAGTGTTTTAATAAACTGGTTACTATTCTCTGTTAAGTATTTATCCTGTTTAATACACACTGCCTGACAAGTTCACGACACATTACCAGACTTGTTGTCTTGATAGATGTGACTTGTTTTCTAGATAGACAAGACATGTATCTGCTTGATCCTGTGTTGGCATTAGGTCGATATCTTCAATACCTGAATTGAACACGGAACTTGGGGAAAAGGGAAAATCAATAATGAAACCCGACTTGTAACTCAACAGTTCACTACTTTCCAGAGACTGATCAGTCGATACGAGCCTTGGGCCTCGGAATGATGATGCTGACATCATTCGTATCTACATGATACATTGATTTTACTGCTTAGCGGCACGTGTCGGATTCAGCCCCGAAGGGTTTGAACATGGTCCCGGGCATGCACGAGATACTATTAAGTTATATCGACGATTCCATTAATTGATTTTAAAGACTTATAGAATAGATGTCACGCCCTGCTTCCCAGCAGGCGGAACAGTGATGTGGCAAGCCCACAACGTATTACTATGAAAATACGTTAAGCGTAATTAAGCAATATAACAATGAGCAAGAATGACAAGAGTAATAAAATGAAACATCAAGTTTATTTACCTTCAGCTTTACAAACAACTGTTTGAAAATAAAAGATACAATAATAAAAGAAAATTCCAAAACAATGGCATACTGAAAGTAAGTGCAAGATGGAAGGAGCTAGTAGTCAGGCTGAGCTACAATCTGATCGAAGTCCTCCCGGCTTGGCTCTAAGTCTTCAGAGTCCGGTCCTTCTGACGAACATTCCAAAGAAAGAAAACAGAGAGGAACGTCGTCAGCGAACTAGCGCTCGGTAAATCCCAAAAGAAGAAAGAGAAGATAGTATATAATGTGAAATGAATAGAGAACAGGTAAAGTTGTATATGATCGTTCAAAGGTATAAGATAGTTATTCTAACGCAGTTATTTGTAGTTTGATAAGGAATGTATTCATGTATACGAGAGGAGTCCATCTTACCCCGTGGACTATGATAACATGTAGTACAAGGCCCATCATAACCCACGGGACAACGGCACGTGAATTCATGTAGATGTCTTTTAAGTAACCTCTCGTGCCACGATATACGTTTCATACCAATCTACCCCTTTATTCCCGTGTATTGTATTGTATAAGTTAAGATTATAGGTCTTGGCCGAATCCATGGATATAAAATGTACAAGTTCATGTTAAAGATGTAATCATGTTTTCAGGCAGTCATGTTAAGTTCATGTCAGGTTATAACGATGGTTCGGTCAAGTCGAGTCAAGTATTCAAGTCTGAGTTTGATATTTGAATTCGTGTCTGCTGGTTCATGATTTAGTATTCAAGCTTGTGTTTGATTTTGGATTCTGGTTTGAGATTGGTTTCATTTTGGAGTTAGAATCTTATGAAAGGACTTTCTTCTTGCAACATATTAATTTCGGGAGTAATCAGCAACTGCTGCATGATCGCATGCTTTTAGCGTGTCGGATGTTCAAAGTTCTAAAGTTATAACCGCGATCAGGACAGTGTCGCTTTGCAGCTAGCCGGTTGAGCACAGGTCGATCCACAGGGAGATGGTTGTATGTCCGTTCTTGTTTTAGACGAGTCAATAAAGAATTTGTATATGTTTGTTCAATCTAACCTATGTGTATTATTTGCAAGTATAAAGTTGTTAAGAAAAGATACGAAAATATAAGCTAAAGAAATCCGTACTCAAAACCTTTAAGCCGAGTCTTGACCAATTGAAGCTAGAACAATCGGCAACAATGTGGATTAGGGGATCTAAGCGCGGTATTCGTGGAATCCGGCTTATTTACCCTTGTCCTTCCGTTCTTGTCTCTTGCTTTCGCCTCCGGCCAAACCGAACGCAACCGGTCGCGGTTAGGAATCACCGTTACCTTGTTAGGGTAGGGTGCCTAACGGAGCGCTTGCGTATCGTTTGGGCGGAGTTCAATGGAAAATAACGGGAAAAGGAAATGAGCAAAGAAACGTTAACTTACAATATCATATTGATTCTTAACAACAACAATAATTACAACCATTCACAAAAAGAACCAAAAAGAGCAAAAGAAAAGAAAAGATTACAAGTAAGTAAGGGCATGGAATTTAAAGTGCAAGAAAGTAAGGCATGAATGTAAAGCAAGTAATAAAAAGCAAGAAAGAAATAAGCAAGAAAATAATTACAAGAACACTAGAACTCAAGACAAGCATGGGATCAATAGCCAACCCTTAAACTTGCAAGCTCAATCAAGAGGTTGCTAGATCAAGAGAAGGGTAAAAAACTCATGTGAAATGAAGCACTAAAGAGAGAACAAAATGATAGAACCCTTGAGATCAATAACCATCCCTTAAACTTTCAAGCTCAATAAAGAGGTTGAAAGATCAAGAGAAAGCAAGGATCTCAAGGAGAAACTAAACAAAAGAATGATACAAAAACCCTCATCTTCATTTCATCATCCACTCTAAAAGCTCTCACTACAATTTTCATGGAGGAAAGAATGAAGAAGAAGAAGAAGACTAAAACCTAACAAAAAGAGGCTAAAGAATGGACCGCTTGGTTTGGCTCAGAACTGGGGTATTTATAGGCAGGGAAATGGAAACCTAGGGCAAGAATCCGGCTCCACATAAAATTACCCAACTGCCCACAAAAAACGACAAAGCGAGGAGACCAAATGGCCGCGGTTCCGCGGCCTAAGCGCACTTATGCCGCGTAACCGCGGCGCTTTAGAGGAGTTAGGCGTTCATATTTTGTGGGGATCTCTGGTTTTATGTTGTCTGCTATGTGGTATATGACTTTTTCTCAGAAACCCTTCCCATTTCTTCCAGAATTTCAGTAGATCAAAAGGTGATGTGATGTGGATCTTTTGCCAAGATTTCCTCGAGCTCCGCGTAGATATGTTAGATTTTGTGTTGCCATTGTGCTTTGTGCACGAAAATGACATCGATTTGCCATTTTGTCCCTTAAACTGGTGTGTGGCAACATACGGATAGAGAGCGGAGACCCGTGTTTTATTTGTTGTTGGCATTAATCCAGAATTTGACGTACTTATCCATGAATTGCACTGTTCAGAGCTGAGAACCAGTATCCTGTAAATATGTAGCAAACACTGATTAAAAGCACCTGCCAATAAACAAATGAGCGTAAGAATGGGCGGTATAAAATGCAATATTCTGGTATGAACACTGCACATGGACGGCAGGATTTGTGTCTTTTTCCATGACATTTGCCATTGATAACTCCATTAAGTTGTCTAACCTGAATCGGCAAGCACTCACTTTCTTCGGCTCCCCGAGACTCAAGAGAATTGATCCCGCTTAAACTTATATTAATCTAGAGTCTTTAAATATTGTTTGTATATCTCGAGGGGGTTTTATGAAAAATTACTTTAATATAGTTTAAAAATAAATCTCGTGGGTGATTTATAATATTTAGGGTTTTAATGAACATGCATTTTAATTTAAATGGTATTTTCGTGATGAAACTTAGCCTTTTTAAAAGTTTATAGTATTTTATTGAAAACTAGCTCTTTTGGAAACTTGATGATATTTTATTAAAAAATTTAAATCTTCATTTTTAAAAATATAGTTTCATAATATGTTTTTATTGAAAATACGAATTCTTAGTTTTATATAATTTTCCAAAATTTATTTTTTATTTAGAAAATTCGTATTTCTTAAAAACCGTATTTTTATTTCCTTTCGAGACCGAATACACCGTAAGGAGTTCTGCATCTTGTTCTACTGTCCTAAGGATGTGCGATAATCTGCACCATCCATTAGCGGGTCCCCTAATGAGGATTGTAGAGACGTAATTACCATGGATTTAGAAATCTCGATTAAAAGAAACCCATTTTGAATAGATGTGATATTTTAATGGAAAGCTTCTTCTTTGATTTACCCATACACTTAGAATACGGTGCTATGAAACTATAGTATGCGTGTGGGGTAGATCGTTACCCCGTGAAGTTCTCTTAAAGGTATTTTTAACGATTATCAAAATAAGGGTTATAATCAAATTTATGGTATTTTAATGAAAAGTTCGTTATATGATTGTTTCATACGAAAATTTTGGTTAAACTCAAAACTAAATGATTGTAAACAAAATTACAAGTAATGTGAGAAAGTTAGTTTGACATATTTTGCTTTAAAGAAGGCAGTTCCAAGGTTAAAGTAACATGTATCGTAGTTAACTCCAATTTAACGATATGTTTTTAAAAGATGATTGGAGATGAAAGAAAAGATAGAAAAAGGGACTTACTCGTTGTGTAGCATTGGGAAGTGGTTAGAGAAAATAGGGGGATTTCCATGGCGTCGTGGAAACTCCAGAAACGACTTCAATCTTCGATAGAAAGAGCTTGGTTGGTAACTCCACTTGGCTCCACTTGTACATAGGAATTTTTGGGATCATTTTGCTAGAACTTTTCAGAATTGAGGGGAGCTAGGGCATGGGGTGGTATTTATAGTAAAGAATTAGGGTTTGGAATTAAAAATTTGGATTAAAAGAATTAAAATGGTGTTAAATGATGAATTTAAAGGTCATTGTTTAATTGCAGGGAAATCAAACAGTGCAGGGGAGTCGAGTGGAGTCGAAGGGTTGTGTGTGCAAAGCATGGAAACATTTGGGCTCAATCGGACCATTGGCGCCAGCCGTATGAAGGAAATGAGCGGTCGGATCAAGGGCAATAGCCTCGAGATTCGTGCCACGTGGTGTAATCACTGTTTACTTATTTTTGCGAATGTTTGATTTTTCTAAAACTTTCGTTTCTCCGTGAATTGCATGTGCAACTTTTGGGCTTCTGATTGGTTGAAAATATTGCACATTTGAATGATTATTTTCCCAACTATTGTTATGTTCTGAAAGGTGTTTATTGTAATTATAGAACATATGAGGGTTTATGTGTAAAGAGTTTATTATAATATGTTTCTACATTATAATTAACATAATGAGGGAAAATACATGCATATAATATTAGAAATAAAATATGCATATCCTATCAAATATCTCTAACCATATTCTTAAGATTTAATATCATATAAAATGGTTAGAATAATATCTTAAAAATACCAAATACTACTAACACTTTGATTTGAGATGTTGTGCAAATATTATATCAGGTCTGGATTCCAAGAGATCCGAGATATCGGACTCAAATCTGCCGAAAAATGGAAGCAAATCATAAGATTTAGCAACGGAAAAAACTCAGAGAATTATTCTCAGAATCCAGATATCGAAAGGATCTCCACATGTCAATAAGAATGAGGAAAAAAAAAATTCCAGAACCTAATTCTTCAAGAGTGCCGCGGAAGGGCGGCCAAATGCAAAGTTTGCGGCGGATCCGCGGTGGATCTAGAGTCGTTGGATGAGAAATTTTGGAAGTTGGATCGTATCAACATATAATCACAGATGGTATCTATGGTTCCTAGTTTCTGTGACTAGTTAAAGCACCGAGAGCTTCACATGAAAAATAATCAACCGAAGAGATCAAGAGGTCCAAGACGATCCACACATCCGTGTTGATTATCAGCTGTTCATCTACTTCCAACAAGATAGAGATCGAGAGCAAAAACTAGGGTTCTTGTACTCTACTTTAAAAGGATTTGTACATGATATAGTTGATTAATAAAGGTGGTGTTTTTATTAATCTTTTCTCAATTAATTTCTGCACTTTCTGCACTTAATTTCTGCATTTTTCATTATGATCTCATTCTTCATCCTTTTTTCTCCAACCATGCGTGAGTAATTCCTAGCTTGCTAGGGTTCATAGGGTAGGGTAGATCAATGGATGATAAAATCATTTAACTCCTCTTATACATTTTAAAGTCTATAAAGTTTAGCAAAATAAATGTTAGCATCCTTATCGGGTGCACTACCAATTTATCGCTGGTCTCGACCACGATTCGAGATCTGATTAACACTTGTTTTGTTAGGGGCTAGACATGAATAGAGATCAATGCAAGGACAAGGGTTCGGAGTGGGGAAACCCTAGTTTCTTCCAAAAGAACCCTAATCTACATTCATCACTATCGATCTAGTTTTAAACTATTAAAAAATAAAAGGAGTCATTTTTAATTATTCATCCATTACTACTAAGTCATATGAACCCTACAAGCCTTCTCTTCATAATTCTACATCGGTATCAAAATAGATCTACAACCAATCAACCCATCTTTCAATCAACTTGTCTAAAGTAAGAAAAAAGTTCGCGTTTCCCTACGAACGACCCGTACTCATCGCAGTTAGCTACTAGCGACACCGTCTTGATTGTGGTTACTTTATTTACGACACTTCTCTTTAAAACACATCAATCAAATGGCGCCGTTACCGGGAAAATGAATGTAATTTTTTTCTTATTCTGGTTGATCTATTATAAAATCCAGCGAATATTGAATAAAAGAGAACCAAAAACGCATATTGTGTATTTAACGATTTGTGTGCGAATTTTGCAAAGGAATCTGGTGTCACTGGAGTAAGGGAAAAGAGATTCGAAGACTTTCAAATATGACCATAGGAGAATTGGAGTGCAATGAAGAAAAACAAGCAAAAGAACTCTCCAGAGTGCGGCCGAACCGCGGCAATAGGGTGCTTTTTGCGGCAGAACCGCGGCAAAGTGGAGGAGTAGCTTCCCTAAAATCCTCTGGTATCTTTCTCTGATCTTTCTCTATCCTCTAAGATCCAATAATCTGATTTTTCTGTAGGATTCTTTGCAAAAAGCGCCGCTCAAAAATCTTTTTGCGTGTTTTGATATTAGTTTGTTTGTGCATATCTTAACCGGACATTAAGGGGTAATAACCCAAATCCTGATTAGATGGGGATTTCATCACCATTCCTAGGCCCCACAAATCACAAAACGAGCATATTTTCACCTTACATTAATTTAAAAATATCTAGACCAAGCCTCTAAGGACTGTCATGCTCAATTAGTACAGAGGAGGGTCGTGGGTAATCTGTCACTTATCCGCATCTCTCTTGTGCTGTCTAGGCAAGTGTGACAAAGGAAAGTGGTTACTTAATTAAGCCCACTATTTTCAGTGATTAGTATAGCGGATACCTCCCACTTACCTGGCACTTACCTGGCCACAAGAGTGATAAAGAGGTGGTAGATGATTGATCCTGTGACTTGTTCTTTGGAAGTCGAGGAGCGGTCTAGTGACTTGACCTAGGTGACCTTAGTTCTGGGGATTGATTGTGCATTTTGTAATTTGTTGAGTCAAGCTTCACGCCCGACACTTTTTTCAAAACAAACTTTTTTAAAAAATTATTCTCACACACGCTGCCACGTGCACTAAACCCGCTTAGTACATAATCAGCTGGACACGGGATTCCAGTGCCCGTCTTGCCCACGTCTTTGCTATCGACTCCGAAGTCAGTACTTCTGCATCTTCTATTTCCCCTCCACCCACCACATCGACCGAGATGGATGGTTCTTGTTCATCTCAGAAAACTGTATTTTAATAACACTCATTCATTATGTATTTTTGTATATATCGGTACTATTAACAGTGTCTGCTCAGTAATTACAGATTACAGGTATCCATAACAAAATACTAGAAATACACTCAAAATCACGGATATAACGTTTGTGAGCTGACACTGCAACCAGAACTGAAAACCGACCGATATTTCATGAGTTTATTTTTGCAACATGCATGTGTACACACTTTTTTTTATCTAAATGGTCCAACACATACAAGTGTGTACACTAGCTTATTGGTACATGGACCTAGAGGGGTGCTGCCATCCAAGAGGAGCAAGTGGGCACACAAGAAGTGATGTGTGTTTAATGCAAAAAAAGATGTGATGTGATTTAAAAAGCATCAAGTTTTCCTCCAAATCCCTGAGTGCAGACCAAGTTCATGTAGACAAATCAAGCAGCACCAGTAGACTTGTCGAGAGAGCACAAGACCACACAACCAACACAAGCCCATTAGCTCGGAATTGGCCTAGCGACATCCCTATATAAACCGAGCTCGCCGGCCCCCTAGCCCCAAAGATCCCCAATTTTCTGTGGTCCATCCCTTGCTGCCATGCCATCTTATTTTTATTTCTTGTTCATTCTTATTTTGTGCCTATATAAGGCAGATGAGTGAGCAAGTTTAAGGGTGATACTTTGTATACATTATCTCGTAGCTTACACTCTTTTTTTCTCTTTTCTCTTTTGTTCTTGTACATAGCTTAGTTTCCCTTGATCTCTTTGCATTCTCTTGATCTTGCAATCTCTTCATTGAGCTTACAATTTTAAGATTTGGTTATTAAATTCAAGATTGTATCACTTGGACATAATAAAGCTTTCTTTTGCAATTTGGGTTCTTAGTATTTCTTACTTTCTTTACATAATTGCAATTTATTACCTTGCACTTACTTTCTTGTAATGTCTTTTCTTTTCTTTGTATCTTTTCTTTTGCTCTTTTTATATTGTTGTGATGGGTTGTGAATAATGGTGGTTGTTAGGAAATAGAACGGTATTGTAAGTTAAGATTTCGTTTCTCATTTCCTTTGCCCGTATTTTCTAGTTGAACTCCGTCCAAACCTTACGCAAGCGCTCCGTTAGGCACCCTACGCTACTAAGGTATCGGTGATTCCTAACCACGACCGGTTGCATTCGGTTTAGTCGGAGGCGAAAGCAAGCGACAAGAACGGACGGACAAGGGTCAATAAGCCGGATTTCACTAAATCCGCGCTTAAATACCCTAATCCACGTTGTTGCCGATTAATCTAGCTTCAGTGGTTAAGTTCGGCACAAAGGACTGAATACGGATTTCCTTAACTTACACTAACCTATTTAATCCTAACAATTTCTACTTTGCATATATACACATAGGTTAGATACGAACAATTCCGCCATGCGCATTAACTCGTGAAAACAAGAACGTGAAACGCTCCGTCTCCCTGTTGACGACCCGTACTCATCACGGCTAGCTGCAAAGCGATACCGTCCTGATTGCGGTTAACTTTAGAACTTTAAAACTCGACACCCCAAAAGCGTGCTAATCAGTTCTCCATCATATTTTCACAACACCACCCTGCTACCACCCATAGGTGTGCTGAATCCACCACGCATCTCTCTATAAGAAAGATGCTACCCCGTGCGTGGACCCCTTCCTACTTGTCTGTCTATTCCACCGGCCAATGGGGATAATTTCGAAATTAAACCTCACTTTATCAACCTGTTGCCTAAATTTCATGGGCTTGAATCCGAAAAAGCATATGTTTTCATAACAAAATTCGAAAACGTATGCGCAATGATGGGCGCAACCCAACTTTCAGGGGATGCTATGCGATTACGTCTTCTTCCTTTTACCTTGTGCGATCTAGCAGAAAAATGGCTTTACAGCACTGTCGCACATTCTATCACAAAATGGGATGAATTCGTTATAGCATTCCTTAAGAAATTTTATCCCAATCACAAAACCGCCCGTGTTCTAAGCGAGATTAATTAGTTTACCCAACTTCCCAACGAACCATTCTGAAAATGCTTTGAGCGGTTTAAGGATCTTCTTCTATAATTCCCCCATCACGGAATTGATAGATGGAAACTTTACCGAATTATATATGAGGGTGCTAATCCTTCCACGAAACAGATGCTTGAAACCATCTGTCAATGCCATTTCATGTCAAAAGACGATGGCGAAGCTAGGCAATTCCTGGAAGATCTCGCCGAACAAACCTTACATTGGGAAAGCGTTAGACCAACTTCATCTATGGCAGGTATTCATCAGCTCGATGTTTCCATCGCAGTAAAAGCCGAAATGGCCGCGATGCAAAAGAAACTCGACGCTATCGAAAACAAATTCTCATCAGCCTCCCTAAGCCAAGTTACGCTCCCCAAAACCGTGTGTGGTTGTTGCTCTGACCCATCACATTTAACAGAAGAATGTCCTTTAAATCCTCTGTTTCAAGGTCAAGAAAAAATTAATGCTGCTTTTCAGCAACGATCTAGAAACGATCCTTATTCTTCCACATACAATCAGGGATGGAGGAATCATCCTAATTTTGCTTGGAACCAAAACCAAACTCAAAATCAAAAATAGTTTCCAAGCAACTATCAATTGCCTCCCCCACAGCAACAACAGCCACCACAACAAAATCAGTACCCCTTTCAACCGCAATCTTTTCAAACCCGGCCAACAACTTTGATCCTTATAATAATATTTCAACGGCCGGAACCGATAAAACCTCTGCGCTCGAACGTAACATAGAAACGTTCATTAAACAATCCATGCAAACGAAGGCTAATTTATCTATCCAAACATTAGTGCAACACACTGCTTCCCACAGTGAAAGCATAAAATCGATAGAAGCACAACATGCACAGTTAAATGCCACGATGAGAGAGAGAGAGAAAGGGAGACTTCCATCTCAACCTCTACCAAATCCCTGCTACTCACAAAGCACGAATATCATCCTTCAAAATTATAATGTGAGTATAGTAACGACGTTGAGATCGGGAAGAGTGCTGAACAGTAATGTTGGTAAACAAGTTGTTGAGAATGAATCAGATGAAACCCCAGCTACTACTTCTAATCCTACTTCGTCTAGTCCACCATCTTCATCCGAGCCTATTCTCCGTTTTCTACTAGGCTCGAACCCTCATCCCACTTCCTTGACGGAATTACCATCTACAACCATCCCAAATCAAATTTTGGAATCCATTCCATCCCTACAAACTTCTCCTCAAAAGTTGGACCCAACCCTTATCGATAAAGCTCCTTTACCACATAGGTTGAGGGCCAACAGACCAATTCCCCAAATAGAGATGATTGTGGACATTTTAAAGAAAGTTAACATAAATATCCCTCTCCTAGATGCTATCAAACAAGTTCTGTCCTATGAGAAATTTTAAAAGACGTGTGCACTAGGAAGAAGAAAACTCAAGTACCTAAACAAGTTTTCTTACCGAGTAATATGATCAATTCTCTTACCCAATTGGTGTCCACGAAACGTAAGGACCCCGGTTGTCCTACAATATCTATAACTATTGGGGGTAAAAATATCAATCGTGCTCTACTCGATTTAGGTGCTAGTGTTAACTTTCTTCCATATTCTGTTTATGAGCAATTAGGGATAGGAGAGTTGAAACCTACGCATTGCACTCTCCAGATGGCCGATTGATCTATCACCCAACCTCGTGGTGAGTTAGAGGATGTGTTAATAAAAGTCGGGGAATTTATATTCCCTGTGGACTTTATAGTTATAAATACACAGCCTGTAGCGAACCCACGGAACCAAATTACGGTGATTCTAAGTCGACCTTTCCTAGCAACTTCAAACGCGATAATCAATTGTCGTAACGGTTCAATAAACATGTCCTTTGGGAAGATGACAATTGCGCATAACATCTACAAGCTAAGAAGTCAACCATCAGAACCCAATGCTTATGTTTTTTCTGTCGAAAAGATAGCTTCCGACAGTTATGAATTTGAGGAGCTTCACAATTCTGATCTCGACGCCACTAGTGCGTTAGGGTTAGATCCTATTTTTTATTATACATGTCCCCTCATGGAAACCGAACAAAAAATACATATATATATATATAGAAAAGCAACGGGAAAAGCCCTCAAATGGAGCATCACGTGCCCACACGTGATAGGCGCTGTGCTTGAAAAAGCAAGGTTAAAACTGAAGCTAAAGCTGAGCCTCACGTGCAGACACATGACTGTTATACACAAAGTAAATAAGCGCCTTCTTAAAACAATTGGCCAGAAGAAGTCATGTGGTAGCACGCGACGCTTTTTGATATGCTTAACGCTGTGAAGGCTTACATGCTACACGTGATGAGCCCCTATGCTTTCTAAACCGATGAAATTAAATTCTAAGATAAAAGGGGTCAGAACCCTATTTGGAAAACATTTCCCTAGATTTTTCTAAACAAGAAAGATTGCGCTCTGCAAAGCAGAGCGCCGTTGGATTAAAAATCTAATGGTGATTAAAAATTACCAATTTATAGAAGAAATTTTTGTGTAGGGAAATATTTTCCTAATTTTGTGAGAAATATCTTCTGTAAAACAGAAGTCCTTGGATTAAAAATCCAACAGTGAATAAAATTCACCGATTGATCTAAAAGATCATTTTGGTTGGTTATGAAATCAATCAAAATCTCTTAATAAGAGATTTGGCCGAACAAACTGATTCTTTTCTTTCTCCTATAAATAGGAGTCCAAAAAAAAGAAGGGTGGACATCAGAAGAGGAGAGGAGAAAGACAGAGAAAAGGAAAGATAAAAAAAGGGGAGAAAACCCTTCGCAAGATAAAAAGAAAAGAGAATTTAATTCTCCAGAGAGAAAAAAGAGAAAAAGAAACTCTAGGTAAGAGAAGGAACAAGACACAGAGAATATCTCCTCTCTTTTTTACCTTCATAAGAATTTAACTCTTCTAAAGAGAACTTAGTTCTTCCTCTGGTTAAGATCAGCAGAAGCAGATCTTCCCACAAGTTGAGAATTTAATTCTCATCGGAGAGATTTTGCCATGCAGATCCAAAACCTAGAGGGAGATCTAAGTTCAGAGAATTTAATTCTCCCAAAAAGTATATAGGAATTTAATTCCTCTGATGAAACAAGGGTTTAACCCATCATATGAGAACTTAGTTCTCCATTATGGCAAAGATCTGCAGAAGCAGATCATTTCACAAGTTAAGAATTTAATTCTCATCAGGGAGATTCTGTCATACAGATCCCAAACCTAAGAGAGAAACTAAGTCTTAAGAATCCATTTCTCATAAAACAGTGGGCTCGAAAGTCTCAAAGCTCAGGATCTCCATGCACGTAAAAGATTGGCACCCAACATGATAACTGCCGATCACGTGCTCCCACGTGAGCGCCTGTGATGAACAAAAGAGAATAAAAGAAATTGACTCACGTGACCTCATAGCAGTGCTTAGCACTTACAAAGCAAAAGGGAATAAATCAAATGCAGTTTCCATTTTTGAGGCGCCTCACGTGCTCCCACGTGACCTAATAGCACTTAACTCTCAGAAAAGAACAAAAGAATTACTTTAATCACCTCACGTGACCCCACGTGAGCACCTCTGAACGTTAGTGTTTAGCACCATTCTGTACGCATCACGTGCTCCCACGTGAGCGCTGAATAAACATGTTAGTGTTGAACACTATGAAGGGCTAACATTAGCCAGAATCAGACCATATATTCCAAGGACCATCAATTGAGCCCTTCATTCTCGGGGTTTCCAAAGCCGATCTCAAAACAGCTAATAAGCTCCAAACGGATGACATTTAAACTGATGTTCACCCCACTTCCCAAAATCTGGACATTAGTTCAAGGGCATATCTCTTCATACCTCTGATACAATTCGTTCTAATCCTTCAACGTCTTCAGAGAGTTGGAGGGTCCCAATAACCGATAACTATTGATGCATCCCCAAACTGGTTAAACCAGAACCCCATGGACTATGAGGTCCTTAAACTCATGGACTATGATGTCCTTAAACTTTATGGACTGTGAGGTCCTTAAACTCATAGACTATGATGTCTTTAAACTTTATAGACTATGATATCTCTAAACTCCATAGACTATGATGTCCTTAAACCCACTGGACTGCAATGTCCCTAAACTAAAACAGTGGAGTCCAAATACTCTTTTAGGATCTAAATGATCCCAAAAACCTTGTTAAGTAGATCTTAGTCTAAAAATTAGACTAATGTATTCTTAACAAACGTTTAAGTTGATCTTGATCTCAAAGAGATTAACGATCTTTAAACCCACTGGACTGCAACGTCCTTAAACTAAGACGATAGAGCCCAGATTCTCTGTCGTTGGACTTAAATGATTCCAACCCCCCTCCCGTTGAGTAGATCTTAGTCTAAAAATTAGACTAATGTATCCTTAACAATGTTTAAGTTGATCTTGATCTCAATGAGATTAACGATCCTTAAACCCAAACCAAATCCAAATCTAAGAAAATACGGATTTGGACTAATCCACGCCCTACGTGCGACAACATAAATTAGTCTCCGTATACAATCTACGGGCAACCAAAAATAAAAAAAATACACACGACACGAAGTGACCATCTGGAGAAGGAGAAAGTGGTTACCGCGATGCGGTAGCGTAATTAACTGCAGGGGTTTGCTCCTGCAGGGAAGAGCGTCCCCACAATCAAAAACACCTCACAATGAGGGGGAATCTGACGGAGTCTGCTACATCGGCCGCATCCATCTAAACCTTCGATACATGATGCCATAAATCAACTTGGCATCTTCGGAGTGGTGGATGGATAAAACCAAATAGCATATGCCCCCAAATTCAGGCAAGATGTTTGTCTTCCCGGTCCTCGGCGGTAAACAGATTCTGGCACGCCCGGTGGGACCTTTTCCTCTTTCCACTCCACACTTTGTATGTTGTGTCCGCGAACGAATCACGGTTTAATATGGTTGCCCCTGGATTCGAGGTACTAAGATTTGGTGTCTTGCTCCCGTGCAGAGAAAATGGCTTCCAACTGCACCAGCTGCAACAACAACTCCCACTCTGTTCTCGCCGAAGGAGTGACCTATGGGCCTGCTCCCGTGCAGAGAAAATGGCTTCCAACTGCACCAGCTGTAACAACAACTCCCACTCTGTCCTCGCCGAAGGAGTGACCTATGGGCCACAAGCAGCCTCCATCTTCGTCATGCCAGTGGAACAGGTGACTCAGGACAACACTGTACTTTTCTTTGGGACCATGATCCCACCGGCAAGCTTCAGCGTCCCAATGTCGTCATAGGAAGCTCCGAAGAAGTCGGTCTTTGATCGACTCACCACTACCGTGGCCGCTCTCAATGGGTCGTTCAATTCCAGCGCCTCGGTCTTTAACAGACTAGGCCAAAGCTCAAATAGGCCCATGAAGAAGCCTGCAATATCCGAAGGGGTTATCCCAAAGCGGATAGCCATTCCGGCTCAAGTAGAGGAAATTATCAAAGCGTCTTCTCTTGCTAAAGGATCAGTCTTCGCAAGACCGGCCGCTCCAACTCCCGCTTCAGGTATAGTCACCAAGGCTGCCTCCCCTGCCCAAAAGTCAATCTTCGATAGGCTGGACGTTCCTTCTCAATGGACGTCAGTCTTCAACAGGCTGGCACCAACAGCAGTTTCTCATCAAAGAATGAAGCACGATGAAGCTACCCCGATAAAGGAGGTGATACCGGACGCACGACATTCTTGACGTCGCCACTGGCCCCGAGTGAGGAAAGCTGGGGGAATTTCCCATTCTGTACTGACTCCACCAGCTCTAACGATGGAAATTGACGCTGCTGTTCTAAGAACAGCTTTGAACCACTTAGGTGGGTGCGCAAGAACTCTCCGACGGCCGTGCTAAAAAGATCTCCTCCACTTATAGAGAATGTTACAAAGGTGAAACCAGAGAAGCCCCCTCAGCGGCTGTCCTTTAAAATTCACAAGGTCTGGCGATAGATCCAGGACTCGGTGATCAATCAAGATTACTCCCGCCGACCTAAGAAGATGAAAATTAGACAAGAGAAGGACCACCCTGTCGAACCACAGAAGGTGTCATCTACTTGGGTGCCCGCTGCAACAGCCCCCTCAACTTCGACCGCCCACAAAAGGAGAAGGCCAGAGAAAATCCCCGCGTCTGCGACGAATCTCAAGGGCACTGAACCTAAACGCCCCAAGTCTGGGGGCATGGTGGTGCACATTGTTTATATGGCATCCGGGAAAGAGGATAGCCGTATCTCCATGGGCCATCGACCACTCACTTGATCAGTGATAAAGGCTCAAGAGCAACAACAGCAAAAGCTCCAAGAGATGCTGACAACCATGGCCACACTCACTGGGCCAAAAGCAAGCCCGGAGACATCGTTGGAGCAGCGTCAAGAGCAGGAAACTGATGGCGAATTCCTCCGAAGAATGCTCGATAGGAAAGACAGAGAGGCTGCGGAATAAGCGGCCAACTTAAAACAAACAGCGCTATTGTTTCAAGATATGGTGGGCATGATGATCCAGCCGGACCCTCCAGCCGAAGAGCCTCCAGTAATAATTGAAGACGATAGAGGAGAGACATCAAACCCTCTTCCGGCCTCTTCAACTGCAAAGGAGGAAACAATCTTGAAAGCCATGCTCGATGATTATATAGCTTAACAGATACGAGCTCATCAGGCGAGCGAGGCGGCCGGCCAAATCATCAAGACTGGACGACCCTATCCGGGTTGGTACGATCAAATTAAGTACTCGCCAGGATATATGATCCCTAAGTTCCATGTATACAAGGGGACGGGCAATCCCCATCAACATGTCGCTCAGTTCAGGAATCTATGCGGCAACACCGGAGGTGACAATAAGCTACTACTTCGTCAATTCGTTGGCAGCTTGTCGGAGACAGCATTCGAGTGGTATTCCGAACTCCCGAATGACTCTGTCAAGATATTTGCAGAAATGAAACTACTGTTTATACAAAGATTCACAAGCACTAGTGAGCGCACCCCGATCACCGCACTAATTAACCCCAGGGTGAAGCCAGGTGAAACATGGGTTCAGTACGCGATACGGTGGCGGAACCTGTGGTCGAAGTGCGAACAGCGCATAAAAGAGGCTCATGCAGTAGGAATGTTCATGGGTACTCTCGATCCGCAGGCGACCATATCCCAGTTCATGATGTTTTTCAAGCCGACTACCTTTCAGGCCTTGATTGACAAGCTGGCCCAAATGGATCAGATGGGCCATAGACCGTCTTCCTCGAAAATGTGCCCTCGAAACGAAAAGGTGAAAGGGAAAGCGACCTTCGTCGTCAATGCTCAGCAGTAGCCCAGCGGCCCAAAACCGGCTGATCGCCAAAACGATAGACAACGATTCTTCAACGAGAAGCTAAAACGCCCTTATTCGTTTCCCCGGGATAAAACGAGGAGACTATTTGAACTGGCGGTGCGTAACAGGCTCATCAATCTGCCGGATCCAAGATGGCCACTACAGCCAAGCGACGCCAACAAACCAAATTACTGCCCTTACCACCGAGCAGTAAGCCACCCAATCGAAGATTGCTTCGTCTTCAAAGACTGGATTGAAGACCAATACCAATAGGGTAAATTCGCGTTGTTTGAGAATTGGAAGGTGAGCCCGCCCCAGCTACATGCTCCTAAAAAGGTGGACACACCGAGGGCATCATGCTCTTTTATAGAAGAAGCTCCATGAGAGGTCGCTCTTTCAGCCAAAACGAAAAGAATGCTGAAAGATCTCCAAGCATGTCCGGCGTTTAGGTGGAAAAGCCCGCTGGAACCCGAGATTATTGAGGGGATGTTGAAGCCGCGCCCAACACTGAAAGTTGGTGAAGGTGGACAAAACGTTCAGGCCAAGCCTCTAAAGTTTTTAAAGAAAATGAAGAAGGCCAAGAAGCCCGTCCAACCCGAAGACAGCCGTATAGGTCTGCAGAAATACATCGATGCACTAGAAGAATATAACCAGAAGGCTCGAACCCCAATCACATTGGACGAATTCTTTAAGCATGTTCTTGAAAATGAAGCCGATGACGCTGATGAAGGAGACAATTCTTCAGAAGAGCCCGAGAATTATGTGGCAAGCTGCCACATGATCTCTCACTCATCAATAAATGGAAAAGAAGCTCCCGATGCAGAGAAACTGGGGATAGGTCCAGAACCGAAACCAAAATACCTGGAGCCATCAGACGAATTGATTGACAGACTGCTGAGCGAAGCTCGTCAGAAAAGCAAATCTGACCGAGAGCGTGAAACGTCCATATATGAAAGGGCCAAGTGTCGAAGTCACGTTGAAGAAGCTCCGGTATTGAGAAGCCATAGAGTACCCCAACCGGATAGAAACACTCCTGCCACCAGCAAAAGTAGGTTTAAGACAAGAAAGCAGTTCGCTAAAACCCTATCGATGGGAATGAAGTTGCCACCTTTCAAAGAAGACACTTCAGAAAATATGTTCCCCGACGAACTAGATGCACATCCAAACTACTGCTTATATCATCGGAGGATCACATACCCTACCGAAGAATGCATGGCCTTTAAAAATTAGTGGCGGGGATACATTGCTCATCGACCGCATTTCAAGCGGATGAAGCGCAAAACTCGTCGGGAACAAAGAAGCGCGACCGATGAGCACAAAAGAACCGCCGGTAACTGTCACATGGTTGATTCTGGGGGATCGCAAGTTCTCACCTTCGGGAGCGATTCCATTGAGGAAATGGCCCTTGGCCCTCTCTTCAAGGAATCCATCTCCGAAACAGAAAAGACGAAGACCTGCGAGAACATTCAGTTGCGCAATCGCACGTTACCCGAAAAGAATCTCGGACCCATAAACAAGGGATCGAACAAGAAAGATAAGGGGAAAGAAAAAGTCCCTGAAGATATCGCCCTCAATGACCGAGTCGTCGAAGAGCTGGCAGCCAAGGACCCGCCCAAGAAAAACAAGATGGATTACAATGTTCTGGCACACCTGAGGAAGATACCCTCGCAGTTAAGCATTCTCGATGCCCTTCTGCTATCTAAAGAGGCAAGAGATTCTTTGATCAAGGTGCTATAAGAGCCCGAGCAGTTCCAACCTTTCCTTGCCGAAGAAAAGATGAAAGACGAGCTAAAAGAAGTGCACACTGCTGACATCTCTTTCGGCGACGAAGATTTCCTCCTCGGAACATGTGAGCACAACCGTCCCTTATATGTCACCGGATACTGCAATGACATCAAGATAGGAAAGATCTTAGTTGACAATGGGTCCTCTGTCAACCTCCTAAATGTGAGGGTGCTAAAAGAAATCTGCATGAGCGTTCAACACCTCGCTCGGGATAAAAGCACTATCTCGGGATTCGACTTCCAGTCATCACGGATGCTCGGGTATGTGATACTGACGTTACGCTTTGGGCTGCTTGTCACTGACATCAAGTTTCACGTCATTGATGCTAAGACTTGCTACAACGCTTTGCTCGGCAGGCCTTGGTTACACGAGTACAACATCATCCCTTCTACACAGCATCAGTGTATGAAGTACTTCAAAGACGGGCTTGAATACACAGTGACAGGGGAACTGAACCCATTCTCCATGAATGAAGTCCGAAAGTACGAAGACGCAAAGTATTACTTACCAGACTTTGAGGACATGGAAAGATGCCATAAGCCAGAGAACAAGCAAAAAGCTATCACCACTATTCCGGTCTTTGGGAGCGATACCGAGGAGGAGGAAGAGATAGTCTATTCGGGGCCGCTCCAATATAACAAGCCCGGACAGTCTACCCCTATGTTGATCTTCGGCAGCGACTCTGAAGATGAGGTCAATGCAGTATTTTCTGTTTGGCCATCAATACAAGCCCTCACTGGCGATGAATGGAGTTTGCAAATCGCTATGGTTCCGCAAAAGTATTACAAGGAGCTCGACGCACTTGATACCTATAGTGTGCAAGAACTGCAGACGTTATACGTCCCTCCCAGGCGAAAAGATGAAAAGGCGATCCTCTTCTATCGATCCGCGGAAACTAAAGTGGAGAAAGAAATCTGGCATGGTGCCGATTCTGCACTTGACAGGAACCAGCCCATCCGTCTGCCCAGATACTACACAGAAGGATTAAAAAGGCTATTGAGGCGCCGAGGCATACCCTTTAAGCAGACGGCGTGACAGGCTCAATTCTACAACAGGATCTGGAACGTCCCAGGTACTCAGAGAAAATTGCCCAACGGAAAAATAGAAGCGATCGGGACTGGATATATCCAGTCCAAGAAATGGGAGCAGTTCCATGGCTGCCATGTCATAATGGACCTTGATGAAGAAGAGGATGCTCTTTTAAAAGACACTGACGCTGAGCCAGAACGCGGCCCTGCCATAAAAATTTCGAGTCTGTCGTTTGAAGAACAGATGGACAAACTAGTACGAGAAGTGAGTCAGAAGGTCCGGGACGACCACAGCCTGCGAAATGGCCATTTATGAGAAAGCCAAGACACAGCGCCTCCTTCAGCAGGCTACGGAGAATGACGATGCCCTTCGTCTCCAACCCGTCATACAGAAGACCTGACGCGGAGGCAAAAACAAACTAAAGAACGGAAAAAGCGTTCGACAGCGGCAAAGCGGGTCCAAGAAGCCACGCGATAGAGAATCGAGCAGCCGAGATCCGTCTCTCATAAAGAAGATGGGTCGAGCATATTCTTTTCCCCAAGACAAGACAAGGAAGATAGTTGATCCTGTCATGAAACATCAAATGATCATGCTCCCGGAATCCAAACACCCCGACCATGCAAACAAGGTTCATCATCCAGATTATTGCTCCTATCACCGAGCGATAGGACACCCTCTCGAAGAATGCTTCACATTCAAAAACTGGGTAGAAGACCAGTATCAGTAAGGCAGGTTCGCTCTATCCAGCAGTTAGAGGGTAACCCCGCCACAGAAGCATGTATTGAAAGCCACATATACAGCGAGAGTAGAACCGGATCAACGTTAGTCTTGGAAACGATCTTGCACCTGTCACGTGATAACGATGTCGGAAGAAGGAGAGCACGGTAATCTGGATGACCTCTCCTGGTGCCTCGAAAATAGGGATGAAGATGAGTTGATCTCAAAATTTCCACCGGCGCCAAAAGAGCTGGAGGATGGGATACATACCACGGCGGATAACCTAAGGAAAATCGACTTGGGGACGGCAAACGACCTGCAACCAACGTTCGTTAGTGAGCTGCTATCTAAAGAATAGGTGGCTACGCTAAAGGACGTACTCATGCAGTATAAAGATTGATTTGCATAGAACTATTCCGAGATGCCGGGATTAGATCCAGAAATAGCCGTCCATAAATTGGCAATATCTCCGGATATCAAGCCATTCAAACAAGCGCCGAGATAAATGCGGCTTAAACTTGAAATGAGCATCAACGCCGAAGTCAAGAAGCTAATCGACTCCGGCTTCATCCAGGAGGTTCAGTACCCTGACTGGATTGCCAACATCGTCCCAGTGATGAAGAAAAATGGGACAGTGTGCATCTGAGTAGACTTTCGGGACCTCAACAAAGCTTTCCCGAAGGATGATTTTCCCGTACCGGTTACCGAGCTGATGATAGACAACACGTCCACTCACGAAGTCTTCTCCTTCATGGACAGCTCGTCAGGGTACAATCAAATAAAGATGCATCCTGAGGACCAGAAGCATACCGCTTTCTGGACTCCTCTGGGCATATTTTGCTATAAAGTGATGCCTTTCGGTCTGAAGAACGCCGGCGCCACCTATCAGAGGGCCATGGCGAAGATCTTTGATGACCTTATACACGAGATTGTTGAATGTTATATCGACGACCTCGTGGTGAAAAGAAAATTGCATGAGGAGCATTGGGAACATCTGAAGATAGTGTTCCAACGTCTTCGGAAATACAACTTGAAGATGAACCCTCTCAAATGCGCGTTCGGAGTTTCCTTAGGAAAGTTCCCGGGATTCATTGTACGACACCGGGACATCGAAATAGACCCATCAAAGATCAAGGCGATCATGGAAATTCCTCCGCCAAGAACTCTCAAGCAACTGCGATCTCTCCAAGGGAAGCTCGCGTATATTCGGCGGTTCATAGCAAATCTCTCCGGCAAATCCCTCCCCTACAGCCATTTAATGAAGAAGGGAACCCCTTTCGTCTGGGATCGCAAATGTCAACGTACACTGGACGAAATCAAGCAATGCCTGCAGAATCCGCCGGTGCTGACTGCTCCAGTCAAGGGAAAGCCTCTCATCCTGTACACAACAGCCCTTGAAGGTTCCTTCGGCGCGCTGTGGGCACAAGAAAATGACCAAAGGAAAGAGAGCCCTTTACTATTTGAGTCGAGTTCTCCTGGGGGCAGAAAACAGCTACTCCCCCATTGAAAAGCATTGCCTGGCGTTAATCTTCGCGATAGCGAAGCTCAGACACTATGCTCTGGCCCATGAGGTCCATCTCATATCAAAAGTGGATCCTCTTAAGTATTTGATGTCAAGAGCCATATTAACAGGACGACTCGCTAAATGGGCCCTCCTCTTGATGGAGTTCTCGATAACTTATCGTCCCCTCAAGGCAGTGAAAGGCCAGGCCATCTCCGACTTCCTCGCTGAGCACCCGATACCTGCCGATTCACCCCTAAATTGCGAACTGCCAGACAAGCACGCGTTTGACATGATCGACGGGAGGAGAAGAGAGAATGGCACCCGATGGGAAATCTACTCCGATGGGGCATCTTCCATGAAGAAGCGAAAGCACAGCTCCTCCATAATCAAATCTGGGGTAGGCTTCATCTTCGTGACTCCACAAGGAGGGATAACGCGCTTTGCCTTTTCCTTAATAGAACCGAGGACGAACAATGAAGCCGAATATGAAGCCTTGATAGCAGGTCTTGAGATCGCTGTCGACATGGGAATCGAAAACCTTCTCATATACGGAGACTCCCAGCTGGTCGTTAGCCAAGTAAACGGCGACTATCAAACGTGCAAACCAGAGTTGGTGAAGTACGGCGAGAGAGTACAACAACTGCTGACTCAAATCCCTGCCTACGTCCTGGAAAGCATACCACGTGCGGAAAATAGCAAAGCAGATGAGTTAGCCAAACTCGCTAAAGAACTGGTTGACGACAACCTTGATGACATAAGGATCGTTGTGCAAAGCTGTCGGGTTCTTGCGCCAGTAGAGATATCTCCGGAGTCGTCCGAAGAAAAGGGAGCGACCAAACAAATTGCCCTACAAATAAAAGACTAGGAAAAGGCTAAGGATTGGAGAGAAGTCTTTATAGACTACTTCAAATCCCGTCGAACACCTGAAGATGCGTCCCTAAGATATCAGCTCGTTAAACGAGCTCTCTCATTCGCTTTCGTCAACGATACTCTGTATAAGAGATCGTTCGACTCTCTGTGGATAAGATGCTTAGGACCGGAAGAAGCAAAGAAAGTCGTCCAAGAAACTCACGACGGACTCTGCGGTTCTCATCAAGCCGGGCTGAAGATGAAGCTGAAGATCAAAAGGATATGCTACTATTGGCCCACGATGATTCAAGATTGCCTCGAATATGTGAAGCGGTGCCACTCGTGCCAGATCCACGGGGACTTCATCCCCCAGCATCCAAATCCGCTACACCCAATGGTGGCTAGCTGGACGTTCGAAATGTGGGGAACTGACATCATCAGGCCCATCAAACCAGCATCATCTAGAGGATATCGGTTCATATTGGCAACCACCGACTACTTCTCTAAGTGGGCAGAAGCAGTACCGCTGAGAGAAGTGAAGTTGGAGAATATCCTCCATTTCTTCAAGACGCACGTCATATATCGGTTCGGCACTCCGCGACGGATTATCTCCGATAACGGGCCATCCTACAGAAGTCACAGAATCAGCCGCTTCGCACAGCAACATAATATAGACTGGAGATACTTTTAGGTCTATAATCCCCGAGCTAATGGTCTAGCTAAGGCTTTCAACAAGACCTTAACGAAGATCATAAAGAAGACGGTGCCCAGAAATAAGAAGGACAGGCACGAGAGACTGCATGAAGCTCTCTGGGCGTACCGGACCACATTCAAAACGGCCACAAATACAACGCCGTATGCATTGGTATTCGGCACTGAAGTAGTACTCCCCCTCGAGATAGAGCTACCCTCTCTACGAGATAACAGACGAGGAGAATACTCATCTTCGCCTTGAGGAGCTTGACGTCCTTGATGAAACTCGGCTCATGGAGCAACAAAACTTGGAGGCTTACAAAGCAAAGATGACGCGCTCATACAAAAGATTAACTAGGCCGAGAACATTTCGCCAAGGCGAACTTGTGCTAATTGTCAAGAGACCTACGATCCCCAATCGTGCTAAACAAGGGAAATTCGAGCCGAACTATGAGGGCCCGTACATCATAGACAAAGTCTACCAAGGTGGGGCTTACTTGCTCATGGATATGCATGGCGAAAGACCCTTCAGGCCAAAAAACAGCCGGTTCCTGAAAAAATACTACGCTTAACGAGTCACAGCCTAGGTCAATGATAGATGACGACGTCTATGTCCGCTCGCTATCTTCCCAAGCCCAAACTCTATAAGTAGTATCGGGAGAAACCTTGCCTCGAAAACGTGCGACAGACCGCAATGTCCTAAAACTAACGATGGACCGAGATGTCCTAAAACTAACCACGGACCGAGATGTCCTAAAACTAACTACGGATCGTAACGTCCTTAAACTACTACAAACCGCAGCACTCTAAGGCTGACGCAAAAAAAAGGTACGTCCATAAGCGAAATGGGAATGGATGAAAACCCAAAAGTGCTCCGTGAGTAAAAACAGCAGGGCTACCGGCGAGTTTGTAAAAAACCGAAAGGGAGCAATCTCGTTAAAAGACACTTGCAAGATCCTCTCGACCTTGTAAGGAGAAAATACCTGCGTGAGATCCTTACGACTCACAAGGGTGCAACACACTTAGGGATCCCCACGATTCCTAAGGAGAAGTTACACTTACGAGATCCTCATGACTCGTAAGGAGAATTCCCCTATGAGACCCTCACGGCTCATAGGATTCAAAAGCCTCATTCTATAGGGATCTAAACCTGTTCTTAGCCATCATCACAATCCCCAATCTGCCCTACAAACGGTTCAATATTGACCCTTGTATATAATCCACAGGCACAAATAAATGTCTCCCCTACCAAGTTCCGCCAATGGCATCAAATCCCCATATTTGGAGAACAACACTTGTAAGTCCTCTCGATTTACAAGGAGAAAACACTCTTGCAAGATCCTTACGACTTATAAGAGAGAGCACCACTTAAGAGTCCTCACGACTTCTAAGGAGAACATACACCTATGAGATCCTCACGACTCATAGGGAGAAACACCTTTATGAGACCCTTACAGATCATGAAGTCAAAAGCCTTAGTCGACAGGATCCTAACCCTGTTTGCTAAGCCATCTTTGTTCGACATCGACAGAGGCAAATGATGATTCGCTCCTGGCAATGTCCCAGTGGTAGCGATGCTAATGCCTAGATCGGTATCAAATTCCAAGTCCTTTCACGGCAAATGATGGTTCTCTCCTGGCGATATTCCAGTCGCAGCGATGCTGATGCTAAGATTGGTATCAGATCCTAAGTTCCATACTCGCGGCGGAAAGTCAGCGAGCCATAAATGCATATGAAATAGCCGAAATGATGGGGCAACTTGCAACAAAATCAGCAAGTAAAAGATATGAATACAAAAATAGCCGAAATGATTGAATAACTCGCAATAAAAAGCAGCGAGTAAAAAGAAAAATAACCGAAATGATTGGGCACCACGAAAAATAGCCGAAATGATTGGGCAATCGCGAATTTCGCGATATAAAAAGCTGAAATGATAGAGCATCGCGGAAAGAAATAAAAAAATGATGATACTTTTGCCCTACAGGTGAGTCCATACTAACTCTTGTATACAATCCATGGGCATAAGCAAAAAGGGAACTACATTTCCCCACCAGGCTGCGTCAAAGGGAAGTCAGATCTTGACGACCACATCTATAGCCTAAAGATCAACAACGACATTTCTTCTCACTCCAACCGGATGCAGACACAACGTCAACAACCGATCTCAAGGTCGCAACGAAGCGGAGCCATGGCAAAGTCCCTAGTTCAAATCTCGACGGCCACCTCTACAGCCTAGAGACAAATAACGGTGTTCCTCCTCATGCCAGCAGAGCACGGACACGACACCACCAATCGAAGCCATGACAAAGTCCACAGTTCTAAGACTCTACGGTGCACAGACAACCTAGTGTCAACCCTTAACCTCCCTATCGTCAAGCAACGCTTCGACATAGATACATGTCAACCCTTGACCTCCCTGTCGTCAAGAAACGCTTCGACATGGATACATGTCAACCCTGACCTCCTTGTCGTAAAGCAATGCTTTGACTCGGATACATGTCAAACCCTGACCACCCTGTCGTCAAGCAATACTTTGACTCAGATACATGTCAAACCCTGACCACCCTGTCGTCAAGCAAGGCTTCAACACGGATACATGTCAACCCCTGACCTCCTTGTCATAAAGCAACGCTTCGACACGGATACATGTCAATCCCTGAACTCCTTGTCGTAAAGCAACGCTTCGACATGGATACATGTCAACCCCTGACCTCCATGTCGTCAAGCAACGCTTCAACACGGATACATGTCAACCCTTGACCTCCCTGTTCTCAAGCAACGCTTCGACACGGATACATGTCAAACCTGACCTCCTTGTCGTAAAGCAACGCTTCGATTCAGGTACATGTCAAACCCTGACCTCCCTGTCATCAAGCAATGCTTCGACACGGATACATGTCAATCCCTAACCTCCTTGTCGTAAAGCAACGCTTCGATACGGATACATGTCAATCCCTGACCTCCTTGTCGTCATGCAACGCTTCGACACTGATACATGTCAACCCCTGACCTCCCTGTCGTAAAGCAACGCTTCGACACGGATACATGTCAATCCCTGACCTCCTTGTCGTAAAGCAATGCTTTGACTCGGATACATATCAACCCCTGACCTTCCTTTCGTCAAGCAACGCTTCGACACGGATACATGTCAACCCCTGACCTTATTGTCGTAAAGCAACTCTTCGACACGAATACATGTCAGTCCCTAACCTCCTTGTCGTAAAGCAATGCTTTGACTCGGATACATGTCAACTCCTGACCTTCCTGTCGTCAAGCAACGCTTCTATACGGATACATGTTAACTCCTGACCTCCTTGTCGTAATGCAACGCTTCGACTCGGATACATGTCAACACCTGACCTCCTTGTCATTAAGCAACGCTTTGACTCGGATACATGTCAACCCCTGACCTCTCTGTCGTCAAGCAACGCTTAGACACGGATACATATCAACCCATGACCTCCCTGTCTTAAAGCAACGCTTCGACTTGGATACATGTCAACCCCTAACCCCCTACCGGTGCAATGCTCCGTCTCGGAAATACATCAACCCATGATTCCCCTGTCGTAAAGCAATGCTTCGACTCGGAAATAAATCAACACATAACCCTAACAACCCATAAAAAGAAAGTTATCTTGTGAGATCCTTACGACTCTCACAAGAAAATGCACTTAGGAGTCCTCATGACCCCTAAGTAGAAATTGCACCTATGAGATCCTCTCGACTCATAGGGAGAAAAATCTTTATGAGACTCTCATGGCTCATAAAGTTGAAAAGTCTTAGGTGGCAAATCCTAACCCTGTCGCCTAAGCCATCACTACCCAGCAAAAAGATCCAGATGAACTACATATGGACCACATCCATCAGAGCTACATGCAAGCACGAGATAAAAAAATATGTCTTTTATTCATGAATTCAAAGTGAATACAAGATACATATCGTAGAAAGAATCAAAATGAATACAAAATACTCTCTCATTCAGAAGTGGATACAAGAAAAGAAAATTTTTACAAAAATTCTTTAAGCCGGCAGATGGTACAATAAGCTCCTCAATTCATCGCTTTTCTGCTGGGCCTCGGCCTCAAGCTTGGTGATCGCCACGAGACGGGTCTCCGCCTGAGACTGTTGAGCCTGATACGAGGCGAGCCGAATCTCAAGCTCCCTTTTGGAAACTTTGTGAGCTTCAACCATCTCCCGAGTGAAGATAACGGCTTTGTCAAGAGCGACCACTTCCCTGATAGCTTCTTGAAGCACCCTCCAAAGTTCATACGCACGGGTGGTCTTAGCAGTGAGCTCAGCTTGAAGTTCCCCGAAAGCATTCGAGGCCAGTTCCCTCTCTGAGAATTTCGGGTTAAGCCTCTTCTCACATGATTGTAGATTTGCGGCGCACCGTTCGACCAGCCCCCGTAGGCTCGTCTTTGCAGCCATGACCTCTGAGGGAAGGCGTGTGCGCGACCATGTAAACAAGCCTCCACTCGACGACAAAACTCGACCCAGACATGCACCAATGTTTCATCATGGTAAGCGGCAAGAAAGGGCAGAGAAATGTTGGCCTCGGCAGCAAATTCTTCGGCTGTGATTGAGCTACCAGCACGAAGATCTTCGATGAGAGCCGACAAGGAGTGAAGGCTTTTCTTCGCCATCCGTTTAGATGCATGTAGGGCATAAGGGCCTAGTGGCATAATGATGCGAGACTCCAGCGGGATAAGAGCAGGCAAGGCTGTCAAGACCCATGAATAATCTATGAGATTTACGCCCAAAGAATATATAAAACAATCTCAAAATCTTACATACCCACAATCATGCAAGGAGGATTGGATATATCCCCAGGCCCATCAAGGATCTCAACTTCGTCCTCAGCTTCCAGAACTACAGAAAACATATCAGCATCGTTATACGAAATAATAATAATACAATGAAGGGGTCAAATAACGCCAACCTTGCCCAGAAGATAGGACAATGTTTTGAGGGGATATTGCCTGTGGGGCGGCCATCTCGAGCAGACGCTGAAAAAACTTTCTGGGAGATAAATTCACGATGGACGCCGCCAATCCTTGCAATTCTGAAAAGATAGAGAAAGTTAGATAATAGAGAGATCATTAAAGCAAAAAATGAAGACTACCTTCGATACTCTTCCCACCTTGAGCCGGAGGGATAGCAGCTTCGGCAGCCTCCTCCATTCCCTTAGGAACATCATCAGAGACGTTTGCCGGTGTGACAGCTTCCAGTTGAGGGGCAACGGCAGCCACTTCAGGCTCCAATGAAGGGACGACGATCTCAATTACCTGTTCCACAATCTCCAGGCCATCACCAGAAAGTTCTATTAAATCTACGGCCGGTAAGGGTACCTCTTCCGAGAAAACATATATCGGTGGAACAGAGACCGCCAAAGGAAGCCCCGCAGCAGGAATAACAGCTGTAATGACCCCCTCCACATCTACTGGTGGTCTCATCAGGGATATTTACAGAGTCCACAGTCAGAACGCAACTCGAACTCAAATTCTCTGCCATTGCTGAAGTCCCTGCAAAGTTTTACGAAGATAAGAAGACATAAAAAGTGATACAAATTACTTGCCAAAAGAAAAATACAGAAATCATGCATACCGATACGCCAGGATGCCTTTAGTATGGCTTTTTCAAGCCGACGTTCCTTCCTGAGGAGGTATGCTCGTCGGGGTTCAAATGTAGATTCGTGGCCGCCGGTCTACGACGACAACTCATTTTCAGAAGCGGCTGAGATAGGCTGCTTGAGGGCTATCTCTTCTCCCTGTCGCAGGGGACCTATAAATATTCTCTGTATTGATGGGGGATCTTCGTAGAATATGACGGCAGGATAAGGACCCTTCGGAACACTCACATTCTCAGTTTCATCCTTTGAGCGCCTTATAGCCTCAGCCAATTGTGCGGCTTCTTCGACAGACGAACCCGAAAAAAGAAGACCATCATCCGGCTATTGCATGGATATGGGTTCGTCTTGAGCAACAACTTCAGGTTCAAGAAAGAGGTCGAGCAGACCGGTAGCCGTCTTCTTCCTCCTTTTCGAACCAGAGCTGACAATAGAGGAGGAGGATCTTTTCTTCCCCTTCGGCGCTTTGATACGGCGCTGCCCAACCTCGCCTCCAATATCCTTTTTTAGTGGTGCTACCGATGATGACACTGCCATTGATGACGCCGCAACTGATGAAAATACTACTGGCGCCTTATCAGAAGCCCTTGCCTGAGCTCTAGTGCGCATCGGCATACCAACTGTAGGAGGAGTCAAGCCCGCATCTGCCGCCTCAGGAATAAGTAAGGCACCAGTACCCCTCAAGGGAGGACGAACCACTGTCCACGGTCACGACGGTACTCACATAGCCTGGATCGGGACGGGAGCTCTATATCCAAAGAGTATCCTCTTCTCCTCAGCAATGATGGGACCAACTCGGTGGAGGTACCAAACCGTAAAATCCCCCACACACCTTGGAATGTAGTCGGCCTCGGGGATCATGAAGCGAGAGCCGGTGTTCAGCCGCATGAAGTGATTGGTGGCATCATGAACAACTCCCAAAGATGAGCTAGGCTCCACCATGAAAGCCTCGAAGGGAACACCCTGGTCATAACCCAATTTTCGAGCAAAGCGGTGCGGATTATACCGCATAAAAAGAACCGTATCATTTCGACGGAACACCAAATAACCTGGCCTAATCGAATACAAGTGCATGGTTTCCCTAGGCTTCAAGGATGGAGCTCCCTCATTCGATAAATTGAACAGCTTTTGAATAGGTCCCGAAGGTGCAGAAAGGACCCGGTCATTGAATACCATCCCACCTTCATTAGCATAAGGGTTAAGCAGCACACGAAGAGCCCCTAACTGAGTCGAATCAGGAGCAGAAGCGTCCACCAACCTCATGAGCCGCGGAAAGGTATAAGCATCATAGAAAACCGGTCTCTGGTGCGCAGCGAATGTCTCTAACACGTGCATCTCAATCCACGACATAAAATATTGAAGAGAGAAACTCACTACATCCACACCCGGGGTCGAGGTATTGGCCGCAGTTCTCAGCCCATGGTACAAGTGCGATAACCCCGCAATGCCCACAGCCAGTAGTGTCCCTTCGGAAACGCGATGAGAAGGATAAAAGACCGAGGCTCTCATGAAGCGACGATGCGTTGGAATGGCAAACCAACTAAGACAAAGGATGATAAAACCGACGAAGAAGCTCTCTTCATCCATGCAGGGATCCACAATCGAATCAAAAGATACGGCCGAAAAGATTGGGATGTAAAACTGTGGTAAATCTTCTTCTTTGGCCGGTAGCTTATTTAGCCCAAACCCGAAGGGGTCGTTAATATTCGCGAATTTCGGAGCCTCCTTTGATAGGACATCTTCATGAAGGAAGCGGGCGATAAAGCTCTTAAAAGTGACGCCATGTTCCTCTGTCTCCGTGAACAGCTTCTCGAAAATACCCAGAGTCTTGATTAGACTTATATACTTATGATGGACGGCATTTTCGGTCGATAAGCCGTCAAGCATAGCAGGCACAGTTGCGAATGCATACTCATCGGGAGGCAGCAATTCTTCATAGTGCTCTCCCTTGATCGGCAATCCAGAGATCTCGCGAAACTCATCCAGAGAAATCGAAACCTCACGATCCCCTAACAAGATAGTGTTGGTGGGAAGATTCCATTGATTTAGGAAAGCTTTAACCCACCAGACATGGGGAGACTGATAATGAAAGAGAGATGCATACACCGCCTGATAAAGCCCGACCTTCTGTACTCACGCGCGATGAGCGGATAAGATATAGCGAACCCAGAGAAGATAGACCGTTTGATGGCGAGGGGTAAGCCCTATCTTATAGACTTGTCCCTAGGGCTGGGCTTCACCTTGGCAAATACGACGACCCAAGATTTCTATGGCTGGCAAAGGATGGTTTGGTATCTCGGCTGTCGACGGCTTAAGCCGGCCTGTAGGAGTCCAATCCATCACCTACACTGCAAAGGCAGTCTGTGGACGCTCCATCGGCAAGAATGGGCGAAGAGGTTCTGTTGGCACCTCGCAAAGAAAGTTGCGGCGGCCCCGAATGATATGCCCATACTAGGTACCCCATAAGAGCAAATTAGTATAGTCCTTGTCATGGGCCCGAATCATTCCCTTTTACCATCGGCGAGTAAAAGGGAAGTAAGGGAGAGAAGCCATTGGTCCTGAAACAAGGAAAAGGAAAACACCATTAGTGGAGCCCCATATATATATATATATATAGTAACAAAAGAAGACGACAAAATGTCTGTTTTGCGGGACCACTGTCTATAAGACACATGGACCCCAAAATCAATATGGCGGCTCACCAATGATGTGACAAGGGAATCATTACGGGAATAAAAGAAGACCCTCATTAAAATAAGCATTGGGATTCAAACAAATTCTTGGGAAGACAAGTTCTATTATGCTACCAACAAAATTCAAATATGTGCGAATAAGGGTAAAACCCTATGAAAAGATTTTCAAGAACACCAGGGAATAAAATTCCCGAAGGGTCCCATTGATCTTTCAGAGCTAAGCTCTTCGCCAGAGGAATTAAATTCCTTTATGTAATGGAATTAAATTCCAAGAATCCATAAAAATACATGAGAAAAAAAATCCCATGAATCCTCAAAATCAGAGGGAAACGTTCGAGATATGGTAGTTTATTTCTCAAAGATCACATCTTTGGAGGATGGGTTTCTGAGGAGAGCAAAGCTCTCATAATGGATTTAAAATCCAGAGGCTTTCTCAAAGAAAGTTTTCTGATGTACAAAGCGTTACCTGAAAAAGGGTTTCTTTGGACAGAGTTTAACTCTGGATTTGTAATAGCAGAGAACTAAGCTCTGAGGAAGAGAATTAAATTCTCAAAGAAAATGAAATAGGAAGGAGATGAAGAAACAGTGGCTGCCTAAGGAATCAAACTCTTGCATTTATAAGACATGACTAGGGCGGTTCATTTTCCCGTTCCCCTAGAACAATCCAACGGCTATAAAAGTGACAGCGTTGCACTCACGTGTAAACCACATGAGAACAACGCTGTGGGGGCATTTGTTCCCTCATGGAAACCGAACAAAATACACACACACACACACGCACACGCGCGCGCGCACGCGCGCGCACACACACACACATATGTATGTATGCAAGCAACGGGAAAAGCCCCTAAATGGAGCATCACGTGCCCACACGTGATAGGCGCTGCGCTTGACAAAGCAAGGCTAAAACTGAAGCTAAAAATGAGCTTCACGTGCAGACATGTGACTGTTATATACAAAGTATATAAGTGCCTTCTTAAAAACAATTGGCCAGAAGAAGTCACGTGGTAGCACGTGACGCTTTTTTATATGCTTAACGCTGTGAAGGGTCATGTGCTACACGTGATGAGCCCCTATGCTTTCTAAACCGATGAAATTAAATTCTAAGATAAAAGGGGTCAGAACCCCATTTGGAAAAAATTTCCCTAGATCTTTCTAAACAAGAAAGATTGTGCTCTGCAAAGCAGAGTGCCGTTGGATTAAAAATCTAATGGTGATTAAAAATTACCAATTTACAGAAGAAGATTCTGTATAGGGAAATATTTTCCTAATTTTGTGAGAAATATCTTCTGTAAAATAGAAGTCCTTGGATTAAAAATCTAACGGTGAATAAAATTCACCGATTGATCTAAAAGATCATTTTGGTTGGTTATGAAATCAATCAAAATCTCTTAATAAGAGATTTGACCGAACAAACTGATTCTTTTCTTTCTCCTATAAATAGGAGCCCAAAAAAGGAAGGGGGATATCAGAAGAGGAGAGGAGAAAGACAGAGAAAAGAGAAGATAAAAAAGGGGAGAAAACCCTTCGCAAGCTAAAAACAAAAGCGAATTTAATTCTCCAGAGAGAAAAAGGGAAAAAGAAACTCTAGGTAAGAGAAGGAACAAGACACAGAGAATATCTCCTCTCTTTTTCACCTTCATAAGATTTTAACTCTTCTGAAGAGAACTTAGTTCTTCCTCTGGTTAAGATCTACAGAAGCAGATCTCCCTACAAGTTGAGAATTTAATTCTCATCGGGGAGATTTTGCCATGCAGATCCAAAACCTAGAGGTAGATCTAAGTTCAGAGAATTTAATTCTCCCAAAAAGTATATAGGAATTTAATTCCTCTGATGAAACAAGAGTTTAACCCTTCATATGAGAACTTAGTTCTCCCTTACGGCAAAGATCTACAGAAGCAGATCTCCTCACAAGTTGAGAATTTAATTCTCATCCGGGAGATTCTGTCATACAGATCCCAAACCTAAAAGAGAAACTAAGTCTTAAGAATCTAATTCTCATAAAACAGTAGGCTCGAAAGTCTCAAAGCTCAGGATCTCCATGCACGTAAAAGTTTGGCACCCTACATGATAACTGTCGATCACGTGCTCCCACGTGAGCGCCTGTGATGAACAAAAAAGAATAAAATAAATTGACTCACGTGATCACATGTGACCTGATAGTTGTGCTTAGCACTTACAAAGCAAAAGGGAATAAATGAAAGGCAGTTTCCATTTTTGAGGCGCCTCACATGCTCCCACGTGACCTAATAGCACTTAACGCTCAGAAAAGAACAAAAGAATTATTTTAAGCGCCTCACGTGACCCTACGTGAGCACCTCTGAACTTTAGTGTTTAGCACCATTCTGTACGCATCACGTGCTCCCACGTTAGCGCTGAATAAACATCTTAGTGTTGAACACTATGAAGGGCTAACATTAGCCAGAATCAGACCAAATATTCCAAGGACCATCAATTGAGCCCTTCATGCTCGGGGTTTCCAAAGTTGATCTCAAAACAACTAATAAGCTCCCAACAGATGACATTTAAACTAATGTTCACCCCACTTCCCAAAATCTGGACATTGGTTCAAGGGTACATCTCTTCATACCTCTGATACATGTCGTTGTAATCCTTCAACGTCTTCAGAGAGATGTAGGGTCCCAATACCCGATAACTATTGATGGATCTCCAAACTGGTTAAACCAGAACCCCATGGACTATGAGGTCCTTAAACTCATGGAATATGATGTCCTTAAACTTTATGGACTGTGAGTTCCTTATGTAAGCTACGGTAGCGCCCCGGCCGTCGATCCGAGGCCAAAATGCGGAAACAAAACTTTTTCAAAATTTGAAACTAGCGCTAACGTATACTATAAAACCCGGATCGAACCATTAACATTAACTAGCAACTAGAGAAAGGTCAGAAAGTGGCTATACCAATCGATCCGTGTCCTTCGGTCTTTGGCCACCATCCCAAGCTCCTCGCGGCATCTTCGATCTCAGGTCTCCTCGTCGGAAGGGCACCACATCAATGAGTCTTTTTACGGGCTCCCGCCTCTGAATCGAGGCAACTCGGACATGAAGTTTGCTAGCCGACGTGTCCAAGGTTGCTGTAGAATATACTAAGAACACTTTGCCTCAAGGGTTAATCGAAGTTGCCTTTAGGAAGTGTGAGGAGAAATGAGCTTTGGAGATGAGATAAGATTTTTGTTGCAAATGGAAAAATGAATCATTCTCACACCAAGATAGGGCTGTCCGAATTGTGCTCGGCCATGGCCACAAAAGAATGGTGGTGGTGAGTGTAGGAGCAAAATAAAGGTGACCATAAGCACAAGAAAACCTCACTTCCAATATCCAAATCAATCAAATCCAAATTAATGCAAACATTGAACCAAGCACATCTAGAACACTCATGAACCATCCACATACTGCTGGAGCCCCGGCAACCACAAAAATAACCCTCCATTTATAAATCCCCACTTTGCAAATAAGCCCCCTTTCAAAGGAAAAATCAGCCATGAATGAAAGAAGGAAAAATGGCCGAAACGGAATACAAACTGGCAACTTCAAAAAGAGATCCCATAATAAATTACATGATAACCCCGCGACTGTATATACATACCCGCATTTGTATTCCGACCGAATAAAAATGCAATGAGACAAAATCTACACAGTATAATACTAGGATCCGGCTTAAACTAAAGCCTGCTAGTATTATCCGTCCGAAACACGACACGTGCATAAGTGCACGCGTATGTTCGAACCCTACCATAAAACCATACGGCCTCTACAACGTTTTGCTCGAAACTTAAGAAACTGTCTGTGGGGGACTCTAAAGATTCTTCAATACTTTGGCTTTGGATTTAACCACTGGCACGTCAGTGGTACTAGCCGTACGTAACGGGCCACCAGGTATTGACCAAAAGGGAGGTAGATGAGCGAACTCATCCTGACACCCTACTGAGCCTGTCAGTGACAATATCCGTACAGTCCGGTCCGTTCGTCTATAAGCATCGCATGTCGGGCCTAGGGAGTAGGTAAAAGTCAGACCTCCAAAAGCGGTACAAGTCATGTCGGAGTGTAGCCCAGAACACCCTGAGATACTACTGGAATACCTACCAGTAAATCTCCTGCCTTGGCCAAGTACTTCGTGTAATGGCTCTCCTAGACACAGCGCGATCTCACCCCCAATACCGGGAGAGACAAAACCCCTGCCGATCCGCTCACTGCCTCCATATGGCTCGGGACTGTACCCAACTAAAACCTGTTTGCACGACTCCTTTGAGCCGTGGTAGAGTAGTAATCAAAGCACAGTGGGAACACACACGAGACAAATGACGATCTCAGGTCGATGAACTAACCTGTACACATGTCACCAGGGAACTGCTATCAGACGTCAAGTATAATACCAACTAGCATGTTCCCGGCGAGTCCTGTCCGGTGTACTCATAACCCAATGAGCACCTGTATACATCTTAGGTGAACCAACTGACACCAATGGCTTGTGAGACCGGCAAACAACCCAGGCGATTTCCTCAAATATCACCAATTACAACGAATCCCAATATAATGAGGATGATCACCCAATTCCCAATAACTTACTCATACTCATCATCTGTAAAACCATACAGATGTGAGAATCATACATGGTAAATACATACCCTGGAGTAAGTACTAATTGGGAAATCAGTTTTCTATTAACAATACACAGTGAAACTGAAACATAAAAATGTTTCGAAGGGGTATTCGGGTATTCCTAGTAATGCCTCTTCCATTATCAGATTCATGACTATAACCGTATATTCCTTTTCCATCTCTCCAAATCCCTTTATTTTTCTTTAGTCGTTACCTTCTGTACACTACCGTTAGGCTAAATGGTTTTCTTCCTTCCCTACCGTTCGGCACCAGCCTATGGTTTGGAAAAAGACTATCCAATAAGCGTAATAGGTGTACTGTCCTAATCCTAGGAGCACTCGCAACGCGAGAGAAGGTAAAGATAAAAGACAACTGAATAAACCTTATTCCTATTTCTCCTGAACCAGAATCCATCCCCGAACTGGAATAAGTTCCTTCGAGTTCGTATATAACCATACGATGGATTATCCAAATAACTGTGGATCTTCGTAGTGATACGGGGTGCTCTGGAGAAATACAAAGGTGAAGTAGGAGTAGCGATGAAATACTTGGTTTGGTTGTGAATAGCAGTCGCAATTTACTTTGCCCTCTTTCTAATCCCTTTATTTTTCTTTACTTATTACCTTCTGTACACCACACTTAGGCTAATTGGTTTTCTTCATTCCCTACCGTTCGGCACCTGCCTATGGTTTGGATAAAGACTATCCAATTAGCGTAATAGGTGTACCGTCCTAATCCAAGGAGCACTCGCAACCTGAGAGAAGGTAAAAGGAAAAGACAACTGAATAGTCCTATTCATTTTCTCCAGAGCCGGAAACCATCCTCGAATCTGGAACAAGTTCCTTCGAGTTCGTATATAACCATACGATGGTTTTATCCAATGAAAGTGGATGTTCATAGTAATACAGGGTGTTCTGGAGAAAAGGGTAAAAGTAGGAGTGGTAATGAGGTATGCAATTCAGACAATCCAAAAGCCAGTGTTTTTAAGAAGGTTCGGTTAACTTGGTCACTGAGTCATAGTCTAGGGTCGGGCCATGGTCGCTGCCAAAGAGAGAGAAAAGAAACACTCTGCGTGCACTCTAACCTAGATCAGAATGGTTACCAATTTATCTAATCAGGAAACCTCCCACTGTATCCTCAAATTCTCCTCCAAACCTGAAAGAAGAATTAGTCGGGATCACCCGAGGAGTAAACTAACTCATCAGTGGGAATCGGGATCCAACTATCATCACATGATAACGTGATGGAATCCACTCATGTTATCACACTCCAGAAGGTATGCGCATGCCTTGCAAGTTTCAGTTTCTTTAGAAACTCCCGATGTGATTTTTACCCCATGCTCTTATGACCTTGACTTTGGCCAACAAATCATAAGTTACATGTCAAGTTCTACCCGTCATTATCCAGGTTAATTTGAACCCACCCGTACCCACCCTTGACTTTGGCCAACAAAGCAGTACGACTGTCCCAAACCAACGCATCTATCTATGCAACAGAAAGGTAACAAATAACTACCATACACTATGCCTTGACTTTGGCCAACAAACATAGCATGAATACTAAGTGCTACCCGTCTGAAATGACGGAGGGCTACGAATGGTTTTTAGAGAAAAATCTTTAACGTAATGAACTTGATATCGTTGAAGGAACCGGATAGCTTTTTATAAATATAGTGGCGAAAACCTTTGCTAAAGAGGCCACTCCCGGTGAAGGGAACTCGGCTCTTTCCCCGTAGAATGAGGTGCGGGATATTCCAACTGAATACCACGATGCAAAGCAAAAAGGCAATCGGCTATAGTGAAGTTATTACCCTGATGCAAACTTGTGTCCAAGGGGTCACTCCTGGTGAAGGGATCTCGGCCTTTGCCTCGTCGACTGAGGTGCTGGATATTCATAACCGAATACCACTCAAAACAAAAGAAAACGTCCTTGCAATAACAGCTTTTTGAAAAATGTTCCAACAACATCAAACAGGTTTGTTTAGCTTGCATTGATCCGAATCAATGCAGTCCCATCAATTGATCACACCACAAAAGAACGAAAATATGATATACGTATATGCCATCCGCATTCGCCACTAGGTCCCGTCATCACCCGTTAGGTTACTTAACTAACGACAGAGCGGGGACTGGACTAGCGCGGATGTAAAACATATACAACATCTACTAGTATATATATATATATAAATCGCTCAAGGCGTGATAAATGCAACATCACAGAAATGTAATAAGCATCACTGAACAATACAGATAATCTGGGAGCCCCGGGTTTCATAGAGCCGCAACTGAAACCCGACGTTCCCCTGGTCGTGTGGATAGCCTGTGCAATGAAATCCTAGACCCCTACGGGTGCGGAAAGTTACCTGCCAAAACCTGAAGTGAGGCAGCCCCCTTCAACAAAGTGAATGGACTACCCAGCACTTCACGGAATTCGGTAACTTGGGCGCCCCTCCTTGGGTCAACCTATATCCCCTACGAGTACGGCGAATAGCCCGCCAATTCTAGAGTGAAGCCCCCTCCTTCTCAAAGCAATGAGATGCAGGCTCGTTGCCCTCTAGATACCGGCTATCCGTGCACCCCACCGCGGGGTAATCCTAATACAGAAAATAAAATATATACAACGGGTACATCGACCTCAGCCCGGTCGTGCTCCAAAAGAATAATATACAAACAGGCAGTGACGGCAGTCCACATGTTGGACGCTTGCCCCGCAATATCAAATGTACAAATATAACCAAGCTGTACTAATATTGCATCCAGGCTATCCACCACGACAAATCCGCAATATCACAGCACAACATAGAACATCAACGTGAATGTCACGTTCGCAAATCCGTCTAAAGGGGCAATAGCGATTAGAGAAGATTTACCGATCAAATGACATTCACAGTCACAGATATAATGTAAGTACTGTAAACTAACTTATTTAAATTTTCGATCGACAAAATTTCCCGAAGTAGGCCCCAAGAACAAATCCAGCACTCAAAATAATCTGGGCCAAAACTAAAAAATTCCAGAAACCCCAATTCCATGTCAAAGACCACAGTAGAAAAATTGGTGCACTGAAGCTACAGAACCGCGGCGGAACCGCGGCCACAGCATGGGTAATGCCGGCTTCCTCGGCGCAATGGTGGAATCACACTTCCAAATTTCTACAGTGGTCTTAGAAAAGCCTGCCTGATTTTCTGAAACATTCAAAATAATTTTTCGACGACAAAATAAATTCAACAGAAACTTGACTTTTGAAATTGCGGTTTCGGAAATTTTGTTCGATCGATGTTTTAAACAAGTTAGAACTAGCTAGTAAAGGTTAATAGCGTGGCTCTGATACCAGTGTAAGTCTACGGTAGCGCCCCGACCGTCGATCCGAGGCCAAAATGCGGAAATAAAACTTTTTCAAAACTTGAAACTGGCGCTAACGTATACTATAAAACCCGGATCGAACCATTAACATTAACTATGAACTAGAGAAAGGTTAGAAAGTGGCTATACCGATCGATCCGTGTCCTTCGGTCTTTGGCCACCATCCCAAGCTCCTCGCGGCATCTCCGATCTCCGGTCTCCTCGTCGGAATGGCACCACATCAATGAGTCTTTTTACGGGCTCCCGCCTCTGAACCGTGGCAACTTAGACACGAAGTTTGCTAGCCGACGTGTCCAAGGCTGCTGTAGAATATACGTAGAACACTTTGACTCAAGGGTTAATCGAAGTTGCTTTTAGGAAGTGGGAGGAGAAATGAGCTTTGGAGATGAGATAAGATTTTTGTTGCAAATGGAAAAATGAATCATTCTCACACTAAGATGGGGTTGTCCAAATTGTGCTCGGCCATGGCCACAAAAGAATGGTGGTGGTGAGTGTAGGAGCAAAATAGAGGTGTCCATAAGCACAAGAAAACCTCACTTCCAATATCCAAATCAATCCAATCCAAATTAATGCAAACATTGAACCAAGCACATCTAAAACCCTCATGAACCATCAGCATGCTGCTAGAGCCCCGGCAACCACAAAAAAAACCTCCATTTATAAATCCCCACTTTGCAAATAAGCCCCCTTTCAAAGGAAAAATCATCCATGAATGAAAGAAGGAAAAATGGCCGAAACGGAATGCAAACTGGCAACTTCAAAAAGCGATCCCGTAATAAATTACAGGATAAACCCGCGACTGTATATACATACCCGCATTTGTATTCCGACCGAATACAAATGCAATGAGACAAAATCTACACATTATAATACTAGGATCCGGCTTAAACCAAAGCCCGCTAGTATTATCCGTTCGAAACACGACACATGTACAAGTGCACGCGTATGTTCGAACCCTGCCATAAAACCATACGGTCTCTACAACATTTCGCCCGAAACTTGAGAAACTGTCTGTGGGGGATTCTAAAGACTCGTCAATATTTTGGCTGTAGATTTAACCACTAGCACGTCAGTGGTACTAGCCGTACGTAATGGGCCACCAGGTATTGACCAAAAGGGAGGTCGATGAGCGAACTCATCCTGACACCCTACTGAGCCTGTCAGTGACAATATCCTTACAGTCCGGTTCGTTCGTCTATGAGCATCGCATGTCGGGCCTAGGGGGTTAGTAAAAGTCAGACCCCCAAAAGCGGTACAAGTCGTGTCGGAGTGTAGCCCAGAACACCCTGAGATACTACTGGAATACCTACCAGTAAATCTCCTGCCTTGGCCAAGGACTTCGTGTAATGTCTCTCCTAGACACAGCGCGATCTCACCCCCAATACCGGGAGAGACGATACCCCTGCCGATCCGCTCACTGCCTCCATGTGGCTCGGGACTGTATCCAACTAAAACTTGTTTGCACGACTCCTTTGAGCCGTGGTAGGGTAGTAATCAAAGCACAGTGGGAACTCACATGAGACAAATGATGATCTCAGGTCGATGAACTAACCTGTACACATGTCACCAGGGAACTGCTATCTGACGTCAGGTATAATACCAACTAGCATGTTCCCGGCGAGTCCTGTCCGGTGTACTCATAACCCAATGAGCACCTGTATACATCTTAGGTGAAGCAACTGACACCAATGGCTTGTGAGACCGGCCACCGCCCCTCATCGGGGTCTCGACTGTATACACTAGTCTACTTTGGAGTATCGATGCCCTGTCTCGAAACTCCCTCGACTAGGGACCCTTCAAGTATGTTCTTATAAACCCCAGCTCCCACGTATATGATCGCCATCATACTGCTGGCAGTCAAGCAAGAATCCTAAGGGCTCTATCAACGCGCTATAGTGATCTGTAACATCACCTAAAGCATGTAAACGATGATAAAGATAAACCAGATAGCATACTATCATCTTGAGTAAGACTGTCCTACCGGCATAGGTCCTCCCTCAATCATTGCAATCACGTGCCTGCGATCCAATAATTGACTTTGAGGGCACTATATCCAACACCTTAAACTCATAGGCTATGATGTCTTTAAACTTTATAGACTATGATGTCTCTAAACTCCATGGACTATGATATCCTTAAACCCACTAGACTGCAATGTCCCTAAACTAAAACAATAAAGTCTAAATACTCATTTAGGAACTAAATGATCCCAAAAACCCTGTTAAGTAGATCTTAGTCTAAAAATTAGATTAATGTATTCTTAACAAATGTTTAAGTTGATCTTGATCTCAAAGAGATTAACGATCCTCAAACCCACTGGACCGCAACGTCCCTAAACTAAGACGATAGAGCCCAAATTCTGTGTCGTTGTACTTAAATGATTCCAACCACCACCCCTATTGAGTAGATCATAGTCTAAAAATTTGACTAACGAATCCTTAACAACGTTTAAATTGATCTTGATCTCAATGAGATTAACGATCTTTAAACCCAAACCAAACCCAAATCTAAGAAAATACGGATTTGGACTAATCCACGTCCTACGGGAGACAACATAAATTAGTCTCCGTATACAATCCACGGGCAACCAAAAATAAAACAAATACACACGACACGAAGTGACCATCTGGAGAAGGAGAAAGTGGTTACCGCGATACGATATCGTAATTAACTGCAGGGGCTTGCGCCTGCAGGGAAGAGCGTCCCCACAATCAAAAACCCCTCATAATGAGGGGGAATCTGACGAAGTCTGCTACCTGGCTCCATCCGTCTAAACCTTCGATACATGGTGCCATAAATCAACTTGGCATCTTCGGAGAGGTGGACGGATAAAACCAAATAGCATCTGCCCCCAAATTCAGGCAAGACGTTTGTCTTCACTGTCTTCGGCGGTAAACAATACATGTGAAGACCCTTCTATCGACAAGTCCACACCTAAGACCGAACCCTTTGACTTGTCGAATGATTTAATCGAGCTATCCAAGTTTCATAACTCCCTTTCCGATAAGATTATCATTCAGAATCTTGATGAAAGTTTTGAAGATAGTTTTGCTGAAGAACTCGCATTCCTAGAAGACATGGGAGTTGTGATGAATCAACCACCCAAAAAAGTCAAATCGCCACCCCTTCTTCTTATTGAAAACAAGAATGCGAGTAGTGCACCATCACCATTTCATCTCTACCAACCGAGACGTAAACCCGATCGATTCCGCCTCCTATCTCCCCACTTCTGCACATCTATGATCTTCCACCAACCATGGTGTTACATCGATAAAATATTTGAATGGTTGGTGATGACTTTTGGTCTCTGTAGAGCTTTGCATAGACCAATAACTTTACCCCCTCATAATTTTAATTGCTTAATACTATTTTCCTCAAGTTTGGCGGGGGGAGAGAAAATATTTTGGCTCTTGAAAGAAAAAAAAATTTACAAAATTGTGAGCCAAAAATAAGTTTGGGGGAGGATTTCACTATCATATTCTTGTTCCCGTTACTAACTTTTCCTCCCAAGTCTACAGGTTTTAAGAATAACAGATGATATCAGTGAGAACACCGCTGCAAATAGGATTGGGGGAGGTTTGTGCTTATTCACGCATCATTTTCTGCATTATACTACATAAAAGCACACATTTTTTTATAATGAAAGTTAGAAAGTGAAAAATACATATGATAGAAAGGAAAAGTTTAAGAAAAGAACGAAAATTAGATGTTTTATAATGAAGCTAGTAATAGATAATCATGAGCTGTTGTCCCAAGGGTTAGTAAGATAAAGAAAATTACTAATCTGAGGATAAAAATTAAGTATGAAAAATAGTCCCTATTCTTGAGTCCAAACTTTTGAAAGTTGATACCTTACTATATGCACTTGCATACATCTTGAAATTTGGGTTAGAAGAGAATACCTTGAAATGCTCTTGTCTAAAAGCCTTAGTATGAAGATCAATGAAAAAAGTGAAACATAAAAAAAATATAAAATGGTGAAGAAAAATAAACACTGGTTTTGTAATTACTTCAGGCAGCATAAAAAAATATAGCGATGGTGTTTTATCACTTAGTGCCTTAGACCAACTGGTTTGGAAGCTACTGCTAAGTCTTAGGTGTTGCAAGACGAGAAAATTTCTAATTACACCTAAATGAGTGAGCACATTTGGTAATCGATCGGTTAGTATCTCAAGAAGTATTAACGGTCGCATGAAGATGTGTGAGCAATTCTATCTAAAATATTCACCGACTAAAAAGTATTAAGGAAGATGGATAAGAGTATGATAGCTTGAATTGAATTCTCTAAGTGTAGGGATGTCTTTTACACACACGTAAGGGTATATGATTGATGTTTGGAAGAAAAGTAGGGAGGAAGACTAAAGGCGATATTTTATTGAGGGATGATTTGATTGCTGACATCTTTTCATGACTATTAAGATAGGGCTCATGACAACCGAAAAGCTAGTGTAGTTTGAAACTCTTATTTTCAAGTTCTTTCTTTTATATATTCTTTATCTTTGTATGTAACTTTCATCATCTTTATTTTATTATGGGATTTTGTGGGTGTAATCTGCTAAAAACCCTCAGGAGACAACACTCCTCCTACTAGGGACACCTAGAGGTTTAAAGGCTTTTTGCACGTGCTCAGTGCAATCGTGTTGCCTACGATAGTATGCTAGGTTTTTCTTTTTCTTCTTCTTCTCTTTAATAACTAGTTTGCTCGGGACAATCAAAGTTATGTTTGGGGATATTTGATTAGTTGAAAATATTGAACATTTGAATGATTATTTTCCCCACTATTATTAAGTTCTAAAAGGTGTTTATTGTAATTATAGAACATATGAGGGTTTATATGTAAAGATTTTATCATCATATGTTTTTACATTATAATTAACATAATGAGGGAAAATACATGCATATAATATTTATATGAAATATTATAAATAAAATATGCATATCATATCAAATATCTCTAACCATATTCTTAAGATTTAATATCATATAAAATGGTTGGAATAATATCTCAAAAATACCAAATATTACTAACACTTTGATTTGAAATATTGTGCAAATATTAGATCAGGTCTGGAATCCAAGAGATCCGAGATATCGGAATCAAATCTGCCGAAAAATGGAAGCAAATCATAAGATTTAGCAACGACAAAGACTCAGAGAATTATTCTCAGAATCCAGATATTGAAGGGATCTCCACATGTCAACAAGAATGAGCAGAAAAAATTTCCAGAACCTGATTCTTCATGAGTGCCGCGGAAGGGCGGCCAAATGCATGATTTGCGGCGGATCCGCGGCGGATCCAGAGCCGTTGGATGAGAAATTTTGGAAGTTGGATCGTATCAGCATATAATCACATATGTTATCTAAGGGTCCTAAATTCTGTGACTATTTAAAGGACCGAGAGCTTCACGAGAAAAAAATTCAACCGAAGAGATCAAGAGGTCCAAGATGATCCACGCATCCGAATTGATAATCAGTTGTTCATCTACTTCCAACAAGATTGAGATCGAGCAAAAACTAGAGTTCTTGTACTCTACTTTAAAAGGATTTGTACATGATATAGTTGATTAATAAAAGTAGAGTTTTTATTAGTCTTTTCACAATTAATTTCTGCGCTTACTTTCTGCATTTAATTTTTGCATCTTACATTATGATCTCATTCTTCATCCTTTCTTCTCTAACCATGCGTGAGTAATTCCTAGCTTGCTAGGGTTCGTAGGCTAGAGTAGATCAATGGGTGATAAAATCATTTAAATCCTTTTATACATTTTAAAGTCTATAAAGATTAGCAAAATAAATGTTAACATCCTTATCAGGCACGCTACCAATTTATTACTAGTCTCGACCACGATTCGAGATCTGATTAACACTTGTTTTGTTAGGGGCTATACATGAATATAGATCAATGCAAGGAAAAGGGTTAGGAGTGGGGAAACCCTAGTTTCTTCCAAAAGAACCCTAATCTATATTCATCACTATCGATCTAGTTTTAAATTATTAAAAGATAAAATGAGTCATTTTTAATTATTCATCCATTACTACTAAGTCCTATGAACCCTACAAACTTTCTCTTCATAATTATACATCCGTATCAAAATAGATCTACAACCAATCAAACCATCTTTCAATAAACTTGTCTAATGTAAGAAAAAGGTTCACGTTCCCATGCGGACGACCTGTACTCATCGTGGCTAGCTACTAGCGACACCATCTTGATTGCGTTTACTTTATTGAAGATGCTTCTCTTTAAAACACATCAATCAACTTCCGAAAAATTAAAAAGAAAAATCTAAAAAAAAATAATTGTGTCTGATGGGATTCGAACACACAAGCTATGCCATAGCAGTGTAGAGGCTTTACCAGTAAGCAACAAGTTGTTTCTAGGTTTTATTTAACAAAAATAACCTATAACTCTTAAATAGACTATGATACCCTTTTCTGTACAATAACAAGAAATTTTTGTACAGGAATTTCCGAGTCATTACATTCTATCCTCCTTATAAAAATTTCGTCTACGAAATTTACATAAAAGACTAATCTTCGAATAGCTGAGGGTATCGTGCACGCATATCGTCTTCTCATTCCCATGTCGATTCTCCTGGCGGGTCTTTTCTCCACATTATCTGGACCAAGTTTACCTTCCTTGTTTCGCAATATGTTCACTTTTCGGTCTAGGATCTCAATTGGTTGTTGCTTGCAGGTTTGGTCAGTCTGTACCATGAGCTCTGAGTGATCAAGTATATAGCTGGGTTTCTCACATATCGTCGTAGCTGGGATATGTGGACCACGTTGTGCAATCCTTCCAATGAGAGTGGTAGTGCTAAACGGTATTCCAGTTCTCCAACTCATTCGAGTATGTCGAACGGTCCTATGTATCTTGGAATGAGTTTACCCCTCTTGCCAAAATGTATCACTCCTCTGTTTGGAGAGATCTTCAGGAACATATGCTCTTTAGGTTGGAACTCCATATGTCGACGCTTTGCATTTGCCGAATGTTTCTGTCGGTCTTGGGATATGTGCATACTTTCTCTGATCGTGCGAACCACGTCCACAGTTGCCACGATCAACTTTTGTCTAAGGAGTTCACGATCTCCAACGTCATCCTAACTCAACGGGGAACGACACTTTCGTCCGCAGAGTGCTGCGAATAGTGCCATCCCAATGCTTGCCTGATAGTTGTTGCTGTATGAAAACTCCACAAGGTGTAGGTGATCTTCCTATGAACCTCTGAAGTCTAACATACAGGCTCTCGGCATATTTTCTAATATCTGAATTGTTCGCTCGGACTGTCCATCTATTTGTGGATGATACGCCGTGTTGAAATTCAGACTTGTTCCTAGGCTAGCTTGCAGACTCTGCCTAAACTGTGATTGAAATCTTATATCACGTTCAGAGACGATACAGACAGGTACCCTATGTAATCTCATGATCTCCTGCATTAGTTTATGGGTATCAAGACAAGTATGGTACAAGGTTTAATTCTTACTTAATATTTTTACTCACCTCCATGTACTTTCTTGCTAACGTCTCGGTTGACTGACCAACTCGAAATGGAATAAAGTGAGCCGACTTAGTGAGTAGATCCACAATAATCTAAATTGCGTCGTTACCCTTCATGCTGCGAGGGAGAGCAGTCACGAAGTCCATGGTAATGTGCTGTCATTTCCATTCTGGAATTGATAACGGCTTTCTGTGATGATTAGCCTTCACTTGTTGACATACTAGACATTTTGCTTCGATCCTTGCTATTTCTCGCTTCATTCCATGCTACCAGTAATGTTGTCGTAGATCCTTGTACATCTTTGTACCACCAGGGTGTACCGAATACGAAGAGCTGTGAGCTTTTTTCTGTCACGGCCCGGAATTGGCACGTGACCGGCACTTGAATCACGTGAAGTCAATAGGACCCCACCGTAATCCAAGTAACCCAAAAGACAACAAATCTAAACCTTTTTAGGAAAATAATGGAGATGCAGTTTTGAAATTAAGGTATAATGAATTCAAATTCTTTCTTGAAAAGTATAAGTAATATTGTAACACCCGAGCCCAATGCTACTAATTTCAGTTACCGTTTGAGCGTAGTGTGACACTCTTTTCATTTATCTTGCTTGATTGTTACTTACTGTAAATTTTACCCGGCAAATTATTTCTGCATATAACAATTTTTGGCATCTAAAATAAAATTAAAAATATTCATCTTGGCCTACTTGACATCCCTAACCCTGCTGTAGCGTCCGTGCATAGTGTTCTCATCCCGTTCAGTGAAACGGGTGAGTTTGGATGGCTACGTGCACGTACGTGTGTCCGTTTTGGGGGTATGCTTTTTGATCATAAAACATTTCATTTTAAGTTTTGGATCCCGCTTAAAATTCTATTATTTCAATTTCGAATTTTTGGACCCGACCCGGGCGCGATTTGGAAATGTTTTACTTTGCGCCAAAATCCCATTTTTTAATATATTTTAAACCATTCGTATATTCATTTCTTTCAACAATCTTATATATTTTAAACTGTATACGATTTCTTAGATTTTTAAAACTTTCTCAATTAATCCCTCCGACCAATCCCCTCCTTCTATTTTTCCGTGGGCCCCTCTATCTCTCTCCTCTATCTCCCCGTCTCTCTCTATCTCTCTATTCCTCTCTCTCTCCCTGTCTCTCTCTCTATCCCTCTCTTTCTCTCTTTCTCTCCCTATCTCTCTTTCTCTCTCCCTCTCTCTTCTATATTCGAAATCATTTCCCTCCTCTTTTTTCTTCTAACGCAACCCAGAACCCACTATGTAAACCCGACTGCCGCCTCACCCCTCGCCGCTGCAGCACCAACGCCGACGCCAATCCGGCCGGACTCGTCGCCTCCTCGCCCTCGACTGAGCCACCGCACCTCCCTCTTCTTCTCCCTTCCTCCCGTGCACCTTCACCGCGGCCACCTGCACCCCGCTCTTGCATCTCGCCGCCGACGATCACCTCGTTGTCTCCTCCATCCATCATCCGCATCATTCTCATCTCCATCACCTCTCCTTCATCAACCCCCGTGCACCCTGCACCTGCTTCCGCGGCCACCTACGCACCCTGCACGCGCCTACGCCGCCGGATCTGTCACCGCCGGCAGTCTCGCCTCTGTACCCCGGCCTTCGTACAACCCACTGTAAGCCTTCTTCTTCTTCTTTCTTCTCATTCTTCTTCCTTCTTCTTCATTTTTCTCCATCTTGAATGCTTGATATCTGTTCTGAACTTGGGCGGAATCCGACGATACCGACGACGCGTCCCGACGTTCCAGCGAGGTACCCCGACCCGTGTGGTTCCACTGTTCGTCGTTTGGGTTCATTCCGTGAACCGTGCACCCGTCACGAGTTTTCCCCGCCGACGTTTATCGTTCCGTATTCCCGGTTCGCGACCCGTCGAGGCAAGTACCCCTTGCTACATGCTATACAATATTTACATATATATTATGACACCCTAAACCTGTAAATTTAACTTTGGTACGATCATTTCTCATTTTTCATGTACAATATTGTTATATATCATTTTATTTTTAAACTTGGAACCTACAGCTTGCAATTGAACCTAATAACCACATTTACCTGTTTAATCACACTTTTAGTATTGACATAGCTTATGGCATTTATCTCTATAGTTTTGTTCCATTCGGACACTCGTATGCATTTTAAGCTGTAATAGCTATATTGAACCTTTATATAAATCATTGCACCTCTAGAGTGCTTAAACTTGTTAACATGATTAAAAGGCCATAATTGTCTTACTGCATGCTTATACGGTTGAAATCATATCTGTGACACAATTGATAACGGTATTGCTAATTGAATGAAACTGCCTATTACTTAATTCATTGCTTATCTCATGTTGTTGTTACCCATGCTTGATTATATAACTGATTGTGAGTACACCTATGATATCGCTTGCTTCTTGACCTGTCTTACTACCTACACATTGATTGACCCGACATGGTACCGTATACTGCTTGACTTGACATGATGTACCATGACCTGATCCGTAACCCGATCTCGTGTCTAATGCCAACAAACCTGACATGTGGTCCTCATGGACCGTTCCTGTTGTCTATCCAGACAAACCTGTTTACCTGATCCTGTGTTGGCATTAGTTTCTTGATTTCGGGATACCTGACTTGACTTGCACATATAACTTGGGGGTATGGGGAAATCAAAGGTGAAACCTGACTTGTAACTCGACAGTTCACTACCTGTCCTGAGTGTACACATTCCTGCTTTGTGCCTAGCGGCATGTCTCGGTTTCAGCCGAGAATATTGTGGCCGTGGTCCCGGGTATGTACGGGATACTATCGAGTGTACACATTCCTGTTTTGTGCCTAGCGGTATGTCTCGGTTGCAGCCGAGAATATTGTGGCCGTGGTCCCGGGTATGTACGAGATACTATTGAGTTACATCGAAGATTCATCAATTTGGTTTCAAAGACTTTAGAATAGAGAACCTGATAGAATAGTTTAGTTTATTCACTACACACTACCCTGCACTGCTCTGATTTATATTATTGTTACCCTTGCTTATTCATGTTTATATTTGCATTGCCTGTTACCCTGTTTATTATTTTATTACTTGATGACTTGACGCGCTGACGTCTGGGTTTTGCATGGCCCAGATTCTTCTACCTTGTTGCAGACTGATTATGGGTTTTGCCGCTGTTAGACGAGCGGTGAGGTTCCTGTCCGTATGTAGTTTCACTCCAGGTGTTTCATTTATTGTATCTTTTGGCTTCCGCATATTGTTATTTCATGACTCTTTTACTGTCACGCCCCGCTTCCCAAAATACGGAATACGAGGGGTAGACAAGGCCAGCCATGCTCCTACGGTCAAGGAAATGTCCTGCCGTAGTCACACTTCGGCTTCTAGTTTTTCATGGTAAACAATAAATGATGCGCAGGTAATGGGAAATGCAGTAACTGAAAGAAACAATGTAAAGACTGACCTGAAGTGGAACAAACAAATGTAACTCGGAATGCCAAGTCAAGAAGTCTGTGATGCACGTCTAGTTCTGATCCAGGCTAAATCTTCTCCTCACACTGAGCATGCATACTCAGGTCGTCAAAGCGACACAATAGCAGTATAATATATATAAAAAATCAAGTGACAGTTCTAACAGTGGTAATAGATATGAATGACAGTAAATCAATAACAGCATGGATATGAATATGCAGTAATCAATGCAGCGGAGCAGTAAAGCAGTAGAACGATATGTCACATATGTCAACGCAGTATATAAGGTATATAAATGCCAGTATCCCTATCAGTCTCACTGTACAAGTCACTAAGCCTATCGTCGGTCCAAGTGTGAGAGTCAACCACTCGTGAGTGTCCTCCACCCAAGGGTAGAACTCAAGGGCAAGGGACCACGGGCCCAACATGTAACATGTGTATCACGGTGTATATCGCATACCCTGTAAATCTCCATGTATCTCCCTAAATATATAAGCCGGCATGGGACTCCCGAGATTCTATTGAACTCACACTTAAACTACCCCACACCCCGTGGTCTACATCAAACGCTAACCATAACCCTAAATACCAATCGGTCTGTGACATGTCTGCGCGAGAACTGGAGGCAGGACCTCCATCAAGCACGTCCCGACTAATACCTAAGATAAATGGCAGTGTCGGATGCCTTATCTGTGATATCCGTGCAAGCGCTTCCATAAGCGTCCCATACCACTTAAAGTCACACGTACACGCATCCCACAGACGTCGACAATGCAATAGAATAATAGGGTCACTGATTGTGTACACGTACGTATCACTTTCACTTAATCACGGATACACGAACACTGACGTACTTGCCACGATCATCACTAGAATCTAACACTGGGTAAATGCACGATATCACTAAGTTGTCACTACAATGATATGGGTATGATATGATGCGTGAATAGTATATAAGCACGATTAAGGTGTCACAAAAACAGTATTTTATCACTTGCACGATTTATCATGAAACGTACATATATAATTTAGGGAAATGATAAACAGGTAGTAATTAGTATGTTCAGTTGTCCATCCATCAAATTTGGGTTCAAGCCAATCGGGTTCCAGGATCATTAATTATAACCACTTCATTTTAAGCGCTCGCGGCTGGAAATCCGGTTTCAGAATCAGAAATCCATTTCGCAACGCATTTTAATCCCAGTTGGAATCAGATTTTAGCGATGCTACAGTTGGATGAATTCTTGAGTTTTCAGTATAGTTTTCAACGCAATAGACGGATCTTCGATCACGTCTGTACGTCAGGAGATATACACTATTCAATACCTATATGTCGGTTCTGATTCTGCTGGAACTGTTATGTGCCCCGATGTTTTAAATTACAGAATAAATAACAAATGGTAACGAAACAGAATGAAATCAATTGTGTTGTCTAGCTAACAGATTTATCTATAATGAACAGCGGAGTTCCGCAACCTACGAGTTTAGGAAATCATGTGGTACCCACTACGAAACAGCAAGCAACAATTGGAGTCGCTCTGGACTGCAGTGCAGAGTCGCACTCCGATCCAAATATCGACACCGTTTAATTACAGAAACTATTATAAACTTGCACGGGGTTAAAGTTCGTTGAGTCGGCTTCGATTTGAGCCCTCGAACGCATCATTCTAGTATGTATATAATTTACGGTGAATTTAACGGTTTTCAGGTACAATAAAATTCCTGTTTTACGGTTAAACTTGGGGGTAGTTGGTTTAGTCATTAACGATCAAATTATCCAACGAAACTTGCACACGTTGTTCATCCCTACAAGGGCCAATGTAATTTATCCAGTTCCGTCAAATTTGATAACGATTTCCTAAGAGAACAAGCATCGAACAGTTTTTTGTCGAATGATCTACCGGAAAGTAAAATATGAATTATATACGATGTCAATTTGTAATTAACAAAAGTAGCATGTAGCAAGTAGGGAACTTGCCTGGGAACGCCTCGGGGTCGTACGGTAGCAGCGGCGTCACGAACGCGTGATGTACGCCGTGAAACGGATTTGCGCGAGCTTGGATCGAGACGCGGATTTTGCGTCGGAGTTGTCCGGAGTCGTTGCACGGTTACTGGAGGTTGAGGGGTGCTTGATGATCCTCTGCGAGTGTACTGTGGTTGACGACGGTCGACGGCGTCGCTCCGGCAATGGCCGCAGTGAGGGTTTGTAAGGAAAATGTGTTTTGTGTGGTTTTTGAGAGAGTTAGAGAGAGGGTGAACAGAGGGGATTGAGAGAGTGTTGGAGAGAGAGAGTAGGCAGAGAGAGAGTGTGTGTGTAGACAGAGAGAGAGAGCTGAGCGTAGACAGAGAGAGAGTATAGAGAGAGAGAGAAAGAGAGTGAGACACAGAGAGATAGAGAGTGAGACACAGAGAGATAGAGAGTGAGAGCAGAGGGTCTTCGAGAGGGAGGGAGTGCAAGAGAGAAGAGATGGTGGGAAAGATGACGATGATGTTAATGATGATGATGCTGCGGGGGGAGGGGGTCGACGACGAGACGAGAAGCTCGCCGGCGTCGGGGCAGGGGACTCGGTGTGCAGATGAGTGGGTGCAAGAGAGTGGGTGCAGGGGACTCGAGTTGATGGTGGTAGAGTCGTGAAGGGAGAAGGAGGAGGTTAGGGTGAGGTGATGTAGAAGGGGATCGGAGGAAAGTTCGTCGTCGTCGTCGAGGGTGGAGGTTACAATGGGTTGTGGGAGGTTTGGGTGCTCGGGTTTGGGGCTCGGCGAATGTAGAGAGAGAGAGATGAGGAGTGAGTGGGAGACGGGGTTGAAAACGTGGGGGTAACGGCAGGAGCGACGGCGTGAGGCGCGGCGGAGGAAAGGGATCGCGCGCGCGAGTTGCGGGAGGTTACCGTTGGGAATTTTGAAGGAGATGAACAGTGGTGGCGGGTCGGGTCTGAAGTGGAGACGGGCATGGGTTTTGGGGAGTGGGCTGAAGAAATGGGCCGGCTCGCAAAAGGAAAATAAAATCGCTAAAAACTTGGTGGGCTGAGGGAGAATATAGGGAACGGGCCGGGGAAAAATATATAGAAAAAGGAAGAGTGTGGACCGGGCTTAGGGCTGGAAAAAGGAAAAGAAAATGAAATTAGAAAAATAGAAACGGGTCGGGCTTGGGTTATGGGAATTAAAGAAAAATTTAGATGATAATAAAAAGGAGTGGGTTTAAGGAATTATTTGGTTTTAGGGTTTAGTTTTAAGTAGATAAGGGAAATGGTTGAAGGGGAAAAAATTTCCAAATAAAAATAAAAAGGGGACTTTAACATAAATAATTAATTATATAAGAATAGATAAAATCATAAATAAAATCATTAAAATTATAAATAAGAGTAAATAGGATTCTAGAGTAACAAAATGCATATTTTGGTATAAAAGGGGCTAATTATATAAGAATAGATAAAATCATAAATAAAATCATTAAAATTATAAATAAGAGTAAATAGGATTCTAGAGTAACAAAATGCTTATTTTGGTATAAGAGGGGCTGGGTATTACATTTACTCTGGCTTATGGACATGTACTAGATAGTTAGTTTACTTTCCTGTTCTTGATATCTCTACAGCCGTAATGTGACTGTGGAAGGATTTTTCCTATCCGCAGGTAGCATGGTTGGCTATGTCACGTGCCCATCTTAGCGTACTCTGGGAAGCGGGGCGTGACATGGTTCTTTTGGTATCAGAGCCATAGGATAGTCGGGTTGATTCTTTTGTAGTTGGGTATTGTACCCAATACACGAATCAGAATACCCGTGTTTAGGAAACATGTCCTGCCACCTTGCCGTTTTACCATTCTTGAATCGCATTCTTCCTGATTATATCTTTTACGATGTGCAAACTTCCTTTGCATATCGACTCGAAACCTGATTCTTTGTTATCTCTAGGACTTAGGAAACTTGGGTGGAGTTATGTAATTGTGGCTATGATACCGCGGCATAGTTACAATGCGTCACTCTATTTAAGTATCTTGGAGTTCTAGCCTTGATCTATATTCAGAATCTATCATCATGCTAATGTTAGGTATTTTGAGTTAAGGATTATGGCCGGTAAGAATTTGAAGACGTACCCAAGGCGTGTGGACGAAGCCGCCATGCTTGGAGTGATAAGAGGAATGCTGGAGAATCAAAAGAAACAGACCGAACTGATCCAGCAACAAGCGGAATCGTTTCAGGAAGGTTTGCAGATCGTTCAGCAGTCTATGAACAATGTTGGAGCTAAGCCAGTTGACCGAGTAGGGACCGTAGCTGATTTCAGACGTTTGGGTCCGTCTACATTTACTGGTTTGGAGGAGCCGTTGCCAGCAGAGCAGTGGCTAGTTGACACAGAGAACTTGCTTGTTGCGGCCAGATTCCAGATGAGAAAAGAGTTGACGTGGTACGCATTCAATTAGTGGACTACGCCCGAGAATGGTGGCTTGTGGAAGAGAACCGCTTGCCCAAGCCGATCAAGTGGGCGGATTTTTCAAAGAGTCTCCTAGAGAAGTTTCTTCCCGCGGACTGCACGGGAGGAAATGGAAGAGAAATTCATCAGGCTAAAGCAGAATGGAGCACCCGTAGATGAGCATGCAGCAGAGTGGACGAGACTCAGTAGATTCGCTGGACCTTTAGTTGCCAACGATGCAGACAGGGCACGTAGGTTCATGCGCAGCTTGGACGTGGACATCCAGAGGCAGATTGTCTCCCTGGGTTTGACCACTTTCTCACAAGTACTTGCGGCAGCCGAGAGCAGCAGAGTTTATCTGGGATGAAGGGGAGTTTGCAGCAGACAGCAGTTGCGGTAAGGAAGCAGTTCTGTCGGGCCAGTCAAGTTTAGGGCGAGGCCGACGAACAATATTCTTGCATCAATGGAAGTGATGAAAGTGAAGAGCCGGCTGTTGTTCGTGATTTTATGGACGTATTTGAAGATATATCGGGATTACCGCCGAAAGCGAGACGTGGAGTTCGCGATTGATCTTATTCCTGGTGCAGCGCCAGTATCCAAAGCGTATTATCCAATGGCACCAGTAGAGTTGGAAGAAGTCAAGAAACAGGTTGCTGAATTGCTTGAAAAAGGTTGGATTCGAAGCAGTAACTCGCCTTGGGGAGCTCCAGTTCTTCTAGTAAAGAAGAAGGATGGCACAAGAAGGATGTGCATCGATTATCGAGAATTAAACCGGGTGACTATTAAGAACAAGTACCCGATCTCTCGCATTGGCGAACTTTTCGAGCAGCTTAGTGGCGCGAGGGTATTCTCGAAGCTAGATTTGCGATCCGGATATCATCAGGTCCGAGTGAAAGCAGAGGATATTTGCAAGACGGCGTTCCGAACTCGGTATGGACATTACGAATACTTAGTGATGCCCTTCGGAGTAACGAATGCGCCGGCAGTATTCATGGACTTGATGAACCGAATCTTTTCACCATTCTTGGACCAGTTTATTGTGGTATTCATTGACGATATTCTGGTTTACTCGAAGAGTTTTGAAGAGCATGATCGCACTGCAGACGTTGAGACAAGAGAAGTTATATGCGAAGATGAGTAAGTGCGAGTTTTAGCTGGAAGAAGTAAAGTTTTTGGGGCATGTTGTGTCTGGAGATGGAATTGCCGTCGATCCAGAAAAGATTTCAGCAGTACGAGATTGGCCGATTCCAAAGAATGTTGCGGAGATAAGAAGTTTTCTTGGACTCGCCGGACATTACAGGAGATTTGTGGAGAACTTTGCTCGTGTGGCGGAGCCGTTAACCAAGCTTACGCGCAAGGAGGTAGTTTTTGTATGGACGGACAAATGTGCGTTAGCTTTTGAGACGTTAAGGTAGAAGTTGATAACCGCCCCTATTCTGACCGTGCCAGACAATTCCGGAGGATTGGTGATTCACAGCGACGCATCTGGGAAAGGATTGGGATGTGTTTTGATGCAGCAGGGGAAGGTTGTAGCGTACGCATCGAGACAGTTGAAGACTCATGAGAAGAATTACCCAACTCATGACTTGGAACTTACGGCCGTGATTTTCGCTTTGAAGGTTTGGAGACACTACCTTCTGGGCGAAAGGGTCGAAGTTTTACTGATCATAAGAGCTTGAAGTATGTGTTCACACAGAAGGAACTTAATATGAGGCAGCATAGATGGTTGGAGCTGATGGCTGACTACGATCTTGATCTTAAGTACCATCCGGGGAAGGTTAATGTCGTGCCGGATGCGCTTAGTCGGTTACCAGCAATACAGGTGTTAACTACGCAGGAGGAGCTCGTTGAAGATTTTCGAAGATTTGACTTGGAGGTTGTGCTACCGCATGCTAATGGACAGTTGTTGCAGCTGCAAGTACATCCGTCATTGATCGAGAATATTAAAGCAGCACAATCGCAGGACCCTATACTGCAAAAGTTTTGAGGACAGGTTGAAGCCGGACTACGAACAGATTTATTGATCCACGAAGATGGTTCGTTGAGATATGGTAGCCGTTTGTGTGTACCAAAGGGAGATACTCTTGAAGAGCTTATGAAAGAGGCACATAGCTCAGCTTATTCTGTACATCCAGGAGGCACAAAGATGTACCGAGATATTCGACAGCATTTCTGGTGGGAAGGCATGAAACGGGAGATTGCTCGCTTTGTGGCTAAGTGCTTGATATGTCAGCAAGTTAAGGCTGAACATCAAAGGGTTGCTGGTTTATTGCAACCACGTCCGATTCCTCAGTGGAAGTAGGAACATATAACCATGGATTTCGTGACGGCTTTACCGCGGAGTCCAAAGGGCAACAATGCTGTATGGGTGATTGTTGACCGATTGACCAAGGCAGCTCACTTCATTCCTTTCCGGGTTGGTCAATCAACAGAGACTTTGGCAGAACGGTACATGCAAGAGATTGTAAGATTGCATGGAGTACCGGTGAGCATTGTGTCCGATCGGGACACTCGGTTCTTATCACACTTTTGGCGGAGTTTACAGGAAAGTTTGGGGACTCGATTGAAGTTTAGCACAAATTATCATCCTCAAACTGATGGTCAGTCGGAGAGAACGATCCAAAATCTTGAGGATATGTTGAGAGCATGCATGTTAGACTTCAAGGGTTCTTAGGAGGATCATCAACATTTGGTGGAGTTTTCTTACAACAACAGTTTTCAGGAAACCATCCAGATGGTTCCATTTGAAGCATTGTACGGCCGTAAGTGCCGTTCACCTATTTGCTGGGACGATGTCGATGAACGAAGATTATTGGGACCAGATTTGGTTGTGCAGACAGTTGAGAAGGTTAACACTATCAGAAATCATTTGAAGGCAGCACAAGACCGACAGAAGAGTTGGGCAGACACGTCAAGAAGACCTTTAGAGTTCGCCGTGGGTGACTTGGTATTCTTGAAGATATCACTGACTAGAGGGGTGATTCGTTTTGGAAGTCGAGGAAAGCTTAGTCCTCGATTCGTTGGACCCTTTGAGATCTTGGAGCGTATTGGTGAGGTAGCGTATCGTTTGGCGTTACCGCAGTCCTTGGCAAATGTGCACGATGTGTTTCACGTATCTCAACTCTGTAGGTATGTTCGAGATGAAACGTACGTACTGGATCATTCGGAGCTAGCAGTACGAGAAGACTTGACTTTTGAGGAGCGGCCGATGGAAATTGTGGATCAAAGGGAAAAGGTTCTTAAGAATAAGGTGATCCCTCTTGTGCTTGTTCCTTGGGGTAATCGCCCGCATGGAGAGTCCACTTGGGAACGAGAAGATGAAATCCGGCAGAAGTTTCCTCACCTTTTCTTGTAGTTTTTCTGTCTTTGTATTCTTGGAATTTCGAGGACGAAATTCTTTTTGTAGTTGGGTATAATGTAACACCCAAGCCCAATGCTACTAATTTCAGTTACCGTTTGAGCGTAGTGTGGCACTCTTTTCATTTATCTTGCTTGATTGTTACTTACTGTAAATTTTACCCGGCAAATTCATTTCTGCATATAACAATTTTTGACTTCTAAAATAAAATTAAAAATATTCATCTTGGCCTACTTGACATCCCTAACCCTGCTGTAGCGTCCGTGCATCGTGTTCTCGTTCCGTTCAGTGAAACGGGCGAGTTTGGATGGCTAAGTGCACGTACGTATGTCCGTTTTGGGGATATGCTTTTTGATCATAAAACACTTCATTTTAAGTTTTGGATCCCGCTTAAAATTCTATTATTTCAATTTCGAATTTTTGGACCCGACCCGGACGCGATTTGGAAATGTTTTACTTTGCGCCAAAATCCCATTTTTTAATATATTTTAAACCATTCTTATATTCATTTCTTTCAACAATCTTATATATTTTAAACTGTATACGATTTCTTAGATTTTTAAATCTTTTTCAATTAATCCCTCCAACCAATCCCCTCCTTCTATTTTTCCGTGGGCCCCTCTATCTCTCTCCTCTCTCTCTCCACGTCTCTCTCTCTCTATTCCTCTCTCTCTCCCCGTCTCTCTCTCTCTCTCCCCCTATCTCTCTTTCTCTCTCCCTCTCTCTTCTATATTCTAAACCATTTCCCTCCTCCTTTTTCTTTTAACGCAACCCAGAACCCACTACGTAAACCCGACCGCCGCCTCACCCCTCGCCGCTGCAGCACCAACGCCGACGCCAACCCCACCGGACTCGTCGCCTCCTCGCCCTCGACCGAGCCACCGCACCTCCCTCCTCTTCTCCCTTCCTCTGTGCACCTTCACCGCGGCCACCTGCACCCCGCTCTTGCATCTCGCCGCCGACGATCACCTCGTCGTCGCCTCCCGCCATCATCCTCGTCATTCTCATCTCCATCACCTCTCCTTCATCAACCCCCGTGCACCCTGCACCTGCTTCCACGGCCACCTACGCACCCTGCACGCGCCTACGCCGCCGGATCTGTCGCCGCCGGCGGTCTCGCCTCTGTACCCCGGCCTTCGTACAACCCACTGTAAGCCTTCTTCTTCCTCTTTCTTCTCATTCTTCTTCCTTCTTCTTCATTCCTCATTTTTCTCCATTCTTGAATGCTTGATATCTGTTCTGATCTTGGCCGGAATCCGACGATGCCGACGATGCGTCCCGACGTTCCAGCGAGGTACCACGACCCGTGTGGTTCCACTGTTCGTCGTTTGGGTTCATTCCGTGAACCGTGCTCCCGTCGCGAGTTTTCCCCGCCGACGTTTATCGTTCCGTATTCCCGATTCGCGACCCGTCGAGGCAAGTACCCCTTGCTACTTGCTATACAATATTTACATATATATTATGACACCCTAAACCTGTAAATTTAACTTTGGTACAATCATTTCTCATTTTTCATGTACAATATTGTTATATATCATTTTATCTTTAAACTTGGAACCTACAGCTTGCAATTGAACCTAATAATCACATTTGCATGTTTAATCACACTTTTAGTATTGACATAGCTTATGGCATTTATCTCTATAGTTTTGTTCCATTCGGACACTCGTATGCATTTTAAGCTGTAATAGCTATATTGAACCTTTATATAAATCATTGCACCTCTAGAATGCTTAAACTTGTTAACATAATTAAAAGGCCATAATTGTCTTACTGCATGCTTATTTGGTTGAAATCATATCTGTGACACAATTGATAACGGTATTGCTAATTTAATGAAACTGCATATTGCTTAATTCATTGCTTATCTCATGTTGTTGTTACCCATGCTTGATTATATAACTGATTGTGAGTACACCTATGATATCGCTTGCTTCATGACCTGTCTTACTACCTATACATTGATTGACCCGACATGGTACCGTATACTGCTTGATTTGACATGATGTACCATGACCTGATCCGTTACCTGATCTTGTGTCTAATGCCAACAAACCTGACATGTGGTCCTCATGGACCGTTCATGTTGTCTATCCAGACAAACCTGTTTACCTGATCCTGTGTTGGCATTAGTTTCTTGATTTCGGGATACCTGACTTGACTTCCACATATAACTTGGGGGTATGGGGAAATCAAAGGTGAAACCTGACTTGTAACTCGACAGTTCACTACCTGTTCTGAGTGTACACATTCCTGTTTTGTGCCTAGCGGCATGTCTCGGTTTCAGCCGAGAATATTGTGGCCGTGGTCCCGGGTATGTACGGGATACTATCGAGTGTACACATTCCTGTTTTGTGCCTAGCGGCATGTCTCGGCTGCAGCCGAGAATATTGTGGCCGTGGTCCCGGGTATGTACGGGATACTATTGAGTTACATCGATGATTCATCAATTTGGTTTCAAAGACTTTAGAATAGAGAACCTGATAGAACAGTTTAGTTTACTCACTGCACACTACCCTGCACTGCTCTGATTTATATTATTGTTACCTTTGCTTATTCATGTTTATATTTGCATTGCCTGTTACCCTGTTTATTATTTTATTACTTGATGACTTGACGTGCTGACGTCTGGGTTTTGCATGGCCCAGATTCTTCTACCTTGTTGTAGACTGATTAAGGGTTTTGCCGCTGTTAGATGAGCGGTGTGGTTCCTGTCGGTATGTAGTTTCACTCCAGGTGTTTCATTTATTGTATCTTTTGGATTCCGCATATTGTTATTTCATGACTCTTTTACTCTGGCTTATGGACATGTACTAGATAGTTAGTTTACTTTCCTGTTCTTGATATCTCTACAGCCGTAATGTGACTGTGGAAGGATTTTTCCTATCCGCAAGTAGCATGGTTGGCTATGTCACGTGCCCATCTTAGCGTACTCTGGAAAGCGGGGCGTGACAAATATTATATGAAAATTCAAGTGAGTTGTATACTATTTTTGAAAACATTTTCGTCATTGGAAATTTGGGCAGCACCAAGAGAGAGCTAGCTCTTTGCCAATTGGCGGAATCACAACCACACAAATGCAAATATACGACGCCCAAGGCGAAGATCAAACACAGAAAAGAAAGTAAAGAAACCAAAACATCATCAAACCCAAAAATAAAAAATAAAAACATATCAGTGACTCTAAGTTCGAAAGAATATACAAATATATGGTTTCTCAGTCTAGCAAATATACAAAGTCTGGTTTATTGAGCTTTTAACTAGATATAACTGAATAAATATATACAAATGGTGGTAATGATCCAAAATGTACCACACCTACCAATGCAAATCGCCCAGAAGAAAGCCGTGTGCCAGCAAGCCGCTCCTGAATCCATGCGGTCAACCCTGCAAGAAAACTGTGATACAACGGGAGTGAGTTGGCAACTCGTGAGTAGAAAATATCAGCAGGTAGAAATGGAATGTATAACGATATCCTAGGTCATACAGTAATATATTAAGATAATAATATTGAGTGGTAACAAGGGTGATAGTGTAAACATAAGTATAATAATACTAATATAATCGTGCCCATGTGAAAATGTGGTACCATGTCATCTGTATCATATATATATGTGTAGGCGTATTATCCAATGTGTGTCCATCAACGACACACCAAATCATCAGAAAAAACTGAGTGCCCAGCATCGACACTCGAAAACATCATAAAACCCGTGTGTAGGGTGTTTTTCGTCACCCCATTGAGATGGGAAATACGCGTCACTTGTCGAGCGTATACAGATTCCCCCTGCCTATGGTTGGCTAGGGTTTATTGATTGTGGGGATCCGAATCTCCGGCAGCCATGGACTAAACTGCCGTTAATTACCCCTCGTCTTTAAAGTGAAGGAACCTCTGATTGATGGGTCAAACTAGTCATGCGAACCCAATGTGCAGCATGCGTATGTGTGTCTTGAGGGCTTTTAGGTATATCGGAGACCTCGCTGAGTTTACAGGGGTCCCGCTATCCGGATAGGGCTGGGGGTCAAGAGGGCTAGCAGTCCCCTTGCGGGGTACAGGGAAGGGCCCTGTTAGAAATTTTTTCTAGCGAGGAACGTGTTTTGAGTGTGGAGTATATGAAAAAAAAGAAAGAAGAAAAGGAAAAAAATGTGAGTAATGTCCTAAGAACGTATGGGCGCTGGGCACTGGGTGTCAGCGCCTCACATGCTCGGCACGTGGGCGTTGGGCGCTAGGCGCCAGCGCCTCATGTGCCCGGCACATGAGCATTGAGTGCTGGGCGCCAGCGCCTCACGCGCCCGGCACGTAGGTATCGGGCGCCTGCGCCTCACGCGCCCGGCACGTAGGCGCTCGGCGTCAACAGAAAGAAGGGGCTTAGCCCCGAAATAAGGCGTTGAACCCCCGAAAAGGGTTTTAATCTATGGAGTTAAACTCCAAAAGATTTTGAGTGGAGTTAAACTCCCAAAAAGGATTTTTATTTGTAGAGTTAAACTCCGAAAGATTTTGAATGGAGTTAAACTTCTAAAAGGGTTTTATTTGTGGAGTTAAACTTCAAAAGATTTTGAATGGAGTTAAACTCCCAGAAATCTTTAGAGATGATCAAAGGAGACCCCTTTCTTCTCCCCTTTAGCCCTGGATCTTCTTTTAAGCCTTGGATCATCCCGAAGTGGGGTTTTTGGAGTTGGGTCTCCTTCTTCATCCTATCTGTTGGCTGGATCATGGAGAAAAAAGAGTAAGACTTAAAAATCTCCCATTTTAAGGATTTGATGGAAGATCTGAGCTCCCCTTCAAGGGTTTTATGGTGAAAAACTGTTTCTTTTTGGAAAAAGAAGAGTTAAAATCTTGATTTAGTTCAAAAAAAAGGAAGAAGGTTTATAACCTTGAGGAAGGAGAAGGAGGCACAAAACCCTAATTTTCGAGAGAATGAAAAAGTCGTTCTTTATATCATCATCATGTTGCCTTTATAGGCTACACACTTTACATATAACCCCTTGGGCTTTTCCAAATGACACTTGTGTCACCCATGCCTTATGTGCTTGTTTCATTTTGCACATAATCCACGGGGTTTACAAAATTTTGGATTTCTACCCATTTTTCATACATTTATTTCTAAAAAATTGCATTAAACTAATTTATTGCTTCATTCTTAGCATGGAGTCGGCCCCTTCTATGCTTAGTCCTGACTTGGGCTTGGGCCCACTTGGCTTGGGGGTTGATTGACATTAACTTGGTCGATCGGGGTGTAACTTTAACCCCAACACCGTGTCCAGTATCGACACGTAAATTCTCATATCTCGGGCTCCGTCTCATCTGATCGACCCTCAAATCCATCTGATCACACGACTCCGGTCGGTACGAATATCCGCAAAACCAAAACTATCACCGGTCTGTAGTGCTCCCTTCCGGGCTCAACGTCTCTCTATACGATATTCTTGCCCAGGGGTATCGTACCGGGTCCACCATGTACCCGCAGATGGTGCCTCCTCTCTTCTCGAATCGGGTATACACATAACTCAGAACCAAGAAAACTCATAGTGGACGCCACACATCATATCAAGAGAAACCACATTTTTAAAACAATCATAAGTTTTCAAAATGTATATACGGTTTCTCAAATCCAAAAATCTCATGAAAAACAAAATCTCATAAGCATGAACCGGTAATGAAACAATGAGTACAAGTACAGAAAAAATCCGTAATGCAAAACCAGTGTGTTTATATGAGCATGGCATCTAACTAAGTAAGAAAATGCGATAACAGATCTAGTAAATATGGTATGGGTATTAAACAATAACTAAAAAGTTACAGGTTATTAGGTTATACGGTGAAGTAGCGATTTCTAATGTGTACGTGACATGGCAATTACCGATGATGAGTGTATGAGCAAGAGAGTATGTGTGCGTAAAATATGCGCATCATCGGTAATGGTGCGTGTGTCCTAACAGACGATGTCATATAAGATAAGGAAAAGAACGTGGTATGTATACCGAAAAAATGAGAATAATTCAAGCATAGCAAAAAAAGGAAACTTTTAAACACAACAATATAAAATACATAGCTGCATATGAGTTATACAGTTATAGTTTAAAATAGTATGAATCGTTGTTTTTAGAAAAATAGGAGCTACAATGTTTTTGAAAAAAAGATACCATTTGAAAATCCGCAGCGTCCCTTGAGGTTATCATTTAAAAATGAATAACGATTCGTTATTTTTGAAAATAGGTATGGCTCTAATTATATTCTAATATCTACTTAAGTGATTAGAAAACAATAATTTTCTGAGTCGATACATCCATAAGTTGGTGATCCTGCCTTATAGTATCACGTATGGTATAATCCATAGTACGGAATCATCAAGTCAAGAGTGCGGATCAATCATCATGTACATCATATCATATACGGTATAATCCATCGTACGATATCATCAAGTCAAGTGTGCGAATAAATCATCATGTATATCATATCACGTACGGTATAATCCATCGTACGATATCATCAAGTCAAATGTACGAGTCTATGGTCACGTACATTCTATCATCTCATCTAGTCACATATCGTCACATGTTATATCATCTCGTATCACATCAAGAACATATATATCGCCTAATGTTCATATAATATATCATATCATATCATGACATTTCATCTCATATCATATAACATAGTTTTGTGACATCATGTCCGATCATATCGACTTATATCATTATAACATGTCATATCCTCATCTCGTGATGTTATATCGAAGTTATCCTCAAACTTACATGTGTACACACACACACACACACACACACATACATATACACATATATACATATATCTATGTGTGTACAACATATATACCAATGGCTCAAGGCTAAGAAAATAAGAACAAAGGATATTCCTCCCTACGAGTATGCTTACTATCGCCTATAGTCTCCTAGAACCTTATTAGCTAAGTATACATATCTAATATTTATATATAACTATATACCTAGTACCCTAATACTACGGTTGCGGGGGTGCTATACGCCATCCACCCGACTTCCCCGTAGATATACATCTACTCACCTACTATCCTCGCTCTAGCCGAAGTCGATGAACGCCTTTCTCTCCTTCGTCATCCCGTAAGTTCATGCAAATGCACCTACAAGTCAAAGCACATCGTTTCAAAATCAAAATCAACTCTTGAAAACCGATACATCAAGAGAAGTGTACATATGTTAGAACATATGGTCCACTCGTGCCAGAACAACAAAACAAGTCCTGACGTTGACGTACGAACGTCAAACGACCGTGCCAAAACTCAAATATCAAAAATCTATTGGGTTACACTAACGCCCTAGATATCAACCATAGCGATTTGCAGAACAAAATTTTTTCTACAAGTTTAAAAATGGCGCTAGAATAACCCAATAAACTGGATCTTACCATAAACCTAACTAGCTAAACTATAAGAGCTATCTACTATGATAAGAAAGCCTTACCAAAAGATCCGTGTCCTTCGGTCTTCTTTCCTCATCATACACTCCAAGTGGCCACCATGATCTTGCTTGATCTTCTTTTCCCGCTCCATCGGTTCTCCGGGATCGAGCTTGCTCTTCGGTTCTTCTTTGTTGTAGATGATCCACCCGAGGGATGTAATCCATGGCTCTAGCTCTTAGTAAGTATCAAAAGGAGCAACTAGAGAACTTGGGATGTCAATCCAAGAACTCTAGGATGTAGTGTAAGGTTCTAGGTGTTTTACTATCTTTATCTTGCCTCCTCTCTTGTTTCTCAACACATGAAAGTGTAGAGAGGAGGAAGATGATGAAGGTGGAAGAACTCAAGAGAAGGAGAGGAGAGTGGATCAAAATGGTGAGCACAAAAGAAATGAGGCAACCATGAGAGAGAAAAACCCCCCACAATGGTTTTGTATATCAATATCCAATAATAAAATATCTCAACCATGCTTCAATAGTTGTCACAAATGAATAAAGAATTCATTTGTCAACTATTGAGGCATGGTTCTCACCATACCCCCCATACCTTCACTTTACTCCTCATTTCCATTAAATAGATAAATAGAAAATAAACTAATAAGGTGTCCACCTTCTAGAATGTTATCCGTAATAAAATACGGATTACAGTCTACTGTATATACATACATGCATTCGGATAAAAACATGAATGCCCAAAGAAATAGAATAACACGAAGAACATAACACTAGAATATACATATCGAAATACATATATGAAAATTATTAAATCAATACCTGATTTAATAATCCGGCTCAAACCCGAACCGGCTAGTATTATCAACTGTCCGATCGAAAGTCTGGGTACAAAGTACATCAATCGATCGGAACCCTGCACATATCCAATACGGCTACTACATCATTTCTCCTGAACCATGGAAACCCTCTGTGTGGGACTCTAAAGACTCAACAGTATGCCGGCAGTGAGTTACTGGATAAATCCATAACCACAAGCACGTCAACAACACTAGCTGTATGTAACGGCTACCCGGGTACCTGTCGAAAAGGAAGGCCGACGAGCAAACTCATCCAGATCCCTACTGAGCCTATCCGTGACAATCTTCGTACATTCCGGTTTTTTCGTCTGAGAGTGTCGCATACCGAGTCTAGGGGGTAGTAAACGTCAGACTCTAATAACCCGATAATTCGTCTGATGCGGCTCAGGACCAATCTGGGAAACTACTGATCAGCCTATCAGTAAATCCCAACTACCTTAGCCAATGTCTTATGGTCCTTACCAATCAAACACGGTGCGATATCGACTCCCTATACCGAGAGAGACGAATCCCTAACAATCGCTCACTGCCTCCATGTGGCTCGGGACTATACCCAACCAAAAGCTGTTTGCACGCCTTAGTAGAGCCGTGGTAGGGTAGTGATCAAAGCACAGTGGGAACTCACACGAGACAAATGACGATCTCAGGTCTAAAGACTAACCTGTACTCATGCCACCTGAGAACTTCCATCTGACGATAGGTATAATACCATCTAGAAGTTCTCGGCGAGTCCATCCGGTGTACTCATACCCAGTGAGCACCTGTATACCATCTTCGGTGCAAAAGACCAATGGTTGCGGGACCATACCATCGCCCCTCGTCGGGGTCTAGAAACGTATACACTAGTCTACTCTGGAATATCGATGCCCAGTCTCGATACTCCCATGACTAGGGACCATTTAAGGATGTGCGTACCGACTACCCAACTCCTATAAGTATGATCGCCATCACAGCACTGGTTGTCTAGCAATGATCCTACGGGCTTTATCAACATGTATGAATGATACCTAATAGCAAGTAAAACATATGCACATGTTAAGATAAAGACAAACCAAATAGCATACTATCATATCGAGCAAGACTGTCCTGTGCATATATATGTCCAAGCATCCACATGTATACATATACAATAATGGTCTCTAGGACATACATATCCAACAATCTCCTACTTGCACTAAGGCCATATATATTGGCGTACCGAATACCCAACTTCTGCTCTAAAGCCAGATATTGGCGTACCGCATACTCAACATCTCAAAAAGTCTCTCAAACTGTGCTTGAGGAAGGGCCTTGGTGAATGGATCCACCGTGTTGTCTTTTGTGTCCACTCTCCGGACCTCGATCTGCCGGCGATCAATGATCTCCCTGATCAAGTGATACCGCCTCTGGATCTCTGATGGGACTGTGGTTCCTTTGGTAAAGCCATAGCTCCATTGTTGTCGCAATACAAAACTATTGGGTTAACAATGGATGGAACCACCTGAACTTCAGTAATGAATTTCTTAATCCAGACGGCTTCTTTTGCGGCATCGTTGGCAGCAATGTATTCAGCCTCTATCATCGAGTCTGCGACGGTGTCCTGTTTGGAACTCTTCCAAAAGACCGTCCCTCCGTTGAGGGTAAACACAAAACCCGAGACAGAATTGCTGTCATCCTTGTCACTCTGGAAGCTCGAATCGGTAGAAGACTCCACCTGGAGGTCCCCATTACTGAATACCAGGAACATTTCTTTAGTTCTTCTCAGGTACAAAAGAATTTTCTTCACTATTGTCCAGTGGTTCTCTCTCCATGTAGCAACGAATTCACGCCCTAATCAAGATAATAAAATGTATCGCTTGACCGATTCAAATTCTTATTTAGGGCTGGGAAACGTCGGTTTGGCTCTGACTTATGACAGCCATCATGAGTATGAGCAAGGGAAAGAGGACTGCATGAATTCCTTGATGACCCCATCGAAGAAGAAGCATACCAATGCGTCTCCTTCAGGTGTTCTTGTTATTGAGAACTGCTTTTCATTCAGTCCTACCTCTTGGGTACAAGATACCGGATCAGTATCACATATCTGTAATTTATTACGAGGACTGAGAAAAAGTAGGATGGGTAGCCCTAGTGATATGTCCCTCAGAGTAGGGAACGGAGCATAAGTTGATGCTTCTGCCGTCGGTGAATATCACCTAGCAATGCCAAATAGCAATACTACGATTTTGAATAATTGCTATTATGTACCTTCCATGGTTAGCAATATCATATCAATTTCTTTACTTGATAAAGATAAATATAAGTTTGTTCTTGATAGAAATATCATGAACATTTACCTTAATCAGGTATTGGTTGCAGAAGGTACACTGTGTAATGGTATCAATGTTCTTAATCAAAACGCGGTTTTCAATATACAAAACACACGCAAGAGGAAGTGTTCGGAAGTGAACGAATCCTACTTGTGGCATTGTAGACTTGGTCATATAAGAGAGAAAACACTAAGCAAGTTACACAAAGATGGATTTTTTAACACGTTCGAATTTTCATCTTATGAAACTTGTCAGTCTTGTCTCAAAGGAAAGATGACTAAATCTCCGTTCACCGGACACGGAGAAAGAGCAGCAGAGCTCTTTAGACTCATACACAGGGATGCATGTGGTCCAATGTCTATACATGCAAGGGGTGGGTTCTCGTACTTCATCACATTCACTAACGATCTCTTTAGGTTCAGATATGTGTATCTCATGAAATACAAATCTGAAACTTTCAAGAAATTCAAAGACTACAGAAACGAAGTAGAGAACCAGACTGGAAAAAGTATCAAGATCCTCCGATCTGATAGAGGAGATGAGTACTTAAGCACGAAATTCCTAGAATACCTAAAAGAGAATAAAATTCTCTCTCAGCTTACTCCTCTATATACACCACAAAACAACGATGTGTCGGAGCGGAGGAATCGTACCCTTTTGGATATGGTTCGCTCTATGATGAGTAGTACTGAGTTGCATCTTTCATTCTGGGTACATCCGCAACAAACAGCAGCTTACCTTTTGAATTAGGTTCCTTACAAATTTGTGCCTAAGACTCCATATGAAATATGGAGTGGTAAGAAATGATGTCTTAAATTCATTAAGATGTGGGATTGTCCGGCCGATGTAAAAACATAGAAACCGGACAAACTTGAGGCACGGTCAGTTCTATGCAAATTTGTGGGATATCCTAAGAATTCACTAGGATATCTGTTCTACCACACCGAGGAACAGAAGGAGTTTGTATCTCGCCACGCCACCTTTTTAGAAAGGGAACTTCTTGCAAAAGAAGTTAGTGGGAGTACGGTAGAACTAGAAGAAATTTCTGAACCACAAAATATAACTGAAGATTTGGTAGAACCTCAAGATTTAGAAGTCCCAGTCGAACCTCAGCCAATCCGCAGATCTAGTAGGATTTCTCATCCGCCCGAAAAATACTACGGTTTTCTCATAGACGGGGATCGAGAGGATTCATCTTGGAAGAAGATGATCCTACTAGTTTCAGGCAAGCCATTATCAGTAGGGACTCTGATAAGTGGCTGGATGTTATACGATCAGAAATGGAGTCCATGTACACCAATAAAGTGTGGACCTTAGATATTGCTCCACCTGGGATAAAACCTGTTAGGTGCAAATGGATCTACAAAAGGAAACTTGGTGTAGATGGGCAGGTGGAAACCTATAAGGCTAGACTTGTTGCAAAAGGTTTTCGTCAAAGACCAGGTGTGGACTATGACGAAACCTTTTCTCCAGTGGCTATGCTCAAATCCATTCGGATCCTACTTGCCATTGCTGCCTTCCATGACTATGAGATCCGGCAGATGGACGTAAAAACGGTTTTTCTAAACGGAAGTTTGGAAGAGTGCGTTTATATGGATCAGCCGGAAGGTTTCGTAGACAGTGGGAGCAACGGGAAGGTGTGCAAGTTGCTTAAATCCATTTATGGATTAAAGCATGCATCACGGAGCTGGAACATCTGTTTTGATGAAACAATCAAAGACTTTGACTTCATCAAAAACGAAAATGAGCCATGCATATATAAGAAGATTGTAGGACGATATGTCGTATTCCTAGTCTTGTACGTGGATGACATTCTTTTGATAGGAAATGACATTCCTATGCTACAATCGGTCAAGCTATTCTTATCACAAATGTAAGTCCACGGTAGCGCCCCGGCCGTCTAACAGACCCCAAATGCGGAACAAAAACTTTTTACAACTGGCGCTATCGCGTACTATAATCCAGATCTGCCATTAAAGCTAAACTAACATACTACAAAGTGGGTAGAAGAGTTATACCGAACGATCCGAGTCCTTCGGTCTTCAACCATCATCCCACGCTTGTTGCGGCTGCTCCGATCTCCTGAATCTCCAATCTTCTTGTCCAGGTGGCACCACGTCGACGGATCTTTAAACGAGCTCCCGCCTCTGAACCGAGGCAACTCGGTCGTCAAGTTTGCTAAAAGAGATGACCAAGATGAAGTAGAGAATGAGTAGAATGCTTTGTCTCGTTACGTCCAAGGATATGGACGAACGGTTAATGAAGTTGCCTTTTGGATTGGGTGAAATGAGAAATGAGGCTATCTAATTTCCGTGAATCCAAATCTATCATAATCTTTTTTCCAATCAAGTGAGAGAGAGTGAGAGAGGAGAGGAGGGCCGGCCATATATGTAGCTAAAGAAGTGGAGGACCGGATCTACAAAGGTTGTAATCCCTTTCACTTGTAGTTAAGTTGTTAACTTGCTTAGTTTCGCCTTACCTCTAGTTAACGATCTAGCATTAGAGTTCTTTGGCACATGAAAAATTTGATTTTGGCATGGTTGATCAGTTGTAGAACCTCATGAGTGTGCCTAGGAACCCTACAGGAGGGAGGTGAGTGTAGGAGAGGGAAGGTGACCACAAAGGAATAGATCAACAATAAAAATCCTTCATGCAAACAAAACCCCATTAATGCAAATGGTGATTCATTAACCTACTCACCCTTGTATTAATTGAATCATTAAATGCACTAATGAGTCAGGAAGCCTAGTCACCATCCTAGTCATCATTCTAGAACCTTCTAGAAGCACGACTCACCTCAAGAAGAAAAGATAAATCCGCATTTAACCAAATGTTAAATACGGCTGATAGAAAACTGGAAACTGGCAACTTCCAAAAGTGATCCTGAAACGAATTTCAGGATAACCCCGTATCAGTATAAACATACCCGCATTTGTATTACGACCGAATACAAATGCAACTGAGACAAAGATATTATATCTACACAGCATAATACTCAGATCCGGCTTAAACCAAAGCCGACCAGTATTATATGCCCGAAAAATAACACGTGCGAAAATACACGTGCATTTTCCGAACCTTGCCATAATCTCATACGGCCTCTACAACGTTTCGCCGAACTTGGGAAAGTGTCTATGGGGGACTCTAATGACTCATCAACACACTGGCACTGGGTATAACCTCTAGCACGTCAGAGGTACAAGCTGTACGTAACGGTTTGCCTATGTATTGATTGGAAGGGAAGCTGACGAGCGAACTCATCCCTAAATCCTACTGAGCCTAACAGTGATAATATATATAAAGTCCGGTCCGTTCGTCTATGAGTATCACATATCTGCCTAGGGGCTGGTAACGTCAGACCCCCAATACCAGTATAAGTCGTGTCAGAGAGTAGCCCAGAACACTCTGAGATACTACTGGAGTACCTACCAGTAAATCTCCTGCCTCGGCCTAGGGCTTTGTGTAATGGCTCTCCTAGACACAGCGCGATCTCACCCCCAATACCGGGAGAGACGAATCCCCTGCCGATCCGCTCACTTGCCTCCAATATGGCTGGGGACTGTACCCAACTAAAACCTGTTTGCACAACTCCTTTGAGCATGGTAGGGTAGTAATCTAAGCACAGTGGGAACTCACACGAGACAAATGACGATCTCAAGTCGATGAACTAACCTGTACACATGTCACCAGGGAACTGCTATCTGACGATATGTATAATACCAACTAGCATGTTCCCGGCGAGTCCTGTCCGGTGTACTCATAACCCAATGAGCACCTATATACATCTTAGGTGAACCAACTAACACCAATGGCTTGTGAGACCGGCCATCGCCCCTCGTCGGGGTCTCGACTGTATACACTAGTCTACACTGGAGTATCGATGCCCTGTCTCAAAACTCCCACGACTAGGGACACTTTAAGGATGTGCTTACAGACCCCATCTCCCACGTATATGATCGCCATCATACTGTTGGTAGTCAAGCAAGAATCCTATGGGCTCTATCATCATGCAATAGTGAACCAAAGCATGTATACGATGATAAAGACAAACCAGATAGCAAACTATCATCTCGAGCAAGACTGTCATATCGGTATAGGTCTTGCCTCAATCATTGCAATCACGTACCTGCGATCCAATAATTGAATTTGAGGGCACTATCTCCAAAAATCTCGAGCAAACCAGATAGCAAACTATCATCTCGAGCAAGACTGTCATATCGATATAGGTCCTGCCTCATTTCTCATTTCACCCAATCCAAAAGGCAACTTCATTAACCGTTCGTCCATAGCCTTGGACGTAACGAGACAAAGTGTTCTACTCATTCTCTACTTCATCTTGGTCGTCTCTTTTAGCAAACTTGACGACCGAGTTGCCTCGGTTCAGAGGCGGGAGCCCGTTTAAAGATCCGTCGACGTGGTGCCACCTGAACGAGAAGATTGGAGATTCAGGAGATCGGAGCAGCCACAAAAAGCGTGGGATGATGGTTGAAGACCGAAGGACTCAGATCGTTCGACGGGTTTGTGAACGTGACATTCGCGTTGATGTTCTGTGTTGTGCTGTGATGTTGCGGATATGTCATGGTGGATAGCAGTGTGCAATAGTAGTGCAGTTTCAATTTATTTGTACATTTGATATTGCGGGGCGAGCGTCCAACATGTGGACTGCCGTCACTGCCTGTTTGTATAATATTCTTTTGGGGCACGACCGGGTTGAGGTCGATGTACCCGTTGTACATATTTTTATTTCTGTACTAGGTTTATCCCGCGAAGGAGTGCACGGATAACCGGGTTCTGGAGGGCAACAGGTCAGTATCTCATGGCTTTGAGAGGCAAAGGGACCTCACTCTAGAATTGGCAGACTATTCGCCGCACTCGTAGAGGGTACAAGTTGACCCAAGGAGGGATGCTCAATTTACCGGATTCCGTGAAGTGCCGGGTGTTCCATTCACTATGTTGTGGGGACTACCCCGCTTCAGGTTTTGGCGGGTAACTTGCCGCATCCGTAGGGGTCTAGGTTTCATTGCACAGGCTATCCACATGACCAGGGGAACGTCGGGTTTCAGCAGCGGCTCTGTGAAACCCAGGGATCCCAGATTATCTGTATTGTTCTGTGATGCTTATTACTTTTCTGTAATATTGCATATTATCACGCCTGGAGCGATTATTGTATATTGGTATATATACTATTAGATGTTGTATATGTTTTACACCCGCGCTAGTCCAGCCCCGCTCTGTCGTTAGTTAAGTAACCTAACGGGTGATGACGGGACCCAGTGGCGAATGCGGATGGCATATACGTACATTATATTTTCGTTCTTTCTGGTGTGATTGATTGATGGGACTGCGTTGATTATTATCAATGCAAGATAAAACAAACCTATATTTGATTTTGTTGGAACAAATTTTAAAAAAGGTGTTATTACAAAGATGTTTCCTTTTGTTTTGTATAGCGGTATTCAGTTGGAATATCCTGCACCTCATTCGACGAAGTAAGGGCCGAGATCCCTTCACCGGGAGTGACCCCTTGGGCAGAAGTTTACGTCAGGGTAATAACTTCACTATAGTCGATTACAAGTTGCTTTGCATCACGGTATTCAATTAGAATATCATGCACCTCATTCCACGAGGAAAGAGCTGAGATCCCTTCACCGGGAGTGACCTCTTTAGCAAAAGGTTTTCACCACTATATTTTTATAAAAAGCTATCAGGTTCCTTCAACGAGATCAAGTTCATTACGTTAAAGGTTTTTCGCCAAAAACCAGCCGTAGCCCTCCGTCATTTCTTATGGATAGTCAGTAGTTTTCAAGCTATGTTTGTTGGACAAAGTCAAGGCATAGTGCTTGGTAGCTGCTGAATATTCATCTGCTGCATAGATAGATGCGTTGGTTTGGGACAGTCGTTCTGCCTTGTTGGCCAAAGTCAAGGGCATGTGCGGGTGGGTTCAAATTAACCTGGATAATGACGGGTAGAACTTGACATGTGACTTATGATTTGTTGGCCAAAGTCAAGGTCATAAGAGCATGAGGCAAAAATCACATCGGGAGTTTCAAACATAAAGCAAACTTGTCAGGCATGCGCATACCTTCTGGAGTATGATAACTTGAGTGGCTTCCATCAAGTTATCATGCGATGATAGTTGGATCCCGATTCTCACTGATGAGTTCGTTTACTCTTCGGGTGATCCCGACTAATTCTTCTTTCAGGTTTGGAGAAGAATTTGAGATTACAGTGGGAGGTTTCCTGATTAGATAAAGTGATAACCATTCTGATCTAGGTTAAAGTGCACGCAGAGTGTTTCTTTTCTCTCTCTTTGGCAACGACCTTTGACCGACCCTAGACTATGACCCAGTGACCAAGTTGACCGAACCTTCTTAAAATACTGGCTTTTGGATTGTCTAAAGTTGCATAAGTCATTGCCGCTCCTTCTTTTACCCTTTGTATTTCTCAGAACACCCCGTATTACTACGGACATCCACTTCCATTGGATAGATCCATCGTATGGTTATATACGAACTCGAAGGGACTTCTTCGAGGATGGATCCAGGTTCAGGAGAAATAGAATTAGTTTATTCAGTTGTCTTTTATTATCACCTTCTCTCAGGTTGCGAGGGTTCCTTGGTTTAGGAGGGTACACCTATTACGCTTATTGGATAGTCTTATTCCAAACCATAGGCTGGTGCCGAAAGGTAGGGAATGAAGAAAACCAATTAGCCTAAGTAGGGTGTACAGAAGGTAATAGCTGAAGACAAAATAAAGGGATTAGAAAGAGGGCAAAGTAAATTGCGACTGTTATTATTCACGACCAAACCAAATACTTCATCGCCACTCCTATTTCACCTTTGCTTTTTCCCCAGTTCGGGAGAAATAGAATAAAGTATTATTCAGTTGTTTTTTATCATCACCTTCTCTCAAGATACGAGTACTCCTAGGTTGAGGAGGGTACACCTATTATGCTTACTGGATAGTCTTCTTCCAAACCATAGGCTAGAGCCGAACGATAGGGAAGGAAGAAAACCACTTAGCCTAAAGGGGTGTACAGAAGGAAATGAATAAAGACAAATAAAGGGATTTGGAGAGGTGGCAAAGAGATATACGGTTATAGTCATGAATTGGATTGTGGAAGAGGCATTACTAGGAATACCAGGATACCCCTACGAAACATTTTCATGTTTCAGTGCATTGTTAAAGGAAAAACAGTTTTCCCGATTACATACTTACTCCAGGGTATGTATTTACCAGGTTTCGTTCTCATATCTGTACGATTTTACAGATAATGAGTGGGAGTAAGTTATTGGGAATAAGGTGATCATCCTCATTATATCGGAATTCGTTGAAATTGGTGATATTTGAGGAAATCGCCTGGGTACAGTTTTCAACCTATGATGCACAGGTTTTGAGTTATTCAACTCAGTGGACTTATACAGAGTATTGTATGTTGTCCAGTGTCCGTCAGGACAAAGGGGTAGGTCCTCGTACTATGTTCTATTTACTTATGACTTCTCTAGTTTTTAGACAAGTGTTTCGTAGAAATACAATGTCTAAGTTTTGAGAAGTTGTGGGTATAGGAATAAAGTAGAGAACCAGGTGTCGCAAGTATCAGGATTCTTCAAAGAAATCGAAGATGTAGATTCTTGTGATTGGTATTCAGATGATAGTAACGGTTTTGAGAAACTTGTTTCTCTTTCAGATTACTCATAATTGGATGGATTCCTAAGTTGAGTAATGCTGATTAGCCTCTCTTCATTAAGTTGAAATGCAATGGAGACAGTTGCATGATTTGAATCTGGTTCAAATTAAATTAGTGCCTCTATTTCTATATTGGATATAGAATGGTTCATATCTTAACGATGTTAAGGTAAGGGGAGTTTTCCAGCTTATGCTTAAAACCAGACACTGGATAACTCAAGGCACGTTTCTGTAATGGCTGTTTGTGGGTTGACCCTGGCTTTGACAAGGGTTGACATTTCTACCATCTGGAAGATCAATAGTGATATTGTTCCTGACTCGCCACAGTTTTAGTAAAATGGATTTTTTAGAAAACAGCAGTGGGAGTATGGTAGAACTGGAAGTGATTCCAGAACCGCAAACGATTACGGAAAATTTAATAGGACCTATATATTCAATCAGGTTTGACATTCCATTAGCCACTCCGCAGATATGGTGGGTAACCTCAGACACCCGAGAGGTACTCCGGTACCCTCAAGGACGGTGACAGGGAAGTTCTTGTTTACCCAGACTTGACACTACTGTTGTTCTAGACTATGAGACCCGGCAGGAGGATAAGTATAACGTCGTTCTAAACTAGCTTTAGAAGTGTACGTATATATTATTCTGCCAGAGGGTTGTCATAGTCAGTGGGAGCAGCGAAAGCGTAGTGAGCAAGTAGCTTATGTCTATTTAAAGACTTCAGCAGTTATAGCGGAGATAGATCATCTAATTTTGATGAAACAGTCATGGCTTTGACTTCATCAGAATAGGGGATGGATCTGTTAAGAAGGTAGTAGGGTGTGATGTCCTGGCATTTGGATGACATACACAGAGTAGGAAGTAAAATTCTTATACTACGATCGGTTGTACTTTGGTCGTCACACAGTTGTTTCTCCACACAAGATATGGATATAATATCTGACATTCTGGTTACTAGATCTATGGTTTTAGATCTAGATTTGCGTAGTTTCCCAATGTGGGTAATTTGACAGTATTCTAATAGTATTTTAGAATAGATGACTCCTGGCATGGTGGTACCTGCAGGTGATGGAGTCACCCTCTCTAAAGGTGTCTTACAGACTAAAGGGGAGAGGGATGTACATGATTGGCAGATCACTTGCTTAGGTAATTGAGTCAATCATGAAAAGTCAAGTACCGCACCAGATGATGTTTTTGCACTAGATGCGATAAGTTTATGTTAATCCAATCCTGAAGAAACATAAGGAAGCAGTTTTAGAACGTAAGTGCTTGTTCTATGGATTTGATGACGGCAGCCTCCTTCGGGAGACGGTTATCATTCCAGACTTCAAAGGTGACATGGATGACAGAGTAATTGTCAGAGTTATAGTTTTCCCTCTGACGAGAGACAGTATTATGGACAGGTGGTCCAAGAGGATACTGTAGGAAGCATGGTGCTGGATACTGATTAGGTTCAGTTATCGATACAGTCTAAGAAGGTTGGATTTGGAGTTCATTTATGAACTAGGTCCCATCAGATATCCAGACATATTCTAAGACAGGTATTACTCGATTCGGGAGATGGCTTTCACCGCGAATTTGAGATTTAGAGAGATATAGAAAGAAACATCAGGGCGGATCCACTCACTGAGGCTATTTCTCGAACACAAGAGTTTTACAAACTAACTTTGTGAAACTAATTAGTAGAGGAGTTGGATGTTCGGTATCACACGAGCTGTGAGTATGCGACATCGCAATAATTAGCCTTAAGTGCAAGTGGGAGATTGTTGGAGATAGTACCCTCAAAGTCAATTATTAGATCGCAGGTACGTGATTGCAATGATTGAGGCAGGACTTATACTGATATGACAGTCTTGCTCGAGATGATAGTTGGCTATCTGGTTTGTCTTTATCATCGTATACATGGTTTAGTTCATTATTGCATGATAATAGAGCCCATAGGATTCTTGCTTGACTACCAGCAGTATGATGGCGATCATATACGTGGGAGCTGGGGTCTGTAAGCATGTCCTTAAAGTGTCCCTAGTCGTGGGAGTTTCGAGACAGGGCATCGATACTCCAGAGTAGACTAGTGTATACAGTCGAGACCCTGACGAGGGGCGATGGCCGGTCTCACAAGACATTGGTGTTAGTTGGTTCACCTAAGATGTATACAGGTGCTCATTGGGTTATGAGTACACCGGACAGGACTCGCCAGGAACATGCTAGTTGGTATTATACATATCGTCAGATAGCAGTTCCCTGGTGACATGTGTACAGGTTAGTTCATCGACCTGAGGTCGTCATTTGTATCGTGTGAGTTCCCACTGTGCTTAGATTACTACCCTACCATGCTCAAAGGAGTTGTCCAAACAGGTTTTAGTTGGGTACAGTCCCGAGCCACATTGGAGGCAAGTGAGCGGATCGGCAGGGGATTCGTCTCTCCCGGTATTGGGGGTGAGATCGCGCTGTGTCTAGAAGAGCCATTACACAAAGCCCTCGGCCGAGGCAGGAGATTTACTGGTAGGTACTCCAGTAGTATCTCAGAGTGTTCTGGGCTACTCTCTAACACGACTTATACTGCTATTGGGGGTCTGACGTTACCAGCCCCAAGGCAGATATGCGATACTCATAGACGAATGGACCGGACAGTATATATATTGTCACTGTTAGGCTCAGTAGGGTTTAGGGATGAGTTCGCTCGTCAGCTTCCTTTCCAATCAATACATAGGCAAACCGTTACGTACAGATTGTACCTCTGACGTGCTAAAGGTTATACCCAATGCCAGTGTGTTGATGAGTTATTAGAGTCCCCCACAGACACTTTCCCAAGTTCGGGAGAAACGTTGTAGAGGCCGTATGGGATTATGGCAAGGTTCGGAAAATGCACGTGCGTTTTCGCACGTGTCATTTTTCGGGTAGATAATACTGGTCGGCTTTTGTTTAAGCCGGATCCGAGTATTATGCTGTGTAGATATAATATCTTTGTCTCAGTTGCATTTGTATTCGGTCGTAATACAAATACGGGTATGTTTATACTGATACGGGGTTATCCTGAAATTCGTTTCAGGATCACTTTTGGAAGTTGCCAGTTTCCAGTTTTCTATCAGCCGTATTTAACATTTGGTTAAATGCGGATTTATCTTTTCTTCTTGAGGTGAGTCGTGCTTCTAGAAGGTTCTAGAATGATAACTAGGATGGTGACTAGGCTTCATGACTCATTAGTGCATTTAATGATTCAATTAATACAAGGGTGACTAGGTTAATGAATCACCATTTGCATTAATAGGGTTTTGTTTGCATGAAGGATTTTTGTTGTTGATCTTTTCCTTTGTGGTCACCTTCCCCCTCCTATACTCACCTCCCTCCCTCTACATATATGGCCGGCCCACCCCTCCTCTCTCACTCTCTCTCACTTGATTGGAAAAAAGATTATGATAGATTTGGATTCACGGAAATTAGATAGCCTCATTTCTCATTTCACCCAATCCAAAAGGCAACTTCATTAACCGTTCGTCCATAGCCTTGGACGTAACGAGACAAAGTGTTCTACTTCATCTTGGTCGTCTCTTTTAGCAAACTTGATGACCGAGTTGCCTCGGTTCAGAGGCGGGAGCCCGTTTAAAGATCCGTCGACGTGGTGCCACCTGGACGAGAAGATTGGAGATTCAGGAGATCGGAGCAGCTGCAACAAGTGTGGGATAATGGTTGAAGACCGAAGGACTCGGATCGTTCGGTATAACTCTTCTACCCACTTTGTAGTATGTTAGTTTAGCTTTAATGGCAGATCCGGGTTATAGTACGCGATAGCGCCAGTTGTAAAAAGTTTTTGTTCCACATTTGGCGTCTGTTAGACGGCCGGGGCGCTACCGTGGACTTACATATGTGATAAGAATAGCTTGACCGATTGTAGCATAGGAATGTCATTTCCTATCAAAAGAATTTCATCCACGTACAAGACTAGGAATACGACATATCGTCCTACAATCTTCTTATATATGCATGGCTTATTTTCGTTTTTGATGAAGTCAAAGTCTTTGATTGTTTCATCAAAACAGATGTTCCAGCTCCGTGATGCATGCTTTAATCCATAAATGGATTTAAGCAACTTGCACACCTTCCCGTTGCTCCCACTGTCTACGAAACCTTCCGGCTGATCCATATAAACGCACTCTTCCAAACTTCCGTTTAGAAAAACCGTTTTTACGTCCATCTGCCAGATCTCATAGTCATGGAAGGCAGTAATGGCAAGTAGGATCCGAATGGATTTGAGCATAGCCACTGGAGAAAAGGTTTCGTCATAGTCCACACCTGGTCTTTGACGAAAACCTTTTTGCAACAAGTCTAGCCTTATAGGTTTCCACCTGCCCATCTACACCAAGTTTCCTTTTGTAGATCCATTTGCATCTAACGGGTTTTATCCCAGGTGGAGCAATATCCAAGGTCCACACTTTATTGGCGTACATGGACTCCATTTCTGATCGTATAGCATCCAGCCACTTATCAGAGTCCCTACTGATAATGGTCTGCCTGAAACTAGTAGGATCATCTTCTTCCAAGATGAATCCTCTCGATCCCCGTCTATGAGAAAACCGTAGTATTTTTCGGGCGGATGAGAAATCCTACTAGATCTGCGGAGTGGATGAGGTTCGACTGGGACTTCTAAATCTTGAGGTTCTACCAAATCTTCAGTTATATTTTGTGGTTCAGAAATTTCTTCTAGTTCTACCGTACTCCCACTAACTTCTTTTGCAAGAAGTTCCCTTTCTAAAAAGGTGGCGTAGCGAGATACAAACTTCTTCTGTTCCTCGGTGTGGTAGAACAGATATCCTAGTGAATTCTTAGGATATCCCACAAATTTGCATAGAACTGACCGTGCCTCAAGTTTGTCCGATTTCTGTGTTTTTACATAGGCCAGACAATCCCACATCTTAATGAATTTAAGACATCATTTCTTACCACTCCATATTTCATATGGAGTCTTAGGCATAAATTTGAAAGGAACCTAATTCAAAAGGTAAGCTGTTGTTTGTTGCGCTTGTACCCAGAATGAAAGATGCAACTCAGTACTACTCATCATAGAGCGAACCGTATCCAAAAGGGTACGATTCCTCCGCTCCGACACACCATTGTTTTGTGGTGTATATGGAGGAGTAAGCTGAGGGAGAATTCCATTCTCTTTTTGGTATTCTAGGAATTTCGTGCTTAAGTACTCATCTCCTCTATCAGATCGAAGGATCTTGATACTTTTGCCAGTCTGGTTCTCTACTTCGTTTCTGTAGTCTTTGAATTTCTCAAAAGTTTCATATTTGTATTTCATAAGATACACATATCTGAACCTAAAGAGATCGTCAGTGAATGTGATGAAGTACTAGAACCCACCCCTTGCATGTATAGACATTGGACCACATACATCCCTGTGTATGAGTCTAAAGAGCTCTGCTGCTCTTTCTCCGTGTCCGGTGAACAGAGATTTAGTCATCTTTCCCTTGAGACAAGACTGACAAGTTTCATAAGATTAAAATTCGAACGTGTTCAAAAATCCATCTTTGTGTAACTTGCTTAGTGTTTTCTCTCTGATATGACCAAGTCTACAATGCCACAAGTAGGATTCGTTCACTTCCGAACACTTCCTCTTGCGTATGTTTTGTATATTGAAAACCGCGTTTTGATTAAGAACATAGATACCATTACACAGTGTACTTTCTGCAACCAATACCTGATTAAGGTAAATGTTCATGATATTTCTATCAAGAACAAACTTATATTTATCTTTATCAAGTAAAGAAATTGATATGATATTGCTAACCATGGAAGGTACATAATAGCAATTGTTCAAAATCATAGTTTTGCTATTTGGCATGGCTAGGTGATATTCACAAACGGCAGAAGCATCAACTAGTGCTCCGTTCCCTACTCTGAGGGACATATCACTAGGGCTACCCATCCTACTTTTTCTCGGTCCTCGTAATAAATTACAGATATGTGATACTGATCCGGTATCTAGTACCCAAGAGGTAGGACTGAATGAAAAGCAGTTCTCAATAACAAGAACACCTGAAGGAGACGCATTGGTATGCTTCTTCTTCGATGGGGTCATCAAGGAATTCATGCAGTCCTCTTTCCCTTGCTCATACTCATGATGGCTGTTATAAGTCAGAGCCAAACCGACGTTTCCCAGCCCTAAATAAGAATTTGAATCGGTCAAGCGATACATTTTATTATCTTGATTAGGGCGTGAATTCGTTGCTACATGGAGAGAGAGAAAAGAAACACTCAGCGTGCGCTCTTACAAGATTAGATTGGTTATTATTTATCTAATCAGGATGGCTCCCTCTATTTCCTCGAATTCTTTTTCAAACCTTAAAAGAAGAACAAGTCAGGATTAATCGCACGTCACAATACTTGCTTAACCTTTCGGCCAGGCTAGGGTCGGTATTTCGAGGGAGGTTTTCCAACGTTTTCGCGAAGTTCCTTAATTACATAACCTCTTTTACCTGGAGGTGTAACCCCTCCAACACTTTTCTAGACACCTACTTGGTTTATAGCATTGATTGTTAAGTGAGAAAATCTCCCAAGAGTAGTCATATTCATCAGTGGGATCAGGATCCAACTATCATTGTGTGATAACCTAGATGAAAGCCACTCTAGTTACCACACTCCGGAAGGTATGCAACACTAGCAAGTTTCCTGTATATTTGAAACTCCCGATGTGGTTTTTTCCCGTAGGACCCAAGTGACCTTGATGAATAATCAACAAATCAAAAGGTCCTAGTCAAGTTCAACCCGTCGTTATCCAAGATTTCATTAGACCAACTTGCATGATCCTTGATGAATAATCAACAAAATCATGCGATTGTCCTAATCAATCGCATCTATCTATGCAACAAAGAATCATTACTCAGCTACCGTTCACTGCGTCTTGACGAATAATCAACAAACATGGCACGAATACTAAGTACTAATTATTACTAATTATCTGAAACGACGGAGGGCTACGATTGGGTTTTTGGCGAAAAACCCTTTAACGTAATGAACTTATCGTTGAAGGAACCGGATAGCTTTGAAAAAGGAGTGGTTTAGGCTTCACTTTTGAAAACCAGTGGTTTTGAAGAAAACCGAGTAATCTACAGTATAAGCTTTTGCTCAAGAGGTCACTCCCTGCGAAGGGATCTCGGCTCTTGCCTCCTGGAATGAGGTGCTAGATATTCACAACCGAATACCACTATGTAAAGTGAAAGAATATAACTATAGTTTTTCGAAATTTGTTCCAACAACATCTTTTAGGTTTCTTATCTTACATTAATCAAAATTAATGTGGTCCCATCATTTAATCCTATCACACCGCAAAAGAACGAAAATACAATGTACGTATATGCCATCCGCATTCGCCACTGGGCTCCGTCATCACCCGTTAGGTTACTTAACTAACAGCAGAGTGGGGTCTGGACTAGCGCGGGTCTAAAACATATACAACATCTACTAGTATATATATAAATATATATAACATTTGTCCCAGGCATGATAATAAGCAACATCACAGAATCTCAGCAAGTAACACAGAACGGTGGATAATCTAGGAGCCCCGGGTTTCATTTGAGCTGCAAATGAGACCCGATGTTCCCGGTCGTGTGGATAGCCCGTGCAATGGAAACCTGGACCCCTGCGAGCGCGGCAAGTTACCCACCAATCCCAGAAGTGAGGCAACCCTAATCTACAAAGTGAATAGGCCACCAAGGACTTCACGGGACCCAGTAACTTGAGCGCCCCTCTATGGGTCATACCTATATCCCTTATGAGTTCGGAAAATAGCCCACCAATTCTAGAGTGAAGCCCCTTCCGTCTCAACGCCATGAGATGCGGACTTGTTTCCCTCTAGAACCCAGCTATTCGAGCACTCCACCGCGGGGTAATCCTAGTACAGAAAATGAAAATATGTATAATGGTGACATCGACCTCAACCCAGTCGTGGCCCAATAAAATAATATACAACACGGTGGAAACGGTTGTCCACATGTCGAACGCTCGCCCCGTAATAACAAATGTACAAATGAATTTAAACTGTACTAAACCATTGCACCACTGGCTATCCACCACGACAGTCCAACCACAATATCAGCACAATCACAGAATATCAATGTGAATGTCATGTTCGCAAACTCGTCTAAAAGAACATATAGCAGTTAGACGGGTTATACCGATCAAATGACATTCACGATCGCATATGCTAATCTAAGTACTGATAAAAATCACGTATTTTAAAATTTCGATCGACTAAACTTTTCTGTATATGCCCTAAAGAGCTAACCAGTACTCAAACAAATCTAGGCCAAAAATATACATTCCAGAAATCAAAATTCCATATATAAGAGCCCCAGAAGAAAATTTGCGCACAGGAGCCCAATACGGCCGCGCAACCACGGCAAACATGCATGTTATGCCATGGTTCTGCGGTGTTATAGTGGGCTCGTGTGCCCAATTTTCTTCTGCTGTCTTAAAATAGTTTGCACAAATTTTTGATACACTAAAAATGATTTTTGAACACCTTTTGAAAATCGACAGAAACTACAAAATGGAATTGCGGTTTTGGAAAACTTCGGTCGATCAATATTCTAAACACGTCAAAACTAGCTAGTATAGGTTTTATGAGGTGGCTCTGATACCATGTTGGATTACACTAACGCCCTAGGCATCAACCGTGGCAATTTCCGGAACAAATTTTTTTCTACGAGTATAAAAACGGTGCTAGAATAACCCAATAAACCGGATCTTACCATAAACCTAACAAACTAAACTATAAGAGCTATCTACTATGAGAAAGCCTCATCAAAAGATCTACGTCCTTCGATCTTCTTTCCTCATCATACGCTCTAAGTGGCCACCATAATCGCGCTTGATCTTCTTTTCCCGCTCCATCGGTTCTTCGGGATCGAGCTTGCTCTTCGGTCCTTCTTTATCGTAGATGATCCCAAGGGATGTGATCCATGGCTCTAGCTCCTAGCTAAGTATCAAAAGGAGCAACTAGAGAACTTGGAATGCTAATCCAAGAACTCTAGGATGTAATGTGAAGTTCTAAGGGTTTTACTATCTCTATCTTGCATCCTCTCTTGTTTCTTAACACATGAAAGTGTAAAGATGAGAAAGATGATGAAGGTGGAAGAACTCAAGAGAAGGAGAGGAGAGTGAATCAAAATGGTGAGCACAAAAGAAATGAGGCAACTATGAGAGAGAAAAAACCACAATGGTTTTGTATAACAATATCGAATAATAAAATATCTCAACCATGCTTCAATAGTTGTCACAAATGAATAAAGAATTCATTTGTCAACTATTGAGGCATGGTTCTCACCATATCCCCCATACCTTCACTTTACACCTCATTTCCATTAAATAGATAAATGGAAAATAAACTAATAAGGTGTTCACCTTCTAGAATTTTATCCGTAATAAAATACGGATTACAGTCTACTGTATATACATACCTACATTCGGATAAAAACACGAATACCTAAAGAGATAGAATAACACGAAGAACATAATACTAGAATAAACATATCGAAATACATATATGCAAATTATTAAATCAATACCTAATTTAATAATCTGGATCAAACCCAAATCGGCTAGTATTATCAACTGTCTGATCGAAAGTTCGGGTATAAAGTACATCAATCGATCGAAACCCTGCACGTATCCAATACGGCTACTACATCATTTCTCCAGAACCATGGAAATCATCTGTGTGGAACTCTAAAGACTCGACAGTACACTGGCAGTGAGTTACTGGATAAATCCATAACCACAAGCACGTCAGCAGCACTAGCTGTACGTAACGGCTACCCGTGTACTTGTCGAAAAGGAAGGCCGACGAACAAACTCATCCAGGTCCCTACTGAGCCTATCCGTGACAATCTCCGTACAGTATGGTCTCTTCGTCTGAGAGTATCACAAACCAGGTCTAGGGGTGGTAAATGTCAGACCCTAATAATCCGATAATTCATGCTGATGCGGCTCAGGACCAATCCGGGAAACTACTAATCAGCCTATCAGTAAATCCCAACTGCCTTGACCAAGGTCTTATGGTCCTGACCAATCGAACACAGTGCGATACCGGGAGAGGCGAATCCCCAACAATCGCTCACTGCCTCCATGTGGCTCGGGACTGTACCCAACCAAAACCTATTTGCACGACTCAGTAGAGTCGTGGTAGGATAGTGATCAAAGCACAGTGGGACTCACATGAGACAAATGACGATCTTAGGTCTAAAGACTAACATGTACTCATGTCACCTGAGAACTTCCATCTAACAATAGGTATAATACCATCTAGAAGTTCTCGATGAGTCCGTCCGGTGTACTCACACCCAGTGAGCACCTGTATACGATCTTAGGTGCAAAAGACCAATGGTTGCGGTACCATACCATCGCCCCTCGTCGGGTTCTAGAAACGTACACACTAGTCTACTCCGGAATATCAATGCCCAGTCTCGATACCCCCACGACTGTGGACCATTTAAGGATGTGCGTACCGACTACCCAGCTCCCATAAGTATGATCACCATCACAACGCAGGTAGTCTAGCAATGATCCTACGGGCTTTATCAACTTGTATGAATGATACGTAATAGCAAGTAAAACATATGCACATGTTAAGATAAAGACAAACCAGATAGCATACTATCATATCGAGCAAGACTGTCCTGTGCATATATATGTCCAAGCATCCACATGTATACATATACAATAATGGCCTCTAGGGCATACATATCCAACAAAATCAAGTTTTCCAAAGTCAGAAAATATTAACAGAGAAAGTAAAATGACTCCAGATTCTACCTAAGGTGAAATTAAACTTTTTTGCATATAGGGTATGTCTAGTTATCAAATGAGTAAGTTGCAGACCAAGTTTCAGACCCTAACTCCAAAATTGGGCGGAAAATTGCGGCCAAATTGAATAAAACGGCGGCCAAAAGCTAAGGGATTGGGCTCTGGTTTCTAGGGTTGCTTCCTAGTGATCTGCACATCTCACTGTATCTGCTAATAATTTTTCAGAGTTCTAGAGTCATCCCAAATTCTATTTGAACATCAAAAGTCAATGAAAAACCGATGTCGGAAAATTCTGAACACAAGTTTGGCATTTCTACACTCACTTAGACCAGGGATTCTATCACTAAAAGGCCAGTAGTCACTCTCTAAACTCTCTATTATAATACTACTACTTATTTAAACCACCACAGATCACCCTAGAATTTTCCAAGTTCGCTAAACACACACTTTAAGCTCTAATCTACTTTGTGAGGTTAGGAAACATAAAAATTTGGTGAAAGGTGAGTATATTATCTCAAAAAGAAACTCAAGAAAATTCTAAGATGGCGAAATGAGCTCAAGACTAGAAATTAATCCCACCATGATACTTGTAGTGAGCTTAGAAATAATTTATGTGAAGGGAAAATGGAGTTTTAATGAGATTTGGAGAGTGTTTTATGGTGGTAGAATGGGTGGTGGAGGAGCGGGAGAAAAATGGAGGAGGAGATGAAGAAAGAGAATGAGGGAAGCAAATGGAGAAACGATGAGATGAAGAAAAGCCAAATGAAAGGTTGTAGAAGCTTCTCTCTCTCCCTCTCTCTCTCTCTCACAACCATATTTTCTTGTCCCCCCTCATTTTAATTTCTTTTCTTTTCTTTTCTCATTTTCCTTTTTTTTTAAAAACAAAAGAAACTCAAAACCATACAATGAAATATAATACAATGTGTCATGACACATTAAACATGGTTGACAAAAATGAATTTGGCTTAATGCATAATTAGTAATTTACTAATCAAGTTTAACATAAACTTGTATATAAATAATTGTATACCAATTTATAAAATACCCAATTCAATCAAATGCTTTCATAATTTATAATTCATATTAATATTCCAATTATTTTCCAAATTATATGTATATAATTATACCATTCCATTAAAACTAATTTTCATACTTTTATAATACTCATAAAATATATTATTTTATTATTTAAATTCAAAAAATAATATCTTATATTTTCTGAATTGTTACACTTTCATCAACTCTTCTCGAATAGGTCCGACTGACACGCATAAATGACTTCCATATCGCAAGGATCCATCTTTATAGATGATGAAGTCAGTTCGTAATTCACTTTCTACTTGTTCTCGGATGTATTGTAGCTTAACATCATTTGCTTGAACCGCCTTATCTGGTTGACAAGAGTGGACTGGACATGTAAGTTCATCAAAGATGACGCGCTACCTGGCACAACTATTTCAATCCCCAATCCATGCATTTCTTGCTATAGCTTTCACTGAGCGGTGAGGTTCTTTGCTAATGGCTGGCGACTAAGTGCATCAGGAACTACATTCATCTTCCCAAGATGATACTGTAGGTTAATGTCAAAGTTCGCCATGAGTTCTTGTCATCTTCTCTGCCACATGTTGAGTTCCTTTTGAGTAAATACATACTTCAGACTTTTGTGTTCAGTGTATATATCCACTCGCTCTCCCAATAAGTAGTGATGCCAAATCTTGAGTGCGAAGATAACGGCTGCCAATTCTAGATCATGTGTTGGATATTTGCGTTCATGAAATTTTAGTTATCTTGATGCAAAAGCCATAACTTTTCCATGCTGGTATAGAACACATCGTAATTCTTTACCGGACGCATCACAATGCACATCGAATCCGCCAGATTCATCCGGTATTACAAGAATAGGTGCAGAGGTTAATATCGACTTGAGTTCTACAAAATCCTTTTCACATGCTTCTGACCACACGAATGCTTCGTCTTTACGTGTGAGCTTGGTCAGGGGTGCTGCTGCGATTTTTGAGAAACCTTCAATGAATCGTCGGTAGTATCCAGCAAGCCTAAGAAACTTCTTATATATTTCACCGTCTTTGGTGTCGGCCACTCGCTGATAGCCGACACCTTAGCTGGATCCACAGAAATTCCTTTACCTGAAACGATATTTCTGAGAAATCTGACTTGATCTAGCCAAAATTCACACTTGCTATATTTGGCATAGAGCTGATATTGTCGTAATGTCTCCAGGATAATCCGTAAGTGCTTGGCGTGCTCTTTCCGATTCTTAGAATACAGCAGGATGTCGTCGATGAATATAATAAAAAACCTGTCTAAGTACTCTCAGAAAACTTAGTTCATCAGGTTCATAAAGATGGCAGGTGTATTGGTCATTCTAAATGGCATTACGTGTCACGACCCGAAATTTAGCACGTGACCGGCACTTAAATTACGCAACATCTAAAGGTGTAACGTAAATCAAGTAAGCCGAAGCCCAGAAAATCTAAACTTTTTTGCGGAAAATAGTGGGGGTGCAGTTTTGAAATAAAGGTATAATAAATTTTGTTTTTCTTTAAATGCAACTAATGAAACATGAAAATGCAAGGGGATTATACTAGAGTTGAAAACATGTTTCGAATTTAAAAATTTGGGTAGCACCTCCCTTGTATATTTTGATCCAAAACCATATAAACAACAATATATAGGCATCCCCAAGCGGAAGCTAGCTCTTCGCCAACTGGCGGAATCACAACCACGAAATAACATATATATGACGTCCAACGGCGAAGATCAACCCAAAAAGAACAAACAAAGAAGCAAGACATCAAAACTCAAGAAAAGCGATCATAAACCTATCGCTCTAAGTCTCGCACAATAACCAAGTCTGATTAGGTCTACCAATATACAATGTCTAGTCTCTGATCTGATCTGATGGAGTTTATCTAGATACAACAGAATATAACAGTACAAGAGTGGGCACGATCAAATATGTTTCCCACCTACCAAAGAAAACACCCTGGAAGAAGCTGTGTGCCAGCAATACCGCAACTGATCCCAAGAGGTCAAACTTGTAAGAACTGTGGCACAACAGGGATGAGTTGCCAACTCGTGAGTAGAAAACATCAGCATGTAGAAATCGAATAAAACAACGATTTCCTAAGTCACTATATCCTGGAAGTAATACTATAATATCTAGGGTGACCAAGTACGCATATATGTCAACAATTGAGTCAATGCAATGACATATATAAATAAACATCTGACATCATATGCTTGTATGCATGTGGATATCATCCACGTGTCCATCAATGACACAAACAATATCATGGAACCTGAGTGTCCCATACTGACACTCGAACATCATGAAAACATAAGCATGTATATATAAGGATATCTACATGTGTGTCCATCGAAGACACATCAAAATCATGGAACCTGAGTGTCCAACACTGACACTCGAAACATCATGAAAACATATGCATGTATATATGAGGATATCAACCACGTGTGTCCATCAACGACACATCAAAATCATGGAACCTGAGTGTCCAACACCGACACTCGAAACATCATGAAAACATATGCCTGTATATATGAGGATATCAACCACGTATGTCCATCAACGACACATCAAAATCATGGAACCTGAGTGTCCAACACCGACACTCGAAACATCATGAAACTCGGGTCCAGCATCGACACGTAAATCCTCATATCTCAGACGTCGCATACTCAGATCGGCCCTCATATCTATCTTATATCAGGCGCCGCATCCTCAGATCGGTCTTCATATCCATTTCATATCATAACTCCAAAACAGTATCCTCTGGATATCCGCCGAGTTCTATAAAATCACCGGTAGGTAGTGCTCCCCTGCCCGGCTCACCGCGTAACAATACGAGTCTTCTTGCCCTGGGGTACCTCACCGTTCAACCATGTACCCGCAGACGGTGCCTACCGCTCCTCGAATCGGGTATACTCACTGCTCATAACCGAGAAAACTCATGGTGGACACCTCGGAATATCATTTCAAGAGAAACTGCATTTTTAAAACAATACACAATTTACTTTGAAATCAAACTGCGGTTCTCATATCCAGAGATCTCATAAAAACAACATCTCAATGCATATAACCATAAAGTACGATGTATGTAACATAGAGTAGTAATATGAGCATATCGAGTATATCATGTAAGCATGTCAAGTGATAGTACTGAATGATGAATGTACTTTTACTTTTAAGATTAACATCATGATAGGGCAGTTCTCCTTTGTAAATGGCACGACAATTCTACTGTATAAGTGACATAGCAATTCTACTATGTAAGTGACATGGTAATTACCGATGAAGAATGTGCGTGAGCCGGCAAATCTGTGTATGTGTAACATGTGCATCAACGGTAATTGTGCAGGTATACTAGCAAATGATATCATATAGCATTAAATACCGGCACGTGGTATGTACATCATGAGGGGTAATATCCTACACAACATGAACAATAAATGGGTGTATCTATCTACACAAGAATCATATGGTCACTTTTAAACGGTACACATCGTCGTTTTGAAAATAGGTATGGTTCAGGTAGCAATCTTTATATTGGCGATTCCGACTCATAACATCCGATATGACAATAATCATCGACATCATCCTCAAATCACTAGCACGGATCAATCATCCGGTACATCTCATCGCGTACGGTAATCCATCATACTGAGTCATCAAACAGAATAGGGAATCTATCGACCTATAAAAAAATGAGGGTACGGATCTAAAGTCTCGTACGGCATATTACTCATTATACTCATAAATATATATATACACATATCTCTCAAATCACATTTGTATAACGCCATATCTTATTAATTCCACCACACCTCTATCTCAATCTCGTGTCGTGCTTATCGATCTCTCTCTCATATCATACCGTTAACAACTCATACTTGTCCTCCTTCAATTCATACTTATCATGATTCACTTTCTCATTTCATATTCTCATATATCAATATATTCATTAGTGTCAACTTTTATCATATTTATAACTCCTAATATAATCTTCCATATCAATGGTTGCGGGGGTGCTATATGCCATCCACCCGACTTCCCCCGTAGATATAAATCTGCTCACCTGATAAACTCCTCACTTAGCAAAAGTCGATGTGCTTCGTCGTCTCGGAAGTCCACGCGAAAGTACCTACAATCAATACACAATCGCAATTCTATTAAAACTAATATCCGAAAACTGATACGGCACACGGATTGCTTATAGGTTAGAACCTATAGCCTACGCATGAAAGATCAACCAAATAACCCTCCTCCGTTGACGTACAAACGTCCAACGACGGAATCAAAACCAAATACCAAAACCACGAATTCAAGTATCTTAAAAATATAGCCAAAACACTCTCAAACAACTCCCAGATTTTGGCTCAGGTAAATAGGAACTAAACAAGCAAGTACAGGGGATAGGTTGTAGGGTAAGTTAGCTACAGGCAAAACCAAATCCCCATAGGAATTAGGGGGTCCGGCGAGATTACCCAAAAATCCGGTCTCGCCGGTCGAAGTAGGGTGAAATGGGTTAATGTTTTGGTGGTGGTCTTCTAGTGGTCTATCTAGGTTAATGGACTTGTTTGATTTTCTTAAAAATATTCCAGATAGCTCCAGATACCCTGTAGACCTTTACGTTCACAAAACCGACACGGGAAAATTCTAAGTTCGTATATCGGGTTCTAAACTCATTTTCAGGCCAGGAAATCAATCTCTAAGGTCTTGTAAACACTCATTACATCACAATTAACCACTTAACAACAACTTGGAATTTTCTAAGATCGCATATCCTAATTATATCAAATTCTAAACTAAACTAGGATATTTAACATAAACACTAATCTAAAGTGAAGAGATTACCTCATTGGCAACATAGGAAGATTCTTGAGTTGCCCAAAATCTTCAAAATCCAAACTTGAATGGTTCAAAGGGTTTAGAATATGTTTGTGCAGGTTTTTAATGAAAGTGGCTAGAGGTTTTGAGAAGGAATTGGAGATGAGGCATGGAGATAGTGAGGGATGAGTCATGAAGCAATTGAGTTGAAAAAAACAATGGGGAAAGGAGAATGGGACAGCCAAGTCTAACCCCATCTCTCTCTTAAGCTCACTCTCCCTTACCCTCACTCTCTCACAAATATCTTCTTTTGTTTATTTCACAAAAATCTCATGGCATCAATTCTATTCCTTTCACACTCAAAACTCTTTTCTCTCTTTGTATTTCCTTTTTCTTTTCTTTTTCTTTTTCTCTTCTCTTTTAAATCTCACAAGTCACAAACACAAACCCAACATGCACATGACATGGTGCACTAGCCATGAAAAAAATGTAAAAAATACAGATTTGGCCAAAATCCGATAAATATCATTATAATAAATAGATCATTTTAATCTCCGATTAATTTCCAAATATTGGTATATACTTATACCATTTTACGAAAAAACCCTATTCGCAAATCGAATAGTTTTTACGAAATATATTATTTTAATATTAAATTTCCAAAAATAATATTTATATTTCTGAAATGTTACAGTCGTCCCCCCTTAAATAAATTCGATCCCCGAATTTAATTTTAAATCCCCAAATACTAAAATATTTCAATAATCAGCTCAAGTCAACAGGGCTCCGAAATCACGAAAGACATAGAAATACCACAACACATCGTGTGCGCCTGAAAACGAGTATGAAACTCAAAATCGAACTCCTTCAAGCATCACGCAATCATCGGAGTTATAAAGGAAATACGAATATCGAATTACACCATTGGAATCCAAATGCACTATAGCCAAATCATAATACGTATATAGCACGCATCTTTGTAAAACCATTTTAAAGACTGAATAAAACACATGCAAAATCTTTCCCAAATCTCCGTGCTATGCGTAGCTCACGACACAAGTGGCGGACGATCATTTGTAAAGTAGTAAATATATACTTATATATGTTTTGCTCAAATTATACGTCCCGCCTTTTTTGAAATATCCCAGAAGGTTCTCTTTATAAAATTTCATGTCACTCGCAGACACGTAGGAAATAGCGAGGCTATAGTCCTTTTTGAAAACCTTTGGCAACTTTTGATGCATGCAAAAGTACTCAGGCACTGTCCTTAGACCAGCCCTGCTCGGCTACTATACAATATAGTGTCTATCATCAAAAGCAATACTCATAAATAAAATCAGCCTCAAAAGGCGTATCCAACATCACATGCGTATGGTGCGCACGAAAAACCAAATCCAATACAAGTGCCATAATATGCACAAAAGCAAAACTAAATGCATCGGGTGTGCACGAAACCATTTGTCCAGTGCAACGGATGTGCACGACAACAATATCAAATGAATCTATAGTGCATGAAAATTTCAACCCAGAGCAACTAATATGCACGAATGAAAATCTCAATCATGTGCATCCAACATGCACGAATAAAAATCTCAATCAAATGCATCCGGATGTGCATAAAATCTCATATCATGCGCCCAATATGCGTGAAAATCCAAATCAAGTGCGTCAGGTCTGTATAAAACATACAGTGCAATAGTATGCACGATAAGGTACATCAAGTGCAAATGCGCATGAAAATATAATCTGGTGCAACCAATGCACGAAATACAAATCCGGTGCAACCAATACATGAAATACCAATCTGATGCAACTAATGCACGAAATACAAATCCGGTGCAATTAATACACGAAATACAAATCCGGTGCAACCAATGTACGAAATACAATCTGGTGCAATAAATGCACGAAATACAATTTGGTGCAACAAATGCACGAAAACTCATCAATATTTCAAATGCTCCCAAAAACAACACCGAGTATACCAAGGTGTATAGAATCATAAACGTGTGCAACTGCGTGCACAAAATCCATCCCAATGCACTTCAAGCACATATAAGCTACACCGAGTGCAAAAATCAAGTTAAGTGCGTATGACATGCACGAAATCGAAATAGACAGTATCGAATCCATGAAACCATAAATATGTGCAATGAAGGCACAAATCGATACCAAGTGCAATAAATATGCACAAATCATAAACCAATGTAGCGGCGTATAAAACATAAATCAAGTGCAATAACCGTGCACAATATAAATTTCCAGTAGGTGCAGCCATGGCACACAAAAACATAAATCACGAAACCCAATCATCGAAACTCAAGTCCAAGCGATAAAGTGTGATGCTCGGATCACAAAATGAAATCGGAATAACTAACATTAAGGTACTTCTCCTATAATGTCGAAAAAATATGCCGGTGCGCCCAAACTGGCAGAGCAAATTATCTACTTACCTCCTGCTCACAATATGGCGTCTTCGGTCTCAGGGTGCTCGTTTTCCTCTGTGGATTACCAATTTCACGATCCTTCTGCTCGTTGGCCTGGTCAGGCGTACTAACGCAACAGTCCCGCTCTGGAACTCCTCTGATCACCGTCTGGCCAATCAACATGACCACTCTCAAACGGCACATTACTGACGGCGGTATCTGGCCCTATAACTGATCCTAGGTGCAAATCTCTATCGCTGCGGTGTCGTAGAAAGAACCTGCTCATGGCTTCTTCCGATCTCACCTATGTCGAACTATACGAAGGTTGGCACTCTTGCTTAACTCTTTTCTCATAACCTGATAACTGTGTCCTCAGCACAGCTTTCATCTGAAATTTGGCTGTATCTAACGCCTCTGCACACGTATCAATCCTCTGGCATCAACGGAGTGTAACAACCACTCGCTAACACTCGCACGAACCTCTTGTTCTACTCGTCTTTATTATCGTCTACTTCGACATCATCTCTTTCTGTCTGCATATTACAATTCATTCTCGGCTACAGTCAATATGGAGTCTCTCACACTGACTCGAAATTACGAACTTGGTATCTTCATTACTCTGTAGAAGATATCTTGCCGAACACGTCCTCGGAAACTCGTCCAAATCATCGGAGGAATACAATTTATTCGTCCGTTCTCGATCAACTCACAACACATCTGGGTAAGGTCCTTCTATCTGAAACTGGTCAACTTACCGATCTCATATCGAAGCATCTGACGAACAACGTCCTCTCTTGCTCGACTTACTCTAGATCTGAGTAAGATCCTTCAACTGAAATTCTTCAACTCAACTGAGCCTGCATCGACACATTAAATCTGACGAATCATAACAGTCGCTCCACTCGAGATAGACTAGCTACCTCCTGTCACATCTCTGCCTGAAAGCTCCAGCGGTTTCAGCTCATAAGCTCTGGAAACGACATCCCATCAATCTCAGCAACAACTAGGTTATCTGTCTACGCGGTAGACAACATCACGATCTCTGAGGTAGGCTGTACATCAACAGTCCTCTCAATACGGCAGCCTCTATCAATGGCCCGATCATCCGGTGTAAAACCGAAAACTCGCCTCAAACGAGAGATCACAACACAACACTATACCTACACATTCCTGTGTCACCAGAAATAACATCATGGTCAGCCCTCGTCCGTGACGAGCTCGCTCTGACCGCATCATGAGCAGCAGCTCAATCTACGCTCAAACTATGGTGACAGGAACCTCAAGCAGGTATCGATGATGATAGATCAATGAATGAAAGAAGTCAACAGATCCCAAATGGATATATGATTATAAGAACGAATAGTATCACAGATCTCAAGATAAGTACATCCTAAGGTTCCTTAAGTGGAGTATCGTATCGTAAATATGCCGCGGAACATATGTACGGTACGTCACTCTACTCAAGCTACCTACTCCATCAATCAAGGTCAACCTATGAAACGAAAGTTCGGGTCTAATAGCCCCCCCCCGTTAAGTCTAAGTTCCGTAAGGTCAAGCCTAGGTTCCGAAATATATACGCCCTAGACTCCGCATAGTCAAACCCAGACTCAAACTAAGGTTAAACCTAACGCTCTGATACTAACTTTGTCATGACCCGTAATTTAGCACGTGACCGGCACTTAAATTATGCAACGTCTAAAGGCGTAATGTAAATCAAGTAAGCCGAAGCCCAGAAAATCTAAACCTTTTTGCGGAAAATAGTGGGGGTGGAGTTTTGAAATAAAGGTATAATAAATTTTGTTTTTCTGTAAATGCACCTAATGAAACATGAAAATGCAAGTGGATTATACTAGAGTTGAAAACATGTTTCGTCTTTAAAAATTTGGGCAACACCTCCCTTGTATATTTTGATAAAAAAAACCATATACACAACAATATATAGGCATCTCCAAGCGGGAGCTAGCTCTTCGCCAACTGGCGGAATCACAGCCACACAATAACATATATACGACGCCCAACGGCGAAGATCAACCCAGAAAGAACAAATAAAGAAGCAAAACATCAAAACTCAAGAAAAGCGATCATAAACCCATCGCTCTAAGTCTCGCACAATAACCAAGTCTGACTAGGCCTACCAATATACAATGTCTAGTCTCTGATCTGATATGATCTGATGGAGTTTATCTAGATACAACAGAATATAACAGTACAAGAGTGGGCACGATCAAATATATTTCCCACCTACCAAAGAAAACACCCTGGATGAAGCTATGTGCCAACAATACCGCAACTGATCCCAAGCGGTCAAACCTGTAAGAACTGTGGCACAACGGTATCGAGTCAATGCAATGACATATATAAATAAACATCTGACATCATATGTCTGTATGCATGTGGATATCATCTACGTGTCCATCAATGACACAAACATTATCATGGAACCTGAGTGTCCCACACTGATACTCGAACATCATGAAAACATAAGCCTGTATATATATATAAGGATATCTACCACTTATGTCCATCAACGACACATCAAAATCATAGAACCTGAGTGTCCAACACCGACACTCGAAACATCATGAAAACATATGCCTGTATATATGAGGATATCAACCACGTGTGTCCATAAACGACACATCAAAATCATGGAACCTGAGTGTCCAACACCGATGCTTGAAACAACATGAAACTCGTGTCCAGCATCGACACGTAAATCTTCATATCTCAGGCGCCGCATACTCAGATCGGCCCTCATATCTATCTCATCTCAGGCGCCGCATCCTCAGATCGGCCCTCATATCCATCTCATATCATAACTCCAAAATGGTATCCTCCGGATATCCGCCGAGTTCATACATTCACCGGTAGGTAGTGCTCCCCTGCCAGGATCACCGCCTAACAATACGAGTCTTCTTGTCCCGGTATACCTCACCGGGTCCACCATGTACCCGCAGACGGTGTCTACCGCTCCTCGAATCGGGTATACTCACTTCTCAGAACTGAGAAAACTCATGGTGGACACCTCGGAATATCATATCAAGAGAAACCGCATTTTTAAAACAATACACAATTTCCTTTGAAATCAAACTGCGGTTCTCAAATCCAAAGATCTCATAAAAACAGCATCTCAATGCATATAACCATAAAGTACGATGTATGTAACATAGAGTAGTAATATGAGCATATCGAGCATATCATGTAAGCATGTCAAGTGATAGTACTGAACGATGAATGTACTTTTACTTTTAAGATTAACATCATGATAGGGCAGTTCTCCTTTGTAAATGGCACGACAATTCTACTGTATAAGTGACATAACAATTCTACTCTGTAAGTGATATGGTAATTACCGATGAAGAATGTGTGTGAACCGGCAAATCTATGTATGTGTAACATACGCATCAACGGTAATTGTGCAGGTATACTAGCAAATGATATCATATAGCATTAAATACCGGCACGTGGTATGTACATCACTAGGGGTAATATCCTATACAACATGAACAATAAATGGGTGTATCTATCTACACAAGAATCATACGGTCACTTTTAAACGGTACACATCGTCGTTTTGAAAATAGGTATGGTTCAGGTGGCAATCTTTATTTCGGCGATCCCGCCTCATAACATCCGATATGACAATAATCATCGATCATCATCCTCAAATCAATAGCATGGATCAATCATCCGGTACATCTCATCGCGTATGCTAATCCATCGTACGGGGTCATCAAACAGAATAGGGAATCTATCGACCTATACAATAATGTGGGTACGGATCTAAAGTCTCGTACGATATATTACTCATTATAATCATAAATATATATATACACATATCTCTCAAATCACATTTGTATAAACGTCATATCTTATTAATTCCACCACACCTCTATCTCAATCTTGTGTCGTGCTTATCGATTTCGCTCTCATATCATACCATTAACAACGCATACTTGTTCTCCTTCAATTCATACTTATCATGTGTAACGTTTTAGAAATCTTTATGCGAATTTTCCGTTTATAGGTAAAATAGGCGGTGTTTTTCCGTAAAAACCCGGAAGTGATCATTTTTCAGTATAGACTTAACTGCTCCTAGTTTAATTAGGAAATTGCTAGTTTGCGGTTTTTAGTTGTTACTTGAAAATTTTGGTTCACTTTAATATTTTTCCTTAATTAAAATATTATTATAAGCTTTTAATTATGCACTTAATTAGTGGTAATTACAATTTTGATTGGGTTAATTATGCTAAAGGGAATTTATGCTAATTTAATCACAAGATTAAGCACTAAACCATCTATGCAAAATATCCTACAAATATCTAGATATTTTTTGAATTAATGAAAACTTTAATTAGAAAATGAAAAAAATTAAGAGGTGGCATTGGATAGGAGGTGCATTAATGGGCATTAATTGAGGTTTTTAGCTAGAAATTTCCACACAATTTCCTAACCTCCTGTTTCTTTTAGCCTTGGCCGACCCCCCCTCCCTCTTGGCTGCCCATTTTTTCCCCACTCCATTTCCACTCTTTGAACCTTCTAAAAATCATCAAAAATCCTCAAATAATCCCAAAAACTCAAATATAAATCCCTACCCATTATTCTTCAACCCTAAACAAGCTTGGATCTTCATGAAAGTCATCATTTTGGAGGCTAATTTGGAGTTTGGTTGCTAATTTGTGAATCTAGTGGAGGTATAAAATCCTAACTCTAAACTTTAATTGTTGTTTAAATCATTAAGCTAGCTTATTAGATGTTTAATATAGCTTTAAATTGCATGTTTAGAATTTCATAAAAGAGTTGTGAAGATCAAGTTAGGATTTGATTTGTTTAAAATAGTTATTGGAGAAGTGTAGACTTTGACAACTTAACCTAGTTGTGAGAATGTTATTTGTTATTTTCCTAATCATCTAATTAAGCTTAAGTGTAAACTAAATTTTTACTAAATCTTATATGGGTGAGATTAAAATTGTACTAAAGGTTTGTGTGGTTTAAGTAAGCTATTATGTGATGATTGTGATCGCTAAATTTGGTTAAACTTTTAGGCTTGAGCTAAAATGATTAAAATATGCTTACTAGGTTTTCGGATAAATTAAGCATGGGTTTCAATTGGCGTTGTGATGTTATATTTTTTTATCTTCCACAATATATATTGTGTTGTGAATGCGCGATCGGTACAATCGGGGTCTAGGCTTGGTGGTTGTGTCATCCTAACTAGGGTTGTACCGATATCGTACGCATTTTGTGCACCGAGTGCACAGTGTGTATATCTTGTGGATATTATCCTTGTGTTTCGTTGGCTTTATATCGGCGCAGGATATTTAACCTTATGTGTTGTGTTTTTGAAATTTAGGATCGCGAGCAGGGACTTCGGATGCTGCGAAGAAAGGGAAGCAGGTGGTCGGATTACTTAGCTCGACATCATCTGTGAGTAGATTTAACATCTACAGGGGAATCTCCTGCATGGCGTTATGTGTCTGGGCTGGATTATATAACTTGATTATTAGTTACAAGTATTGCACATATAGAGATTGTGCATGAACTTCATTTCATATTATTACTTGTTGTGTGCTGGGACTTGTACCCATTGGACACTGCACTATTATTGACGGTTCATATTGCACGAGCACAAATTATATGCTACACCCACACCGTCGATAACTTCCATGACACGCACAACACCTATACATACGTGATATTGTATTGGTTAGGGACATTGAGACATGATCCTTATTTCCATTGTGCATATGAGATATAGCATACCTGTATAGTTACATGCTTACACATATGCCTTGCTATACCTTGATATAGCTACACATATACCTAGAGGGTATTGCATCATTATTGACACGTATATACACATACCTTGTTATGCTACAGCTACACATATACCTGGAGGGTATTGCATCATTATTAACATGTATATGCGCATACCTTGCTATACTACAGCTACACATATACCTGGAGGGTATTGCATCATTATTGATATGTATATACACATACATTTCTATGCTACAGCAACACATATACCTGGAGGGTATTGCATCATTATTGACATGTATATACGCATACCTTGCTATGCTACAGATACACATATACATAGAGGGTATTACATCATTATTGACATGTATATACATATATCTGGACATAGCTACACCTATACCTAGAGGGTATTGCATCATTATTGACATGTATATACACATAGCTAGACATAGCTACACCTATACCTACATACCTAGACATAGCTACACCTATACCTAGAGGGTATTACATCACTATTGACAAGTATATACGCATATGAGATATAACTACATGTACATCATGCATACATACTTACATGTACACCTACTTACCTTGCTAGGGTTACATATACCTATGTGGTATTGTATTGTCATTGACATGGGGTCATTGATTCTTATGCAATTGCACATATGATAGGTAGTATACCTGCATACCTACATATTTACACATATACCTGGTTATAACTACATGTTCACCTGTATATGATGTTGCATTTTATTTCGGAGAAATTAGGAACCGCATGATATATTTAATAATTTGTTGCAGTTAAATAGCGGTTTTTCCTTTATATGCTCATATTATTATTTCATGTTGCATATATTATATTTCATGGATTTCGCATTGAGATATGGATGTTTTACTCCTGAGGGTATATATTAGTGGTATGGGACGCTGATATATACGCGCGCGCGTGTGTGTATAATGATCTATGCAAGTATTCTTATTCATTACTTGATATTTTCTGGATTTGAGGACCGTGGTATTTTCATGAAATTATGCATTGTTTAAAAAACCCGGTTTCTCTTGATATGATATTTCGATGTGTCCACCATGAGATTTCTCGGTTCTGAGATTTGTGATATATACCCGATGGAAGGAGTGGAGTGGGCCATGTGCGGGTACATGGTGGAACCCGGTATGGTTCTCCGGGGAAAGAAGATCGCTGATGATGGCGAGAGCCTGGAAGGCTGGGCTAGTACCTATCGGTGATAGTATTTGGATTCGGCGGTTATCGTGGGGATACCTACCGGAGTCATGAGATGATACGGGCCGATCCGGACTGACGGAGCTCGTGGGCCGATCCGGACTGACGGAGCCCTAGATATGAGGATTTGTGTGTCGATGCTGGACACGAGTATTTCATGATGTTTCGAGTGTCGATGTTGGATACTCAGGTTCCATGATTTATATGTGTCGTTGATGACACACGAGATAGATATCCTTATACACACACACACACACACACACACAGGCATATGTTTTCATGATGTTTCGGGTGTCGATGTTGGGCACTCAGGTTCCATGAGACTTACAGGATTTGAGGGCCGATCTGAGGATGCGATGCCTATGGTATTGGAATTTGGAGTGTCGTTGATGTACACTAGCTTCTCCACGATGAGGATTCCGTGTTGATGATATGTTATCCCATACTCAGCATTTATTTGATATGCATTGCTTCATGTTTTAGTAGTACCAGATAGAGTACCTTTCATGAATGTTGCATATACATAGTGCTATTTATTGCTAGCATCTTGCATGTGATAGATTACCGCAGCACGCGCATACCTGCGATTACCTGCATATGTTATTTACTATTCACGAGTTGGCAACTCACCCCCGTTGTGCCACATTGTTTGCAGGTGTCCCTCAGAGCAGTCGCTGCAGGGCTTCTTCATCACATCATATCATCTTTTGCAGCGGATACCGCTACAGCTGACTGTGTGCAGTTTTGCTATAGGTGGGTTTTGCGGTTATCCGATGATGCTCATTTGTATATTCGTTGTATCTAGTACTCTCCATCTACTACTTCATGTTTTGACTTAGAGACGATTTGTGAGGACGATATGTTAGTGTATATGCCCTAGAGGCCATTACTGTATCATACTAGTTTGTATATTACTTAATGGAAGCTTGGGATATTCACAGTTGTATATACAATCTTGCTCAAAATAGTAGTATGCTACTTGGTTTGTTTCTACTTCAATGTGTACATGTGTTTATTTTAGTATATCATCTATACACATTAGTGGAGCCCTTAGGATCTTTGCTTGATTACCAGCGTTGTGATGGCAGTCACACTAGTGGGGGCTGGGTAATCTATAAGTACATCCTTATGCAGGTCCCTAGTCGCAGGACTATCGAGACAGGGCATCGATACTCCGGAGTAGACTAGCGTATGCGCTTCTCATCCCAGAGTGGGAGATGGTCTGTCCCACAGCCATCAGTACGTCGTACTCGAGATAGTATGTGGGTGCTCGTTAGGTTACGAGTACACTGGACAGGACTCGTCGGGAACTGACCGGTTGGTATTATACATCGTCAGTTATCAGTTCCCAGGTGACATGAGTACAGCTTAGTCCGCTGACTTGACACTGTCACTTCGCCTCGAGTGTGTTCCCACTGTACTTTGATTACTACCCTACCACGGCTCAAAGGAGTCGTGCAAACAGGTAGTAGTTGGGTGCAGTCCCGAAGCACTTGGAGGCAGTGACGGTTAGACAGGATTCGTCTCTCCCATTATTGGGGGTTGACATCGCGCTGTGTCTAGGAGAGCCATTATACGAGTAGTCCCTGGCCAGGGCAAGCGAGATATACTGGTAGGCTTCCAGTGTTATCTCAGGGTGTTTTGGGCTTCACCCCGACACGACTTGTACCGCTATTAGGGGACTGACGTTTACCGCCCCCTAGGCCCGCCATGCGATGTATCAGATGAACAGACCGGACCGTACGGAGACTGTCACAGTCAGACTCGGTAGGAGTTCAGATGGGTTTCACCTCGTCAGTCTTCTTGTCGGCATCTACCTGGGGACCGTTACGCACAGCTAGTGCCGCTTGCGGTCTGTGGTTAAACCAACTGCCAGCGTAGTGTCGAGTCTTTAGAGTCCCACACAGAAAGCTATTCGCCTTTAGGCAAAAGAGTAGAGGTCGCAGGGTTTTGCGACAGGTTGCATGGTTTTGCGACAGGGTTCGGTCACATCCGTGCACTTGTGCACGTACAGTGTCCGGACAGTTAACACTAGCGGGCTTTGGTTTAAGCCAGATCCTAGTGTACGTTTTGGGATTGGTTTCATCTCGTATGTATTCGTGTTCCTCGGAACACGGATGCGGGTGTGTATGCACAGTTGACGGAAAGACAGAGGCAGAGGATTCTCATTAGGGTTGTTGACTGTTGACTGTTGACCATTGACTTTTTGGTAAACCCTAATGAGAATATGATATATGATTAACAATAATATTAATTAAGTATTATGGTGACATGGTTGTTGAGGGGTTGACTTTGTTGACATGTTGATTTTGTTGACCGGTTGACTAGGTTGGACTAGTTGACCATCATGATGACAATGGCTATCATTTCATGGTAAAGACTTTTGCATGCTTGTTTCTCTTGTGAAAAATGAGTGCATGAAATGATATGGCTATTGTAGCTTAAACCATCACATAATACTTGATTGCTATGATTTGTTATGATGGGTTTGGATTATGAGAGCCAAGAGAGAAAAGTCTTGCTTATTCTCTCATTTCCTTTCTCTCTCTTGTTCTTGAGCTCTCATCCTCTTCCTCTTGCTCTCCCTCTCTTTAGTCTATGGTTCACTTGTCTCATGGGTTGAGAACCAAGAACCATAGAGAAAAATCCCAACACACTCTCCTCTACTCACTCTAGTTCATAAGGTTTGGCAAACCGAGTGAACTAGTTTCTTCAAAGCTCGAAGAAGAAGCCAAAGGTAGAAGCTTTCGGGTGGATCGATCTTCGGCGCAAGGAGACGACGGGGTGAAGCCGATCCGGACAACCATCAAGTGTAGAAGACGAAGGAGTTCAAGAAAGAAAGGTATAACCCCCTAACTGAGTAGTTAACAACTCCTAGTTAGGTTGTTAGTTAGATTTTTAACAAAGATCCGGTTTTGAGTCCATGTTACCGCCTCTAGAAAATTGTTTTTCACCAAATTCCGCATGCCCGAAAGTACCGGGAGAGGTAGCATGGACTTACAGTGGTATCAGAGCCTAGTTAAACACTACCTAACATGTTAGCATAGTAACTAGAAATTCGATCGGAGAAAAAGTCCCGAAATGAACCCGGAATTCATGCTTGCTGTCGAATTTTTCCTCTGTTCCAAAAATGATAAATCATTCTTTAAAATTCGGCTCAGGGTTTTTATAGCAAACTGCAAAAATTTCATCCACTGATCCGATCAAAGCACCGCGGAAACGCGGCGGGAGCGTGCTCCCGCCGCTGTTCCGCGGCCGAGTTGACTCAGCCGTGGGAAATTTTGGTTGCAGTTTGTTCAGTGGGGTATTTTGGGAATTTTGGTAGATGTTTTTTCAGCCCAGATTTTCCAGAAAGAAAATTTTGTTTTTGGGGCTTTAAAAACCGTATTTTGATCGAGTTTCTAAAGACTTAAGCTGACGGGTTTTTATCTGTGATGTGATATTTGTATTGAACGTCTGCTAATCGCTATATGTCGATTAGTGGGAGTTATACAAATCTGTGATCTGTAATGTTATTGGTTTGTGTATATGAATTCATTGGATTTTCGCGGGTGAATAGCCGGGGGTTGTGAGACGGGAGTTTTCTTTTCTTTCAATTCATGTAAATTTGTAAATTGATGTAATAATTATTTATATGGCCGCACAACCGAGTCGGGGTTGTAGCCGTCATTGTATAATTTCTTTTTACTGTTTTTGCTCCTAGGATAGACCCATGGAGGGGGTGCACAAACTACCGGGTATCCCGAAGTGCCGAGTGGCCTACTCACGGAGTTGAGTGAGGTTGCTTCGCTTCGGGTACTTGGCGGGTAGTTTGCCGCACCCGTAAGGGTCTTGGGTGGGGTATTGGCTATTCACCGCGACCGTGTAATCTGCTTTTCGTTACAGGCTCGTACGAATTGCGGGTTCCTAGTATATCCAATGTGTTCATCTGTGATCTGAAATGGCTATCATTGCTATATATCTATATATGATATTATTTAGGCGTTGCTTATGTTTTACAGCCGCGCTAGCCCAGCCCCCGCTCTGTCGTTAGTTAAGTAACCTAACGGGTAATGACGGGGCCTCGTGGCGAATGCGAATGGCATAAGCGTACGTCATATTTTGGTTGTTTTCTGCAATGGTAGGATTAAATGATGGGACACATTAAAAAAACTAATGCAAGAAAAATACGCATTAAAAGAACTAATGCAAAGAAAAATAAACCAAGTAAAAGTCGTTGGAACACTTTCAAAAACCACTCGGTTTCTTTTCAAAATAACTTTTAAACGCGGAGCTTAAGCCACTCCTTTTAAAAGCTATCCCGTTCCATCGATCATATCAAGTTCACTACGTTCACGGTTTTGCCAAAACCATTCGTAGCCCTCCATCATTTCAGTTAAATATTCGGTAGTATTCAAGCTATGTTTTTGACCTCACACCAAGGCATAGTGATTGGTAGCTGCCAGATATTTATCTGTTGCATAGATAGAATGCGTTGGTTTGAGACAGTCATACTGCCATTTTGGCCTACGTCAAGGGTAGGTACGGGTGGGTTCAAATTAACCTGGATAATGATGGGAAGAACTTGACATGTGACTTATGACATTTTGACCTCACGCCAAGGTCATAAGAGCATGGGGCAAAAATCTACATCGGGAGTTTCAAAGGAACTGAAACTTGCTAGCACTGCATACTATTTGGAGTGTGATAATTCTGGTAGGATTCCTTCAGTTTTGTCACGCGGTGATATTTGGATCCCGATCCTACTGTGAGTATATGCTACTCCTCGGGAAATTTCTCACTTAACGATCAATGCTATAAACCAAGTAGGTGTCTAGAAAGGTGTTAGCGGGGCTACACCCACAGGGAAAAGAGGTTCTTAAATTAAGGAACTTCACGAAAGCGTTGGAAAACCTCCCTCGAAGTACCGACACCATCCTGGCCGAACGGTTAAGCAAGAATTGTACGGTGAGATTGATCCTGACTAATTCTTCCTTTTTGGTTTGAGGAGGGATTCGAGAGACAGTGGGAGCCATCCTGTTTAGACAAACTAAAAACCACTCTAAACTTGCAAGAGCATCATGATGAGTGTTTCTTCTCTCTCCAAATTGCAGCGACCAATCGACATGACTGGACTTAAGTTACTTCTAGATAAAAACATACTGACAGGGCCAAACTACAAAGATTGGCTCGGGAATGTCAAAATGGCAATCACTTACGACAAGCTGGGGTATCTTCTTACCACCAAAGCTCCCCTGTCCCAGGTCCCACCTCCAGCGTCGCGGATAAGGAAATCCGTAAGACTTGGGAGATTGATTGCGCGAAGGCCAGGTGCCTCATGCTTGCCTCTATGGACAACGAACATCAGAGGAGGTACGAGAATATGGACCTCGAATCCATATTTCTCCATACAAAAGAACTGTATGGAGAGCAGTCTCGTATCGCAAGATACAAAGTGTCGAAGAAGTTATTTTCGGCAAGGTTGGCCGTCGGATCATCGGTAGCGGAACACGCGCTTAAGATGATTGGCTACATAGAAGAGCTCGCGGACCTTGGGACCACGTTGGAGAATGAGCTCTATACGGACTTGATTCTCCAGTCCCTTCCTTCCACTTACGCCCAGTTTATCCTGAACTTCAACTTACAAGAAAAGGAAGTTGAACTTTCAGAACTCCTCAACATGCTGAGGAGCGCAGAGGGCACCCTACAGAAAGGTATGGAAACATCCAATTTGTTTGTAGGAGGATCTTCCTCTTCTAGGTCCAAGGCGAAAGCCAAGGGAAAGAAGAAGAAAGCCCCCGCCAAACCAAGGGGCGGTGTTAGTAAAGTGGATACGAAGGGAAAGGCAAAGGCAACAAAGAAAGCGGGGCAGCTTTTGGATAAAGAAGAATGCTTCTATTGTCATAAGAAGGGACACTGGAAGAATGATTGCAGGGCTTGGAAAGCCAGGACACAGGAACAGAAGCAAGTTGCGGCTTCAGCTTCAGGTGTGTATGTTATTGAAAACTGTCTTTCAATAAACTCTACTTCCTGGATATTGGATAACGGATCAGGATCTCATATCTGTAATTCTTTGCAGGCACTGAGAAAGCGTAGGGTTTTGAAGGCAGGTGATATGACTCTCAGAGTTGCAAACGGAGCTGGCATGGATGCTGAGTCCGTGGGGGACTATCACCTGGGCTTGTCAGAAGGACATGTTTTGATTTTGCGTAATTGCTATTTTGTACCCAATGCAACTTGTAATATCATTTCTGTATCTTTATTATCTAAAGAAGGTTATGAATTTGCATTTGTAAGTAATGTTGTGAACATTCACCTTAATCAAGTTCTGATTGGGTCAGGTACATTAAACAATGGTATATACGTATTAAACCAACCACAGATTTTCAATGTCCAGAATACACACAAAAGAAAGTCTCCGGAAATAAATCAGACTTTCTTATGGCATTGTAGACCGGGTCACATCAATGAGAGAAGGTTGAAGAAGTTGCATACAGAAGGATATTTGAATCCGTTCGAATATCAATCGTATGCCACTTGTCAATCCTGTCTCAAAGGAAAGATGACAAAGACTCTGTTCACTGGACACGGAGTAAGAGCGAGCGAGCTCTTGGGACTCATACACAGCGACGTGTGCGGTCCAATGTCTACACATGCGCGAAGCGGTTATTCTTACTTCATTACTTTTACGGATGACTTTTCAAGGTACGGTTATGTCTTCTTAATGAAACATAAATCCGAAGCCTTTGGAAAGTTCCAGGAATATAAGAATGAAGTAGAAAAACAAACCGGCAAAAGTATCAAGATTCTAAGATCGGATCGAGGTGGAGAATACTTAAGTGCCGAGTTCCTGGATTACTTAAAAGAGAATGGAATTCTCTCTCAGCTTACTTCTCCATACACTCCGCAACATAACGGTGTATCGGAGAGACGGAACCGAACCCTATTGGATATGGTACGGTCCATGATGAGTAACGCTGAGTTACCGCGATCATTCTGGGGGTATGCACTAGAATCAGCTGCATACCTTTTGAACCGAGTTCCAAATAAGACTGTGCCTACCACACCATATGAGATATGGAGTGGGAAGAAACCCTATCTTCAATATCTGAAGATCTGGGGATGTCCGGCTTTTGTCAAAAAGCAGCATGCGGACAAGCTCGAGGCACGCTCAGTACTGTGCAAGTTTGTGGGATACCCAAAGAACTCCAAGGGGTATCTCTTCTATTACGCAGAGGAAAAAAAGATCATTGTTTCTCGTAATGCCCATTTTCTGGAACACCAGTTCTTAGAAAAGGAAACAAGTGGGAGCGAAATAGAACTGGAAGAAATTCCAGAACCACAGACTATTACTGAAAGCTTAGTAGAACCAGAGGGTTCAAAAGAAAATGACATTCCTACGCCGCTCCGCAGGAGTAGTAGGCAGTCTCATCCGCCCGAGAGATACTACGGTTTTCTCATAGACGGCGATAGAGAGGATTGCATCGTAGATTATGATGAGCCTACTAGCTTCCAGCAGGCCATTCAGAGCGTTGACTCGGTAAAATGGCTGGATGCAATGAGGACCGAAATGGAGTCCATGTACACCAACAAAGTATGGACGTTGGACATTGCTCCAGACGGGGTAAAACCCGTAGGATGCAAGTGGATCTTCAAAAGGAAGATTGGTGTAGATGGACAGGTTGAGACCTATAAAGCTAGACTGGTTGCAAAGGGTTTTCATCAAAGACCTGGTTTGGACTATGACGAGACCTTTTCTCCAGTAGCTATGCTGAAATCCATTCGGATCCTTCTTGCCATTGCTGCCTTCCACGATTATGAGATTTGGCAGATGGACGTAAAGACCGCTTTTCTAAATGGAAGTTTAGAGGAGTGTGTCTATATGGACCAGCCAGAGGGTTTCATTCAGAGTGGGAGCAGCGGAAAGGTGTGCAAGTTGCTTAAGTCCATCTATGGACTAAAGCAGGCATCGCGGAGTTAGAACATCTGTTTTGATGAGACGGTCAAGGGATTTGGCTTTATCAAAAATCCAGATGAACCATGCATCTATAGTAGATTTGTAGAGAGAACTGTAGTATTACTCGTTTTATACGTGGATGACATTCTCTTAATAGGAAATGACATTCCTATGCTACAATCTGTCAAGGGGTTCTTGTCACACAGGTTCTCCATAAAAGACCTGGGTGATGCCTCATACATCCTGGGGATCCGGATCCATCGTGATAGATCCAAGAGGATATTAGGACTTTCACAGTCCAGGTACATCGACACCATACTGAAAAGATTCAGTATGGAAGATTCTAAGCGCGGTAACCAACCGGCTTGTCACGAGATCACCCTCTCTAAAGAGATGTCTCCCAAGACTGATTTGGAGAGGGATCGCATGTCTATTATACCCTACGCTTCTGCGGTAGGCTCTATAATGTATGCGATGTTGTGTACCAGACCGGATGTAGCTTATGCACTGAGTGTAGTAAGCCGGTATCAGTCAAACCCTGGGGAGAAACACTGGATAGCAGTAAAGAACATTCTCAAGTACCTGAGAAGGACTAAGGAGATTTTCTTGGTGTATGGAGGAAAAGACCCCCAGATCGAGGCCTTTGCTGACTCCAGCTTCCAGAGTGACAAGGATGATTCCAAGTCCATGTCGGGTTTTGTCTTTACCCTCAATGGAGGGGCGGTGTGTTGGAAGAGTTCCAAACAGGATACCGTTGCAGACTCGACGATGGAAGCGGAATACATCGCTGTATCTGATGCCGCAAAAGAAGCTGTCTGGATGAGGAAGTTCTTGAAAGAACTTCAGGTGGTTCTATTGTTGATCCAATACCTCTGTATTGCGACAACAACGGGGCTATAGCTTTAGCGAAGGAACCCAGGTCCCATCAGAGATCCAGACACATCTTGAGGCGGTATCACCTGATCAGGGAGATCGTGGATCGCCAGGAGATCGAGGTTCGGAGGGTTGCTTCAGAAGATAACACTACAGATCCATTCACCAAGGCCTTGCCCCAGACTCAGTTCGAGCGGCTGATCGAGATGATAGGTCTTCGATACGCCAGTACATGGCCATAGTGCAAGTGGGAGATTGTTAGTGTATATGCCCTAGAGGCCATTACTGTATCATACTAGTTTGTATATTACTTAATGGAAGCTTGGGATATTCACAGTTGTATATACAATCTTGCTCAAAATAGTAGTATGCTACTTGGTTTGTTTCTACTTTAATGTGTACATGTGTTTATTTTAGTATATCACCTATACACATTAGTGGAGCCCTTAGGATCTTTGCTTGATTACCAGCGTTGTGATGGCAGTCACACTAGTGGAGGCTGGGTAATCTATAAGCACATCCTTATGCAGGTCCCTAGTCGCAGGACTATCGAGACAGGGCATCGATACTCCGGAGTAGACTAGCGTATACGCTTCTCATCCAAGAGTGGGAGATGGTCTGTCCCACAACCATCAGTACGTCGTACTGGAGATAGTATGTGGGTGCTCGTTAGGTTACGAGTACACTGGACAGGACTCATCGGGAACTGACCGGTTGGTATTATACCTATCGTCAGTTATCAGTTCCCAGGTGACATGAGTACAGCTTAGTCCGCTGACTTGACACTGGCACTTCGCCTCGAGTGTGTTCCCACTATACTTTGATTACTACCCTACCATGGCTCAAAGGAGTCGTGCAAACAGGTAGTAGTTGGGTGTAGTCCCGAAGCACTTGGAGGCAGTGACGGTTAGACAGGATTCGTCTCTCCCGGTATTGGGGGTTGACATCGCGCTGTGTCTAGAAGAGCCATTACACGAGTAGTCCCTGGCCAGGGCAAGCGAGATATACTGGTAGGCTTCCAGTGTTATCTCAGGGTGTTTTGGGCTTCACTCCGACACGACTTGTACCGCTATTAGGGGACTGACGTTTATCGCCCCCTAGGCCCGCCATACGATGTATCAGACGAACAGACCGGACTGTACGGAGACTTTCACAGTCAGACTCAGTAGGAGTTCAGATGGGTTTCACCTCGTCAGTCTTCTTGTCTGCATCTACCTGGGGACCGTTACGCACAGCTAGTGCCGCTTGCGGTCTGTGGTTAAACCCACTGCCAGCGTAGTGTCGAGTCTTTAGAGTCCCACACAGAAAGCTATTCGCCTTTAGGCAAAAGAGTAGAGGTCGCATGGTTTTGCGACAGGTCGCATGGTTTTGCGACAGGGTTCGGTCACATCCATGCACTTGTGCAAGTAATGTGTCCGGACAGTTAACACTAGCGGGCTTTGGTTTAAGCCAGATCCTAGTGTATGTTTTGGGATTGGTTTCATCTCGTATGTATTCGTGTTCCTCGGAACGCGGATGCGGGTGTGTATGCACAGTTGACGGAAAGACAGAGGCAGAGGATTCTCATTAGGGTTGTTGACTGATAACTGTTGACCATTGACTTTTTGGTAAACCCTAATGAGAATATGATATATGATTAACAATAATATTAATTAAGTATTATGGTGACATGGTTGTTGAGGGGTTGACTTTGTTGACTTGTTGACTTTGTTGACCGGTTGACTAGGTTGGACTAGTTGACCATCATGATGGCAATGGCTATCATTTCATGGCAAAGACTTTTGCTTGCTTGTTTCTCTTATGCAAAATGAGTGCATGAAATGATATGGCTATTGTAGCTTAAACCATCACATAATACTTGATTGCTATGATTTGTTATGATGGCTTTAGATTATGAGAGCCAAGAGAGAAAAGTCTTGCTTATTCTCTCATTTCCTTTCTCTCTCTTGTTCTTGAGATCTCATCCTCTTCCTCTTGCTCTCCCTCTCTTTAGTCTATGGTTCACTTGTCTCATGGGTTGAGAACCAAGAACCATAGAGAAAAATCCCAACACACTCTCCTCTACTCACTCTAGTTCATAAGGTTTGGCAAACCGAGTGAACTAGTTTCTTCAAAGCTCGAAGAAGAAGCCAAAGGTAGAAGCTTTCGGGTGGATCGATCTTCGGCGCAAGGAGACGACGGGGTGAAGCCGATCCGGACAACCATCAAGTGTAGAAGATGAAGGAGTTCAAGAAAGAAAGGTATAACCCCCTAACTGAGTAGTTAACAACTCCTAGTTAGGTTGTTAGTTAGATGTTTAACAAAGATCCAGTTTTGAGTCCATGTTACCGCCTCTAGAAAATTGTTTTTCACCAAATTCCGCATGCCCGAAAGTACCGGGAGAGGTAGCATGGACTTACACGATATTGTATATTATTTTGTCACTTTGGATGTCTTTTATGCTGTTTTCACTTTATATCGTCCATTTCTTCGCTACGGTGTCGTATATCTGTTGTGGTGGTTGTTTCCGCCTTTGGGCGTGGATTTGCTCCCGTTTGGGGATGCTTAACTTATATCTTTTGTTGTACCCTTTTTGGGGCTAGTTCTTACAAAGGAGGTGCTGCCAAATTTTTGAAGAAAGTAAATTTGGACTTTAAAGAATTTTATTTGAGATTCCCAAAAGCTTTTGACAATGTTCTTATCATTTACTACTTTTGATGGTTTAGATTTGCTGGGTTTTCGGTTTGTTTGAATTGCGTTACGCATGTAGACGTATCGTGATTTAAGGGCCGTCACATGTCAAATTTCGGGTCATGACATCATGATTCACTTTCTCATTTCATATTCTCATATATCAATATATTCATTAGTGTCAACTTTTATCATATTTAAAACTCATAACATAATCTTTCATATCAATGGTTGCGGGGGTGCTATACGCCATCCACCCGACTTCCCCCATAGATATAAATCTACTCACCTGCTAAACCCCTCGCTTAGCCAAAGTCGATGTGCTTCGTCGTCTTGGAAGTCCACATGAAAGTACCTACAATCAATACACAATCACAATTCTATTAAAATCAATATCCGAAAACCGATACGACACACGGATTACTTATAGGTTAGAACCTATAGCCTATGCATGAAAGATCAACCGAATAACCCTCGTCCGTTGACGCACAAACGTCCAACAACGGAATCAAATCCAAATACCAAAACCACGAATTCAAGTATCTTAAAAGCATAGCCAAAACACTTGTAAATAACTCCCAGATTTTGGCTCATGTAAATAGGAACTAAACAAGCAAGTACAGGGGATAGGTTGTAAGGTAAGTGAGCTACAGGCAAAACCACATCACCATAAGAATTAGGGGGTCCGGCGAGATCACCCAAAAATCCGATCTCGCTGGTCGAAATAGGGTGAAATGGGTTCGTGTTTTGGTGGTGGTCTTCTAGTGGTCTATCTAGGTTAATGGACATGTTTGATTTTCTTAAAATATCCCAGATAGCTCCAGATACCCTGTAGGCCTTTAGGTTTCACAAAACCGACACGGGAAAATTCTAAGTTCGTATATCAGGTTCTAAACTCATTTCCAGGCCAGGAAATCAATCTCTGAGGTCTTGTAAACACTCACTACACCTCAATTAACCACTTAACAGCAACTTGGAATTTTCTAAGATCACATATCCTAATTATATCAAATTCTAAACTAATTAGGATATTTAACATAAACACTAATCTAAAGTGAAGAGATTACCTCATTGGCAACATAGGAAGATTCTTGAGTTGCCCAAAGTCTTCAAAATCCAAACTTAAATGGCTCAAAGGGTTTAAAATAGGTTTGTGCATGTTTATAATGAAGGTGGCAAGAGGTTTTGAGAAGGAATTGGAGATGAGGCATAGAGGTAGTGAGGGATGAAGCATGAAGCAATGGAGTTGAAGAAAACAATGGGGAAAGGAGAATAGGGCAGCCAAGTCTAACCTTAAGCTCACTCTCCCTTACCCTCACTCTCTCACAAATATCTTCTTTAGTTTCTTTCACAAAAATCTCATGGCATCAATTCTATTCCTTTCACACTCAAAACTCTTTCTCTCTTTGCATTTCCTTTTTCTTTTCCTTTTCTTTTTCCCTTCTCTTTTAAATCTCACAAGTCACAAACACAAACTCACAAACACAAACTCACAAACACAAACCTAACATGCACATGACATGATGCACTAGCCATGAAAAAAATGTTTAAAATACGGATTTGGCCAAAATCCGATAAATATCATTATAATAAATAAATCATTTTAATTTCCGATTAATTTCCAAATATTGGTATATACTTATACCATTTTACGAAAAACCCTTATTAGCAAATCGAATAGTTTTCGTGAAATATATTATTTTAATATTAAATTTCCAAAAATAATATTTATATTTCTGAATTGTTACATTATGAGATATTCATAATGGCCATAACGAGTCTTAAATGCCGTCTTCGGAATGTCGAGCTCTTTAACCTTCACCTGATGGTAACCCAAACGAAGATCTAGCTTAGAAAAGACACAAGATCCACTTAATTGATCGAAAAGGTCATCGATGTGCAGTAGTGGATACTTGTTCTTAATTATCACTTCGTTCAAAACTCGATAATCCACACACATCCTGTAAAAACCTTTCTTCTTCTTCACTAGTAACACCAGAGATCCCTAACTTAAAGTACTGGGTTAGATCCAACCTTTCTTCAGTAGTTCATCCATCTGAGTATGGATCTCCTTCAATCCCTCCGGGCTTAATTAGTATGGAGCTTTAATTACAGGTTGTGCACTAGCTTGTAAATCAATACAAAATTCAAGAGCTCGATACGGAGGCAAACCTGATATGTCTTCACGGAACACATCCTCGAAATCTCGAACTACTTCAGGATTTTCTTCTTCATCAAGTAGGGAGAACACTTCTGCATTCTTCGGTTTAGCACGGTAGCTTCCTGGATCCAAGGTTCTGTCTCCACTTTTGAAATAGAAGACTGGATGATCTGGTATCTCAAATACTACACTCCTTTGACGGCGGTCAATTATAGCATAAAATACTCTCAGCCAATCCATTTCCAACACAACATCAAAATTTGGTATATCAAGTACTTTGAAATTTGCGTAGAATTCTCAACCGCAAACTACAAATGGGCGCCGATCATATCCCAAAATTGCTTTCAAGACTCCATTCCCGGAACTGACGTTCCAGCTTGAAATGAGTGGCTTCACGGGAATCGCATGCGTTCTCACGAATCGTTGTGACATGAAGCAGTGTGAAGCTCCAGTGTCGAAAAGTATGAGTTCAGGAAGGGTGGCTACTAGTATAGTACCTAAGTTGTTTGAGGTTTTGTTTAGATATAGGGAAAGTATAACGATGCATAAGAATTGAAAGATTGAAAAGATGGGAGAATTTACCGGTGAAGACTTGTCATGTGGCTTCGGCCTCCTCGACCGTCATAGTAAAAGCCTGTCGTCTCGGTACATTCCATCTCGCTGGAGGCACATTCCTTTGCTCTTGAGGCATGTTTCTCTATGCCTGATAGAATTGACGTTGAGGATGTGCAGGTGGTCCATATGGAGCTGGTGCAGGAAGAGCTAGGCGGGGTGCAAGGGCCTGAATGGCTGGCCTCTGCGGAGCTGTAATTGCGGGTCTGGATGCTGGTGCTGTGTTAAGACGATATAGGAATGCTAGTATAACGTGAGTTGATACGCCACAAATCAAACACAGGCCATTTGCATACCTACAGTCTTTCACAAAGTGTCTAGTTCTCTTGCAGTAGAAATAGAAATCTGGACTGGACCGGTTAAACGATCCTCCTGGCTTCTTGGGTGCAAAAGTCGGCTTAGAAGAGGCTCCTCTTATCATTTGGGTAGCAGGGCATTTGATTTCGGCTGTTTGAGGCTTACCCTTCTTCTTGACCACAGTTTCATGACGGCGTGCTGCCTGCAGAGCGAGTTCATGAGTTGGATAATCGCCTGTGGCTAATGCCTCTTGAATCTCCGGGTCTAAGCCCTGTTGGAATTGTCTAGCCTGGATCTCATCGGTCGGGATCAAGGGTGCCGCGAATCTGATTAGATATTGATGTCAGGATAGTGAGGTGGATTACTGAACAAAATTTTGATACAAATTCTTTACCTGTTAAGCATGATGAATTCGGTATCATATTCATCCACCGATTTTACTCATATAGAGCCTTGTTGTAGGTGGATGAACAGTTGTTCTGTCACGCCCCGCTTCCCAGTATACGGGCAGAGGACGCGACTGGGCCGCTACGTATTTACTGTGAAGTAAATACGCTAAGCGTATCTAAGCAATATAAAAGTAAATGCACAAGAGACAATATATAATCAAAATAGCAACTTTAATTATTCACATTCTTTCTGTACAATACATGGAAAGTAAATACAACTGATAAAAAATAATGCATAAACAATGGCATAACAGAAATGAAAAGCACTGAATGGAAAGTGTACAATGAACTAGAGCTCAGGGTCTTCACTGAATTGGTCCAAATCTTCAGCAGTGGGCTCGATCTCTGACGTGTCCAGATCACCTGACGACATTCAAAGAAGAAAGAAAGAGAATGTCGTCAGCGAACAGATCGCTCGGTAAGACCCAAAGATAAGGAAGAATAGAATAGACAGAATGAGAAGGTAGCTTTTAAAGTTGTATTATATTGTTATAATATTGTGTTAACGCTGTAGTTTGTAGCTTGGTACAGAAGGATACCAGTGTATACGAGAGGGGTCCCTATATGCTAAAGACCAGGGCAAACGGAATGTACAAGGAACCGTTGGGCCACGGTACAACAGCAACGGAAGATAGGTTAGGTGTCTTAATCTTACTGTCTCATGCCACTTCTAACACCTTCCGTACCAATCTACCCCTTAAACCCCGTAGTGTTTTGATTATATTGTTTGTCTTGTATTGTAACTGTATAGATTGTATAATTGGATGACTGACCAAAACCATGATATCAGTAAACGGATGTAACTGGAGAATCATGTAAATGGAAGTATATCCATGGTTCGGTTCGGTCAATACAGATTGAATAGTTTGAACAGATTGAATATATGGATTCATGGTTTCATATTGAATTGTAATATTGTAGATTGTAGATTGTACTTGAATCATATTCAAGTTAGATTATAATGAGACTCACTCTAAGTCAGACAATTAGAAAATTAAATTGAAGTCATGATTGTTTTGATGTTATCGGTAATCGCTGCACATGGGCGGCAGAATTTGTGTCTTTTTCAAAGACGATTACCGTATTGATAACACCGTTGTTAAGTTGTCAACCTTAAATAGGCAAGCACCCACTTCTTCGGCTCCCTGAGGCTCAAGAGATTGGTCCCGCTTAAACCTATGTTTACTAGGGTCGTTAGGGTAATTTATAGAACTTGAGGGGGTTTTATGTAAATATACTATTATATACTTTTCAAAATACTCCCCAAGTATTTAGTTATCGTCTTTAGAGTTGTAATGAATGTAGATTTTATATTGTGATATTTTTAGTAAAAATATACTAATTTCATAAATAAAGGTATTTATTTGTAATATTGATTTGTGGGGAATTCATGGTATTTTAGTGTAAAATGATTCTTATGATATTTTTAGAAAATGGTGGAATATTTATATTATTAAAAACTAGATATTTTAAGGATATAAATACATATATTTATATGAAAATAATTTTTAATATATATAATATTTCTAGAAATCTCATTTTCTTTAGATTTTCGTATTTTAAATCTTTCGAGACCGAATGCTCCTTGCGGAGGTATGCATCTCGCATTACTAAGCCCGAGGACGTACGATAATCCGCACCATCCCGAATGGGTTCCCCAAATGGGTTGTAGCGGTGCTTTGCAAAGATTTGTATAAATACTAAATCGTTTAGAAAATGGTTTTATTATTAAAAGGTATTTAAATGAAAAGGTGTCGTTTTCCCGTATTCTATGTTCCCGAAAGTATTATGCTATGTTTCATATGAGTGTGTAAGGAGATAGGTCATTACCTCGTGATCTACTTAAAGGTATAGCAAGCTTTAAATGGTTTAAATGTAGAAATGAAACTATATGGTAGTTTAATGGAAAAAAATACGGTAAAATGGAAATAGCAATTACTTTTGATATGGAACTTGTTTAATATGATTAGTTAGTGTTTAATAGTCAACATGCAGTGGTTTTAGCATGATTGTATTAAAGAAAAGTGAAGTTTTAGGAAGAAACCGAATCGGAAATCAGATTTGTTCCGATTCCGTCGGGTTTTGAAAGTTCGTATTTTTAGAAAAGAGTAAAGGAGAGAAATTAGGACTTACGGGTTTAGGACTTTAAAAGAGAGGAAGGGAAGACGAGAATGGAAGACAAGAGGAGTCGACGGTGCGTCGTTTCGTCGCCGGGAGTTCCTACGGTTGTCGCCGGAAAATCCGTCGGAGCTTCGCCTTTCGCTCACTTCGATTGCACACTAGGGTTTCTAGAGATTTCTTGAGAGTTGGCTCAGAGTTTTGGGGTGAGAGGGTAGAGTGTAAGGGTGGTATTTATAGGGTTAGGCTAGGGTTAGGGTAGATGAAAAGTTTAAATTGAAAAAATGTAAAAATATATTAAAATTTATTTTAAAAATGGAGTAAATGGGGATTTCAAAAGTCTCTGGAACTGATCTTGGAAAATGAAGTGTGCAGGGGGGTAGGGGAGAGGAAGAGCCCCGACTTTGGTGTCGGGGACTCGGCCGTCCGGCCGAGTCCGGCCGGCCGAGTCGGGCCAAGTCAAGGGGTCGGGGGCTGTGTCGTCGTTCCACTTTCTCACTGGTATATTTATTTTATGGGGTGTAGTGGGGTTTTTGGGAGTTAACACGTGTTGTCTGTTGGTATTCTAAAAAACTCAAAATAAAACAATATTAAAAATAATGTGGGGTATGGGATTTGAACTCTGGTGGCTTGGTTCAGTAGTGCAAGGTATTACCAATGAGCCATAAGCTCCTTCTTGTGATTAAGGAGTGAATTAGTTACTTAAAGTAGTCACAGCAAAAGTAAATACCTCAAATATACATTAATTTTAAAGCAAATTTTTGTACACTAAAAATGGAGTTGTTACAGTCTACCCTCCTTACAAAAATTTCGTCCTCGAAATTTACAACTTTTATTTGAGAACTAGTTTACAAAGAGGTGTGGATATCTTGCACGCATTTCATCTTCCCTTTTCCAAGTGGACTCTCCTGGAGTGTCTTTCTTCCACATTACTCGGACCAAGTTGACTTCCTTGTTCCGAAGTGTCTTCACTTTCCTGTCCAGGATCTCTACAGGTTGTTTCTCACAAGATAAATCAGGTTGTGTAGTGAGCTCGAAATGATCAAGAACAGGGCTGGGGTCACTCACATACCTTCTGAGTTGAGATATGTGGAACACATTATGCACTCCTTCCAATGAAGCTAGAAACGCTAAGCGGTATGCCACTTCACCGACTCGTTCGAGTATGTCGAACGGTCCAATGTATCTCGGACTTAACTTACCCAGCCTTCCAAATCGGATCACTCCGCAGTTCGGAGATATCTTTAAGAACACATGATCTCCTGGATGGAACTCCAAGTGACGTCTCTTTGCATCAGCCCGGTGCTTCTATCGATCTTGGGCTATGCGCATCCTTTCCCTGATAGTACGAACCACATCAACAGTCTCTACTATCATCTCTGGTCCAAGAAGTTCTTTATCTCCAATGTCGTCCCAACTTAATGGCGATCGACACTTCCTTCCATATAGTGCTGCAAAAGGTGTCATTCCTACGCTTGCTTGGTAACTGTTGTTGTACGAGAACTCCACAAGATGTAGGTGATATTCCCACGATCCTTTGAAGTCTAACATACATGCTCTGAGCATATCCTCCAAGATCTTAATAGTTCGCTCAGACTGACCACCTGTTTGTGGATGATAAGTCGTGCTGAAGTTCATACTTGTTCCCAAGCTTGCTTACAGACTCTGCCAAAATTGCGATCGGAACCTGGTATCACGATCGGAGACAATGCAGACCGGTACTCCATGAAGTCTCACAATTTCCTGCATGAGTTCATGGGTATCAGAGATAGTACATTATGAAGAGTTTAAATCTTTAAATAGATTATTACCTCCATGTACTTCTTTGCTAGTGTCCCAGTAGATTGGTGATCAGTCGAAAATATTGCATATTTTAACCGGCAATTTCCCTATCATCTGCATACATATAGAAGTGTACGGTATTCGTATTTCACATATTAGCAAATCTATCACAGATTATCAGATTACATGTATTAGACCTTAAAACCGGCATTTCTAGGGAAATTGACTGCATTGCATGGCATCGCAATATTTCTATATATCACAACCCGTGTTTCGAAGTCTGTGCAGGAAAAGGAGAAGCTCGCTCAAATTTACACCGCTCAAATATACGCCAACTCACTAATTTCAAATCTGGTATCAACCCAAAGGAGTAATCACAGTTCAGCATATCAGAAAAAGCCCTAAACAGCAGTCCAAGACAGCACCTGAAAGACCAAGGCCCAAGCCCCTCAAGGAGCCGCGGATCCGCGGCAATGGCTTGCTTGTGCCGCGGATCCGCGGTGGGCCCAGGGAATCAGTTCCTCAATTTTAGACCAAAACTCCTGTTTCATCTGCTACAGTTCAGAAATGTACTCCAAGTTTCAGAAGACTCCAGGGACTTCTACCAGATCAGCAAACACTTTGATCTACACTAAACTAGCCTATCATTCTAGAACTTTCCTCCTAAACCCTAGCTTAAACCCTAAGCTAGCTCCTAACAAACTCTCTCAACAAACTTTTGGAGGGAACTACCATTTCAAATCTAAACCTAGGGTTTGGGAAGTCTATAAATAGAAGCCTATACCTAGGGTGAATCATCTTAGAAAATCTTAAATCATCATACATCCAAGAGAGGGTGTGATTCATTTCTTAGTTCATTTTAGCCAATCTCCTTCTTCATCCCCTTCCTCCTCAAGTCTAGTGAGAGGGCTTGTAGGAAACCCTAACCCTAATTCCAATTGAGATCAAGAATCCCGAGTACCCATTAAGCAAGAAGCCCTACAACCTTTAGGAGCGGAGCCGATCTTCAACGGAGCAAGCGATCCGAGCCGATCCACGACTCACGAAGCCGAGCGACGCCCGATCAACAATCTAGATTCTTCTTCTTGTAGTTCTTGAAGCAAATGTAATCGAAATTGTTGAGATAAATAAAGGTGATATTCTTTTATCTTGTTTTCTTTAATTTCTGCATCATGACATCTTTACAATTCGTGAATATTTTCTGTGTGGTGATGTGTAAATAAAACTCCGCTCGTCGAGGAGTCGAGACGGTCAATAGAATGATGATGTAACATAGCTTTAATCGATTCTTGAATCCTACGTGTTTTGAAAACCCTAGCAAGTTCAAGAAACGACGACCCATTTTGTTTCGATGCTTTCTTGATTGATATCGTTCAAAATTGGGAAGTACGATCGTTTCTTGAATTTGGTAGAGGCTGGAATGCGAATGAAATCAACGAAAGAACAAGGGTTATAAGATGAAACCCTAGTTTCATCGAGAAAGCCCTAACTCTCGTCGATGATCATCGATCTAGTATCAATCCTTCGAAGGACAAGAACACGAAATCTAGAGATTACATCACGTCTATAGACCCGATCGATTCCTACGAGCCTCTTTTAGATTCTTGACTGTTGATTGGAAATATCATCGATACACCGATTCTTGACTGTTTATCTTTTTCTTGATTCTTGAATAGAATAGTGACACTTGAAAATCAAAACTCTTGAATCATGTTTTCGTTTATCTTAGCTTAACTTTTCAATTCAAGCATATCATAATACAAACGAATCGTGCAATCCCTGTGGACGATCCGCACTCATTCATGAACTACAATTGACACCGTAGTTTGATTGCGGTCAATATAATTTTTTTTGATTGTCGATACTTTTTACATATACACGTCAGAAAATAATTCAATCAAATGGCGCCGTTGCCGGGGATTACGCGCTAATTCGTTTCATATTATAGTTTGAATTGAAAGAATTATTCCATTGTTATTTTGAGATCAAAATTCGTGCAAACCCTAAACAATTTGTCGTGTTTCATTGCAAGGAGATCTGGAGCTTGCTGGAAATTGATAAAAAAATTTGGAGAGTACCAGAGAACAGAGGGAAGAAACAGCAAGAAGCTGTTGAAATCTTATGAAGTGAACCCACAATTGAAGCGCGGAAGCGCGGCATATAGGTGGTCATTGCGGCTGAACCACGGTCCCACAGAGGGTTCTCTGTACCAACTTTCTGCAGGTGACTTCTTGCTCTCTCCTCTCTCCTCTTTTTAGCTCCAACTAATACTTTGCTGCAGGATTCTTTGCAAAGAACAGCAGCTAGCAAATTGCAAATTAAAATTGTGCGTGATTTTGTTTCTTGGTTGTTTTGCATTATAAATACGGAAATTAAGGGGCACGGCCAAATCCAAATTAGGTGGGGATTTCATTACCCTTCCTAGGCCCCGAAAACCACCAAACTTGCATCCGCATTGACCCACATTAACTAAAAGAAATCTAGAGATGACTCTAAGGACTGTCGCGCTCAATTAGGACAGAAGAAGGCCGTGGGTAATTCATTGCTTATCCGCGTTTTCCTGTGGTGCCTAAGGCGAGTGTGTCTAAGGCTAGTGGTTATTAATTAGGCCCACTACTTACGTAGTGGAGTACCTTCCTACTTACCTGGCACTTATCCGGCCACAGGGAGACAAAGAGACAGTGGAGGATTCTATCCCGCGACTTGTCTTTTGGCAGTTAGGAGCGGTCTAGAGCCGGACCTAGGTGACCACTAGATTCTAGGGTTTGTGTGCTGCATTTGTTGTGTTGCATCATATTTTTTCAAAAAATCCGTCCCTTTTTCAAAAGCAAACACCGCATTCATTTTACCCCTAATTATAAGCCAACGCTGCCACTTGTACTAACCCTTTTTAGTACAAGATAGGCTGGACATGGGATTCCAGTGCCCGTTAGTCCGCGTACCCTTTATCGACTCCGAAGTCGATATTTCTCCATTTACCTTTTCTTTACCTACTACCACACCCACACCGATGGACCCGAATCCATCAAACTTCTTTAACCCTAATCTGCCGCCGTCCGTTGGTGCGCAGAATCCTCCCCACATTTCTCTCCAGGAAAGATGCTATCCACATAAAGGTCCTCTTTCGACCTGCTTATCCACACCACCAGCCAATGGGGATAACTTTGAAATTAAGCCCCAGTATATCAATCTTTTACCCAAATACCACGGACTCGAGACTGAGGACGCTTACGTTTTCATTACCAAATTTGAAAACGTGTGCGCAATGATGGGTACGTCACAACTTTCAGTGGATGCGATGCGTCTACGACTTCTTCCATTTACTTTGTGCGATATAGCCGAGAAGTGGCTATATAACACTACCGCACATTCTATTACGAATTAGGAAGAATTCGTCGCTGCATTCTTTAAGAAATTTTACCCAATCCAAAAGACAGCTCGAATCCGTAGCGAACTGAATCAATTTGCCCAGCTCCCTACCGAACCATTTTCAAAATACTTTGAACGTTTCAAGGATCTATTGGTTCAATGTCCTCATCACGGCATCCCGAGATGGGAGCTTTGCCGAATCATATATGAGGGCAGTAACCCTAACACTAAACAGAGCCTTGAAAACATGTGTCAAGGTACTTTTATGACTAAGGATGATGGGGAAGCTTGGCGATACTTAGAAGAGTTCGCTGAAAAATCACTACTGTGGGAGAGTGGAACCCAACCATTAAATAGGGGTGGCGTACACCAAATAGATGTGTCCATAGGTGTTCGAGCTGAAATGGCAGCAATGCAAAAGAAGCTCGACGCTATGGAACACAAATTTGCAGCAGCCTCCCTAAACCCAGTGTCACTCCCCAAAACTGTTTGTGGGTGCTGTTCTGATCCGTCACATTTAACGGAAGAATGTCCATTAAACTCTGCGTTTCAAGGTCACGAGCATTCTAATGCCGCATTTCAAAGACCTCGAAACGATCCATATTCTTCCACGTACAATCAGGGTTGGAGGAATCACCCGAATTTTGCTTGGAACCAAAACCAATCTCAAAACACGGTTCCAAACACGAATAATTTTCAAAGGGCTCTTCCTCCACTACAACAGCAACCCCTTCAACTCACTCAGCACCCCTACCAGTCACAAAATTTCCAAAACCAGGACAACAATCCTGCACAGTCTAATCCTATGCAGTTGTCCGGTTCTGACAATTTCTCTCAATTCACTCAAACCATGAAATCACTTTTATCAAATTTCATGGATGTTTCGACTGAGGTTAGATCTTCCGTCAGTGAGATAAAGAAAAACTCAGCGTCACAAGCTGAGAGTATCAGATCGATGGAAGCAGAAATCGCACGCCTAAAAGCCGAAATGAGTACGAGAGAAAAAGGGAAACTTCCCTCTCAACCCCTACAGAATCCTGGGCATTACAATGTAAATGCCATCACAACGTTGAGATCGGGAAGAGTGCTGAATAATAATGTCGGGGAAGATATTGATAATACTGAAAATCATATCAACACCCCGGCTGAGACCTTTCCACACACACACACTTCTCCTTCTGATCCTTCTTCTTCTACCATACCACCTTCTCACGAGCCTATTCTCCAGTTCCCTTTAGGCTCAACACCTTCACCCAACCCTTATAGTTCTCCACAGACGGTCCCCACACCTCTTTTGGGATCTCGTCTACCCCCCGTACCTTCTCCTGTGATGGACTCTGCGCTTATTGCGAAAGCTCCTTACCCGAACCGGTTAAGGGGTAACAGAACGAGTCCTCATATGGAGAAAATTATAGAAATGTTCAAACAGGTTAATATCAATATCCCTCTCCTAGATGCGATTCAACAAGTCCCCGCTTATGCGAAAATTCTTAAGGACTTGTGCATTAGGAAGAGGAAGACTCAAGTGCCGAAGAAGGTCTTTATGTCTAATAATATCAGCACTGCTTTTATTCCCCAGCTACCAAAGAAACGAAAGGACCCAGGATGTCCAACAATATCGATTTCTATTGGGGGTAAAAACATAAATCGTGCTCTTTTAGACCTTGGCGCGAGTGTTAACCTGCTCCCCTATTCTGTCTATGAGCAACTAGGGATTGGAGAGCTGAAACCTGCTCACTGCACTCTCCAGATGGCGGACCGATCTATCACCAAACCAAGGGGTGAATTAGAGGATGTGTTAATAAAGGCCGGGGAATCTGTTTTCCCTGTAGACTTCATTGTGCTCGACACACATCCTGTAGCAAACCCCCGGGGCCAAATTCCGGTGATTTTAGGTCGTCCTTTCCTTGCCACTTCCAACGCTGTTATAAACTGTAGAAACGGTTCAATGAACTTATCATTTGGAAATATGACCATTGAACTAAATATCTACAAAGTTGGAAGTCAGCCATCAGAACCTAGTGCTCATATTTTAGATGTGTGCTCTGTCCATGAGATCGCTCCCGATAGTTGTGGAGCTGAGGAACTTTGCTTTACTGATCTCAATGACATTACCACATCTCTGTTTGACTTTGTACAAGATCTTAGTGAGGACACTTCACCTACACTTGAGTCCTGCACTTCTGATTTTTCTCCACCCGAGTCTGTATCTTTCACAGGCTCTGAGCTTCTTTGTAAATCCAAAAATCATTCAATGATACCTCCTTCTATCATTTCTCCGCCTGAATTAGATCTAAAAATTTTACCCTCTCATCTGAAATATGCTTATTTAGGTGAGAAGGAGTCTTTACCGGTCATAATTTCCGCTTCTCTAGCATTAGAGCAAGAGAATGCACTTTTATCGGTATTAAGATCTAACAAAGAAGCGTTTGGTTGGAGTATGGCGGACATCAAAGGGATTAGTCCCTTAATAGTTGAACATCATATACATGTGATGGATGATGCCAGACCAACCCGAGAACCACAGAGACGGTTGAATCCCGTCATGAAGGAGGCGGTCATGAAAGAGATCGTCAAATGCTTAGATAATGGTATTATATACCCCATCTCCGATAGCCAGTGGGTGAGTCCTATACATGTCGTTCCTAAGAAATCCGGCATCACAGTTATAACCAATGAGGCGAATGAGTTGATTCAGACACGCACCCAAACTGGGTGGCGTGTATGTATCGATTATAGAAAACTCAACGCTGCCACGAGGAAAGACCATTTTCCTCTACCATTCATTGATCAGATGCTGGAACGCTTAGCGGGACGAGAGTACTATTGTTTTATGGACGGATACTCAGGCTATAATCAGGTCCCCATCACCAAAAAGGATCAAGATAAAACCACTTTTACTTGTCCTTTTGGTACTTTTGCTTACAGTCGCATGCCCTTTGGGTTATGCAATGCTCCCGCTACCTTTCAGCGGTGTATGATGGGGATATTCTCTGATATGGTAGAGAATTTCCTGGAGATCTTTATGGACGACTTCTCGATTTTTGGAGACTCTTTTTCCGATTGCCTAGCAAATCTTGACGCTGTTCTTACTCGTTGCAAAGAGAAGAACTTGACTTTGAACTGGGAAAAATGCCACTTTATGGTCCAAGAAGGAATAGTCCTTGGACATGTCATTTCACAGAAAGGCATTGAGGTTGACAGAGCTAAAGTAGATGTCATTCAAAACCTCCCCCATCCCAAAAGCGTCAAAGATATTCGCTCTTTCCTTGGCCATGCGGGCTTTTATAGGAGATTCATTAAGGACTTTAGCAAAATTGCTAGACCTTTAACTCTTCTCCTGGCCAAGGATACGACCTTCCATTTTGACTCGGATTGCGAGACAGCTTTCGACTCACTTAAACACTCACTCACTTCAGCCCCCATTTTATCATCACCAAACTGGGATTACCCCTTTGAGCTGATGTGTGACGCATCTGATTTTGCAGTAGGTGCAGTCTTAGGACAGCACATCGAAAAGATGCCACACGTGATTTACTATGCTAGTAAGACCCTGAATGATGCGCAAATCAATTATACAACCACAGAAAAAGAACTTTTAGCGGTTGTATTTGCATTAGAAAAATTCAGGCCTTACTTAATCGGCTCACCTATAATTGTGTATACTGACCATTCCGCTTTAAAACATCTTCTGGCAAAGAAAGATGCAAAAGGTCGACTAATACGTTGGATCCTACTGTTACAAGAATTTGATCTTGTTATCAAAGATAAGAAAGGATGTGAAAACGTAGTAGCTGACCACCTTTCACGCATCATTTCTTCCCCTGTGACCCTGCCGATCAATGACTCGTTTCCTGACGAGCAACTCTTGAGCGTATCCGCTGAACCATGGTTCAGGGATATCGTGAACTATCATGCCACAGGACTTATACCCAGTGATTGGTCAAAACAGGATAAATACCGCTTTCTATCCCAAGTAAAACACTTTTACTGGGACGAGCCCTATTTGTTTAAATATTGTCCTGATCAGATCATTCGCCGGTGTGTCCCGAATGAAGAGTTCAAGAGTGTTCTTTCTTTTTGTCATGATCAGGCCTGTGGGGGTCACTTTGGTCCTAGAAAGACAGCGGAAAAGGTTTTGCAATGTGGATTTTATTGGCCGACCTTATTTAAGGACGCATTTGAGCATTGCAAAACCTGTACACAATGTCAGTATACGGGTAGAATATCCCAGAGGAATGAAATGCCTCAGCAACCCATTCTGGTTGTTGAAATGTTCGATGTTTGGGGCATAGATTTTATGGGTCCTTTTCCCAACTCCTTTGGGAATCTGTACAAACTGCTGGCGGTTGATTATGTCTCAAAGTGGGTAGAAACCATTCCAAGTCGCACTAATGACAAGAAAGTTGTCATTAAGTTCTTGAAAGAGAATATCTTCTCGCGATTTGGACACCCACGCGCTATTATTAGCGATAATGGGACACACTTCTGCAACAGGTCTTTCGAGACTCTGATACGGAAATACTCAATCAACCACCGACTTTCTACACCCTATCACCCCCAAACAAGCGGGCAGGCTGAAATCTCAAACAGACAAATCAAACTTATCCTGGAGAAAACTGTTGCTAAAAATAGAAAAGACTGGTCGACCAAACTGACGGATGCTCTTTGGGCATTCCGAGCTGCATATAAGACCGACCTAGGGATGTCTCCATATAGGATAGTGTTTGGAAAAGCATGTCATTTACCCGTCGAGATAGAGCATAAAGCATTGTGGGCCATTAAAGAAATAAATTTTGATTTAAACCTTGCTTGCAACTTTCGGAAGCTGCAACTCAACGAGCTAAGCGAACTCCGCGATGAAGCTTATGATAACGCTGTAATCACAAAGAATAGGACTAAGGTTTTTCACGATAAAAACATTTTAAAGAAAACATTTTCCTTCTTTATGATTCACGATTACACCTTCATGCGGGTAAGCTCCGATCTCGTTGGAAGGGACCTTTTGTTGTGCGGTCTGTATATCCGCACGGGGCAGTAGAAGTTGAAAAGGTTAAAAACGGCACTGTTTTCAAAGTAAATGGACATAGATTAAAGCCATATTTTTCCACTGACCCCACGGAGGAGCTCTTGTTCTTACAAGAGCCAGTTTATTTGGATTAAAATTCCTCCGTCTCACCTTCATGTCCAGTATATCATTGCATCATTTTTTTTTGAATGAAGGTGAATAAATAGAATAAGTTTGGGGGAAGTTCTTCACTTATATATTTTGCCCCCACTAATAAATTCCTCCCAAGCTTACAGGTTTTTCGAGATTTAGCAGAAGGCAACAGTGATGACACTGTTGAAAACAAGTTTGGGGGAGGTTTGTGCTTATTTTCGCATCATTTGCAGATCATTTGCATAAGCACAAAACATTATTTTGAAAATCTATAAAAATTTAAAATTTTTAGAAAAATATAAAAACATATTTTTGTACATAAATAAGATAATAAAAGTTTAGATAGTGAACATTTACATCCATGAGATTAGAAAAATTTAAGAAAACTAAGAAAATTAGAAGTTTTCTTACACGAACTAGTAATAAGTAGTTATGAGCCGTTGTCCCAAGGGTTAGTAAGATGAAAGACGTCACTAATCTGAGGATAAAAATAAGTCTGAAAAATAGTTTCTATTCTGGAAGCCAAACATTTTGAATGTTGATACCCTGCTATTCGCACTTATACACGTCTTAAAGCCTGGGATAGTAGAGGATACCTTGAAATGCTCTTGTCTTTAAGCCAAAAGTATGAAGGAAATTAAAAAAAAATGAAGAAAATATAAAGTGGTGAGAAAAATGGACACTGGTTTTGTTATCACCAAGGGCAATAATAAAAAAAAATATATAGCAAGGGTGCCTTTTTCACCTAGTGCCCTAAGGCCAACTGGTCTGGGAGTCACTGCTATACCTGAGGTGGTGCAAGACGAGAAAAATACACCAAATAATCAAGCACATGAGTAATCGGTCGGTTAGTACCTCAAGAAGTATTAACGGTCGCATGAAAGTGTGTAAGCACATCTAAAAAAGTACTGAGGCTAATGGGCAAGAGTATGATAGCTTGAATTGAATTCTCCGGGTGTAGGGATGTCCTTTACACACACGCAGGGTGATATGATCGATGTTTGGAAGAAAGATAGGAATGAAAAATAAGACGATGTTTTATTGAGGGAGGACGTGATTTCTAACATCTTTTCATGACCATTAAGATAGGGCTCATGACAACCGAAAAGCTAGATTAGTTGGAAACCCTAATTTTCAAGGCTTTTCTTTTACAATTCTTTTCTTTAAATGTAATATTCATGATCTTCCTTTTATTATTGGATTTTGTGGGTGTAATCCGCTGAAAACTCTCAGGAGACAACACTCCTCCTACTAGGGACACCTAGAGGTTTAAAGGCTTGTTGCACGTGCTTAGTGCAATCGTGTTGCCTACGAAAGTGTGCTAGATAGTTTTTTTCTTTCTTTATTTTCTCCTTCTCTTTTTAATAAAACATTCGCTCGAGACGATCGAAATTAAGTTTGGGGGTATTTGATCAGTCGAAAATATTGCATATTTTAACCGGCAATTTCCCTATCATCTGCATACATATAGAAGTGTACGGTATTCGTATTTCACATATTAGCAAATCTATCACAGATTATCAGATTACATGTATTAGACCTTAAAACCGGCATTTCTAGGGAAATTGACTGCATTGCATGGCATCGCAATATTTCTATATATCGCAACCCGTGTTTCGAAGTCTGTGCAGGAAAAGGAGAAGCTCGCTCAAATTTACACCGCTCAAATATACGCCAACTCACTAATTTCAAATCTGGTATCAACCCAAAGGAGTAATCACAGTTCAGCATATCAGACAAAGCCCTAAACAGCAGTCCAAGACAGCACCTGAAAGACCAAGGCCCAAGCCCCTCAAGGAGCCGCGGATCCGCGGCAATGGCTTGCTTGTGCCGCGGATCCGCGGTGGGCCCAGGGAATCAGTTCCTCAATTTTAGACCAAAACTCCTGTTTCATCTGCTACAGTTCAGAAATGTACTCCAAGTTCCAGAAGACTCCAGGGACTTCTACCAGATCAGCAAACACTTTGATCTACACTAAACTAGCCTATCATTCTAGAACTTTCCTCCTAAACCCTAGCTTAAACCCTAAGCTAGCTCCTAACAAACTCTCTCAACAAACTTTTGGAGGGAACTACCATTTCAAATCTAAACCTAGGGTTTGGGAAGTCTATAAATAGAAGCCTAGACCTAGGGTGAATCATCTTAGAAAATCTTAAATCATCATACATCCAAGAGAGGGTGTGATTCATTTCTTAGTTCATTTTAGCCAATCTCCTTCTTCATCCCCTTCCTCCTCAAGTCTAGTGAGAGGGCTTGTAGGAAACCCTAACCCTAATTCCAATTGAGATCAAGAATCCCGAGTACCCATTAAGCAAGAAGCCCTACAACCTTTAGGAGCGGAGCCGATCTTCAACGGAGCAAGCGATCCGAGCCGATCCACGACTCACGAAGCCGAGCGACGCCCGATCAACAATCTAGATTCTTCTTCTTGTAGTTCTTGAAGCAAATGTAATCGAAATTGTTGAGATAAATAAAGGTGATATTCTTTTATCTTGTTTTCTTTAATTTCTGCATCATGACATCTTTACAATTCGTGAATATTTTCTGTGTGGTGATGTGTGAATAAAACTCCGCTCGTCGAGGAGTCGAGACGGTCAATAGAATGATGATGTAACATAGCTTTAATCGATTCTTGAGTCCTACGTGTTTTGAAAACCCTAGCAAGTTCAAGAAACGACGACCCATTTTGTTTCGATGCTTTCTTGATTGATATCGTTCAAAATTGGGAAGTACGATCGTTTCTTGAATTTGGTAGAGGCTGGAATGCGAATGAAATCAACGAAAGAACAAGGGTTATAAGATGAAACCCTAGTTTCATCGAGAAAGCCCTAACTCTCGTCGATGATCATCGATCTAGTATCAATCCTTCGAAGGACAAGAACACGAAATGTAGAGATTACATCACGTCTATAGACCCGATCGATTCCTACGAGCCTCTTTTAAATTCTTGACTGTTGATTGGAAATATCATCGATACACCGATTCTTGACTGTTTATCTTTTTCTTGATTCTTGAATAGAATAGTGACACTTGAAAATCAAAACTCTTGAATCATGTTTTCGTTTATCTTAGCTTAACTTTTCAATTCAAGCATATCATAATACAAACGAATCGTGCAATCCCTGTGGACGATCCGCACTCATTCATGAACTATAATTGACACCGTAGTTTGATTGTGGTCAATATAATTTTTTTTATTGTCGATACTTTTTACATATACACGTCAGAAAATAATTCAATCAATTGGCCAACTCAAAATGGGATGAAGTGAGCCGGCTTTGTGAGTCAGTCCACAATGACCCATACGGCATCGTTACTCTTTGTGCTGCGAGGAAGAGCAGTCACAAAATCCATCGTGATGTGTTTCCACTTCCATTCTGGAATTGGTAACGGTTGAAGTATATTGTTATAATGTTGTGTTAACGCTGTTGTTTGTAGCTTGGTATAAAAGGATACCAGTGTATACGAGAGGGGTCCCTATATGCTAAAAACCAGGGCAAACGGAATGTACAAGGAACCGTTGGGCCACGGTACAACAGCAACGGAATATAGGTTAGGTGTCTTAATCTTACTGTTTCATGCCACTTCTAACACCTTCCGTACCAATCTACCCCTTATACCCCGTAGTGTTTTGATTGTATTGTTTGTCTTATATTGTAACTGTATAGATTGTATAATTGAATGACTGACCGAAATCATGATATCAGTAAACGAATTTAACTGGAGAATCATGTAAATGGAAGTATATCCATGGTTCGGTTCAGTCAATACAGATTGAATAGTTTGAACAGATTGAATATATGGATTCATGGTTTCATATTGAATTGTAATATAGTAGATTGTAGATTGTACTTGAATCATATTCAAGTCAGATTATAATGAGACTCACTCTGAGTCAGACAATTAGAAAAGTAAATTGAAGTCCTAATTGTTTTGATGTTATCGGTAACCGCTGCACATAGGCCGCAGGATTTGTGCCTTTTTCAAAGACGATTACCGTATTGATAACACCGTTGTTAAGTTGTCTACCTTAAATAGGCAAGCACCCACTTCTCCGGCTCCGTGAGGCTCAAGAGATTGGTCCCGCTTAAACCTATGTTTACTAGGGTCGTTAGGGTAATTTACAGAACTTGAGGGGGTTTTATGTAAAAATACTATTATATACTTTTCAAAATACTCCCCAAGTATTTAGTTATCATCTTTAGAGTTGTAATGAATGTAGATTTTATATTGTGATATTTCTAGTGAAAATATCCTAATTTCATAAATAAAGATATTTATTTGTAATATTGATTTATAGGGAATTCATGGTATTTTAGGGTAAAATGATTCTTATGATATTTTTAGAAAAAAGGTGGAATATTTATATTATTACAAACTAAATATTTTAAGGATATAAATACATATATTTATATGAAAATAATTTTTAATATATATAATATTTCTAGAAATCTCATTTTCTTTAGATTTTCGTATTTTAAATCTTTCGAGACCGAATGCTCCTTGCGGAGGTCTGCATCTCGCACTACTAAGCCCGAGGACGTGTGATAATCCGCACCATCCTGAATGGGTTCCCCAAACAGGTTGTAGCGGCGCTTTGCAAAGATTTGTATAAATACTAAATCGTTTAAAAAATGGTTTTATTATTAAAAGGTATTTAAATGAAAAGGTGTCGTTTTCCCGTATTCTATATTACCGAAAGTATCGTGCTATGTTTCATATGAGTGTGTGAGGAGGTAGGTCATTACCTCGTGATCTACTTAAAGGTATAGCAAGGTTTTGATGGTTTAAATGTAGAAATGAAACTATATGGTAGTTTAATGAAAAAAATACGGTAAAATGGAAATAGAAATTACTTTCGATATGGAACTTGTTTAATATGATTAGTTAGTGTTTAATAGTCAACATGTAGTGGTTGTAGCATTATTTTATTAAAGAAAAGTGAAGTTTTAGGAAGAAACCGAATCAGAAATCGGATTTATTCCTATTCCGTCGGCTTTTGAAAGTTTGTATTTTTAGAAAAGAGTAAAGGAGAGAAATTAGGAATTACGGGTTTAGGACTTTAAAAGAGAGGAAAGGAAGACGACAGGAGTCGACAGTGAGTCATTTCGTCGCCGGGAGTTCCTGCGGTTGTCGCCGGAAAATCCGCCGGAACTTCGCCTTTCGCTCACTTCAATTGCACGCTAGGATTTCTACAGATTTCTTGAGAGTTGGCTCAGAGTTTTAGGGTGAGGGGGTAAAGTGTAGGGGTGGTATTTATAGGGTTAGGCTAGAGTTAGGGTAGATGAAGTGTTTAAATTGAAAAAGTGTAAAAATATATTAAAATTCATTAAAAAATGGAGTAAATGGGGATTTCAAAAGTCTCTGGAACCGATCTGGGAAAATGAAGTGTGCAGGGTGGTAGGGGAGAGGAAGAGCCCCAACTTTGGTGTTGGGGACTCGGCCGTCCGGCCGAGTCCGGCTGGCGGCGCCGGCCCGAGTCGGGCCGAGTTAAGGGGTCGGGGGCCATGTCGTCGTTCCACCTTCTCACTGGTATATTTATTTTATGGGGTGTAGTGGGTTTTTTGGGAGTTAACACGTGTTGACTGTTGGTATTTTAAAAAACTCAAAATAAAACAATATTAAAAATAATGTGGTGTATGGGATTTGAACTCTGGTGGCTTGGTTCAGCAGTGCAAGGTATTACCAATGAGCCACAAGCTCCTTCTTGTAATTAAGGAGTGAATTAGTTACTTAAAGTAATCACAGCAAAAGTAAATACCCAAGTATACATTAATTTTAAAGCAAATTTTTGTACACTAAAATTGGAGTTGTTACATATTCCATCACAAAGAGAGCAATCTCGGGGAAAAACTTCGCATTGAACATATCGTGGGACGTTTTCCATTCTATTGGTTGTGTGAAAGGGATTTCCTTGGCTTTCCCCTGACTCTTGCATTGTCGGTGAGCTGGAGCTTGGCACACGAACCCAAACTGTGTCTGTTACCTATGTTGCGGCAAGGTCATTCTTGATACTCTGGGCCCATTCTTCAGCCTCAAGAAGACTCTCTTTCCCTGAAAAGTTTCTTGGATCCAACGCACGAAATTGCTTTACTCCAGGTGCTTCGGCTTCCAGGCGGTACATAAGAATAGCAGTCTGCTGCTGGCCCTCTAGAAGACTTTTGATGGCTTCTAAAACCACCGTCTGTTCATTGATCGGAGCAACAACGGTAGGGGGAGGTGATAAGGTAGGTGGTCGTATGTTGCCATTGATATTGATACTGGTGTTGTTGGGAAAATCCATCACCTTGATAGAAAAGGAAAGGTTAGGATAGATTCAAAAAATTTGAAATGCAAGAAATGTATAGTTGCTGATTCTTATAATTCTTGTGATATATTGATTATGACTTCATGCAGAACTACCCTGCATGGACCACCAACAAAACCTGTCACACTCCGCTTCCCAGCAGGCGGAAACAGTGACGCGGCAAGCCGACAACGTATTACTATGAAAATATGGTAAGCATAATTAAGAAATATAATAATGAGCAAGAATGGCAAGAGTAATAAAATGAAATAGCAACTTTATTTATATTCAACTTTACAAACAACTGTTTGAAAATAAAAGATACAATAATAAAAGAAAATGCCTAAACAATGGCATACTGAAAGTAAGTGCTGGAAGGAGCTAGTAGGCAGGCTGAACTGCAATCTGGTCCAAGTCCTCCTGACGAACGTTCCAAAGAAAGAAAACAGAGAGTAATGTCGTTAGCAAACTAATGCTCGGTAAGTCCCAAAAGAAGAAATAGAAGATAGTATATAATATGAAATGAACAGAGAACAGGTAAAGTTGTATATGATTGTTCACAGGTATAAAATAGTTATTCTAACGTGGTTATTTATAGTTTGATAAGGAAGGTTCATGTATACGAGAGGAGTCCATCTTACCCCATGGACTATGGTAACATGTAGTACAAGGCCTCGTCATAACCCGTGGGACAACGGCACGTGAATTCATGTAGGTGTCTTTTAATTGACCTCTCGTATCACAATATATGTTCCGTACCAATCTACCCCTTTATCCCCACGTATTGTATTGCATAAGTTAAGATTATAGGTCTTGGACGAATCCATATATATAAAATGTACAAGTTTGTGTTCAAGATTTAATCATGTATTTAGGTAGTCATGTCAAGTTCATGTCAAGTTATAACCATGGTTCGGTCAAGTCGAGTCAAGTATTCAATTTTGAGTTTGATATTTGAATTCGTGTGTTCAGATTCATGATCAAGTATCCAAGCTTGTGTTTGATTTTGGATTCTGGTTTGAGATTGGATTCATGTTGCAGTTAGAATCTTATGAAAGGACTTTGTTCTTGCAACATCTTAAGTTCGGGAGTAATCGGCAACTGCTACACATCGACGGTAGGATTTATGCCTTTTTCCAAGACAATTGATATTGATAACTCCATTAAGTTTTCTAACGTGAATAGGCAAGAACTCACTTTCTCCGGCTCCCCGAGGCTCAAGAGAATTGATCTTGTTTAAGCCTATATTAATCTAGAGTTCTTAAATATTGTTTGTATATCTCGAGGGGGGTTTATGAAAAATTACTTTAATATAGTTTAAAAATAAATCTCGAGGGTGAATTATAATATTTAGGGTTTTCATGAACATGTTTTTTAATTTAAATAGTATTTTGGTGATGAAGTTTAGCCTTTTTAAAAGTTTATGGTATTTTTTTTGAAAATTGGCTCTTTTGGAAACTTTGTGGTATTTTATTAACATTTTTAGATCTTCATTTTTAAAAATATAGTTTCATAACATGTTTTTAGTGAAAATACAAATTCATAGTTTTATATAATTTTCCAAAATTTAATTTTTATTTAGAAAATTCATATTTTTTAAAAATCGTATTTTTATTTTCTTTCGAGACTGAATACTCCATGAGGAGTTCTGCATTTCGCTCTACTATCTCAAGGATTAGCGATAATCCACACCATTCATTAGCGGGTCTCCTAACGAGAGTTGTAGAGGCGTAATTGCCAAGAATTTAAAAATCTCGATTAAAAGAAACCCGTTTTGAATAAATGTGGTATTTTAATGAAAAGGTTCTTCTTTGAATTACCCATATATTTAGAATACCGTGGTATGAAACCATAGTGTGCGTGTGGGGTAGGTCGTTACCCTGTAAAGTTTTTCTAAAGATATTTTTAACGATTTTCGAAATAAGGGTTATACTAAAATTCATCGTATTTTAATGAAAAGTTCTTTATATGATTGTTTCACATGAAAATTTTGGTTATACTCAAAACTAAATGATTGTAAACAAAGTTACAAGTAATGTGAGAAAGTTAGTTTGACATATTTTGTTTTAATGAAGGGAGTTCCAAGGTTAAAGTAATATGTATCGGAGTTAACTCCGCTTTACCGACATGTTTTTAAAAGATGATTGGAGTTGAAAGATAAGAGAGAAAAAGGGACTTACTCGCTGTGTAGTGTTGGGAAGAGCTTAAAGAAAAGAGGGGAATTTCCATGGCGTCGCGATAACTTCGAAAACGACTTCGATTTTCGATGGAAAGAGCTTGATCGTTAACTCCACTTGACTCCACATGCACTTAGAAACTTTTGGGATAATTTTGCTAGAAATTTTAAGAATAAAGGGGAGTTAGGTCATGGGATAGTATTTATAGTGAAGAATTAGGGTTTGGGAATTAAAAATTTGGATTAAAAGAATTAAAATGGTGTTAAATGATAAATTTAAATGTCACTGTTTAATTGCAGGGAAATCAAACGGTGCAGGGGAGTTGAGGGAAGTCGAAGGGTTGTGTGCGCAAAGCACGGAGTCATTTGGGCTCAATATGACCGTCAGTGCCGGCCATATGAAGGAAATGGGCGGTCGGATCAAGGGCAATTGCCTTGAGATTCATGCCACATGGTTTAATCATTGTTTATTCATTTTTGCGCATATTTGATTTTTCTGAAAATTTTCGTTTGTCCATGAATTGCACGTGCAACTCTTGGGGTTACGAAAAATTAAAAAGAAAAATCTAAAAATAAATAATTGTGTCTGATGGGATTCGAACACACAGACTATGTCACAGCAGTATAAAGGCTTTACCAGTGGGCTACAAGTTGTTTCTTTCTCTTATTTAACAAAAATAACCTATAACTCTTACACAGGCTGTAATAACTTTTTCTGTACAATAACAAAAAATTTTGTACAGGAATTTCCGAGTCATTATAATAGATAATTTAGAAGCTCAGACTTTAGCATGCACGTGACATACCTATAGCCCACTATTTTACACCTGTGATTAAAGTTTATACTCATCTTCTTTATAGCATCCTGTTATGATTACACTATTATTTTGATATTTATGACGCACTGATGTCTGTGTTTTGCATGGCCCAAATACTTGACATAGCATGTGAGTATTCGACAGGACCGCCGATCAGTGAGGCCCACCTCATTGATATAGCTCTTATGTGGATTAGTTATTTCTTGAATCTTTATTACTTCGGTTATCTTTTCCAGTTATTGTTTTTGTGCTTATTGGACATGTGATAGATAGATTTAGTAGTTTATAGTTCTTGATTACTGATTGACTGCCTTAATATGACTATGGAAGGATATTTCCTTACCATATGCAGCATGGATGGCTTTGTTACGTCCCGAAATTTTCGTATTTTGGAAAGAAAGGCGTGACAGCTTCCGGCTATATTCATTATGATATTATCTATGACATATTAACGTCTAGGTTTTGCATAGTCCAGATTATTTGACCTTAGCATAGGAGAATCGTGAGGGCTGTGAGAAGATCGCCGATCATTGAGGAGCGATTTACTTATCTAGCTATTCATGGTTTAAACTTATTTGTTGGGTGAGGTTGCTAGTAAGACAAAAAAAACAAATTAAATTAATATTTTTCAAGGAATAATATTTAACTATGTTTGTGTCACAACCTGAAATGGCACGTGACTGGCACTTGAATCATATGAAGTCTATAGGACCCCATCTAATTCGAGTAAGCCAAAAAAATCCTAGAAATCTAAACCATTTTAAGGAAGACGTGAAGAAAAACTAGTTTTTAAACAAGTGGTTTTAATAACATAAGCCGAAGTATGCATTTTTAAAATCCCAAGTATTTTCTGAAAATTTCAGCAGAGTTTCCTTTGTAAATACTGGCCCCAAAAGGGGTACAACATGAATAATATATGCACAATGATAAAAGGCATCCCCAAGCAGGGGCTAGCTCTTCGTCAATTGACGGTCACAACCACGCAAGCAATATAATATACAACGCCGAAGGGCGAGGATCAAAACTCAAAAGGGAACTCAAAATCATCAAGAAAACCATACTAATACAACGCGCGACTCTAAGGTCGAAAGAATATACAACTGGTTTTCTAAGTCTGAAATAAATGTACAAATCTGGTTGATGGAGTTTACTAGATAAAACTGAATATAAATAAGTACAATGGTGGTCATGATGCGAGTGAACCCACCTACCAAAGCAATCACCCGAAAAGAAGTAATGTGCCAACAAGCCGCCAAGGAAAAACCTGTACGGCAAAACCTACAAGAAACTGTGGCACAATGGGGGAGAGTTGCCAACTCGTGAGTAGAAAACAACACAGAGCAGAAATCGTATGTATGACTCAATGCTAGGTCAATACGATCATAATATATATAAACCTCAAAATGATAAAGTCTGAAGCATGATAAGGTGGTAAGGGTAAACATCTATACATCAGTGTAATACCAAGTGCTCGTGTCAGTGCCTCAGGTAGCAACATATCATAAATATGAGGTATGATCAATGTAATCAATATGAATTAGTGTCGACTATATACTCAAGTCTATAAGTATGTGGATATCATCCAACTATGAAATCAATGTCACGTGTCAACCAATGACACAACAACATCATGCATGTAAATGTCATAAAAGCAAATGCATGAAAATATGAGGATATAAATCAACGTGTGTCACTCATGACATATCAAAATCATAGAACCTGAGTGTCCAGCATCGACACTCAAAAACATCATGAAACCCGTGCCCAGCATCGGCACGTAAATCCTCATATCTCTCGGGCTCTGTCAGTCCGGATCGGCCCATAACATCTCTCGACTCCGGTCGGTATCCTCCGGATAGCCGCCAGGTCCAAATACTATCACCGGTAGGTAGTGGTCCCTCTGCCAGGCTCACCGTCTACTGCACAGCATCCCTTTCTTGCCCCGGGGTACCATACCGGGTCCACCATGTACCCGCAATCGGCCTCATCCAGCTCCTCGAATCGGGTTTCACATATCACACGTCTCAGAACCGAGAAAACACATGGTGGAGGTACTGAAATATCATATCAAGAGAAACAGGGTTTTTTAAATAATACATACTTTCTTTTGAAATAATCACGGTCCCTAAATCCAGAAATCTCATGAAAACGACATATCTCAATGCGTATAATCATAAAGCATGATGTATGCGACATAAAACAGGAATGCAAGCATATCCGTAAATCATGCAACATGGAACAGTAATATGCACATATCAAGGGAAAACCGCTCTTTTAAATGAATCCAGTTTTAAAATATATCTTGCGGTTCCCAAATCTCCAAAATCAACCCAGAATCATCTATGTATGTGCAAATAGGTATGTATGCAAGTATGGGTGTACAATATGTATGTACGCAAGTATAGGTGTACAATATGTATGTACGCAAGTGTGTCATGCAAGGAGTCATATCCTGATACAACAATCCTACTGTGTAGTGATATGGCAATTATCGATGATGAAGTGTGTGAGCCGGCAAGCAGGTGTACGTGGAGCATACGCATCATCGGTAATGGTGCTGGTGTCCTGACAGCATGGGTTTAATATAACCTAAATCACAAGTATATAAGCATGAAATGCGCTAATAACAACATGAATATATAGAAAAGGAAAGTAAATGCAACAATAAGGAATCTACATTAGTTATACGAGTCATAAAGTTTGTCATTTGAAATCACACGAATCGTGGTGTTTGGGAAAAATAGGGGCTACGGTGTTTTTTAAGAAAAAGGTACGTCCTTTAAAATATCCATAGAATCCCTTGTCCTGTCTTTAAAATACCGACGATTCTATAGTTTTTGAAATAGGTATGACTCGAGTCTAGTCAAACGTCTACAAGTAACTACAGGACTAAACTAACAGGCTAATCGAGAAGGTACGGAAACCACCTAAATCTGAGTCGACACATATAAAATATAATGGTCGGTGATCCTGCCTCAATAGTATCACATACGATACAATATACAATATGACATCCTCGAGTCAAGAGTGCGGATCTATCATCAATATATATCTCGTACGGTAAATCCATCGTACGGCATCCTAAATCTCGGTACGGTCAAATATCACATTCATCTCATTATTCATCTGGTATTCTTATCATCATATCTCATGAACTGGGGGTACTGATCTAAGTCTAGTACAAACTGATACCATCTGCATATATATATGTATGTATGTATGTATATATGTATGTATGTATGTATGTATATATATGTATGTATGTATATGTATATATATATGTATGTATATGTATATATATATATATATGTATGTATATGTATATATATATATGTATATATATATATATATATATATGTATATATATATATATATGTATATATATATATGTGTGTTTGAAAACACACGCCTAAAGGCCCGCTATAACCTCATGTCGTATCCCTTGATACGAATCAAAACATATCACCGATCTCATGGCATCATGCCTAATCTCATTGACTCATCTCCAAGTACCATGTACAATCCTCATCATCCATGTATACACACACACACACACACACACACACAAAGTCCCATACCTATGTGTGTGTATATATATACATATCTCCATAAACGCACAAGTAAAACAAAGTAAGCATGTGTGTGCGTGTGGGTGTAAACCTTATTCTAGGGCTCGCGACTAAACTAACTAACGCCACTATCATCTAATTATACTAAATTTAACCCATGATCTTCTAAAGTCGTACTTAGTACTCATCCAAGTTTCATAACACGTACACATATATATAACTATAATATATATATATATCAAAAGCTACACTACGAACTGCGGGGGTGCTATACGCCATCCACCCGACTTCCCCCGTAGATATATATCTACTCACCTGATCTTCACTTGCCAATGCCGACGTCGCCATGCGCTTGCTTGTCGTCTCGAAGTCCTCATGGTGGTACCTACATGTCACAACGTATCGTATCGCATTAAAACCCAATTCAAAACCAAAACGACACGCTAAAAGCCTATAGGTTAGAACCTTGGACCTACACCTTCAAAACCACCAAATAACACTCGATATAGACGTACAAATGTCAAGTGACCGAATACAAAATACAATACGAAAACTTGGTTCACGAAAAGTTTACAAAAACAACGCAGCAACTAATGAAACTTGCTCCAGATTTTGTCTAAGATGAAAACAAGGTGCACAAACAATACTGAGGTGAAGTATATAGGGTATATGACCTACAGAAGCAACCTGGGAACCCAACTCACCAATTTGGCCGGCCCCAAGCCCTAAAAATCCGGCCTGCTCGGTTCTGGGGTCTTGGATTTGGTTCGTTTTGGCTGGGTGGTCTCGTAGTGCTTTAACTAGGTCTCTGAAGTTGTTTGCTTTTCTTGAAAATATTCCAGGTCATCCTAGATTTTCCTGCACCCACTAATTACACACAAAACCGACATTAACAGTTTCTGTTTTTCCATATTTGGGTTTGTTTCAAATTGGTCTGGGTTTCTAACCTCATATGGGGTTCTAAGGTCACCACTAAGGCTTATTAGCACTAACACAACTCAAAATTCCCTCAAACCTCATCTAGGAATTTCAAAGCTCACAAACCGCATCCAAACACTTACAAACTTGCATAGGTGCTAAAGAAATGGAAATACAATGCTAATGGTGCAGAAATTACCTCATTTGGCAAGTCAAGAAATTTCTTGAGTTGCCCCAAGTGCCCAAAATCCTTGCTTTCTTTGTCCAAAGTGCTTGAAATGGTCTTGTGCATGTTTTTTGTGAAATGGAGATGATGTTTTGAGTTGTATTTGATGTTTTTTTGAGGATGAAGAGGAGGGGGGAGTGAGGAGGCAGCCATGGCTGAAATGGGAGAGGAAATGATGAAGATGAAGAATGGGACCCAAGGTCAAAGAACCCCTCACCTCTCTCTCTCTTCTCTCACTTGCCCATACCTTATTCTTTAATGTTTTCCTTTTTCTTTTCTATTTTATTTTATCTTTTCTCTCTTATCTTTTAAAAACAAAGAAATGAAATGAAGAAAACAAAGAAAAGACATGGTAGGAAAATGTAACAAGTGTAATTTGACATGGTGCATGTTTTGCACAAAACAAGCTTAATGCGTGATTAGCGATATTTAATCGCGATTAGCATTAAAATAGTGTATAATGAATCATAAAATTTCATAATTTTCTTAAATCCAATAAAACACCCTCTTTTTAGTAATTTCCATAATTTTCCAAAATTTTCCCCGATTTATCGGTATTTAATTATACCCCAATATAAAAATATTCATGATATTTATTATTTAATTATAAAAATTCCCAAAAATAATATTTTATTTTTCTGAAATGTTACAGTCTTCCCCCTTTAAATCAATTCGGTCCCCGAATTTAAATTTAAACCCCTAAAATACTAAAACATTTCAGTAAAATGATCAAGTTGTCGGGGCTCCGAAATCATAAATACATAAAACACATCATAGCGTAATGCATGCGCATGAAAAACTAGTGTATAAACCAAAATCAAAACTCCGTCAAGTATCCCGTAATCATCGGAGTTATGGTGTAGACACCAATGTCAAAATCCAATACGGAAACCAACATGATATACATCAAAACTATATATGTAAACATCGTTAAAACATCTGAAAGAAATGCATGCCAAACCTTTTCAAGTCGCCGTGCGATGCGTGTATCACGGCACAGTGGCGGACGTCTATTGTAAGAAGATAACTATGTGTGTGTGTGTGTGTCCTTTGTTTAACATACACGTCCCGCCATTTTGAAAACAATTTAGAAGGGTTTCCTTTGTAAAATGTGTCGTGTCATCTCGGACACGTAAGTAAATACTGAGACTATAGCTCCCTTTTGGAAATCCCTTCGATAACTATCGATGCATTCAAAAACATAATCAGGTACTGTCCTCGGACTGGTCCTGCTCAGCTACTATACCAAATGGTAAAAATCATAAAAAACATCAGTTCAAGGGAAAATCAATCCCAAAATGTGTATGAGGATGCCACGTGTGTCTGGTGCGCACGGAAATCGAAAAATATGGCATACATGTGCACATAGACAAAATCTAAGTGCAACGGGTGTGCACGAAAACCCCTGTCAAGGGCAACGGGTGTGCCTGACAGTAATATCAGGTGCATCTGATATGCACGAAGAATCTCGATTTAGTGCATCTGGCGTGCACCAAAATCGCATCAAGCGCCCAAGTATGCGCAAGAATCCAAATCAAGTGCACAGAGTGCACGAAATCAACATCAATATCATAATCGAAATCGACGGTATACAATAAACCTCAATCCAAATCAGGTATACCGCGGTATATAATCTCACAACCATATGCATCAGCGTGCATAAATCAAATCAAAACACTAAAAGTGTATGAAAACTATGCCGAAAGCACAAGTCAAATCATATGCATATCATAGGCATGAAATCAAAATCAACCTCTTTTATGACATCAAATCAAAGTCAAGTGAACCGTAGTGTACAAAAATCTCAATCATGCAAACAAATCGTCCAAAATACCGAAATCCAAAAATTACAGATGCGTGATATTCGAACACCAAATCCCAGATCGTAAACACTGTCGTCAATATGTCCTTCCTTTGCAGTCGAGAAGGTGTTGGTGCATCCAAAGCTAGCAGAGCAAGATATCTACTTGCCTCCTGTTCATGGTCTGGCGCCTATGACTTTAGGCTCTTGTCTCTCACTGCGAATAGCTAGATATATAGCTCCTCGGCTCAACGGCCCAATATGGAATGACGACGGAAACAATTCCGCTCTGGCACATCCTCTAAAAATCTCTGGCCAACTATCTCGTCGACGATGCTGAACTCTGGCCTGCTGGGTGTGCACAATATGACCTCTCCTGGGTCCAAATCTTCTCGTATAGTATTCCAGAAAGGTTCCGTCAAAGTCTCTCTCAATCTCGTTTCTGCCGAACTTCCCGGAAGCTATCGTCTTTTACTAAATCTAATTCCTGTTCTGGAACGGCTGCATATTCATCATGACTCCTCCTGGACGATATATCCATGTACAATGCCTCTGCATGCGTATCATATCTCTGATGTCGGCGGAGTGGAATGTCATCTCATCAAGATCTCGTACGAACCGCTTACTCCATTTTGTCTAATGTCGACTGATTCGGACACGTCTCTTCATGGCTACATGGACTACGCTCCAACGGCTATACTTGTATTTGGAGTTCCCAAGCAATGTATCCCATCATGTGACATCCGAATGACGTCGATTTCGATCAATTTGTCAAGGTTCCATAATCCCCCAAGAGCTCAACATCTTGGGTACAGTTTAATAGTATTCCAGTACATGCCACAGTACCTATGGACCAACTGTAGAAGGGCAAACCCAAGCCTCACTAATGGCATCGCTGAACTGCCGCAAACCCTAAGGTTTCAAAGCGTTCTCATGGTCATTTTGTCGAGTTAGGGTTTCATTCTTCTAAAGGGTCCATAGCATTACTTGCATTTGTCTCTGAATACTTTAAACTTGGAAAATGTGCTTCTGACATTCGATCGTCTCTATTGACTCTCAACGTACCTGTGTGAAGTCGTCTCTAGCTAGAATCAATCAATCTGATGCCTCGCATCGGGGTAGGCAACGAATCATATGTCCTAGTCATTCCTCCTTGGGTGACTAGTGATCTTCTATTATATCTCTAAGTACAACTCGTGCGGCGTTAGCTTCAAATATTTAGGCGACGTCTCGTCAGTCGTAGCAACAACTAAATCATTCGTCCGCACGCTGAACAGTGCCTCAATCATCAAGTATAATCGGTGCATTGAGGGTCATAACATTCTGGCTGGCCTCTAGTAGTGGCTCAATCCTCTGGTGCTGATCTGCACGTCCGAGAAATCTCGTAAAAGCGATCCATCAACCGCTCATGGCGTGAAAACAAAATAAAACGACGCATCTATGCAAATCATATGTCCCTGGAATCGCACCCTGGTCAGTCCTCATCCGTGACGAGCTCATGCTGACGCAACTCTAGCCATAGCTCTCTCGGCCCGTGTAATCGCAGCAGCAAAACCATAAACCAATATCGATGAGGATAGATCATGAATGAATATAATGTTGTGCAAGGAAATATACATCATAAGGCTTCTTAAGCGGAGTAGTGTATCGTAAGTATGCCGCGGAACATACTACGGTACGTCACTCTCCTTAAGTCACCTACTCCATCAACCAAGGTCAACCTATGAGATGAAAGCTCGGGTCTAATACCCCTTCGACTAAGTCTAAGTTCCGTAAGGTCAAGCCTAGATTCCGTATATATGCAAACGCCCTAGGCTCCGCATAGTCAAACATAGACTGGAACCAAGGTTAACCTAGCGCTCTGATACCAACTTTGTCATGACCTGAAATGTCACGTGACTGGCACTTGAATCATATGAAGTCTATAGGACCCCATCTAATTCGAGTAAGCCAAAAAAAATCCCAGAAATCTAAACCATTTTAAATAAGAAGTGAGGAAAAACTAGTTTTAAAACAAGTGGTTTTAATAACATAAGCCGAAGTATGCATTTTTAAAATCCCAAGTCTTTTCTGAAAATTTCGGCAGAGTTTCCTTTGTAAATACTGGCCCCAAACGGGATACAACATGAATAATATATGCACAATGATAAAAGGCATCCCCAAGCGGGGGCTAGCTCTTCGTCAATTGACGGTCACAACCACGCAAGAAATATAATATACAACGCCGAAGGGCGAGGATCAAAACTCAAAAGGGAACTCAAAATCATCAAGAAAACCATACTAATACAACGCGCGACTCTAAGGTCGAAAGAATATACAACTGGTTTTCTAAGTCTGAAATAAATGTACAAGTCTGGTTGATGGAGTTTACTAGATACAACTGAATATAAATAAGTACAATGGTGGTCACGATGTGAGTGAACCCACCTACCAAAGCAATCACCCGGAAAGAAGTAATGTGCCAACAAGTCGCCAAGGAAAAACCTGTACGGCAAAACCTGCAAGAAACTGTGGTACAACGGGGGTGAGTTGCCAACTCATGAGTAGAAAACATCACAGAGCAGAAATCGTATGTATGACTCAATCCTAGATCAATGCGATCATAATATATATAAACCTCAAAATTATAAAGTCTGAAGCATGATAAGGTGGCAAGGGTAAACATCTATACATCAGTGTAATACCAAGTGCTCGTGTCAGTGCCTCAGGTAGCAACATATCATAAATATAAGGTATGATCAATATAATCAACATGAATCAGTGTAGACTATATACTCAAGTCTATAAGTATATGGATATCATCCAACTATGAAATCAATGCGTGTATACATGTGGATCTCGTCCACGTGTCAACCAATGACACAACAACATCATGCATGTAAATGTCATAAAAGCAAATGCATGAAAATATAAGGAAATAAATCAACGTGTGTCCCTCGTGACACATCAAAATCATGGAACCTGAGTGTCCAGCATCGACACTCAAAAACATCCTGAAACCGATACCCAGTATCGGCACGTAAATCCTCATATCTCTCGGGCTCCGTCAGTCCGGATCGGCCCATAACATCTCTCGACTCAGGTCGGTATCCTCCGGATAGCTGCCAGGTCCAAATATTATCACCGGTAGGTAGTGGTCCCTCTGCCAGGCTCACCGTCTACTGCACAGCATCCCTTTCTTACCCCGGGATACCATACCGGGTCCTCCATGTTCCCGCAATCGGCCTCATCCAGCTCCTCGAATCAGGTTTCACATATCACACGTCTCAGAACCGAGAAAACACATGGTGGACGCACTGAAATATCGTATCAAGAGAAACCGGGTTTTTAAAACAATACATACTTTCTTTTGAAATAACCACGGTCCCCAAATCCAGAAATCTCATGAAAACGACATATCTCAATGCATATAATCATAAAACATGATGTATGCGACATAAAACAGGAATGTAAGCATATCCGTAAATCATGCAACATGGAACAGTAATATGCACATATCAAGGGAAAACCGTTCTTTTAAATGAATCCAGTTTTAAAATATATCTTGTGGTTCCCAAATCTCCAAAATAAAGCCAGAATCATCTATGTATGTGCAAATAGGTATGTATGCAAGTATGGGTGTACAATATGTATGTACGCAAGTATGGGTGTACAATATGTATGTACGCAAGTGTGTCATGCAAGGAGTCATATCCTGATACAACAATCCTACTGTATAGTGACATGGCAATTATCGATGATGAAGTGTGTGAGCCGGCAAGCAGGTGTACGTGGAGCATACGCATCATCGGTAATGGTGCTGGTGTCCTGACAGCATGGGTTTAATATAACCTAAATCATAAGTATATAAGCATGCAATGCGCTAATAACAACATGAATATATAGAAAAAGGAAAGTAAATGCAACAATAAGTAATCTACATTAGTTATACGAGTCATACAGTTTGTCATTTGAAATCACACAAATCGTGGTGTTTGGGAAAAATAGGGGCTACGGTGTCTTTTAAGAAAAAGGTATGTCCTTTGAAATATCCGTAGAATCCCTTGTCCTGTCTTTAAAATACTCACGATTTGTTAGTTTTTGAAATAGATATGACTCGAGTCTAGTCTAACGTCTACAAGTAACTACAGGACTAAACTAACAGGCTAATCGAGAAGGTACGGAAACCACCTAAATCTGAATCGATACATATAAGATATAATAGTCGGTGATCCCGCCTCAATAGTATCACATACGATACAATATACAATATGACATCCTAGAGTCAAGAGTGCAGATCTATCATCAATATATATCTCGTACGGTAAATCTATCGTACGACATCCCAAATCTGGGTACGGTCAAATATCACATTCATCTCATTATTCATCTGATATCCTTATCATCAAATCTCATGAACTGGGGGTACTGATCTAAGTCTAGTACAAACTGATACCATCTGCATATATATATGCGTGTATGAAAACAAACGCCTAAAGGCCCGCTATAACCTCATGCCGTATCCCATGATACGAATCAAAACATATCACCGATCTCATGGCATCATGCCTAATCTCATCGACTCATCTCCAAGTACCATGTACAATCCTCATCATCCATGTATAGGTATACGTGTGTGTATATATATATATTATATATATATATATATACACATAGTCCCATACCTATGTGTATGTATATATACATATCTCCATAAATGCACAAGTAAAACAAAGTAAGCATGTGTGTGCGTGTGGGTAAAAACCTTATTCTATGGCTCGCGACTAAACTAACTAACGCCACTATCATCTAATTATACTAAATTTAACCCATGATCTTCTAAGGTCGTACTTAGTACTCATCCAAGTTTCACAACACGTACACATATATATAACTATAATATATATATATATATATATATATATATATCAAAAGCTACACTACGAACTGCGGGGGTGCTATACGCCATCCACCCGACTTTCCCCGTAGATATATATATCTACTCACCTGATCTTCGCTTGCCGATGCCGACGTCTCCATGCACTTGCTTGTCGTCTCGAAGTCCTCATGGGGGTACCTACATGTCACAACGTATCGTATCGCATTAAAACCCAATTCAAAACCAAAATGACACGCTAAAAGCCTATAGGTTAGAACCTATGGACCTACGCCTTCAAAACCACCAAATAACACTCGATATAGAAGTTCAAACGTCAAGCAACCGAATACAAGACACAATACAAAAACATGGTTCATGAAAAGTTTACAAAAACAACGCAGCAACCTATGAAACTTACTCCAGATTTTGTCTAAGATGAAAACAAGGTGCACAAACAATATTGGGGTGAAGTATATAGGGTATATGACCTACAGAAGCAACCTGGGAACCCAACTCACATATGTGGCCGGCCCCAAGCCCTAAAAATCCGGCCTGCTCGGTTCTGGGGTCTTGGATTTGGTTCGTTTTGGCTGGGTGGTCTCGTAGTGCTTTAACTAGGTCTATGAAGTTGTTTGCTTTTCTTGAAAATATTCCAGGTCATCCCAGATTTTCCTGCACCCACTAATTACACACAAAACCGACATTAACAGTTTCTGTTTTTCCGTATTTGGGTTTGTTTCAAATTGGTCTGAGTTTCTAACCTCATAGGGGGTTCTAAGGTCACCGCTAAGGCTTATTAGCACTAACACAACTCAAAATTCCCTCAAACCTCATCTAAGAATTTCAAAGCTCACAAACCGCATCCAAACACTTCTAAACTTGCATATGTGCTAAAGTAATGGAAATACAATACTAATGGTGCAGAAATTACCTCATTTAGCAAGTCAAGAAATTTCTTGAGTTGCCCCAAGTGCCCAAAATCCTTGCTTTCTTTGTCCAAAGTGCTTGAAATGGTCTTGTGCATGTTTTTTATGAAATGGAGGTGATGTTTTGAGTTGTATTTGATGTTGTTTTGAGGATGAAGAGGAGGGGGGTGAGGAGGCAGCCATGGCTGAAATGGGAGAGGAAATGATGAAGATGAAGAATGGATGCCAAGGTCAAAGAACCCCTCACCACTCTCTCTCTTCTCTCACTTGCCCATACCTTATTCTTTAATGTTTTCCTTTTCTATTTTATTTTATCTTTTCTCTCTTCTCATTTAAAAACTAAGAAATGAAATGAAGAAAACAAAGAAAAGACATGGTAGGAAAATGTAACAAGTGTAATTTGACATGGTGCATATTTTGCACAAAACAAGCTTAATGAGCGATTAGCGATATATAATCGCGATTAGCATTAAAATAGTGTATAATGAATTATAAAATTTCATAATTTGCTTAAATCTAATAAAACACCCTCCTTTTAGTAATTTACATAATTTTCCAAATATTTTCCCAATTTATCGGTATTTAATTATACCCCAATATTAAAATATTCATGATATTTATTATTTAATTATAAAAATTCCCAAAAATAATATTTTATTTTTCTGAAATGTCACAGTTTGCTAAGCATGCCCCCTATTAAAAAAATAAGAAGAACAAGGTTCCGAGTTGCCTGGGACGGAAGCACACCAAATGATCGCTGTCCTAAGAACAGAATTCGCCGCCTCTAGCACGGGACTCGCCGATGATCTGTTACCAAGAAATGACCACCCCACCAACAGGGACTACACCCGAAGTGCGGTAGGATGAAGTGTCGAACCGGTCGCTGACCCTCGTCGCTCAACAAGAAAAAAGGTGGCTCGAACCCGAACCGGACAGAGGCAGCACCAGTAGTTGAGAGTAAAGGAGCTGCTCGGTTAAGAGCATAGGAGATGAGCAGAGCAGATAAGCAGCTCGCTGAGAGCAGAGGAGATGAGCAGAGCAGAGCAGATGAGAAGCTCTCTGAGAGCAGAGGAGATGAGCAGAGCAGAGCAGATGTGCAGCTCTCTGAGAGCAGGGGAGAGGAGATGAGATGAGCAGTGTTTTTCCTTTTCTTCCTTTGTTTTTTTTTCTTATTTTGTAATCAGTTAAACAAAAGAGAAGAAGTGCTCCTTATATAGGAGTCTTGAGCCAGGCCCATTACAGCCCATCAATACACAGATTAATGTAGGCCCAACGTCTCTATCCTCCAATGGGCAGAAACGCCTGCATTAAAGTTCCAACGGTACACTCTTAATTACGAGCTCATGGCTACTGCAACGGTACAGTAACGGGTCCAAACAAAATCATTTTGTGCAAAAGGATAAGCGTACGTATGAACTGAACCCGGGCTGGGCTCGGGACGGACGGACGGCGCGCGCGCGTGTGTGGAAAAGCCCAAGCCCACTAGCCCTTGAATTACTTCAAGAGGCTAAGACACATCCTCATATATAAGGACAACAACACCTTGTTGCCTAGGCGATGTGGGACTAAAGAAAAAGGAAAAATAGATTTTAAACCATTAAATAAAGCATAAAATCCATCATCCCCCACATGGTTTAAAAACTCAGTGTAGTTGAAATACAAAAGGACAAATTGAGCGATATAGTACTTAGCATATCAATGAGGTGGTTTTTTGCCTTGAACCTCACCTAGTATGACACATTTCCATTCAAAAGGGACGTGGTGAACAAGGTCTTGAACCAGACACTTTGAACCGAAATTCCACATGCCACACAGCCAAATATAGGGTACAAGACCAGGTTCATAAGTCGGCTAGCGCGTTTCGGCCATGCGCTGATCTTGTCTTATGAGTTGTAACGACCGTGTTTTCAAATACCTAATAAAATATATTTTATTTAAATTTCTACTATCAAATAAATATTTACGTGTTTCTTTTATAGAAGAATAATTTTTAAAGTAATGTTAATAATTTCCAAAGCATCGAAATATGATTAAAGGAATTTTTGTCACGCCCCGCTACCTAGTGTACGGCGAAGGAGACGCGACGAGGTCCGCTACGTATATACTCAAAAGTACATACGCTAAGCGTATCTAAGCAATATAAAATAAATACACAAGAGACAAGAAATAAAAAGAACAACAACTTTTATTTATTAACATTCTTTGTACAATACATGAAAGGAAATACAACTGAAATAAAAAGATGCCTAAACAGTGGCATAACAGGAAATGCAAAGTACAGAAAGGAAAAGTGTACAATAAAACTAAAGTGCAGGGTCTTCAGCAAACTGCTCCAAGTCTTCTTGCGATGGCTCGATCTCCGCCGGGTCCAAAACACCTGACGACAATCAAAGAAGAAAGAAACAGAATGTCGTCAGCGAACAAGTCGCTCGGTAAGTCCCAAAGGTAAGAGGAAAGTAGAAAAAGACAGAATAAGAAGATATATTTTAAAGTTGTATTATCCTATAGTAATGTCGTATTAACGCTGTTGTTTGTAGCTTGGTACAAAAGGATGCCAGTGTATACGAAGGGAGTCTCTATATGCCAGAGACTAGAGGCACGTATAGTACAAGGAACCGTTTATGCCACGGTACAACAGCAACTGGATTCATGTTAGGTGTATTAAATCTGACCACCTCGTGCCACCTTTAACACCTTCCGTATCAATCTACCCCTTAAACCCCGCGATGTCTTGTTTGTATTGTTATCTTGTAAAATTGTATTGATTGTATGAGTGATTGATTGACTGACCGAAACCATGATATCAGGAAACGGTTATAACCGTAGAGTCATGTAAATGGAATACTGAGAATCATGTAAAAGGAATATATATCCATGGTTCGGTTCAGTCAAATTGTATAAATTGATAATTGTATTTATGGATTCATGTGTTCATTTTGAATTGGAATATTGTAGATCATAGATTAACTTGAATCATATTCAAGTCAGATTAATCAGACTCAAACCCGAGTCAGATAATCAGAAATGTGAATCGAAGTCTTATAATTTCTAGGGTCCTTAGGGTGATTTATAAAACTTGAGGGGTTTTTATGTAAATATACTTTTATATACTTTTCAAAATACAGCTCAAGTATTTATTGTTCGTCTTTATAGTTGTAATGATGGTGGATTTTATGTTGTGACATTTCTAGTGAAAATATCCTAGTTTTATAAATAAGGGTATTTATCTGTAATATTGATTTATTTGAAGTTCATGTTATTTTAGTGTAAAATATATTCTTGTGATTTTTAGAAAAAGGTGGAAAATTTATATTATAATAAAATAGATATTTAAATGATAAATATACATATGTTTATACAAAAATAATTTTAATAAATATTTTATATTCCAAAAATCTCATTTTCTTAAGATGTCGTATTTTAAACCTTTCGAGACCGAATGCTCCTTGCGGAGGTCTGAATCTCACACTACTAAGCCCGAGGGTGCACGATAAACCGTACTATCCTTAACGGGTTCCCTAAAGGTGGGTTGTAGCGGCGCTTTGCAAAACATTGTAAAATGCTAATCCTTTAGAAAACGGTTTTTATAAAGTAAAAGGTATTTATTTGCAAAGTGTAATTTTCCGTATTTTAGATTCTAGGGTTTCCTAAGCCAACTAGCCTATTTCTAAATGGTCTAAACGACAAATCGTTAGAAGCCTCAAATCGCCTCTTCAGCGCCAATTGTGGCCAGGTAAGTACAAATGAGGAAAGGAGGGATCCGCTCACGAATCGTGAGACGGGCCTTTTAAAGTTACCTTTACTCATTTGCCTAGCCTAGACACCACAAAATCAGGTTTATATAAACGATCGATGTCCACAACTTATCGTATTATTCCTAGTAAAAGGTATTTATTTAAAAGTGTATCAAAGCTAAACTTTTAGAATTGATTTTATTAAGAATATGATATTTAAATGAAAGTATTGTTTTATCGTATTCTAAGTTTTGATGATATCGTTTTAGGGTTGGATTTGCGTGTGTGTGGAGGTAGGTCATTACCTCGTGCTCTACTTTAAATGTATAGCAAAGTTAAAGGGTTAAATGTGAAATCGAAACATGATGGTATTAAAGTGAAAAAATACGATAAATCGGAAAGGTTATCATTTCATGTGATGAAACTTGTTCAAATTGATTTTTAAAAGTTTAATAGTCAACATAAAGATGTTTAAACATGAATGTATTGGTGAGAAGTGAACTTTTATAGAAAACCGAATCGGAAATCGGATTTGTTCCGATTCCGTCGGGTTTCGTAGTTTCGTATTTTAGAGAAATAGAAAGGGGGATAGAATGAGACTTACGGGTTTCGATTAGGCAAAGGAGTGTAGGGGGACTAGAGAGGTTGCAGAGGCGTTGCTTTGTCGCCGGTTGTTCCTAAAAAAGTCGCCGGAATTCCCGCAGGAATTTCGTCGGAGCATCGCCGCGAACTTGTTTTCAAAGTACACACTTCTTGGAAAATTTTGAGAGAGTGAGCCTAAGGTTTTGGGATGAGAGGGTAGGGGTGTATTTATAGGGTAGGCTCGGGTAGGGTAGGTGAAAGGTTTTTAATTAAAAAAATTGTAAAAATGTGAGAAAACATAAAAAATCATAGTAATTAGGGTATATTAAATTCTCGGGAACCGATCCAAGTAAATGGTGTGTGCAGGGGAGTTGGGGAGACGAAGAGCCCCAACTTTCGTGTTGGGGACTCGGCTGTCCGGCCGAGTCCGGCCGGCTGCGCCGGACCGAGTCGGCCGGCCCGCTGGCCGACTCGGCCGATCCCGGCCGAGTCGGGGGTCGAGGAGGTAGGGAGTCTCGAGGTTAAGACACTGGTATATTTACTTTTTTATGTTTAGTTCAACTTTTGGGAGTTATGGCGTGTAGACTGTTGGGCTTCCTAAGAATTTAAAACAAAAACAATCTAAAAATAATGTGGGGTATGGGATTTGAACTCTCGTGGCTTGGTTCAGCAATGCAAGGTATTACCAATGAGCTACAAGCTCCTTCTTGTAATTATTGTAGGAAAATAAATACTTAAAGTGGTAACAGCAACATTAAATACCCCAAGTATACTTTAATTTTAAAACAATTTTATGTACACTAAAAATGGAGTTATTTAAAAACAAAATAATTACTTATATATTGTGCTCAGGTTAAAATACTCCTTTATAGATTTTGAAAAAAAATTGTATAGAAAAGTGTATAGAAAAATTAGGGTTGTTACATTCTACCCTCCTTATAAAAATTCCGTCCTCGAAATTTGTAAAAGGAAAGTGTAAAAGTTCAAGGAAGTTTGGTGACTGCAGTATAGATAGTGTATAGAAGTGATACGATGGTGAAAAAGGCTTACCGGTGTTACCTTGACCTACAGTCTCGGCTTCTACGGCTTCTAATGTGATGGTCTGTCGCCGTGGTACATTCCTTCTAGCTGGAGGCACATTCTGCCTTTGGGGCCTGTTTCTCTGCCCTGTAGGCATGTCCCTCATTGCCTGTTGGAATTGGCGAGTAGGCTGTGCAGGTGGTGGAGCAGGTAGTGCAAGACGAGTTGCTGGAGCCTGGATGGTTGGCCGCTGCGGGTAGTTGGTAGGTGTGTGAGCTGAGTTGTATCTATATGGACAGGTCTCAATTCTGTGGTTGGACGCGCCACAAACTAGGCACAGGCCTTTTGCGCGCCTACGGTCCTTTATCAAATGTCCATCTCTCTTGCAATGAAAACAGAAATGTGGTCTTGGCTGGTGATTGGGTTCTTCAGTTCTCCTGGGTTCGAACGTTGGCCTGGAAGAGGCTCCTCCTGCCATTTGAGTGGCAAGGCGTTTCAAACCGGCAGATTAACGTCTGCCCCTCGCCTTTATCACCGCCTCTTAACTACGGGCAGCTTCTAATGCATCTTCATGTGTCAGAAATTTCCCCGTGGCTAGAGCAGCATGTATCTCTGTGTCCAAACCTTGTTGAAAGCGACGGGCTCTGATCTCGTCCGTCGGTATCAAGTGTGACGCGAATCGGCTTAACATGGTGAATTTAGCGTCGTATTCATCTACTGATTTGTCCCACATCGATCCTTATTGTAGATGAATACACTGCTGCTCCATGGCAAACCTGGCAGTCACAGGGAATTATTTCGCGTCGAACTTCTCGCGAAAAGTCTTTCATTCAATAGGCTGTACAAGACGGCTTTCTTCCGCCTTCCACCAGTTGCGAGCATTGTCCATGAGCTGTAGTTTCGCCACACGGACCCAAGCTATGTCTGGCACTTGAGCTGCTGCCAGATCATCTTCTATGCTTTGTGCCCATTCTTCAGCTTCAAGAGGGCTTCCTTTTCCGGAGAACTGCTTCGGGTGTAAAGCCCTGAATTGCTTTACTCCAGGAGCATCAGTCTCGGGACGGTTCAGGAGTTGTTGCTGTCCCTCGAGAAGGCTGCGGATCACCTCAAGTAGCACTGTTTGCTCGGTGGGTGGCGCAGGAACAGCTGGTGTGAGAGGTAGTGCTGGAGGTGTGTTGTTGACGTTGGTGCTGATGTTGTTCGGAGAATCCATAACCCTTTGGGTTAGGACAGATTCAAGTACATGAAATGATAAGATTCAAGGAATATGAAATTGTAAGATTCAAGGAACATGAATTGTAAAGAATGTTTTAGTTGCTGGTTCTTGTGTTATATTGATTAGGTTGTTCACGCGGAACAGAACTGCATGATAGGGTTTCATACAGCTCTGACCTGCATGGGCCACCAACAAAACATATCACGCCCCGCTTCCCAGTGTACGGCGAAGGAGACACGACGAGGTCCGCTACGTATATACTCAGAAGTACATACGCTAAGCGTATATAAGCAATATAAAATAAATACACAAGAGACAAGATATAAAAAGAACACCAACTTTTATTTATTAACATTCTTTGTACAATACATGAAAGGAAATACAACTGAAATAAAAAGATGCCTAAACAGTGGCATAACAGGAAATGCAAAGTACAGAAAAGAAAAGTGTACAATGAAACTAAAGTGCAGGGTCTTCAGCAAACTGCTCCAAGTCTTCTTGCGATGGCTCGATCTCCGCTGGGTCCAAAACACCTGACGACAATCAAAGAAGAAAGAAACAGAATGTCGTCAGCGAACAGGTCGCTCGGTAAGTCCCAAAGGTAAGAGGAAAGTAGAAAAAAACAGAATAAGAAGATATATTTTAAAGTTGTATTATCCTGTATTAATGTCGTATTAACGCTGTTGTTTGTAGCTTGGTACAGAAGGATGCCAATGTATACGAGGGGAGTCTCTATATACCAAAGACTAGAGACATGTATAGTACAAGGAACCGTTTATGCCATGGTACAACAGCAACTGGATTCATGTTAAGTGTATTAAATCTGACCACCTCGTGCCACCTTTAACACCTTCCATATCAATCTACCCCTTAAACCCCGCGATGTCTTGTTTGTATTGTTATCTTGTAAAATTGTATTGATTGTATGAGTGATTGACTGACTCACCGAAACCCTGATATCAGGAAACGGTTATAACCGTAGAGTCATGTAAATGGAATACTGAGAATCATGTAAAAGGAATATATATCCATGGTTCGGTTCAGTCAAATTGTATAAATTGATAATTGTATTCCTAGACTCTTGTGTTCATTTTGAATTGGAATATTGTAGATCATAGATTGACTTGAATCATATTCAAGTCAGATTAATCAGACTCAAATCCGAGTCAGACAATCAGAAATGTGAATCGAAGTCTTATAATTTCTAGGTTCGATCCTTAGGGTAATTTATAAAACTTGAGGGGGTTTTATGTAAAAATACTTTTATATACTTTTCAAAATACACCTCAAGTATTTATTGTTCATCTTTATAGTTGTAATGAGGGTGGATTTTATGTTGTGACATTTCTAGTGAAAATATCCTAGTTTTATAAATAAGGGCATTTATCTGTAATATTGATTTATTTGAAGTTCATGGTATTTTAGTGTAAAATATATTCTTGTGATTTTTAGAAAAAGGTGGAAATTTTATATTATAATAAAATAGATTTTTAAATGATAAATATACATATGTTTATACAAAAATAACTTTAATAAATATTTTATATTCCAAAAATCTCATTTTCTTAAGATGTCGTATTTTAAACCTTTCGAGACCGAATGCTCCATGCAGAGGTCTGAATCTCGCACTACTAAGCCCGAGAGTGCCCGATAAACCGTACTATCTCTAACGGGTTCCCTAAAGGTGAGTTGTAGAGGCGTTTTGCAAAAGATTGTAAAATGCTCATCCTTTAGAAAACAGTTTTTATAAAGTAAAAGGTATTTATTTGCAAAGTGTAATTTTCCGTATTTTAGATTCTAGGGTTTCCTAAGCCAACTAGCCTATTTCTAAATGGTCTAAATGACAAGTCGTTAGAAGCCTCAAATCGCCTCTTCACCGCCAATTGTGGCCACGTAAGTACAAATGAGGAAAGGAGGGATCCACTCACGAATCGTGAGACGGGTCTTTTAAAGTTACCTTTGCTCACTTGCCTAGCCTAGACACCACAAAGTCAGGTTTAGATAAACGATCGATGTCCACAACCTATCGTATTATTCCTAGTAAAAGGTATTTATTTAAAAGTGTATCAAAGCTAAACTTTTAGAATTGATTTTATTAAGAATATGGTATTTAAATGAAAGTATTGTTTTATCGTATTCTAAGTTTTGATGATATCGTTTTAGGGTTGGATTTGCGTGTGTGTGGAGGTAGGTCATTACCTCGTGCTCTACTTTAAATGTATAGCAAAGTTAAGGGGTTAAATGTGAAATCGAAACATGATGGTATTAAAGTGAAAAAATACGATAAATTGGAAAGGTTATCATTTCATGTGATGAAACTTGTTCAAATTGATTTTTAAAAGTTTAATAGTCAACATAAAGATGTTTAAACATGAATGTATTGGTGAGAAGTGGACTTTTATAGAAAACCGAATCGGAAATCGGATTTGTTCCGATTCCGTCGGGTTTCGTAGTTTCGTATTTTAGAGAAATAGAAAGGGGGATAGAATGGGACTTACGGGTTTCGATTAGGTAAAGGAGTGTAGGGGGGACTAGAAAGGTTGCAGAGGTATTGCTTCGTCGCCGGTTGTTCCTAAAAACGTCGCCGGAATTCCCGCAGGAATTTCGTCGGAGCATCGCCGCGAACTTGTTTTCAAAGTACACACTTCTTGGAAAATTTTGAGAGAGTGGGCCTAGGGTTTTGGGATGAGAGGGTAGAGGGTAGGGGGTGTATTTATAGGGTAGGGTAGGTGAAAGGTTTTTAATTTAAAAAAATTGTAAAAATGTGAGAAAAACATAAAAAATCATAGTAATTAGGGTATATTAAATTCTCGGGAACCAATCCAAGTAAATGGTGTGTGCAGGGGAGTTAGGGAGACGAAGAGCCCCAACTTTCGTGTTGGGGACTCGGCCGTCCGGCCGAGTCGGGGGTCAAGGAGCTGGGGAGTCTCGGGGTTAAGACACTGGTATATTTACTTTTTTATGTTTAGTTCAACTTTTGGGATTTATGGCGTGTGGACTGTTGGGCTTCCTAAGAATTTAAAACAAAAACAATCTAAAAATAATGTGGGGCATGGGATTTGAACTCTGGTTGCTTGGTTCAGCAATGCAAGGTATTACCCATGAGCTACAAGCTCCTTCTTGTAATTATTGTGGGAAAATAAATACTTAAAGTGGTAACAGCAACATTAAATACCCCGAGTATACTTTAATTTTAAAACAATTTTATGTACGCTAAAAATGGAGTTATTTAAAAACAAAATAATTACTTATATATTGTGCTTAGGTTAAAATACTCCTTTATGGATTTTGAAAAAAAATTGTATAGAAACGTGTATAGAAAAATTGGGGTTGTTACAATTTTCTAAAGTGTATTTATTGTTTTTATAGGCTTAAAATGTTTTAGTAAGATTTTATAACGCCTTAAAATAATATACATATTTTTAGTATCAATTAAAGTAATTAATTCGTAATTAAAATTATTTTAAAGGATAAACTAGATATTATATAATTTTAGTAACTAGCTAAAACCATAGGAATAGTTATATTACTTAGTTTTAGCCCAAAATAATTTTTATACTAAAGATAACAATAAAATATATTTTCTGAAATTTTTCCATAATTTTCCCGTATTTTTAACAATTATTTTTAAAACCAAATTCGATTTTTAAAATAATAAGCAGAATATTATTTTTATATATAAAAAAATATATTTAAAACCCCTTTAACCTGGACCGTTGGATCATAAGATCCAACGGCCCAGACCTTCGCGGCGGTGCCCACGTGGTGGGGACCACGCGAAAACGCGTGGTCTCCACTCGCAGGCGCACGCGTATCGCGTGGCAACACGTGGCAGGCGGCGGGGGCTCGGCGGCGCGATCGAGGCCGTTGGATGCAGATCCAACGGCCAGGAATTATGGCGGTGGGCGCAATCATTAACAGAATGATTCGCAATCATTGGCCGGCGTGATTTTCCTTGTGATTTAACAAATTCTTGGATTTTCTTGTTGCCATTTGAACCCTATAAATAGACACCTTCAAACCTAAATTTCTCACACCTCAGAACTCCAAAAATTCTGAAAAAATACTGGTGCCTTAGTATCGACGACACCAACGCTACGGCTCCACCCAATCGTCGAGAAAAAATCGGGACACGAAGTTATTAAGGATTTTGTACAAGCCTACGCTTTCAACCCATCGGCATCCAACTCAAACAAAAGGTAGGATCCGCCTCTCTCCCCTTTTCCTGTCACCTTCTTCTTTCTCAATAACCTAGTTCCAACCCCCTATTTAAAATGTTGTTATAATATTTGTGCATACCTATTCCTTGTACCCTCAATAATGATAATGTTAACCCATATTTTAAAACGGTGTTTAAATTTCCTCTGTACACAAAAGCATATTGCACACCCATAATACCTGGAATCTGATATACTTAATGTCATAACCCATGAATTGTCATTTCACCTCTGACATACCCACACTTACCCATACTATAAAAATGATCTCGAAATAGACTACTTCCACAAATTACCCCCGTTTAATTAAAATATTATATTTGTTTAAAATATCCATAAGAGATAAGATATGTGAAATAAATATTTTAGATACGTATATTTTACTTACATTTTTTTCATCAACTACTATAATATTGTTAAACCCCCCCTTCAACCTTTTTAAAGAAGAAAATACTAAATTTAGATAACGATATCTTTTCAAAAGGAATATTTAGTATCTTATTAAAAGGTAATTTTAAAATAACACCAATCTAGAACAAAGGAAGGTTGTAGGTATCAGTCGTTTATCTAAACCAGACTTTGTGGTGCTTAGGCTAGACAAGTGAGAAAGGTAATTTTAAAAGGCCCGTCTCACGGTGACTCGTGAGCGGATCCCTCCTTCCTTACTTGTGCTTACCTGGCCACAATTGGTGGTGAAAAGGCGATTTGAGAACCTCACAACTTGTCATTTTGGAACAGTTAGGAGCAGTCTAGATTTTCAAATAAAAACCTCTTACAACTTGCCCTTTTGAAACAGTTAGGAACAGTCTAGATTTTCAAATAAAAACCTCTTGCAACTTGTCCTTCTAAAAATCTCTTGCAAATGATTTTCAAATAAGCATCAGAACCTTTTTCCGTAAAAAATTATGTATTTCCAAAATAATAAATATCTCAAATCTCATGGTTTTTCTTAGAAGTAATAAAAGATAATTAAACACAATTATTCTTTTTAACTAAGTTATCCCTAACATGACACGAAGTACCTTACGAACTTTAGAAAATAAAACGAGTGATTATGGAAGGCCATATTAAACAAGATCAATACTTTATAAATTTTCAGTTTATGACAACATGACATATACAAAACATGATACGGTTAGGGTTAGAATGCGCGGACCTAGGTATGGAATACTTAATATGAAGATCCCGATATTCCGGGTGAACAGTCCAAAGTGTGGACGACTATACAATGTGGAAATTCCATGCCTAGAGGTATACGCACTAACTCTAATTTGTCAAAACCTTTATATTGAACCACGGGGATGGGTAGTTTGATTAAGCAAGGAGATTCGGAACTCAGATTCCCCTACTACTCGATCATGATCCCGGGAAGTGAAACTGTACATTTCACTTCCCCAGTTGTTGTTCCGTGGCCACAACGGAATAATCACGAGTATTCGGACCCTTGTTTAACAAACTAAAACGTTTACAATACCTATTGATACTCAACACTAAACTCACATCATATGCTATACCTACCTGTTATCTCATCTACCTTTCTGAGACACGAGTTATTCAGTATCTTGGATATGGATATTTTACCTGTTTAGACTTGTTGTTTATTATGGAACTGAGGGGTGGTAATACCTGTGCACTTGAGTGATATTCACGCTAGACAAAGCTCCATCGTAGTCATGGGACACCTTTCGGGGATGTTCACGCTACCACATTGATTGCCATTCCAGGCACGAGCACCAGCTCATACTGCTTCCAGCTAGTCATGGGATACCTCAAGGACACGAGTATGTTCACCCGTCAATTCCATCCATACACACCTTGTTTAACCTGATCCAACTCTTAGACTGAATATCCGTTTGACTTTACTTGAACCTTTACCAAATATATACAACCTACTCATATTCACATATCTAATTTGTATATAACCTCATACCTGTATACACATGTACATCATATTCATTATATACACCTGTTCGTTTCTATACCTTTACTTTCTTATGAGGCAATCCTACCCGAGTATAACTCGCTGACGGGCCTTCCTTTTCTTCCTCTATCTTTGGAATGTCCGTCAGATAAGAATGAGTATTATGGCGAGGATCAAGGTGTGAAGCCAGCTTATGAAGATTATGCAGACCGGACGATGGAAGATTAGCTAGTTTTAATTTTTATTGTTGCCCACATGTTTAGGGCTTTTGTTTCTCCTTTGATGTAATTAAACTACTCAGTTTATTTTACTCTTTCTTTTGGGATGTAATAAAGTTTGGTTAATGGAAATAAATGCCTTTCGCTTTTATTATTTTTGTTTTGGTACACATCCTGCATGTTATATATTCATACGCTTAACGTAACTGTATTGAATAGACCACCTTCAATACAGTTAGGTTGCGGACTTTGCCACATCATCCTTCACCTTCTTTTGGGAAGCAGGGCGTGACATGAGTGCTCTAGTGAATGCCCGCAATTCACATAGCCCCGGCCCCAGGAACACACTCATATAGTAACGTTCTCCAAGGGTGAACTGAACGGACCTACACCCTGCCATAAAGGCCTTGAACATATTCAGAGCAATAGCTCTTCCTTAACCGTTTCAGTCAGGAGCACTGTCACCATAGGGAGGGTCTAGGAGATATACTACTAAAAAGTCAGTGCTCCAAGTAGACACGCTAGTAGCTCGTTGTCCCTTTGAACCAAACTTCATGGGATCTCAACTTGGAATGGTAGGGTATCCACTACGGTGTCTAAGTGGTGAGCAACAGATCCATCCCCCTCGATGAGGATTAGACTAGCTGTCTTGCTAGCCTCTTGGTCAGAGGATCTGCCAAGTTATTCACTGATTTCACAAAATCAAGTGAGATCACACCGCGTGTGATCCGGTCCTTGATATCCTCTAAACGGATTCTCAAGTTCCATTTGCCAGTATCACTCTTAGATTATCTGGCCTTATCAATAGCAGCTTTACAATCACAATGTATAGACAAAGCATGTAATGGCTTAACAGTTAAAGGAATATCAAGTAAAAACAGTCTAAGCCATTCAGCTTGCAAACTAGCTAAGTCTAAAGCAATTAACTCTGCTTCCATAGTTGATCTAGCTATGACTGTTTGCTTGGTGGATTTCCAAGAAACAGCACCTCCTCCTAGCAAGAACACATAGCCACTAGTTGATTTAGTTTTATCTGAATCAGAGATCCAGTTAGCATCAGTATAACCTTCCATGGTGGAAGGAAAAGAGGTGTAGTGTAGTGCAACATGCAAAGTACCCTTTAGGTATCAAAATGCCTTCACTAGAGCTTTCCAGTGATCAGCATAAAGGGATTGTGAAAAGATAATTCCATTATTGTTTCTAATGAGTTTAAACCCTAAAATGACATCAGCCACTCCTAAATCTTTCATATCAGACTGGCTAGTTAAGAACTTCTTGGTGTCTGATATGATATTAGGGTTTGAACCGAATAGCAGAATGTCATCAACATAGAGGCAAAGGATTATGCATGCATCTCCTATAACTTTAGAGTACACACATTTATCAGATTCATTAGAACTAAAGCCATAAGATTTAATTACTCTATCAAACTTCTGGTTCCACTGTTTAGGTGCTTGCTTAAATCCATACAAAGACTTCACAAGCCTACAAACCTTATTTTCCTGACCAGGTACCACATACCCTTCAGGTTGAACCATGTAAATCTCTTCGTTGAGATCATCGTTCAAGAAAGCTGTTTTAACATCCATTTGATGTATCTCTAGATTGTAAATGGCTGCTAAGGAAACAAGCATCCTAATGGAAATATCTTTGGTAACAAGTGAGAAGGTGTCAAAGTAATCTACATCTTTCTTTTGACTAAAACTTTTAGCTACCAAACGCGCTTTAAACTTATCTATTGTACCGTCTACTTTAAGTTTCTTCTTAAAGATCTTAAAGATCCACTTACAGCCAATTGGAGTACAGCCAAGAGGTAAGTCAGCAAGGATCCAAGTATGGTTTTGCCTAATAGATTCAATTTCATTATTAATAGCTTCTTTCCAAAAACTAGCATCTATTGAGATCATGGCATCCTTATACGTTGCAGGATCTTCCTCAACAAGGTAGGAGATAAAGTCACTACCAAAGTTCTTTTCTTTTCTAGGTCTTTTTCTTCATCTAGGTTCCACATCTAAGCTGTGTTCTAAGTTGTCATCTAAATTATCATGCATGATTTCATGTGGAATCGGAGGAGAGGTAAAAGGCTGAATAGTCGATGAACTTTCAGGAGTCGTTTTATTTACTTTATCTTTAAAAGGAAACACATGTTCAAAATAGACAGCATCTATGGGTCTACCTTCAATTATGGAGTTAACTCTAATATCACTAAAGTCGGACTTAACTACAAGGAACCTGTTAGCATTAGAGTTTTCTACAGGACCAATAAAGACACAGTCAACGGTTTTAGGTCCTAATTTCTTTCTCTTGAATTCAGGAACCTTTACTTTGACAAGTGACCCTCACACTTTTAAGTGTTACAAGTTGGGCTTCTTACTAAACCAAAGTTCAAACGGTGTTTTATCGGTATGTTTAAGAAGGAATTCCATTTAGAATGTGGTTTGCATTAAGTAATGCATCCCCCCACATTCTAGAGGGAAGACTGGATTCAGCAAGAAGAGAGTTTATCATGTCAACTAAAGTCCGGTTTGTCCTTTCAGCCACTCCATTGGATGGAGAGTTGTCAGGAGCAGTTGTTTGATGAATCAAACCATGTTCTTCACAAAATCTCTTAAGTTCAGTTGATGTGTATTCACTGCCTCGATCTGACTTAATTTTTTTTATGAACTTGTTGGTTTGTTTCTCAACTAGGTTCTTATAGATTTTAAATTTCTCAAATTGTTCATCTTTAGTTTTCATGAGGAAGATGAAACAATATTTAGAAAAGTCATCTATAAAAGTTACAAAGTATCGCATACCATCTCTAGTTAAAGCTCCATTCATGTCACATACATCGGTATGAATTAATTCTAATAACTCAGTTTGACTATCAACTGATTTGAAAGGTTGTTTAGGCAATTTTGCCTGAACACAAACCTCACACCGCTTGGTTGTGTCTATTTGAGTTTCGAAATTAATTCCAAGTTCATCATTCTACACATGGTATTCTTGTTTACATGTCCTAGACGAGCATGCCACATGTCACAACATTCAGAAGTAAGAACAGTTGGTGAAACAGAACTAGATGCAATAGTTTTATTTAAAGATGAATCAACAATACAAAGTTTTAACAAGTCTCTACCACAAACAAAGCCTTTTCCTACATAGGATCCAAACTTGGTGATTACAACTTTATTGGATTCTAATACAATCTTATAGCCTAGTCTCATCAATACTATTCCACTAACAAGATTCTTCCTAAAGTTCGGCACGTGCTGCACATTTTGAAGGGATATCACTTTTCCTAAAGTAAACTTCAAGTCCACACGTCCATATCTTTCAATCCTTGCAGCGCTCGCATCTGCCCATGTCACACACCATCCTGTATCAACCTGTCGGTGTTTACGGTTGATGAGACCCCCACAGTTAAGGTGTTCACTTAGGGGTTGGTAGGTGGTCTATCTTTTTTTTCTTTATAGTTCCGAGCTAAGTGACCCGGCCTCCCACAGACAAAACAGTTTCCACCTTTGTTCCCCTTATGATTGCCATTGTTTTGGGGTTAGGCTTAAAGTTAGGTTTGTTCTTTTGTTGGTGGTAGTTCTTGTTATGATTATGATTATGGTTCTTCTGGAATTTGTTGAAAGGCTTCTTAAGAAAGTTTTTATCCTCAACATCATTCGCTTGGATAGAAGAAGCCTTGCTTTTCTCCCTATGAATATCTTCAGTTTTAAGAGTTTGGATAAGGGAGTTCAAATAAAGGTTACCCTGACGATGACGGAGCTTGTTAGCAAAGTCATCTCAGGACGAAGGTAACATTTCAATGAGGGCAGCTACTTGTACATTTTTCTCTAGGTTGTAGCCTTTAATCTTAGCACTAGTGATAAGGTTTTGGTATTCAAGTATTTGGTTTGTAACTTTCTTGGTCTCTACCATCTTGAATTTTAACCAGTTCACAAAGAAATACCTCTCTAGGCCAACATCTTCTTGTCCAAATTTCGAGTCTAATGTTTCCCAAAGTTCTTTCGAAGTTGGGATTTGGCAATAGATGTCGTAGAGTTCACTGAACAAAGTAGACAGGATTTTACCATGGCATAGGTAGTCTATCTCTAAGGGTGTAGGCCCAGGTGGAGGTAGTGGAGGAGTTGGAGGTGGGGCATTTGGAAGTGGGGCAGAAGTCAGAGCAGGGGTAGTAGAGTGTGGCTCTGACGGGGTAGGCTCACAAGTTATAGCAGAAATAAGACCTAAAGTGGTCAGCCAGTACCGCATTCGATTTTGCCAATGCTTAAAGTGTTGACCAGCAAAAGTTTCGGGTCTGGCTGAGACTAAGTCATCTAGGTTAACCTTAGACATGTTTAGGTTCATGGTCAAAAAACTAACAACCTATTAGATTATAGGAGGAAATTTCTTTTCTTAGTTGTTGGGTGAGGTTTCTAGTAATACCAAAAAAATAAATTAAATTAATATTTTTCAAGGAATAATATTTAACTATGTTTGCTAAGCATGCACCATATTAAACAAATAAGCAAAAATAAGAAGAACAAGATTCCGAGTTGCCTAGGACGGAAGCATGCCAAATAATCGCTGTCCTAAGAAAATAATTCGCCGCCGCTAGCACGGGACTCGCCGATGATCTGTTCCCAAGATACGACCACCCCACCAACAGGGACTCCACCCAAAGTGCAGTAGGATGAAGTGTCGAACCGGCTGCTGACTCTCGTCGCTCAACAAGAAAAAAGGTGGCCTGAAGCCGAACTGTACAGAGGCAGCAGCAGTAGTGGAGAGCAGAGGAGCTGCTCGGTTGAGAGCAGAGAAGATGAGCAGAGCAGATGAGCAGCTCGCTGAGAGCAGAGCAGAGCAGATGTGCAGCTCTCTGAGAGCAGAGCAGAGCAGAGGAGAGGAGATGAGCAGTGTTTTTCCTCTTCTTCCTTTGTTTTTTTTCTCTTATTTTGTAATCAGTTAAACAAAAAAGAAAAGGTGCTCCTTATATAGGAGTCCTGAGCCTGGCCCATTACTGCCCATCAATACACAGATTAATGCAGACCCAACGTCTCTGTCCTCCAACGGGCAGAAACGCCTGCATTAAAGTTCCAACGGTACACTCTTAATTACGAGCCCATGGCTGCTGTAACGGTCCAGTAACGGGTCCAAACAAAATTATTTTGTGCAAAAGGATAAGCGTACGTACGAATCGAACCCGGGCCGGGCTCGGGACGAACGGCGCGCGTGTGGAAAAGCCTAAGCCCACTAGCCCTTGAACTACTTCAAGAGGCTATGACACATTCTCATATATAAGGACAGCAACACCTTGTTGCCTAAGCGATGTGGGACTAAAGAAAAAGGAAAAATGGATTTTAAACCATTAAATAAAGCATAAAATCCATCATTATTTTTGTATTGAACTGATAATGGATTTTCATTGTGAGTCTATAAGGGCCAAGTGCTGTTATTGTTCATTTAATCACCTTTAGATCTATGATGCTTGATATTTTTTCTTGCTTCCTCTATTGATTATTGTTTATTGATTCTACTGATTATCGTTATTATTTTTATGGCATATTGGACATGTGATAGGTAAATATGATTATATTGTGCTTGTGTACTGCATAACAGCCTTAATGTGAGTATGGAAGAATAATTCCTTACCGAAGGATGCATGGCTATCCGAGTCATGTTCCCGTATTTACTGTATATTGGAAAGCAGGACGTGACACTGCAGGTTCCCTACAGGCTTGGCCTGCAGTGTCCAGATCCATGGACACTGCGGGCCAGGGTCTATTTGCATCAAACATTAATACACTTTAACCATATGTCTAAGGTTGTAAGATATTCAATTTCCGAAAATAATTTAACTCACAATTATTCAATGAAATGTTAAATATTGGTTTATGCCATTTTAGCATCTGGAGATCAAGACGGACGATGTCAATCATGTTGAAGTAAATGCACAAAAGGACAAAATTCCTAACGTAATTTTTGTCAAATGTCTTATTTATTAATTATATTTTGAAACGTTCTCACCGACAATTTCTACCGTTGGTAATGCCCACGAACGGTTGCGAACGATTTTTCACCGACGGTTTCAACCGTTGACGAACGTTTTTCACGAACAGTTTCAACCATTGGTAATTCCCATTCGGTTCCAACCGTTGGTAATTCCCATTCGGTTCCAACCGTTTGGAAGGTTATATAAAGCCATCCCTGAAGGCAAATATAACAACAATTAAAAAACAAAACACATATAAAATTCTTTATTTCTCCTTTCACTGCATTCTGAGCATTTGATTTTGAAACAGAAAGGATAGTAATGTTGCTCCGGCTTCTTGTGAAAGCCTTAGTACCAGATGGGCCGGGGGAATTGTATTTTGGGATTGAATTGCCGCGGTAAACCTGTCAAGTGGGAGGCGATACTTTTCTTAGGTCAGTGCACTTAAGTGCGTGTCTCTTTCCCATAAACTTCGTCTTTCATATTTCTGATTTACAAAGATTCTGATTACAGATATTACAAGTTTTTGTTTATTTATGTTTCGAGATAAAATGTTTTAAACAATTATTTTTAACAATATTTTCCAACAATCTAAGAAAGATATCGATCTATTTAATTTGTTTTGTTTAATTCTAAATTGTTTAATCTAATTTGCAATCATTTGTTAATTAACCAGTAATCTGTTTAGTAATAATTTACTTAATTATTTGCTATTGCATATAATAATCTGTAACTAGATATTCAGTGACTGCACTATACCGATTGGTCTAATTTGTCGGGCATATTCCCCTCAAAATTTACCTTACGGATATTGACTGCAATATAAAGATTTGGTCTACTTTGTCAGGCTTGTTCCTCTCAAAAATTACCTTACGGATATTGACTGCACTTCTTCCATATATCTTATTATTGGTAATTCTAAATTAAAAGTGAACATTAATATCGAGGATTAGACAATTAGTCAGGCCATACCGTATATTCATATTCATCCTTTTTAATTCTAACACATTCTTGTTGTCCATTAATTGATATAATTTGGAAAAGCGTAACGATTCCAGTTCCATAAAACTCGAAAAGTTCAATGGCCAATGTAACTTTAAGACTTGGCAAATCCAAGTTGAATACTGGTTAACTATAGTAGGATTAATGACTGTAATTAAAAAAGTCATATCCCTTCATGTCTACTGATTTTGTCCCTGAGGAAAGTCCAATCAATGAGAGTGGGGGTACTGTTGTACTCATGCCTTTCTCGGACAAAACCAAATCTAAACACTACTCTCCTAAGAAAATAGATTACCATTGTAAGTTCTGAATAATTAGTGCCTTGGAAAGTCCATTTACCGTGCATTACTTCACTTTAAATTCGGTAAGGAACTTTGGTTCGTATTAGAACAAAATACGGTAATGATAATGCTGGGATAGAGAGATTTAGCATATCTTCCTTTAAGAATTTCACCCTAAAAGATAATAAGCCTATAAATAAATAGCTTCATGACTTTCACGAGTTAGTCATGAAAGTGATTAATTTTGGAACCATGCCTTCTGATCAATTTCAAGTGACTGTCTTGATTGATATTCTTCCACCATCTTGGAAAGCCTATGCTAACCAATTTTGAATGAACCAAAATGCACTTGCACTCCTTGATGTCATGAATTCCATTAAAATTGAGGAACAAAGAAAGGCTGTTCTTAATCCTAGTACTAAAGGTTATAATAAAGGCAACCTGACTGAAAGTTCAAATAAAATTGTCCCTAAGGGAAACCCGTTTAGACCTAAAACAAAAATTTCAAAAAGTAACATTTTAAGATAGGTCTAAACCAAAACAAAAGTCACAAGCCAACGAATAAGGAAAAATTTTGTTTCGTATGTGGTAGAACCAACTATATCTCTACCAGATACTTGTTCAGGAAAACCGAACCAGTTCGTAAACCTACAAGTACTAACAATGTAAATGTAAATATGGTGGAAATGGATGAAGGTTCTTCTCTCAAGTATATTTTTCACACTATAAAACTTATCACATATATCTAATGATTGGTGGTTAGATAATGGTGTAAATGTGCACGTTTGTTCTAATAATAAATGGTTTACTTTCTTTCAGGATGAATGTGGGGGAACTGTAACACTTAGAAATGATACAACATTACCAGTGAAGGGAAGGGGATCCATTAGGCTCTCCATGAGCTCCGGAAAATATTTATCATTAAAAGATATTTAAGAAAGAATTTAATAAGTATTTCTTTACTTTCTAAAAGAGATTACAAAATTGTATTAGAAAATAATCAAATTGTAATCTCCAAAGGAAGTGTGTTTATTGGTAAGGGTTATGTGTGTAATGGACTATTTCAGTTGAATTTTGTTTGTAAAAACAATAAAATAAATAAAACTAGTCTCATTGTTTTAACCTTTTCTTCTTATAATATGTGGCATGGTAGATTAACACATGTTAATTATAAAATTTTAAATAGAATGATGCGCTTAAATATGATTTCTAAAATTTCTGTTAACTTAAAATCTAAATGTGATATTTATGTCAAGGCTAAGTATACTAGAGGTACATTTAAATCTGTTGCTCGCTGTACTCAGACATTAGCTTTAGTACATTCTGAAGTATGTGATTCTTGCAAACAACCAAATAGAGAAGGAAATAAATACTATGTTATATTCATTGATGACAATACAAGATGTTGTTGTGTATATTTACTTCCAATCAAGGATGAGATGTTTAATAGATTCAAAATATATAAAGTCGAACTACAAAGCTACATTAAAAGAAAAATCAAAGTCTTTAGATCAGACCGTGGAGGGGGGTATATTTCTAATATATTAAATTTATTCTATCAAGAATATGGAATTAAATATGAATATTCTCCTTTTTACACTCCTGAATCTAATGGTGTAGCAGAACGTAAAAATAGAACATTAATAAGTATGGTTAATTTCATGTTATTTAGTTTTGATACTCTGAATTGAATCAATTTCACTTTGAATAGTGTCTTTTCAATACTTAGCATCAGAAGACATCATTGTTTTTTCATAGGAAGAAGGATCTCCTTCCACTAGGTAATAGTGGTAAGTATCATCGGTGAGTACTTTCTTTCTTTCTTTTAGTTCTATCACTTTTTCTTAATTCCGGTTCAGATGTTGAAACCCAGGAAGATACATTTTGAATTAACTCATTATCATTGGAAGTACTAGTTATGTCAGGATTAGAAACATAACCATCTACCTGTTTAGAGATTTGAATTATATAAGGAAATCTGTCTTCAAAGAAAGTGGTATCTTTAGATTCCATTAAAGTATTAATCTTAATATTAGCAATATCAGATTTTAAGACAATAAATTTATAAGTGTTACTATCAAGAGAATATTCTATAAATAATGCATCCACTGTTTTAGGACCTATTTTGTTTCTTTTGTGAAAAGAAATACAAACTAGCGCGAGGCAATCCCAAACTCGAAAGCGATACAGGTGTTTTTGCAAACCATAATTCAAATGGAGATTTATTTGTAGTTTTATGAGGTATTCTATTCATTATATAACATACCGATAGTATAGCTTCACCTCATAAACTTTTAGGAGCACCAGAACTAAGTATATAGCATGCCGATATTCTTGCGATCAGGGGTCTTCCACATAAAGTGTAAGTTCAAGTCTTTATAACACTTACGTCGACATTCGATATTGTTCGATGTTCATGTCATGGTAGTTATAGTTGTAAATTCTGCCTTCCCGCGAATCCGCGGGGTGCGCGACATCGACTTATAGTGGTATCAGAGCCTACTAAATCTTAACTAGCTTGTAGACGAAATTTAAAGTTTCGAAACCGAAACGACTCCGAAACGGCAAAACTTAAATCCAAGTTTTTGTCGATTTTTAAAAGGCTTCTAAATTTTTTTTAAACAAGTGCAGAATGCTACTGATGATGTAACTAGAACACCATAGAAAAACGAGACCAAGATTCAACTTTTTGGCCGGTCAAATGCTGAAAATTCTCGGCTTGGCCGGTTCATGTAGTGAGTTTGGTCTTGGGTTTTGTGTGGTGTTTTGATATCTTGGATTTAGGGTTTTAGGTGTTGTTTGATTTTTTCCAGATTTCATATTCTGTTATCTTTGTGTTGGGGCAATTCGGAGTGTTTCGAAGTCGCAATTTTAACATCGTTTATTCGTTTCAGTTTGTATATGTGTTGCTAAACGTCCGCTAATTGCTATATGTCGATTAGTGAGGGTTGGACATATTAGTAGCTTGATGATGGTTTGTGTATATGAAGTATTGGAACGTCATGGATGAATAGCCGGGGGATGTGAGAAGAGTGTTTTCTTTTCTTTCATTCATGTAAATTTGTAATTGATATAATATTCTTTTGCGGGGCACATCCGGGTTGAGATTGTAGCAACCGTTGTATTATTTCATTTACTTTTTTTTGCACCTAGGATAGACCCAAGGTGGGGTGCACAAACTACTGAATTCTTGAAGTGCCGAGTGGCCTACTCATTTTATTGAGAGAGTTTGCTTCAATTCGGGAATTTGGCGGATAGTTTGCCGTACCCGTAGGGGTCTGGGGTGGGTTTGGCTATTCATCACGACCGTGGAATCCGTCTTACGTTTTAGGCTAAAACGAAACACAAAATTCCTAGTATATCTAATATATTCATCTGTGATCTAGAATGCCTATTATTGCGTGAGACAAATGTCTATATATATTATATATAATAAACGTTGCTTATGTTTTACACCCGCGCTAGTCCAGCCCCTGCTCTGTCGTTAATTAAGTAACCTAACAGTGCATGATGGGACCCCGAGGCGAATGCGGATGGCATAAGCGTACGTTATATTTTCATTTCTTTTCTGTAATGATAGGGTTAAATGATGGGACCGCATTAATATTGATTAATGCATGGAAAACAAACTAAAGTTTAAATCGTTGGAACAATTTCAAAACCACTCGATTTTCTTGAAAAACAAATTTTAAATGAGGAGCCTAAACCACTCCTTTTAAAAGCTATCATGATTCATTCGACTATATCAAGTTCATTACGTTCACGGTTTCGCCAAAACCATCCGTAGCCTTCCGTCATTTCAGATGGGTAATCAGTAGTATTCAAGCTATTTATTTTGACATTCGCCAAGGCATAGTGATTGGTAGCTGCTGGGTATTCATCTGTAGTATAGATAGATGCATTGATTTGGGACAGTCATACAACTATTTTGGCCTTCATCAGGGGTTTGTACAAGTGGGTTCAAATTAACTTGGATAATGACGGGTAGAACATGACTTTCGTTTTATGATATGTTGGCCTTCGTCAAGGTCATAAGCGACTGGGGCAAAAATCCACATCGGGAGTTTCTTAGGAAAATGAAATTTGCTAGTGTTGCATACCATTTGGAGTGTGATGATTTGGTAGGATTCCTTCAAGGTTGTCACACGATGATATTTGGATCTCGATCTGTGAGTATCCGCTACTATTCGGGAGATTTTTTACTAAACAATCAATGTTATAAACCAAGTAGGTGCCTAAAAGGGGCTACGCCCTTAGGAAAAAGAGCTTATGTAATTAAGGAACTCCGCGAAAGCGTTGGAAAACCTCCCTCGAAGTACCAACACTATTCTGGCCGAAAAGCTAAGCAAGAATTGTAGGGTGAGATTAATCCTTACTAGTTCTTATTTTATGGTTTGAAGGAGCATTCGAGGAACAGTGGGAGCCATCCTGTTTAGATAAACTAATAATCAATCTAAACATGCAAGAGCAACATGCTGAGTATTTCTTCTCTCTCTCCCCTAATTGCAGCGACCTAAATGACCGGGTTTAAGTTACTGCTAGATAATAATAAATTGACTGGACCAAACTATAAAAATTGGCTAAGAAATTTCCAGATGGCCATTACCTATGACAAGCTATGCTACCTCCTTACTACTAAATCCCCTGCCATCCCAGGTCCAGATTCCACCGTCTTGGATGTTGAAATTCGTATGATATGGGAAAAAGACAGTGCGAGAGCCAAGTGCCTCGTGTTAGCCTCAATGGATTATGAACACTAGAAGCGCTACGAGAAGATGGACTTAGTTTCCATCTTTCTCTATACCAAGGATTTATATAGAGAGCAATCTCGTATCGCAAGATATGAGACCTCGAAGAAATTGTTTCAGGCGAGATTAGCTGTCGGGTCATCTATAGGGGACCACGTCTTTACGATGATTAGCTATATTGAAGAACCTGCGGACCTTGGGACCACATTGGAGAACGAGCTTTATAATGACTTGATTCTACAGTCCCTCCCCTCCACCTACGCCCGGTTTATCTTGAATTTCAACATTCAAGAGAAGAAAGTTTCACTTTCAGAACTCCTCAACATGTTGAGGGGCACTGAGGGCACCCTGCAGAAATCCAGGAAGATGCTCGCTCTGCTTATTGGGGAATCTTCCTCTTCTAGATCCAAGGTGAAAGCCAAGGGAGAGAAGAAGAAGGCCTCCACCAAGCCGATAGGCGGTGTCAGTAAGGTAGAGGGAAAGGGAAGGACAAAAGTTTCGGGGCTAACAGTAGGGAAGGATGAATGATTCTATTGTCACGGGAAAGGGCATTGGCAGAAGGACTGCAGGGCTTGGAAAGCCAGAAACCAGGATTCGAAGCATGTTGTGGCTTCGGCTTCATGTGTTTATGATTGAAAATTGTCTGTCAATTAACTCTACTTCCTGGGTACTAGATACCGGATCAGTATCTCATATCTGTAATTCATTACAGGCTCCGAGAAACCGTAGAGTTATCAAGGCAGGTGATATGACTCTCAGAGTTGCTAACGGAATGAGCGTGGATACTGTATTCGTAGGGGAATATCACCTAGGATTAATAAGTGGGCAGATTTTGATTTTGCGTAACTGTTTGTGTACCTAATCTGGATTATAATATCATCTCTGTATCTTTACTTTCTAAAGAAGGTTATGATTTTACATTTGTAAGCGATGTCTTCCACATCCACCTTAATCAAAGTTTGATTGGGTCAAGTACACTAGATAACGGTATATATGTATTAAATAAAGCTCGGGTTTTCAATGTCTAGAACACACTTAAAAGAAAATCTCCGGAATTAAATTAGTCTTTCTTATGGCAATGTAGACTGGGTCACATCAATGAAACACGGTTGACGAAGTTACATAAAGAGAGATATTTGGATCCGTTCGAATATCAGTCTTATGCAATTTGTCAATCATATCTCAAAGGAAAGATGAAAAAGACTTCGTTCAATGGACACGGGGTAAGAGCCAGCGAGCTCTTGGGACTCATACACAACATGTATGGTCCAATATTTACACATTTAAGAAGTGATTATTCCTACTTCATTACTTTTACGGATGATTTCTCAAGGTATGAACATATATTCTTGATGAAACATAAATCCGAGGCCTTTGAGAAATTCCGGAAATACAAGAATGAAGTGGAAAAACAAACCGGCGAAAATATCAAGGCACTTAGATCTGATCGAGGTGGTGAATACATAAGTGCCGAATTCCTAGATTACTTAAAAGAGAATGGAATTCTATCTCAGCTTACTCCTCCATACACACCTCAACACAATGGTGTATCGGAAAGGCAGAACCGAACCTTATTGGATATGGTACATTCCATGATGAGTAATGCTGAGTTACGGCGATCCTTCTTGGGTTATGCACTAGAATCAGCTGCATATCTTTTGAACAAGCTTCCTACTAAGTCAGTGCCTACCACAACATATCAGATGTAGAAAGGGAAGAAACCCTATCTTAAGTATCTGAAGATATGGGGATATCCAGATTTTGTAAAAAAAAGTATCATGCGGACAAACTCGAGACAGGCTCAGTACTGTGTAAGTTTGTGGGATACCTAAAGAACTCCAGGGGGTATCTTTTCTATTACGCATAGGAACAAAAGGTCTTTGTTTCTCGGCATGCCCACTTTTTGGAGACTCAATTTCTTGAAAAAGAAATAAGTGCGGGCGCAATAGAACTGGAAGAAATTCCAAAACCACAAGCTATTACTGAAAGCATGGTGGAACCAGAACTTTCGAAAGAACCGGATATCCCCGTGCCACTTCGCAGGACTAGTAGGAAGTCTCATCTGCCCCAGAGATACTACGGTTTTCTCATAGATGGGGATAGAGAGGATTGCATCATCGACGATGATGATCCAACTAGCTTCCAGCAAGCCATTCAGAGCAGAGACTTGGTAAAATTGCTGGATGCAATGCGAACCGAAATGGAGTCCATGTACACCAACAAAGTATGGACTTTGGACATTGCTCCAGAAGGGGTAAAATCCGTAGGCTGCAAATGGATCTTCAGAAATAAGATTGGTGGAGATGGACAGGTTGAAACCTATAAGGCTAGACTTGTTGCAAAAGGTTTTCATCAAAGACCTGGTTTGGACAATGATGAAACCTTTTCTCTGATTGCTATGCTCAAATCCATTCGGATCCTTCTTGCCATTGCTGCCTTCCACGATTATGAAATTAGGTAGATGGACGTAAAGACCTCTTTTCTGAATGGAAATTTGGAAGAGTGTGTTTATATGGATCAGCCAAAGAGTTTCATAGAGAGTGGGAGCAGCGAAAGAGTGTTCAAGTTGCTTAAATCCATTTATGGATTAAAGCAGGCATCACGGAGTTGGAACATGTGTTTTGATGAGACGGTCAAGAAATTTGACTTTATTAAAAATCCAGATGAATCATGTATTTATAGTAAAATTGTAGCGAGAACTGTAGTATTCCTCATCTTGTACGTGGATGACATTCTCCTGATAGGAAATGATATTCCTATGCTACAATCAGTCAAAAGATTCTTGTCACAAAAGTTCTCCATGAAGGACCTGGGTGATGCCTCCTACATTCTGGGGATCCAGATCTATCGTGATACATCGACACAATACTGAATAGATTTAATATGAAAGATTCAAAGCGCGGTAATCTACCGGCTTGTCATGGAATCACCCTCTCTAGATCGCATGAGTATTATACCCTACGCTTCTGCGGTAGACTTTATAATGTATGCGATGTTGTGTACCAGACCAGATGTAGCTTACGCACTGAGCGTTGTAAGCAGGTATCAGTCAAACTCAGGGGAGAAGCACTGGACAGCAGTGAAGAACATTCTCAAGTACCTGAGAAGGACTAAGGAGATGATCTTGGTGTACGGCAGTGAAGATCTCCAAATCGAGGCCTTCGCCGACTCCAGCTTCTAGAGTGACAAGGATGACTCCAAGTCCATGTCGGCTTATGTCTTTACCCTCAATAGAAGGGCGGTCTGTTGGAAGAGCTCTAAGCAGGACACCGTTGCTGACTCGATAATGGAAGCGGAGCATATCACTGCATGTGACGCCGCGAAAGAAGCAGTCTGGATGAGGAAGTTCATGACAGAGTTTCAGGTGGTTCCGTCCATTGTTGATCCAATACTACTGTATTATGAAAACAACGGCGCTATAGCTTTAGCGAAGAAACCAAGGTCCCATCAGGAGTCCAGACACATCTTGAGGCGGTTCCACCTATTCAGGGAGATCGTTGATCGCTGGGAGATCAAGGTGCGGGGAGTAGAGGCAGAGAACAACACTGCAGATCCACTCATAAAGGCCATCCCTCAGACACAGTTCGAGAGGCTAATCGAGATGATAGGTCTGCGATATGCCAATACATGGGCTTAGTGCAAGTGGGAGATTGTTAGTGATATATGCCCTAGAGGCCATTAATGTATCATACTGGATTATATATTACATTTTGGAAGCTTTGGATATTCACAGTTATAATAACAGCCTTGCTCAAAATGGTAGTATGCTACTTGGTTTGATTCTATCTCAATATGTCCATGTGTTTCTTTTAGCATATCGCTTATACATATTGGTAGAGCCCTTAGGATCTTTGCTTGACTACCAGCATTATGATGGCAGTCACACTAGTAGGGGCTGGATAGCCTATAAGCACATACTTATACAGGTCCCTAGTCATAGGATTATCGAGATAGGGCATCGATACTCTAGAGTAGACTAGTGTATACGCTTCTCATCCCAGCACGGGAGATGGTTTGTCCCATATCCATTCATACATGATGTCGGAGATAGTATACAGTTGCTCATTGGGTTATGAGTTACACTGGACGGATTCATTGGGAATTGCTGGTTGGTATTATACCTATCATCAGGTAGCAGTTCCCGGGTGGCATGAATACAGGTTAGTCCGTTGACTTGATAGCACTATTCATCTCAAGTGTGTTCCCACTGCACTTAGATTACTATCCTACCATGGCTCAATGGAGTCATGCAAACGAGTAGTAGTTGGGTGCAGTCCCGAAGCATTTGGAGACAGTAGCAGTTAGATAGGATTCGTCTCTCCCGGTATTGGGGGTTGATATCACGCTCTGTTCAGAAAGCCATTACAAAAATTTCCTGGCCAGGGAAAGCAAGATTTACTGGTAGGTACTCCAGTAGTTTCTCAGGATGTATTGGGCTCTACTCCGGCACGAATTATTCCGCTGTTAGGGGTCTGACGGTTACCATCCCCCTAGACCCGATATGCGAGTATCTTAGAAGAACAGACCGGACTGTACGGAGATAGGCTCAGTAGGAGTTCGGATGAGTTTGCTAATCGGCTTTTTTATCGACAGATACCTGGGTAGCCGTTACGTGCAGCTAGTACCGCTGACAGACTTGTGGTTAAACCCACTGCCAACATACTGTCGAGTCTTTAGAGTCCCACACAGAGGGCTTCTCTGCTTCGGGCAAAATGATATAGAGGTCGTATGGTTTTAAGGCAGGGTTCCGATCACATACGTATACTGGCTACACGGATGTTGTTCAGACGGATAATACTAGTGGGCTTTGGTCTCCTAGTATTATATTATTAGATTATTATTAGCTCATTGTATTCGTATTTTTTGGAATACGAATACGGGTATGTATATACGGTGAAAGCATTCTTGTAATTTCACAAGACATGCTTCTTGAAGGGGACACCTCATTATTCGGATTTATCTATTTTGGAAAATAGATTAATGAAGTGTAAATGGAGATATTTGAGGCATGGAGTCAAGCATAGCTCATTCATTTGATTTATTGGTTTGGCTATACTATTCAAGCATGGTTGTTATTATTAGGAATATGTATGCTCTAGAGGCCATTATTGTATGATATAGTGGATGCTTGGACATATATATAGAAGAATTTCTTACTCGACATGATAGTATGCTATCTGCTTGCTCTTTATCTTAACATGTGCACTTATATTATTATACTGTCTCTCTAATACATGTTGATAAAGCCCTTAGGATATTTGCTTGATTACCAGGACTATGATGCAGATCATATCACTGGGACTTGTGTAGTCCACAAGCACATCCTTTAAATGTTCCTAGTCGAGGGAGTATCGAGATCGGGCATCGATATTCCAGAGTAGACTAGTGTGTACGTTTCTTGACCCTGTAGGGGGCGATGGTTGATCCCATAACCATTGTTGTTTGACATCAAAGATTGTACACTGGTGCTCATTAGAGAATGTGTACACCGAACAGGACTCGCCGAGAACTCCTAGATGGTATTATACCTATCGTCAGATAGCAGTTCTCTGGTGATACTGGTACAGGTTAGTCTGTAGACCTGAGATCGTCATAGTATCTTGTGTGGTTCCCACTGTGCTTTGATTTACTCCCTACCATGGCTCAAAAGAGTTGTGCAAACAGGTGAATTTTGGGTACAGTCCCGAGTCACATGGAGGCAGTAAGCGATAGGAGGGGTTTCGTCTCTCCCGGTATTGGGAGTTGATGTTGCGCTATGCTCGATTGGCTATAACAGTAAGTCCCTGGCCAGGACTGATGAGATTTACTGGTAAGTATTATTAGTAGTTTCTCGAACCGTTATGAGCCACACATCGGTATGACTTATCAAATTACCGGGGTCTGACGATTCCACCCCTAAACTCGATATGCGACATATCAGACGAAGAGACCGGACTGTACGGTAAGTGTTACTTATATGCTTCATGGGAGTTTGGACAAGCTTACTTTTTGATCTTCTAATCGCTCAATACCTGGGTAACCGTTACATCCAGCTAGTACCACTGACAGCTTGTGGGTAACTGATGTGATCATTACCTACTACTGGCGTATTGACGAGTCTTTACAGTCCCACATAGAGGTTTCCTAGTTCAAGTGAAACGAAGTAGGGCACATATGCTGATATGTGCGGGAGCCTGATTAAATACGAGTACGTGATACCGTATTCTAATCTGGCGACATTTGATATTGGTTTGGTTATATGTGATATAACCGGATTATTGAATCAAGTGTTGATTTGATAATGTGATATACAGATAAATGATATTATTCGGTTATATATGATATAACCATATTATTAAATCAAGTGTTGATTTAATAATTTGATATATATTTATATTTGATATAATTATATATTAAGCTCACTTAAAGTTTATATTCTCATAATATATATTTATATATATATATATATATATATATATATATATATCACACATATATAAATATATATATGGATTTTCTATTTTGAGAAAATAGAAAATGAGGTGGAAAATGGGGAGATATTTGAGGAATGGGTGAAGTATGGCATATGCATTATTTTATTTGTTTGGCTTCACTATTGAAGCTTGGTGCATATTTTCTATATGAAAATATTCATGCTTCAATGAGTGAAGAATATATGTGAGCCATTCTTCATTCTTTGCTTGGATGCTAGCTTATTTCTCTTGCTCTCTCTATTTTTCTTCTTCATCTTCCTTCAATCCCCAACCCACACATGAGTTGTGAACCCTAGGGCTTATGAAAATTCTTAGTGAGCTAAAACACCTACTTCATCAACTTACACTAGATTAGCCATTTAGTTTATATTGTTTCCTTCACTAATAGTTGATTAGTGAATAGGTAGCTTTACCTAGAGAAGCTTTAAGGTGGATCATTTTCGGCTTGGAAGATCAAGAAGCAAGCTCGATCATTTTTCAAGTAGAGCCAAGAGAAGTCATAAGGACTACTAATCGGATCTTGAGAAGAGAATGACTTGATCTACGAAGGTTATAGTTCCATCACTTAGTTGTAGATCTTGCTTTATCATATCTTAGACCATAATACTCTAGTTAGATTCTAGGTTAGTGTAGCTTAGCACCCCCAAAATTTTAAAATTGCATACTTGATACTTGTGTAAACCTAGTGGTGGTGCTAAGACACTCTTTCATGGTATCAGAGCCAAGCTAGAACATTAGGGGAAGTCTTTACGACATTAAAGTGTTCGATCGAGTTTCGAAACTCGCATTTTTGCTAAGTTTCTGTCCATTTTTCAAAAGTTGAAATTTTTGAGATTAAAAATAGTTAGAAAATCATGCAGGTTATTTGATAGAGCCCCAAGAAGTACGAGGCCCCAATTCCTTCAAAGTGCCGTGGAACCGCGGCTTTGTAAGTCAATGTAGCACACCCCATATGGTAAGTGGGGAAGCGGAATTTGCAAACAACGAATTTTCAATCAACAATATCGACCTAAATACCCAGATCATTTCATAAACCATAACTAGCTAAACTAAAGAGGGTTCTAATCTACTATGAAGAGATTTATATCTTCCCGATCAAGTCCTTCGGGTCTTGATTGTCATTCTTTGTCCTATCCTTGGCACCTAGGTGGCTTCACATGAACTTGGTCGCCGGTCTTCTCTACGTCAAAGAAGATCCACCCGAGAGCCTCTAATCCAAGCTTCAACCTCAGCTAAGAAGTAACTAAGCAGTCTACTTTGCAAGAATAGACTACTAAGTAGATGTAAAAAATGATCTATGGAGTATTTTGTCTCAAACCTCTATGGATCACAACACATGTGAATGGTTAGAGCTTGAGGAAGGAGGAGGAAACTTTTTGGAGAGAGAGTGAGCTAAAGAAAATGAGCAAGGTCTTGTGATAATAACAGAATGGCTAAGTCTCTCTAATCATTCAAGCATGGATTATTTTAGAAGCTAAATAATCAACCATGCTTGAATAGTGCAACCAAATGAATAAAATAAAGACCAAGCCTTGCTATCAGCCATACCACAAATATCTCCAAATACCACCTCATTAATCCATTTATAAAAATGGATAAATCCAATAATGAGGTGTCTCCTTCTAGAAGCATATCTTTCGAAATTACAAGAATGCCCTTACCGTATATACATACCCGTATTCGTATTCCGAAAAATACGAATAGATCGAGATGAAAATAATCTAACAATATAATACTAGGATCCGGCTTAAACCAAATCCCACTAGTATTATCCGTCCGAACATCATCCGTGTAGCCAATACAAATATGTGATCAAAACCCTGCCGTAATACCATACGGCCTCTACATCGTTTCGCCTGAACCAGGGAAACCCTCTGTGTGGGACTCTAAAGACTCGACTGTACGCTGACAATGGGGTTAACCACAAGTCCGTTAGCGGCACTAGCTGTACATAACGGCAACCCTGGTACGTGTCGAAAAGAAGGCCGACGAGCGAAATCATCCGAACCCCCACTGAGCCTGTCCGTGACAATCTCTGTGCAGTCCGGTCTGCTCGTTTGAGAGTATCGCATGTAAGGTCTAAAGGGGTGGAAAAATGCCAGACCCCTAATAACCAGATAAGTCGTGTCAGTGTGGCTCAACACCATCCGAGAATCTACTGGTCTAACTACCGGTAATTCTCAATCCTTCCTGGCCAGAGACTTATGGTGTTGACCAACTGATCACAGCATGACATCGACTCCCTATATCGGGAAAGACGAATCCCCAACGGTCGCTCACTGCCTCCATGTGGTTTGGGACTGTACCCAACTAAAACCTGTTTGCACGACTCAGTAGAGCTGTGGTAGGGTAGTAATCAAAGCACGGTGGGAACTCACACGAGACAAATGACGACCTCAGGTCGACAGACTATCTGCACTCATGTCATCAGAGAACTGCTAACTGATGCTAGTTATAATACCATCTAGTCAGTCCCCGACGAGTCCTGTCCGGTGAACTCACACCCAGTGAGCACCTGTATACAATTTTAGGTGCATCTCAACAATGGTTGCGGGACCAATCCATCTTCCCTCGTCAGGGTCTAGATATGTATACACTAGTCTACTATGGAGTAACGATGCCCAGTCTCGATACTCCTACGACTAGGGACACATTAAGGATATGCCTATTGACTATCCAGCTCCCACAAATATGATCGTCATCACAACGCTGATAGTCAGGCAAAAGATCCTTTGGGCTTTATCAACATGTATACAAGATATAAAATACAAAGTAAAACATATCACATGTTAAGATAAAGAAAAACCAAATAACGTACTATCATATCGAGCAAGATTGTCCTGTACATACATATCCCTAGCATCCTATACAACGAAGGCCTCTAGGGCATACATATCCAATAATCTCCCACTTGCACTAAGGCCTGTAATTAGCGCAATGAGTGCCTACTGTCTGCACTAGATTCAGTTGCTGGCGTACCTCATGCCCAACATCTTGAACAGTCTCTCGAACTGGACTTGATGGATGGCCTTGGTGAATGGATCCGCCGTATTGTCTTTTGTGTCCACTTTTCGCACCTTGATATCCTAGCGATCCACGATCTCCCTGATCAGGTGATACCGCCTCAAGATATGTCTGGATTTCTGATGGGACCTTGGTTCTTTCACTAAAACTACAGCCCCATTGTTATCGCAATACAAGGGTATTAGATTGGCAATGGACGGAACCACCTGAATTTCAGAGATGAACTTCTCCATCTAGACTGCCTCTTTTGCAGCATCGTTAGCAGCTCGCTATATACTCAGCTTCCATCGGTGACTCCGCGACGGTGTCTTATTTGGAACTCTTCCAATACGCCTCCCCTCTATTGAGGTTAAACACATAACCCGAGATGGATTTAGAGTCATCCTTGTCACTTTGGAAGATGGAATCGGTAAAAGCCTCGATCTAGAGGTCCCCATTACCGTATACCAAGAACATCTCCTTAGTCCTTCTCAAGTACTTGAGAATGTTCTTCACTGCTATCCAATACTTCTCATCCGGGTTTGACTGATACCTTCTTACCACACTAAATGCGTAAGCTACGTCTAGTCCGGTACATAACATTACATACATTATAGATCTTACCGCTGAAGCGTAGGATATAATGCCCATGCGAGCCCTCTCTTCATCAGTCTTTGGAGAGGGTGATCACGTGACAAGCGGGTAAATTACCACACTTGGAATCTTCCATACTAAATCTCTTCAGTATGGTGTCACTGTATCTGGACTATGAAAGTCCTAACATTCTTTTAGACCTATCACGATAGATCTTAATCCCCAGAATGTAGGAGGCATCACCCAAGTCTTTTATGGAGAACTTCTGTGACAAGAAGAGCTTGACTAATTGTAGCATAGGGATATCATTCCCTATTAGGAGTATGTCGTCCACGTATAATACGAGGAAGATTATTTCTCCTCCTACAGTCTTCCTATAAATACATGGTTCATCTACATTTTTGATAAAGTCAAATTCTTTGACTGTATCATCAAAGCAGATGTTCCAACTCTGCGATGCTTGCTTTAATCCATAAATAGATTTAAGCAACTTGCATACTTTTCCACTGCTCCCACTGTCTATGAAACCCTCCGGCTGATCTATGAAAACACTCTCTTCTAAATTTCCATTTATAAAGGTTGTTTTCACGTCCATCTGCCGGATGACATACCCATGGAAGGCAGCTATGGCAAGCAGGATCCGAATGGATTTAAGTATAGCCACTGGAGAAAATGTTTCATCATAGTCCAATCCTGGTCTTTGACGAAAACCCTTTGCAACAAGTCTAGCTTGGTAGGTTTCCACTTGTCCATCTACACCAATCTTCTTTTTGAAGATCCATTTGCATCCAACTGGTTTTACCCCAGGAGGAGCAACTTACAAAGTCCATACTTTATCGGTGTACATGGATTCCATTTTGGATCTCATAGCATTCAGCCGCTTCACCGATTCTGTACTCGTGATAGCCTACTGAAAATTAGCAGGCTCATCATTATTGATAATGCAATCCTCTCGATCCCCATCTACGAGAAACCCATAGTATCTCTCAGGCGGATGAGAAAGCCTACTAGATTTGCGGAGTGGTGTCGGTTCGTCAGGCTCTATTGAAACCTGAGGTTCTACTAAATCCTCGGCAGTAGTTTGAGGTTCTGGAATTTCTTCCATTTCTACCGCACTCCCACTAATTTCTTTTGCGAGAAATTAGCTCTCTAAAAAGACTATGTGGCGAGCGGCAAACACCTTTTGTTCTTCAGTGTGGTAGACAAGATATCCCCTTGAATTCTTTGGGTATCCCACAAACTTGCATAAAACCGATCGTGCCTCGAGCTTTTACGGATTCTACTTTTTGAAAAAAGCTGGACACCCCCATATCTTAAGATACTTAAGACATGGTCTCTTTCCACTCCACATTTCATATGGAGTTGTAGGCACAGACTTAGTTGGAACCCTATTCAATAGGTATGTTGTTGATTCCTGCGCAAAACCCCAGAAGGAAAGTGGTAACTCAACACTACTCATCATGGACGGTACCATATCTAGTAGCGTGCGATTCCTCCTTTCTGATACACCGTTATGCTAAGGTGTATATGGTGGAGTAAGCTGGGAGAGAATTCCATTCTCTTTTAAGCATTCAAGGAAGCTGGTACTTAAGTTTCTCCACCTCAATCAAATCGAAGTACCTTGATACTTTTACTAGTTTGTTTCTCCACTTCATTTTTATACTCCTTGAATTTCTCAAAAACCTCAGATTTATGCTTCATTAAGAATACATGTCCATACCTTGAGAAATCATCAGTAAAAGTGATTAAGTAGGAGTAACCGCTTCATGCATGTGTAGGCATCGGACCATATACATCACTATGTATGAGTTCCAAGAGCTCAGTGGCTCTTTCTCCGTGTCCTGTGAACAGAGATTTGGTCATTTTTCCTTTGATACATGATTGACAAGTTACATAAGATATATATTCAAACGAATCTAAGTATCCATCTTTATACAACTTAGTCAACCTTGTTTCATTAATATGATCAAGTCTACAATACCATAAGAAGGCTTGGTTTGAATCTGAAGCCTTTCTTTTGAGTGTGTTTTGGATATTGAAAACTTGATGTTGATCGAGTATGTATATGCCGTTTTCCAGTGTGCCAGACCCAATCAATTCTTGATTTAGGTGAATGTTCATGACATTTCTTTCCATTGCAAAATTATATCCTTCATTAGACAACAAAGATACTGATATAATATTACAAAGCATACCGGGAATACAAAAACAGCTATACAACACTAAAATGTGCCCACCAGTCAACCCCAGGTGATAATCGCCTACTGCAACAACATCAACATTTGCTCCGCTGCCAACCTTGAAGGTCATATCACCGCCTTCAGTGCTCTACGGTTGCTCAGAGCCTGCAAAGAATTACAGATGTGAGAACCAAAACCGGTATCTAGTACCCATGATGTATAGTTCAGTGAAAAACGGTTTTCGATTACGAACACACCTGAAGCAGACGCACCAGCTTGCTTCGTGTCCTTACCCTTGGCCTTGAAAACCTTGCAATCCTTCTTCCAGTGCCCCTTCTTGTGACAGTAGCAGCACTCATCTTTGTCATCTTTTACTCTCCCCGATTTGTTCGTTCCGTGCACCTTTTGGACACCTCCATTCGGCTTGGTGGTGATTATTTTCTTCTTCCCCTTAACTTTCGCTTTAGATTTAGAAGAGGATGATTGGCCAACAATAAGAACAGGTGTCTTCTCCTTTTTCAAGGAGCACTCCGCTACCCTCAATATGTTGAGGAGCTTTGGAAGATCAGCTTCCATATCATGCATGATGAAGTTCAGCACGAACTGAGAGAAGGTGTGGGGAACGAACTGCAGAATCAAGTCAATGTATAACTCGTTTTCCAGCACGTATCCTAGGTTTGTGAGTTCCTCAATGAGACTGATCATTTTTAGGACGTGCTCTCCTATAGGTGATCCTGGAGCAAACCTCATCTGGAATAATTTCCTTGAGGTCTCGTACCTTACGATATAAGAGTGCTCTCCATACAATTCCTTGCAATGGAGAAAAATGGATTTTATATCCATACCCTCGTGCTGCTTCTGGAGTTCATTATTCATGGACGCCAACATGATGCACTTAGCAGTACTAGTGACGACATATGCCACTTTGTCATAAGTAAGTGCAATGTTGACGTTCCTAAGCCAATCTTTATAGTTTGGCTCTGTCAGTGTGTTTTTTTCGAGTAGTAGTTTAAGTCCTGTCATGGTAGCTTCCAGAGAGAGAGAAAAGAAACGCTCAGTGTATGCTCTTGCAATATTAGATTGGTTTATTATCTTATCTAACCAGGATGGCTCCCACCGTTTCCTCAATATCTCCCTCAAACCTTAAATGAAAAACTAGTCGAGATTAATCGCACGTCACAATACTTGCATAACCTTTCGGCCAGGCTAGTGTTGGTACTTCAAGGGGGTTTTCCAACACTTTTGTGAAGTTCCTTAATTATGTAACATTTTTCCCTGGAGGCGTAGCCCCGCTAACACCATTCTAGACACCTACTTGGTTTATAATATTGATTGTTAAGTGAAATAATCTCCCAAGAGTAATCCTACTCATCAGTTGGATCGGGATCCAACTATCATTGTGTGATGACCTAGATGGAAGACACTCTAGTCACCATACTCTAGAAGCTATGCTAAATCTGCAAGTTTCCTTTATGTTTGAAACTCACGATGTGATTTTTGCCCCGAGCTCTTATGAACTTGACGAAGACCAACAAATCATAAGATGCAAGTCAAGTTCTTCCCGTCGTTATCCTGATTAATTTAAACCCACCCGTACTCGACCTTGACGAAGGCCAACAAGGCTGTACGACTGTCCTAAACTAATGCATCTATCTATACTACAAAAAAGCAACATGCCTCTACCATTCACTATGTCGTGACGAAGGCCAACAAACATAGCATGAATACGATGTGTAACTCATTTGAAACGACAGAGGGCTACGGCTGGTTTTTGGCGAAAAACGTTGAACATAATGAACTTGATATAGTTGAAGGAATGATAGCTTTGAAAATGAGTGGTTCAAACTCCGCTTTTTAAACGAGTGTTTTGAAAAGAACCGAGTGGGTTTTTCAAAATATTCAAACAACATCTTTTTAGGTTTATTTCTTTGCATTAATTAATATTAATGTGGTCCCATCAATTAACCTTATTATTGCAGAAAAGAAACGAAAATAGAACGTACGCTTATGCCATCCGCATTCACCACGGGGCCCCGTCATGCACCGTTAGGTTACTTAACTAACGGCAGAGTTGGGGCAGGACTGGCGCGGGTGCAAAATATAAGCAACATTTATTATATAATATATATATATATAGTCATTTGTCTCACGCAATAATAAGCTTTCCAGATCATAGAATCACAGATGAATATATTGGATATACTAGGATTTCCGTGTTTCGTTTAAGCCTATAACGAAAGACGGATTCCACGATCGTGATGAATAGCCAAACCCCACCCTAGACCCCTATGGGTGCGGCAAACTACCCGCCAAATTCCCGAAGTGAAGCAACCTCCCTCAATAAAATGAGTAGGCCACTCGGCACTTCAAGAACCCGGTAGTTTGTGCACCCCATCTTAGGTCTATCCTAGGAGCAAAACCAGTAAATGAAATAATACAACGGTGACTACAATACCAACTCGGATGTGCCCCGAAAAAATATTATTACATCAATTTACAAATTACATGAATGAAAGAAAAGAAAACACTCTTCTCATATCCCCCGGCTATTCATTCACGACGATCCAATACTCCATATACACAAACCACAATCACAATCACAGAAATGTGCAACCCCACTAATCGACATATAGCAATTAGCGGACGTTTCAAAACACATTTATAAACTGAAAGTATATAAACGATGTTAAATTTTCGACTTTGAGACACTCTGAATTGCCCTTACTCAAATATAACAGAATATGAATATTTGGCAAAATCAAACACCCTAAAATCTAAAACCAAGAGATTAGAACACCACCTAAACACGAAGGCAAAACAACATTTTCTAACCGGCCAGGCCGGGAAAAATAGAGTTTTGGCCGGCCATGGTTAAGTTGTTTTGCCTCGTTTTTACATGGTGCTCTAGTTACATCACAAGTAGTCTTTTTCAGGTGTTTAAAAAAATTTTAGAAGACTTTTAAAAATTTCCAGAAACTTGGTTTTGGAGTTTAACATTTCGGAGTCATTTCGGTTTCGAAACTTTATACATCGTCAAAAACAGCGAGCTAAGGTTTAAGTTGGCTCTGATATCATGTAAGTCGATGTAGCACACTCCATATATTAAGTGGGGAGGCGGAATTTGCAAACAACGATTTTTTAATCAACAACATCGACCTAAATACCGGGATCATTTCATAAACCCTAACTAACTAAACTAAAAAGGGTTCTAATCTACTATGAAGAGATTTATACCTTCCCGATCAAGTCCTTCGGGTCTTGACTGTCCTTCTTTGTCCTCTCCTTGGCACCTAGGTGGCTTCACATGAACTCGTTCGCCGGTCTTCTCTACATCAAAGAAGATCCACCCGAGAGCCTCTAATCCAAGCTTCAACCTCAACTAATAAGTAACTAAGGAGTCTACTTTGCGAGAATAGACTACTAAGTAGATGTAGAGAATGATCTAAAGAGTATTTTGTCTCAAACCTCTATGGATCACAAAACATGTGAATGGTTAGAGCTTGAGGAAGAAGGAGGAAACTTTTTGGAGAGAGAGTGAGCTAAAGAAAATGAGAAAGGTCTTGTGATAATAATAGAATGGCTAAGTCTCTCCAATCATTCAAGCATGGATTATTTTAGAAGCTAAATAATCAACCATGCTTGAATAGTGCAACCAAATGAATAAAATAAAGACCAAGCCATGCTATCAACCATACCACAAAATCTCTAAATACCACCTCATTAATCCTTTTATAAAAATGGATAAATCCAATAATGAGGTGTCTCCTTCTAGAAGCATATCTTTCAAAATTACAAGAATGCCCTTACTGTATATACATACCCGTATTCGTATTCCGAAAAATACGAATACATTGAGATGAAAATAATCTAACAATATAATAATAGGATCCGGCTTAAACCAAAGCCCACTACTATTATCCTTCCGAACATCATCCGTGTAGCCAGTACACGTATGTGATCGAAACCCTGCCGTAATACCATACGGCCTCTACATCGTTTCGCCTGAAACAGAAAAACCCTCTGTGTGGGGCTCTAAAGACTCGACTGTACGCTGGCAGTGGGGTTAACCACAAGTCCGTTAGCGGCACAAGCTTTGCGTAACGGCAACCCAGGTACGTGTCGAAAAAAAGGTCGACGAGTGAACTCATCCGAACCCCCACTGAGCCTGTCCGTGACAATCTCTGTGCAGTCCGGTCTGTTCGTCTGAGAGTATTACATGTAAGGTATAGGGGGTGGAAAAACGTCAGACTCCTAATAACCTGACAAGTCGTGTCATTGTGGCTCAAGACCATCCGAGAATCTACTAGTCTAACTAACAGTAATTCTCAATCCGTCATGGCAAGGGACTTATGGTGTTGACCAACCGATCACAGCGCGACATCGACTCCCTATACCGAGAGAGACGAATCCCCAACAGTCGCTTACTTCCTCTATGTGGCTCTGGACTGTACCCAAATAAAACCTGTTTGCACGACTCGGTAGAGCCGTGGTAGGGTAGTAATCAAAGCACAGTGGGAACTCACACGAGACAAACGACGACCTCAGGTCTATAGACTATCTGCACTCATATCACCAGAGAAATGCTATCTGACTCTAAGTATAATACCATCTAGTCAGTCCCTGGCGAGTCCTGTCCGGTGTACTCACACCCAGTGAGCACCTGTATACAATCTTAGGTGCATCTCACCAATGGTTCCGGGACCAATCCATCACCCCTCGTCAGGGTCTAGATATGTATACACTAGTCTACACTGGAGTAACAATGCCCAGTCTCGATACTCCTACGACTAGAGACACTTTAAGGATATGCCTATCGACTACCCAGCTCCACAAGTATGATCTCTATCACAATGCTGATAGTCAGGAAAAAGATCTTACGGGTTTTATCTACATGTATACAAGATATGAAATACAAAGTAAAACACATCACATGTTAAGATAAAGACAAACCAAATAGCGTACTATCATATCGAGCAAGATTGTCCTGTACATACATATCCCTAGCATCCTATACAATGAAGGCCTTTAGGGCATACATATCTAACATGCCTAACCCCTAGTTTGGCCGCGGTTTCCGCTGCATGTTTGTGGATTTGAGGGATCATGTTTCTTGTGCTGCTCTATTGTGGTATTTGTCATTTTCTGGAGATTTTTAGTGAGGCTCAAGTTGTTGAGGTCTCTGTGATTTGTGGGTGATTGTTAAATCGATCGAAATTTTTAACATTGTCTAGATTATTATGATATGTGATACAATATTTGGAATCCACAATAATTAGTTTTTTGAAAACTTAGTGTTTAGTAAATTTAGCGGTTTAGTCTCATTTGGTCGATTGTCACGGAGTTTTGATTCGGATCAAAACTCCGTCGCAATCTCGTATTGTACGCGAACACTCGCTGGATATCACTACTAGATAACCACACCCCATAGCCCCGACCAAGTGAATATAGAAGAACCCCGAGGCCAAAAGAATCCACTCGGGTGCTCGCGGCCGCGGTGTTCCGCCTAAGTGCACTTAGTCGACAGCATCGGGGGTGCGGCCATCTACTAAAGTTCCCGATGAGCATTCGATCATTCTGATCGGGAATCCTGTTGAATTACCTGACTGGTTGTTGAAAAGTGTTTTCAGTTCAAGACTAAAATGCAAGGTTTATAGGGTTTGGCATGAAATCCGGAATATGTGATATTCTGGGTTTATGATATCTAAGGACTTTGCGGATTCTAATTATTATAGTTTTTCATTTTTTTCTGCGACCGTAAGTGTAATATGCGGTGTATCCCCTCTCGTTGCTATACGTCAATGACATTTGGGATACGCATATTTACTTACGTTGATGACATGTGATGTTATGTGTTGCTGTGATATATTATATTGGATCGTCGTGTTTGAATAGCCGGGGGGTTTTACGTAAGATGAGAGTTTTTCGTTTTCATTCATGTAAAAAATTGTATGTAATATTCTTTTATTGGGACACTTCCAGGTTGAGGATGATGTCACCATTGATGTATATTATTTACTTTTCCGCATTAGGATAGACCCAAGACGGGGAGCACAAGTAACCAGGTTCTAGAGTCCAGTGGGAGACCATCTCGAGGAGTTGAGACCGGGTCTCCTAACTCTAGAATTGGCAGGGTTGCTTGCCGCTCTCGTAGGGGTCTAGGGATATGGGGTTAGCTATTCATCACGACCGTGGAATCCGTGCTTTTCATTACTGGCTTAATTTAAAACACGGACCTCCTAGAATATCCAATATTTCATATATTGACTTCTGCTGTTTGAGTTCTGTGATGTGATTGTTCCCCTCCGAATCACGGAGACGCGACCGCTCAGGTTCGTCTTGCCTGAGATTCGGGGCAGATGCTATTTGGTTTTATCCGTCCACCTCTCCGAAGATGCCAAGTTGATTTATGGCACCATGTATCGGAGGTTTAGACGGATGCGGCCGACGTAGCAGACTTCGTCAGATTCCCCCTCGCTTGAGGGGTTTTTGATTGTGGGGACGCTCTTCTCTGTAGGCGCAAGCCCTTGCATTTAATTACGTTACCGTATCGCGGTAACAACTTTCTCCTTCTCCAGAATTTCACTTCATGTCGTGGGTGTTTGTTTTGTTTGTGGTTGCCCGTGGATTGTATACGGAGACTAATTTATGTCGTCGCCCGTAGGACGTGGATTAGTCCAAATCCGTATTTTCTTAGATTTGGGTTTAGGGTTTTGGTTTAAGGATACGTTAGCCATTTTTTAGGCTAAGATCAACTTAAACATTTGTTAAGGACACGTTAGTCTGATTTGAGACTAAGATCGACTTAACGGGATCGTTTAGATCCGACAAAAGAGCATTTGAGGGCTCTATTGTTCCAGTTTAGGGACATGGTGGTCCATTGCCTGTATGGCCGTCGGGACCCGTCACCTCTCTGACGACGTTGAAGGATTACAACAACAAATATCAGAGGAGTTCAGAGATGTACCCTTGAACCAAAGTTGGTTGGGAGATTTATCGTTCCCATTTTGATGATGAATGTTGGTTTAAGAACGCGTTAGTCCGTGGGTTTAAGGACGCGTTAGTCCGTGCGTTTAAGGACGCGTTAGTCCTTGAGTTTAAGGACGCGTTAGTCCGTGAGTTTAAGGACGCGTTAGTCCGAGAGTTTAAGGACGCATTAGTCCGTGAGTTTAAAGACGCATTAGTCCATGAGTTTAAGGACACATTAGTCCGTGAGTTTAAGGACGCATTAGTCCATGTCTCACTCATTAGGGGGGAAGAACAGGCTGGAGCTTAAGCTTCTCGTTGCTGAAAAAGAGTTCTTTGCGTTCGCGCACGTGCGTCGCACGTGTTGGGCGCACGTGCGTCGCACGTGTTAAGCGCTCATATTTGCACGTAGCACACATGGAGCTTGCGCATATGCGCATTATGGGGGAGCAAGCTCCTGTAGAGAAAGAGTCTCCTTTTATTGAATATTCTCATATGGTGTGCACGTGCGTTGCACGTGGTGCGCGTATGGCGGGCACACGTGCGTTGCACGTAGCGCACATGCGCATTATGAGGAGAAGCAGGGCTTCTATATATGGAGAACTAAGCTCTTTTTAATATTATTAAATATTCTCATGTGGTGCGCACGTGCGTTGCACATGGTGCGCGCGTGGCGGGCACACGTGCGTTGCACGTAGCGCACATGCGCATTATGAGGAGAAGCTGGGCTTCTATATATGGAGAACTAAGCTCCTTTTAATATTATTAAATATTCTCATGTGGTGCGCACGTGCGTTGCACGTGGTGCGCGGGTGGCGGACACACGTGCGTTGCACGTAGCGCACAGGAGAACCAGGCCTTCTATATATGGAGAACTAAGCTCTTTTGAGTATTGAATCCTTTGAGGATTTTAACTCTCCCTTTCTAAGAGGTATCCTCTCTTATTTATATGGGAGTGGTAGAGAAGATATCTCTCATTTTCCCGATGTGGGACTAAAAAATGCATTCCCAATGTAGTAGAGCATTACTTTAGATTACACGTGCATAGCACATTTGCTCATAACTTTTGATCTTGGATGAATTATGAGGCCTACAATATATCAAATCGAAGGATTTTTCGAGACACTTTCGACACCATCAAAATTTAGCTGTTTCTCATTCCGGAGTTTGTCAAAATACACCCCAGAAAACACTGTTTCGCATTTTCTTAACCGTATCGCTGCCAGCCTTGGGTTCTTTTGTGCAGAAATTTTTGGCGGGAACAGTGATCATATAACTGTGTGAGATGAATGCTATATATATATGATATATATAATAAACTTTGCTTATGTTTTGCACTCACGCTAGTCTAGCCCCCGCTCTGACGTTAGTTAAGTAACCTAACGGTGCATGACGGGGCCCCGTGGCGAATGCGGATAGAATAAGCGTACGTTCTATTTTAGTTTCTTTTATGATATTTAGGAAACACAAATGATGGGTTGTCATTAATGAGATTAATGAAAAGATAAGAAACCTAAAATTGTTTTAGAATCAAATTTTTCAAAAAGATAGCTCTAGTTCTTGCTTTGCATAGCGGTATTCCTTTATGAATATCCAACACCTCATTCGATTAGGAAAGAGCCTAAATCCCTTCACCGGGAGTGACCTCTTTAACAAAACTAGCAAATGCTACAACCCACGTGGTTTGTTTTGAAAACTAATCGATTTTAAAAGCGGAACTTAAAATGCTCCTTTTCAAATCACTAGATTCTACAACGATATCGAGTTCATTATATTAAAAGGTTTTCTTCAAAACCAAACGTAGCCCTCCGTCATTTCAGATAAGGACATTTAGTATTCGTGCTTTGTTTGTTGACCTTGTCAAGACGTAGTGTACGGTAGCTGATTAGTGCTTATCTGCAGCATGTGATGCGATTGGATTAGGATAGTCGTACGGCTTTGTTGACCTTGCTAAGGATCGTACGGGTGTGTAAGTCCTTGGTAGCGCCCCGGCCGTCTAACAGACGCCAAATGCGGAACAAAAACTTTTTACAACTGGCGCTATCGCGTACCGTAACCCGGATCTGCCATTAAAGCTAAACTAACAAATTACAAAGTGGGTAGAAGAGTTATACCGAACGATCTGAGTCCTTCGGTCTTCAACCATCATCCCACGCTTGTTGCGGCTGCTCCGATCTCCTCGATCTCCAGTCTTGTCGTCCTGGTGGCACTACGTCGACAGATCTTTAAACGGGCTCCCGCCTCTGAACCGAGGCAACTCGATCGTCAAGTTTGCTAAAAGAGACGACCAAGATGTTGTAGAGAATGAGTAGAACACATTGTCTCAATACGTCCAAGGCTATGGACGAACGGTTAATGAAGTTGCCTTTTGGATCGGGTGAAAAGAGAAACCGATCACATCTAATTTCTATGCATCAAAACTTATATCTTTTCAAAATAAACAACCATCTCATGAGAGGGGGGAGGCCAGCCACTTTAAACAAGAGGGGGGGTGAGTGTAGGAGGAAAGTGGTGACCATTAGCACTAAGTAAAAGCATGAGTCAAAGAACACCAAGTGTGAACACATTAAAGAAAGTGATGAATCATAACACATAGTCATCATCTAATTAATACACCATTAATGAACAAATGAGTCACATGCCACCTCATCATCCTAGTCACCATCTAGAAGCTTCTAGAAGCAAGACTCACCACATGACTCACCCTCAAGAAGAAAAGATAAATCCGTATTTAACCGAATGTTAAATACGGCTGATAGAAAACTGGAAACTAGCAACTTCCAAAAGTGATCCTGAAACGAATTTTAGGATAACCCCGTATCAGTATAAACATACCCGCATTTGTATTACGACCGAAAACAAATGCATCTGAAACAAAGATATTATATCTACACAGTATAATACTGGGTTCCGGCTTAAACCAAAGCCTACCAGTATTATCTGCCCGAAAAATGACACGTACGAAAACGCACGTGCATTTTCCGAACCTTGCCATATCACCATAAGGCTTCTGCAACGTTTCGCCCGAACTTGGGAAACTGTCTGTGGGGGACTCTAATGACTCATCAACACATCGGCACTGGGTATAACCTCTAGCACGTCAGAGGTACAAGCTGTACGTAACGGTTTGCCTATGTATTGATTGGAAGGGAAGCTGACGAGCGAACTCATCCATAAACCCTACTGAGCCTAACAGTGACAATATACATACAGTCCGGTCCGTTCGTCTATGAGTATCGCATATCTGGCCTAGGGGGCTAGTAACGTCAGACCCCAATAGCAGTATAAGTCGTGTCAGAGAGTAGCCCAGAACACCCTGAGATACTACTGGAGTACCTACCAGTAAATCTCCTGCCTCGGCCGAGGGCTTTGTGTAATGGCTCTCCTAGACACAGCGCGATCTCACCCCCAATACCGGGAGAGACGAATCCCCTGACGATACGCTCACTTGCCTCCAATGTGGCTCGGGACTATACCCAACTAAAACCTGTTTGCACAACTCCTTTGAGCGTGGTAGGGTAGTAATCTAAGCACAGTGGGAACTCACATGAGACAAATGACGATCTTAGGTCGATGAACTAACCTGTACACATGCCACCAGGGAACTACTATCTGACGATATGTATAATACCAACTAGCATGTTCCCGGCGAGTCCTGTCCGGTGTACTCATAACCCAATGAGCACCTGTATACATCTTAGGTGATCCTACTGACACCAATGGCTTATGAGACCGGCCATCGCCCCTCATCGGGGTCTCGACTGTATACACTAGTCTACTCTGGAGTATCGATGCCCTGTCTCGAAACTCCTACGACTAGGGACACTTTAAGGATGTGCTTACAGACCCCAGCTCCCACGTATATGATCTCCATCATACTGCTGGTAGTCAAGCAAGAATCCTATGGGCTCTATCATCATGCAATAGTGAACCAAAGCATGTATACGATGATAAAGACAAACCAGATAGCATACTATCATCTCGAGCAAGACTGTCATATCGGTATAGGTCCTGCCTCAATCATTGCAATCACGTACCTGCGATCCAATAATTGACTTTGAGAGCACTATCTCCAACAGGGTGGGTTTAATTCAATCATGAAATGACGGGTTGAACTTGACTAGCGCTTATGATTTGTTGACCTTGTTAAGGTCATAAGTTGCTAGGGGTAAAAACAGATATTGGGAATTTCAATTATTGAAATTTGCAATGAGATTGCATACTTTCTATGAGATAGTTTGATCCCGATACCCACTACGAGTAAGAGTTACTCCTGGGAGTGTTTTCCACATTACAATTAGCTGATCCAGTAGGTGTCTAAGAAAGGTGTTAACGGGGTTATACCCCTGCGGAAACGAGGTTATTTAATTAGTTCCATGCGAAAGCATAGGGAGACTCTCTCGGAGTACCAATACCTGCCTGGAAGACCGATTGGCGAACTTGTAGGGTGTAATTAATCCCGGCTAATCTTACATTTTAGGGTTTGAAGGAAGATTTGATAAAAATAGTGGGAGCCATCCTGATTAGATAAGATAATAACTAATCTAATCTTGCAAAGAGCGTATGCTAAAGCGTTTCCTTCTCTCTCTCTCCAGATAGCGACCATGACACGCCTTAATCAAGATAATAATATGAATATATTGACCGAACCCATTTATTATACTGAGATGGGGAACGTTGGTTCCGCTCTATCTTATGACTGTCATAAGTCTGAGCAAGGAATAGGGGAATATCAGGATTCCAACGCAACCCAAACAAAGAAAGAGTATGCTGATGCATCTTCGTCGGGTGTGTTCGTTACCGAGAACTGTTTCTCAATATGCTATACGTCCTAGGTATTGGATACCGGATCAGGATCCCATGTTTGTAATTTGTTATATGGGTTAAGGAGAGGTAAAGAACTGGAAAAGGGTGATATGTCTCTCAAAGTAGATAATGGAGCAATTGTTGTAGCCAAAGCAGTTAGTGAATATCACCTAGTATTACCAAATGGTAATACATTGATTCTGAACGACTATTATTACGTACCAAATATGATGTCCAATATTATATCAGTTTCTTTATTACATAAAGAAGGATATAACTTTGTGTTGGAGGATAATGTTATGAACATTTTCTTAAATCAAGTGTTAATTGGGTTTGGTACGTTATATAATGGTATATACGTTCAAAATCAAATTACAGTTCTAAACATACAGAACAAACACAAGAGGAAAAGTTCAAAAATAAATGAAGACTTCTTGTGGCATTGTAGACTAGGTCATATCAATGCGACAAGACTACCTAAGTTACATAAAAATGGATATTTGAATCCGTTTGAATATACATCTTATGAAACATGCCGGTCATGTCTCAAAGGGAAGATGACCAAAACTCCGTTTACAGGACACGGAGAAAGAGCTACTGAACTCTTGGGACTGATACAAACTGATGTATGTGGTCCTATGTCTACACATGCCAGGAATGGTTCCTTTTACTTCATTACATTCACCGATGATCTCTCAAGATACAGATATGTGTTCCTGATGAAACACAAATCTAATTTTTTTGAGAAATTCAAGGAATATAAGCGCGAAGTAGAGAACCAAACGGCTAAAGAGTATTAAAATCCTTCGATTTGATTGGGGAGGAGAATACTTGAGCATAGAATTCCGAGACTATTTAAAAGAGAATGGGATTCTCTCTCAGCTTACTCCTCCGTATATACCACAGCACAACGGAGTATCGGAGCGGAGGAATCGCACCCTATTAGATATGGTGCGCTTTATGATGAGTACTGCTGAGTTATCTATTTCATTTTGGGGTTATGCACTTGAGACATCTGCATACCTACTGAATCAAGTTCCATCAAAATATGTACTTAAAACACCATATGAGATATGGAGTGGAGACCATATCTTAAACGAGTTAAGATATGGGGTGATCCGGCCTATGTTAAAAAACAGAATCCGGACAAACTCGAAGCATGATCAGTTCTTTTCCAGTTTGTGGGATATCCAACGAATTCACATGGATAGATCTACTACCATACCGAGGAAAAAAAGGTGTTTGTTTCTCAATATGCCACCTTTTTAGAAAAGGAATTTCTTGTGAAAGAAATTAGTGGTAAAGAGGTAGAGCTTGAAGAAGTTCCAGCTACACAAACTATAACTGATGATTTGATAGAACCGGAGGATCCAATAGTCTCCGACGAACCTCAGCCACTCCACAGATCTAGTAGAGTTCCTCATCCACCTGAGAGATACTACGGTTTTCTCATAGACGGTGGGAGCGAGGATTTCATCATGGAAGATGATGACCCAACTAGTTTCGAGCAGGCCATCACAAGTGGGGACTCTGTGAAATGGCTAGATGCTATACGATCTGAGATGGAATCCATGTACACTAACAAAGTATGAACTTTGGAAGTTGCACCAGAAGTGGTAAAACCCATCGGGAGCAAGTGGATCTTTAAGAAAATTGGTATAGATGGAAATGTTGAGACCTTCAAAGCTAGACTTGTAGCAAAAGGTTTTCGTCAATGACTAGATGTCGATTATGATGAAACATTTTCTCCAGTGGCTATGCTTAAGTCCATCAGGATCCTACTTGCCATTGCTGCATACCATGACTACGAAATCTGGCAGATGGACGTCAAGACCGCTTTTCTAAATAGCGATTTAGAAGAGAGCGTGTACATGACACAGCCAGAAGGCTTCGTAGACAGTGGGAGCAGCGAAAATATGTGCAAGCTGCTTAAATCAATCTACGGATTAAAGCAGGCATCGTACAGCTGGAACATCTGTTTTGATGTGGCAGTCAAAGAGTTTGACTTCATCAAAAACGTAGATGAACCTTGTATATACAAAAAGATTGTAGAGAGTAAGGTTGTTTTCATCGTATTGTACGTGGATGGCATACTCTTAATAGGAAATGATTTTCATATGTTACACTTGGTCAAGCTCTTCTTATCACAAAAGTTCTCCATGAAAGATATACGTGATGCCTCGTAAATCCTGAGGATAAAGATCTATAGAGATAAATCTAAGCGGATGTTGGGATTGTCCCAATCTAAGTACATAGTGCAGGGTTCCACAGCACCGCCACTGGGTTTCGAGAGGCATGGACTATGCCGTTTTTTATAAATTTGGCGTGCTAAAGAACCCTAACCTAGAATCTTAACTAGAGAATCAGACGAAACTAGAATGTAAATATCTTTACATCTAAGTGATCAAGGAATACAACCTTTGTAGACCGGTCCTTCACTTCAATAGCTTCGTGTAGTAGTCCCTTCGCTCTAAGTAGTGAACTCCCGGACTCTAGAAAGGCTCCACAAGATGAAAGGAACAAGCTTGCTTGAAGTCTTCGAGACCGAAGATGATCTGCGTCGAGAAGACACTAACTCAAGCTACCTCTTCACTAATTGTGAAGCAAACAACCTAAACTAAATGGCTAATCTAGTGTAGGTTGATAAAGTAGGAATTTTGCTCACTTTAGAAATATTTTTCTCACTCATTTTCTTCACCTCCAAAAAGCTAGAGAGCTTGAGGAAGGAGATAAAGAAAAGCAACCATGGAAAAAGTCAAGTGCAGAATGGCAACCATGGATGAGTTAATATCATTTATTAATCCTTTTAGAGACTAAACCATGGCTAATCATAATAGTTGGGTTAATAAATATCTTAAGTAAAACAAAATTGGTGGACTTAGTCAATGATTTTACAAGCTTCCACTAAGCATCAACCATGACTAATTTCCACCCAATTTTGAATTACTTTAAATAATAAAACCCTTCATTATGTTAAGCATGGTGTTAGTCTTATACACCCATGTAGCATGTAGCAACAACATGACACATTAATATATATCACATATATATTAAGTGTATACACACAAATGAGAAAAAGAAATGCTTAAGTGAGCAAATATTAGTTAATGTAAATTAATTTATCACATATATAATTATACATCAAATTATTAAATCAACACTTGATTTAATAATCCGGCTATATCACATATAACCAACTAATATCATATGTATCAACTTATCGAATCAACACTTGATCCAATAACCCGGCTATATCATATATAACCGTCCGATATCACATATCGCGAGAATAGAATACGGTATCACATACTCATATTAATCTCGGTCCCGCACATATCACATATGTGCCCCTACTTCGTTTCGCCTAAGCCGGAAAACATCTGTGTAGGATTTTAAAGACTCGTCAATACGCCGGCAGTAGGTGATGATCATATCAGTCACCCATAAACCGCCAGCGGTACTAGCTGGACGTAACGGCTACCCGGGTATTGAGGCATCAGAAGATTAACAAGAAAGCCTGCTCATAATCCTGCGAATCCAATAAGTAACACTACCGTACAGTCCGGTCTCTTCGCCTGATATGTCGCATATCTCAGCCTGGAGGTGGTAAACGTCAGACCCCAATAGCCTGATAAGTCATGCCGATGTGAGGCCCATAATGGTTCGAGAAATTACTGATAACACTTACAGGTAAATCTCAGCAATCTTGGCCATGGATTTCCTGTTATGGCCATTCAAGCATAGCGCAACAACAACCCCCAATACCGGGAGAGACGAAATCCCCTCGTATCGCTCATTGCCTCCATGTGAATCGGGACTGTATCCAAAAACCACCGTTTTGCACGATTTCTTGAAGGTGGTAAAGTGGAAATCAAAGCACAGTGGGAATCATACAAGACTCTATGACGATCTCGGGTCTACAGACTAATCTGTACCGGTGTCATCGGAGAACTGCTATCTGACGATAGATATAATACCATCTAGGAGTTCTCTGCGAGTCCGTTCAGTGTACCCAGTCTTCACTGAGCACCCGTATACCATCTCTGATGTCAAACACCAATAGATATGTGATCATCCATCTCCCATCACATGGGTCGAGAAGCGTATATGTTAGTCTACTCTGGAATATCGATGCCCCGTCTCGATACTCCCACGACTAGGAATATTTGAAGGATGTACTTACCGACTACCTTTACCCCACTAGTATGATCTGCATCATAATCCTAGTAGTCAAGTACTCATCCTAAGGGCTTTATCAACATGTAATAGAGAGACAGTTAGTGTACATGTTAAGATAAAGAGCAACCAGATAGCATACTATCATGTCGAGCAAGAAAGTCCTCCTTATATATGTCCAAGCATCCACTATAATATACATCACATGTATAATAATGGCTTCTAGAGCATATATATAGCTAACAATCTCCCACTTGCACTAAGGCCATTTGTTGTAGTATCTCATACTCAACGTTCCTTAAAAGTCTCTCTGGGGAAATGCCTCTGTGAGTGGATCCGCCGTGTTTTTCTTCGCGTCAACTCTCCTTACCTCGATCCCTTGGAGATCAACCATCTCCCTGATCAGGTGATACCGTCTGCAGAATATGTCTGGATGGTTGATGGGACCGGCGTTCCTAGGCCAAAGCCACAACTCCTTTTTTGTCACAATTACAGTTATCGGACGCTTAATGGTAGGAACCATGTTCATCTCATAAAGAAGAAATATCCAGACATCCACTTTGGTAGCATCGTTGGTAGCGATGTATACAGCCTTTATCGTATAGTTTGCCACGATATCTAGCTTGGAATACTTCCAACATACCGTCCATCTACTGAGGGTAAAGACAAAGCCCGAGACTGACTTTCAGTTTACCTTATCACTCTGGGAGCACGAATTGGTAAAGGACTCCCACTGGAGTTTACCGTTACCAAACACCAAGAACATTTCTTCAGTGCTTCTCAAGTACTTAAGAATGTCCTTCGCAGCTGTCCAGTGATTCTCCTAAGATCTGATTGATTCCTTATCACCACCTAGTGAGTTAGCTATATTTGGTCTGGTACATAACATCGCATACATGATAGAGCCTACTGTCGAAGTATAGGGTATCCCTTGCACGCGAGCTCTCTCCAAATCTGTCTCGGGAGACATCTTTTTGGAGAGAGTGATTCATGAGTAAGTGGGCGAACCACCATACTTAGAATCTTCATTACTAAACCCCTTTAGTATGGTGTTAATGTACCTGGATTTGGGACACTCCCAGCATCCGCTTAGATTTATCACCATAGATCATTATCCACAAGATGTAGTAGGTATCATCCAGATCTTCCATGGAGAATACTCGTAATAAAAGGAGCTTGACCAAGTGTAGCATAAGAAACTATTTCCTATCAAGAGTATGTCATTTACGTACAATACGTACAAGACAACCTTACTCTCTACAACCTTCTTGTATACAAGGTTCATCTACCTTTTTGATGAAGTCAAACTCTTTGACTGCCACATCAAAACAGATGTTCCAACTCCGCGATGTATGCTTTAATCCAGATGGACTTAAGCATATCCGCTGGAGAAAATATTTCAGCATAAACCACACCTGGTTATTGACGAAAACCTTTTACAACAAGTCTAGCTTTGAAAGTCTCAACTTTTCCATCTACACCAAGAATCTTCTCAAGATCCACTTGCTCTCGATGGGTTTTACCCCTTCAGGTGCAACATTCAAAATCATACTTTGTTGGTGTACATGGATTCCATCTCTGATTGCATAGCATCTAGCCAATTCACAGAGTCCCCACTCGTGATGGCCTGCCTGAACCTGGTTGGGTCATCATCTACCATAATGCAATTCTCGCTCTCACCGTCACCGAGGAAACCGTAGTATCTCTTAGGTGGATGAGGAACCCTACCAGATTCGCGGAGAGGCTGAGGTTCGTTGGAGACTATTGAATCCTTTGGTTCCACTAAATCATCAGCTGTTAGTTTGTCCAGCTGGAACTCCTTCCAGTTCTACCTAATGACTACTAATTTCTTCACAAAAAATTCCTTTTCTAAAAGGTTGGCATGCTGAGAAACAAAATACCTTTTGCTCCTCGGAATGGTAGAAGATATTCCCTTGCAAATGTTTGGGATATCCAACAAATTTATACAGAACTGACATTGCCTCGAGTTTGTCCGAATTTTGACTTTCAACATAGGCCGGACAACCCCATATCTTAACTCATTTAAGACATGGTCTCTTCCCATTCCATATCTCATATGGAGTGGTAGGTACTGATTTGGATGGAACCCCATTCAATAGGTATGCATCTTCTCAAGTGCATAACCCCAAAAGGAAACAGGTAACTCAGCAGTACTCATCTTAGAGCGTACCATATCTTATAAGGCGCGATACCTCCGCCCCGATACACCGTTGTGCTATGGTGTAGACGGAGGAGTAAGCTGAGAGAGAATTCTATTCTCTTTTTTAAATAATCCATGAACTCCATGCGTAAGTATTCTCCTCCTCGATCACATCGAAGGACCTAATACTTCTACCCGTCTGGTTTCTCAACTTCAAGCTTATATTCCTTGAATTTCTCAAAAGTTTTAGACTTGTGTTTCAACAGGAACCTATGTCCGAATATTGAGAGATAATCAGTGAATATAATGAAGTACGAGGAACCAACCCTGACATTTGTAGACATAGGACCGTATACATCATCATGTATCCATCTCAAGAGTTCAATAACTCTTTCTCTGTTTTCAGTAAACGGAGTATTGCTCATTTTACCTTTGAGACAAGACTGGAAAGTATTATAAAATTAAAATTCGAACGGATTCAAATATTCATCCTTATATAACTTAGCTAGTCGTGTCGCGTTGATATGACCTAGTCTACAATGCCACAAGAAGGATTCGTTCATTTCTGAACTACTCCTCTTGAGTGTGTTCTACATACTTTGAACTGTGGTTTGATTTAGAACGTATATGTCATTACATAACGTGCCTGATCCAATCAACTTTTGATTAAGGAAAATGTTCACAACATTATCCAGCATATACAAAATTATATCCTTTTTTTAACTTAATAATGAAAATGATGTAATGTTTTATATCAGGTTCGGTATCTAATAACATTTGTTTAGAATCAATATATTTACCATTTGGTAATACAAGATGATATTTGCCAACTGATTTGGCTGCAACAATTGCACCATTCTCTAACACTTAGAGGCATATCACCCAATCCCAGTTCTCTACCTTTCTGTAACCCATGTAACAGATTACATATGTGGGATCCAAATCCGGTATCTCATACCTAGGACGTAGAGGATACTGAGAAACAGTTTTTGGTAATGAACACACCCGAAGAATATGCATCAACATGTTTATTCTTCGATTGGATCGCGTAGGAATCCGGATATTCCCCTATTTCCTGCTCAGACTTATAACAATTATAAGATAGAGTGGAACCAACGTTCCCCAGCTCAGTATAATAAGTAGGTTCGGTCAATACATCCATATTATTATCTTGATTAAGGCATGTTACGGTCGCTACCAGGAGAGAGAGAGAAGAAAGCACTCTGCGTATGCTCTTTCAAGATCAGATTGGTTATTATTTTATCTAATCAGGATGGCTCCCACTGTTTTTATCAAATCTTCTTTCAAACCCTAAAAGGTAAGACTAGCCGAGAATAATTACACCCTATAAGTTCGCCAATCTTTCGGCCAGGCCAGTGTCGGTACTTTGAGGGAAGTTCCCCGTGCTTTCGCACGGACCTAATTAAAATAAATCTCGTTTTTCCAGGGGCGTAACCTCATTAACACCTTTCTAGACACCTACTTGATCGGCTAATTGTAACGTGCAAAACTCTTCCAGGAGTAACTCTTACTCGCAATGGGTATCGGGATCCAACTATCTAATAGAAGGTATGCAATCTCATTGCAAATTTCAACACTTGAAATTCCCGATAATATTTTTCCCCTAGCAACTTATGACCTTGGATATGGTCAACAAATCATAAGTGCTAGCCAAGTTCAACCCGTCATTTCATGATTGAATTAAACCCACCCGTACGACCCTTGGCTAAGGTCAACAAAGCCGTACGGTTACCCTAACTCAATCTCATCATATGGTGCAGATAAGAACTAATTAGCTACCGCACACTATGCCTTAGCTAAGGTCAACAAACGCAGCACAAATACTAAAAAGTACTTATCTAAAATGACGGAGGGCTACGACTGGTTTTTAAGAAAACCTTTTGCGTAATAAACTTGATATCATTGTAGAATCAAGTGATTTTGAAAAGGAGTATTTTTTAGGCTTTTACTAGTTTTGCTAAAGAGGTCACTCCTGGTGAAGGGATCTCGGCTCTTTCCTTATCGAATGAGGTGCTGGATATTTCATAAATACCACTATGCAAAGCATGAACTAAAAAAGCAATCAAAAACAAAACCGAGTGGGTTGTAGCATCTGCTAGTTTCGCTAAAGAGATCACTCCCGGTAAAGGGATCTCGGCTCTTTCCTTATCGAATAAGGTGTTGGATATTCTACAAGGAATACCACTATGCAAAGCAAGAACTAGAGCTACCAGTTTTTAAAACAAGATTCTACAACATCTTTATGTTTCTTTTATTTCATTAATCTCATTAATGAAGTACCATCATTTATGCTTCTTAAGCATCACAGAAGAAACAAAAATATAGCGTACGCTTATGCCATCCGCATTCGCCACGGTATCCCGTTATGCACCGTTAGGTTACTTAACTAACGGCATAGCGGGACGGGACTAGCATGGGTGTAAAACATAAGCAACACTTATTATATATCATATATATAATAACAACATTCGTCTCATCATATAAAGTGATCACATCACAGAATGTCAGCAGCAGAAAATGACATATGAAATATTGGATATACTAGGAATTTCGTGTTTTAAATTAAGCCAGTAAAAAACACGGATTCCACGGTCACGATAAATAGCCAAACCCACATCCCTAGATCCCTATGAGAGCGGCAAGCAACCCTACCAATTCTAGAGTTAGGAGACCCGGTGTCGACTTCTCGAGATGGTCTCCCACTGGATTCTAGAACCCGATTACTTGTGCTCTCCTCCTTGGGTCTATCCTAGTGCGGAAAAATAAATAATATACATCAATGGTGACATCATCCTCAACCCGGAAGTTCCCTAATAAAAGAATATTACATACAAGTTTTTACATGAATGAAAATGAATAACTCTCATCTCACGCAAAAAACCCCGACTATTCAAAACACGACGATCCACTATAACATATCACAGCAACACATAACATCACATGTCATCAACGTAAGTAAATATGCATATCCCAATTGTCGTTGACATATAGCAACGAAACCGGCGATACACCATATATTACACTTACGGTCGCAGAAAAGAAAGTGAAAACTACAACAAATGGAATCCGCAACCACCTTAGACATCATAAACCCAATATATCACATACTTTGGATTTCATGCCTAACCAAATGAATTCCTTAGACATCGCATGCATAATAATTATAAACCCTGCATTTTAGTCTCGATATTGAAAACACTTTTCAATAACCAGTAGGGTAATTCAACAAGATTCCCGACAACCTGATTGAATGCTCATCGGAAACTTTAGTAGACGGCCGCACCCCCGATGCCGTCAACGAAGTGTGCTTAGGAGGAACACCGCGGCCACGAGTACCCAGGAGAATGCTTTTGGCAACGGGATTCTCCTACAGTCACTTGGTCGGGGAAATGGGGCGTTGATATCTGGTAAGGTTACCCGGCGAGTATCCGCGTACGCTACGTGATTGCGACGGACTTTTGATCCACATTAAAATCCCGTGGCAACCGATCACATGAGACTAAATTGCTAGATTTATAAAATTCAAATTAATTTTCACAAAACTAATTATTGTGGATTCCAAATATTGTATCACAATCACAGATAGCAAGACGATGTTAAACTTTTCGATCGAATCTACAAACACCCAAAATTTCCCAGAGAGCTCAACACTTGAGCACAGTTTAAAAAATACCCAGAATATGCCACAGCACCTATGGACCAACCGTAGAAGGGCCAACCCTTGCCTCACCTATGGCACCGCGGAACTACCGCAAACCCTAGGGTTTGGCGGCGGTTCCGATAGTCACAAAATCGAGTTAGGGTTTTGTTCTTCTAGAGGGTCCATAGAATCACCTGCATGATTTTCTAAAGATTTTAAACTTGGAAATATCCAACTCTTGGAAAATTTCAAACGAGTGAGAAAAATTGGGTATTTGATATTCGTTCGAACTTTTTAACGTCGTCAAGATAACCCGAAACGGTGTTAGAATTATGACTACGAAGCACTCCGAATTGCCTATGCACAAAGATAACATCAAATGAAATCTTAGCAAAAGCAAAGAACACCTGAAACACCAAAACCCAAAGACTGGAACACCAAAAAAATTTGAAGCCTGAAGCCAACTAAAAAGAAGGTGGGGTCGGTTCTCAAGTGAATGTGGCCGGCCAAAATCCGGCGAGGAGGGCTCAAATTTCTGTGGTGTTCATGTTACATCTCATATAACATTTTGCAATTGCTTAAAAAAAATTTAGACACTCCGAAAATTTCGTCAGAAACTAGGTTTTTGTTTCGAGTGTTTCGGAGTTGTTTCGGTTTCGTAATTCTACAAATATCGTCTAATTCTCTAGCATGACTCTGATACCACTGCAGGGTTCCACAGCACCGCCACTGGGTTTCGGGAGGCATCGACCATACCGTTTTTTATAAATTTGGCACGCTAAAGAACCCTAACCTAGAATCTTAACTAGACAATAGGACGAAACTAGAATGTAAATATCCTTACATCTAAGTGAACAAGGAATACAACCTTTGTAGACCGGTCCTTCACTTCAATAGCTCCGTGTAGTAGTCCCTTCGCTCCAAGTAGTGAACTCCCGGACTCTAGAAAGGCTCCACAAGATGAAAGAAACAAGCTTGCTTGAAGTTTTCGAGACCGAAGATGATCTGTGTCGAGGAAACACTAACTCAAGCTACCTCTTCACTAATTGTGAAGCAAAAAACCTAAACTAAATGGCTAATCTACTGTAGGTTGATGAAGTAGGAATTTTGCTCACTTTAAAAATATTTTTCTCACTCATTTTCTTCACCTCCCAAAAGCTAAAGAGCTTGAGAAAGGAGATGAAGAAAAGCAACCATGGAAAAAGTCAAGTGTAGAATGGAAAGCATGAGTGAGTTAATATCATATATTAACCCTTGTAGAGACTAAACCATGGCTAATCATAATGGTTGGGTTAATAAATATATTAAGTAAAACAAAATTGGTGGACTTAATCAATGATTCTACAACCTTCCACTAAGCATCAACCATGACTAATTTCCACCCAATTTTGAATTACTTTAAATAATAAAACCCTTCATTATGTTAAGCATGGTGTGATTCTTATACACCCATGTAGTATGTAGCAACAAGCATGACACATTAATATATATCACATATATATTAAGTGTACACACACAAGTGAGGAAAAGAAATGCTTAAGTGAGCAAATATTAATTAATGTAAATTAATATATCATATATATAATTATATATCAAATTATTAAATCAACACTTGATTTAATAATTCGGCTATATCACATATAACCGACTAATATCATATGTATCAACTTATCGAATCAACACTTGATCTGATAACCCGGCTATATCACATATAACTGTCAGATATCACATATCGCGAGAATAGAATACGGTATCACATACTCGTATTAATCTCGGTCCCGCACATATCACAAATGTGCTCCTTCTTCGTTTCACCTGAGCCAGGAAACCTCTGAGTAGGACTCTAAAGACTCGTTAATACACCGGCAGTAGGCGATGATCATATCAGTCACCCATAAGCCGTCAGCGGTACTAGCTGTACGTAACGGCTACCCGAGTATTGAGCGATCAGAAGATCAACAAGAAAGCCTGCTCATACTGCTGCGAATCCAAGAAGTAACACTACCGTACAGTCCGGTCTCTTCGTCTGATATGTCGTATATCTCAGCCTGGGGGTGGTAAACGTCAGACCCCAATAGCCTAATAAGTCATGCAGATGTGAGGCCCATAACGGTTTAAGAAACTACTGATAACAATTACCAGTAAAACTCAGCAACACTGGTCAGGGATTTTCTGTTATGGCCAATCAAGCATAGCGCAACATCAACTCCCAATACCGGGAGAGACGAAATCCCCTCCTATCGCTCATTGCCTCCATGTGAATCGGAACTATACCCAAAAACCACTGTTTTGCACGATCTCTTGAAGGTGTTAAGGTGGAAATCAAAGCACGGTGGGAATCACACAAGACTCTATGACGATCTCGGGTCTACAGACTAACCTGTACCAGTGTCATCAGAGAACTGCTATCTGACGATAGATATAATACCATCTAGGAGTTCTCTGCGAGTCCGTTCAGTGTACCCAGTCTTCACTGAGCACCCGTATACCATCTCTGATGTCAAACACCAATAGATATGTGATCATCCATCGCCCATCACATGGGTCGAGAAGCGTATACGCTAGTCTACTCTGGAATATCGATGCCCCGTCTCGATACTCCCACGACTAAGAACATTTGAAGGATGTACTTACCGACTACCTCTGCCGCACTAGTATGATCTGCATCATAATCCTGGTAGTCAAGTACTCATCCTAAGGGCTTTATCAACATGTAATATATAGACAATTAGTGTACGTGTTAAGATAAAGAGCAACCAGATAGCATACTATCATGTCGAGCAAGAAAGTCCTCCCTATATATGTCCAAGCATCCACTATAATATACATCACATGTATAATAATGGCCTCTAGGGCATACATATAACTAACACATAGACACCATACTAAAGAGATTTAGTATGGAAGATTCTAAGCATGGTAATTTACCTGCTTGTTCAGGAATCACTCTCTCTAAAGAGATGTCTCCCAAGACTGATTTGGAGAGGGCTCGCATAACTGTGATACCCTATGTTTCTGCAGTTGGGTCTATCAAGTATGCGATGTTATGTACCAGACCGGATGTAGCTTACACACTAGGTATAGTGAGCAGATATCAATCAGATCCTGGGAAAAACACTGGACAGCTGTGAAGAACATTCTTAAGTACTTGAGAAGGACTAAAGAAATGTTCTTGGTGTATGGTAACGATGAAATCCAGGTAAAGTCCTTTACCGATTCGAGCTTCCAGAGTGATAAGGACGACAGTAAGTCCGTCTTGGGTTTTTTCTTCACCCTCAATGGAGGGGCGGTATGCTGGAAGAGTTCCAAGCAAGATACCGTAGCAGACTCGATGATGGAGGCTGAATACATCGCTGCCAACGATGCTGCCAAAGAGGCTGTCTGGATGAAGAAGTTCATTGCTAAACTTGGTGTGGTTCCATCCATTGAGCATCCAATACCTTTTTATTGTGATAACAATGGAGCTGTGGCTTTGACCAAGGAACCCCGGTCCCATCAGCAATCCAGACATATTCTTAGGCGGTATCTCCTGATCCGGGAGATAGTAAATCGTCGGGAGATCGAGGTCAGTAGAGTTGACACGAAGGACAACACAGCGGATCCACTCACGAAGGCCCTCCCCCAGATACATTTTAAGAGACTTTTTGGGATGTTGGGTATGAGATACTACAACAAATAGCCTTAGTGCAAGTGGGAGATTGTTAGGAATATGTATGCCCTAGATTCCATTATTGTATGATATAGCGAATGCTTGGACATATATATACAGGACTTTCTTCCTCGACATGATAGTATGCTATCTGGTTGCTCTTTATCTTAACATGTACACTTGTATTATTATACCGTCTCTCTGATACATATTGATAAAGCCCTTAGGATGTTTGCTTGACTACTAGGACTATGATGTGGATCATACTACTGGAACTTGTGTAGTCCACAAGCACATCCTTTAAATGTTCCTAGTCAAGGGAGTATCGAAACAGGGTATCAATATTCCAGGGTAGATTAGTGTGTACGTTTCTTGAACCTGTAGGAGGCGATGGTTGATCCCATAACCATTGGTGTTTGACATCAAAGATTGTACACAGGTGCTCATTAGAGAATGGGTACACCGAACAGGACTCGCCAAGAAATCCTAGATGGTACTATATCTATCGTCAGATAACAGTTCTCTGGTGACACTGGTACAGGTTAGTCTAGACCCGAGATCGTCATAGTGTCTTGTATGGTTCCCACTGTGCTTTGATTTCCTCCCTACCACGGCTCAAAAGATTCGTGCAAACAGGTGGATTTTGGGTACAGTCCTGAGTCACATGGAGGCAGCGAGCGATAGGAGGGGTTTCATCTCTCCCGGTATTGGAATTTGATGTTGCGCTATGCTCGATTGGCTATAACAGTAACTCCCTGGCCATGGCTGATGAGATTTACTGGTAAGTGTTATCAGTAGTTTCCCGAACCGTTATGAGCCACACATCGACATGACTTATCAAGTTACTGGGGTCTGACGATTCCACGCCTAAACTCGATATGCGACATATCAGACGAAGAGACCGGACTGTACGGTAAGTATTACTTATAGGCTTCATGGGAGTTTGGACAAGCTTGCTTGTCGATATTCTAATCGCTCAATACCTGGGTAGCCATTACGTCCAGCTAGTACCGCTGACGGCTTGTGCATAACTGATGTGATCATTACCTACTGCTGGCGTATTGACGAGTCTTTAGAGTCCCACACAGAGATTTTCTAGTTCAAGCGAAACGAAGTAGGGCATATATGCCGACATGTGCGGGGGCCTGATTAAATACGAGTATGCGATACCGTATTCTAATCTGGCGACATTTGATATCGGTTAGGTTATATATGATATAACCGGATTATTGAATAAGTTTTGATTTGATAATGTGATATACAGATAAATGATATTAGTCGGTTATATATGATATAACCGGATTATTAAATCAAGTGTTGATTTAATAATTTGATATATATTTATATTTGATATAATTATATATTAACTAATATTAAGCCCACTTAAAGTTTATATTCTCATCATCATCATCATCATCATCATATATATATATATATATATATATATATATATATATATATATATATATATATATATAACACCCTCCATTGTGTTTTCCGACGATCGGAATGCATCATCTTCATCGTTATCAACTAAGATGTGAATACACCAAATTTCATGTGATTCTACAACTTTTTCACCGTTGATTTAGCAATGTAAAAAGTTCTATTATCGGTAAACCGTTAATTTTGAACCCACTAATTCAACGGTGAAAAAGTTGTAGAATTACATGAAATTTGGTGTACCCATATTTTAGATGATAACGATTAAGATGATGCATTCCGATCATCGAAAAACACGATAGAGGGTGTGTTTTTTCTACATCATAGGAGGAAATTCCCTCATATGGCCTCTTTCCTCCATTATTCTCTCTCTCTCTCTCTCTCTCTCTCTCTCTCTCTATATATATATATATATATATATATATATATATATATATGGATTTTCTATTTTGAGAAAATAGAAAATGAGGTGGAAATGGGGAGATATTTGAGGAATGGGTGAAGCATGGCATATGCATTATTTTATTTGTTTGGCTTTACTATTAAAGCATGGTGCATATTTTCTATGTGAAAATATGCATGCTTCAATGAGTGAAGAATATATGTGAGCCATTCTTCATTCTTTGCTTGGATGCTAGCTTATTTCTCTTGCTCTCTCCATTTTTCTTCTTCATTTTCCTTCAAGCCATAATCCTCACATGAGTTTTGAACCCTAGGGTTTGTGAGAATTCTTAGTAAGCTAAAACACCTACTTCATCAAGCTACAATAGATTAGCCATTTAGTATAGGTTGTTTCCTTCACTAATAGTTGATTAGTGAAGAGGTAGCTTTACCTAGAGAAGCTTCAAGATGGATCATCTTCGGTTTGGATCAAGAAGCAAGCTCGGACCTTCTTTAAGTAGAGCTAAGAGGGGTCGTAGGGACTACTAGTCGGAGCTTGAGAAGAGAAGGACTTGGTCTACAAAGGTTGTAGTTCCATCACTTAGTTTTAGATCTTACTTTATCATATCTTAAACCCTATTACTCTAGTTAGATTCTTGATTAGTGTAGCTTAGCACCCCAAAAATTTTTAAAGTGCATACTTGATGCTTGTGTAACCTAGTAGTTGTAAGTGCACGGCGGCGCCCCGGCCGTCTTTCCGAGGCCAAAATGCGGAAGCGATAATTTACTTTAACTTTTTAACCGGCACCACCGCGCACAAAAATCCCGGATCGGGCCATTAATCTAATTCTAGCTAACTAAAGAACGGGTAGAGAGATATACCGAGCGATCCGTGTCCTTCGATCTTCTCGTCGTCGTCCCGATCTCCTCGTGGAATCTCCGGTCTTCACCTCCTCCCTGGAAGGGCACCACGTCGCCGGCTTCTTTTACGGGCTCTCGCCTCTTGACCGAGGCAACTCGGGCACGAAGTTGGCGAGTCGACGTGCCTAAGAATTGCTGTAGAATAGTGTAGTGCTCTTTATGTCTCTAGGGGTTGAAGTTGCCATGTATATGGTGGAGGAATGATATGTGAACTTTTTCTAGATGAACTTGGGGATTTTTCTAGCATGTAGAGAACAAAATTCCACCCCAAAACTTTTTGGACAGCCCCATGAAGAGCATGGCCGGCCAAAACAAAAATAGAGAGGAGAAGAGTGTGAGTGTATGGATCAAAATGAGTGAGTCAAAAAGAAATGCAAGAGAGAGAAAATATTATCATGATCAACCATGATTACCAAACCAAGTCCAACACTCATACAACCATCATCAAAAGCATGATGACTCCAAAAGTAAACCATGATGAATAAGAAAGTCAAGCAATGATTATCCAAGGAAAGTCAAATGAGGGTGCAACCATCAAGAAGCAATAATATGCAAAGACCACCCTCCACAATGCTAATTTGCACAATTGCAAATAAGCTCTCCTCCACCATTTTTCGGCCAAAGAAAGATATAAAGAAATATGGCCGAAACGGAAAACAAACTGGCAACTTCAGAAAACTGATCCCGTAATAAATTACAGGAAAACCCCGCTACTGTATAAACATACCCGCATTTGTATTCCGACCGAATACAAATGCAATGAGACAAAATCTACACTGTGCAATACTAGGATCCGGCTTAAACCAAAGCCCGCTAGTATTATCCGTCCGATCATGATCTGTGCAATACCACACGTATCTGATCGAACCCTGCCATATCTCCATACGGCCTCTACAGCGTTTCGTCCGAAACTTGAGCAACTGTCTGTGGGGGACTCTAAAGACTCGTCAACACCTTGGTTGTGGATTTAACCACTAGCACGTCAGAGGTATTAGCCATACGTAACGGGCTACTGTTGGGGTAAAAATTTACACCCCGGTTGACCGAGTCAAAGTCAAGGTCAACCCCCAAGTTAGGTGGGCCCAAGCCCAGGTCAAGCGGACCCATGCCCAAGTCGAGCCCGCGACCAGCCTCCCCATGCCAACAACAAAATCATGTAATAAATAATTTTTATGTAATTTTTTATACATGAATGTATGCAAAATCGGCATAAAGCCAATATTTTGTAAGCCCGTGGCTTATGTGCAAAAATGAAATGGCACATGAGCCATGGGATGGCTAAAATGCCATTTTTGTAAAGCCCAAGGGGCTATATGCAAATATGTAAGCCTATAAAAGGCAACATGATGAATAAAAAAAACACTTTTTCATTCCCCCAAAATTAGGGTTCTTTGTGCCTCTTGCTCCTTCTCCAAGGTTCTAAACCTTCTCAATTCTTTTGAATTAAATCGAGAGTTTTACTCTTTCTTTTCCAAAACTAAGTAGTTTTCCACCACAAAACCCACAAAGGGGAACTCAGATCTCCCATCAGATCCCAAAAAGGAGAGATTTTGATATCTCACATCCCTTGATCTTCAAGATCCGGCCAAACAACAGGAGGAAGAAGAAGAACATCTTTCACTAAACCCCAAAGAAAGAAGAAAAACACTCAGGAGTCCAACTCCTCTTTGATTTCTCTTCAGAGAAATCTTTTTAGGCTAAAAGCCTCTTGTCCTCTCCGGCGCGTAGCGCAAGTGCGCAAAGCGCCCGCGTGCCGACACGTGGCACGCGCTTGCGCAAGTGCGCAAAGCGCCCGCGTGCCGAAACGTGGCGCGCGCGCTTGCGCACCTGCGCGCTTGCGCAAGTGCGCAAAGCGCCCGCGTGCCGACACGTGGCGCGCGCTTGCGCAAGTGCGCAAAGCGTCCGCGTGACGACACGTGGCGCGCTTGCGCAAGTGCGCAAAGCGCCCGCGTGCCGACACGTGGCGCGCGCGCGCTTGCGCACCTGCGCGCAGCGCTCTTGCGCAAAATGCCCACATGCCGACACGTGGCGCGTGCGCTTGCGCACCTGCGCGCAGCGCTCATGCGCAAGTTGCCCACGTGTCGACACGTGGCACGCGCGCGCCTGAGCGCACAGCACCTTAGCGCACAGCGCTCTAGGCGCTGGCCCACGCATCCTTTGGATGTCTTTTTCCCCTTTACTTATATATGCATACATATATACATATGTATACAAATTTGTGCGCACACGCACTCCATGACACTGTCCCTGTTAGAAAAAAATTTCTAACGGGACGCTGCCCCGCACCCCGCAAGGGGGCTGCTAGCCCCCTTGACCCCCAGCCCGCTATCCGGGTAGCGGGACCCCCGTAAAAACTCTGCGTGGCTCCCGATATATCCAAAACCCCCCTTTCAAAACAGAACACACGTACACTGCACATTGAGTTCGCATGACCAATTTAACCCGTTAATCGGAGGTTCCCTCGCCCCAAAGGCGAGGGGTAATTAACGGCAGCTTAGTCCGCGGCTGCCGGAGATTCGGATCCCCACAATCATTAAACCCCGGCCTACCCTAGGCAGGGGGAATCTGTAGTACGCCTGACAAGCGCACGCGTATTCCCATCTCAATGGGGTGACGAAAAACACCCTACAGATTCTGGCACGCCCGGTGGGACCAATCTCTCCTCCCATATTTCGGGTTAAGCGTTCATGCGAACTCAATTAATATACATACCTGTATTTATACTAAAAATAATGCTTTTTCATGCAGATTTTCAAGCAATCACCTTCCGACGATGTCTTCGATGATGAACTGAGCTCCCGTCTCCTACACGATGAGGATAGACTCTAGGACGGTCCTTCCGGCCAGTCTCGGGCGACAATGGGAGGAGCCGCTGCTACCATTTGGCTCTATTATGTTCATGCCAGTTGGCGTCATCCCAGCTCCTCAAGCCCCGGTGGCAGACAGACCGGTCTCGAAAGGAAAGAGACCAAATGTGGTGATCTCAAGGACGCCCCAACCCAAACGCAAGTCGGTGTCTGGACGACTTTCCTTGGCCCCAGCTGAGGGCAAGGCCATCAACACCAATAAAGCTACAACGCGTCCCAAGCAAGCTCCAGCGGCGCCCCCGACAACTGCTCGATTGGGTGTCTCCTTAAGCCTCCCCATCACTCGGCCTATGGCGGCTCCCCGAAGAGCAGAAGCCTGCCAAGCGCTTAAGGCAGAGAAGCTGAGGCAGAAGCGGCTCAGGTATAGAGCCAACAAAAGGGCTAGGGCTCTGGCCATGTTAAAATTTATGAATTTCCAAAGCCCGGACCGCTCCGCGAAACCAGCTGCCAGTGATGAAAGAATGGCTGAATGTGTTATCCACACTGTCTACATGGCCGGATATGAAGAAACGAACCCTCCTCTTCTTCACAACCATGGTGATGAAATGGTTGACCCTACCCAGCATCGGCTCGATCTAAATGATGAAGAGCCCGCTCAGGCCAATAAGCCAGTGGAGCCCGTAGTTCCTACGGAATTGAGCTCAGGCAATAAAGATTACCCGGTTGTCATAGCCGGAACTACAGAACAAGCATTATTCCAATGGCTTCAAAGGCAATTTCATGACAGGGATGAGAAGATGGCCGAGGTCTATTCCAAAGTCGACGAGCTGGCAAACGTCGTGGCAGATCTCGCGACCCAAGTCGCCCAATTGCAATTACAGCAGAATCAAATTTTGGCTCATGAGCCAGGGATTGATACCCGGGGGCAGCCAACTGATATCACTTTGAACCTAAAAGCGGAGCGCCTTCGCGAAAAACGGCCGCAATCAGCCTCCAGTCCCTCCGATACATACGCCGGGGGGGAATCGCCTCTGAAAGAGAAGCTGGAAAAGGTCTATTCCTTCAAGAGGGAAAAGGTCCACAAGATATTCAGGGACGCCCTAAGAAACGGTCTACAACTGCCAGAATCAAAGAGACCGCAAGAAGAGAATATGACCGACGACCCAAAATATTGCCCCTATCACAGGGTGATAGGTCATGCCATTGAGGACTGCTTCGTCTTCAAGGATTGGGTCGAAAGGCAATACAGGGCGGGAGAGATAGAACTATCTAAAGGCGCGTTAGCAAACAGTCAAGCTACGACCGCCGATTTCATGCAAATGGAGACCGAAACCTTTCGGAAACCTAATCCTCCCAGACATGTGCCATTATCTGAAAAGGGAGAACCAAAGACCGATTGGCCTCGAGGACCAGCATCAGTAAAGGCACCTACTCCAATGGAGAGAACGAAGAAGGTATACTCCTTCAGGAGGGATGAAGTCCGCAAAATATTTATGGACGCCTTGAACAACGGTCTGCAACTACCTGTTCCAAAGAGGCCACAGGAAATGAACATGACCGGCAATCCCATATACTGCCCATATCATAGAGTGGTGGGTCATACCATCGAAGACTGCTATATTTTCAAAGATTGGGCAGAGGACCAATATAAGCTGGGAAAAACCTCACAATCCTCGGATGTATCGGCAAGCCACAGAGCTAGATCATCAACACAGCTCCGCCAAGATCAAAGTTCAAGGAGCTGGGATAAGCAAAAAGGACCACCACGTCGTTAAACTGGGAACACCTGATGACCACCACGTCGTTAAACTGGGAACCGTCGACCTCTAAGTCGTTAAACTGGGAATGTAAAAAAAATATATAAATATATATGTAAATAAAATTAAAAAAAATGTGTAAATAAAAGAAAAATAAAGAAAAGCCGAAATGATAGGGCAACTCGCAATAAAAATCAGCGAGTAAAATAAAGATGAAAATAAAGCCGAAATGATAGGGCAACCGCGAATAAATAGCCGAAATGATTGGGCAATCGCGACCTTTTACGATAAGAAAAGCTGAAATGATAGAGCAATCGTGGTAAAACAAAAAAAAACAAACAAAATAAACAAAACAAAGCAACGGCGAATGATGAGTCACTCCTGGTACCATATCCCAGTGTAGCGATACTGACGCCAACAAAAATCCAATTTCCCGAAATTTTCCGGCCCTACGGTTAGTCCCCAAATTGACTACCGTATACAATCCACGGGCTCAAATAATTCTCATCATACCCATGCCCCACCGTAATCACCAGTTACGCGGCTGGTCTCCGCCTTTGGAGTTATGCTCCATTGAGAAGACCCACTCATGTGTCCCCACGATACATGAGGAGAACAAACCTTTGTGGGATCCTTACGACTCACAAAGGAAAAACACACTTAGGAGTCCTCACGACTCCTAAGGAGAAAATACACCTGCGGGATCCTCACGACTCGCAGGGAGAAAATGTTTTTATGGGATCCTCACGGCCCATAAAATTGAAAAGCCTTAGACGATAGGGACCTAAACCCGTCTCCTAAGCCATCGCTCCGCCAACAAGAGTAGGCAAATGATGAATTGCTCCTGGCACCTCTGCTTCAGTGTTAGCAACGCTGATGCCGGCCCCTACCCCAAAATTCCAAGCTCGACATCAATAGACCCCTAAGTCTTTAAACTGGAAACAATAGACCACTAAGTCTTTAAACTGGAAACAGCTGACCACCAAGTCTCTAAACTGGAAACAGATGACCACCAAGTCGTTAAACTGGAAACAGATGACCACCAAGTCGTTAAACTGGAAACAGATGACCTCCAAGTCGTTAAACTGGAAACAATCGACCGCCACGTCATTAAACTGGGAACGATCGACCACCACGTCATAAAACTGGGAACAATAGACCACTACGTCGTTAAACTGGAAACAGATGACCTCTAAGTCGTTAAACTGGAAACAATCGACCTCCACGTCTTTAAAACTGGAAACAGATGACCACCATGTCGTTAAACTGAAAACAGATGACCTCTAAGTCGTTAAATTGGAAACAGTCGACCTCTAAGTCATTAAACCGGGAACAAGAGAAATCCACTCATGTGTCCTCACGATACATGAGGAGAACAAACCTTTGTGGGATCCTTACGACTCACAAAGGAAAAGCACACTTAGGAGTCCTCACGACTCCTAAGGAGAACATACACCTGCGGGATCCTTACGACTCGCAGGGAGAAAATACCTTTATGGGACCCTCACGGCCCATAAAATTGAAAAGCCTTTGGCGATAGGGATCTAAACCTGTCTCCTAAGTCATCGCTCCCCAGTCCCCAAGTGGCGAATGATGAGTTGCTCCTGGTACCATATTCCAGTGCAGCGATGCAGACGCCAACCAAATTCCAAATCCAAATCCCCAAGTGGCGAATGATGAGTCGCTCCTGGTACCATATTCCAGTGCAGCGATGCAGACGCCAACCAAATTCCAAATCCCATACCCCAACGGCGAATGATGAGTCGCTCCTGGTACCATATTCCAGTGCAGCGATGCAGACGCCAACAAAATCCCGAAATGTTTCCGGTCCTACGGTCTGGATCATACATCCTGCAAAACCGTATACAATCCACGGGCGTAAAACAATCCCCATCTCTCCAAAAAAAAAGGGAAAAAAAAGAAAAAAACAGAACGGTATGTCCACAAGCAAAACGGGCACGGATGAAAACCCGAAAGGGCTCCGTGAGTAAAAACAGCAGGACTGCCAGCGAGTTTGTGAAAACCCGAAAGGGCGCAAACTCGTAAAAAAAAGAAATGCACTCGCAAAGTCCTCTCGACTTTGTGAGGAGAAAATTCCCGCGTGAGATCGCTACGACTCACAAAGGAGCAACACACTTAGGAGTCCCCACGACTCCTAAGGAGAAAATACACCTGCGGGATCCTCACGACCCGTAGGGAGAAAATGCTTCGTGAGACCCTTATGGCTCACAAAATGGAAAAGCCTTAGGTGATAGGGATCTAAACCTGTCTACTAAGCCACCAATTCCCAAATCCTCTCGGGGCAAATGATGAGTTGCTCCTGGCATCATTCCAGTGCAGCAATGCAGATGCCGACAAAAAAAATCCCCAAATCCTCCCGGGGCAAATGATGAGTTTCTCCTGGCATCATTCCAGTGCAGCAATGCAGATGCCGACAAAAAAAATCCCCAAATCCTCCCGGGGCAAATGATGAGTTGCTCCTGGCATCATTCCAGTGCAGCAATGCAGATGCCGACAAAAAAAATCCCCAAATCCTCCCGGGGCAAATGATGAGTTGCTCCTGGCATCATTCTAGTGCAGCAATGCAGATGCCAAACGAAAAAAAAACCATTCCCAAATCCTCCCGGGGCACATGATGAGTTGCTCCTGGCATTATTCCAGTGCAGCAATGGAGATGCCAAACAAAAACCCCAATTCCCAAATCCTCTCAAAGACAGATGATGATTCGCTCCTGGTACCATATTCCAGTGTAGCGATGCTGATGTCAACCCAAATCAAATCAAACCAACAACCTCTACGGCGGAATCATGCTCTGTCCCAGAATTTACCCCGTGTCGAAATCATGCTTCGCCTCGGGATATCTACCTTCCCTGCCGGAATTATGCTTCGCCTCGGAATCAAATCAACCAGCGACACTCCGCGCCGGGGAAAAGTCGATCAGCGACACTCCGTGCCGGGGAAAAGTCGACCCGACACTCCGCGCCGGGGAAAAGTCGATCAGCGACACTCTGTGCCGGGGAAAAGTCAACCCGACACTCCGCGCCGGGGAAAAGTCGATCAGCGACACTCCGTGCCGGGGAAAAGTCAACCAACGACACTCCGCGCCGGGGAAAAGTCAACCCGACACTCTGTGCCGGGGAAAAGTCAACCAACGACACTCCGCGCCGGGGAAAAGTCGATCAGCGACACTCTGTGCCGGGGAAAAGTCAACCAACGACACTCCGCGCCGGGGAAAAGTCCATCAGCGACACTCCGTGCCGGGGAAAAGTCAACCTGACACTCCGTGCCGGGGAAAAGTCAACCCGACACTCCGCGCCGGGGAAAAGTCGATCAGCGACACTCTGTGCCGGGGAAAAGTCAACCCGACACTCCGCGCCGGGGAAAAGTCGATCAGCGACACTCCGTGCCGGGGAAAAGTCAACCCGACACTCCGCGCCGGGGAAAAGTCGATCAGCGACACTCTGTGCCGGGGAAAAGTCAACCAACGACACTCCGCGCCGGGGAAAAGTCCATCAGCGACACTCCGTGCCAGGGAAAAGTCAACCCGACACTCCGTGCCGGGGAAAAGTCAACCCGACACTCCGCGCCGGGGAAAAGTCCACCAGCGACACTCCGTGCCGGGGAAAAGTCAACGACACTCCGCGCCGGGGAAAAGTCCATCAGCGACACTCTGTGCCGGGGAAAAGTCAACCCGACACTCCGCGCCGGGGAAAAGTCCATCAGCGACACTCCGTGCCGGGGAAAAGTCAACCCGACACTCCGCGCCGGGGAAAAGTCGATCAGCGACACTCCGTGCCGGGGAAAAGTCGATCAGCGACACTCTGTGCCGGGGAAAAGTCAACCAACGACACTCCGCGCCGGGGAAAAGTCCATCAGCGACACTCCGTGCCAGGGAAAAGTCAACCCGACACTCCGCGCCGGGGAAAAGTCGATCAGCGACACTCCGTGCCGGGGAAAAGTCAACCCGACACTCCGCGCCGGGGAAAAGTCGATCAGCGACACTCTGTGCCGGGGAAAAGTCAACCAACGACACTCCGCGCCGGGGAAAAGTCCATCAGCGACACTCCGTGCCAGGGAAAAGTCAACCCGACACTCCGCGCCGGGGAAAAGTCGATCCGCGACACTCCGTGCCGGGAAAAAGTCAACCTGACACTCCGCGCCGGGGAAAAGTCCACCAGCGACACTCCGTGCCGGGGAAAAGTCAACGACACTCCGCGCCGGGGAAAAGTCCATCAGCGACACTCTGTGCCGGGGAAAAGTCAACCCGACACTCCGCGCCGGGGAAAAGTCCATCAGCGACACTCCGTGCCGGGGAAAAGTCAACCCGACACTCCGCGCCGGGGAAAAGTCGATCAGCGACACTCCGTGCCGGGGAAAAGTCAACCACCGACACTCCGCGCCGGGGAAAAGTCGATCAGCGACACTCCGTGCCGGGAAAAGTCAACCTGACACTCCGCGCCGGGGAAAAGTCCATCAGCGACACTCCGTGCCGGGGAAAAGTCAACCCGACACTCCGCGCCGGGGAAAAGTCGATCAGCGACACTCCGTGCCGGGGAAAAGTCAACCACCGACACTCCGCACCGGAGAAAAGTCGATCAGCGACACTCCGTGCCGGGAAAAGTCAACCTGACACTCCGCGCCGGGGAAAAGTCCATCAACGACACTCCGTGCCGGGGACACGTCAACCAGACGATACTCCGGCTCGGGGAAATGTCAAGCAGACACTCCGTGCCGGGGGCACATCGACAACAGACACTCCGCCTCGGGGAAACGTCGACCAGCGACACTCCGTGACGGGCACACGTCTACCAAATCGCTTCGTAACAGAGTATCGACCGTCTATGTCGCAAAAAGGGCAGTGCAGGCTCCCGCAAATTGGGAACCCAAATCGCTTCGTAACAGAGCGTCGACCGTCTATATCGCAAAAAGGGCAGTGCAGGCTCCTGCAAATTGGGAACCCAAATCGCTTCGTAACAGAGCGTCGACCGTCTATGTCGCAAAAAGGGTAGTGCAGGCTCCCGCAAATTGGGAACCCAAATCGCTTCGTAACAGAGCGTCGACCGTCCATGTCTCAAAAAGGGCAGTGCAGGCTTCCTACAAAGCAGGAACCAGATTGCTCTGGGCCAGGGAAACGTCTACCACGGACACTCCGTCTCGGAGACGCGTCAAGCGTCGACCGTCCACGTCGCAAAAATGGCAGTGCAGGCTTCCTACAAAGCAGGAACCAGATCACTCCGTGCTGGGGACACGTTAGCAAGTGACACTCTGCATCGGGGAGATGTCCAATACAGACACTCCGCATCAGGGAAACGTCCAACACGGACACTCCGTCTCGGAGACACGTCAAGCGTCGACCGTCCATGTCGTAAAAAGGGCACTGCATCCCAAAAAGTGGGAACCAAATCAAGTCGCCTCCACGTGAAAGAAGATCCATTAATTTCATGCACACGACCTACATATGTGGTGTGCATTTATTGATGGGGGGCAATTTGTTGGGGTAAAAATTTACACCCCGGTTGACCGAGTCAAAGTCAAGGTCAACCCCCAAGTTAGGTGGGCCCAAGCCCAGGTCAAGCGGACCCATGCCCAAGTCGAGCCCGCGACCAGCCTCCCCATGCCAACAACAAAATCATGTAATAAATAATTTTTATGTAATTTTTTATACATGAATGTATGCAAAATGGGCATAAAGCCAATATTTTGTAAGCCCGTGGCTTATGTGCAAAAATGAAATGGCACATGAGCCATGGGATGGCTAAAATGCCATTTTTGTAAAGCCCAAGGGGCTATATGCAAATATGTAAGCCTATAAAAGGCAACATGATGAATAAAAAAAAACACTTTTTCATTCCCCCAAAATTAGGGTTCTTTGTGCCTCTTGCTCCTTCTCCAAGGTTCTAAACCTTCTCAATTCTTTTGAATTAAATCGAGAGTTTTACTCTTTCTTTTCCAAAACTAAGTAGTTTTCCACCACAAAACCCACAAAGGGGAACTCAGATCTCCCATCAGATCCCAAAAAGGAGAGATTTTGATATCTCACATCCCTTGATCTTCAAGATCCGGCCAAACAACAGGAGGAAGAAGAAGAACATCTTTCACTAAACCCCAAAGAAAGAAGAAAAACACTCAGGAGTCCAACTCCTCTTTGATTTCTCTTCAGAGAAATCTTTTTAGGCTAAAAGCCTCTTGTCCTCTCCGGCGCGCAGCGCAAGTGCGCAAAGCGCCCGCGTGCCGACACGTGGCGCGCGCTTGCGCACCTGCGCGCTTGCGCAAGTGCGCAAAGCGCCCGCGTGCCGACACGTGGCGCGCGCGCTTGCGCACCTGCGCGCTTGCGCAAGTGCGCAAAGCGCCCGCGTGCCGACACGTGGCGCGCGCTTGCGCAAGTGCGCAAAGCGCCCGCGTGACGACACGTGGCGCGTTTGCGCAAGTGCGCAAAGCGCCCGCGTGCCGACACGTGGCGTGCGCGCGCTTGCGCACCTGCGCGCAGCGCTCTTGCGCAAAATGCCCACATGCCGACACGTGGCGCGTGCGCTTGCGCACCTGCGCGCAGCGCTCATGCGCAAGTTGCCCACGTGGCGCGCGCGCGCCTGAGCGCACAGCACCTTAGCGCACAGCGCTCTAGGCGCTGGCCCACGCATCCTTTGAATGTCTTTTTCCCCTTTACTTATATATGCATACATATATACATATGTATACAAATTTGTGCGCACACGCACTCCATGACACTGTCCCTGTTAGAAAAAAATTTCTAACGGGGCGCTGCCCCGCACCCCGCAAGGGGGCTGCTAGCCCCCTTGACCCCCAGCCCGCTATCCGGGTAGCGGGACCCCCGTAAAAACTCTGCGTGGCTCCTGATATATCCAAAACCCCCCTTTCAAAACAGAACACACGTACACTGCACATTGAGTTCGCATGACCAATTTAACCCGTTAATCGGAGGTTCCCTCGCCCCAAAGGCGAGGGGTAATTAACGGCAGCTTAGTCCGCGGCTGCCGGAGATTCGGATCCCCACAATCATTAAACCCCGGCCTACCCTAGGCAGGGGGAATCTGTAGTACGCCTGACAAGCGCGCGCGTATTCCCATCTCACTGGGATGACGAAAAACACCCTACAGCTACCAGGTATTGACCAAAAGAGACGTCGATGACCGAACTCATCCTGACACCCTACTGAGCCTATCAGTGACAATATCCGTACAGTCCGATCCGTTCGTCTATGAGCATCGCATGGCGGGCCTAGGGGGTTGGTAAAAGTCAGACCCCTAAAAGCGGTACAAGTCGTGTCGGAGTGTAGCCCAGAACACCCTGAGATACTACTAGAATACCTACCAGTAAATCTCCTGCCTTGGCCAAGGACTTCGTGTAATGGCTCTCCTAGACACAGCGCGACCTCACCCCCAATACCGGGAGAGACGAACCCCTGAAGATCCGCTCACTGCCTCCATGTGGCTCGGGACTGTACCCAACTAAAACCTGTTTGCACGTCTCCTTTGAGCGTGGTAGGGTAGTAATCAAAGTACAGTGGGAACTCACACGAGACAAATGACGATCTCAGGTCGATGAACTAACCTGTACACATGTCACCAGAGAACTGCTATCTGACGTCAGGTATAAGACCAACTAGCATGTTCCCGGCGAGTCCTGTCCGGTGTACTCATAACCCAATTAGCACCTGTATACATCTTAGGTGAACCAACTGACACCAGTGGCTTGTGAGACTGGCCACCGCCCCTCGTTGGGGTCTCGACTGTATACACTAGTCTACTCTGGAGTATCGATGCCCTATCTCGAAACTCCCACGACTAGGGACCTTTTAAGGATGTGCTTATAGACTACCAGCTCTCATGTATATGATCGCCCTCATACTGCTGGCAGTCAAGCAAGAATCCTATGGGCTCTATCAACGTGTAATAGCGACATGTAAGGTCACCTAAAGCAGTACACGATGATAAAGATAAACCAGATAGCATACTATCATCTTGAGTAAGACTGTCCTACCGGAATAGGTCCTCCCTCAATCATTGCAATCACGTGCCTGTGATCCAATAATTGACTCTGAGGCCACTATCTCCAACAGTAGTGGTGCTAAAACACTCTTTCAGTTATTTCTTATTGAAAGAATAATGCATGCTTGAGAAAAGAAAAGGGATGAGCCATTGTTGACTTGCCTCATGACTTGATCATTTGCAAATTTCCTTTCTCTCTCCATACTTTCCTCTCCTTCTTCCTCAAGACCCTAACCCTCATATGAGTTGTGAACCCTAGAGTCTCATGAGATAAAATACTCTATTAGATACTCTAAATATTCTAGGCTACTTAGCTTAGCGAACTAGATACCCTAATTATCTCGGTTTAGAGGTTGGAGCTTGAGATATAGACTCTCGGGTGGATCATCTTCTTTTCCTCACCTCAAGCATGGATTATTTTCTATGGAAAATAATCAACCATACTTGAATAGTGAGTCCTAACCAATAAATCAAATGAATGAGCTATGCTTGACTCCATACCTCAAATATCTCTATTTACACCACATTAATCTATTTTCCAAAATAGATAAATCAAAATAATGAGGTGTCCCCTTTTAGAAGCATGTCTTGTGATATTACAAGAATGCCCTCACCGTATATACATACCTGTATTCGTTTTTCGAAAAATACGAATACAATGAGATAATAATAATCCAATGATATAATACTAGGAGCCGGCTTAAACCAAAGCCCAGTAGTATTATCCGTCCGAACAACATCCGTGTAGCCAGTACATGTATGTGATCGGAACCCTGCCGTAAAACCATACATCCTCTACATCATTTTGCCCGAAGCAGGGAAACTCTCTGTGTGGGACTCTAAAGACTCGACAGTACGCTGGCAGTGGGTTTAACCACAAGTCCGTCAGCGGTACTACCAGCACGTAATAGCTACCCAGGTATCTGTCGATGAGCAAACTCATCTGAACTCCTACTGAGCCTATCTGTGACAATCTCCGTACAGTTCGGTCTGTTCGTCTAAGATACTCGCATATCAGGCCTAGGGAGATGGTAACCGTCAGACTCCTAAAAGAGCAATAAGTCATGCCGGAGTAGAGCTCAATACACCCTGAGATACTACTGGAGTACCTACCACTAAATCTCACTTGCCCTGGCCAGGGACTTTGTGTAATGGCTTTCCGAACACAGCGCGATATCAACCCCCAATACCGGGAGAGACGAATCATATCTCACCGCTACTGCCTCCAAGTGCTTCGGGACTGGACCCAACTACTACCTGTTTGCATGACTCTTTTGAGCCGTGGTAAGGTAGTAATCTAAGTGCAGTGGGGACACACTTGAGACGAATAGTGATATCAAGTCAACGGACTAAGTTGTACTCATGCCACCCAGGAACTGCTACCTGACGATAGGTATAATACCAACCAGCAGTTCCCACCGAGTCCGTCCAGTGTAACTCATAACCCAATGAGCACCTGTATATTATCTCCGGTACGACGTACCAATGGCTGTGAGACAGACCATCTCCCCTGCTGGGATAAGAAGCGTATACACTAGTCTACTATGAAATATCGATGCCCCGTCTCGATAATCCTACGACTAGAGACATGTATAATGATGTGCTTATAGACCACCCAGCCCCCACTAGTGTGACTGCCATCAGAACGTCAAGCAAAGATCCTAAGGGATCTACCAATATGTATAAGCGATATGCTAAAAGAAACCCATGCACATATTGAGATAGAATCAAACCAAGTAGCATACTAGCTTTTTGAGCAAGACTGTTATTATAACTGTGAATATCCCAAACTTCCAAAATGTAATATACAATAATGGCCTCTAGGGCATATATCACTAACAATAGTCATTATAGTTTGTATCGAAATTTGAAATTTGTGGAAGAATTGTTGGAGCAAATGCATAAAAGGACAAAAGTCCAAACTATATTTTTGTCAAATATTTTATTTACTAATTATATTTTGAAACGCTTCTTACCGACGGTTTCAACCGTCAACCGTCGGTAATGCCCACGACGGTTGCGAATGGTTATCACCAACGGTCTCAACCGTTGCGAACGGTTTGTCACCGACGATTCCAGACGTTGCCGAACGGTTTTTCTCCGACGGTTCCAACCGTTGGTAATGTCTGTTCAGATCCAACAGTTGGGGAGGCTATATAAAGCCATCTCCTGATGGCAAATACAACAACAAAAAGCAAAACACACGAAATTCCTTATTTCTTTTTTCACTGCATTTTGAGTATCTGACTTCGAAACAAAAGGGGTACTAACGCTGCTCCGGCGACTTGTGCAGGCCGGAGTACCAAAAGGGCCGGACGAGTTGTATCTTGGGATTAAATCGCCTTTTATATTTCTGATTTACAAAGATCATGATTACAGGTATCACAAGTTTTTGTAAATTTATGTTTTGAGATAAAAAGTTTTAAACAATTATTTTTAACAATATTTTCCAACACATCAGCCAAAATATGTTGTCTCTGCAAATTTTTAATGTGCATCTTCATATTCGGTCATCAATTGTTCTTTTAACCAAAAAAATGGTTCTTGGTGAATGTATAAGAATGCATATATGTTTGCTTGCAGACCACTTGGCTCCAAATCCTCCCTTGTATATCCTCCTGTTCCTCTTCAATCATGTTTGTAGGGTACTCCATATATGCATGAAGCATGCTCTATTGTTCATATAGGATTGGATATTTTTGGATTAAAGGGAGGTCTCATGACCTGTTTTCTAGAGGCTTTCCTCTGAATCCAAGGAATTCAAAAGTACATCAAAAAACATCATCATTCTTTTTTCTTGGCCAAGAGCAAACTAGGGCACTTTAATAGATAATTGGATGGTTTTTGTCTTGCATATATTGCTTTTGCCTCATCTTGCTTTTGCCTCTTCTAAAATATGAAGCCACGCATGGACCTACCATTTCTCACTATTATAACTAGCTAGGCTTAAGTCATCCCCTAAATCTTTAAATCCTCCTAATTAGTCAAGTAATTAATCTATATATAGTGGGCTTACTTAAGTGTTAATATGTGATGGGGTCAATTAAAATAATCTATTGTAGCTCAAATGTCACTACACCTTGGACAAAAATACAATTTCTATTAAGCTAGAGCAATAACTTGCCGTCTAGATCCTGATCATCTCCCTGTTAAAGAAATAAAAACAGATACAATCTCAATAGAGAATAATGGAGAAAAGAGGCCATAGGAGGAAATTTCCTCCTATGGCGTGGAAAAAATACAACCTCAACCAATTTTTTCGACGATCGGCCCCCATCATCTTCATCGTTATCATCTAAGATGTGGGTACACCAAATTTCATGTGATTCTACAACTTTTTCACCGTTGATTTAGCAATGTAAAAAGTTCCATTGTCGGTAAACCGTTAATTTTGAACCCACTAAATCAACGGTGAAAAAGTTGTGGAATCACATGAAATTTGGTGTACGCACATCTTAGATGATAACGATGATGATGATTGGTGTCGATCGTCGGAAAAAATGGTGTAGGTTGTATTTTTTCCACGCCATAGGAGGAAATCCCCTCCTATGGCCTCTTTCCTCCATTAATCTCATCTCAATATTTGTAACATGTCCATAAACAACTTGTCTATTTATTGAAGATAAACAAAATATGAGTAAACTTATGATATTATAAGATTATTATTAGGCTAAATTTCAACTTACTACCATGAACCATGGACACTTTCCTCAAGTGATACCATGAACTTTCAAAATGATGGATTAACACCATGAGCTTCCAAAAGTATCAACAAACCTCCGTGATTGCGGTAAAGGAAAATCACAAAATTACCAAAATACCCCTCTCATGTAATAAAAAAGACTATATTCGCAAAAAAAAGAGGGGTATTTTGGTAATTTTGTAATTTTAGGTTACCGCCAACTTTTGAAAGTTCATGATATCAATCCATCATTTTGAAATTTCATGAAATCATTTAGGAAAAGTGATTATAGTTTACGGTAACAAGTTGGAATTTAGGCTTATTATTAACTAATATGGGTTCTCTTGGTTCTTGCACTTCTTTTTTATTTTTCCCACATAAAGGTGGATATAATCATGGGCTTGCAGTGTTTGAGAGAAAAGAGTGCTCCTTGAAAGAATCTTTCTACAGTAGGGTTCAGCTTTTGTTTCTCTCCTTCAGTGTCTAATACATTCTTTTTTCCTGTTTATTATGAACTCCTTATCAAGTGCTTGATAGAAATTCATCAATCAACTTATTGATGATTTTTGGTGTCAGCTCATAACTTAATTTTATCAGTACTGACTAGTATTCAGCACGCTGCAATACACAAGTTTGTATATATTTAAACGTCATGAAAAGAAAAGGAAGAAGATTTATTTAAAGAATTTAGTTAAAATAATGGGGCTTTTACTAAATGGGACCCCAAAAGTTGGCTAATTACTAAAATATCCCTCCATACTTAATAATTACTATTTACTCTCTTAAAACTCTAAATGATTTCTAAGGGTCCCCCAACTTGCAAAAAAAAAAAATCCTTTTCTTTCACTCCATTAGGCATCTATCGGTGGAATGTCGAGGCTAGGGTTTTAACACCCCAAAACTCTCTCCTACGTAAAATCCCTAAGTTCGACCCCAAATCAAAATTAGAGTTATGGATTTGAACTATCAAAACTCAATTCGATCATCAAATAAGCAGGATCTTCTTTCTCAACCTTTGCTTCTCATGTATTAGTGGAATGCGAATGTGGCACAAACTAAAGCTAAGTGAAAAATATAAATTGAAGGGACAAAATCGAAGATGATTGGGGAGAAAACTCTGAAATAGAAAAAAGACCGATTCTCGAATTTAGGTGACGGTAATTTGGGAGGTATTAAAAATTATCAAAGGTATTAGGGAACTAAAAGGTAACAATTTACAGGATTTGGGGAGTAAGCAGTAATTATTAAGTATTGGGGGTGTTTTACGAATTAGCCATGTTTTGAGGGACATTTAGTAAAAAACCCTAAAATAATACAGTGTTTTTAAAAGGCTTTCAGTGGGATTTTTTTTATTTTGTAAATTTTATAAAATTAGCTACATTTTAAATATATTTTCTCCTTAAAATTAACCATGATAATTTTCCATATCTCCACTTTGGATTGTTTAAAGTTAGTTTTTTTTAGTGTAGAAACTCTAAAAGGTACTACTAGATTTGGTTTCTATTTCGGTTTAACTTTGAATTTTAAACTTTGGAGCTAGAGAAGGATAATTAACTTTTCTTTAGTCTTAATTGAGCTCTAGTCTATTATAAATTGCAATCATTTTTCCCCATTTTTCCTTATGTTCTCCTAAAATCTTGACAGAGTTGCAATTATATTAGTAGAGATAAAACTGAAAGAAGAAATAATTAAGTAGAATTTAGAGATACTAAGATAAAATCTGAGCTATGATAATTCTTGATCGTTGATGAGACCAAAATATGGCAGAATCTTATATATGATCCATTGTTAATCTTGTTACATGTCCCTTCCACTGTACCAAAACTTCTAAGTTGTGATAAGAGTTGAAAGATATATTTTTATATTCTAACACGTCCATGCACTGGTATTTGGCAAGTTTGAGGGTCCTTCATTCCAAGACCTAAATATTTAGCGCAATGGTATTCTTTGTAATTTGAAATTAAGTTGTGCATCTGATCAAAATAGAATCTGGGTTGTTTTAATATCATATTAAATGTCCGTTACACTAACACCAAAACTCTGAAGTTATAATGAGAACTGAGAGATATATATGTTTTAACAAATCAAAAACCTATTGTTTCTTCTTTAACACCAAAACTAATTAAAGCTAAAAATTATGAAAAAGAATAGATAAGAGATTGACTAACATCAACCAAACTCTGTATAAAGGAGAAAATAATTAATTAACTTTCTATGCAGTGAGAAACTTCTTAAAAATATGATATAGTTGTTTACTAAGGCACTTAAGAATTTAAATTTAGTTCCTATCGGTATTATAGGCTGGTAAGAAAAATATTGATTTTAAATCTATATAAGGAAATAATAAATTCCAATTTTATATGAGAAAAAGTTCTAGCTAGGTGCCATGTCCACTGCATGTAACCAGAAAAGGTCAAATCCCTTCTTGATTGATTTATTTTATTTTTAAGAAAAACTGTGCATCACTCATAGTGGTAGATAAAATGTGGCATGCAATTAAAGCAGGAAAAGTTCCAAGCAAATCTAAGGGAATCCACATATACAGTAGCTACAACTTCTTTAAGTTTCTTACAAAACTTCAAATCACATTGAGAGGTGGTGATGAGTTTAGTAAGATTAGCTTTCAAATCTCACAATTGTATATAAAAGCTTTAGTTATCAGTCTAATTGAGAAATGCAATATATAATTCTATTATCTTAAATAAAGAAGAAAAAATTGTTATAAGTTTTTACAACCACACACCTCTCTATCCACTTCTACATGCTATTATTGCTTTTTCCCTTTTTTGTGGGAGGTGATTCAGAAATACGAGAAAAATCCTTAGACTTAAGATGATTTACATCGATCTTTTGCACGTGCGATGCATGCGAGCATATGTTAGCATCATATACAAAAATTTTGAAAACAATTTTGGAGGATTTTATTCGAGATAATATTTTAGAGAGTTTTGGTTAATTAACGACATCAAAACTGTATTTTATCAAAGAAACTTGTTCTATCTGCCTTGAATACTTTTATCAAAGAAATATATGCATGTCTGTAATAGATGAGATTACTAGTTAAAAATATGCAAAACAAAACAATAATATGCATCATACCAATAATACACACACACATATTTTGCAATAAAAAGTTATGCAAAAAAATTGTAAATTATTTCTATTTTATTGATTGACCAGAATATTCTAAATAGGGCCAAGGCCGGCTCATTTGGATGCGTTTAATTACTCATTCAACGCCAGCAATTAGCAAATTAAACATCATAAAATAATGCACATATTTGCCACTTACATGGTCATAACAAAAGGGCAAAGATTGAATCGGATTGAAACAAACAAAGATATATATCAATATTTGACCCTAACTTTACTATATATTAGGTGACACTTTTTGAAGGAAAAAACGGGCAAAACATCCTACTCAATAAAATAAATTAAAATATAAAATGTTTACCAAACGAAACATGCATGCATCGAGGTAAATCATAACCGTTTGAGCTAAGATCTTCTAATTTTATTTATAAGAGGACAACAAATTCATCATCTTTCACACAAATGCAACCACACGATATAAATTCTACACCACACAATAAGAATATTCTTGATACATCATATAAAAATTACAGACGCTAAAGAAAAGGTTACTATTATTTATATCAAACGTTGACTGATGATCAAGCTCTTTTTTTATTTCTGTTATTATCCAATAGACGAATGCTATTTAATACTCGATGAGTCACACAAATGCAACCATTCCTGCTTTACTTCCTCTCCGTCTTTTTGTTTGGCACCTCGGCGGACAGGGCTACGCTCCGCCTTCTCCCTCTGCTCGAGAACTTGGACGAGCCCCACACTTATTCTTAAGGCAGCGCTCTTATGGCCTATCTTCTGGATCATCTGCTCGTGATTTTCTTGACATACCCATTGTGCACATCATAAGTCCCATCACAATCGCCATGTGGATTAGTCCTGAAATGTTAGTCAGGGGCGTTCCGATGGAGCGAGTTGTTTCTTGAAAGTCCAGAGCCTACACATGTTGGTTCCGGATGTTAGCTTATGAATTTTGATGATATATTTTATCCATTCTCGCTTTGGTTTTGATGATAGCTTAAACATGTGTCACATGCTTATCTTGCTTATATTTCATAACATTGTATATGATATGCTTGGTCGTATTGAGATTGAATTTCAGGATATTGGATATCTCACGGCACAAGCGTTTAAAGAAGGAGGATATTGACTTTAAACGTCATATCTAATGGAGGTTGGAGGAATATGGACAAGAGATTCTCAAATTGCATATCAAGTTTCATGAGTTCAAGCTACGTGACCAAGAAATAAGGATTCAAGAATTTAAGCTACGAATAGCTGAGAAGATAGAAGCCAAGTCCAAATTAAAGCGTCGAAATTAAGACCAAGATTTGAAGTTCAAAATATTGACTTCAAGAAGCTAGTGAGTGGTTTGGCGATTTCCGAAGTTCAAGAGAAGCGGATCACTGAAGTTCAAGAGCTAGAGACGACAAGAATTCAAGAATTCAAATATTTACGAAACCGACATAGGAATCCTTGTAAGAACTCTATAGAATATAGGTATATCATTTAGAGCTCTTGAACAATCACACATGCTTGCATAAATGTTTTACATTACATGAACTTTGGAGTTTTCAATATAAAATTAATTTTCATCATAAAACACAAATTTCTGAGTTTTTATACTTCAGACGTCTGTCTCCATGTGCTTCAGACGTCTTTTGTCTTTATCTGTGTTTACAAAACTCCCAAATGTCATAAATATCATTTTTTATGCATTTTGTGCTTCAGACGTCTGCCAAATGCTTCTTCAGACGTCTGGATTCTCTCTGTGTTCTCATATGACATATTTTTATGAGAGACGGACGTCTGATGTTCATTTAAACAGACGTCTGATGAAGGGTTTCGAAATAGCATTTTTAAACTTCAGACGTCTGCCCATTTAAACGTCAGACGTCTGGTTTGCGGTCTGTGCTTTTCAGTGAGAAACACAGGCTTTTGCCATTCATCGGAATAGATGTCTGATGTTATGTTTTAGCTAAAAAATTTCTTCTTCAGACGTCTGGATTATTTAAACTTCAGACGTTTGCGGTTAAGATTTTTTGAAAAATACAGTCGTTTATAGCCATTTGGGATTTGTTTTATTTAAGAACAAACGTCTGCCCATCTTGTCTTCAGACGACTGCCGCGTGTTTAAACTGCTTGTCCCCACTTGATTTTGAGTTGTTTTTCCTATGGCTATAAAAGTGTTTTGGGTTAGATTTTTTTGGTATCACTTACTTAGTTACTAGAGCTTTTCAATTGCCAATATTCAAGTGATCTTGAACCAAAAATCCCATCCCTTGTGAGAGTTTAAAAAGATTTTCTTTTGCTTATCTAATCTTTAACAAACACACACTCAAGAGTTTCTAGTTGTTATCCATCTTCTTGAGTATATAATGCTTCATTGTTAAACTCTTTGAGAGTATTTGATCTTCATTTTTCTTCTCCTTTTCTTTATGTATGGACTCTAAAGTGTAAAAGTGCCATTGTAAGAGAGGAGAGCATCTATTGTTGAGAGAAGAACTGCTCAAGTGTGAGCATGTGTGATTGTATTGAGAGAAGAGGTGCGAAGAGCTTGTAAGAAAGAAGTGTGTCTTTTGAGGAGACGTGTTTGGTTTAGCCTCTACCGGAAGCAGGGTTGTGTGTTGCTTGTGGGAAACGTGTTTGTCTTCTAGAGAAAGATGTGTTTAGTAGAACGGGCTCGCGCGCCAAAAGAAACTGGACTAGGAGATCTCCCGAACCATTATAAAAACAACTCGTGTTTGTGTTTGCCATTTCTCTATCTCTCTTGCTTTACATTCATAGCTTAGAAATTGCTCAATTGCATACTTGTTCCTTACTTGCTCTAATTGCTTATTACTTGTTCTTAATATTGCTTTTGCTTGCTATATATTCTTGTTTTACAATTGTAGTATTGCTTAGCTATATTTCTATCAGTATATCATTTGTCTAAGTTTACAATTATGATTTCTTTTTTGCAAGTGTAGATTTTTTTTAATTTGGGCGTATTGATAGTTTAGTCCTATTCACCCCCCTCTAAAAATACTTTCATCGAATGATTTTGCTCTTAATATTGCTTTTGCTTGCTATATGTTCTTTTTTACAAGATATGAGTACTAAGCTTTGATACCAATTGTAAACACATGTCATTTTTATAGGATGTAGGAAAACTTTCAATTGGTATCAGAGCTTGGTACTCATATCTTGTAGGCTTTACATGTCAAAGTGATCCTTATGACATCTTCTTTACAAAACCACTCTTCCGTCGAAAGGAGTTCTATTTATGATCCTCCTTTCTTCGATGGAAAGAATTTTGTTTTTTTGGAAATTAAGATGCAATGCTTTCTAAAGTCTCTTGGTAGATATTTGTGGGTAAAATTTTAGCGATTACTCTATTCCTTCAATTGCTAAATCTAATTAGAGTAGTTGTGATAGAGATTTATTTGCCTTAAACATCAAACCTATACAATATTTTCAATGTATTTTAGATGTTGTTTACCGCCAAAGACAGGACTGAGACATTGGGACGTCTAGCCTGAATTTGGGACCAGATACTATTTGGACATATCCACCCACCTCTCCGAAGATACCAAGTTGATTTATGGCACCGTATATCGGAGGTTTGGATAGATGCGACCGATGCAGCAGAGTTCATCAGATTCCCCCTCGTTTGTGATGGTTTTATTGATTGTGGGGATGCTCTTCCTTACAGAGCAAGCCCCTACAGTTAATTATGTTATCGCGTTGCGATAACCACTTTCTCCTGCTTCAGTAGTTCACTTCGTGTCGTGTATTTTATTTCATTTTGGTTGCCCGTGGATTGTATACGGAGACTAGTTTATGTTGTCACCCGTATGGCGCGGATTACTCCAAATCCGTATATTTTAGATTTAGGGATTGAACTTGGGTTGTATGTATTCTCTTAGTTTAAGAGATATTTTTTTTATTTAAAGATCGTTAATCTGGTTTGAGATTAAAATCAACTTAAATATATATATGAGCATTTGGGCTCAATTTATTTTAACTAAGAATACGTTAGTCTTATTTGAGATTAAGATCAACTTAGCAATATTTTCAGGATAATTAAATTTTATTAAGATCCCACAACATAGCATTTGGGTTCAGCTGTAAGAAAACTTCAGAAGGACTTAGCCAATTTGGGCTTGGTCTGTTCAGTCTTTTTACATTTATTCAGAAGCGCTAAGCACTTGTTTGTAGCTCTGGCACTTACGTGGGAAGCACGTGAGGCGTACAGACATAGGTGCTGCCAATCGGTGCCAATGCTTAGTCATTTTGACTAGGTATATATACATCTAAGCACTTTGTATGGCATTCACGTGGGAAGCACGTGAGGTGTTGAGCTTTCTGTTTTGGGAAGCACGTGAGGCACTATAATAATGCTAAGCACTAATTTTTCTCTGGCGCTCACGTATGTTTCAGGTGAGACGCTAAGTTCTTTTCTGCTTAGAGATTTAATCTCTGTTAATGATGTTTTGGCCATTGATGATCACCAAGATTTCTGTTTTGAAGTTCTGGGATCGTTTTTATTGTTGAAGAACTAAATTCTTCTTTTCCTTTTATATGAACTAAGTTCTTCATATAGGGTTAAACCCTAATTTTAGAGAAATTAAATTTCTAGAAAATATGTCTTTTCTTGTGATCTAATTTTTCCCCCAGATTTTAAGTCTGAAGAACAGAATCATCCCGGTGAGAATTAAATTCTCAACTTGTGAGAAGATTTGCTTTTCAGGTCTCAGATCAGAGAAAAAACTAAGTTCTTTTTACGAAGGGTTAAACCCTTGTTTTCCTTTTCATTTATGCTAGGCAAAGGAGATATGTTTATCTTTGCTTTTATTTACCTAGCGTCGGAGAGAGTCTGGAGATCTTTTTTCAGGAGAATTAAATTCTCAGTTCTTTTTAGAGAATCTTATGGGATCGATTCTCTATATGAGACATGAAGTCTCGGATCCTTTATATAGGAGAGGAAAATTGTTAATTAGTTTAAGAAAATCTCTCATTTAAGAGATACCAGTTGATTTAATTGGCCTCAAAAATTGTTCGGAGGATTTTATCTACCGTTGGATTTTTGATCCAGTGAATTTTTGTGTTTACAGAATATATATTCTTGTTTTTAACAAGATTAGGGATATATTTTTCCATATACAGAATTTAATTTTGTCATACGGTAATTTTTTAATCATCATTGGATTTTTAATCCAAGATTTTTCTGTTTAACAGAGCACATATTTCTTTGTTTAGAAAGATATAGGGAAATATTTTCCCATCTCATTGGATCTTTGATCAACAACTTTCTGTGTAATATAAAATATCTTTCTCATTTAGAAAGATCAAGGAGATATTTTCCCTTAATAGAATTTAATTCTATATTCGATGATTTTTAATCACCATTGGATCTTTGACCTGACGGTTCTCTATACATAATTTAATTCTATGAGAAGCTAAAATGTATGTTCTCACGTGTTTAACACGTGACCTCTGTGTGGGTTTTAATCTGTTTATATTTAGCGCTTATATGCTTTGCATATAAGCGCTCACCTGTTTAACACGTGAAGTTGGCTTGCCTTCTTTTGGTTGTTTATTCTCAGTGCTTATATGCTTTGCATATAAGTGCTCACGTGTTTAACACATAAGGCCGGTTTGGCCCTATTTTGATTGTTTCTTCACAACGCTTATATGCTTTGTATATAACCGTTCACGTGTTTAACACGTAAGACCCAAACTGTGGGAATTCTTTTCTTCTTTCTTTTCTCCCCCTCTTTTTATAAGGGAACAAATGCCCCCCACCGTTGCTCTCACGTGAATTACACGTGAGTGCAACGGTGTCAATCTTTACCACCATTAGATCACCTAAGGAAGTGGGGAGTCGAACCAATCCTGTCATGTCCTATAAATGGGGCCTTTGGCCCTTAACATAACTGCTGTTTCTTCATCTTCTTTCTTGAGTTTTTCTTTCTTTGAGAATTTAATTCTCGTTTCAGTGCTTAGATCTCTGCCTTCAAAATTCCTTTGAACAGAATTAAACTCTGCCAAATTTTTTTGGTAAGGACTACAATCAGAGCTTAGTTCTTAACATCTTTTGGATATTTTTTATTTTGGATTTTAAATCCAGTAACATATTTGACAGAGCTCGGTTCTTTTCTTGAACCGATCTCTTGGAGATCTTAAAAAAGAACTCTTCATTTTTTTTACGTAGATCGTGGATCTTTGATGTCCATATCAAGATTTGAGTCAATGGACATTCTTTTTAGAATTGTTGATTCTCTTCTTAGGGTTTTACCCTATCATTGATCCTGACATTTGAGAATTCCTGGAATTTAATTTCATTATTGAAACTCATATGTTTCCCAACAGGAGGGATTTCTGGGATTTAATCCCATCATCTGGGGGAATTTAATTCCATCTTTTTTGCAAAGCTTAACTCTGGTTTGATTCTTAGAAACTTTAGGAATTTTATTCTCTTTAACTTCTGTTTACTGTTCATGAATATTTTCCTTTTTTAGGATTTTAATATCATTTTCACAGATTTGAATCTGTTGTTGTTTTTTTAAAAGAACCCGCTTTTCGGGAATATTGGGAGTTTTAACTCCACTGTTCATTTAGTGAGAACTATCCATTTAATGAGAATCCTTTTTGATTCTCACAATGGGCACATGTCTCATCATTGAAGAGCCGCCACTTTGATTTTGTGGGGTCCACTAGCTTTTTTAGACTTAGTATTTTTTATTACTAACTCTCCACCTGGTTTCTTTTCAGGTACTATGGCTGATCACTTATACGACATCGAGGAGATTGTCTCCTACGAAAAAATTCGCATACAAAGTCACTTTCAAGGCCAAAAGTACACTGATGCCCAATGCGATGAGGTGATGCATCGCTTCAATGATCACAACGATCAATTGCTCCCCCGCCACTCTGTCCTTTTGAAGATCGTCGTTGGGTCGATCTGAGAGGTTTTTCCCGGGCGTCTTGAGGCTATGCCGCTCCAAGCGCTTGATGAAACTAAAGACAAGGTACATTCAGTGTACCTGATGGGGTTGATCTCAAAGAAACGGAGAGATAATCTCGTTGCCATCTTGCACCGCGTCTTTCAACAGAAAATGATAGTATCAGCATACCAAAGAATGGAGAACATTAGTGATGACCCTGATGCTTGCATCCGAAAGAAGATGCGTAAAAAGATGGTTGATGAAGCTGAACGCTCATTTCTCAAACTTTCTTTTGAGTTTGAGAATCTGTGTCTGGGGTTCAGCGTCTTGCCATAGTAGATCTTAGATGACGCATGCCCTTTTTCTTCTTCATCTTCTTCTTCTAACCACCAAGAGTATATAGTTTTCTCCTTTTTAATATGAATGAAAAGTATCTTTCCCTTTCATATCTGTACTTTCCTTCTCTCTGTGCTGAAATTAGTTTATTTACTTATTTCGGAGTATTTAGTTTATGTACTCATTTCGAAGTTTTTTCAGTTTACCTACTTTAGGTTTACAGGCAAACTTGCCCTAACGTTAGATGTAGATAACCCCCACTTTTTATAATAGGGGTCCGTTAGGTTTATGGTACTAGGTTTAAGTCCATCATGCCATCGCGTTGGCTGATGTATTTCTCGATATGCAGTCTCTTAGGTTGCTGTTCGAGTTGCTCCATGATTGTCGTGTCTCTGATCACTTCTGAGACTGAACAAGATATCTTCAATTAATCTTCTTAGGTTAGAGTATCTGTATTACCGTCGGAAGAACAAGCGTTGGATATTTGTCGTGGTTCTTTTTACTTGAGGTTAGGCTCAATTTGAAACTCCGATGAGTCATAACCACACCCTTTTGGAGTGGGATGATCTCCAATGGTCTTTAGGCCTTATATGTATTGTCGTCAAGACCCGAAACTAGGAATCTGCCGTCACTTTGTTTTTGCTTTGATGATGTCGTATCGATTCTTTGTTGAAGTAGGGTAAAAATCTGTGTGATCTTTATGCTGTATATATCGCAGTCGAGGTCTAGAGTTAGGAATATGCCATTGCTCTAATTTCATTTGATAGTTGCGTCCGCATCCTACTACAATGAGGAGGAACGTCGAGATGATCTCTAGGCTGTAGATATTGCCATCAAGATATGAAGCTAGGATTTTGCTGTCACTTCACTTTTATTTGACCCTTGGGTCCTTGTTAACATCACGTCTGTACTTTGCTAGAGTAAGAAGGACGTCCAAATAGTTTCTGGGTTGTATATGTACCGTCAAGACTTGGAGCTAGGGTTTTACCATTACTCCATCTTTGCTTTGACCCTTGGGTCTTTTTGATGATGTTGCGTCTGCATCCTGCTGGAATGAGAAAAATGTCGAGTTGATTTTTAGGCAGTAGATGTTTCCATCGAAATTTGGAGCCATTTTGATGCAGCATGGTAGGAAAATATGATTCCATTTCTTTTATTTATGCTCATGGATTGTGTACAAAAGTCAGTATGGAACTACTTGCAGGACAATTTTTTTTTATTTTATTATATATATTTTTTATTTATTTCCACGATGCTCTATCTGTTCAGCTTTTATATCGCAAAAGTCGCGATTGCCCAATCATTTCGGTTATTTTTCACGGTGCCTAATCATTTCGGCTATTTTATATGCATATACATTTTTTGCTCGCCGATTTTTATTGCGAGTTGCCGCATCATTTCGGCTATTTTTATATGCATATATTTTTGCTTTCTGATTTTTATTGAGAGTTTCCCCATCATTTCGGCTATTTTTATATGGATATTTTTTGCTCGCTGATTTTCTGCGAGTTGGAGATTTGGAATCTAATACCAATCTTGGCATCAGCATTGCTACCACTGGGATATTGCCAGGATCGAATCACCACTTGCCGTGAGAGGACTTGCAATTTGATATCTATTTAGGCATCAGCATTTCTACAACTGAGATATTGCCATGAGCGAATCAACATTTGCTTTTGTTGATTTGGACAAAGGTGGCTTAGCAAACAGGGTTAGGATCTTGTTGACTAAGGCTTTTTGACTTTATGAGCCGTAAAGATCTCATAAAGGAATTTCTCTCTATGAGTCGTGAGGATCTCATAGGTGTGTTTTCTTCTTAGGAATCGTGGAGATTTCTAAGTGTGTTTTGTCTTGTAAGTCGTAAGGATCTTACAAGAGTGTTTTTTCCTTATAAGTCGAGAGGACTTATAAGTGTCGTTCACCATAGGGGGATATTTCTCGCCATTGGTGGAACTTTGTAGGGAATATATTTATTTATGCCCGTGAATTGTATACAAGAGTCGATATTGGACCACTTGTAGGGCAGAAAAATTTCATCGGGTTTTAGTGGCTTAAGAACATGTTTGGATCTCTGTAACTTAAGGCTTTTGAATTCTATAAGCCATGAGGGTCTTATAAAAGGTATATTCTCTTTACGGGTCGTGAGGATCTTGTAAATGCATTTTCTCCTTAGAAATTGTATGGATTCTTAAACGTGTTTCTCCTTCGTGAGTCGTAAGGATCCCACGCCAGTATTTTCTCCTCACAAAGTCGTGAGGACTTTGCAAGTGCAATTTTTTTTAATGAGTTCGCGCCCTTTCGGGTTTTCACTAGCTCGCCAATAGTCCTGCTATTTTTACTCACGACGTCCTCTTGGGTTTTCATCCGTGCCCATTTTGCTTGTGGACACATCATTTTTTAATGAATTCGTGCCTTTTCGGGTTTTCACTAACTCGTTGGCAGTCCTACTGTTTTTAATCATGGCACCTTTTCGGGTTTTCATCCATGCCCATTTCACTTGTGGACATACCAATTTTTTAGGCAACCCATAGGGTAACACACCCTTAGCTGTAGGCCACGGTATTTTCTGAAGAACCGCATCATGTAGGATGTGGAAGAGCTATGAATTGTTTATGTCCTTGGATTGTATACAGGTGGTCAATATAAAGATCTACCGTGGGGCTAAATGTGTTAGTTTAAAGACCTGACGGTCCCTTATCGCTGTATTTTGGGACGAGTTTTTAGTTTCAGGACTTTTCGGCCCAATATTCCCGTGTATGGGAGAAACATGCTAGTTTAGAGATGTTCCAGCCCAGCATTAGTTTAGAGAAGTTTCGGTCCATTATTATTTTAGGGACGTTTCTGTTAGTGATATATGCCCTAGAGGCCATTATTGTAAAGTACTGGATTGTATATTACATTTTGGAAGCATGGGATATTCACAAATATAATAACAGTCTTACTCAAAATGGTAGTATGCTACTTGATTTGATTCTACCTCAATATGTGTATATGTTTCTTTTAGCATATCGCTAATACATATTGGTAGAGCCCCTATGATTTTTGCTTGACTACCAGCGTTGTGATGACAATCACACTAGTGGGGGCTGGGTAGTCTATAAGCACATCCTTCTAAAGGACCCTAGTCGTAGGATTATCGAGATGGTGCATCGATACTTCAGAGTAGACTAGTGTATACGCTTCTCATCCTAGCAGGGGAGATGGTCTGTCCTACAACCATTGGTATATCGTACCGGAGATAGTATACAGGTGCTCATTGGGTTATGAGTTACATTGGACGGTCTCGTTAGGAACCGCCGGTTGGTATTATACTTATCGTCAGGTAGCAGTTCCCAGGTGATATGAGTACAGATTAGTCCGTTGACTTGACATCACTATTCTTCTCGAGTGTGTTCCCACTGTACTTAAATTACTATCCTACCACAGCTCAAAGGAGTCGTGCAAATAGGTAGTAGTTAGGTGCAGTCCCGAAGTAGTTGGAGGCAGTAGCGGTTAAATAGGATTCGTCTCTCCCGATATTGGGGGTTGATATCGCGCTGTATTCGGAAAGCCATTGTTCCCCTCCGAAAGACGGCAAAGACAGGGACGTCTTGCCTGAGATTCGGGGCAGATTGTAACGTTTTAAAAATAATTAAATAAATAATTAAATGAATAAAATTGTTTATGTGAATTTTATGATTTTCGGTAAAGCAAAATGTATTTTTCGAAAAACCAAACCGCAATCGTTTTTCATTATAAATTCAAAAATACCTATTTAATTATGTAATTACTAGTAAATAGTTTTTATTTAGTCACTTATAAATTTTTAGTTTAATAAAATATTTTTACTAAATTAATTATTTTAAATATTAACATAAGCTTTATTTTTACACTAAATTAGTGTAAATTACAAATTTGAAATGGGTTAATTTTATAAAATGAGCCATGACAATTTAAAATAAGTGTGAAACATGTAAAATTGTTTCTTAAATTTTTACATGGTTCTAGAATTTTCTAGGAGTAGTTTAGAAAAGAAAATAAATAAAATTAAAAGAAATTAGTGAAAAGACCTAAAGGAAATGATTTCTTCATGTGGTTTCCACATCTTTCTACACTCATTTCTCTCTCTCTCTTCACCCCACCATTGTGGCCGGCCTCATTAGTGGCAGCCCCCCATTTTCCCCTCTCTTTCTTCTTCAAATTTCATCAAAATTCCTTCAAAAATCCACCGAAATTCACACTTTTCCTTCATAAATTCAAACCAAAACCTTAAGCCATCCATTCTCAAACCCTAGTTGGTCTAAAGCAAGGAGAAAAGATGCTACTTTGGAGGTTTAGTTCAAGGGAATCAACACTTGTAAGGTATAATCCTAATATAGTTGTTTAATTGTAGTTTAGTTGCTAGATTAAAAAGTTTTAGTGTGTAATTTGGTTATGAATTCTTGTTTAGGAAATTCTAGTAAGGGATTTGTGTTTTAATTAGGATTTTCATTATTGGGTATTGATCTAAATTTGTAGTTAACACATTAGGAAATGTTAAACCTAATCTAGTAGCAAAAATTGCCAGATGTTGCATTTAAAATTGTTGAATTAGGTTATTTTTGCAAACTAGATTTTTACAAAACATATAAATAAGTTAGATAAAATTCTAATGAGAATGTTTATAAATTGTTCATGGTTTTAATGGGTAGATTAGCATGTTAATTTAATGCAAAGGCTAATCTAGTTGCTAGTTTCAATATGTTAGTTGGAAAATTTGATAAGTATGCTTATTTTTGCTAACTTGGTTTTTGGAAATGGGCTAAATAATGAGGATTAAAATCTAATTATGGTTTTCATGATATTATTAACATTCTAGTTTGTTGTTAGCAACTTAGATCATGCAAACTTAGTTTAGTTGTTGATTTGTAAAATTTTGCTTAAAAAGTATTAAAATTTGTTATTTTTGCAAACTAAAATTTTCATGTCCAATACAAATTGGTGCGGATAAATTATAGGAATGGTTTATATATTCTAGTTATGATATTTAATGAGTATTATGATCATTAGTTCCATTTAAACATCATGTTCTGAAGTAAAACGGTAAATTGGCGTTTTCAGGTTTTACGAAATCGGACGATTTGATCGATTTTAGAGTTTCGATGAATTAAATCGTGTTTTATATTATAAATAATGAATTTTGAAACTACAAGTTGTTTGTTGATGTTTTATCTCGATCAATCGGCGTTTGTACGCCGATATCGAGCGGTATTGGGTTCTTTTGCATGAGCGGGACATAGGTTTTAACTTATGCGCGTTTCGTGCGTCGTTTTGATGTTGTCCGTGATTCAATTTACGATTCTACATATGTTTGCGTATAGGTACCCCTCACGTGGACTGCGGGCGATGAAGAGGAGGATGGCGACACTGTCTTCGGCAGACATGGACCAGGTGAGTAGATGTATATCTACGGGGGGAAGTCGGATGGATGGCGTTTAGCACCCCCGCAACGTAGAATAGGAACGGTGCTCATTGACATTAGGAAACCAGATGTGACCCTAGATTCTTAATCAGTAGGACCCTAGTATTGACCCTAGGCTGGACTAGACTGATTTAGGAAAACCATATCATAGGATGAGTACCTTGGAAGAGGTTCGTAGGTTTTAGATAGAAACACACCCACGCACACACTGAAACTCGACATGGGGTATACGTGTATGTGTATGTACATAGAACTAGGTATAGGTACATACATATATATACAACACGTATATGTGATTCACTGACCTGATATGATATCTGAGGTATGATGAAACAGTATAACCGGGCTTGATGCCGTGATTCTTGACTATACTGTCGTATTTAAGAGTGAGCGGATCATTAGAGAATGAGATAATGAACATGTATACTTAAATTATAAGGGGTAGTGATGATATTGAGGTACATGGGATGCTAAAATAGTACCGGGGCTGTAGTTTATGACTTGATGACGATAAGATATAGGTATGACTTAATCACAATATGATACATGTGACACGATGTTTTTGAGGATAAACTAATGATTATTCCATGATGGCAATGATATATGATTGATGGATGCGATTACAGTTTAGCACCTTGATCATGAGATGTGTTGATGATGACACATTACGAATAATGAGAAACCTAGGAGATACTTGACCTGTACCCCGATATTGGAATGCCGTACGATGGATTTTACCATACGAGGCTTAGATTTGATGATTGATCCGCACTCTTGATTCGAGGAAGCCGTACTACGTACGTGACGCTATTGAGACGGGATCGCCGACTATTAGAGAAATTGATTCAGACCTTAGGTAGACTCTAGTTTCTTACTGACTAGTCTATTAGGTTTAGTTCCTTAGGATGTTAGATGGACACTGGTTTAGGTTCGACTCACATAGTGGTAGTTGTACTCGTATCTCGCAGAGGAGTGGATAATGCACATCTGTATTTACATTCATACTGTAATTATCATGGTGCATGTTCTTTTATATGTTGCTATAATCAGTATAAACTTTACCTGTTAGGACACCAGCACTATTACCGATGATGCGCATATTCCACGCATACTCATTTGCCGGCTCACACACATCATCATCGGTAATTGCTATGTCACGTACACTTTAGATCATATTGACTTTTATGGATAGAATCAGTTAACCACTAGACCGCTATAATATTGTGATTATTCTCTGACATTAGTACAGACATGATATTTATTGCTTAGACATTCATGCATTCATATTTTCATGTTATCATGCAGTATTATGGGCATATGCCGACACTTATCATATACTCGCTCATGATTTGAGATTTGGATTTCTATGAGATTTCTGGATTTTTGGGGAAAACCGCAAAAATATATAAAAACTTCTCTCTCTCTCCTCTTCTCTTTTTAAAATAAGATGCGGTTTTCTCGTGATGTATGTGTCGTCCACCATGAGATTTCATGTTTTCTGATGGATTTCGAGACCCGATTCGAGGAGTAGATGAACCGTCTCGGGTACATGGTGGGCCCGGTATGGTACCCCGGGGCAAGAAGATCGAGTTGTAGACGATGAGCCTGGCAGGGGAAGGCTACCTACCGGTGATGTCTGGCGTGGAGGATATCCGGAGGATACCGACCGTTGTCGTGAGATTTGATGATATGGGCCGATCCGGACTGACGGAGCCCGAGATATTGAGACTTGAGATTACATGTGTTGTGTCGATACTTGACACGGATTTCCATGGATTTCATTGTTGAGATTTCAGATTCTTATACACATTTTACTATGATAATAGCTAAAGAATTCTTATACATATATATCTGGATTTCAGGATTTGTTACTTTACATCCATGGTGCATGCATTTCATTTCATATGACATAGTATTATATGAGGCACTGACACGAGCACGGAGTATCTGCACTTACACGTAGTTTTACCCTGCTATTACTATTTGATTGAGATATAATAGTGTATTATTATGACCTAGGATAGCGTCGTGCATTCGATTTCTTTTCGTAGATGTCTTCTACTCACGAGTTGGCAACTCACCCCCGTTGTGCCAAATTCTTTACAGGTTCGATGTACAGGTTTCCCGGGCAGCTTGTTGGCACATCTTTTCTTCAGGGTGATTTGCACGGTAGGTTGGTTCACTTGTATCCGAACCACCATTGTACATTTATTCATTCATTTGTATCTAGTAAGCTCCATCAACTATATTTGTATTACTTGATAAGTTTTTGGACCAGACTTTTATTTTGACCTTAGAGTCGCGCATGTATATTATTGTGCCTGTTGTGGTTGTTTCCGCCTATTGGCGTTGATGCTAGCTCCCATTTGGGGATGCTTTTTTATTGTTTATGTATATTATACTTGTTGCACCCGTTTGGGGGCCAGTTTTTACAGAGGAGACTCTGCCGAAATTTTTGGTAAAATTTGCTGATGTTTTTATACTTGTTTTCTTTTACTGCTTCTTCTTCTTTTTCATGGTTTAGATTTCTGGGCTTCGGCTTACTTAGGTTACGTGGCTCCTCTAGACGCTTCGTAATCTAAGTGCCGGTCACGTTCCGTACTTTCGGGTCATGACAAAGTTGGTATCAGAGCGCTAGGTTTAACCCTGTATAAGTCTAGGTGACCCTTGGTTGATGGAGTAAGCGATTTAGGTAGAGTAACGTACCGTGGGTATGGTCCGCGGCATACTTACGATACGCTACTCTGCTTAAGGAGCCTTAGGATGTACATTGTTTGCACCGTATTTCATTCGTTCCTTTGATCTATCTTCGTCAATATCGGAGGGTGGTTCTGTTACCACAGGGCATACGGGCAGAGGGAGCTGCGGCTCGAATGCGATAACCATTAGAGTATTGGTTATTCTTGAGGATTGAAGCATTGCTTAGCGTGCGGACGAAGGGTATTCACATGCCGTCCGGATGAAGTTAAAGGGTTCGAACGATTATCAGAAAACCATTTCCCCAAGTTTAAAGTATTCGGAAGAACATGCATGTATTTCAATGGACCCTCTAGAAGAATGAAACCCTAACTCGACATAATGACCACGAGAACGCCTTTGAACTTTAGGGTTTACGGCAGTTCCGCTGTGCCATTAGTGAGGCTTGGGTTTGCCCTTCTACGGCTGGATCATCGATGCTGGGGTATGTACCGGATATTTTTAAACTGTACTTGAGTGTTGAGCTCTCGGGGAATTATGGGATTTTGATGGATCGATCGAAAGATTTAATGTAGTCCGGATATCAAGTGAAGGGATCGACTACGTGGGAGACTCTAGATATGAGGATTTTCGTTGGTAGCGCAGTCAGCACAGCTACAAAGAGACGAGTCCAAAGCAATTGACATCAGAAGAAAGAGGCGCACATTGACGATAGTGTTTACGATTGGGATTTAGTGATTTGAATTTCATATTTTCGTGGATTGGATTTTTGATTTGATTTCGTGCATAGGGGTTACACATGATTTTGACATATGTTTCGACCTAGTTTTCATGCATTTTTGTACTGTGATTTTGATTTTGATATTCGATGTATGTTTTCGTGCACCATGTGCACCTGATTAGGATTCTTGCGCATACTTGGCCCACTTGATGTGATTTTGTGCACACCAGATGCACTAAATCGGGGTTTTGTGCAGATTAGATGCACCTGATATTGAGTCGTGCACGCCTGTTGCACTTGACAGATGTTTTTGGTGCACACCTGTTGCACTTAGTTTTGTTTTTGTGTATATTCATGGCATCTTTAGTTGGGTTCGATTTCAGTGCGCACTGGACGCACATGATATTTTTATGATGTGATTGGGATTGATTTCAGTTTGAGCAGTATGTTTTCATAGTCATTATTATTTGATTTAGTAACCAGGCGGGACGTGTATGTTAAATAAAAGATATATATATATAGCTATTTTTTTTTAATTAAACGTCCGCTACTTATACCGTGACACGTGCATTGCACGGTGAATTTTCAAGAGAGGTTTTTGTATGCTTCTTTATTATGAAGCTTAGGCGATTTTACTAGGATGCGAAATATATATAAGTTATAGATTGATGTATATTATGATGGTTTTAACATTGGGTTATGATATTTTATTCTCGCTATAACTCCGATGATTGCGTTATGCTTGACGGAGGTGATTTTAGTTATGTATTGATGATTTCGGAGCCCCGACGATTTGAATGTTTTGCAAAACGTTTTAGTATTTGGAGGGGGAATTTTAATTTAAATTCGGGGACCGAATTTCTTAAAGGGGAAAGATTGTAACGTTTTAAAAATAATTAAATAAATAATTAAATGAATAAAATTGTCTATGTGAATTTTATGATTTTCGGTAAAGCAAAATGTATTTTTCGAAAAACCAAACCGCAATCGTTTTTCATTATAAATTCAAAAATACCTATTTAATTATGTAATTACTAGTAAATAGTGTTTATTTATCCACTTATAAACTTTTAGTTTAATAAAATATTTTTACTAAATTAATTATTTTAAATATTAACATAAGCTTTATTTTTACACTAAATTAGTGTAAATTACAAATTTGAAATGGGTTAATTTTATAAAATGAGCCATGATAATTTAAAATAAGTGTGAAACATGTAAAATTGTTTCTCAAATTTTTACATGGTTCTAGAATTTTCTAGGAGTAGTTTAGAAAAGAAAATAAATAAAATTAAAAGAAATTAGTGAAAAGACCTAAAGGAAATGATTTCTTCATGTGGTTTCCACATCTTTCTACACTCATTTCTCTCTCTCTCTTCACCCCACCATTGTGGCCGGCCTCATTAGTGGCAGCCCCCCATTTTCCCCTCTCTTTCTTCTTCAAATTTCATCAAAATTCCTTCAAAAATCCACCGAAATTCACACTTTTCCTTCATAAATTCAAACCAAAACCTTAAGCCATCCATTCTCAAACCCTGGTTGGTCTAAAGCTAGGAGAAAAGATGCTACTTTGGAGGTTTAGTTCAAGGGAATCAACACTTGTAAGGTATAATCCTAATATAGTTGTTTAATTGTAGTTTAGTTGCTAGATTAAAAAGTTTTAGTGTGTAATTTGGTTATGAATTCTTGTTTAGGAAATTCTAGTAAGGGATTTGTGTTTTAATTAGGATTTTCATTATTGGGTATTGATCTAAATTTGTAGTTAACACATTAGGAAATGTTAAACCTAATCTAGTAGCAAAAATTGCTAGATGTTGCATTTAAAATTGTTGAATTAGGTTATTTTTGCAAACTAGATTTTTACAAAACATATAAATAAGTTAGATAAAATTCTAATGAGAATGTTTATAAATTGTTCATGGTTTTAATGGGTAGATTAGCATGTTAATTTAATGCAAAGGCTAATCTAGTTGCTAGTTTCAATATGTTAGTTGGAAAATTTGATAAGTATGCTTATTTTTGCTAACTTGGTTTTTGGAAATGGGCTAAATAATGAGGATTAAAATCTAATTATGGTTTTCATGATATTATTAACATTCTAGTTTGTTGTTAGCAACTTAGATCATGCAAACTTAGTTTAGTTGTTGATTTGTAAAATTTTGCTTAAAAAGTATTAAAATTTGTTATTTTTGCAAACTAAAATTTTCATGTCCAATACAAATTGGTGCGGATAAATTATAGGAATGGTTTATATATTCTAGTTATGATATTTAATGAGTATTATGATCATTAGTTCCATTTAAACATCATGTTCTGAAGTAAAACGGTAAATTGGCGTTTTCGGGTTTTACGAAATCGGACGATTTGATCGATTTTAGAGTTTCGATGAATTAAATCGTGTTTTATATTATAAATAATGAATTTTGAAACTACAAGTTGTTTTTTGGTATTTTATCTCGATCAATCGGCGTTTGTACGCCGATATCGAGCGGTATTGGGTTCTTTTGCATGAGCGGGACATAGGTTTTAACTTATGCGCGTTTCGTGCGTCGTTTTGATGTTGTCCGTGATTCAGTTTACGATTTTACATATGTTTGCGTATAGGTACCCCTCACGTGGACTGCGGGCGATGAAGAGGAGGATGGCGACACTGTCTTCGGCAGACATGGACCAGGTGAGTAGATGTATATCTACGGGGGGAAGTCGGGTGGATGGCGTTTAGCACCCCCGCAACGTAGAATAGGAACGGTACTCATTGACATTAGGAAACCAGATGTGACCCTAGATTCTTAATCAGTAGGACCCTAGTATTGACCCTAGGCTGGACTAGACTGATTTAGGAAAACCATATCAGAGGATGAGTACCTTGGAAGAGGTTCGTAGGTTTTAGATAGAAAACACACCCACGCACACACTGAAACTCGACATGGGGTATACGTGTATGTGTATGTACATAGAACTAGGTATAGGTACATACATATATATACAACACGTATATGTGATTCACTGACCTGATATGATATCTGAGGTATGATGAAACAGTATAACCGGGCTTGATGCCGTGATTCTTGACTATACTGTCGTATTTAAGAGTGAGCGGATCATTAGAGAATGAGATAATGAACATGTATACTTAAATTATAAGGGGTAGTGATGATATTGAGGTACATGGGATGCTAAAAATAGTACCGGGGCTGTAGTTTATGACTTGATGACGATAAGATATAGGTATGGACCTTAATCACAATATGATACATGTGACACGATTGTTTTTTGAGGATAAACTAATGATTATTCCATTGATGGCAATGATATATGATTGATGGATGCGATTACAGTTTTAGCACCTTGATCATGAGATGTGTTGATGATGACACATTACGAATAATGAGAAAACCTAGGAGATACTTGGACCCGTAACCCCGATATTGGAATGCCGTACGATGGATTTTACCATACGAGGCTTAGATTTGATGATTGATCCGCACTCTTGATTCGAGGGAAGCCGTACTACGTACGTGACGCTATTGAGACGGGATCGCCGACTATTAGAGAAATTGATTCAGACCTTAGGTAGACTCTAGTTTCTTACTGACTAGTCTATTAGGTTTAGTTCCTTAGGATGTTAGATGGACACTGGTTTAGGTTCGACTCACATAGTGGTAGTTGTACTCGTTATCTCGCCAGAGGAGTGGATAATGCACATCTGTATTTTACATTCATACTGTAATTATCATGGTGCATGTTCTTTTATATGTTGCTATAATCAGTATAAACTTTACCTGTTAGGACACCAGCACTATTACCGATGATGCGCATATTCCACGCACACTCATTTTGCCGGCTCACACACATCATCATCGGTAATTGCTATGTCACGTACACTTTAGATCATATTGACTTTTATGGATAGAATCAGTTAACCACTAGACCGCTATAATATTGTGATTATTCTCTGACATTAGTACAGACATGATATTTATTGCTTAGGACATTCATGCATTCATATTTTCATGTTATCATGCAGTAATTATGGGGCATATGCCGGACACTTATCATATACTCGCTCATGATTTGAGATTTGGATTTCTATGAGATTTCTGGATTTTTGGGGGGAAAACCGCAAAAATATATAAAAAACTTCTCTCTCTCTCCTCTTCTCTTTTTTAAAATAAGATGCGGTTTTTCTCGTGATGTATGTGTCGTCCACCATGAGATTTCATGTTTTCTGATGGATTTTCGAGGACCCGATTCGAGGAGTGGATGAACCGTCTCGGGTACATGGTGGGGCCCGGTATGGTACCCCGGGGCAAGAAGATCGAGTTGTAGACGATGAGCCCTGGCAGGGGAAGGCTACCTACCGGTGATGTCTGGCGCGGCGGATATCCGGAGGATACCGGACCGTTGTCGTGAGATTTGATGATATGGGGCCGATCCGGACTGACGGAGCCCGAGATATTGAGACTTGAGATTACATGTGTTGTGTCGATGCTTGACACGGATTTTCCATGGATTTTCATTGTTGAGATTTCAGATTCTTATACACATTTTTACTATGATAATAGCTAAAGAATTCTTATACATATATATCTGGATTTCAGGATTTGTTACTTTACATCCATGGTGCATGCATTTCATTTCATATGGACATAGTATTATATGAGGCACTGACACGAGCACGGAGTATCTGCACTTACACATAGTTTTTACCCTGCTATTACTATTTGATTGGGATATAATAGTGTATTATTATGACCTAGGATAGCGTCGTGCATTCGATTTCTTTTCGTAGATGTCTTCTACTCACGAGTTGGCAACTCACCCCCCGTTGTGCCAAATTCTTTACAGGTTCGATGTACAGGTTTTCCCGGGCAGCTTGTTGGCACATCTTTTCTTCAGGGTGATTTGCACGGTAGGTTGGTTCACTTGTATCCGAACCACCATTGTACATTTATTCATTCATTTGTATCTAGTAAGATCCATCAACTATATTTGTATTACTTGATAAGTTTTTGGACCAGACTTTTATTTCGACCTTTAGAGTCGCGCATGTATTATTCTGATCTGGTGGTTTTGTTTTCTTTTGGAGTTTTGGAGCCTCGCCCTTTGGCGTTGTATATTATTGTGCCTGTTTGTGGTTGTTTTCCGCCTATTGGCGTTGATGCTAGCTCCCATTTTGGGGATGCTTTTTTATTGTTTATGTATATTATACTTGTTGCACCCGTTTGGGGGCCAGTTTTTACAGAGGAGACTCTGCCGAAAATTTTTGGTAAAAATTTGCTGATGTTTTTTATACTTGTTTTCTTTTACTGCTTCTTCTTTCTTTTTTCATGGTTTAGATTTTCTGGGCTTCGGCTTACTTAGGTTACGTGGCTCCTCTAGACGCTTCGTAATCTAAGTGCCGGTCACGTTCCGTACTTTCGGGGTCGTGACACAGATGCTATTTTGGGTTTTATCCGTCCACCTTTCCGAAAGATGACAAAGTTGATTTTATGGCACCGTGTATCGGAGGTTTTAGACGGATGCGGCCGATGTAGCAGACTTCATCAGATTCCCTCCTCGCTTGAGGGGTTTTTTTTATTGTGGGGACGCTCTTTCCCTGCAGGCGCAAGCCCCTGCAGTTAATTACGCTACCGCATCGCGGGTAGCAAGTTTTCTCCCTTCTCCAGAATTTCACTTCGTTGTCCGTGTGTTGTGTTTATTTTGTTTGTGGTTGCCCATGGATTGTATATGGAGGACTAATTTTATGCCGTCGCCCATAGGGACGTGGATTAGTCCAAAATCCGTATTTTCTTAGATTTGGGTTTGGGGGTTTTTGGTTTAAGGATACGTTAGCCCCTATTTAAGGCTAAGATCAACTTAAACTTTTGTTAAGGATACGTTTAGCCTAATTTCCAGGACTAAGATCAACTTAACGGGATCGTTTGGATCCAACAAAGGAGAGCAATTGGATCTATTGTTTAGTTTTAATGATATTGCGGTCGATTTCCAGTTTAGGGACATGGTGGTCCATCATTCCCATTTGAGGAGGAACATTAGTTTAAGGGACATTTCGGTCCAACGTTCCTATTTTGGGACGAATATTAGGTTTAAGGGACGTTTCGGTCCCACGAGTTTAAGGACCCCCGCAGTCTGTTATCGACGTGTGGTTGTCGGGACTCGTCGCCTCTCTGAAGACGTTGAAGGATTACAACAACAAATATCAGAGGAGGTTTGGAGATGTACCCTTGAACCGGGTGTGTAAATTGGTTTAAGAGAGCAGTTGTGCTCAGCTCAATTTAATTTGAGGACTTATGGCCATGTTTGGGGTTAAGTTCCAGTTGAAAATGTTCAACAATTTTTTATTTGTCCTGGTCTGTTAGGCCCTTGATTAGGCTCTGCCCTTGTTTAATAATGCATGGCATTTTTGTTTGGTCTATTAGGACCTTTATTTGGGCTCTGCCCTTTTTTAAATGATGCCGGCATTTTATTCTGGCCTGTTAGGCCTTTTAAAATTGGGCTATGTTTCCCCTTTTTTTTATAACGTAGAGTATTTGTTTTTGGTCTATTTGGGCCTCTTAATTGGGCCCCTGTCCTTTAATAATGCGCTGCATTAATTAGTCTGACAGAGCGCCACGTGGCTTGTCAGGCACTTTTGCGCTAATTGAGGAGCGCAAGGGCGCAAGTCCATGTGGAGGTGACACGTGTCCACTCTCTGGTGGAGCGCAAGTCTGCTAGCGAAGTGCGCTGCGACAGTGGCGCTGGCGCTGTTGCGCTGCTGACACATGGCGCGCCTCTGATGACTTACCGCCAATTTTAAGATAGCAGTACTCTGTTTTAGAAGCGCATAGCGCAGTCTGTTTCTAGGGCCCGGACACGTGGCGCTCTTTGGTGGCTTGCGCCAACCTGAGAGCGCAACAGTGCAATTTTTTTCAAGTGCAGGGCACTGTTCAATATCTTGATTTGATTTTTGGATCAAAGAAGAGAAATCTTCTAAGATCCCAGAACCAATGGTTCATCAAAAGGCAATGCCTTTATTTAGATCAAAAAGATCTAAAGAAGAAGTAAATTACTTCTTTTTATTAATATTATCATTTTTTTTTTATTGAAGATCCTTTGATCTTGTTCTTAGATCATTGATCTTTTTAGAAGAAAATTCTTCTTTTTTCTAAAGGTTTTTTACCTTTTTTTCTTTCTTTCTTTTTTGAATTCTTCTCAATGTGAATTCTCTGTGTGCCGATGTTCTTTAGACTTGGAGTCTAGGGGGCTTTTTTATAGTGCCATTTTGATTTGTTAAATCAGTTAAAGAGATCTTTTCTCTGAGTGATTTAGGGATTTTTTCCCCACCGTTGGATCTTTGATCCAAGGGCTTCTGTTTTTACAGAAGATAATTTTCTTGTTTTAACAAGATCAGAAAGATCTTTTCTAGAATTTTTAAATTCTGTTTTGGTGCTGGCACAGTTGGCGCAAGCGCACCTGCGCTTGACACGTGTCGCGCCAGCGCAGAGCGCAGCGCAACTGCGCTGCCACGTGTCGCGTAGCGCAGGAGCGCAACGCCACTGCGTGTTAGCGCAACTGCGCTGCCACGTGTCGCGCAGCACAGAGCGCGGGGTCAGCTAAACGTTGCTTCCTTTTATTTTAAAATTTGAATTTTATCATCTTTTTAAAAACATAGCCTTGCTCTGATTGGGGGGAAAACAGAAGCGTTGCTTCATTTCCCGTCTTGGGATTTGAAACAGAGTTTTGCTCTGAAAGGGGAGATTTTCTCCTTTATTATTATTATTATTTATTTATTTTTATTTTTTTTTCTTTTTATTGTTTATTATTTTTATAAGGAGTGGGTTTTTGAGCCAAAATTTTGGTGGGAATAAATGCCCCCCCACTACTTTGCCCACGTAAGTATGTACGTGGGTGAAGTAGTGCAAAGTTATGAGTAGCCAAGGAATCGAGGGATTAGGAGGACAAGTTTAGGGTCCCTTGTAGCCTAAGGACTTTTCAACTTTATGAGCCTGTGAGGGTCTCACAAAGACTTTTCTCCCCTACGAATCGAGAGGATCTCGTAGGTGTATTTTTCTCCTTAGGGGTCGTGAGGACTTCTAAGTGTGTTTTTCTCTTATAAGTCGTAAGGATCTTATAAGAGAATTTTTCCCCTCTTACGAGTCGAGAGGGACCCGGGTAAGCGGTTTGTTTTCCCTCCTTGTCGAGATTCGACTTTGGAGAGTGTGACCCGTGGATAGTATGCAAGAGACCGTTTTTTGGACCGACTTGCAGGGCCCCAGTGCTTAGGAAACAGTTTTTTTTTTAATCTCCGCTGCCTAAGGTTTTTCCTCACGAGTCGAGACGAATCGAGCATTTCTCGCAAAAGACACTAATTTTCCTCACGAGTCGAGACGAATCGAGCATTTCTCGCAAGAATGTCCTAACGTCACAGTTAACCTCTGCTCTTTATGGACAAAGGTCCGTTAGGGTCTGTGGTACTAGGATTTTGTCCGTCGTACCGTCGCATTGGCTGATATATTCCTCGATATGCAATCTTGCTGTTCGAGCAGCCTTGCGATTGTCGTATCTCTGATCCCTTCGGGGGCTGGACAAGATGTTTTCAAGTAATCTTCTAGGTAATATTACCGTCGAAAGAGCAAGCGTAGGGATATTCCATGTCACTTTTTTACTTGAGGTTAGGCTCATTTTGGAGTGCCCCGATGAGTCATAACCACTCCGCGCTGGTGTAGGATGATCTCCGATAGTCTTTCAGCCTTTATATGACTTGTCGTCAAGACCCTGAAGCTAGGAATTTGGCATTTTGCTTCGTTTTGCTGGCATTACGTCCTCTATATCGAGATGAACGTCGCGGTTGTCCTCTAGGTTGTTGGTGAACCGTCGAGGTTTGGGAACTAGGGGACTTTGCCGTGGCTCCGCTGTTTAATTTGTCGCGTCTGAATCCTGTTGGAGGAAAGAACGCTGGGGTGACATCTCGTCTGCTGTATCGAGACGAACGTCGAGGTGGTGACCACTCCGCACTGGTGCAAGATGATCTCCGATTGTTTTTCAGGACTTTATATGGACTTGCGTTTAAGACCCTGAAGCTAGGAATTTGGTCTTCGCTTCGCTTGTTGTGGTGTGTCCGAATCCTGTTGGGAGGAGGGACGCTTGTAGTGACATATCGTCTGCTGTATCGAGACAAATGTCGCAGTGTGTGGACCACGCCGCAACGTGCGAGATGATCTCCGATTGTCTTTCAGGCTTTATATGAGTTGCCGTCAAGACCCTAAAGCTAGGAATTTGGCCTTTGCTTCATTTGCTTTTGACGTTGCGTCTACTGTTGTCGAGACGAACGTCGAGGTGGTGGACCACTCCGCACTGGTGCGAGGTGATCTGTAATTGTCTTTCAGGCTTTATATGACTTTCCGTCAAAAACCTTGAAGCTAGGAATTTGGCTTTTTGCTTCATTTTTCTTTGGTGTTTGCGTCTGCTGTATCTAGACGAACGCTGAGGTGGAGCTGGGATTTTGCCGTCACTCCGCTTTGCTGGACCATGGGGTTCTTTTTTTGACGTTGCATTTACATCCTGCTGGAGTGCGAAGGAACGCCGTTGTTGACATTTTCATCTGTTGTATCGAGACGAATGTTGAAGTGAAGCTGGGATTTTTGCCGGTCGCTTCACTTTGTTTCGATCATGAGGTCCTTTTGTTGGCGGTTGTATCCGTATCCTGCTGGACTGCGAAGAAAAACGCCGTTGGTGATCTCTAAGTTGTCGATATCGACGTCGAGACCCTCAAGCTGGGGATCTTCCTTCGCTTCGTTTGTTTGACATTGTGTCTGCAATATTGCGACAAATGTCGAGGTTGTCTCTAGGTTGTCTATGAACCGTCGAGATTCAGCTTTGCTTTTTGGTGGAGCCTGGGGAGGGAAGATGTGTTTCCTTCTTTGTTTGTGCCCCTGGATTGTATACAGGGATTGATGTGATCTCACCTGTAGGGCAAAAAGTTTTCATTCATTTTCTTTTTTTTAATTATTATTTTATTTCCGCGATGCTCTATCATTTCAGCTTTTTATATCGCGAAGGTCCGCGATTGCCCAATCATTTCGGCTATTTTCGCGGTGTGCCTAATCATTTCGGCTATTTTTCTTTTTACTCGCTGCTTTTTATTACGAGCTGCCCAATTATTTCGGCTATTTTTTTTTACTCGCTTCTTTTTTATTGCGAGTTGCCCCATCATTTCGGGCTATTTCATATGCATTTTTAGCGTTGCTGATTTTTTATCGAGAGTGTAGAAACTTGGA